>OY992530.1:137151433-138467102 GCA_963921185.1 Dasysyrphus tricinctus | reverse complement strand
TTTCATGCTCATAAGAAATAAAGGGAGTAAGAGAGAAAAGCAAATCAGCTGTTTTTAAAATGTCAAAGAATAGAAAAACGTGAAGAAAATAAGAAAAAAATTGTCGTCTCCTCTTTGAATAGAAGAATATTTGTGTTGGTTTATTTAGGATATTTTGTTTGCAGGCAGAGAAGCAAAGAAATTATATGAAGTGGTGAACGAGTTGATCGTGTCGCTTCTGCTTGCGTCGGCGTCGTCGTCACCCGTCGTTGGGGTCTAGTTCGTAGCAACGAGTAGAAAAATTATTATTTGCAGAGATTTTCTTGTATGTGAGTGTGAAAAGACAAACGTGTGTAGGTCGTTGCTATATTTTCTTATTGAGGGTAGGTTTTGTTTTTGCTTTTTTTTTAATTGACTTGAAACTTTCTTGCAAAGTTTCGAGGATAGGCTAGGCATATATCTTTTGGTAGATATTTTGATTGAAATTTTCTAGCATGATTTCGGTGGTAGGTATTTTGGTGTGTAGGTATTTGAATTTTTAGATGCAATCTTTTTTGCGAGGATTGGTCTGTAGGTAGATCCATATTTGAATTAATGTTTTTGTGCAATTACTATTAATTTTTTGCTAGATAGTTTTTTTGTTAATAGTTTTTATTACCTACATAGGTAGGTACCTACATATTATAAATTATTTCGAGTAGTTATGTTTAATAGGTATTTGTAGGTATTTTAATTAAATTTTGTATGCAAAATTCGGGGATGGGTTAAGGCATAGATATTTTTGATAGATAGGTATAGGTACCTACATGTATTTTAATTAAAGTTTTTATTGCTAAATTCGGGGGTAGGTTTAGGTATAGGTACCTTCATACCTAGGTAGGTTTATCTTTTAATAGGTACCTAGGTAGGTATTTGTTTTTTTTTTTTTTTTTTTTGCAAAATTCGAGGGTAGGTACCTATTTCTTTGAGTAGGTAGGTAGGTACCTACTTATTTGACCTGAAATTTCTTCGAATTTTGTAAAAAGATAACCTAATATTATTCACTAGTCTGTAAGTGGGAATCCCTATGCCAGTTCCAAATACTGTCAAAACTAATTTAATTTCAAATTTCTTACCAGTGATTTTCAAAAAATTAATTCCTAGCTTTATTGGCTCCAACGTCGAAGTTCATTTCGACTCATCGGTGGGTATTTTATTTAAAGGTTTTTGTTGCAAAATTCAAGGGTAGGTAGGTACGTAGGTACCTACCTACCTATTTCTTTGAGTACCTATTTGTAAAACTAATTTTATGTATATTAGGTAAGCATAGGTAGGTAGCTATGTATGTAGGTACCTAATAAACTTTTTATCTAATGAAATTTTTACAGATTTATTTTGTATAAGTTGGTAGGTAGGTACCTAGGTACCTATATAGCAACCATTTTTCTGCCTAATAATTTAAATAAACAATTTAAATATGCATTATTTTGAAGGCGCGTTGAAATATTTCGAGGTAAAATATAAAAATTAGTAGATAAAATTTCAATCGCAGTAAGATTTTAGTTCTCATATATGTATGTGAAATATAATAAATATAATAATGCCACTATTAATTGAAGATAAATACTCTTACAAAAAATGTCTTTCGTTACTATTATTTTGTAATATATTTTGTATTAATTTTCATGAAAAGAATCTACAAATTAAATTTCAAGTAGGTAATTATTTCATTTTCATTTCATTTTCATGTCATTTATTTGACAAAATGGTATGTACAATAAGATAAAATCTTTTATAGAACTTAGGTATTAATAAAGTATTATATTATAATACCTTTGTATTATTATAAAATATAATACAGATTTCGTATTCCTTTGTAATATCTGATATTATTAAGTTTTAATATACCTATTTTGAATTAACTTCCAAATTTTAATATTTGCCAAGTATTAAATTTCAATATATTTTTGGTGTTGTCATATACCTATGTAACCCAGAAAATATTAAAAAGTACCTACCCCAAAATTTTTAACCGTGCTTAAAGTTCTTCTTTGTAAATTGTGCCAAATAAAATTGTGAATTTTTGTACATATCAAGTTGATTTTTTTTCAAAATTTTTGGCAATTAGGTGATATTTTTTGTAAGTAAAATTCAAAGCCTTTATTATTTTTTAGTCAAGTTCTGAAACCCGGATGTGAGAAGATTTCTTATAGATTTTAAGCTATTTAAAAAAAATTAAAGGAACTTTTTTCCATTGCTTGTTTGTTGTATGCTCATGAAGCAAAAAAATTACTAATCATAATTATAACCCTTTTTCGGGTTTTTTAGGAAAGTACCTTTAATTTATTAATTTCTCAAAAATTAAGAAAGATTTTTGCATTTGGTTGTCGATTTTTAACTGAAAATTGATAAAAGCATTGGATATCAAAAATAACATGGCACTTAACTACGCAAAATTTGAAATAAATTAACTTAAAAAATATACAATTTTTTTTTTCAAAAATTTTGACTTTGAAATTTAATTTCTAAAAACCATTCTTTTAAACATCTCCATTACAAAAAAAAAAAGAAATAGAATATTGACTTTCAAAATAGCTATAACAGGTTATTGTATGTTTTTTCGTTGACATATTAAAATATTTTTGTTTGCATTTAAAGTCAGTTTTTTTTTTTTTACCATTATTAAATAAGTTATTAATGACCAATTAAATAATGAAGTCAAGAATAAAATGAAGAAAACTACAAAAATTCCGCACTTTAAGATGTATTTTCTGATTTTAATTTTTTCTATTTGACATTTGTCGTAAGAAAAATTGATTATAATGAATTTTTCCTGTGACAGCGATGAATTTTTAGCGAATTAATTCATTCGCTAACCCTAACGTACATAACATTCGCCAAATCGTTCGACTTCAAGTGAACGTTCGATTCGCAAACCGTAAGAAGGCCCTAAATCTTTTTTCAAAGAGCTATCGACTATTTCCGTAAGTCGTCCAAAACTTTAAACGGCCGTATGTGAAAACTAGGTTTTTCGTTTAGTGCCACTTTTGTTTTCAATGCGCGATATATTAATATTTTTTAAGACAAAAAAATAAAAGTAAAATGTATAAATTTAAAAAATCTATTTAAACATTTTTGTATAGAGTAAGTTGGGGTGATGTGGTATATGCGGGTAATGTGGTATAGGTAGTTATTTCATAAACCAAGCATGTTTCTAACGGGTGATTTTTTAAGAGGTTTAGAACTTTAAAAAAAAAAAAAACACAAAAAATTCGAAAAAATGAATGAAATATTTATTTGAATCGATAGTTTGAACCTTGCAATTTAATGTTTAAAGATAATTTCATGCAAATGTTGACCGCGGCTGCGTCTCAGGTAGCCCATCCGCTGAGTCCAATTTTGGCATACTCTTTCACACATATCGGCCGGTATCTCACGAATGAATGCATGGATGTTGGCTTCCAGTGCGTCAATCGAAGCGGGCTTGTCCCTATAGACATTAGCCTTGACATACCCCCACAAAAAATAATCTAATGGTGTCAAATCGCACGATCTAGGCGGCCAATTGACCGGCCCGAAACGTGAAATTAACTGTTCACCAAACTCGCCTCGCAATTGCGCCATTGTTTCGCGTGCTGTGTGGCATGTGGCACCGTCTTGTTGAAACCACATATCATGCAAGCCAAGAACTTCCATTTCGGGCAAAAAAAAGTTTGTTATCATCGCTCGGTAGCGTTCACCATTGACAGTAACGCTGCGATTCGCATCATCTTTGAAGAAATATGGCCCAATAATGCCGCCGGCCCATAAACCGCACCAAACAGTGGATTTTTCGGGATGCATTGGTAGCTGTTGCAATGCTTCTGGCTGATCTTCACTCCAAATGCGGCAATTATGCTTATTTACGTACCCATTCAACCAAAAATGAGCCTCATCGCAAATGGAAGCAGCGCGCGATGAACATTTCGAACCGAGCACGAATTTTGATAGTAAAATTCAATAATTTGCAAGCGTTGTTCATTTGTAAGACGATCCATGGTTAAATTGCAAACCAAACTGAAGCTGTTTGACAGTGACACAAGGTACTAAACACACGTCAGCTGTCAAAACCAGTGTTGCCAAAACCAAACCAGCTAAAAAATCACCCGTTACAACGGTTCTTGATTCAGTGGATCGTGATTTAAACAAAAGTAGTAATGCGTATTTAAACAACTCAAAAATCGTTCATTAATTCGACCAAATTGTTAAAAACCGTAATTGTGTAGAGCTGAGTTTATTTTTGGGTGGAACAAAAAGTGTTTGTGCGCTTTAAAAAATTGTGTTCCAAAGCAATTTGTCAATGCATCGGAAGAATATATTAATCATTAACGTTACTTAATTCTTAGTTTTATTTAAAAGTATTAATTTTAAATTGTATTGTATTTTTTGTAAAAATATAGAGTTTCGGCTAATATGGTATACTAGCAGTGGCCTAATGTGGTATAGTATTCCAAATGGAATATGATATACCACATTACCCACTTCTTTTCAAAAGTGGTGATTTCAAGGTCATATCATTATTTTGTCAAAATCTTTGTAAATTACTGTTAGAATCCGACAAAAACAGTTAACGTAGTAGCTTATATGTTCGTGGTAACATCTACAAAATTTGGAAGCATTCGTGTCACTACTTTGTCTGTTAAGTCAAAAATACAAACCTGTATACCACAATACCCTAACTTCCTCTACTTATATAATATGTAATTTTTACTATTTATATGTCTGTTTGCGTACTTCCCAAACTACGAATTTCTACGAATTTTATTTTTTTCATATGAGCTTTGACATAACTTTGGGCTAAATTCGTTGAAATTCGTAGTTTTGGAGGTACGCGAACAGACATATGTATTATCTTAAACAAAATTCTCATCAAACTATTTTAATTCCTTTAAAAGTTTTACTAAACATCAAAGAAAACAAAAAGCTATTTTGATTAAGTGGATCAATGGAAGATTTAATTGTTATTTTAAATACATAAATTGATTATAATTTTGTAATTTTATTTTGTCAGAACGAAATATGGAGATTCGACTATATTATAATTTTTTAATTTCATTTTGTCAAAACAAAATTTCATAATTTATTGATTCGTTTTCAAACTCATTTTCTGATTTCTTTTTTATATAATAAAACAGGTACCTACCTACCCAAAGTGCATATAATTTTTATCCGTGAACTTTTCTGATATTTTAATAGTTATTCTCCTATTTGAGGCGGAGACAAATCCAACAAACCATAGATAATTAAAATTCGTTCAGCCGTTCTTCAGTTATAACTTATAAATGGTGTAACTAACCCGACTTTGTTGTATATATTAAGATATCCAACTTTATCATTTTGAGATCTTTAAATAGATGAGTATTTAAAAGCAGAGTATAGATTATACTTTAAGTGTGGGCTTAAATGCCAAATCCAAAAAGCAATAGCACCCGCGGTTCTTATTTCTTTTCTTTCGTGGGTTATTGCCATTTTAAAATTGAAAATAAACCCGTGGGTATTTTTTCTTTTTATTTTGGGAAATAACGCCCACGGCCCAAGGGCTTTATTACCGCGGGTGTTATTGCACTGGACCTTAATAACCATTTTTTTGAAAATGGTATTCCACCCCAATGTAGCCTTTACTAAAATATATGTATATATATTAAGGAAAGAAGCGAAAGAAAAGTTTGAAAAGTGCGAAAAGTTTGCATGTACCTACATTATTTGTAAAAAATCCTGCACACAAAACACCTACATTTGAGTAGATGAGAACGAAAACTCATCATACCTATCCACTTTTATCAAAAATTGAGATTTTGATCCAGATTTGTTAAGCTGGGCATATTGAATAGTTTTTAAAGAAAATTTGACACCCTTACCCCTCTAAGCCCCTTTAATATTGATGTCAAACATCGTTATTGTTTCCAAAACTCTCGATATCCACAGTGCAATTTACATCAAAACTTTCCATATCCATTCTAAACAGTAGGTTTGCTTTCAAAACTCTTCTTATCCATCATAGGCTATTAATTATGTTATATAAGAAGGAACTAAAACGTTCACAGGTTTTTATTGTAAACAATTTTAAATGGGTCATTAAAGATTGGAAAGTAGGGGAGTGCTTTATATTAGAGGGTGCAATTGTGAGGGGGGGAATGCTTGGGAAACTGGCCATATCCAATCATTTGAAACAAAACTCTTCATAGCCAAATTTAATTGTTAAATATCTTTTAAACGGAACTTCCAATATTTGTTTGCTCTCAATCATAACATAGATTTAAAAATCTTCTATTATAGCTTTGTATATGAAAAATTTTCATATACAAAGATTGTAGGTATAAAATAAAATCTTTTATAACATCTACCATTTCACCTCAATTAGTTTTTTTTTTCATTTGCACAAAATGAAAATTTTGGATATGACGAGTTTTGGTTCTCAACTACCCACTCAGTTGTAAAAACTAACCCACATACCTACCTACCTATATTCCAATGTATAACAACATCTTCCTCTTGCACCATAGAAACCCAAATATATCGAAGACAATACGCCTACAGCTGTGAAAAAACAAATACACCTTCACATGTATACCTACCCCTTTCCCTTGCACCATAAAAACCCCATAAGCCAAAAAGAATATCCAAAATAGTTCTTTTTGTGTCTTTCAGCTTTATCTGCATAGTAAAAAAAATGTAAACAAAACCGATAACCAAAACAAAAATGAATATTTTCTCCAAAATGCCTTCTACCTGATTCACTCTAACTCTCATAAATTTAGTATACGTCTTTCCCATGCTTATACTATTCTTCACGTCCACACTTCCACTTATTCCACAATTCTCCACGTCAAAGTACCCCTTGGAGACTTGAGATGTCGCCCTCTTCGAGTGCCACCATGATAGTACTATGGTTTTCATATACAAAGATATTGTTGAAATATGGTAGAAAATGTAGCAATTTTTCAGTTGTGTTATTTCGAATTCGAAATTTTCGGCACATTCGAATAACGAAAAATTATTTCGAATTGGTTGCATTCTAAACTAAAGTAACTGTTTTTTTGTCAATAGACACATTTGAACATCGAAACATTTTTTCGAAGTGGTTGCGTTCTAAACTAAAGTAACTGTTTTTTTTGTCAATAGACACATTTGAACATCGAAACATTTTTTCGAAGTGGTTGCGTTCTAAACTAAAGTAACTGTTTTTTTTTGTCAATAGACACATTTGAACATCGAAACATTTTTTCGAAGTGGTTGCGTTCTAAACTAAAGTAGCTGTTTTTTTTTGTCAATAGACACATTTGAACATCGAAACATTTTTTCGAAGTGGTTGCGTTCTAAACTAAAGTAACTGTGTTAATGTCATATGGGGTTTCATCCATCTACAAAAAAAATAAAATAAAATACTATTCACAATAGTTAAGCTAAAAGAATAGGTAACGGAAACAAGATTTTTCGATTATATTCGAAAATCAATGCCTAGGGTATAGGTTGCGATATAAACTAAAGCTGTTTCAACCCACAGCTTTTATGCATAGGCATTGTATATAAATTCTATAGTAGTCTCATGAAGAAAAAAAGCTCGTGGCCATCTATGCGTCCAAATGTAATACTAATTTTTGTTAAGGGATCTCGGTAAGGCGATCACAGCGAACCTATCGACCAAATATCAACCTACAAAATCGTGTTTCATGAGAATACTATAGAGTGGATATACAATGGCATAGGTACAACAAAGTCCACATTCATTATGTTGTATACCTGTGTATATGGATTGTACCACCTGGACGATAATAAAAGCTCTGACCTCTGATTCCGTATTGTCAACCAGCTCTACTGTCAAACAGAATAACGGGAAAAGAAAATGAAATTTAAATTCATTCATCAATATTGTTTTTAAACATAATGTAGGTAAGGTAGTATTAATGTACCTACATTACTATTCATTTCGTAATGGGGAAAAGAAAAGTGAATGCACTATCAAAAAACTGTTCATCTTGAGGCCAATCAACCAAATAAGGAAAGCAAAGTTAAAAAAAAAGCAAACAAAAAGTAATAACATCGACAGTTCTTACCACTGTATATAAACTCTATAGTATTCTATAAAGCCAAAAAGCTCGTGGCCATCTAGTGTCCAAATGTAGGTAATCCTAATTTTTGTTAAGAGATCTCGGTTAGGCGATCACAACGAACCTATCGACTAAATGTCAACCTACAAAATCGTGTTGCATCGTTGCATGAGAATACTATAGACATAGAGTGTATATACAATGGTTCTTACGATGAAAGTGTAAATTATGTGATAGGTTTCGGGAGATAAAAAGAAGTGTGTTCCTCTGAAGCTTTCAAGTGAAAGGCATCGGCCCTACGCCTGCACCTCCAATCGCAATGATCGTGTTTATTTTTGTTTATTCGTATACGATAATCTGAATTTTTAAATAAAAAAAAAAAACAGTGTCTCTAGTTTACTCACCATTGGGGCTTTCTCCATGCCCCTTGCTGCCTTGAATGTTAAGCTGGATTTACGACTTCGTTCTTCATTCGGTGAACATTGTTCCACAAACAACGAACAACGAGTAAAGTTCATCAAAAAATCAAAACGGCTTTGAATTTCTTCGTTTTTCGTATTCGGTGTTATCATTTACACCTTCATTGTTCCGCGTACGGGCAAAATAAAAATGAACAACGTACACGGACGAAAACAACGAAGGTGTAAATCCAGCTTCATTTGTAGGTAATTGTCCACTTTGTTGTTTTTGTTTTTCTTAATGTCTCTTTGTAGTCATTTTCTTCCTCAGTTTTTCATTCCAAGGAAAAGGCTGTTCAAAAATGGAAAAATAACCAACCAACAACGCTTCTCCCGAGCACCATTACACCTGACTGATCAGGGTGAGCCAGTTATTCGTCGAAACCTGCCCTTAAAGGCCGTCCAGATAATGAAGATTCATCGGGTGCTCACTATTCTTCCTATCAGTGCCTAAGTTCTGTAACTCTCGCATCGAAAAAACTGTTCGAGAAACGATGAAAATTGAAACAAAATGCATGAGTTTTGTTCCATTTTCCAACGTTTATCGACTGATTTTATCGATGCGAGAGTTACAGAACGTAGGTACAGAAGTAGGGTTTTGAATTGGGCAATGGAAGTGCGGAAGCTTACATTATTGGATTTTAGAAAATGATGTCATACGTCGATATATATATCGGTATCGAAGAGACCTGTACTCATTTTCTGTAACTAATGCATCGATAAAATTAGTCGATAAACGTTGAAATTTGGAACAAAAGTATTTTTATCGCATCATCGACGTTCTGTAATGTTGACATGCGATAGTTTTATCGCATGGAACAATATAGAATGAAAATCACTGGAAAGTGCGATAGAATGGCGTTCTGTAAGCTCGAAAGGCGATAACTTTTTCATATCAAACGTCAAAACTTATCACCTTATAAAAGGCAGGCGAAAACGAAAACATGGCGGAGACAAAAAAGGTAAGCCATTTAATAATTAATTAATTTCGAAACTTTATTGATGAATAAAGTACTAATTTTTAGAGATGTGCAAGGATCTCAAAAAATCAAAAAGGAAACTCTTGTAGACTTCATGTCCGAACACAAATCATTTGCCTGAGGACAATTTGCTGACTCAGGCAAAATATTAATAAGACTTGGGAGTTTCTAAGCTCCCGGTTCAACTCTTGGATATCCCAATACACCTGGGATAAAATCGAACCTCGCAAATCATTGAAAATGCAAATAAATGCCGAAGAAAATGTTCAACGAAAAGCTGACTTGCGAAGCGAGTATCGCATTGCACATAAGATGGTCTATCGCTGTGTGAGACGAGACAAGAGGTTGAGAATAGATGGACTCGCGCAGACAATGCGGAAAACGCTGAAAGAAGAGGAGATATCTGGGAGGGAACTGTACCAAATAGCCAAAGATATTATTGGGAAAAAAAGCAACACCAATCATCCTGTAATGGATGTGGTTGGCATACTTTTGGTATCAATTGAGGATCAGCTATGCAGATGGAAGGACCATTTTTGTGCCCTGCTAAATGAGGATTCAGTTGAGCAGAGCAGAGTGTTAGTATTATGCCGAAGTCTGCCTATGCATACGCATCCTGTTGCGTCGTTGGTCCATTTCCGACAGTAAAATTATTGGAAATAATAATATTATAATAATATTAACTATAGGTATGCCTGTAAGACCTAAGGTCTTTTAAATGCTACCTGAATTGCACGGCACTAGTAAGAAAGAGTAGGAGGATAGGAAAGATTTGGCACAGTGGATTGAGATCAAGGTGTTTATTATCTCATTAAATCTCACGGGTGGCGTCCAGTTAAGCTGGGAGAATATAGAAAAGAATGCTGCCTAGAATGGGGCTCGAACCCACACCTCTAAGTTAGCAGTCAAGCACTACATCCACTGCACCATTGCCACCCGCGATTATTATATATAATATAATTAACTATTTTATTTACTTTATTAATAGACTATCTGGCCCGCCCCGGCTCCGCCCGGGTAGACACAAATTTCGAGAACATATTAACAAAAGAAAATTCTAATTCTGTGTTCTCGATTAATCGAATTCCGGATGTAAATCCAGCTTTAAGCTGTTGTGTGCTATAAAATGCAAGTAAATTTATGCAAATAAAATGAATATCAGCTTTGAATTTTTCTTTGTCCATTGAATCAAAGTCGTCCTGATAGAAGTATAAAGGTAGATAATAATATTAGTACAAAGAATAGACTTTTTTCAGTTTTTGCTGACGAAGTTTTGAGTAAAGGCTAATTTTCAATTAAAAAAATTAATTTAATTTTTCGACACAATTTTTCTGGAATTTCACTGTTTTTCTAATATTTCAAAGATACCCTTACCATTTTTACCATTAAAAGTACTCTCGGTTAATCCACTACATTAACGTAAAGTCTCGTCGGAATCCTTTTGAAGACTATTGTGTTCAAAAAGACAATTTTTTTTAGAAATAATGCACTTATGTTTCTTTGCAAATAAACAACCACCTGAGCAACTTTCAATTATTTCCATATTAAAGACAAACACTCCAATTTAATTATTACGTAAATAAAACCTGACAACGTTTCAATCGCATTATTGCATTTTAAAAATGCATTATTGTGGTTTAAGCCGTCATAAAGCTGCAAGGTCGATGGCGATGAATAAAAAGTGTAAGTTATATAAGTTATAAGACAATTTTTTTTTTTGCATCTTGAAAATAGGTACATTGTGTTGGTCAAAGGGCCGTGGCATTGCTACCTTGTTGGTGGCATGTAGTTTGCACAGATCCAAACAAAAATTTCGACAAAATTTTGAGCAAGGCTTTCACCACTTCTGCCTATATAATTAATTGTTCTAATTTAATTATCTGACACTTTTAAAATCAATTATTTCTACTTGTTTGTAATTACTTCCTAACAATTTTTTTGTTTCTACATAATTTTCCCTTAATTTCATTCTTTTTCTAATATTTTAAAGATACCGTTAACATTTTTACAATTAAAAGTAGCCTAGATTACTCCCAGAGTTGTCCACTACATGTATGTAAAGTGTCATTATAACCTATTCTGCTGTTTTGAAGGTTACCACGGACAAACAGACAGACAGACAAAAAATTTTTAAATGATGCAGTTATGTTTCTTAGCAAGTAAACAACCACCTAATAGTAGTAGTAGTAGTAGTAGTAGTAGTAGTTTGTTTATTCAAAATTTCATATGTGTATACAAAAATACATTTCTTTTTTGGTAATTTTACAAATAATTTCTGGCAAGTTAAATTGACAAATGTATAAAAAATGTTTGAGTTTTTCTTAAACAAAAATATTCAACAATGACTTTCGTCGTCTGTCGCGATCTAATACTATTGCATTTTTGCAAACCCTATTTTATTTTATTATATTTCTGTAATTAAATGTTTGTATTTATTCTTTTTACTTAAAAATTAAATTCATTTATCAGCTCCTGCCGATATTTGAGCGCATTTTGGACATATAAAACAAGATAACACCAATCTCTTTCTCCGTTCAGTAAACTGACCATCATGTCCTCATTCAATGTGGGGGCTCCGAAGCATTCCCTGCGTATCCCTCTTAGTATTGGGCAAATTCCCATGAAATGAATTAAATTGCAGAGAGAACAGTGAGTATTTTCAAGTACTGCTCTATTCGTCCCATTAAGCCTTATGAGGCCCGCTCTTGCTTTAAGTATCCATCTAATCGTTGCAGTTTTTAAATTATCACCGATGTTGTTTTTGCCAACATCGTAGCTAAGCATATGGTAGATACCATGTGATCTTGTGAGATTCGCCCTTTGAAGTGCCTCTTGATGGTCTTCTGCACATATATTCTCAACGGTATTTTGCACAAAATTATTAAAAACGTTCATGATAGTTGGTTATTGTTTATGTGACCTTTATATTTTAATGAATAAAACCTCTTTAATGCGGGCTATAGGTCAATTAAAAGATGTTGTTTTGTTACGACGACGTTTCGAACATGTACATATATGTTCTTCATCAGGTCTTTATTTCCATAAATCAAAATAAAAAGAACAAAAAATTATATGTGTATTAGTTACCCACATAATGTGGAAAGTCAAATAAACTTACAAAATCAAAATATATAATTTTATATGTATACAGCAATATCACATTTTTGTTGGTTTAAAATTGTATTACAAAAACTATATTACAACTGTAAATTATAATAAAAATAAAAATTAAAAATTGTTTAAAATTTAAAAAACTTTTTAAAGTTCGATTGACAAGTATAAATCAAATTAAAATTACTTTTATATCACACAAAACCAAAACAAAAAAGAGCCGACAATCGTCATCGACCACGAACCAGACTTATTTAATCAAACAGCAATTTTTGGTCTCTTAATAAGCTGGCTGTATGCACTGCTTAAATTCTCACAGTCAGATCGTCGGTTTACAGTATTCTCTGTGTTGATTATGTGTAGCATCTCGAGTAGATATCGCTTTGCGTGGTGTTTCTCTGTTTCTAATATTTTTACTGTCTTCAAATCTGGCTCATGTTTTTCTTTCAAACAGTGAAGTGCAAGTGCTGTTTTCTGCTCCCCTCCGCTGTTGATGTCTGATCTATGGCCAGACAGGCGCTTTTTTAGTTTTTGCTTCGATGTGCCAACATAAACAGAAGGGCATGCTTCCCCCTTACCTTCTAGACAGTTTATTTGGTAAACCACATTCGATCTTTCCATATCGTCTACTCGTCCTTTTGTGTTAGTAAACAGATGGGTACGAAGAGGGTTTGCGGGTTTAAATGCGATTTTTGTTTTTTCTTTGTTTCTTATCGGTGCTGATAACATGCGGTTGGAGAGGAGGGGGATGTACACAGAACTTCTATATGAAACCGGTTGTACATTTTGCGTGGGTGTTTTTTCTTTTTCTTTACCATGATTTGATATCAACTTATTGATTAACTCCGTTGGGAAAGAGTTCGAATGCAGGGTGTTCCGAATTATGTTGATATTTTTTGGTCGAAAAATTGGATTGCTGTTATGTAAGACGCGATTTATAAAATTTTGAGCTGTGTTAATAATAACTCCTTTTGGCTGTTTTGAGTTGAAATTTATCAGCCGACCGGAAGAAGTTGGTTTTTTGTACCAATCGAAGATAATATGGCCATTTTTTCTTATCACCTTCAAGTCTAAATAGGGGAGCTCACCTTCTGTTTCCACTTCTACTGTGAATTTCAACTTATTGTTGAACGAGTTTAATGCTGTTAGTATATTATTCACTTCAGAAAGCTTTACTACAGCGAATAAGTCATCCACATATTTCGTTACGATTTTAGGTTTAGTAGTGAGTTTCCCTAAAACTTCATCCAGTAATGCGTCCATGACTACATCAGCAAGAATTGGGGACGCCGGACTGCCCATTGGAACACCTTGTTTCTGCTGATGTAGTCATGGACGCATTACTGGATGAAGTTTTAGGGAAACTCACTACTAAACCTAAAATCGTAACGAAATATGTGGATGACTTATTCGCTGTAGTAAAGCTTTCTGAAGTGAATAATATACTAACAGCATTAAACTCGTTCAACAATAAGTAGAAGTGGAAACAGAAGGTGAGCTCCCCTATTTAGACTTGAGGGTGATAAGAAAAAATGGCCATATTATCTTCGATTGGTACAAAAAACCAACTTCTTCCGGTCGGCTGATAAATTTCAACTCAAAACAGCCAAAAGGAGTTATTATTAACACAGCTCAAAATTTTATAAATCGCGTCTTACATAACAGCAATCCAATTTTTCGACCAAAAAATATCAACATAATTCGGAACACCCTGCATTCGAACTCTTTCCCAACGGAGTTAATCAATAAGTTGATATCAAATCATGGTAAAGAAAAAGAAAAAACACCCACGCAAAATGTACAACCGGTTTCATATAGAAGTTCTGTGTACATCCCCCTCCTCTCCAACCGCATGTTATCAGCACCGATAAGAAACAAAGAAAAAACAAAAATCGCATTTAAACCCGCAAACCCTCTTCGTACCCATCTGTTTACTAACACAAAAGGACGAGTAGACGATATAATTATGTGTTCTATTGGGAACACAGTAAAACTCTTGGTTAAGTTTTAGTTTATGTTTATTTTAAAGGTTAATTTCTTTTCAATAAGTTTACAATTACACACATTAATAACATTAGCTTCTTTTCATAAGATTTCTTTTAAAGACGCGTCTTCGACAAGGAACAGATAAGAAGTGACTGACGAACTTAAGTCTTACGAACAATAATGCATTACTTAAAGCTAGCATAAGACTAACAAACAAAACTGGACTTTACCGTGAGCTTAATCCCTAGGCGTCATTTAGTTGCTAGGCTATAAGATGATTATGCTCTCCGGCTTTATCTTCGGAGAAGATGAAGTTGGAGAACAAATTAAATGCTAAGTGGGCACACAAGGTATTTGCTGGGCAAAAACCTTGTGTGGTGAAAAGCTATTTTGTGGAGTACGCATTTGGGGAAATGTGGAAGCATTTTAGTTATATAACAATATGGAAAGATCGAATGTGGTTTACCAAATAAACTGTCTAAAAGGTAGGTAAGGGGGAAGCAAGTTACATACAAAGCCCACAAAGAAGCCCACAAAGATAATACAAAACCAGAAGATCATATTAAGATCACCGCAGCAAATATTGCAGAACCATCATTTGGAATATTTCTGCAACAGTAATAAGAGACGAAAGAATAACATTGGCATTTCATTTAAAAACCCACAGTCCATCACAAAATGCTGACAAAGGACGCCACAGCGCACAACAATAGATACTTTTCATAAAGTGAAGATACAGTCATCATAGAGTCATCATCGAGTCATCATAGAGTCATCACAAGAACGTAGCAGCCAGCGGTCAACCTCAACTTATCTCCTGTTATATTATTCTCGTACTTAGATCAATAAAGTTTAATTCTTTTTAAAAAACCTTTTAATAGAACGCATTTTGTAATTGGCGCAGTCGGTAGGATAGGGTTTAAAAATTATTAAACGGAAATTAATAAAAACTCCTATCTAGTGATCGTTAACGTGAGTCGAAACCCAAACGCATATTGGGAACCAAACGTATATTGGAAAAAGCGACATCATACCTACGAAAAAAAAAAAAAATAAAAATCAGTGAAAAACATTACAATTCAAGATCCGTAAGGACAAATATTGTGAAATCTCGTAGAGAGAGTGTTTAATTGATTTTATCTATTAAGAAAAGGAAAAGATTAAGGATATTGTGAAAGTGAAAGTGAATATTGAACTTGAGACAAATTAACATAAAAAATAAAAAATATGTCAATTAATGAGGAACTACCCGTAAATGTGGCAGAGGAGAAAGAGCAGGAATTTCTTCTAAGAGAACTCCAGCATATACCACCATTTAAAGGTGCTTCGGAAGACAATTTGGCTCTTTTCATCTCATCGGTGGAATATTTGATGACAAAAATTCAAGGACAACATAATATTGTCAAGGCGACGTTCGCTGTACACCACAAGATACAGGGTGATGCAGTAAGAGTGATAAATGCTCTACCACATCTTGCGCCATGGAGGGATGTAAAAACCAGCTTGGTAAGGAATTATAGTGTAAAAGAAAGTTATTTAAAGATAGCACAAGAAATAGGGACAGTATTAGAAAAAAATACTTTTAAGTTATATCAAAAATTAGATAGTTTATTGCAAAAAATTCAAATAAAGGCACAACTCGAGCCTAATCTACGTGTGTGAAGTTGGCATAACATTTTTGAGCTAGACCAATGGGACCATGGCAGGAATTTGCAGTTTTTTTTGCATTTTTATGCATTTCTATTCCGGATTTTGCAGTTCACCAAATAGTGGGTGTAACCGACTGTACTGCTAACTTCACTGTGAAGTAAGCAGTGCCTATGCTTTTCTCAGCAACCGGGCTAGCTAGGAATCTGAAATAAGGCTCTGAATTTGCAGTTTAATTTGCAGTTCCAGAAAAGGAAAAAACCAAATATCTAAATCCTTACATACAAAAAATTTCATACTGTACTGCTAACTTCACTGTGAAGTTAGCATAAAAGTCCTTTTCTCAGCAACGGTGATACTTAGAAATTTGCAGTTAGGCTCCAAATTTTGCAGTTAATTTGCAGTTCAAGAAAAACTAATGCCCAAATTTGTAAGTCCAAATTTGAAAAAAAAATCGAATAAATTAATTTTTCACTGTTAACATCACTGTGAAGTTAGCAGTACATACCCTTTTCTCAGGAACTGAGCCAGCTAGAAAATTGCAATTAAGGTCCAAATTTGCAGTTTTTCATCCACTTCAAGAAAAAACTAAGTCCAAAATTTTACGTCCAAATTTGAAAAAAAAAATCGAAAAATTTACTTTGCACTGTGAACAACAGTGTGAAGTTAGCAGTACATACCCTTTTCTCAGCAACTGTGCTAGGTAGAAAGTTGCAGTTAGGGTCCAAATTTGCAGTTTTTCATTTACTTCACGAAAAAATGCAGTTCAAATTTTGAAGTCAAAATTTGGCATTAAAATCGATTAAATTCATTTTTCACTGTTAACATCACTGTGAAGTTAGCAGTACATATCCTTTTCTCAGGAACTGAGCCAGCAAGAAGATTGCAAATAAGGTCCAAATTTGCAGTTTTTTATGCACTTCAAGAAAAAACTAAGTTCAAATTTTTAAGTCCAAATTTGACAAAAAAATCGATTAAATTCATTTTTCACTGTTAACATCACTGTGAAGTTAGCAGTACATATCCTTTTCTCAGGAACTGAGCCCGATAGAAGATTGCAGTTAAAGTCCAAATTTGCAGTTTTTTATGCACTTCAAGAAAAAACTAAGTTCAAAATTTAACGTCCAAATTTGACAAAAAATCGAAAAAATTTACTTTGCACTGTTAACGTCAGTGTGAAGTTAGCAGTACATATCCTTTTCTCAGGAACTGAGCCTGATAGAAGAATGCAGTTAAGGTCCAAATTTGCAGTTTTTTATGCACTTCAAGAAAAAACTAAGTTCAAATTTTTCCGTCCAAATTTGACAACAAAATCGAAAAATTCACTTTGCACTGTTAACATAACTGTGAAGTTAGCAGTACATATCCTTTTCTCAAGAACTGAGCCAGCTAAAAATTGCAGCTTAGGTCCAAATTTGCAGTTTTTTATGCACTTCAAGAAAAAACTAAGTTCAATTTTTTAAGTCCAAATTTGACAAACAAATCGATTAAATTCATTTTTCACTGTTAACATCACTGTGAAGTTAGCAGTACATACCCTTTTCTCAGAAACTGAGCCAGCTAGAAAATTGCAGTTTAGATCCAAATTTGCAGTTTTTCATGCACTTCAAGAAAAGACTAAGTCCAAAATTTTTAGTCCAAATTTGACAAAAAAATCGATTAAATTCATTTTTCACTGTTAACATCACTGTGAAGTTAGCAGTACATATCCTTTTCTCAGGAACTGAGCCCGATAGAAGATTGCAGTTAAAGTCCAAACTTGCAGTTTTTTATGCACTTCAAGAAAAAACTAAGTTCAAAATTTTACGTCCAAATTTGACAAAAAAATCGAAAAATTTACTTTGCATTGTTAACGTCAGTGTGAAGTTAGCAGTACATACCCTTTTCTCAGCAACTGAGCCACCTAGAAAATTGCAGTTTAGGTCCAAATTTGCAGTTTTTCATGTACTTCAAGAAAAAACTAAGTTCAAATTTGTACGTCCAAATTTGACAAAAAAATCGCAAATTTTATTTTGCACTGTTAACAACAGTGTGGAGTTAGGAGTACATACCCTTTTCTCAAGAACTGAGCCAGCTACAAAATTGCAGTTAAGGTCCAAATTTGCAGTTTTCCATTTACTTCAAGAAAAAACTAAGTTTAAATTTTTAAGTCCAAATTTGACAAAAAATTCGAAAAATTCACTTTGCACTGTTAACGTCAGTGTGAAGTTAGCAGTACATACCCTTTTCTCAAGTACTGAGCCAGCTAGAAAATTGCAGTTAAGGTCCAAATTTGCAGTTTTTCATGCACTTCAAGAAAACACTAAGTTCAAATTAAAAAGTCCAAATTTGACAAAAAATCGATTAGATTAATTTTTCACTGTTAAAATCACTGTGAAGTTAGCAGTACATATCCTTTTCTCGGGGTAAGAGATAGGATTGAGTGGTTTCTTGAAAAAAGACAAACAAATTTTTCATTTTTGTACAAAAGTGAATTGAATGCAGTTAGGCCTTAATATTCACTTTTTTACTGAGGAAAGAGGGGCGAACAGAATCTCCCAGGTCGAGGATTTGGGGAGATTTTTTGACATTTCCTTTCACATCTAGGTTTATGCTATGTTCCCACCAAAATGAAATCCGAGATTTCGATTGAAAACTTTTGATATTTTGAGCAGCTGGAACAAGGTTTCATAGAATTTTCAACGAAATCGCAACAAAACTTGGGTTTTCAACGAAATCTCAATGAAATTCTGCTCCACCAATTTGAAATCTCGAAATTTTTTAGCTGAAATCTCAGATTTCGTTTTGGTGGGAACATAGCATTAAGTGTGTTCAACCAATAGACTTTCAAAGGAAATTTCAAAAATTGCCAGGAGATTTGTTTCCTTGTGTGAAAGGTACAAGAGCAAGCGAATTCACGGAAAGCATATGGCGCCGACTATAATTGCGAAGTGGAGCGTTTCGTCAAGTTTCGTTCAACTTTGGTTACGGAAGTGTGGTGCGCTCCCGAGCGCACCTCACTTAAGTAAAACTGACAATTGATGAAATAGGAATACCAAAAAGAGATAGATAATAATTACATTATTGGTGTGTTCCCCTTTTTTCGGTACGGAAAGCTACTTTTCGTTAGTTTTTGACATTAGCTTCAGTGCCCTTCAACTATTATAGTTC
Organism: Dasysyrphus tricinctus; assembly: GCA_963921185.1. NCBI lineage: Eukaryota > Metazoa > Arthropoda > Insecta > Diptera > Syrphidae > Dasysyrphus > Dasysyrphus tricinctus. The sequence continues at coordinate 138,447,725 of OY992530.1, read as the reverse complement.
TACCTTAAAAGTAAGGAACATTCTAAAGCAGATAATATCTAATAGAAAAGCCAATCATCAGTTGTCAATTTGATTTGCCTACAAGCTGAAACGAACATCTGTGATGTTTAGATTTGCAAAGTATTAGTAAAAAGCAGTGAAAAATACACACTAATGTCGTTTTCGACTGGACGTTCGGAGTACGCGTTTTCTACTCCATTTTCACTCCATCTACTCCAAAAGCCTTCGATTGGCTGTTCGGAGTACTGTTTTCGGAGTATTTTTCTGTTCCCGATTTGAAGAAGGTGTAGATTTGGAACACACGCATACACATACAGTTTTTCGTCGCACTACTTGTCAAAAGTGATGAATGCTTGAAGAAGCCATTTTATAATATGGCGTCATTTAGTAGTGTGTGTGTAAATTTGACAATACGATGTTTTCATATTCTATTGCAATCAAAAAGGAGTAGAACAGTCAGAAAATCCAATCGAAAACGACAATAGAATCAACTCGTCATTCAGCACATCATTCAGCACAGGTCTTGTTGTTGTCGCAATTCACAAATGAAATTACAAATACAACAAAGTAAACAAATGGGTTTTGGAGGGTGAAGCCTGATTCACAATGCGACGAGGAAACGAGACGTGAGCGTGACGAGATCCCGTCGGTGCTGTCAAACGAATTTCAAACAATGAAAGTATATGAGTATATACACAATGAAGCGTTTGTCGTCGTCACGTCACGCCAAGAATTCGAAAAATTGAAAAAAAGACGCGACGAGACGACGATTTTATTTTTTGACAATTTATTTACATAAGGAAGTATTTTTTTAAAGAAAAAATACGATATTTTGAAATTAAAAGATCAAGTAATTCCTATAATCTGTTGTCTTAAGCTTTTTTGGATAATTTGTATTACTTTTTATTTTTAACAAAAGAGTTTTCGTTGTAAAGAATCTCGCCGCATTGTGAATTGGGAAACGATTTAATAACTAGAAAAAGATGACAGCAAATCACGTCACGCTCTCGTCTCGTTTTCCCGTCGCATTGTGAATCAGGATTGAAACGTACGAAGGATTGGCTTCTTTATTAAAGGCCTTACTACATTCAATTCACTTTTGTAAAAAGTGAAAAAATATAAATATATGCTAGTGATACCTTCCTGCAAAAAAGTTGTATGAAATTTGAGTGGAGCTGAATGCATTCAAACACGGAAAAGGCTAGTTCAGCAACTATATTCGGTGTGAGTGACATCCATGAATCAGCTTTTTGTAACTGTAAACTGTTTATTTAAATGTAGTTGTTTCACTTTTCTACAAAAGTAAAAGTTTGGAACTTTTACTTTTGTTAAACTTGAGATAAATGATAGGATTCAGTTGTTTAGTAAAAAAAAACAAAACATTTTTCACATTTGCACAAAAGTGAAATGAATGTAGTCAGGCCATCCACACGCAAAGAATAACTGTGTAATAGGGGACTTTGTTGGAAAAAAAAGTGGGGATCAGGCATTTCGTGAGGCATAAAGAAAAAATAAACGCCGGATCTATGCGACTTAAAACCCTACTATAACTGGCATGAGCTAGATTATGCGCGCATAAGCAACGAGCGAATGTATGCAATCACTATTCAAAAACCATAATGGAGGCTACCTCCGATTCGCTAAGTTTTGCTTGATTATGCAAACATAAGCAAGAGCGATCCAAGCCGCTCCACGCAGAAGTGATTTTGACAGATGGGAATAAATACAGAGAAAAAAAACAAAGGATACAATGTATTTCACAGCTGTTTTGGACTTGTGTATGAAGCAAAAAGAATTTTGAATTTGTATGTGTAAGTTTCTTTCTGTGGTGGTGGCAGATTCTCATATTCATGCCGATAAGTCAATTCACAATATTCGACTCCCCTGCAGTTCACCAGATTCGCACTGGATCCGCGTTGGGGTTTTTTTCCTCAATTAGTGAACTCGTCGAATGAACTATCGATTCCTGAACATCCCTACCAATATCCGAACTATATTATCGCTTTTGTCATTTATTGACATTTCATACGTGACACGCAATCTCTAAGGGTGTTCAAACAGTCTTCATGTCAAATTGAGTCACCTCACATGAAGCCTTTCTATACATCATCTTAAATTGTAAACAGTTTATTTCTTCAAAAAGAATGATAGATACGTTACTTTAACTAAACTATACTCTTAAATTAAGACTTATAAGTCTAAATTTACATTTCTGTGTTATTCATGATCAAATTTGGACGTAAAATTTTTAACTTAGTTTTTTCTGGAAGTGCATGAAAAACTGCAAATTTGGACCTAAAATGCAATTTTCTAGGTGGCTCAGTTGCTGAGAAAAGGGTATGTACTGCTAACTTCACAGTGACGTTAACAGTGAAAAATGAATTTAATCGATTTTTTGTCAAATTTGGACTTAAAAAATTGAACTTAGTTTTTTCTTGAAGTGCATGAAAAACTGCAAATTTGGATCTAAATTGCAATTTTCTAGCTGGGTCAGTTCTTGAGAAAAGGATATGTACTGCTAACTTCACACTGACGTTAACAGTGCAAAGTAAATTTTTCGATTTTTTTTTCAAATTTGGACGTAAAATTTTGAACTTAGTTTTTTCTTGAAGTGCATAAAAAACTGCAAATTTGGACCTTAACTGCAATCTTCTATCGGGCTCAGTTCCTGAGAAAAGAATATGTACTGCTAACTTCACACTGTTGTTCACAGTGCAAAGTAAATTTTTCGATTTTTTTGTCAAATTTGGACGTAAAATTTTGGACTTAGTTTTTTCTTGAAGTGTATGAAAAACTGCAAATTTGGATCTTAACTGCAATTTTCTAGCTGGCTCAGTTCCTGAGAAAAGGGTATGTACTGCTAACTTCACAGTGATGTTAACAGTGAAAAATGAATTTAATCGATTTGTTTGTCAAATTTGGACTTAAAAATTTGAACTTAGTTTTTTCTTGAACTGCATAAAAAACTGCAAATTTGGACCTAAGCTGCAATTTTTAGCTGGCTCAGTTCTTGAGAAAAGGGTATGTACTGCTAACTTCACACTGACGTTAACAGTGCAAAGTGAATTTTTCGATTTTAATGCCAAATTTTGACTTCAAAATTTGAACTGCATTTTTTCGTGAAGTAAATGAAAAACTGCAAATTTGGACCCTAACTGCAACTTTCTACCTTGCACAGTTGCTGAGAAAAGGGTATGTACTGCTAACTTCACACTGTTGTTCACAGTGCAAAGTAAATTTTTCGATTTTTTTTTCAAATTTGGACGTAAAATTTTGGACTTAGTTTTTTCTTGAAGTGCATGAAAAACTGCAAATTTGGACCTAAACTGCAATTTTCTAGCTGGGTCAGTTCTTGAGAAAAGGGTATGTACTGCTAACTTCACACTGTTGTTCACAGTGCAAAGTAAATTTTTCGATTTTTTTGTCAAATTTGGACGTAAAATTTTGAACTTAGTTTTTTCTTGAAGTGCATAAAAAACTGCAAATTTGGACCTTAACTGCAATCTTCTATCGGGCTCAGTTCCTGAGAAAAGGATATGTACTGCTAACTTCACACTGACGTTAACAGTGCAAAGTAAATTTTTCGATTTTTTGTCAAATTTGGACGTTAAATTTTGAACTTAGTTTTTTCTTGAAGTGCATAAAAAACTGCAAATTTGGACCTTAACTGCAATCTTCTATCGGGCTCAGTTCCTGAGAAAAGGATATGTACTGCTAACTTCACAGTGATGTTAACAGTGAAAAATGAATTTAATCGATTTTTTTGTCAAATTTGGACTTAAAAATTTGAACTTAGTTTTTTCTTGAAGTGCATAAAAAACTGCAAATTTGGTCCTTATTTGCAATCTTCTATTGGGCTCAGTTCCTGAGAAAAGGATATGTACTGCTAACTTCACAGTGATGTTAACAGTGAAAAATGAATTTAATCGATTTTAATGCCAAATTTTGACTTCAAAATTTGAGCTGCATTTTTTCGTAAAGTAAATGAAAAACTGCAAATTTGGACCCTAAATGCAACTTTCTACCTAGCACAGTTGCTGAGAAAAGGGTATGTACTGCTAACTTCACACTGTTGTTCACAGTGCAAAGTAAATTTTTCGATTTTTTTTGTCAAATTTGGACGTAAAATTTTGGACTTAGTTTTTTCTTGAAGTGGATGAAAAACTGCAAATTTGGACCTTAATTGCAATTTTCTAGCTGGCTCAGTTCCTGAGAAAAGGGTATGTACTGCTAACTTCACAGTGATGTTAACAGTGAAAAATGAATTTATTCGATTTTTTTTTTCAAATTTGGACTTACAAATTTGGGCATTAGTTTTTCTTGAACTGCAAATTAACTGCAAAATTTGGAGCCTAACTGCAAATTTCTAAGTATCACCGTTGCTGAGAAAAGGACTTTTATGCTAACTTCACAGTGAAGTTAGCAGTACAGTATGAAATTTTTTTTATGTAAGGATTTAGAAATTTGGTTTTTTCCTTTTCTGGAACTGCAAATTAAACTGCAAATTCAGAGCCTTATTTCAGATTCCTAGCTAGCCCGGTTGCTGAGAAAAGCATAGGCACTGCTTACTTCACAGTGAAGTTAGCAGTACAGTCGGTTACACCCACTATTTGATGAACTGCAAAATCCGGAATAGAAATGCATAAAAATGCAAAAAAAACTGCAAATTCCTGCCATGGTCCCATTGGTCTAGCTCAAAAATGTTATGCTAACTTCACACACGTAAAAATAGTTGACCTTTTATCACGATCTAGAAAGTAGAAATCTATTGGATGGTATAAAATTTTGACAAATTTCCCTTAAATGAGGTGCCAAAAATCGCGCGTGACCTTGAGCGACCTTGAGAAAGCTTAAGCCTTGATTAAAAGTTATCTAGGACTGACCAATATCTGGAACTAGTTGACCTTTTCTGACCAATTACCGACCAATTAGATGGGTATTTCAAACGCATACATATTTACCACTCACATAAATACAAAAAGTGTACCTACCTACTTATGTATGTACGAGTATGTTCGTGATCAAAAGAAATTAATTTTTAATCCTAAATATCTACCGAGTTGCGACCTTACGATACGAGTGATGTGCATAACTTGTCCAGTACACACACACACCTATCTAACTTTAAGGTTTTATATAGATATGTACTAACTTACAGAAGAGATAAAAGGTCATCTCTGATAAAAATATCAAATAAAGTCAATCGGTTGCAAAATCACCAATTAAACCTTGACTCTTCTCTTTAGGCATGGGGAATGGGGTTGTTACAAATTGAAGTAGGCTGCTGACTCGCCCTTTTATGTCTCATCTTAATTGCTCCTTTGACAACAAAAAAATAGTGATTTATATAGGTATGTATAGAAAGGACTATTTAGCAACAATTTCGTGTTGCTATTTCAGCATGCCAGTTGATAAATGGTTTCATTAAACTTAAACCCTTTGTTAAACTAAAGTGCCGTAAATAAAAAAATCTTATTGTTGAAAAGTACAAATCGTTTTGCTATTTATAATAATTAACTATGAATTACTTGAATTTATTTTAGAATTTTAGAAAAAAAATAATAATTAATCAAAAAGGTATTGCAGATATTTTGTTGGCATTTTTCAGAATGTTGTCATCTGAAATATTATTCGCAAGGATTTATAATTACTAAAGTTATCCCCTTTTATTAATCTTTATGTCATACCATTGTATATAAATTCTAGAGGTCTGCATGAATGTCTTAAAACTAGATTTGAGACATTCAATAATATTTGCTGCACTCAACTCATTCTACTCACTTCTTGAAATGAGAATGAGTGTACTACTTGGTGTTTGGAAACAATATGAGTTGAATATTCATTTTCATACAAACCCACAGCGCATTGTACCCAAAGAGAATGAATACTCATTTGTGAATATTCACAATTTGAATCAGGTGTACTCACAAAACAAGTGAATATTCATAATTTAGATTGGGTGGTCTTGAGAGAATGCTGTGTGTTTTATCAATAGCAATAGCAAGCAATGTGTATTGGAATGATGTTTTTCGGTATATTTATATAAATTATGTATGTTGTATGTAAAGATTTATTGAATTAGCGGATACGCAACGTGTATTACTACGTTTTAAAAAAGAAATAGGTACGTTTTGATTTATTTGTTGGACAAAGAAAAGAAGTTTTTGTATGGGAAATTCTAAAATCGACTTTAGGAATGGACCGAATGTGCCTAATGCCTTGTTTTAGTGGTCAAATGTCTAACACCATCTTCGTATTATTTTCTTTCTTATGAAACTGGTTCGGGGCACATCGATTGGATGATTTTAAAGTCTATAATGGACATTGAAACCATTTTTTTGTTTTTTATTATATAAAGATAAACAAACTTTAATGTGCTTTTTGTTTTGCAAGTAAATATTTTCAAGGAAAAACAGTATTAAGTGAAAATTTCTGATGGCAGTCAGTCAAATGTGCAAGGGGCCTGAGGCCAGGGGACTGAGTGTTTTCATAGTTTTTGCGCCAAAAACATAGTAACGCATTTTCCAAAAAATTATAAAATTTACATAACAAAGGTTTAACTAATAGACCAAGAGCCGACAGCATATTTTGGGAACAGATGGAGAACCAAAATCGGAGTATGAGGGATTATAGGTACATTTATCGTGATATCGAATACAAAAGTCTGGCAGGTTTTTTTCTAAGTCTATGGTAGGGGTGGGGGTTCAAACCAGCTTGTTTTCCTATTATGTCATTTTCCCTAAGTCTCAAGACGTTTATCTTGGTGATCCGATAAATGTGACCCATAATTTATCTAAGGCTTTTGAGCAAACCTTATCGGCGTTTTTGTGGATACTTTATTTTTTTTGATTTATTGTTTTGTTGAAAATCTTCAAAAAAGGGATGATAAGGTTGACGTAAAATGCTTATATACTGAGTTACAAAAAAAGTGGCGCACCTTGAAATTTTGCAATATTTTTAAGTGATTTAAGAAACACCGTGTGATCTAAAAAACACGTTTTTTTAATACAGTTTTGTTTATTAACATAAAAGTAAGTATGTAATTATTCATCTAAAATAAAAAAAAGACTGAATAAAAATAAAGCTCTGTAAAAACATAGCGGCATATTATCAAAATGATATCAAGACATCCAAAGGTATGACTGCGCCACTTTTTTTGTAACTCAGTGTATATTGAGTTCAATTTATCGGACCGTCAAGAATGTGATGTTAAGGTATAGAAATTTAGTTAATTATAGTGGTTATAATCCTGAAAATAAAAAAAGAAGAACTTTTTAACCCCCACCCCTCCGAAATGCTTAAAACAAAACCTGCCAGCCGTACTTTGATATTCGATTTCACGATACATGTACCTACTTATAATCCCTCATAATCCAATTTAGGTTATACCCGCATTGGCTTTCTTTGAAGATGCATTTGAATTTTTTTTTTTATAAGATTGAATCGATCACTCATAATTTGGGTTTTAATACCTTAATTGATTAAGAGTTCTGAATTGACCATACCGCGCGCCGCCGCGCGCCGCCATCCACTAGAAATATTTTTCCATTGAAATACCCGAGTCATTTGCCAGCTCCTAAGTGAAATTAAATTTTGTCTTTTAAAATCCAGGTTTAATCTTTTATTTGATCAAAATTAAACTAACATTATTCAAATACATTTTCACTTTAAATGGTATAGATATACCTTTCCTCCAATTTTAAAATCAAATCCAAATAGCAATAGAATTGCACTCACAAACAAACTGTGAATATTCAAAACATACTATGAATATTCAAACTATAATATGAGTATTCATAATAATACAGAGCGAAAGAAGTGCACTCATTTGATTTGTTACAAGCACCCACGAAAGAGAAAAGAAACAAGCACTGCACCCGTTCTGTTATCAGAGAGTGAATGTTGTACTCGTTTTGTTTTTTATATGAGTTCTCATTTTGTGAGTTAACTTTATTAAAATTGTGTTGTAAATTGAGTGCACTGAAGTAGTGGAACAGTGTGAATAGATCAAATGAATACATTCATGCAGACCTCTAGTAAACACAGTAAATTCTTATATTTATATATCGGAACAAATTATAACGAAAATTCCTAGAGAATTTATAGAAAATGCCACAATGGAGTGGAAGTTAATGAATTTTGAGAACAAGAATTTTGATGCGATCATAGGATCGAACTTTTTAAATGCCATAGGTGGTATTATTAATATGAAAGAAAAATATTTAGAGATTAACGGGAATAGAATTCCTTTTGTTTCTTTTCAAGTCAATGGAAATGAACACATCAACGTAAATGATCAATGTCCATTTAAATTTGACGAAATTCATATTCTAGAAGATAATTCAACTGATATGAATCAACTTCTACATAAGGATTTAAATGAAGAAGAGAAAGGAATGTTAAAAGTCTTCTTAAATAAGAATAAAGATATATTTTATAAAGATGGAGAAATATTAAGCTCCACAACGCAAACCGTTCATTCTATAAGAACAAAAACAGATACGCCGATTTTCACTAAAATCTATCGATATCCTAAAATTCATGAATTAGAAATAGATAAGCAAATAAAAGAAATGCTTAGTAATGGAATATAAGAAAAAGTATTAGTCCGTATAATTCACCCGTTTGGATAGTTCCAAAAAAAGTAGATAACTCGGGAATTTCCAAGTGGCGTATGGTAATTGATTACCGCAAGCTAAATGAGGAAACTATTGAATATAAGTATCCTTTACCAAACATCAACGATGTTTTAGATAAGCTTGGGAGATCCCAATATTTTACGACTTTAGATTTAGCTAAAGGGTTTCACCAGATTAGAGTGAAAGAAACTGACATAGAAAAAACGGCTTTCAGTGTTCCACAAGGACATTATGAGTTCCTTAGAATGCCGTTCGGGTTGAAAAATGCACCTTCTAGTTTTCAGTGCATGATGAATGAAATCCTCGAGGGATTAATTAATAAAATTTGTGTAGTTTATATGGATGACATCCTTGTATTTAGTACTTCTTTAATAGAACATACAATCAACTTAAATAAAATATTCGATCGTTTAAGACAATATAATTTGAAAGTCCAAATAGATAAATGTGAATTTTTGAAAAGAGAAACTAAATTCCTTGGACATTTAATAACTAAAGACGGGTTAAAACCTAACCAAGATAAGATAGAGGCAATTCAAAAAATATTAATTCCTAAAACTGTTACAGAGATAAAATCATTCCTTGGTCTTACAGGATACTATAGGAAGTTTATTAAAGATTATGCTTCTACAGCACAACCTATGACAAAATATTTAAAAAAGGGAACAAAAATAGATGTTAAAGACTCCAAGTATATACAATCATTTGAAACTTTAAAGAAAAATATAATGAGTCCCCCAGTACTAGTATACCCCGATTTTACTAAAGAATTTGAACTCACAACTGATGCATCGAACTATGCAATTGGAGCTGTCTTAACGCAAGACAAACACCCCATCACATACATAAGTAGAACCCTCAATGATCACGAGAAAAATATTCAACTACAGAAAAAGAATTATTGGCAATAGTTTGGTCAATTAAATATTTAAGGCCATATCTCTATGGAAAGAAATTTCAATTAAAGTCAGACCACCAACCTCTGAAATGGTTAAAGACAAAAAGTCTAGGTAAAGATATTTCAGGAAGATTACAAAGGTGGATACTTTCCCTTGGAGAATATAATTTTGATATTAGTTATTTAAAAGGTTCACAAAACACAGTTGCTGATTACCTAAGCAGAGAAATAAAAGACAATGAAAATGAAATTAATCATTTAGATGAGGATCAAGAATTAGAAACTCGACATTCAAAAGAAGAAGAATTGTTAGATCATTTTGTAATTATCGAAAAAGCTGTAAATTCTTACAAGCAACAAATAATAATAAACCTCGATTATCAAGGTAGAAAAATAGGAATAAGACGCATAAATGGAAATAGAAAATTAGTTGAACTTTCTCCTAGTTTATTAGAATCTCCAAGTTTCGAGAGGAAAATAAAAAAAGTATTAGAACCAAAGCAAACAGGTATATATTGCGAAAATGATAATATATATAATATATTACAACAAAAACTAATAAAACTTTTTGATAAAAGCATTATGACATTTCATAGATGTAGCTATCTAGCTAAAGAAATGAAAACAGAAGAAGAAACTGTTGAACAAATTAAACTGTATCATGAATTAGAGACCAGTCATTCTGGCATAGAAGAAAATTACACAGGATTAAAAAGATATATCTTTTTTCCAAAATTAAAAAATATAGTTACTACAGTAGTTAATAATTGCGCCATCTGTCGTTTAAATAAATATGATAGGCATCCAGTTAAGCCAAAGTTTAAATTAACAGAAACCCCAAGCGACGTGAATCAAATTGTACACGCAGGACTTATTTTTCTTAAATAAACTACCATTTTTATCCACAATTGATAAATTTAGTAAACGTGTGACATTTACTTCAATCCCTAATAAAAATATAGAAAGTATTCATACAGCATTAGTGCAGTATATTTCACAACATGGGAAACCAATTAAATTTGTAATGGACAATGAATTTGACCAAATTCTTATTAATACTTTATTTAATGATTTAAATATAGAAAGACATTTCACAACCCCTCACTCACACACAGGGAATAGCCCTATTGAAAGAGCACATAGCTCAATATTAGATAAAATAAGATGTCTAAAAAACGGAAAACAATTATCAGATCTAGGGAAAATTAATATCACTTATAAAGCTGTATTTTATTATAATAATGCTATTCAAAATATAAGTAAGAAAAAACCATTTGAAATTCAAGAAGGAAGAGTTGACAAAAAACAATTATACAAAACTTTTGCTGAACATAAAGAAAAAAAGATATCTCAGTTAAATAAAAATAGAGAAGATACGGAAAAACCTGAAGATAATGATTACGTAGTTAATCCAGGGAGAAGGGATAAAATATTACCGAAATTCAAATATAAAACGACTAAAAGAGTCCACCCTATTAATATTCAGAGGAAGAGAAAACGAACCAAACAAATATCCCACAATGACATGATCGATCAAGATCAAGCAAATAAATCAGGAAAGAGTGTTACATCTGCAACAGATTCAGTGACTCAAAATACTTCGTCAAGTATAGATTCTGAAAATATTCCTCTCGCGCAGTTAAAGTGAAAATATTAACCATGTATATTTTATATTTCCTCACCCTAGTAGTTTTATTGGTTACTAAAATTAGAAGTGAAATAACCACAGAAAACATTAATATCCAAGAGGGATATGCAAAAATAAAACTTAATAAAGTTAAAATAGTGAAAGATTACATACATATTTTACATAGAATAAATATTACTCAAATTAAAAATGTTTTAAAAGACATAGAAAATAACATGAACAATTTAACAAAAGTAGATTTTCCCGATGAGATATTCGAAGAAATAAAATTGATTAAATCTGAAATAGAAAGTGTTACACAGCATCGAAATAAGAGGAGTTTGTTTAATTTGGGCGGAAGTGTTTTGAGATTTTTGTTCGGAACAATGGACGAAGAAGATAGAATAAAAATTGAAAAAAGATTGGAAAATAGTGAAACAAATAATCACAATATAATAAATAATTTAAATAAGCAAATCAAAATTAATGACATATTCCAAACACGAATCAAATCAATTCAAAAAGAATTTGATGATTTATATAAAAATACAAAGTTTTTAAATTTTAATCTAACAGGAATGTTATTCGTTCATAGAGTAATTATTTTAGAAATAAGAGAAAAACTTTATAAAGTAAAAGAAATAATTGAAAAAACTCAAAATAATATCCTGGCAAGCAAAATAAATGTTATGGTTAATTCGGTATTAACAAATTATGAAATAAATGAATATAATATAACTTTTGAAAAATTAAATAAAATTAGATTATCTGTAGCATCATACAAAGATGAAATAATATTCATTATAAGCATTCCAGAAAACATTGTTGCGTTTACTAAATATTATATTACAAGTATGCCTAATTTTAATAAAGAAGAATTAATTATAAAAGACGATTATATTATTCAATTAGAAGATAATGAATTTCTATACGAAGAAATAGAATATAAAAAATTGAAAGTTTATAAAAACTGTTTAAATTTTAAAAATTGTAAGAAACAAATAAACAGAAACAATAATATCATATCAGAACTAAGTAGAGGTATATTGTTAGTAATGTGGCAGTAAAAAAGAGAAAACGAACAATAAGTAACCTGGAATATGTAAGAGGGGAAGCTGGCTGTCGGATAGGTAGGAATATATACGATCAATAAACGAAAAGCAGTGAGTTGAACTCTGACTAGCAAAGTGAATGGTGCGTTTTATTTAAAAGTTACGAAAGAAATGAAATTACAAAAGATAGAAAGAGTTTAGCTTAAAATTCAAAAGTGCGATTTTACCCACCGATAAAGAAATATAAAATAATAATTAAAAAGCAAAAGAATAGACAAAGCGAAAGTTAAAAAAAAAGAGAAGAAAAAAGAAAGAGTCTAATTGAACGAAAAAAAAATATAAGAACCCCTCGCGAGTGTATTTATATCTGTAGCTACGCGTCCTAAGTAATGTGGCATCGTACCTATTAGATACACACAAAATTATTTATTTAATATTCTGTCTGGCCCTCGCGAGTGAGTTGGTAAATCCACAAACAAAAATACATAAAGCGAAAAAAAAAAACCAAACCAAACGACCGTTGGCGGTGTCAGCGTACGCAGTTTATTTAAATAAATTCGAGACTCGAGTCTCGCCCAAAAAGAAACAAAAGAAATAGGTAGTGTACGAAAAAAAAAAACACACACAGACAATACTTACGATGGCAGATGTTGATAGCTTCAAGAAATACACCGTTCCACAGTTAAAATCGTGGTTGAATGCATTGGGGTTGAAAACCAATGGAAACAAGGCGGAGCTAATATTGAGACTCATGGAAGTTCCAGCGAATATGCGCGGTGACTCTGAGTCGCTTACCAACACAAACGATGATGACGGGGAAGACAACGATGGAGTAGCAGACAACAACGATACCGAGGATGAAGACGACGATAATAATGAACAGGAGAACACAAATGAAAGAGAGCCAGCCAACAGTAAGAATACAAATGAAAGACAAAAGAACGTATACGACAGCAAACGATTAGCAAAAGAGATCGAACAAATGAAGAAAGAAATGAAGTTAAAAGAACAGGAAAATGAATTGCTAAAGAAAGAAAATGAGTGGCTGAAAAAAATGAATGAGCACAAAGAAACGAAAAATGTAGGTCAAATTAAAGAGCTTGTTGTCGACTTTAAAGGCACTGGCGATTCGTTTGAGCATTTTGAGAAGCAGTTGGAGAATGTTCGCGCTGCTTATAAATTGAATGATAGTGACATGAGAGTGTTAGTGTCTCTTAAACTAAAAGACAAGGCACTCAAATGGTTTCACTCAAGAAGAGATGTGACAGCTGTGGCTTTTAATGAACTAATGCTAGAGATGAGACAGATTTTTGACGATCACTCATCTAAGTTGCAACGGAAACGAGTGTTTGAGCTGAGGAAGTGGCTGCAGGGCGAAACCTTTCAGGGTTATTTCCAAGAAAAAATAATTCTTGGCAGCCGACTTCAAATAGAGGAGGACGAAATGATCGAACATATAATCGAGGGAATACCGGATGAGAGGCTGGCATCAAGTGCCAGATTACAATGCTTCACCAGGAAGACGCAGTTGCTCGAAGCTTTCAAGTCAATTAAATGTCCAACCAAGCCGAAAATGATGCCGACAGCAACAACATCACGACAGGCATCAGGTGTCATCGGGAAGGAAGTTCGCTGTTTTAACTGCAACTCGATGGGACATATGGCGACCGAATGCAGAAAAGAAAAAAGGAAGCCAGGTGCGTGCTACGTTTGTGCTGAGATGGGGCATTTGGCGGCTCAATGCCCCAAGAGAAAGAAGGTGCCAGCAATCGGATATATTGACTCCGATTCCGAGGAAGATTGCGTAAGAAATTTAATCTTTGTATTATCTGATTATATTAATTTATCATTAGATTCACTATTAGACACCGGCAGTCCAGTCAGCCTGATTAAATTAAGTTATTTAAGTATGTTTATGGAAAAAAATGAGTTTAATTTAAAAAAATATATCAAACTTTGGTTCATATTGCGGAATAAATACAGATAAAATTGAATGCTATATTTGAAAATGAAAGTATACCTATGGAAATGTTATTAGTGTCAGGTGAAACAATGCAATATCCTGCTATTTAAGGGCGGGATTTCTTAAATTAAAGCTAAATTAAAATTACAAAAGATAGTAGAAAGTACAAATGAAAAGACAAATGATATGTATGAAAATGAATGTAAAAGATTTTTAAATATAATAGTTGATGATGCACAAAATTTAAACAATAATTGTATTGGAAAACTTGGTTCAACACTTAATGAAGAAGATATCATTTTGAAAAATAATGAATTGTCATATAAAACAAAAGAAAAATTCCTTAGAATTATTCAAGAACATTATTTGTACTGTTCTCGTCCCGAAGTGCCAGAGATTAAGTATGAAATAAAACCTTAAATGAATAATAAATTATTAACTAGGCGTAAATCGGGACGATTACAATGTCAGGATAGCCGAGTTGTGGCAGTAAAAAAGAGAAAACGAACAATAAGTAACCTGGAATATGTAAGAGGGGAAGCTGGCTGTCGGATAGGTAGGAATATATACGATCAATAAACGAAAAGCAGTGAGTTGAATTCTGACTAGCAAAGTGAATGGTGCGTTTTATTTAAACTTACGGAAGAAACGGAAATTAACAAAAGAAAGAGACTGTACCTTAAAGTAAAAAATGGAAAATTTCAACTAAATAATACTTGTAACGAAAAAGATAAAATTGATATCACAAATAATGTGCTGATTAATTTTGAAAATTGTGTTTTAAAAATTGACGAAATATTATACGAAAATAAAAATGAAATAGTTGAACAAGCTATCTATATGAACAATCCAATATTGTATAAAAACATGTCAGAAATATTTGAATATAAAGAAATAAAATTTGAAGATATTAATAATTTAGATGAAATCCATGATAAAATATCAAATATTAAAAACCATACCAACATAGCTTATATGTTACATGTACCAATAGTATTGTCAATAAAAGTTATCATATTATATATTAATAAGAAAAAACTCGCCAAAATTTGCTCCAGGAGAAGCAACAATTTTAAGGAGGGGGGAGTTACATACAAAGCCCACAAAGAAGCCCACAAAGATAATACAAAACCAGAAGATCATATTAAGATCACCGCAGCAAATATTGCAGAACCATCATTTGGAATATTTCTGCAACAGTAATAAGAGACGAAAGAATAACATTGGCATTTCATTTAAAAACCCACAGTCCATCACAAAATGCTGACAAAGGACGCCACAGCGCACAACAATAGATACTTTTCATAAAGTGAAGATACAGTCATCATAGAGTCATCATCGAGTCATCATAGAGTCATCACAAGAACGTAGCAGCCAGCGGTCAACCTCAACTTATCTCCTGTTATATTATTCTCGTACTTAGATCAATAAAGTTTAATTCTTTTTAAAAAACCTTTTAATAGAACGCATTTTGTAATTAGCATGCCCTTCTGTTTATGTTGGCACCTCGAAGCAAAAACTAAAAAAGCGCCTGTCTGGCCATAGATCAGACATCAACAGCGGAGGGGAGCAGAAAACAGCACTTGCACTTCACTGTTTGAAAGAAAAACATGAGCCAGATTTGAAGAGAGTAAAAATATTAGAAACAGAGAAACACCACGCAAAGCGATATCTACTCGAGATGCTACACATAATCAACACAGAGAATACTGTAAACCGACGATCTGACTGTGAGAATTTAAGCAGTGCATACAGCCAGCTTATTAAGAGACCAAAAATTGCTGTTTGATTAAATAAGTCTGGTTCGTGGTCGATGACGATTGTCGGCTCTTTTTTGTTTTGGTTTTGTGTGATATAAAAGTAATTTTAATTTGATTTATACTTGTCAATCGAACTTTAAAAAGTTTTTTAAATTTTAAACAATTTTTAATTTTTATCTTTATTATAATTTGCAGTTGTAATATAGTTTTTGTAATACAATTTTAAACCAACAAAAATGTGATATTGCTGTATACATATAAAATTATATATTTTGATTTTGTAAGTTTATTTGACTTTCCACATTATGTGGGTAACTAATACACATATAATTTTTTGTTCTTTTTATTTTGATTTATGGAAATAAAGACCTGATGAAGAACATATACATGTTCGAAACGTCGTCGTAACAAAACAACATCTTTTAATTGACCTATAGCCCGCATTAAAGAGGTTTTATTCATTAAAAACGTTCATGGTTGACGCTAGTTCTTCTATATTAGTGAAGCCAAATCGGTTTAAACCATCTTCCCATGCTTCAGCCCAGTATATTTTTTCTCTCTTACAACCTTTGCCAACATCTTAGGAAGTCTGTTATCCTCATAGGAGTTGAGAACTTTTCCTATGTAGTTCATATGACATCGCATTGTATATTCAAATATTGGGGTAATTTGACATTCCAGCGTCAGCACATAGTTTGGAGCTACTCTTGGCAACCCTAGAACTTGTTTTAAGAAGTATCTTTGTACCTTTTTGACTTCTTCATGTCTTGTGTGACCCCAGACTTGTGCTCCATATGCTAAGATAGATCTGGTAACAGCGTTAAAAAGTTCCATTTTTGAGCCGAGTTTAACTTCTTTGTTCCCGATGAAGTTTCTCCATGACAAATTTAGATTTTGCTTAGCCAGCTTTGATCTTTCTTTAAAATGCTCCGTTAAGCATAGAACAGGCGTCAGCCAAACTCCAAGGTATTTATACTTGGCAACAATTTCTATATTTTCGTTGTTTAACTTCCATTGTTCTTGTGTGCTCAACCTCCCACCTCTTTTTCTAAAAACAACAATCTTAGATTTTTCAAGGTTGATTATAAGATTCCAGCGCCTACAGTACTCAGCAATTCTGTCAATCATTCCTTGAAGTACCGATGCGCTATCCGCCATCAAAACAATATCGTCTGCGTACATAAGTAAACGGATCAGCGTACCATTTACTTCTATACCACCTCCAATATACTCATGTAGGTCGTTGATGTATAGGGCAAAGAAGAGTGGACTTAGGAGACATCCTTGCTTTACACCCATTTTAGTTTTAAACCACTCTGAGAGTTTTTCTCCATCCCACACAGCTGACTCTGTATCTTCATATAGATCTGCTATAATTGCTATTAGCTTATTCGATATTCCTATTTTTTTTCAATTTGTATAAGAGAGCTTTTCGATCGATGTAAACAAAGGCAGCTTTAAAGTCAATAAAAAAGCAGTAGGTATAGTTTCTTCTTTTCATGCAGTTTTAGGTTTACAATGTTAAACAAATTAAAGAGATTATCTGCAGTGCTATATCCTTCTCTAAAACCGGCTTGGTATTCATTTAAAATTCCATACTCCTTTTCCCATCTCTGTAGCCTTGCTAAAAGGATTCCTGCGAAGGTTTTTGCTATGCAATCCATGAAACAAATACCTCTGTAGTTCTCCACCAAATTGCGGTCTCCTTTTTTGTGGATGGGAAAAATTAGTGACTTTTTAAAACTTGGTTCTACCTTTCCAGATGTAAGCATGCGATTAAAGTTTTTTGTTAAAATTTCAATTGCTGAATCTGGCGCATTTGTAATGAACTCGTATGGTATTCTGTCATATCCCGGTGCTTTGTTACTTTTCGTCTTGCAAAGAAACTCCCAAATTTCGGAGCTTGTGATGGGCCCATCCAGGAGTAGATCGCTTGTTATAGGATCTATATCATCAATCTGTACGGCACACATTGATGGATTTAGTAAGCCATGGAAATTATCCTTGAACATAGCACTTGTTATGGCATTTCCTTTAACAAAATTATCAGCTCTGAGCTCATTTTCTAAACCACCTAATATCAAAAACTTGAAATTATTTCAATATTAACGACAGACACTCCAATTTTATTTATATGTATGTATAGATGTATAGATGTTTAGATATACTTTCACTTTTTTGATTATTTTAGAACTTTCAACTTTCTCTGTTATTTTTGTGACAGAAGATTGCCAATATTCAACTTATCGCCTTCCAATAGATATTTCACGCAGAATAGTTCGGGAATTGAACTTATCGTGCTCAGTTACAGAAACCCGATTTTTTTCCAGAGGCGATAACTGAGGGATGAGTTGTTTCATTTTTTTAACGATGCGAAAAGTTATCGCCTGAGTTACAAAACTTGGGTACTGGTCTACAAAAGAAGCCAGATCTTTGGATAACCAGAGCTTCTACCAGTGCCAGGGAAACACACTTTCGAGGACAGGCATGACCCTTAAAAGTTGTGGTAGACCAAAGACAAGCAGGCTCACGCACGCAAGTTCGTTGCTCCACTTGGGTATTATGAGTCGTCAGACAGGCACGAGGCATCTATTTCCATTGTTTTCGTTGCCAACCACAACAGTAGTTACTTTGGGTGGTCCGAATCGCGAGTTCCCTCTTTGGCACTTACGCACTCTATGTTGGTTGAGTTCGTCCTCCACTTGTGTGCGCCACCTAAGGTAGGGTCTTCCTCTGCTGCACAGACCATCAGGGGTGGACTCGAAGACTCGTCAGAATCAGAATGGTGTGTCCCTGCACAGACCATCAGGGGTGGACTCGAAGACTCGTCAGTATCAGAATGGTGCGTCCATACGTTCTTCATGTCCCAGCCATCTCAGCCGTGTTATTTTCAGCTTTTTGACCAGGTCAACGTCACTGTAAAGCCCGTAAAGCTCGTTGTTAAATCTTCTCCTCCATACTCCATCGATACAGACTGGAGCGAGGATCACCCGAAGAATTTTCCTTTCAAAGCACCCAAGCAGATTCTCATCCATTTTTGACAGGGTCCATGCTTCTGCCCCATACAGCAGGATCGGGATGATAAGGGTCTTATATAAGGTCTCCTTAACTCTTTGATTGAGGGCTTTACCACTTTACTCAAATGCCTTCTTAGCCCGAAGAAACAGCGGTTGGAAAGAGTAATTCTTCGTTTGATATCTGCGATGATGTCATTTTGCGATGTAATAGTGGAGTCCAGGTAGACAAAGTCCGTGATGACTTCGAAGTTGTACCTTTCCATCGTGACGTTTTCCCGGAGTTGAGATTCCTTTCTCCATGATCGATGATAGCACAAACTTCGCCTTGTGCTCATTAACAGCCAAACCTATTTTCGCTACCTCCGATTCTATTCCTGCAAACGTGCCGGTAACAGCTCGCTTCGTTCTCCCAATGATTTTAATATCATTTGCATAAGCAGAACGGAAATTTTTACCATCGTGTCGTCAAGTTGAATGGTTTGCTCTGTCTAACAGTGGAATTTTGGCCATCTTCACCGTTTAGCAGTCTAGAAAAGTGTTATTTCGAGATCCTCAGCATCGAATGTGTCTCGTTCTGGCCTTGTAAACCTTTGCAGATTGCCTCACCCTTCGGTAGAACTTTCGAACATCTCCCCTACCGCTACAGTCCACAATAGACTCGACTGCCCGCTTCGCATGCTCTCTCTCTTTTTCCTCCTGAGAAGTCGACGTTTCTTCTTTTGTTTTTACCCGCAGAGGTCCCGGGCTGTTCTCTCAGCAGCTCTGGTTCTAGTTTGCAGCATTGATTGGTAGGCCTCGTCTTGGCTGCATTTGCCACCCAGCATTCTTCACCGAACTATGGGTTTCGTTATGGTCCCCAGCACATCAGTGGCGACAATTCTGTTGGCTTGTTGGCAGTGTTTCAACTGGTCGTCCGCAGTTGGTGCTGGTGGCGAAGGTATTGAAAGGTATTGAAAGATTAAGGTTCTGGGGATCTCTTATGATTTTAACTTCTTGACATTAAATCTTTTCACAGCATCCGCTCGGCGATGTGGCGTCATAGATATCCGCATACGTACTTGAGCTACAACTAAGTAATGGTCCGAGTCAATGTTGGCCCCTCAAAATGTTTGCAGATCCAGGATACTGGAAGCATGTCTGGTATCTATCGCAACATTACCAATCTGGTTGACAGTTCATTGATCCGGAGACTACCAGGTCTCTTTGTGTATATTGAGGTGTGGGAATCGAGCGCTAGCTATGATGACATTACACCCCACCGCAAAGTCAATCAGCCTGAGTTCGTTATCGGAAGTATTGATGTGCAGGCTGTGTTCTCTGACTTTCGAACCAAAGATGCCTTCCTTTCCGATTTTTGTGTTGAAATCGCCAAGAATGATCTTGACGTCGAATTTCGGGCACCTGTCATACGTTTTTTTGATGTGATCGTAGAAGTCTACCTTGGTTGAGTCATCTTTGTCTTCCGTTGGGGCGTGGGCACAGATCAACGTGATGTTTTTGAATTTTGCTTTGATGCGGATTTTAAAGTCCAAGACTTCTAGCCATAGTCACACGATTTCATCCTTATGTGTCACAAGATTTCATCCTTCGTATGCCCTCTCCATCCTATCGTACTTCCTGGATGGCTGTTACCTATCCAGGTTGCGTGGCAGTGGCCGGCTCAAATTAAAATCATTGCCTTAACCATCCCGCTGCTAAAGAGAAAAAAAAATGTGAATAAGTCATGCAAATCGTTAGAGCCGTTTACAAGCAACCGATTACTAGAATAATTGAATCGGTGAGTGGAAGAACGGTACAGATGCCAAATTAAAAATGTTAAGAAAAGCAGGCATATCTTCTAATTCCTCATACAAAAAATAGATTTTTTGGTATGAAAATGTAAAAATGATTGCTCAAGATTGAAAAGTTTAAAATTATATAATTCCAATACCAAACGATACTACCGATAGTTTCGGTCGGTTTGGATGCTTTGGAACTGGTATCGTCTCGGTATCGTTTCGGTTTTCGATACCGATACCGCCAAAAGTGACCTTTAAAATTTTTAAAGATTCATAAAAAAAATCTATGGCTGAACAATCAATAAATCTAGCTGACCTTTTAAATACACTAGTCAACAAAATTAAAGGAACAAATATTTTTTCAATTTTTGTTAGCGTTTTTTGAAGAGCTGTATCTTTGTGACGAGTGGTCGTATTGAGTTGAATTAAAAAGCATTTTACAGCTTTATGTTTTTTGTTTCGAGATTTGTTTGCAAACAAATTTTTTTGAAGTACCGTTATTGCATAGTGGCAAAAAATGAGACAAGACAACAAACAAATTTTTTTTTATTTTTCTTGAAGGTCCTCATTTCTATAGATAAATTTTTTTGAGTCAATTAAATGTCATGATCAGATACCTTGCTTATTCAGCTTCAATTCAATTTTTTTGTTGTTGTCGTACGATTTTTTTTGACATGGTTTATCTGACTTGCAAATTTGTAGACTTTTAAATCATCAATATTTTTGTAAATTTTCAAATTGATTCATCGAACCGTTTTTCCTCACCAAAACTTCAAAGTCTTACAAACCAGGTAAAGAACAAATTGTGTTGTTCCTAAACAATGCGTAGTCGTCATCAAAATGACAAGAAAACCGTAATTCCAGTGGATTTTTTCACAGTTTTGCATTAGTTAGATAAACCATGTCAAAAAAAATCGTACGACAACAACAAAAAAATTAAATTGAAGCTGAATAAGCAAGGTATCTGATCATGACATGACTCAAAAAAATTTATCCATAGAAATGAGGACCTTCAAGAAAAATAAAAAAAAAGTTTGATTGCTGTCTTGTCTCATTTTTTGCCATAACGCAATAACGGTACTTCAAAAAATTTGTTTGCAAACAAATCTCGAAACAAAAAACATAAAGCTGTAAAATGCTTTTTATTTCAACTCAATACGAGCACTCGTCACAAAGATACAGCTCTTCAAAAAACGCTAACAAAAATTGAGTAAATTTCCCGCAAATGAGGTGCCAAAAATCGCACGTGATCTTGAAAAACTTTAAGCCTTCATTACAAGTTATCTATAAGGCTGACGAATTTCTAGGACTAGTTGAACTTTTCTGAGCAATTACTGACCAATTGTAAACTTTAAGCATTTTCTTTTTTTGAGGTGTTAAAGGTCTCGAGCCTGTTTGTCCAGTGGTGATTTTGGTGTGGATTCCTGGTGAGGTTGGCAGTTATACCTTAAATGAGGTAATAGGCTGACCCTGTTTCAGCGAAGAAGGAAACTGCTTCCTCGTTGTCCATGGTGATAATGTTGTTATCCAGGTGCCCATCCTTCTCTCATATTAACTGATTTGGGTGACTGTTGGTAGATGTTCTATACTAGCTTCTGTCTTAATCTTAGCTAAGAAATGTACATGTTTGGACATATTCGACTTGGGTTTCAGTTAACCACATCGCAATTTCGTTGTTTTAAGAAAAATCAAAACCCGAGTTTGGGGATTTTTTCGTTTGTGAAATGTCACTTCGCGATGTGGTCACTTTATTCGATCCTTCGCTGTTTTCGAGATCTGAGCATTGAGCAACATTGAATTACGTTATATTTAATATGCAAACTACCTTAATTATTATATTTATTTATATGTAATAATGTACACATGTAAGTAGTAAGCAAATGACTTCGGGTATTTTTAAGGCGATTAGATACATAACTACCAACCTACTCTTTTTTAAAAGTTGCAAGCTTCTACCTAATTAGTTACTTACTGCTTTAAAATATGTAGTGAAATGTTTCCCTTAAAAAATACACTACCATACTTCCATTTAAATGTAAAACAGAACAACTTCTCCTTAATTTCATTTTTAAATAAAGTCTGTCAAGAAGAATATAACAGGAAAAAAGTTGAATAGATGAACCTTACTCGAAAAACTTCGTTGGAAATCCAATTGTGTAGGAAATATATAAAAACGTATATTTATCCTGTACGGCGGAGATACTTTATTTTTTTGCTATATTAAATTTTAACACTGCTTTTCTTTATCTTACATCAACAAACATTCCCTCGAGGTTGAAAGATATCAATACAGAGTTTCGAAATGCGGTTCAAAAAGAAAACCTAAAGTGTAGAAATAAGGCAAACTTCGTTATTATGTTATCTCACAAAGGTGTTTTTTAGTGAAAAGTGCAGAATGCTTTTATCTTTTTATCCTCGCTATAGCTGTTGTAATATATTCTATACAAACATATTTATAACATTTTTATTTTGGACTTTCTTGTAAGGATATGAAACGATGTTTTGTGTGGGATCGATTAACATTTGTTTATGAACGCACATAACTGCTTTGGAACAATACTAATAAGACCAATATTAAGATACAATACATACCTAAGCCAACAAAAACACTAGTATTCAAATATGGTTTCATGATTTGATTATAAACATTATTTAAAATTAAAAGCACTTCCGCGTAAAAAACCATACGCATAACTTTACGCGTAAATACATACATACCAGAACCTAAGAGCTCCATACCCAAAATTTATAATATTTTTCAACCTTACTTACTTTTTATAACAAAAAACATTTCAAATTTTCTTCTCAGCCCGGTAGAGACTTGATATCTGTAAACATCAACTGACAAGGCACGGCAGTAGCCAGGCTTACCCCTACGCTAGGGTGAGCTGAGCTCTCCAAACAAATTTGGAGCTCACTCAAAGGAACTCCTAGTGCTATTTATATTAATTTCTTTTTGGTTGGTGAAAGGACTTAAAAATCTTTAATCAGGTAAGTAGGTGGTATAGACTCGATTCCATGAAAACGAATGTAAGCTGATTCTTCATGTAGGTATATTCGAAACGAATTTAAAAAATGAAAATAATAAACCGAATTTGAAGAAAGAAAAACAAAAAGAACAAAACGAATTCGAACGAGAAAACAATAACAACTAACTGGAATAATTGAATTGAATATTTAATGGTTTCGTTTTTGAACGAAACGCAGAAATCAGAACAAGGGTGATAAATTTTGAATATTAACACTGCATTTGCGTTAGGCCAAGGTTACAGTCCTGTGAAGTTAGCAAAAAAATTGTTTAAAATTAAATAAAAAATGAGAGTTCCCGGTAGCAAACAAAGAGTTCTAGAGTTCCTCATACTTTTTTTTAATAGTTCTGGCGAATGGAGTGTTAAAATTAAAAAAAAAAGTTTTTTTTGCTAACTTCACGCAGCAAGGACTTTTTTGAGAAAAAGAGTTCTGAGCATGTTTTTCACCTCAAAATCAAGAGTTCTGGAGTTCCTGATGGGTTTAAGAAAGAGTTCTACAAAATTGAAAAAGTTAGGGCAATTTAAGGTGCCCATTGACTTAGAACCAAAAATTTTCAAAATCCACAAAAATCGAAAAAAAGGAGTTCTGATTAGAGTTTCGGATAGAAAACAAAGAGTTCTGAACATTTTGTTAACAACTTTTTTTCTAAAACTAATTTTTCAAAAGTTATTCGCAAATTTAGGTGCCCATTGACTTAGAACCAAACATTTTCAAAATCCACAAAAATCGAAAAAAAGGAGTTCTGATTAGAGTTCCGGATAGCAAACAAAGAGTTCTGAACATTTTGTAAACAACTTTTTTTTCTAAAACTAATTTTTCAAAAGTTATTCGCAAATTTAGGTGCCCATTGACTTAGAACCAAAAATTTTCAAAATCCACAAAAATCGAAAAAAAGGAGTTCTGATTAGAGTTCCCGATAGCAAACAAAGAGTTCTGAACATTTTGTAATAACTTTTTTTTCTAAGACTAATTTTTCAAAAGTTATTCGCAAATTTAGGTGCCCATTGACTTAGAACCAAAAATTTTCAAAATCCACAAAAATCGAAAAAAAGGAGTTCTGATTAGAGTTCCCGATAGCAAACAAAGAGTTCTGAACATTTTGTTAACAACTTTTTTTTCTAAAACTAATTTTTCAAAAGTTATTCGCAAATTTAGGTGCCCATTGACTTAGAACCAAAAATTTTCAAAATCCACAAAAATCGAAAAAAAGGAGTTCTGATTAGAGTTCCCGATAGCAAACAAAGAGTTCTGAACATTTTGTTAACAACTTTTTTTTCTAAGACTATTTTTTCAAAAGTTATTCGCAAATTTAGGTGCCCATTGACTTAGAACCAAAAATTTTCAAAATCCACAAAAATCGAAAAAAAGGAGTTCTGATTAGAGTTTCGGATAGAAAACAAAGAGTTCTGAACATTTTGTTAACAACTTTTTTTTCTAAAACTAATTTTTCAAAAGTTATTCGCAAATTTAGGTGCCCATTGACTTAGAACCAAAAATTTTCAAAATCCACAAAAATCGAAAAAAAGGAGTTCTGATTAGAGTTCCCGATAGCAAACAAAGAGCTCTGAACATTTTGTAATAACTTTTTTTTCTAAGACTAATTTTTCAAAAGTTATTCGCAAATTTAGGTGCCCATTGACTTAGAACCAAAAATTTTCAAAATCCACAAAAATCGAAAAAAAAGGAGTTCTGATTAGAGTTCCCGATAGCAAACAAAGAGTTCTGAACATTTTGTTAACAACTTTTTTTTCTAAAACTAATTTTTCAAAAGTTATTCGCAAATTTAGGTGCCCATTGACTTAGAACCAAAAATTTTCAAAATCCACAAAAATCGAAAAAAAGGAGTTCTGATTAGAGTTCCGGATAGCAAACAAAGAGTTCTGAACATTTTGTTAACAACTTTTTTTTCTAAGACTAATTTTTCAAAAGTTATTCGCAAATTTAGGTGCCCATTGACTTAGAACCAAAAATTTTCAAAATCCACAAAAATCGAAAAAAAGGAGTTCTGATTAGAGTTCCGGATAGCAAACAAAGAGTTCTGAACATTTTGTTAATAACTTTTTTTTCTAAGACTAATTTTTCAAAAGTTATTCGCAAATTTAGGTGCCCATTGACTTAGAACCAAAAATTTTCAAAATCCACAAAAATCGAAAAAAAGGAGTTCTGATTAGAGTTCCGGATAGCAAACAAAGAGTTCTGAACATTTTGTTAACAACTTTTTTTTCTAAAACTAATTTTTCAAAAGTTATTCGCAAATTTAGGTGCCCATTGACTTAGAACCAAAAATTTTCAAAATCCACACAAATCGAAAAAAAGGAGTTCTGATTAGAGTTCCGGATAGCAAACAAAGAGTTCTGAACATTTTGTTAACAACTTTTTTTTCTAAAACTAATTTTTCAAAAGTTATTCGCAAATTTAGGTGCCCATTGACTTAGAACCAAAAATTTGCGCACCTAAATTTGCGAATAACTTTTGAAAAATTAGTTTTAGAAAAAAAAGTTATTAACAAAATGTTCAGAACTCTTTGTTTGTGAAGAGTTTCATATATTATTATTGAATAGCTATAATAAAATTCTGCTGACAGGTGAAATGCCTAGTTCGTTCAAACAGTCAATAATATTTCCGCTCTATAAAAAAGGCAACGTTAATGATGTGGAAAATTATCGTGGTATTTCTTTTATGAATGTTGTGGCGAAGATATTCTGTGGTGTTTTGTTTAATAGATTAGAGAACTGGGTTACTAGAAACAAGATAATTTCAGATTTTCAAGCTGGTTTCCGTAAAAATTATTCCACAAATGATCAAATCTTTTCACTCACAACCATTGCAAAATCGTACCTCAGTAGGAAAAAGAAATTATATGCCTTTTTCATAGATTTTAAGGCAGCATTTGATTCTGTTAACAGGAGTGCACTATTTTATAAGATATCTTGCTTAGGAATTTCATACAAGTTCATTAATATTTTGATTTCTTTGTATGAAAGCACAAAAGCTGCTGTGTGGGATGGTCAACGAATGTCAGAATGGTTTAATACAAGTGCAGGTGTTAAACAAGGCTGTATTTTAAGTGCACTCATATTTTCAATTTTTATTAATGACATTGTTGACTGTTTACCAGGAGGAATTTGTATTGCAGAAACAATTGTTAAAGCACTTTTATATGCTGATGATGTTGTTATCTTCGCAGAATCCCCAAAAACATTGCAACTTATGATAAATAGAGTATCTGATTTTTGTAAAAAGTGGGATCTTTTGATTAATACCCAAAAGTCCAAAATTATGATTTTTAGAAACGGTGGTGGTCGTTACGGATTGGAAGAAAAATGGTTCTATAATGGGGAGGAAGTAGAAATCGTTAAACAATTCAAATACTTAGGTGTCACTTTAACCCCAAATATGGATTTTAACAAGCATTTGCAAGATAAATGCAAGGTTGCTTGTTAATGCCTCGTGGAAGAATATCATGTCAAATGAAAATATTATTCTGTCGACCAAATTTCAAGTTTTTAATAGTGTTGTGAGATCTTCTCTTTGTTACGCTGCTCAGGTTTGGGGTTGTTATTTCTATGAAAATATGGAAAAGGTGCTTCGAAATTTCATCAAAAAAATATTCTGTCTTCCCGCAAATGTACCTAATTATGCTATCTATCTGGAGAGTGGGCTACCTTCTCTTCACAATTTTACACTTAAGATACAAGCTACCTTTATTTTAAAAATTCTGAGTTGTGAAGAAAACAAGCTATCAAAAAAACTTATCGAATATGAAATGAGGTATAACCATTTTTGGGCTAAGGAATGGAAGCTGTTAGGGCAAATGTGTGGATATGAACTTATTTTTCATCCAGTAATCGACCTTTCATCTCTAAAAAACTCCTTCTCGGCAATCATGGAAAGACTTGATGAGATGCAACGAGAGGATTTTATACGCCAAGCAAGAAATTCTTCGAGCAGAGTTCTGTATTCAGGGCTTAATTATAATCTTTGTAGTTTCAACTACTTTAAAGACGAATTTAGCTACAAAAAGATTTCATTACTTTTTAGGCTTAGATCTGAAACACTTCTTCTGAATGGTTCCCCCTATTCTACAAACGATAACCAATTCTGTTCAATGTGTAACTTGAACGAAAAAGAAGATTGCTTTCATTTTACTTCTGTTTGCCCAGTTTTTGGTAGAATAAGGGAAAGGTATTTTGGTCACAAAACTCTGAGTATGGAGCAAACTAAAAAAATATTAAATGGTCCTGACTGGAACTCACTGTACAGCTATAGTGTTGAAGCTTATAAATATAGATTTCTAATATTAAAAGAATTTTCCTGACTTACTTGCTTTTCTCATGTAAAGAAATCATTGCTTTTCTCAAAAATTATTGACTTGTTTTAAATATTGTTTCACTCAATTTTATATTAATGTACTTTATTAATAATTGTAAATTTTGTTTATAACTATTTCCCTTAACTTAAATTTATAAAAAAAAAAAAAAAATTGTTAAGTTGGATTCCAAACAGACGGCTGGTGCCATGTTTGATTTGTAATTTCTTATATATCTTTATCTAAAATTATATTTAAATTTAAATTTAACATATTGTAATATGTATCTATCATATATTTATACGATTCAATAAATTATTATTATTAAATTATTATTATCTTTGTTTGCTATCCGGAACTCTAATCAGAACTCCTTTTTTTCGATTTTTGTGGATTTTGAAAATTTTTGGTTCTAAGTCAATGGGCACCTAAAGCGAATAACTTTTGAAAAATTAGTTTTAGAAAAAAAAGTTATTAACAAAATGTTCAGAACTCTTTGTTTTCTATCCGGAACTCTAATCAGAACTCCTTTTTTTCGATTTTTGTGGATTTTGAAAATTTTTGGTTCTAAGTCAATGGACACCTTAAATTGCCCTAACTTTTTCAATTTTGTAGAACTCTTTCTTAAACCCATCAGGAACTCCAGAACTCTTGATTTTGAGGTGAAAAACATGCTCAGAACTCTTTTTCTCAAAAAAGTCCTTGCTGCGTGAAGTTAGCAAAAAAAACTTTTTTTTTTTAATTTTAACACTCCATTCGCCAGAACTATTAAAAAAAAGTATGAGGAACTCTAGAACTCTTTGTTTGCTACCGGGAACTCTCATTTTTTATTTAATTTTAAACAATTTTTTTGCTAACTTCACAGGACTCAAGGTTACATATGGGTGATTCCATAGAAAACGACCCTTTTCGAAAAATCACAAAATATGACTTCGGATTGAAAAAAGTACCGTTAGACGGTTTTAAAAGATTGCATGTTTCATTTTAAAAGTGAAATTATCAATAATTTTTGTATCGCCGCTTTTATTTCGGAGCTCGACTCACTTGGCAGAATAGGTCTCCAAAAGTAACTTTTTGTTATCAGAAGCTCAAAACCCTATTTTCAATAACTAATTGTTTCATAATTTGAGAACCTGTGGTTATTTGCCCTTATCAGAACTCTAAGCACGTTCTCGCGTCATTTAATTATTCAATAGTAAATACAATTTTAGTTTTAACAGTTGATTCAAAAAGTGGTTATTGTCACGCCCGTAACAAAAAACAAATTATGTTTCATTAATAGAAGACAAAAATTTGTGTCAATGTGATAATTTGGGGAAAAAATGAGAATACTATGATCTACTGTCAGACAAATTCCAGAATGTGATATTAATACTGACCCCCCGTATTTAAAATTTTAAGTCTTTGTCACACCCGTAACAGGTTGGCAAATAATATTCTTTCTGGTTTTCAACTCCATTTTAGTTTTGTTGCTTTTAGATACGAAATTCATGGCGTAGGGATATAATTCTAAGAAAATCTACTTTAAATACAAATTTAAAATTGCAACCGATTAAAAATAACATAGTGTGATGTTTTATTTCTACTAAGACTTACTTATTAAAAAAAAAATTTGTTTTCGCTAAACTAAAAGCCCTTATAAAAAAAAAAAAATTTCGCTAAACTAAAAGCCCTTAAAAAAAAAAATGTTTTGTTTTCGCTAAACTAAAAGCTCTTATAAAAAAAAAATATTTAAACAAAAACAATAATTATATTTTTAACTGTTAAAGTTTTCTTAGAATTGAAATTATTGTAAAATTTAGCAAATGTGCCACTCTGGCAGACGACAGATATTGTCATGCCTTAATTATTCAATTGTTCTTTATTCTTAATGATAACAACTGTACAACTTTTATATTGAATAAAAATCTATCTATCTATCTATCTATCTACAAATTTAATCGGCTTTAAGTGAAAGTTTTCCCTATTTTAAAAGAAAATGGAAAAAATCTCATTGAAGTGAGAAATCTATTCACTTTTCAGTGAGAAAAACTTAATTTTTCTAGAGAAAGTGTTTCTGACATCGTGTGAGAAATGATCATACATCAATGACAACAATTTCCCATCAAAATATAGTATATTATATTGTTTTCATGCATACAAATCATACTCGGTCACACCCGTAACGATGACCTGTCACACCCGTAACGTTTTCAAATACAAATTTTGTATAGTTTCTCTTTGTTTTGGTTCTCATTTCTTAGCTGCAACTGAAGATCAACTATCTGGGTTAATATTTGCAAAAGAATGATCCTATATACTTTTCATGCAATATTTTACACCACATGAAAATTAGATATCTTAATCGCAAATCACCAGTCTCCTAAGGTCACACCCGTTACGCAACTAAACTGCATCCTATAACTGCACCACTAATTTTTCATACTTTAATATACTAATTTCTTAAAAGGGCTTCAGGTGTCCTATAGACTAGTAAAGTTTTTGTTTATAAATTGGGAATAGTATGTGAATAATTAATAAAATATGGAGTCTCACTGTCACACCCGTAACGATGAAAACACCCATATGTAAGTTTTACTTTCGTAAGTTACCTACGGAAGCAACTTTTGATAAAATTACAAGAAGTGTAAACAGCTCTGTAAGTGACTTACAGTAAATTTATAAACTTACGTAAGCTGTAAGTTGAAAGAAAAACTAACTTACAAGTATAAAAACGTTTTTTCCAACTTACGGAACTCTCACAGCTTACTCAAACGGCTGTGATAAGTTTTCAAACTTACGGAAGTATTTTTTACTGTAAGTTCATCTGTAATGTAAAGCCTCTTGTAAGTTGCTTCTGTAAGACTTACATAAGTGGTAAGTTAAACTTACATGTGTAATCTTGGCCTTAGAAAGGTATCAACACTCTCATGCCTCATATAATTAGGATTATTATGCAAAACTTTTGGAAATCATGTTTTATTGTTCTATGTTCATTCAGCTTATGAACATTGAAAGTGAAAATCTCTGTTATCCTCATTCAAAGATCAAAGTTCCGTAATGATATTAAAGAAATGGCTCTGGAATCTTGGCACCTCATATATTGAATATTGGCAAAATAGTACGTCATCTAATTGGTAAAAAAAGGTCAACTAGTCCTAGAAATTGTCCAGCCCTTAAAGATTTGAAAGGCCTAAAAGTTTTTTTTTTGGCACCTCATTTGTGTCATATTCGCAAAAAAAATGTCTATCATCCGAAATATTACTAGATCGTGATAAAAGGTCAATTATTTCCAGTAACTGGTCGGCCATACATTTTTTTATGAATTTTTGAAGTTCGTTTCAAGGCCAAATAAAATTTCATGAACAATGTTTCTACACTGCTCAACTTCATATTGAAAGATTGAAGAACATTATGAAATCCAGAACATAATAAGTACTGTCCGTTTTTCATGTTAGCGGTTTATTTAGTCTTTTTACTTTTTTTCTTACAATTTATAAAATAAAAAAAAAAATAGGGATATATTCATAAATGTTTTTAAAGCTAATACTACACAAAACAAGAGTGCATCTGATGATGTTTCGATATGATAAACTCCAGAAGCTTAAGCAACATCTATTAATATGGTTCATTATTTTAAAAAGAATAGAAAAATGTAACGAAGAAGCTATTTCGACTGCGGAGCGGAAGTCATGGGATTACGAAGCAATTGCAATTAGTTATTTGACAACCTTTAAAGTCTTGTTGCTAAAGATGGCAAACACAGAGCAACAAAAACTAATGGTTCTTTGATCTTTGAATATAAATTACAAAGGCTTTAATAGCATAGTGCTATTAGCTGTTTGCAATGTGAAATACATCAAAGTCATTATGATTGATATTGGTAGTAACGGAAGAATTAGCGACTGTGCTAACTATGCTGGATACTTGCTTCTTTCCCCAAGTAAATTTCGGGTTTTCCGCTCTACTATACACTAAACTAAAGACTTAAGAGTGTTCCGAACTGAACAAAACCAGTCATTTGCTAACTTTTTTTTTTGCATATATAAGACCGTTTTTTTTCGCTTTCATCAGATACTTTGTTTTATAAAACTTTGCATTTTTTCTAATTGACAACTTGTAGGCGTATTATTGTATTAAAAAAAAATTTTTCTAAAAGTAACTGATTTTAACTACTAAATTTACATAAATTTTCTGTCAAAAAATGCATTTTAAGAATTAAAAATTTCAATATCAAATGATACAAATATGATTACATAATTAATGAAAATCATGAAAAATATATTGAATTTATATCCACTGTAAAAAAATTTGTCAAAAAAATACCGTTAGGTATAAAAAATTGACTGTCAAAAATGGTTTTTTTCAAAATTCACAAGCATTTTTATTTTGCATTATTAAAATTTTTATAAGATACAAAATTAAAAATTTTCTCCAATAGTGGCATAGTAAAAATATGGAATTTTATTTTATTAAACATTTTTTTGCAAAAAATGCTATAGCGTAGGCTACATTTGCTTTGAAAAACAGCCATTTTAGCCATTTTCTCGATTTCTTAGAGGCTATTACCAAAATCTAGAGCACAAAATTAATTTTTTTTTCCAATGATGACATAGAGAATAAGTTTATCTGTCCATAGACACCTTAATCACTTTGATCGGATGAGTACACGCTCCGCAATCTTATTCATGAAATCACCATTTCAGTCCGGAACACTCTTAAGGCCAGTACAGACTTGATGTGTCTTACTTGAACTCCTTTATGAATTGAAAAAAGAAATAGTAATATGGATATGTCACACAATTCAGCGAGTTGCCGCACGTAATGATTAAAGTAAAACCAATACGACTATAAAGACGGTCACTATCATTTGAACTTTGAAAGCCATTATGGAAGAAACGAACTGAGAAGGCAATCATAATTGCATGCGGAATGGAAGGACCTTTAAGTGACATTGACGAGGGTTTGGCTTTTGGCAACAATGTGAAAGATATTAATAAACATCTTAATTCTGTTGAAGAAGAAGATATAAGATTTACCAAAATGAAACTACGCAGAGCAACATTTTTAATTTTGTAAGCTTGTATTTTGTCGAAAGCCTTTATACAATATTCAATTAAATAAAACCGTAAGTTTCAAATTGTTTGGTTTTTTTTCTTTAAAACTTTTGGGCAGCAAAAAAAAAACAATATTTACCTACGGTAGCTAAAACTCCAGGTTCGGCATCGTTCTTTGGTGAGGTAAGTATTTTGCTAATTTAATCTGTTTTTCTAATGCTTTAGATCAGAGGTTCCCAAACTTTTTTTTTTTTCTCGTAGACCACTTTCAAAATTAAACTTATTTCGGTAGAGCCCCTGCTGCAACATTTTTTAATACTCCTAAAACTCGTCAAAAAATGTGTAGATTAGATCTAATGATAGAATTTTGCGTCGCAGCAGAGTTCCAACCCTAAACTCGGAGTGGTAAAAATAAAAAGAAAAATAGTAAGGGTATTCATGCAACAGCGTAAACTCGTCGTAAACATCGTAAAGTTGTAAACTTCGTAAATATGTCAAATTTTCCATACAAATTGTGACAGAATTACGAAGTTTAAAAGTTTACAACGTTTACCACGACTTTACACTGTTGTATGAATACCCTTAGTTTGTTTTTCTACTTAGAAAAATAATACGATCTCATGCTTCATAGAACTAAAATTATACATTAATAACGTATCGTAATTTCAACAATGCAAATTAACAATAAAAAAAGTCATAATTTAAATGGATGTTACTTGATGGATTGATAGCAAACTATCAGTATTTGGCTTCAGTTTTATGAGAAATAACCGCAAATCTCCCCGTTTTGTGGTGTTCATTTTGCTCATTTTTTGTAAATACGTTTGTAACGACACTTAGGCTAGTCGCGCACATGCAACTGCTACCAGTGGCGATTCCTCTCAGTTGGCTAGGTTGGCTGCGCCAACCCTAAAATTTCGTCTTAAATACACGTACTACAAACAATTTGTTTGTGTTAAAACTTGAGAATAAAATATCCTTTTATCATAGATACTAGAGTTACATAGATATCGCATCCAGTACAAATAAAAATGGCCATTTTTTCAATATTTTGTGATTGCAAGCTCTTTTGTTTCGTCCTCAAATATCGAGTCGGTTGATCGAACTACTGATGAATTGTTGTTGACGTTTTGTATTTATGTCTATGTATGTAAATCTATCTTTTTTAACATCATATGTGGTCCATAACTCACACAATATTGATATAACTGGGATGTAGCGCTACGTCCCACGATAAAAAAGTAGTCATTTTTAATTGCTCTGCGTGCGATATCTATATAACTATAGTATCTGTGCTTTTATGTTGATAAAAAAACAACACCCCAATCCGTTTAAATCATTATAAAACCAGCAACCTATTTAAATCGAGCCATTCACTGCAACCCCTACGTGCTATATTAATCCCATACAAAGTAGGAATCTCTTTTTTTTTAATATTATTTTTCTTTCAATACTCCGTGTTGGCTACAATAATTTGCGCCAACAAATCTCATACAGCGCTATTAATAAAAAACGCTTATTCTACCTTTATTCCACGATTTTACTAAACCACGGAATAAGAGTTAAGCCACGGGTTAAAGTTTCTCATTAAAAAAAAATTTATATTCGTGGAATAGTAAAGTGACGTTTACCGTGCGAGGCCTGTTAAGTATCTTGAAGTTTGTACCAAGTTTCGGAAGCTTGGGTTTTTTCCGTATGGGTTTTGACATCTCAAAATTTCAAGTAACCAAACACACCTAAGAATTTTCTTGTTTATGTCTATCTAAATTATTAGTAGGTTTTATGGTAAATTTAATTAAAAAAGAAAAAGAAGCGAGAGTTGGAGCACCAAAGACAAAGTAAACTCATAAAAATAAACTAAACCATTTATAGATAACCTTTTGCTTTATATTCTTGAGAACATAGCGAAATTATAGTGCATAGAAAAAAAATGTTATTGAAAAGGTAAATCTTCTGATACCAACACCAATAAAAAAAATAGTCTGGCTGCTTATTCCTTCGCTAAACCATCTGCTTCGGTGGTTTAGCATAATAAACGTCACATAGCAGAAATTTTGTTTTATTAGTAACATTTTGCACTAAATCCATGGAATAAGGCTAACCCTTCGCTATTCCGCGTTTTTTAATTTGGCTGATACAATCTAAATATTATTCCCGATGTGCTGTGTCACTCTATCTTTAAGAACAGACCCACAAAAATACCCACACAGGTTGGCTCTATAGAAAGAGCCAACGCCTGGGTAGAAAAATGTGAGTTGATTGCCGACCAGTACCCACCAGTCGAGAACCTAGTTATCAGAAGCAAATGTTTTAGTTCGAATTTTATATAGTTAACTTGAAAAAATCATAACTCCCATTCTACTCATCCGATCTTCAAGGTTAAGGTCTTTAAATAAAGCCAAAATGACACGTTACATTGTGTAAAAAAATCATTGGAAAGGGGTAAAAAATGTCATACTAAAGGGGTGAATAAGTCTGCCTTCAATTCGATTTGCAGCATTCTAAATTCAAAAGTTGATGACAAATTTCACAATTTGAAAAAACAAAAAATGCTTATTTTTTGCTTATTTTCTCTTCTAAGATTATGTTATTCAATGTTTTACTATCAAACCTACATGAGCGGTGCTAAAATTTTTTTAAATGATTTTTTACAAAAATAATGCATTTTAATTAAAAAACTGATCGACATAGCTTCATTAATATAATGATTACTCAAACAAATCTGCATGAATCTTTATAATTAAGGTTTTAAAATACTGTCAGTAAGATAATCGTTAGATTTATAAAAAAAAAAATATTATTTTTTAGATGGTAACTATAAAAAAATGTAAAAACAATTTGAAGTTATGTTTTTTTACACCTACTTAATGGCATTAATATCTAAAAATTTCATATAAATATTGAACATAGAAAAAAAGATTTAATCAAGTATTTAAATTTAGTATAAAGACTAAATATATGTAGGTAATCACAAAGTTGTATATCCAACACCAGAACAGGAATTAAATATTATTTGAATTTAATACATTTAAAATATGCTTTGTTGTACATTGTTCCAGCCTCACTAAAACGTTAATAACTTTTTTAATTACCAACGGATTTTAATGAATCAGATTTTTTTCGATTAACAATTAAAAATACTTTTATTTTAATGTATCATACATCATTGTAAACTACGGAAAAGCTAAGAAAAAATGTACACAAAAAAATACCTTTAATTTTTGCATATGAAAATAATTGAAAGAATTCAGTATAAATGTAACTTATCAACATTGGTAATTTTTTTTAATATTCCAAAATGAGGTGTCATAATAATGGATTATAAAAATTTAAATTATTTTCAGCCAAACAAAATTATAAAAAACTTCACAAGAAATTTTAGGGGGAAACAAACTTATGTAGGGTATCAATATAAATATATGGTTTTTGAGCACATTTACCTGAAAAATACATAACTTGAATATTAAGGAACTAAAATACACCTAATTTATGATTTAGTATTTGTCTTAAGAAATCAGAAATATCTAAATTATAAAGCTCAATTGGAAGTAAAATATCAAAAATGTGTTTTTAAAAAAGTCTCACATTAAAAACTACTAAATTAATCCCCCTTTTGGCAAACTATATGGCTTATATTTATTAACCAAGTCCACAAAATGGATTTAATTTTTCAAAATTCTATTTCACTAATCCTAAAAAAAATTTGATATATGAAACATTGCTGTACGTTGCTCAAAAGCTTGAGTATTGATTTTCAATTTATTAATTAACTATAAGAAAATTCACATTTTGATAATTTCCAAGGTAGCCGTAGAAACCAAATAAAATCAAAAATTGTCGATCCAACTGCATTAAATTTGCTATTAGTCGAGAAATACTGCTTTGATTTTTAAAAATAAGGTGTCTATTGGCGTTTTTCTATTTTAGCTCAGAGCAAATCAGATCAGATTCAAAACACAAAAATAATTGAATCAGAGGGCTCAGATAATAAAAATTTCAATTTCTGAATCTGATCTGATCTGCTCTGAGTTAAAAAAGAAAAACGACATATAGAGAGATTAATCCTCAAGTTCTTAGAGCGTTACAGTTTACAGGTAACATTTTCATAAAATTTGAGTAGCTGAGATGCTTCGAAAGGCTTAAAAGCATGTTTTTTACTATATTTACAATAATTTCATCATAATGTTTAAATATATGTAATAATTAGGACTAATGTGTCAATAGAGAAAGAAATGTTGTCGAAGATAAGAAAAAGTGAAAATTTTTAGGAACCGGTTCTCGAAATTTTTTTGAAAATAGAGTGACGACTGGATTTTAGGTATAGATAAATGAGATGAATTAAAACTCATTATAGAGGAAAAAAATTTAAAAAATTTGCTTTTATTACATTCAGCTTTGATCAATGGATTATTCGTAGCCAACCCAGAACTAAAGACCAGAAATCGCCACTGCATTATGGAAGAAACAAACTGAGGAGGCAATCATAATTGCATGCGGAATGGAAGGACCTTTAAGTTACATTGACGAGGGTTTGGCTTTTGGCAACAATGTGGAAGATATTTATAAACATCTTAATTCTGTTGAAGAATAAGATATAAGATTTACCAAAATAAAACTACGCAGAGCAACATTTTTAATTTTGTAAGCTTGTATTTTGTCGAAAGCCTTTATACAATATTCAATTAAATAAAACCGTAAGTTTCAAATTGTTTGGTTTTTTTATTTAAAACTTTTGGACAGCAAAAAAAACAATATTTACCTACGGTAGCTAAAACTCCAGGTTCGGCATCGGTCTTTGGTGAGGTAAGTATTTTGCTAATTTAATCTGTTTTTCTAATACTTTAGATCAGAGGTTCCCAAACTTTTTTTTTCTCGTAGACCACTTTCAAAATTAAACTTATTTCGGTAGACCTCCTGCTGCAACATTTTTTAATACTCCTAAAACTCGTCAAAAAATGTGTAGATTAGATCTAATGATAGAATTTTGCGTCGCAGCAGAGATCCAACCCTAAACTCGGAGTGGTAAAAATAAAAAGAAAAATAGTAAGGGTATTCATGCAACAGCGTAAACTCGTCGTAAACATCGTAAAGTTTTAAACTTCGTAAATCTGTCAAATTTTCAATACAAATTGTGACAGAATTACGAAGTTTTAAAGTTTACAACGCTTACGACGACTTTACGCTGTTGTATGAATACCCTTAGTTTGTTTTCTTATGTTCTACTTAGAAAAATAATACGATTACATGCTTCATAGAACTAAATAACGTATCGTAACTTCAACAATGCAAATTAACAATAAAAAAAGTCATAATTTTAATGGATGTTACTTGATGGATTGATAGCAAATTATCAGTATTTGGCTTCAGTTATGTGAGAAATAACCGCAAATCTCCCCGTTTTGTGATGTTCATTCTGCTCATTTTTTGTAAATACGTTTGTAACGACACTTAAACTTTTTTCGACAAGGTATGAAAGCTTTCTCGTTATTTCCCACAGTCCAGGATATTTTTCGAGTATTTCTGCCTGCAGCCACTGACATCGGCACTGGCAAACACTGACATCGATTCACTCACACTTCTCTTTTCAAAATTCCGGAAACAAATAAGCGTTTGTCCTTGGCAGCATTCGTATTTATATTGGTGAGAATCCAAAAAAGTTAATGCAAGATTGCCAGTATAGCACAAGTCGTATTTCGTCCCTGTGCTGGTGGGCGGTACTTTGCAAGTCTCGACACGTGTTGCACTAAATATCGAATATGCAAGTTTAGTCGTTGATCTTCTTAAAATAGACTACATACTCCAAAAATTAAGGGAGGTCTTAAAAAAGGGAGTGATAATTAATCAGGCTTATGCCAGCCTAACTGAACATTTTTCTTAGGCCAAAAAAAGGAACAAATTTAAAATATTATTTGTATGCACAATTTTTATAGGATAGCATTAGAAGCCCCTTAAAAAAAAATTAGCTAAAAACACGGACAGATTTTTTTAAATTAGATTAAAGAATCATTTATTGTTCAAATTTGAAGGCTTTTACATTTACATTGATATCACAAAAAAACTCAAATGATTTAAATGACATTGGCTGAATCGGCCGTCTGCCAGATTGACATAAGTATAAAATTAGCTTTTTGTTGTAAAAGTTTAAGTTAATAGTATTCATTTATGATGTATTTTCGGTACTTTAATGCTGCTTCGCAATAGCCGTACAGGGTATCCCACTGCGGTCCATTTAAAACGGCTTTTGTTTCTTCCAGTGTAAGTATAGTTTTTTTGAAAAATTGAAGTCTCCATTGACGAAAAACAGGGCATATAGCAATAAAGTGGAAAGTATCTTCCCTCGCATTGAGGTTGCGTATAGTGCAAAATTTTTGATCAGAGCTACTCAATGATATAGATAATCCTTTCAAGGAAAATTTCAATGGCTCCATGTATGGTATTTACAATGATCGTAATGATTATAAAAAACACGGACAGTTAGAATTTTAATTTTTAAAGCTTCCAAATGTTTTTTTTTAAAGTAGCAATGCGACCATTATTTACCGAAATACAGCCTGTCAAAATCACCGAATTTTTTTATTTGTTTCTTTATTTTTTTTTATTAATGTAGGAATTGTTTGCCTACATTGACAGATAAAGCCAAGCCTACATTTTTGTTCTTTAATATCGACACCAGATACATTTTCATGGACCCCCACTTTCAACTGGTGAACCCCCATTTTTTGTTCATGCCAACGTAGACCCCCCACGAGTCTCCCGTGGGCCCCTGGGGGTGCACCTGGACGACTTTGGGAATCACTGCTTTAGATAATGAGGAAAAATAAGAATTTTCGTGAATAGGTTATTCCGAATGACAAAATTCCGATAGTTTGTAATAAATAAGCCATTCGAGATTCAAGCCTCCAAAATATCAATATTGGTATACTTGTTAATTTTTGTTTTCTAAATGGATTGAAGAAGTTTCTTTTTCTTTTAGGTATTATCACTTTCGTGATTTGTGGGCAGGGTTGGGTTCCCTAGCCCCAGATCCAAAAGCCCCAAACCAAAATCCACAAACCAAAATCCACAAACTAATATCCAGAAACCAAAATTCACAAACTTAAATCCACAAAAACAAAACCTAAATCCACAAACTAAAATCGACACATCAAAATCCGCGAACCAAAATTCACAAAAACAAGATCCATAAAAGCAAAATCCACAAAGCCAAAATTCTTAAACACAAATTCCCCATAGCTGGCGTATGTTAGGCGGGCGCCAAATTTTTTTAACCAAAAGCTGACGCCTCCAAGAACATCAACAGCCTGATTGGTCAAAAATCACAAATGCCTGAGAAAATGATCAGCTATCATCAACAATGGAGAAGCAACAACGATACAGGATAAAGTTCAAGTTCGAACCTATATGATGACCGAGACTTTTTTGACGAAATTGAGCCATTCATTCAGCAGGCACTGCAATGCTGATGCCGAATTTGGAGTGAGCAATGTTTAGTGAAACGAATCCTTCGAGTGATCCAGTCGACAGCCCGAGATTATTAGCCTCTCTTCTCTAAACCAAAGAAGTTATAGTTGGGCTGGATGGGGTATCCAACTTCATCCCAAAGAAACTTCCACAAACAGTGATGGTATGCTTGGCCTTCTTTTTACGTGTATTTAAGTCAGCACGCTCCCAGCCATTTTTAATTCTGACAATTTTAATTGTAATTTGTTGTTGTTTTTACGTGTATTTTCTTCCTCACACTCACAGCCATTTTTTATTTTCGACTGACAACCTGCGCAGTATAATACCTTAGATTTGTGTACTGTGCCGCCACTTGACATCCGGGACTGAACAACCCGAAGACGACAAAGTCAAATGTTCAATAAAGTACAATTGTTTTGAAAATTGATTTAAAACTCTAAACCATTAATTTAATAAATAGATGATCAGCCAATGTACTTATTTTATCACAGATTTGTGGCAATTCATCATGCAGTTTAAAGAACTTTTAAGTAGCTACAGCTGATATTGAAATCCATTACCTACAGTCAGAGTGATACGAATATATTTTCTAAACTGCCCAAAGTTACCTTGAACTTTAACAGAGAGCCATATATTATAGATTCATATTTTTCTTTATGTAAATACTAACATAAAAGATATGTTATGTCATTCATACTTTTAAAATGTCAGCACTGTCAATCAGGTGCAGAAAAATCATTTTTGTTCAAAGTCATTGATTTCATCCGTCATGCTGTTAGTTGTTGATTATGACAAACATGTGTACGTCAGCAATAGCAGTTATTCAAATTTTTTAGCCGCAACACAAAACAAAATTTATTCATAAAACGTCAGAAGTATTAACCCTTTTTTTCAAAGTGTTGTGTTACAGCACCACTATCAGCAGTACCTATAGCAAAAGGATTGTTGAAAGTCATGCCGTGGAAATTCTCATCCTGACGTAAGTTCTTGGATACCTATGTATATCTACACAAAGCTTCGTATATAGAATTGGGTCTTGTCTATTTAAGGAAATATTGTTCGGAAAGGTATCTATTATACTACCTTGCTTGAATACCTTTTGCTATTAGGGAAAATCGATTTTGAAAAAGAATCGTTAAAGTTTATGAGCTATGAATGAATGACGTGACTCATTACTTCAAGCAAGACGTTCTCATTTTAATATACATATTCAAATTGAAGGAGGTACATATATGCATGCATGTTTGTATGGATTTTGCCTCAATCTTCTACAAAATAATGTTCATCGTCAAAAGCCTTTATCTACATTATAAAAGTTGAAACGAAATAGGATTTCAACTTGATTAAAGTAAGGTTCGAAAAAGGATAGGTGTTTATGGTGCAATGGGGAAGGAAAGGATTTTGTTGTGGATTTGAAGGAAAGGAATGGTGCGCACTTGGCTGCCCCTCAAGCGGACATGAGCTGATCCGTGGTCTTCAGAGGCTAAATTTTGGGCGGTCATCAAGGCTAAGGCCTTTCACATACAACTCTAAAATGATGGTAAATGTTATCGAAAAGTAAATTATTAAGTGTTTTTTTTAGACGTGTGGTTTGTATCTGGCTTCTTCGGAATTGGTCTTTTTGGTCTGCAGCAAGGTATTTTGACTGTAGCCTGCGTCCTCTGGGATACTGCTTCTGCTAAGACAGTTGATTTCTATGTTGTTCTTGGTATTCCAAGCCGCCGTGCACCCTGAGAATTTCATTCAAAGCACTGCTTTGCAATTTCATCGTTTGGTTTTCTACGTGTGTGACGAATCCATTGCCATTTACGCTTTCTTATGTCGACGTCCAGCCGCTCTCGACTTGTCCTGCGCCACAACTCCTCGTTTGATATAATTTGTGGCCAGCGAATCTTAGGGATGTGGCGTAGACAACGATATACAAAAGCTTACAATTTCCTCGAAATACTAGACGTGACTTTCCAGGTTTCGCAAGCATATTGGGTTCGAAGAATCTCAACTTAGAAGATTTGACTGGATTTTCAAATTGGGGACAGAGTACCGAAGGCAGCACGAGCTTTATTCATTCTACTTTTAACGTCCAGATCCGTACCGCCGTTTGCAGAAACAATACTGCCAGGGTAGTTAAACTGTTGGACTTTTTCCACTGGCATCTCCTGTAGAATAACACGTTGCTGTGTGAAGCGGCCTGTGAGCATCAGTTTTACCAACACTGGCCGTCAATACGTCGTCCATCGCCAGCAGAAAGAGAATTGGCGATAGAGCATCCCCTTTTCTCACAGCTCACACCCTGTTGCACTACGCAGGAGTGGGATAGCTGCCCATTGGGTAAAACAAAACACCTTGCGTTGTTGAAGGACTCCCTAATAATGGCAACAATTTTTGAGGGAAATTCCCCTACCAAGCAACGATCTCCACATACATTCTCGGTTAAGTCGATCGAAGGCCTTCTCAACGTTGCTGGTATTCCATGAAGTCCATCTGCTTTGTTGTTTTTGAGAAGGGTTATCGAAGATTGGATTTCCAGTACTGTAGTGGGTTCGATGACAAAACCCCTTAAAGATCTACGAATCTTGTTTAGCTGGGCTACTTCACCACTCTGCTCAACAGAATCCTCATTAAGCAATGCGCAAATATGATCCTTCCACTTGCGTAGATGATCCTCAAAATTGATACCAAAAGTGTGCCATCCATATCCACAGCAGGATGTTTTTTCCCGACAACTTCTTTGGATATTTGGTACAATTCCCTCATAGGTATATCCTCTTCTTGCAGCGCTTTCCGCATTATCTGAGAGTCCATCTAACCTCACCCTCCTGTCGCGTCTCACACAGCGGTAGACTGTCTAATGTGCAAACCGATTCCCGCTTGGAAATGGGAATTTTCCTTTTATTGAGCCTAGGGACAAAGTGGCGTCCTAGCACTCTCCAGTCTATGATACATCAATTCATTCAGAAAAGAATTGCCTTTGACCAGTTTAGTTTTTTGGGGGTGAAATGGCTATCCCACAGCACGCTTTTTCGCTTTGTTGTACCAAAGACCGTATAATACCAAGATATTGCATCTAGTGTAAAAATTCGCAGTCAAAGCGCTAGTACTGTGGCGACCCCAGTGGTGACCCCATAGATGTGTGAGTG
Source organism: Dasysyrphus tricinctus (assembly GCA_963921185.1). Classification (NCBI taxonomy): domain Eukaryota; kingdom Metazoa; phylum Arthropoda; class Insecta; order Diptera; family Syrphidae; genus Dasysyrphus; species Dasysyrphus tricinctus. The sequence goes on along the minus strand of OY992530.1, from coordinate 138,404,018 downwards.
AGAACCCCGTCTATGTATAAGTTTTACAATCGTCGGTGGCGCGGTCGCTGAGTCGTGGGTCTGCGGCGAATAAAGGCTTGCATGTCTGTATGTGTTATGTGAGTTCGAATGTGAATGAGGATGTGATACAATACGTGGGAATGTTTCCCTTCCCCCGACCGACCGCATCTAGAGCTTATTTTTGGTGGTTGGTTGAGATGCGGTATCTTGGTATTATACGGTCTTTGGTTGTACCTATACTGAGGCAGCTGGCAGTATATTCTCACCTGCAAAACTATTTTTTCCCTATTTCTAACTTTGTTATAATGATAGAAGGTATGCCTTGCTTTATTAGGGCATACAAACAAGTAAAGAAGTATGAGTAAAAATTTCTTAAACGTTTCCATATCTACAATTTTCATTAGTTCGATAACGCTCTTGTGAACAACGTCGTCTTAAATACAACGTTGGAAAACATCCGTTTTCAAAAAAGAATCAAGTCATGAAAATTAAAAAAGGCCAATTAAAAGGAAAGAAACAACTCAATTAGATATTGAAGGACCGGAAGACTTCGGCGAAAACAACTTTGTTGCTTGTAACGAAACAAACAAGTTTAATAATTACATATATCAAAATTTTCCACCCAAGGATAATAGATAGGTAGTGCTGTTTGAAAAATTCGGAATCTGTTGTTAAGGATTTCAAAGAAATGAACAACAACATACAAAGGCCCCCAGCTTGGTATGTATAGGAGGATATTGCTTTAAAATAAATTAATGTGAAAGTATTTGATTATGTGCTTCTTAGTGAAGAACTTGCATTAGCTATAATAGCATTGGGTTGGGATAGGGAAGTTAATATTATTTTGCAATTGACCTGGAGCTAATACAATTGCTTTGTTACATAGTTCCCTCCCCAAATCCATTCACAAAGATGAAACGCCAATTAGCGTAAACAAGAAGAACGAGCAATTACTGATTGATATTTTTGTCGGTCGAGAGTACCTGAACCTATGTATATAAATTAGAAGGAATTGCTATTTTACAGCGAACTCGTTTGCAATTCCGTGGGTTCTGGGAAGCTTTTGTATAAACAATATCATATATCATTTTTATTCTCAGAAATTCCATAAAATTTTTCAGCTGAAAATAATATAACTGTGAAATGTCATGACAATTACGAATGGAGTGAGTATTATAAACACAAGTGCATTTTGCACCAGGAAGTTTTTTTTTTAAATGAACAACATTAAGGATTCAATTTGTGTTTTTTGCTTGTTACAGATATTCGCAAGAAGGAATTTTCAAAGCTATGCAATTGCTGTCCTTAAATGTTTATTTCATAAGTTCGATATTTTTTAAATCAATGAAAATAGAGAGTTATACCTTATACGAGTATATAGGTAAGGTATATATGTAGGTGTAAATGCACATTTAAAAAAAAATGCATTCATTGGAGTAAGGGCAGCCATTGCCTTTTTATTGAATATTAATGTTCACGCCATCCTACGGTGAGAATGGCTATCACTTAATCTGGTACATCTATATCAGCGGTTCCCAAAGTGTGTTCCGCGGAACCCTGGGGTTCCGCGGGAGAGTTTTCAGGGTTCCACAAATTTCTTGAAGTATAAACAGTAAAATAAAAACAGAAAAAAAAAATTAAAAATTTACACAAAAAAAAATTTAAACAACATTTTTTTTTAGAAGTTTATATTTTTTAATCGAAGTGTGATCTTCGAGGTCATAAATTGTTTCATGAGTAAACACATCATTAATTGCGGAGCCGCAGCATTGGTAGGAAAGGTTAAAGGGGTTGTTTCAAATATTAAATACCAGCAGTCATTGTATTTTCCATCGTTATGCACTTGTTATGAAAAGAATGCCAACTGATTTAAAAAAGTTCTTGGTGAAGCTGTGAAAATAGTAAATTTTGTGAAGAGTCGTCTTCTGCAATTGAGATTGTTTAAATTAGTGTGTAAAGATATGGGCAGTCAGTACTCAGTACGTCTCCTTCATACTGAAATCCGATGGATTTCCAAAGGGAAAGCTTTATCCAGGTTATTTCAACTTCGTGATGAGTTGAATGTGTTCAAACGGGAAAAAAAATATGTCTTCAACTGCAAACCTCTTTGATGTAGGTATTGCATAATGAGCAATGGATTAAGAAATTAGCTTATCTTGCAGACATTTTCGAGAAGATCAATAAAACTGCTACAGCTCTGCAGGAAAAATCAAATTCAGTATTATTTGCGAGAGACAAACTGGCAGCTTTGAAAAGAAAAATTAATTTCTGGCTCTTAGTCCAGTTAATTTGTGCTCAAAAAGGCTCTTTGCGAGAAAATTGTGGGGTAGTTTTGATTTTTTCCTTCCGTTATGTTTTCGGGGGTGCTGAATCCGAATCTGAGGTTTGCCAACAAAATTTCATGACGCAACATGGAAAAAAACGCAAAAAAGATGCAAAAATGCATTTCTTGGGAGTATGGGAGTATTTCACGAATGGCTCGAAAACTACCAACTATTCGAAAATTACATCAAAGTAAAGTAGTCTTACTACCTAATTAAAAAAATCCAGTCAATTTGTGCTCAAAAGGGTCAATTTTGGGGTTTTTCGAATTAGGTAGTGAAACGAAAACCATAACGATTTCTCGAAGACGAATGGAGGTATTTGAAAGATTCAAAAAGAATTTTGAAGTAAAATGTTCATACTTCATGACCATAAACATTTTTTCGAAAAAAATTACCTCGAGAAAAAAAATCTCCAAAGGACAATCGGCAAAACTGTATGGAAGGTGGTCTAGGAACCAATAAAAACGAGTCGTATGTCGTTGGAAAGGTATTTTTATGCGCTACAATAGTCACTAGAGCAGTTCATTTCAAAAACTGTGTGAAAAAAGTTATTTACTAACCAAGGTTTTATTTTGTACATTTCAGTGTGGAACAAATTTATACAAACTGGTCTTACCAATACCAATAATATGTATGTCATTGAAAAGGTATTTTTATGAACAATAATAGTTTCCATAACAACTTATTTAAAATCACTGTGTGGAAAAAGTTATTCGCTGTTTTAGGGAATTTCGGTACAGATAAAATTTATGGAGCATGGGTAACAAGTAGCGAATAACTTTTTTCACACAGTGATTTGAAATAAGCTGCCTCATTAACTATTGTAGTACATAAAATTTCCTTTTCAACGACATACATCTCGTTGTTATTGGTTAAACTTGCGTTCACACTTTTTGTTCATACTAAAAAGGAAAGCATTTTTTCACACTAAAATGAACCACAATAATTCATTAATTTTCGAATAACTTTTTTCACACAGTGATTTGAACTGAACTGCTATAGAAGGTATTGTAGGTAATGGAAATACCTTTCCAATGACATATAAATTGTTGTTATTTGTTTGACCAGTTTTCATAAATTTTGCCCATACTAAATATATTTTATTCATACTAGAATGCACCAGAACACAATTCTATTTAGCGAATAACTTTTTTCACACAGCAATTTGAAGTAAGCCTTCATAGTAACTATTGCAGTTCATAAAAATACCTTTCCAATGACATATGTCTCATCGTTATTGGTCCTGTAGACCGTTTTGTCCTATTCTCCTTTGTATAAAAAATGCATTTGTTTTTAATTTTTAGATTTGAATATCTCAAAAACGTGACGTGATAGAGCAATTTCAAGACCATATTCGAACTTAGCGCGTTAAGGGCCATCAGAGAAGTATATCTTGGCTTATGTTACAGACAAAAATTCAAATTTTGTCACACAAAGTAATTTTTGAGGGCTTTCGAGTGGATTTTCGAAAAAAAAGTAAAATTACATCAATTTTCGACTAGCGCCTGAGCCTAAAAAGGTTGTCGCAGAAAAAAACCTTAAATAGGGACTTATTGGAAATTGTGTATGCTTTCAATGGTAGCTTGATGTAATTTTCGAATAATAATAATAATAATAATAATAATTTTAACTACATACCTGTCAGACCTTAGGTCTTTTTAAATGCAACATGGATTGCACGGCACTAGTTAGAAAGAGTAGAAGGATAGGAAAGATTTGGCACAGTGGATTGAGATCAAGGTGTTCATTATCTCATTAAATCTCACGGGTGACGTCCAGTTAAGCTGGGAGAATATAGAAAAGAATGCTGCCTAGAATGGGGCTCGAACCCACACCTCTAAATTAGCAGTCAAGCACTGCATCCACTGCACCATTGCCACCCGCATAGTTGGTAGTTTTCGACCCATTAGTGAAAAACACCCAAAAAATGCTTTTTAGCATCATTTTTTGCATTTTTTCCATGTTGCGTCACGGTTTTATAAAAGAGCGAACAAATCAAAACAACCCCACAATTTTCATGGTAAAAATATAATATGACTAGACTATCTCATGTGTACAAAAGAACAATTTTGAGTGTTTTCCAGTTTTACATGAATTCGTGCAAGAAAACATTCTTGAGCTCAGAGCAGATATTAGCAATGTTATTGCTCTCCATTTGGTTAGTCTCGAAAGATCCATGCTGGATTACTTTCCAGATACAAATACTGACATCGAGTGTGTACAAAATCCATTTCTTATGAAAACCATCAAGCCTATGACCCTGAGTATACAGGAATACGAGTCCCTGATAGATCTGCAGAGCTCCTCCTCATCAAAATTTGTATTTGATTCTGTATCATTAAACGAATTTAGGATTGAATGATTGAAAAATGAATATGCTGAGCTTGCCAAGAAAGCTATATTAAATTTGCTACCTTTTGTTACAACGTACCGCTGTGAAGTTGGCTTTTTAGCGTTTACTTACACAAACACTAAATACGCTGTCCCAGATTAGATATGCGAATACAACTTTCGGACAATTTAAAAACAATTATAAATCAAACAATGAAACAGATTCATTCTTCAATAAAAAATTGATTTTGAAATGTGATGATGTTTTTCATTTTTTGCTATTGTGAGGTTGGGGTTCCGAAATATATTTGGACATTGTTTAGGGTTCCACAGCTTGAAAAGTTTGGGAACCGCTGATCTATATAACCAGTCCGTGTGATACATACTTCAATGGAAAGGCGTGAACTTATCGGTCCCGGCGTTTTTTTTTTTTTTATTTTTTTTTTAACCAAAAATAATGGTACCTGCCATACAATTTTTACTTGCGATTATAGGTACTATAAGGCAAGTTTTGGATTCGTGCAAAAAAAAATTTTGAGATATCAATCAAACATGATATTACGATGATAGAGAACACCAAAAAAGAAGGTGGCACAATTCTGTCTGTCTGTCTGTCTGTCTGTCTGTTCGTCTACAGCCTAAACGGCTCGATCGATTTTCTTCAAACTTGGTACATAGTGGTTTTTGGTGATTCTGCCGACACGTTTTTTTTTATTTTTTTTAGAACCAAAAATAACGGTACCTACCATACATTTTTTTTTGGCAAATTTACATAATCGTATTTTTTATCAAAAACGGCTCGACAACTTTTCTTAAAAAAAATTCAATAAATTTATTTTAGTAAAGGCTTTCTTTGGGTGGAAAACCATTTTTCAAAAATGGTTATTAATGGTACCTCCCAAGGAACCATTTTTTTAATTTTTGATTTTCTTCAAAATGGTATGACAGATTTCAATTATTTTTTTTATACAGAAGCTTCCAAAAAATGTTAATAGTTTTGTGTACCAAAATTTTTGAAAAAATATTTTTTGGATTTTTAAAAAGTGTTTCAAAATTTTTTTTGGAAAATCAAATATTTCGAAAACGGCATTATAGATTTTTTTGAAACTCGATATTAAAAAGTTTTTAAGTACTCTCTTAAATATTTTTAGAAAAAAGTTTAAATTTATGAAAAAATTACGGTACCTTCCATACAAAAGTTAAAAAACCACAGAGGAAAATAATTTGTTTCTCAAAAACGACTCCTTAGATTTTGATTAAACTTTTTCATATACTTAAATTAGTACGATCTCCTACCAAAAATTATAAAATTTACACCTAGCAACTATTAATAGTACCTATCATAGAACATTTTTTTTTATTTTGAATTTCCTCGTTATCGGCTAAAGGGATTTAGATGATTTTTGTATATACAAATCTCAGATAAGATTAAATAATATTGCAAATCAAAATTAAAAAGAAAATTTTGAATTTTTAAAAAAAGTTTCAAATTTTTTTTTGAAACTCAAAAACGGGTGGACAGTTTTTTTTAAATTTTGTTTTTATATATACAAAAATACATGTATACTTAAGATTTGCATACCAAAATTTGTCCTTAAAAATGTTTTAAGAACTTTTTATATAAAAAATTACTTTTTTTTAAAAACCGATCCAACGATTTTAAACTGTTTTTTTACTTTTCATACAATCAAATTCAATCAAGAATTAAATTGGCATTACTTTGTATCCACCTCCAACTATCAAAGGAGTTGTTTTAGCTATTTTAAATATCGTTTATTTCATATGTTTCTCCACATTTTTCTCTCAAAACTTCCATGATACGATTTTCTTAAGCCCGGTCTTGATCATAAGAGCAATTACGTACGACCCAGTCGTGCATTTTATTTTTTTTCAGTTTCATCCAAGGATGCACAAAATTCCTTATTTTAGAAAAATGATCGAACTCGTGACAACAGCCAACAAAATTCTGTCCGACCATTGGTATCATGTAGACTGTAGAGGACAGTCTTAGCTTTCATTTGATACCCCATTTATAGAAGTTTCTTATATTATAGGTACATTTAGCGGAAAATGCAACCTGAAAAATGCATTTTCCAACAATTGCAACCAGATAAAGCGTGTCCGACTAGTAATTTTGTAAATATTTCGACTAAAGCTTTCGTTTGGCGTTCAATGTTAGCGCGGCTGCGATGAGATAGGTGATCTTACGGTCGGCTCCCGGACTATTGGTCTTAGAAGGGTACAACAACATCTAACAGTTGAGCCCAATACTGTTGTAACTGGGCGAAAAGATTATGGACATTATAGTGTGATGAAAGTTGTGAATTGTGGTTAATATTTTTTGAGTAAAACGATATCAGTTAAATCAAGTAAAAATAAGTTGCTACGTAGCAGATGCGTACAAATGAAATAATGAAGCAGATCTACTACATACAAAGTAGATACTCATCTCTGGTTCTCCCGTTTGTTTTTGTAAATTTGTGATCAAGTTTTACTTAAATTATCTCACATTATTATTGCGTCTTACAGTAGGACCAGCAAATCTCTTCCGGACTTCCAGACGATCGAAATTAGTTAAACAAACAAAACAAATAATTATGATCAGCTTAGGTTTTATTACATTTTATTTGAATATATTTATTATGTATTTTTACTCTAAAACATAAGAATATTATTGATATGGTATAGGTATTTTGTTTCGGGGATATAAATTCCAGTTAGATTTTTGATACTTAAGCAATAAGACTCAGAAATTCTCAGTAAAGGAGGGTGACCTCTTTGTTATAGTGTTTTCTTAATTCTAACAATAAAGATAAGTATGTATATAAGTAATATATCTAAAAAATCAAAAAATAGTAGGTATTTCCTATATGAAAGTTGATGATGAGACAAACAACTAAATTTAAAACAAAAAATAATAAAATGTATCTTCGATTTTCAATAAAAAACATTATACAAATTGTACAAAAATATTTTTTGTTTCCCTTTTTTCAATTTATTTTTATTTGACTGATATAAATTCTCTTGTTTTTTTATTCATGATATTTTTGATTTTAGAAAATAAATAATTTGCATAGGATTTTTCTTCTTGTCAATTTTAGTTTTATTTTATGGAAGGAGGCTGATTTCAATTACTATAACTCTAAATATATCGATACCTTTTTTTTTGTAAGTATTTTTGTATATTTTCTATGACTATATACAATGCAAATAACACTAGACCGAGGTGAAGTATTTCAAAAAAAAAAAAAAAAACATTATGGTTCAGCTTTTCTTTTATAAAAGACGCTCAAGGTCCTCACTTTCTGCTTCGCTGGTGAATGAATCTGTATCTGTAAAATAATCATCCCCACGATTTCGACGACAGCATATCCTTCGGCTTATTTCGTCATCACTCCAATGTTCGAATTCTTCCTTGTGATGCTCAAGTAGCATAAGTGAAGGGAATAAGCTATCACAGCCACCGCATCTGTGAAAAGTAAAATAAAAGAAAAGAAATCTACTTTAATGTTATGAAAATTTTGGAATATTTTAAAATGCATGAGGTTTTATATCTTTGCACCAAGCGTAACCTTCAGAATCCCCATAAGTTTATAAATTGCGATATGAATGAGTAAAATATTTCAATTTATCTACATTTCACAGGTCATAGCATACATATTTGATGTGGGGTTGAATTAGAAAATACAAAATTACAAACTTTCTCTTATAGCTCAAGGCTATGAGGTAAGTTATGATCATGAGGGATGAACTCACAGTTAAAGTTTAAAAATGGTTAGAATTATCGTTAAAAGATTTTAAGTTGGATATTTTCTCAAATCTAAAGTTAAACAAAAAAATATTAGTACAGACAAATTGCAAAAACTACAACTACAGTGCAATTGTGATTTTCCGCATTTCTTCACAACTTAGATTTACCGCGGTAAAAATAAAAGCTTTGGTGCGATAACAGAAAAAGTCTAAAATGTTTTGTTTTCATTATTATTAAAAGGTATTCATTTCAGTGAACAAGGGCGTACACAGGGTACACAGGATTTCTATTAGGGGGCACTCATGAACAAATATTTTTAGTAGGTACAGAAGACTAGCTTTAAAATGCTTCCAATTAAATATATTTGGATTAGGGGGGGGGGGGTATGTGCCCATACCTGGCTCCCCTTGCAAACTCCCTTGCCAGTGTAATGGTACAGAAGGAGAGAGAATTTGCTGCACAGACACGCATCTACCTGTTGGTCTCAATTGTACCAGTGCCGTGGACATAAATACTATAGTACCTGTTTTTGTCTTAAAAGTTTTGCATGGTAGGCATATTTAAAAAAAAAATTTAAGGTAAGATCAAACTAGTGTGTGAAAAATAAAAAAAAATATTTATTTTTGTTTAACCGTAGACCTACGTTTAAAAAAAACGACTAATCTTACGTTAATGGGTCGTTTTCGACCCTCAATATATTTTGTTAGAGAAAAAGACGAAAAGAATACTTTTTACAGAAACTGATTGGTTTTATTCATATTTATCGATAGTATAAAAGAAAAATATGCACATTTAAATGTTTTCAATACATTTTACACAGACATTACGGTTATGTTTGTTCTTACAAACGTTTTTGCCGCAGAAGACGCAGACCAACTCTGTTTTGTTGTCTTTGGCTTTTGTTTTTTCTTCTGTGCATAGAGCACATCTTCCACGCTTTTTTTGCTGTGGTGAATCGATTCTGGGCCGCTTAGCTGTAGGATTGAAATCCAAATCACTTAGATTGGAAGACACTATAGGCAAAGATGAGCCAGCTAGTGTCGCCTGAAGGACAAGTGAGGATGATGCTCTAGGTGCTTTTGAGCGGTTGGACATATATTCCTTGGCCAAATCGACACCAAGATCATGCAAAAATTTTTTTCGGGCTTGCTTCCCTCTCGAAGCCTGATAATTTGGATCGATTTGCGTATAAATAATAAAGCCATTCAATGCCGAAATGTCTATTATGTTAGAGAAGACACACATTGGCCAACGGTTTGTTTTGCGTTTTGCACTGAATCCAGAAAGCATTTTGCCTGCATTATCAACACCTCCTTTGGTTTTGTTGTAAAATTGGATAATTTCCGGCATCTTCTTTGGCTCAGGACCAACATCAGAGGTGGAATGCATAGTGCTTTGCACGACGGTACACTTGTTCTTTTTACTGATGTACGACACTAGTAAGTGTTGTTGATTCAGTAAATGCAAATGTCGATTGAAACAATGGTTGTTTTTTTTCAAGCTAAAGTTTTGGTGGTATACTTCTTTTATTCCTCATTGTTATATTCTTTTGCAACAGTTTTTGGCCCAAATCATAAGAAGTAAAAAAGTTGTCCATAGTGATGTTGTGTCCCTTCAATCCTTCTACTAAGTCTAGGACTACGTGCTCACCTTGGTTGCGTTCAACAGCACCTCCAACTTCTTTTCCTAAATATGGCTGAATTTTCCAAACGTAGGAAGTTTCGGCGTTGTAGTACCTCGTGGCTTGATGGTTAGTGCGTAGGACTGTCATGCCGAAGGTGTGGGTTCGATTCCCAGCCGTGCCACCTAAAAACAGAAATGTTTTATCCGAGGTACTGCCTCTTGCGAGGAACTGACAAATCCTCCAAGAGTATACTTGTCATGAAAAAGTGCTTCTCATTTAGCCGTTCGGACTCGGCAAAAAACTGTAGGTCCCCTCCATTCCTGCCAACAAACACGCACACAGGAATGGTTGTGAGTTGTAAGTCACTAGGCCCTGGTTCTCCACGAGCTGTTGCGCCACCCAATTTATTTATTTATTTATTTTTTTTAGGAAGTTTCGGCACAAGTACATATCCAAAACTTCAACCCATACTTTTCAGGCTTATTTGGCATATATTGCCGCAATGAGCATCGACCATGAAAAACAAGTAGTTGCTCATCGACAGTAACGCAGGACGATGGGTTATAGAGCAATGGCAGCAATTCAACCCATTTGTCCCATAAGCTTCTAATTGGGGCAAATTTGTCCTTGTTTGCGTGTTGGTTTTGTCTTCGCGCTAGTGGGATCGTTGAATCGCAGGAGTTTTGTAATTTTTTGGAATGTCTCTTTAGACATTATTGCTCGGAATATTGGCCGACCAAAATCTGCGTCAAACAAATCTTCAATTCGTTCTGTTTTAGATCTGAGAAAAACCACATACATGATGTTCGAAGAGAGCCAAAAAAACTTGAAGAAACTTACTTGTAAACACCCGCGAGAATCAATACACCAAAATATGCATGTAGCATGCTCTTGTCTATTTCCTTATGTTTGTCTCCAAATTTTGAGCGGCCATAATTATTTGTGTTTTCTATAATTATTTTCTCGATTTGAATCGGAAAAAACAATAAAAATGAATCCATTAGATTATCAACCCGTGCAATTGCGTAACAGGTAATCCCTGGTTTCATTGAAATTATATTTTCGGAGCGAGCTCGCGCGACTGAAAGCATGAACTTCAGCAAAAATCAACCATGCAAGTGACTAAATTGTAACATACCTGATGGATTCAGTGCAGTTGGGCTCCGAATTATATCGTTTTTGGAGACAAACTGGGAATCGGGACCCGCCGAATCTACATATGTTTCTTCACCTTCATTCTCAGATTCAGATGAATCGTACTCTTCATTGCCAGCCATTTCAACGTCAGGTACAAAATCTTCATCACTACCCGCGGAAAAATCATCGTCACTTGATGAAAAACTCGACATTTTATCAAAATAATCTTTTTTTTATTGAAATAAGAAAAACAACGATTTTATATACCGGCACAATGAAACCACAACGAAATTTCAATACGAAATGAGCTTTCATATTACGGGTCGAAAACGACCCGATGTGAAAAAAAAACCCAAATTTAAAAAAAAGTCATAGCCAACTAAATTTCAAACATGAAACAGTTTGAATTTGGTGCATAAGGGTACATAGAACAAAGTCAAGAAAAAGCAGCCAGATATAAACAGTAGTTAATTTAATATTTCCGATTAAACAAAGGAAATGGGTCGAAAACGACCCAAACGTAGGTCTACGATCAGGGCCGGATTAACAAGTAGGCAGAATAGGTAGTTGCTTGGGGCCCCCGATTTTAGGAGGCCCCCGAAAAATGAAAAAGACTTCTAAAATTTCCTTACAAACATAAAATTCTAGTAACACTTTTTTTATTGCAAAATTTTGTTGTCAAGTCCGGCAGCAATGGAGTAGGTCTTTCAGTCGCTATAACTGCAGATTTGTCTACTGAATTCCACTTTTAAAAGGGTTTGCTTATAAGTTTTTCAATAACACAATCACAACGGTTTTTAATAACAATTTTTTCACTACTTGAGGCCAATTTCTAGTTAAATTTTACACGAAAATTATAAAAGCATTACTTTAATAAACAAAAACGATTTCCAAATTTTTATTTACAGGTTAAAGAAAATTCGTTTTCTTACCTCCACTAAAAAAAAAAACTCTATTCAGTGCAAAAATTCCAAACGAATTTCCCATTTTGTTCATATTCTTCCAGCACGAATAGAACAAAACAAAGTCAAGATACAACACTATTCCCATATTCATATCTGAGTGAGAGTGTAAGAACTTTGAGTACTGTTCACCACTTTGGTTGGATCCGTTCACAGTTAATTCGAACGAACCGGTTGGTACGATACGAAGGGCCCCCAAATTGATGGTTGCCTAGGGCCCCGTTGAGGGTTAATCCGGCCCTGTCTACGGTTTTAAGGAAACACAAATTAATATTCGTTTCGAGGTATTTTATTCAGGTCATTGACATTTGACGAATTTGGTCATAGACAAATTTATGAAATTAGTCCTAAATTAAAAATTGCCCAAATAAGAAAATGAAAATGACCACGTGTTGGAGGGGGGGTCTATTTCAGGCCGTGGTGGGGTAATTTTCTATAAAGTTGACTCGAAATAGAAAAAAATTATTCAAAAACAAAGGGAAGACTTAAAAATTCTAAAAACCTTGTTTAAAAATTATATTTTTTTTATTTGAGCTTGTAAAAAGGACCATTTGTATTACAAATATGATTTTTTTTTTATTGCTAAATTTTAAGATTTTCGAAAAGCTGTTTTTGGTTCCATTTTTGTTTTTTTTGAGTTATTAAAGCCCGCTTAAGAGTGCTTGGCCTAATCTCAACGGAAATTTAATCTTTGAACATTTCTCAAACATTTAGTAAAAAATCCAACTGCTAGTTTTTGCATATTTGCGGTTTAGAGAGATTTTATTAAAAACGGTTATTTTTTTCATTTATGTTTGCAAGTGGTCATAGAAAAATTAATTTTACATTTAAAAATGTAGTATTTTTGTATGATAAATCAAGTAGTAGTTATCGTGATTTGTAAAAAATCTACTCATTTGTATGACAGATCAAGCACCTGTTGTGTAATCCTTTTTATTTAATGCAATAAGAATGTTAGGTACCCATAAATATTATTATAACAAAAGAATTAGGTAAATAAAAACCAAAAAATTGTTTAAATGATTAGTTACAAAGCAAACACGTGATTGATAAGTCATATACACTACTTGTATTTTAACAAAAAAAATGGAGATTTCCTATAAAGATCTAGTTGAAATTTTTTCCGATAAAAAGAATACAAAAGGAGAATCCATCCAGGAAAAGCTGAATTCGATAACAAGTTGATAACAACGCTAAGTCAAAATGGGATGCAGCCTATAGATCGAAACTAGTATTTTTAAGGAAAAATGAATTTTGGTTGTCAAATGTTCATTTATTTTGAAAGGACAGATGAAACGGATAATGTACCACGTACATCAAATAATTCTAGAGAAAGGCCAAGGAAATTTATAAAGGAGTGCTCGTCATTTGCCAAGAAATAGAAATTGATCAATGCTTCTGAAGACAATCACCGCTGAAAATCTTTCAACAGCCTTATTTATAAAGTATAATAAGGATAATGAGAAGTAGAAGGCCGATATAACCAAGGCAGTATCGGTAGCAAGTCCACTAAGACTTAAAAGGATTAGAGCAAGCATTCGAAATCCTCCAAGAAATCCTATCAAGTATGAAAGTGCAAACGCCTTAGCCTTGTTTATGGATTTGGGACTAACAAAAGAAAAGTATGGCATTTTAAGAAGTTCCTTAATGAGACACAACGTATTTACATGTTCTCCCATCTTATAAGACCATAACACTCACGAAAAAAGCATCAGTTCCAGATAGTTGTGAAGTAACAGAAACATCTGCCAGAGTCTGCCTTCAAGACACCTTGGATCACACAACAAGAAGAATTTTGGAAACCAAGAGTGAACAGGAATTAATTGGACTTCCAAGAAGTCTGGCGTTACAAAGCAAGTGGGGCTGTGATGGATCATCTGGACAAAGTGCCTATAAACAAAAAGTAGTAACACATGATAGTAAAATAATAACGGTTGCAAACATGTTTATGGCTTCAATTGTTCCCCTGAGACTTTAGTGTTCAAAAAGTGAATATTGGGAAAACCCTCTCCCATCATCAGTTAATTTCTGCCGACCAATAATGTTCCAGTATGCAAACGAAACTGCAGATCTTAAAAAGTAGCTGATCTTCAACCTTTTGAATATAAGTTTAATGACGATGTAGTTATTTATGTAAGCCACGAATTATTTTTAACGATGATTGACGGAAAAGTGGTGAATGAAATCACTGAACCAAAGTCGACACAATCATGTCCCATTTGCAAAAGAACGCAAAAAACCTTCAACAATGAACCCCAGCCAACAAAAGACGAGCACAACTACGAATATGGAATATCTCCACTACATTCCAGAACCAGATGCATGGAATTAATTTTGAAACTTGCATATACCTACACTCAAACAAGATGGAGAAAATATTGATGAAAGTATTGGAACTAAGGCGCCAGTTATAGCTATCATTGAAGCTCATCATTGAAAATTTTAATGATTGATTTCGAGACGTTTAGGAAGTAAAATCATTTATTATTTTGATGGAAAAATAAAGCCAAAAAATTGATCAAATAGGCCCAACTTTCTACATAAAAATACTTTTTTTATTTCAATGATTGAACTACCTTACCAATGATCATTGAAAAATTAAAAGTCAATTTTTGTGGAAAGTTGGGCCCATTTGAAAATTTTTTTTGACTAGAAATATTAATTAAGTTTTGAGCTTTAATCGTCCATCAAAATAATAAATGATTTTGCTTTCTAAACGCCTCAAAATCAATCATTAAAGTTTTCAATGATGAGTTTCAATGATAGCTATAACTGGCGCCTAACTGGCACCTAAGGAGGCAGAAAGAATAAGGAAGCAAGGTGTCCAAAGGAAATTTCGTGATGAAATGGAACTCGATGTGGATAAACCAAAAGAAGGATTTGGAAACATTAACTATGGAAATACATCGAAAAGATTTTTTGCAGAACCATATGTAACAGCTCGTATAACTGGAGTTAATATGGAGGTGATAAGAAGGCTTCCAGTAAGTAATACTTAAAGTTCTAAACTGCAGAGAAAATGTTGAAAAGTAAAGAAAAGTATCCCGAAAAGCTACTTACACCTACTCTTCATAAAATTTTGGCTCATGGCTAAAGTATAATTGAGTATCAGTCATTACCAATCGGAGAACTGTCAGAAGAAGCTCAGAAGTCCAAAAATAAGGACTACAAAAAATAAAGGTACCAAAATACTAGCAAGGATGCGGCAGAATGAAGACCTATTTAACATGCTTGCAGCCTCATCGGACCATCTTATTTCTTCATGATTTTTTAATTACTTTTACTTATTAACTTATTTATTCTCCACTGTTAACCTTGAAATATATTATTGAAATAATTTGTGATATTGATGTGCCACAAAAAAAAAACTTTTTTCAACACAAACAAAATTTAAATGGTTTTAAAATACTCTGCAATTACTGCAAACATTAACATTTGAGTTTTATTTTAAAGGAAAATACTACCTTTACCTTTTTGGATACAAATATTTTTTTTTTTATGCATGAAATTCTGGAATACCCTGTAAGGCATTTTCTTAAATTTTATTATTTATAGCATATAACATACTTTCTCTATGCCTTGACTAAAAATTTACTACTGAATTTTCATTCTAATGTGCGGCAAAATAATAAAAAAGGCGTTTAATACACATGCAGAAGTATTTAAAAAATTGTTGTTTATTTACTTTTATGCACCACTGTGACTTTGTTTGACTTTAAGACACCCTGTTTTTACTTCAGTTATTTACTATTGACATTTTTTGGGGTAAAATATTAAGTCGATTAACTATTGGGAGAATGTCGTATTTCAGCATAAGATTCTGAAACACTCTGTAAATATTTTTTCTCAAAATTTTGCAAACCTTATAGTCTTGGAAATTTCGTTCAAGTAGAAAAAAAATTATCCTGATATCTATTTTCGTTTAAGAGCTTTGATTTACGCAACCAAAAAAAACAGTTGGCGCTACTGTGGGGCACACCAACTTGAAATAACAATGACCTTTATAGGAACCACCGCAAGATGCAATATGGAATACAAAATCCAAGGGCACATTAGTGACCAGCCAAGTTCGCAGTACTACAACCTTTTTACAGGAACAAACTCAGGCGATTTTCAACCCCCCTCTAACTTCAGTACCAATAAAGTCAGAAACTTCAAATTCGTAGTATTTTATGAGCTAATCAAACACAGGTGGCTCACCAAATTTCAACTCTTTAGCATTAGTAACTCCCCAGACATAGGACTTCAAAAATCGCAAAAACCGTAACTGACTAACTGACTCACTGACAGATCATCAAAATTATGGAGAAAGAAGAAACTTGAAATTTCGCACAACGAACGGTAGGCCTTGTGGTGCATACAAAGGAAAAAAACCAAAAATTTTCTATTCAGGGGGCGTGGCATCCACCAACTTTCTTAAAAATCCTTATAAATTATATGAAGCATTTCCGATTGATGTAGAACGATGAAAATTGGTAGGTTGGTAGGTAGAAAATTTGAAATTTTCTGTTGAGGGGCGTGGCATCCACCCACTTTCTCAAAAATTCTTATAAGCCATATGGAGCACTTCTGATTGTTGTGGAACGATAAAAATTGGTAGATCTGTAGGGCTTGAAGTAGGTATTTAGAAAGAAAAAAATGGAAAATTTGGAATTCAGGGAGCGTTATTGTGAAACTTTGTAGAGCGGTAGGGCTTGATTTTCACTTGGCAAAATAAAATCTTTGCAATAAGTAGTGAAATCACAACAAAAACATAAATGTTAAAAAAAGAGCCAAGTTCTTATATGCCTAAGAAACCTGTGCGACAAAAGTCATACACAAAAGGTAATGAGATCTAAAACATATGTCAAGTTTTAAGTTCATGAAGTTTAATATCAAACATTTTAAGTGTAGTAACATCGAAACAACTCCAAATTATGATATAAATTTGGTATTTAATGATTACTGATTAAAATTTGGTGGATTTACTTGGCAATTTTTCTCTTAATTACTTACTTAATCACAAACTTAAATGTATGAAAACTTGACCAGTGAATCCACCAAATTTTAATCAGTAATCATTAAATACTAAATTTCTGCCATAATTTGAAGTTGTATGGACCCGAAAAGTGGGAATACCCTAGACTTTAGTGGTGGATATTGCTGAAACATAAAAAACACAGTAGTTTCGATGATTTAAGTGTGATTAAGCATTCAAAAAACTCTATAAAAACAAAATTACAGTATCGAAAATTATTTGCCAAAAATTCGCACTTCTGGTATTAATGATTCAACCAGAACAGTGAAACTACATACTTTTTAAAGAAAATTAACTTAAGCCAAAGCTTACAAAAACCATGCTTTTCAAGCCTTTACAGTGGTCTATATAGCAAAGGGTCATATCTGGCAAATATTAGGGCAAGTTACATCAATTGAGTTTAGCACTAACAATTTTTTTTATTTACTTATCTCAAGCGGACCCATTGTTGTAATTATTTTTATTTGAAAGTTATATTTAGCAACGAGTGTCGGCTTGAGGTAGAAGATAACCGTCAACAAAACAAAAATTCGCCTTAAGCCTAGTTTACAGTTCCCGTGCGCAAAAAAAAATCTATGCAAATATTCTCGCATGTCAAAAATAATTGAGGTGAAATGTAAAATTATTTGTTTGCATGATTGGTTTACAGTTTCATGCAAAAAGAAAAACTATGCTGTCATGGAATGTCATGCAAAACAATGGACCGGCAATTGATTTGCATGCGAAAAAAAGTCTGGTGAATAAAATATTTTTTTTTTGATGGTCGGTTTATACTTCCGAAAAAAAAAAATATATTCACCTCAAGGCATTATTTGCATGCAAATGGTTTTCGCATCCAAAAATAATTATTTTCCATTTTTAGGCCTATAGCTAGTCAATTAAGGGTAAATTAATGACTCAATGGGTGGTTTAGGCCAAAGCAAACGTTTTTCAATTTGAATATTATTCAACTTGGTGCGCAGAATAGGTGGAAAATCGTTTTGAAAATTTTGTTTTTTTTTTTCGCATTGGAACTGTAAACTATGCTTTAGAAAGGATGAACTATATTGGGGTTGCCGCGTGGCTCGTAAGTTATAACATCGCCCGAGTGTTATGGTTTTGAGCTCCTTACGGAAGAAGGTCCTTTTGTCTAAATTATTTTATAGAAGGAACAAATGCGCTCCAAGCAGTAAAAAATGCATTAAGCTTAGTTTTAACATCTTACTTGGGTGTAGTCTAAGGCTTCGAAAGGTCAAATACACTTTTATGCAAGATAAGGTATACCTACCTTGTGATAGACCACGAGGAAGCATTCATTACTTTGACTCATTAAAACGTTAGGTGCTCCCTTGGGATAGAAATTATTCCGACCTTCAACCAATTGGGAATTGTGGGAGAAAGAATAGAAGCAGTTTTAAAAGCCATAATTCTGAATATTAAGACCTCACATTTTAACTGACGTCTTTTTCACTCAACTGAATCTTTTGATCCTGTTTGCAAGAAATTGTGGAGCAAATGTTTTGGTTGAAAATTTTCACAGCTTTTAACACAAATTGGTATTAATATAAGGGAACCAGCGAAACGATATCATCTTTTTCCCCTTGAGCGTGCATTTTTAATATCTGTTTTGTTTTACTTTAATACAAACATAATGTACAAGTGTACTTAATTAAAATAACTATTAATCAAGACACTAACTATAGTTTTTATCTAATTACCCTGCGGATAGATATAATTTCTGCGTTCAGTAGAGGACTGACAGCAGATTATTTGATATGAGCCTTGGGTGCCATAATTCATCCGGAATTTATTTGCACGTGCATAAATGCATAACTTTAATTCATTATTCACAAGTTAAATATAGCATCGATAACTCTAGGTATGGTTATGAATTCATTGTCTCTGAAAAAGGCATCATAATTTCAATACGCGTCAAGTGTACTATAATTAAGTTATCCGTATAACCATATAGGTATTACAATATACTATACATAATATTAATACATATATAGTCGGTATAAACCTAATGCCAGGCATAAATAAACTACACCCCAGCTACGTAGAGTTAAGGGTGCGAATAAGCTACAATATACCAAACCGGATATGATGAATGCTAATGAAGACTTAACCGCATGAAGCGTATAGTCCTGTCTATAATGGCACTTGTATCCGTTTTCATGAGTAAAGATAATACACAATATACGTTATCATTACCATATATAGAAGATGGCTCAACGATAGCTTCAATTAAGTAGGTTTTTAGAGGGAATCTCATAGAGTGTTACAGCATGGCTATGAAAAGATTATCAACACCATTATCACCACCATCACCAGTAACCATCTACGTGGAAATATTGTTCATTACGCTACACTTCTGTTTTTTTTTGCACAAAAAAAGTGTTGGGGATGTTCGATGCGGAAAATGCCATGAGCACCACAAAATTTATTTTTGTCTTATAAGCATAGTTTACAGTTCCCATGGAAAAAAATATCAACATTTTCAAAACGATTTTCCATCTATTCTGTTCACCAAATTGAATAATATTCAAAGCAAAAAACGTTTGCCTTGGCCTAAGCCACCCATTAAGTCATTAATTCACCCTTAATTAATAAACTATAGGCTTAAGAATGGAAAATAATTATTTTTGGATGCAAAAACTATTTGCATGCTAATAAAGCCTTGAGGTGAACAAATTCTTTTTTTGGAAGTGTAAACCGACCATCCAAAATAAATATTTTATTCACCACACTTTTTTTGCATGCAAAACATTTGCCGGTCCATTGTTTTTCATGACATTACATGACGGCAATGTTTTTTTTGTTTGCATGAAACTGTAAACTTATCATGCAAAAACTAATTTTGTCTTTCACCTCAATTATTTTTGACATGCGACAATATTTGCGTAGGTTTTTTTTTGCACACGGGAACTGTAAACTATGCTAAAAACATATTTTAGAGTTCCCATGCGAAAAAAAGAAATCAAGATAAAAGAAAAATATACTAATGCTTTGCACTATATTAAATAATATTCAAGGTGAGAAATGTTTGCGTTTGCCCAAGCCACACTTTGAGTCATTATAATTCCCTTTATTAATAAACTGTAGGCCTTTAAATGGAAAACGATTATTTTTCGATGCAAAAATCATTTGTATGCAAATAATAAAATATAAATAGATAAATTAGGTGGCGCAACAGCTCATGGAGAACCAGGGCCTAGTGACTTACAACTCTCAAGTCTCCACGTGTTTTGTTGGCAGAAATGGATACATGCAAATAATGCCTGAAGGTGAATATATCTTTTTTTGTTAAGTGTTAACCGACCATTCAAAAAATATGGTTTATTCACCACACTTTTTTCGCATGCAAAATAATTGCCGGTCCATAGTAGCAACACTCCATGATAGTAATGGTTCTTTTTTATTTATGAAACTGTTAACCGATGATGCAAAAAATAATTCTAAATGACAAAATCCCGAATGAATAAAATCCCGAATGCCAGAATCCCCAATCGCACGCCCGATTTTTAATACCAAAAACAGTACTAAGCCATTCGAGTCTAGGTTCTAGCCATCACATTGAACTACTTTATTGATAGTACAGGTAAAATAGAATAAATAAAACAAAAAAATTAGTACCATCATGAAACTTGGTGAAAACGTTTCATGTACTATAAGAATGAAAAATCAAAAGAGTCTATACAAATATTTCACATAGAAGAGTGTTTTTTTGAGGGGGAGAGGGGCGAAAGTTGTGGTCTATCAACCAGAAAAATTAACTCTGGTGCAACATTATTGTATGACACATGTTTTTAAGGTAGTTTTAAATGCTGAATCCAATGACACCAAAACCAAGTCGATACGGCCTCCGTGGACAAAGTTATTGTCATTTTTATGTAAGGATGACTATATTTTCAGTATAAAAGTAAAATATTACCGGAAACCAGTTGAAAATAATGGTCCGTCGATGAAACTTGGCATCAATGGTTCATTTATCATGAAAAGCAATAATAAGAAGAGTCTATAAAAATATCTGTGGTTAAAGGGTGTTTTTTTGAGGGTTTGGGTGAGCTTTGGGGTTATGGTGGGATTATTACCATAGAACCTGTTACAAAAATGGTACCCTCATAAAACTTTATTAAAATGTGGTATGAACTACCAGAATGAAGAATCAAAAGAGTCTATAAAAATATCTATATGGCAGAAGGATGTTTTCTATGGGTGAAGGAATGTATACAATTTTTTCGAAAAACTAAAATTGTTTCCAAAAACAAATAACACCCTTTACCCAAGCTCACAAAAACACCCTTTTTTCCTTGATATTTTTGTTAACTCCGTAAATTCTTCATTCTCGTAGTAAATGAAACACTTTTACTAAGTTTCTTGAGGGTTACCATCCTTTTCCATTTTTTTGAAAAATAACCGCACACTTCCCCTATCTTCAAAAAACACACCCTTCCATGCAAAATATTTCTATAGACTCTTTTGATTCTTCATTCTGTAGGTTAATAGCACATTTTTCCAAAATCTCATGGGGGTACCATTTTTGTCACAGGTCTTATAGTATTACTCCCACCACTACCCCAACTCACCAAAAAAAACACCCTTTAACCACAAATATTTTTATAGACTCTTCTTATTATTGATTTTCATGACAAATGAACCACTGATGCCAAGTTTCATCGATGGACCATTATTTTCAACTAGTTTTCGGTAATATTTTACTTTTATACTGAGCATATAGTCATCTAACCATAAAAATGACAATAACTTTTTTCGCAGAGGACATATCGACTTGGTTTTGGTGTCATTTGATTCAGCATTAAAAATTACTTTGAAAACATGTGTCATATGCTTATGTTGTACCAAGGTAATTTTTTCCGTTTGATACACCACAATTTCCTCCCCTCTCCCTCTCAAAAAAACCCCCATCCATATGAAATATTTTTATAGACTCTTTTGATCCTTCATTCTCATGGTACATGAAATGTTTTCACCAAGTTTCATGGTGGTACCAATTTTTTTTTTATTCGAAAGACTTTTCGCACTATTTTACCTGTACTATGATACTTATTGATTTTTATATTCAAAATGGATTTTTCGGTATTATACAATTCATGCTTTTTGTACATTCTTAATTTTTGTTCGTTTCAAAATTTGTATATTCGAGATTTTTATGTTTATTTAGAAATGAACAGAAGTCAAGCCAAACATAGCAGTTTAGTTTCTTTGAAAGTACTGAAATAGTATTAAAAAGGTATTGAAATTATCTTGAATGTATTCGGGATTTTTGGCATTCGGGATTTTGTCCTTTCGGGATTTTGCCCATTCGGGATTTTGGCATTCGGGATTTTGGACATTGGGTGTTATGGCATCCGGGATTCTGTTTTTTTTTTTGCAATTCGGGATTTTGGCATTCGGGATTTTGTACCCTTTCCACAAAAAATAGGTCAACAGCTTTTTCATAGGAAATTTAATTATCTTTATTCCTGTATACAACTTTTTTTACTGTTAGAGTTAAAGTGCCTTATAGTTAGCTTTTTTTAGTTTTTGCCTTATATCGCCTTCAGGGTTTGTTGTTGTGGAAAAAAAGATTTACAAAGTTGTAGAACTTCTAATTTCCAATAGTTTTAGTAAATACAATTTTTATTCTATGACGTAAGGTTCAAAAGTTATTGTTCTCTAAAGTCGGCATTATCGCGCTTATAGACCAGAGAGCTGGTGAACGTTTTGTTCAGTGATTTATAACGAACCAAATTTCGTGGATGTACTACTTGCATTAGTGCAAATTTCATAGTAGATTACTGGTAGTGATACCACCATCATAATGCACTTTCAAAATGCAAATTAGCCAAATTAAAATGTTTTATAACTGGGAAGCAAGTACCTTCAGAGGTGACAATATTTTTTACTAGTAAGATTCCATTCCAGCTATATTTTCCATTATGCTTGTACGATACAAGATATAACATATTTTTTATGACGTCCATATATGGCTCCTTAAGCATTCACAAAGAAGGTTATTTGAGCTTTGTCTAGTGGTATCTTCATATTTCTTTTTACCTTTTTGATTTGTGTGTGACCAAGCCTGGATATTGTGGCGGCAGAAAAGTGATGTTTATACGAGCTATTCCGGTGATAAAAATTATCCTTTCGGTCAGTGCTCAAGTCAATAGATCTTGTCACCGGGGGCTTATACCTGTGATTTTGCCACCAGGGGCTTATACCTGGGATTTTATCACCAGGGGTTTATACCTGGGATTTTTCTACCATGGGCTTATACCTGCGATCTTGCCACCAGGGACTTATACCTGCTGATCTATTATTGTTAGTTAATAAGCCCATCTCGTAAGGGTTGTCATTGGATATTGTATAAGTACTGTATGAATTTGTTATGACTCATGAGGTTATAAGACCTTACAAATTGAAGTTTAGTGTTTTTCTTTGAAACCAACCTTGGCAACCCGACGTCATCTGGAAAGCAAAGGTTAACTAGTCCTGGAAATCGGTCAACGCTAGGTTACTTGTAATCAAGGCTTAAACTTTCTCCAGGTCACGCAAGGTCACATGCGATCTTTGACACCTCATTTGTGCGAAA
This sequence comes from Dasysyrphus tricinctus, assembly GCA_963921185.1. Classification (NCBI taxonomy): domain Eukaryota; kingdom Metazoa; phylum Arthropoda; class Insecta; order Diptera; family Syrphidae; genus Dasysyrphus; species Dasysyrphus tricinctus. Next base: position 138,380,298 of record OY992530.1, on the reverse strand, counting down.
TTTACAAAAAGCTTATACCATCCGAAAGATCTCTAGATCGTGATAAAAGGTCAACTATTTTCCGTAATTGGTCAGCCATATGTATAGATATTTTTCTAAAAATTTTTAAAGTTTGTTTCTAGGTCACAAAAACGACTTTTGGCACCTCATTTAGGTCAGTTAAAAAAAAAAAGTTTGCCATTTTAAAGGCCTCGTGGCATGATGGTTAGTGCGTAGGACTGTCATGCCGAAGGTGTGGGTTCGATTCCCAGCCGTGCCACCTAAAAACAGAAATATTTTATCCGAGGTACTGCCTCTTGCGAGAAACTGACAAATCCTCCAAGAGGATATACTTGTCATGAAAAAGTGCTTCTCATCAAGCCGTTCGGACTCGGCATAAAATTGTAGGTCCCCTCCATTCCTGCCAACAACACGCACACAGGAATGGTTGAGAGTTGAAGTCACTAGGCCCTGGTTCTCCACGAGCTGTTGCGCTACCCAATTTATTTTTAAAGGCCACTTTATGGTCATAAAAGGTCAGCTATTTTCAATAATTGGTCAACTTTAGATTCTTTTTTACGATTTCTTAAAGTGTTTTTTTATAAAGGCCACGAGCGATTGTTGGCACCTCATTTGGATAATTAAACAAAAAAAATACTTTTGGATAGACTACTAGATCATCATAAAAGGTCAGTTAGATTCCGTAATTGGCCAGTCACAGATTTTTTTATGAATTTTTAACCATATGCCAAAAATCGATCATGATCTTGAAAAAGAAACTTCAAAAAATCGTAAAAAAGAATCTATTGCTGACCAATTACTGAAACAAGCTGACATTTTATATTAATCTTAGGGGCTTCGGGTGGTATTAATTTTTTGTTAGTCAGACGAAACGCGAATTTATAGGCCATACAAAGTTCTTTTGAATTAATAATTCAACAAGTCCAATCCTTAATATCTACTAAGTCTTTTACTAGGTTGATTTATTTTAGTAGTATATGGAGTTTGTATTCTAAAAAATACTTTCTTATAAAAATTAAGTTTAACAAAATACTGAGGTCTTTTAATGTTTTATGAATCAAATGTACCTTATTGCCTTCAATTTGAAAGATTTTAATTTAGGTACCTATTGAGTACTTTTTTTTTAAATAAAGAAAAGTAAATGTAGATATGATGATTTTCAGTATTTGTTGAAAATTCTAGAATTTTTACGGCAAATGTCTAGAGTGCATCTGAGCCGCACTGCACCACGCACCACCCGCCTGTAGGTTACCAAGAACCTGCGTAGTTGTAAGAGTGGGATTATGGTAAATGCAAAAACATGAAAAGTGTGTTATAAGTTCCAAATGCGAATATGAGAGTAGCGCTACTGTTCTAAGAAAAGACGGCGTAAGCGCCAAAATTATAAAAATTAAGTTAGACCATATCTTTTTGGAGCACTTAATATATTTTATTATTGTTGTGTCATAGCCTCATATTTCCAACTGCAAATGGCTAAAAATCACGAAAGCGTATTTCATTACAGGTTTCAAGCAAATTGTTAATTTTTTAATTTCCAAAATTGCTATAACGTATGCTTAAGGCAAAATTACATTATTTTGTATAAATAATTATAATTAATAATTAATTTGAAGGCAAAAATAGCAAAATCATTTAAAATGCATTTATCTCAAAACCTCTAAAATTATGACAGCAGAGCGAGAGAAGAGAAGAAAAGAAGATTCTGCTACCTATTTTTCTGCATGCTCGATAACTGACCACTTGACTATGATACTATTTGGTCGCCCCATCTACAATAAAAACAATTCTTCCTATATCCTGCAAGCTGCAAGAACTACCGACATCAAGGCATATCTTTGTATCTACTGACTTATCAAAACTGAAGTGCGTGCATACTCAACAAATAAAATGATTCCAACTAAATTGTGTTAAATGAAATTAGTGTCACACTTAACAAATTAATACCTTAAACCACCGATATCATCGATTTATTTTATTATAAGAAAGCACGCTATAGTCTTATGACCTATTAAAATATTGCGTGTATTAAACTACTTGATGACTTCAGGTCACACATTTTTAGTGAAGCTATCAGTCAACAGTCATGTGGCCGTGTCTCCTTATTTGGTTTTACCACAATTTTCCATCCAAACACATCATCTTTTATTATCGATTTGCAACAAATTCTTTGACTTTTTTTTTACTACCTTATGTCCAACAAACCAAAAGTGTGTATATTGATAATGTTCAAATATTAACCAACAATCAGTTGAGTAAATAAACGCCTTACCAATCAATGGTGATACAATCGATTGGAATCTACTAAGCTTTAAGTGCGTCACTAAAATGCCACACAAGATAAAGATACTCGTAAAAAGTTAAATAAAGAGCACGATTGGATTGCATTACTGGTCTTAATTTAAGAATTTAATTTGAAACAAATCATCAAAAAAGATAACTAAAAATTTATATCGCCTAAGATCGAAGATGGCCAGATTTCTTGGCCAATAAAATATTCTACTAAGTCGCAAGAACTTGCTTTTATATTATAGAGAAAATAATTTTTGAGAAACATGAAAGTCTTGCTAAAAATGACCGAAACTTTAAAAAGTAAGGAAAAGAAATTTGAAAAACATTGTAAATGGGGTCTATTTCGAATTAATTTTGCCTAGAAAAAGCTTACAAAATGTAAATCCTAGTTTTTTTGTTTAAGCGAAAATACTTATTTTGATAAAGTTGGCCACATGATAATTTTATAAGTATCGTATTGGTAGGTATCGTTAAAATCGAAAAATTTCAGTATATCAGTTTCGGTCTCGTATACATAAATAAGTTTCGTCTCGGCCTCTTTTAACTATAGCTCTCGTCTCGGTTTTGGGTAACGGTATCAGTCTCGTGTCTCGTCTGGTTACAGTTTTATCTCAGTCACACCTTGCTCTAATCGTAACGGGTGATTTTTAAGAGGTTTAGAACTTTAAAAAAAAAAAAAACACAAAAAATTCGAAAAAATGAATGAAATATTTATTTGAATCGATAGTTTGAACCTTGCAATTTAATGTTTAAAGATAATTTCATGCAAATGTTGACCACGGCTGCGTCTCAGGTAGCCCATCCGCTGAGTCCAATTTTGGCATACTCTTTCACACATATCGGCCGGTATCTCACGAATGAATGCATGGATGTTGGCTTCCAGTGCGTCAATCGAAGCGGGCTTGTCCCTATAGACATTAGCCTTGACATACCCCCACAAAAAATAATCTAATGGTGTCAAATCGCACGATCTAGGCGGCCAATTGACCGGCCCGAAACGTGAAATTAACTGTTCACCAAACTCGCCTCGCAATTGCGCCATTGTTTCGCGTGCTGTGTGGCATGTGGCACCGTCTTGTTGAAACCACATATCATGCAAGTCAAGAACTTCCATTTCGGGCAAAAAAAGTTTGTTATCATCGCTCGGTAGTGTTCACCATTGACAGTAACGCTGCGATTCGCATCATCTTTGAAGAAATATGGCCCAATAATGCCGCCGGCCCATAAACCGCACCCAACAGTGGCTTTTTCGGGATGCATTGGTAGCTGTTGCAATGCTTCTGGCTGATCTTCACTCCAAATGCGGCAATTATGCTTATTTACGTACCCATTCAACCAAAAATGAGCCTCATCGCTCATGGAAGCAGCGCGCGATGAACATTTCGAACCGAGCACGAATTTTGATAGTAAAATTCAATAACTTGCAAGCGTTGTTCATTTGTAAGACGATCCATGGTTAAATTGCAAACCAAACTGAAGCTGTTTGACAGTGACACAAGGTACTAAACACACGTCAGCTGTCAAAACCAGTGTTGCCAAAACCAAACCAGCTAAAAAATCACCCTTTACTTTTTTCGATTTCAGAGAAACAAAAATAAAATGCACGACTTGGTTGCGCATAAAAGAACCTGGTATTATAGTTGAAAGTCATAATTGAGGCGGTGAGTGTAAATTTTTTTTAATTTTAAAGTTATAACCCATCTGAGCGCTGGGTCTGAGTAGGTAATAAACCAAAAATAATTGAAAATTTCATCCAAATTGTTGGAGACGTTACCAACACCAAGAAACCAAGCGTAACAAAAATGGACGGGAAACCGGGCGATATTAACTAAAACCACTTCTTAAATCTGGTGAATGTTCTGTGAATGTAAAAATTGTATCCAAATCGTTTTTTCTCAAATTTAAAAAATCTGTCTAAATTGCAAACCTACTCTTACATAGCTGATTTTTACATATACATACATGTGTTAGCTGACGTCTTTTTGTGTTTAAAAAAAAAAATACCATGACCGGTTGAATGGACGGTCGAAAGCCCCTGCCAGACGAGCTCCAAAGTTTTAATAGTTAAGATTCTTTTTTATTTTTTTTTTTCAAATTTCAAAAAGTGTCAAAATTGGAAACCTACTTTTACAAAGCTGATTTATAAATACTAGTATCCGACCGGTGGTCGAAATACGACCAGTTAAAATCTGCATATATATATTGATGCGTCAAGCAAAAGGAGCATTTTTAACTGATCCTGGCCGCTTACTTTAAAGACTTTAATGGTAAGTAAAATTATTCAAAAGTTGATTGAATTCTAAACTTTCTTTAACATTCTTATGGATTTTCCATTTCAGGAGACCCTCTTCAAGTAATTTAGCGCTACACGTACGGGTGTACTCCTCCATTAGCGCAACCGATAATATATTTCATACTGACCTGCCAACTTCACAGTGAAGTTAGCGGCTCTGGACCTTTGGCACCTCATATGAGGGAAATTTGATAAAAAAAATATTCCATCTAATTGGTCAGTAATTGGTCAGAAAAGGTCAACTAGTCCCAAAAATTGGTCAGCCCTAGATAACTTTTAATCAAGGCTTAAACTTTCTCAAGGTTGCTCAAGGTCACGCGCGATTTTTGGCACCTCGTTTAAGGGAAATTTGCCAAAATTTTATTCCATTCGAAAGATTTCTGGATCGTGATAAAAGATCAACTAGATATTTTGAGTAATTGGTCAGCCATAGATTTTTTTCTATGAATTTTTGAAGTTCGTTTCAAGGTAAAAAAAAAAAACTTTTGGCACCTCATTTGGGTCATTTTAAGAAAAAAAGTATGCAATTTGGAATTACAGAATCCGACGAATGAACTGCAGAGGGAATCAGACTCAATTTTGACATTTTTACTATGAGCCAAATGTCAAAATTTAGTCAGATTCCCTCCGCAGCTCATTCGTCGGATTCTGTAATTGGCGTGATTATGTATTTCAAACGCATACATATTTACCACTCACATAAATACAAAAAGTGTACCTACTAATGTATGTACGAGTATGTCAGTGATCAAAAGAAATTAAATTTCAATCCTAAATATCTACCGAGTTGCGACCTTACGAGTGATGTGCATAACTTGTCCACTACACACACACACCTATCTAACTTTAAGGTTTTATATAAATATGTACCAACTTACAGAAGAGATAAAAGGTCATCTATGATAAAAAAAAAATTAAGTCAATCGGTTGCAAAATCACCAATTAAACCTTGACTCTTCTCTTTAGGCATGGGGAATGGGGTTGTTACAAATTGAAGTAGGCTGCTGACTCGCCCTTTTATGTCTCATCTTAATTGCTTCTTTGACAACAAAAAAATAGTGATTTATATAGGTAGGTATAAAAAGGACTATTTAACAACAATTTCGTGTTGCTGTTTCAGCATGCCAGTTGATAAATGGTTTCATTAAACTTAAACCCTTTGTTAAACTTAAGTGCCGTAAATAAAAAAAATCTTATTGTTGAAAAGTACAAATCGTTTTGCTATTTATAATAATTAACTATGAATTACTTGAATTTATTTTAGAATTTTAGAAAAAAAATAATAATTAATCAAAAAGGTATTGTAGATATTTTGTTTGGCATTTTTCAGAATGTTGTCATCTGAAATATTATTCGCAAGGATTTATAATTACTTAAGTTATCCCTTTTTATTAATCTTTATGTCATACCTTCATTTTTTAATTGGGATAATATATTTTTTTTTCTGGGACATTTGCCAAAATTGCATTTTGACACCCTGCGGCCGTTTTTAGGTTAAAAAAACCACAATTCGAAAAAAGTGGTCAGAAAAACCATTTAAATTTGCGTCAATATGTGGTCACAGTTACTTATAATGATTTTTTTGCTTTTGTAACCTGCTGCTAAGAAACTGCTCCTCAAAATGTCATGAAATAACTTTTTACCTTAAATCTTCATGAAACCCCCCAATAATTTGTTTTTGACTATTTTTTCTAAATGGAATGCTTGAATTGGTTGAAACTTGCTTTCTTAACATTATAGAGACTACATACAAAAAAATATTTGTATTTTTGGGTATTTATGAGAGATTTTGATTTTTACATTTTTAAAATTCTTGTGGGGTTATTCTTTGGGCTTGCAATTTTGTAAAAAAAATCTATTTGTGGGGTGAAATGGCATAATAACAAAAAATTGTGGATTTGTGTTTTTATATTGTTAAATTATATTTATAGGATGGGTATACTACTAAACATTTTTCAAAATTAACCTCTATTCATAGAGTGAAATGGGGTTAAAACAAAAAAAGAGAATCCTATTTACAAAATTCTTTATGTGTTTGAAAAGTTATTAGTAAGGGATACATCCCTATATACCTACTTAAGGGCTATATATTTTTTAAGATTTATATATTATAGGGTGAACCGAGGTAAAAACCCCTTATCCGATTTTAAACATGATTTTTGTGCTTGGAAATTTACATTTAGAGTATGGACCTCGAGATCATTGGCTTGATATTTATCAAAATTAAGCTATTCCGATCTAAGGAAATATTTTTATGTTTGAAAAGTTATATTAGAGCTTGGCATCAGGGCTTGATATTTGTCAAAATTTAGCTCTAGGGTGAAATAGGGAAAAAAAAAGTTCCTATCTTGTTTTAGAAATTATTTTTTTAAAGGTAAGGTATACTTAGGGGATGGCCTTGGAGGAGATGGCTGTACCACTATATACACATACTTTGCAGCATTTAACTTCGTACATAGGGTGAAGTCGGGTAGAAATGAGAACAAATGTGAATATGATTCGAGTATACTTTTAGAGTCGGAACTTGGCATGGACATTCTTGAAGGAAAACTTGAGGGGTCAATGCTTCTAAAAGTTATGATATTTACAGGCTTAAATGGGATTGGTAAAATTTGGAGTCCGGTTTGAACATCCTTTTTGTATTTTAAAGGTTTTATGTAGAGGATGGTCTTCCAGCATCACTAGATGCATGTTTTCAATATATTTAACTGTTAAAAGGGTGAAATAAGGTAAAAACAAAAATTAATAGGCATTATCCAAAAATTTTAAATTTCTCCTTGTGTTTTATAAGTAGTCCTTCAATCAAGTTCAACTGGGTGGACGTATCTACTGAGTTCATACTTTTATAATGCAAGGTGGTTGAGTGGACCGATAGAGTTGGGGTATAGATAGATTTTTTCAGGGACAAAATAGAGGACAACTTTTCTCTCACGTTGAAAAGTTAAGAAAGAATTATTTTCATAAGAAACTTTTGTTTTAAGAAAAATACATTCATAAGAGTTATAAGTTACAACAAAAAATCGAAGTTGTAATTGCACCTGGTCTCAAGTAGATCAACTTTTGATTGCGATTTCTCGGGTGTGCAAATGTTATTTAAAACTGAAAACACTCTTTCGGTCGAGACATTTCAAGATTTTAATGATAGCAAAACTCACATGTTCTTTATGAAAATGCTGAAAAGTTCAAATCATTTCTTATTTGGGGACAAATTTATTCTTCACTGACTTATCGTTTGACTCAAGTAATCTTGTAAAATAATTCCTCATCATTGGTTTCTAGATCTTTTCTTATTTCTTATACATTGGCAAAGCTTTTGGACTCAAACCAGTGATATCTACTTTTTATGTCTGAGTGATTTAGTTATGAAGAAGGTAGCTTATGTATTTTTAATCGTAGAAAAATGATTTGAAAGATAAAAAGAGGACTTTGGGAGTTCAATTTAGTAAAAGGAGGACAAATTACTGTCCTCTTTAAGAAAATAAAATAGAGAGGACACGCTACAGAAAAAGAGGACTGTCCTCTTAAAAAGAGGACGGATGGTCACCGTAGGCATAGAGCAAAACAAAATTAAATTAAATTATGACTTGATCTACTGACATTGATAATTGAGGCCATGAGAGCCATAGTGGCCTAGCTGCAATTTTGTCGAAATTGAATTTATTACGAAAATTGAATCTGTATTTATTGAACAATATTCCTGCATTAAAATTTTATGAATTGACGGCCATAGTTATAGGACTTTTTGCACTAAGAGGCCAACCACAAAAAAATTAAAGCTTGGGTGCAAGAGTGGCCTTTCTGATCAGTTATAACGGTATTTTGAAAAATCATTGATGTAAAATCAAAACCATTAATTTTTGTATCATATTTCAAAACCAAATCAAAGCTATGTTTCTATATTTTAAAACGGCATGTATTTGAAATTTTTTGAAACTACAATTGTTTGACAATAATTTGTTCCTTATTTTTGCTCTACTGAAAATAATGTAAAATGCAGTTAGGTCACTTTGGCTCCCACGGCCTCAATTGTGTTCTTACTGCAAATACGAATAATTTCCACGAAGAAATCCAGCATTAAGGTTTCCGTTATTTTCCAAAATGGTTTTTAAATAGCAGATACCCCCTAAATCAAAAGTTTATGCTCTAAAAAAAAAAATTGCTCTACAAAAATTTTGTCATTCTTTGAGGCCATTTACACGTGGCTCTAAGCCCATACTTTTCCCATACAAATTTGTATTGGATTTTTGCTCTTTTCAAGTTTTATTTTCTTTCTCTCGAATGACTGCACCTATTCTAATTTTTTCTTTTTTATTTTTGTTCTTTTATCATCCCTTTAAAAAATCTCATCCAAAAAATTTATTAACAAAAGTTCAGTTCTATGATGTTTTATATGGGAGTTCACATGGTAATAATCGAGCCAAGAAATTCGATTTTTTTTTGTAAATTTTTGAATGAGGTTTTTTAAAGGGATGACTAAAGAAGAAAATTCAACAAAAAAATTTAGAATAGCTGCAGTAATTCGAGAGAAAAAAAAAATATAACGTGAAAAGAGTGCAAATCCCATATTAATTTGTATGGGAAAAATATGGGCTTAACTTAGAGCCACGGGTAAATAACCTCGGACAAAATTTTTTTGGCCAAGTATTTTTTTTGTTGGACATAAACTTTTGATTTGGGGGATGTCTGCTATTTAAAAAGGATTTTGGGAATTAACGGACAACCTACCGCTCATACACTAAGTGGATATAAGAAAGGAATTTTAACTAGCAATCATATAACAAGTTGGTTGGTGGAGATTGTTTCATTCACTTTTATTTTAAACGAAGAGATCCATACAACAAGAAAACAAAGATTATTTCTTATAATTTTGATCTGTTAATGTTTTTCGAAAATTTTGTCTGCACGAGCGAAGCCGGGGTGGGCCAGCTAGTTATAAAAAATAATACCGTTATTTTACAATATTAATTTTTATATTTAAAGTGTTTGTTTTAGATGGGGTGAGATACAACTATGTATAATAATAACTGCCCGAGTTGACGTTATCGTTTAGAAAGCGAAATCAGTGATTATTTTGATGCCAAAATAAATCTCCAGTCATAATTGTTATTTCTAGTAAAAATGGTCGCCTTTCACATAAAATGATCATTGAAATATTCAAAGTCTTTTTATGTGTAGGTAAGGTTAGGCCCATTTTTTTTTTTTTTTTTATAGAAATATTAATTTGGTCTTGAGATTTAATTCTCTATCAAAATAGTAAATGATTTTGTTTTCTTAACACCTCAAAATGGAAAAACAAAATTTTCAATGATGAGTTCCAATGAAAGCTATATAACTGGGCAAGGCCGTAGCCAGACAATTATGTCGGGGGGGGGGGGGGGATATACTTTTTCAAAAAAATATTTCACAATTTAAGCTAAGTAAACGGTTCTTTTGAGTAAAGAAAAGAAAACGCTTGGTGGTGAAAAAAAATGTATTCAAAGAAAAAATGTCTGTGCGGTAAACGTTTTTTTTTTAATATTAAAGCAAAATACAAAGCCTAGCTTACAGTTCCTGTGCGAAAATCTATGCAAATATTTTCGCATGCCAAAAATGATTGAGGTGAAGTACAAAATTACTCTTTTGTTTGATTGGTTAACAGTTTCATGCTAAAAGGAACCATTGGCGTCATAGGGAAATTGTTTCGCGTGAGATAAAGTGGTGAATATCAAATATTTATGCTCCCGAAAAAAAATATATTCACCTCACAGCATTATTTGCATGCAAATTGTTTTTGCATCCAAAACTTATTTTTTTCCATTTTTAAGCCTATAATTTATTAAAAGAGGTTAATTAATGACTCAATGGGTAGCTTAGGCAAAGGCAAACATTTTGTGCCTAAAATATTATATAAAATTAAGCACAGAATAGGTGGAAAATTGTTTTGAATAATTTGATTTTTCTTTTGCATGGGGACTGTAAACTATGCTTTATCGTCAAACATTTAATTGTTTGCGCATAACTCACTCCTATGACAAATAGATTCCTCCCATATGATAACTGCCTCAGTGTTAATCTCAATTTGTCGATGAACTGACATTTACTCCAACTCTAAAAGTGTATCTTCATCGGTAGAATCTCTTAGGTCAATTTTTAGACGTTTCAAAAGTTCTTTTCGGTGTGCATGTTAAAACGGCTAGAGTCGCGATGATTTTAATAAGCTTGTGTATGTGAATCATGAGTCATGTATGGCATTTTGTCTACCATATCATGCATTCAGTCTTTAAACTTTAAATTGTCACGGTCCAAAAATTTTTAAAAATTGAAGTTTTCTTCTTTAAATTTTTGTTCGTTTTTGCCAAGACTTAAGGGAATCAGAATACAAAAATCTCATTTTAAGCTGACTTAAGAAATCATCAAGGTAGGTAGGTGCCTTTACAATATTCATTACAAATTATGTAGTACGTGAGTTAGGCCGTGTGCCAATTGCATTAAAATCCTGGTTAAATTTGATCCCATGGCTAAATTTTGACATTATTGAGGTGAATATAGACGTCAAAATTTAACCTGCTCAGGAGCTCGTTAAAATTTTAGCCAGTGGTTAATTTTTGACATGTCTATGCTCATGAAAGAGTGAGGGAGATGAATGTAGATAAATATTTTATTTTGTTGTCATGAAGTCATGAATCATTTCGGGAAAGATTAAAAAAAAAACTAAAATCAAATGAAAAGATTAAGAAATATAGACAAAGGCCTAGAATAATGAAGAAATCAAAACAAAGAAATATTCAATATTTTCATTTGTATAGGGTCTCATGGTTCTTTTCAAAGTATTAATTTTCAAGCGTAGGTAAATGTTTGCGGCACTTCAAATGATCTCCTTTTAAAAATTCGAAATTCTCTTCCCCGTTTGTTTGAATTACCTGTGATAAATCCTTCAAAATGCAAAAGAATCAATAAAATTTATTGAAAATACTTTTTCAGATGATCATTTATTTTGCAAACTGAATTATTTGTTCAGCGAACTGTCATTACAAAAAAAAATACAACAACAAAACTAATGGGATATGTTTATTTTAATAAAGTCCCATTTAATTCAATTGACACAGTAAAAACCTTAAATTTTATTCACCACTATAAAAACGGATAAAATTTAACTGGGACCAAATTTAACCAGAATTTTAACGCAATTGGTACACGGCCTTAAATCAAATTAAATTAATTAATAAGCATCGCCCAAATTTGAGTACAAAATTCATACTAAAATGGAAAGTATGATTTACAAATGCCCTTCTCAAAAATTTCACTGGCTACGGCCTTGTAACTGGGGTGTTTCTTATATTCGTATTTATAATTATATTTTAACTATTTGATTCAATGTTTTGAATAAACTTTAATTATATAATTAAGTAAGTTTAAGACCATTTAATAAGATTGTATACAGATAAGCTCCCTAATCCTACAACGACTATCATAATAAACCTACAAAACATGTCATTGGCTTGAATTCGTATTCTAACTAAATCAATGTTAAGTCTGCAGTTCTGCACACTGTCGCCAATATCTCAAAAAAAAAAAAAAACACAAGAAAATAAAATTGAAAAAAAAACACTTAACAAGATTAAAAGTTGGTGGTGAACATTTCCCTTGAAAAAGAAAAACCACTTGCTTGCTTTGAGTTAAAAATATATATTTCAAAGAATTAATTTAAAAGAGAAACTTTCGTCAACCGAACTTTGAAGGCAAGAAAGTTAAACTCTTTGATTAACTTATTCGTTTAGGAAAGACAGAATTTGATTACACTTTGACTTTTGAGATTCAATTTAATGGAAAGCGAAAGCAATAAAATATAATTTGAAATGTCTTCTTATTATATTTATTTATATGAAAAGAACCTACATTTGTTATTCTGATTATGTAAAGAACAATGTACATTTTTTGTATTCATTGGTTAACTGATGTCCCTATTGATTTTTGAGTTTTCATCTTAGCAGTTAAAAAATAACAAGTCTCGATTCTTAAGGCGGCACGTAGCACACCAAAAGTCATTGTTGAGAAAATAAATAAATAATAAATAAAAGCATTTCCTCTGTCACTATACTGCACCACTTCTTGTTTATTTTAAACACAAAATTAAATCTCTTTAGTAAGGCATTATCAAAGAAATATTTTTTATATACTAAAATTGAAATAAATCCGCGTGGCCAATCAATCTGTAAAAATTAACGCTCAAAAATCTTATTAAACCTAAAATAAAATATAATATATAAATATTTTACATATTTTATTTATTATAAATCTTAAAGTCCTTAGAGCATTTGAACTAAGTATAAGACCAACTTTAGCTCCGTGTAACCGCCGAATCGTGAATTTTATTCCCATTTGCATACTTCTTTCTTCCCTTCCCCATTATAATATTGCTACTTATTTAATATTTTAATTAGCCTTCATGTTAAAGGAAAACTTGCTTCTTGCCAACAGTCAGTAAACAAAGTTAAAACATTCAATTACTCTACTTAAATATATGTATACATACTTACTTAAAGCACTTCACATTTTCCTTGTGCTAAATTAATTAAAGCCGTTGGCAACGAAATTTTAATATTTTAATAAAATAATAACTGTTTCCTCAAATCTTTATATCCCTTAGGAAGACTTCATAGAAAAATAACTTTATTTCACTTTTCACATGAAAAGATAGGAAAATGTGTAAAATATTTCTAGCGAATAAATTGTTGTGTACAAACAAAATAGCATCTCTTTCCTGAAAGGATACAAGACTATTAATGTGTTATTTTTTATCAGTTTAAGCTGGCTGACATGTCAATGCTAGTGAAAATGCTGCTAACTGCTGCGAACATAAACTTTTATCTTGAAGTGTTGAAAGGAGTTTGACTAAATGTATAATGTTTATATATGCATATATGTATGTATGTGTGGTAAACAAAGAAAGAATCATAAAGGAAGGTGTCTTAAAATGGGTTAATGTGTATATGTACCCATGTACTTATGTATTCAAAGAAGTTCTTTATACCAGTTGGGCAAAAACTGCGAAAAATAATAATAAATGGTAAAAATTGAATGGCTATATGTTTAACATGTATTTATGAAAGTTTTGAAATGAAATGGTTTTTGGAACATGTCATATTAAAGCCTTGAGCCTTTACTTTATTTTATTTGAGCAGGTCTCGACCCTATCCTTGTTTTCCAAAAAATATGTAGAAATCTTTGATTTTTCGTTTTTTGTTTTTGTTTGGGTTTTATTAACTATTCCTGCAAGCACTTTTTATCAGACATCCATTTCGATTTGTAATTTATTTTTTAACAAAAAGTTTCAATTGTAAAAATGTCAAATTCAGATTAGTTTCCAAATATGTTGAAGAGTGATCAGTGTGACCAATCCCTCAGAAATGGTTGTACTTGGGCAAAACGCATTTGGGTTAAACATCACCTATATGCTTTAAATTTGAATTCTCTCAGAAACGCAAGGGTGAATTTTGAATTTTCGGATTTGAGCATGCTAATGCCTTGTATACAAACACATTCAATAAAGACAACCTTTGAATGTACTCGTTATTGTTCGCTTATAAGAAGGTTTATTCAATTTCAATAGCCTATTAGACAATTTAAAAGATAGTGAAATTTCTTTTTCTAAACAGTAACTTCTATCTACTAAGCGGTTCAGACCTATTTTTTAGATCATTCAATTTTCTATTCCAATACATACAAATGTATGTTAACGAATTTCTTCCAGATTCAACAGTTGGGAAGTTATAAAATTAAAAAAAATTAAACATAGTAGGGTAGATGGGTTTAGTTTAGGACAGGGGCAGCTTAGGACAACGGCAAAAAAAGTATCAAAACAAATACTTTTTAATACTTAATCAAAATTTTACAGTGGTAATTCTTCCTCAAATAGATATCTGATGACATTTGGTACGATATTAGTTCTAAGAAATAATTAAAAATAAATGTTTGTTTTTCGGTACCCGTTGTACGTAGGCGTCTTAGAACAAAACTAGCTGGAATCAACGCGGAAAAAGTTCTTTATTATCATATTTAGTTATTTTGTGATAGTTTTTTAAACAATAATTTTATTGTTTAACATTGTTAAGAAAAAAAAAAATTTGTTTGTATGTCTAATTTTGGACAGTAGATGAGGGGCACATGTGGACATGTCCAAACCAGACTAAAATTTAATATAAAAAATAGCGTTTCAAAAAGTGAACAGTGGATACAGTTAAAAACATACTGTCGCCCAAGTATTAAGCACCTCGGAAGAAGATATATGTATGAAATAAACCATAAAGTCTTCGAAAATGAATTATGGCTTGGTTTATCTTCAAGCAAATAATCTTCCTTTCCAGTACGCTAAGGCATTAGAGAAAGACAATTGTATTTTAACAAATATTAAGGGTATTCATGCAACAGCGTAAACTCGTCGTAAACTTCGTAAAGTTGTAAACTTCGTAAATGTGTCAAATTTTCCATACAAATTGTGACAGAATTACGAAGTTAAAAAGTTAACAACGATTACGACGACTTTACGATGTTGTATGAATACCCTTATTATGTTTTGAAATAATTTATTATTGTTTTATAATAAATAAAACTTAATGCGTTTTTCAAGGCATGTCCAAAACTGCCCCCGGGACTGTCCAAAACGACCCCCCTATGGGGTCCGATTTGGACACTTAAAACAGGTTTTTAAATACAAAAGTATATATGTATAAAATACAAACTAAGGTATGAAAGGGCATCTATTTCCAAGGAAAAATACCAAAGAACAACGTCATTCAAGAATAAATTTTATATTGTGAAGTATGAGTGTTCCAGGTTGGTTTTCGTAAAAAGTGTCCCAAGGTGCCTCCCTCTTCCCTAACTAATTAATTTTGTTTGTATCAATATGTTTTTCGGGTAATATACATACATATAAAAAAAAGAATAGATAGGTAGCTAGGTACAATATTTTATAAAATAAAATCCATGCCACTTGGTACTTTTGCCATTATAACCTCCTCATAATCAATCACAATATCTCTACAGGTGTTCAGCAACATAAAACCCTTCAGTCGCTCCTCGCTGGTTTTGCCCCGCAGATAAGTTTGTAATCTGCGCAGATATGAAAAATATTGCTCGGTTGAAGTCACAAATATCGGGAGTGTCGCGCCGATCTGTATAAAACGATGAACTGTTTTACATAAGGAGGGATCGCAAACATAACGGTGTCTATAAAGTTTTTGAGTTGTTGCTCAATCAATTTCTGCAACCATAAATGCTGCAAAAGGTGACAGCCTGAAGAGGGCCATCCAAAGTTGGTACTATCGCTATTTTAGACAAACCTCCAAAAACAATCCTTTTATGCCAATTTCCTTTACAAAAGGACTTTATAGTCGAATATGCCCATCCAGTGTAGCACGGATAACGTGCAGGGTCCAGTGGAATGAGTGGCAAGAGCTGGTAAAATCTCAGTAAAACTGGTAAAAATCTCAGTACAACTGGTAAAAATCACGGACGAATCTAGGAAAATCACATAAAAACTGGTAACAATCTGAGTAAAACTGGTAAAAATCTCAGTACAACTGGTAATCATTTCAGTACAACTGGTAATAATCTCAAACGATTCTGATAAGCTCGGCACTTGGTTCTTTCCTTTACAAGACCCCTTACCACCACTGGTGGGGCAAGTCTTTATTGGACTGGTTGAGCTGGTGTATCGTTGACGGTGGTTTCAACACTGAACTTTCAGTATGTATGGCGGTCGCTTATAGCACTTACCGGCTGAACTATGCTTGAGTTGTAAAGCTGCGAAGTGTACTTATCTTAGACATTGTCCCTCGTTCTATCACCTTTTAGTGAATATTATTTTCGTCCACGAAGGCCAAGGAAAATTGGGTGCGGGGGACGGGCTTTGTCCTATTTATATGTCGTACTACTATCATTGCCTAGGTGAACGGCAGAAGATTAAGCCCAGTCGGAATGTACATACATACATACCTACATTGAAATGCAAAAAATTAGAAAGAGGTATTTTTTGATTTTATTCGTTAGGAGGGTTCATAAAAAGTCTAATTACATTTTTCGACCTTCTATCCCCATTGCGTTGGCCGCCAGTAAGATTTTCAATCTCATAGCGGCTATTGAAAAAAAGGATGCCAATAGATAGCATTTTTGGCTAAGTATACCTACACTGCCGTGTTAAGAATTAAAAAAACGTATCTGACTTTTCGGCTGTTTTGAGTTATGGCCAGTTTTGACATCTTTTCTATGTTTTGCTATTTAATTCTATTAAAATAAAAGCCCTTTCTTGCTTTTGTTATGGTGTAAGACGCTAAGACGCTTAAGAAAAATGACGTGCACTCAAAAACCCAAGGAAAAAATTACGTTTTAGCACTTATTTCAAGAACAAAAAGTGACTACCATACAAGTATTTGTACCTCTGATAAAAATTTAAGCAATAGGAATAATT
Source organism: Dasysyrphus tricinctus (assembly GCA_963921185.1). NCBI lineage: Eukaryota > Metazoa > Arthropoda > Insecta > Diptera > Syrphidae > Dasysyrphus > Dasysyrphus tricinctus. Next base: position 138,363,271 of record OY992530.1, on the reverse strand, counting down.
TGATGATTGTAAATAAAAGGTGGTAACATTTTAAGGGCCGATGTTGATTTTGAATAAAACACTAAAGGCCATAAAAAGCTATTTTAAAACACAAATTATTTAGGAAATTATTGTCATATCTTTTTATTACGATAATATTGGTATGGTTCAATATTGTATGGAATAAAATATCGGCCAAATGACCGCCGCAACCTCGGCGGCACACCTGGTCCAAATTCTCGGTAACGCTGAGGCATAATTGAGGTTCTATGCCGTTAATGTACCGAATTATCTCATCCTTTAGCTCTGGAATTGTTGCTGACTTATCGATGTACACCTTTTCTTTCAAATAACCCCAAAGAAAGAAGTCCAGCGGTGTCAAATCACATGATCCTGGCGGCCAATTGACATCGCCACCACGTGAGATAACACGGCCATTGAATTTGTCGCGCAAAAGAGCCATTGTTTCGTTAGCTTTGTGGCAAGTGGCAACGTCCTGCTGAAACCACATATCGTCCACATCCATATCTTCCAATTCGGGCCATAAAAGTTCGTTATCATCTCACGATAGCGATTACCATTCACAGTAACTGCCTGACCGGCCTCATTTTGGAAAAAATACGGCCCGATGATGCCGCCAGCCCATAAACCGCACCAAACAGTCACTCTTTGTGGGTGCATTGGTTCTTCGATAATCACTCTGGGATTATCATTCGCCAAATGCGGCAATTCTGCTTATCGACGAATCCACTGAGGTAAAAATGTTCCTCATCACTGAAGATGATTTTCTTCGAAAATTGATCATCCACTGTTGCCATTTCTTGCCACCATTCTGACCATTGACGACGCTTGAAATGGTCCAGATGGTTCAGATTGAATTAGTCTGAAATTGAGAAATGTCAAATGAAATGCAGAAAAAAAAACTTGACGTTTAGGTGTGCTTCACATTCAACATCGGCCCTTAAGAGTGTTCCGGACTGAAATGTTGATTTCATGAATAAGATTGCGAAGCGTGTATCTATCCTATCAAAGCGATTAAGGTGTCTATGGACAGATAAACTTATTCTCTATGCCATCATTGGAAAAAAAATTTAATTTTGTGCTCTAGATTTTGGTAAAAGCCTCTAAGAAATCGAGAAAATGGCTAAAATGGATGTTTTTCAAAGCAAATGTAGCCTACACTATAGCATTTTTTGCAAAAAAAATGTTTAATAACATAAAATTCCATATTTTTATTATGTCACTATTGGAGAACATTTTTAATTTTGTACCTAATAAAAATTTTAATAATGCAAAATAAAAATGCTTGTGAATTTTGAAAAAACCCATTTTTGACAGTCAATTTTTTATACCTAACGGTATTTTTTTGACAAATTTTTTTGCAGTGGATATAAATTCAATATATTTTTCGTGATTTTCATTAATTATGTAATCACATTTGTATCATTTGATATTGAAATTTTTAATTCTTAAAATGCACTTTTTGACAGAAAATTTATGTAAATTTAGAAGTTAAAATCAGTTACTTTTAGAAATTTTTTTTTTAATACAATAACACACCTACTAGTGACCAATTAGTAAAAATGCAAAGTTTTATAAAACAAAGTATCTGATGAAAGTGAAAAAAAACGGTCTTATATATGCAAAAAAAAAAGTTAGCAAATGACTGGTTTTGTTCAGTTCGTCTTAAAATTGAACGATCCTTTGCAACCTTCATCCACAAACCAAAAAGGATGGAGATAAAAACAGAAAAACGCGTTTATCTCGAAATGTCAAACAAACAGTAGGTATGTTTTTTTTCTTAACATGGCAGTATACTATTAGGAACTTCTATTCTTCTATATAGTCTATAGTCTCTCTATACCATTTAAGAAATTGCACCAACCAATTTTTTTTGTTCAATACAATATAATAGAGGCCCTTTTATTTTAGAAGTTAACTTATACAAAGTTCACGCATTCTTAAATTATTATTCTCTTATTAAATTTCCGTGTTCCGTTTGTTTAAAAGTAGATGGATTAATTTCAGCAACTTTCTTCCTTACAATCTTAGAAACTTGTTGCGTGAATATTTAATATTTACACCAATTAAAGTATATAAATTCCGTTATATCCATCCATTCTAAATCAAATTGCCTACAATCACTCAATATTCCATTGACTCATTCAAATACAATTTCTTTTGATTTTATTTAAATTTTATTTCATTGCATGGAAAATAAATAATAAAAAAAGGAAATTCTTGATTCACCATTTCATAAATATTCTTTTGTATGAGTTACAAAACAAAAGAACATTAACATTCTCAAAAGCACGGAAATACATTGTAAAAAAATAAGGAAGAATAAAACAAAACTTCCCGACAAACGCTTAAGGAACAATCAAATTTATTAAAACACATTTATGTTATTATCTCTTCTGAAAAATCATCTTTAAATGGGGTTTTCTTATGTTTTTCTGAAAAAAAAACAACAAATCTCCCTTCATATACAATAACGTAGCAAAGCACAGACAGCAGCCTACATGGTGAGATAAATAGCATGAAAAAAAACGAAACGTTGACGACGGAAGACAGATAATGCCATTAGAAAGCTAAGCATGAAGATGTTTTCTTTCACACCGAGTCTTATGGAATCCTCTTTGTCATCGGCAAGAAGTGACAATACAAGGAATATTTTTGTTCCCCATCTGGAATTTGTTTCATTTCCATACATTTTCTAAGAAATGGAGCACCAGTTCTCTCTCCTTAATTATTTTTCGTTTTAGAAAACACGTCCGTATTAATACTGGGAAGCGCCTTTTTCAGATGCTTAAACTTTCCACACTTCTAGCTTTTTGTTTTTAGAATAATCAAGAATTGAGTTCATTCAAGAACAACTTTTATGATTTTGATTATATTTTACTTTTGTAATATTCAAACTTAAAGTACAGGGTCTTCCAACAAGCTGTTTCGTTTCAAATTTGGTACCATTTAATTTTTTTTTAATTCTCAACATTTAATTGTTATTGCGATCAATTTTGGTAAGCAAAAACAAGGTTATAGTTATGGACTCATGCTCATGCAGTCTCAAAATGTGTCGAAATAGTGAAAATTCACTTAAAAAAATGCTGAATATCACGGAGACGTTTTTGTAAGTGTAAGGTTAGGTTAGATTGAAGTGGCTGAAACGCCTCTAGACCATGGGTTTTGGTCTATTGTGATACCATATGAATCTATAGGAAACCCTTTTCCTTGCTCGGTGAACCCTTTGGAGCTTCTAGAGAAGCGTAACAGACTGCCTTTTTCTAAGTTTATTAAATCACTATAGGATTATTGAAGTAAAAATCTCCAAGATGGCGTCTTCACCAATGAAAAAGAGCAGCGTGAATGGAAGACGAGGAATCGATTCTATCTGTTCCTCTTCCACACAGCTTCTGTAGAAATCATTAGAGAATACTCCAAGACTTGCTGCGTGTTTGCTTATAAGACAGTGTGCCGTTATAACACCAATCATGGAGCGAATATGCAAACTTCTTATAGAGATATTAAACACTTAGATTGCTTTAAATCCATTATTGGCTAGATCTGTTTTGTTGTCAAAAAAGTGGGGATTTTGTTCCACCTAAGATTTGTTCTCTCTAATACATCTTGCTTCAGCATACATTTTCATGTAGCGATGCGGTGGGTTAACCTATATCTGCTTTACTAGGTCGAACGAGGGATAGTAGTACCTCGTGGCTTGATGGTTAGTGCGTAGGACTGTCATGCTGAAGGTGTGGGTTCGATTCCCAGCCATGCCACCTAAAAACAGTAATGTTTTATTCGAGGTACTGCCTCTTGCGAGGAACTGACAAATCCTCCAAGAGCATACTTGTCATGAAAAAGTGCTTCTCATTTAGCCGTTCGGAATCGGCAAAAAACTGTAGGTCCCCTCCATTCCTACCAACAACACGCACAACGGAATGGTTGAGAGTTGTAAGTCACTAGGCCCTGGTTCTCCACGAGCTGTTGCGCCACCCAATTTATTTATTTATTTTATTTATAGGGTTAGAGTTGTTTCACTTTTATTGAGTTCATTGGCCTTACAAATCACCTGGAGTGTTTCTATGCCCCGGCACCCAACACAGGTGAATTTTAAACTGCGGCACTATGAACAGCAGAGATGAACGGCAATTTAGAGCTGTTATAGAGTTAATAGAGACCGATTCAAGAGATTTGATACCTGCTTGACTATCCGAGAAGATGTGAATATCTGTGGTTGATATCACGTTTTCTTTCAGCTATTTTGATCACCATAAGCTCTGCCTGGTACATGCTACAATGATAAGGAAGACCGAATACCGACGGAGAGACTTAGCTTTAGCCTTTCTGAGTACGCGCCCACAGAAATACTGTCGATGCAGATAAGAAAGCCGTATCCTCCCAGAAACGTCTAGAAGGAATGGTGACTTGAAAGTTATTACAAAGCTGTAGTTTTGGGATGGTGTAATTAATGTGACTTTGAATTCAGATTGATGGAATGACCCCTGTTATTGTTGGTTCATTGTGAGGGCAATATTATCAGTCACCATCTAAAAATATCGAGGGGTATCAGATAGAGCAGAACATCTAGAGCGGCAGAGGTCGAAGTGCACCACTCATGCGTAAACAAGCTTAGCGTTGGACTTTTTAAGTTCGCCGCAATTTACCGCTTATTTCAAAGGCATTTGATTAAGTTTGGCATCAAGCTCTCTTATGGAAAATGCGTGCATTTGATATCGATGAATGTCTTCTTCTTTGGATTAGAAATTACCTTTCGGGAAGTCTGATATTCATAAAATAAATGCTAGTGTGCCCTAGGGCTCCGTTTTGTCTCCAACTCTCTTTCTCATTTTCATTAATGACCTTTTGTCTGAAACTTCTAATCCATTAAATTGTTTTTCTAACGATAGCACCCTCAGCTTTTCATATTCGTTTCTAGATTCACACCCCTCTCGTTCGGATGTGAAACTTAAACGGAACCGTTTGATAAGCTCATTAAATTCTGATCTTGACAGCATTTTTCAGTAGGGAATTAAAAACCGTGTAGAATTGAATGCTTCAAAAACTCAAAAAAAGTCTTCATCCGACCCAAGCTTGTGTATAACTCCCACATTTGGGCAGGTGCTCCTATAACTCACTTGAATCTCTTGGATAGAATACAAAATAGAACCTTACCTACAACTATAGGTGATATTATTATCTATTACTCAAACAATTACAACTCTGAAACATCGCTATTTTTATAAGCAATGTTCTAGTGAAATAGCCAGTTGCATTCCTCCCCTTGCTTAAACAATTTAACCGTAATACTCGCGCTTTTCAGGATACCCTTCAGTTTTCCCTGGAGCCCAACTTCGGACGTACTGTCAAGTACAGATATTCTTTCTTTAGTCGTGCAACACGAATGTGGAATGCTTTACCAGGCTCTGTTTTTCCTTCCATTTTGATATTTAGAATTTCAAAGCCAATGTGAATCGGTATCTGGTCTTGAATCCTTCCCTATTTACCTAATCGCTCGCACAGTGTCTCATCATCTTAAGGGTAGTAAAAATCTCTTAAGTACGCGTAAATTATAAAAAAAATCTAGAGCAGTCCACCATACTGCAACACTATAAGTGAGAATCGGTCTATAAACCGATTTAAAGGGTGTTTTTTTTTTTAAAGGTATAGAAGTTTGAAATGGAATAAAAAAAGATGATTTTTTTATATTGACATGAAATTTACTTTATTCAAAAGAATCTTCTTGAATTATAATTTAAATATAATTTCTGGCATATGACCGCCACGGCTGGCATCGACGTAGTCTAATCTGGAGGTCCAATTTTCGATGACTTTTTCCAACATTTGTGGCCGTTTTCGTTTATCGGCAATAAGGCGGCGAATGTTGTCCTCCAAGTGGTCAATCATTTCGGGCTTATCGGCGTAGACTACAAGGACTTATATTTCTTTGAGAATAGAACAAGTTCTGTCCTATGAGTGTTGACACCCAGACCACACCAGTCAGACTAATTTGTTTGCTTTCTTAAAACGTTTTGTAAGAGTTCTTTTAAGGGAGTAGGGTGCTTTCCTGATACGGTAATAGCAATATCGTATGAATAGACAATCACACTGTAACCTTTTGCTTTCCAGGCATGTAAAATGTTCAATCAAACTCGGAATTTTTATAACTTTGGTAATAATTGATTGAAAAATGAAATTTTGGGACAAATACTCATAAATCTAAACCGAACATTTCGTCAATTTTATTTTTTATTTAAAATAAGTTATTTGGCGCCTGCATACCTGACATTTTGAGCTTAGAATAGCTCAACCCTGCCCAAAAGATTTCATTATGTAATAATTTTGGCTGCTATTATTCCAAGCTGGTGGAGGCAGAATAGAAATTCTTTCATATATGAGACATTGTTTCAGGTCGCGCAAACTTCTTCTGTAGCATGCCATATAGAAATTATGATTTGATTTTGGGAGCTGTACGTTTCCCTTTGACTTTAAGGGTATGTAATGTAGGATTAAAATGTAAATTTTCGTCATCTTGTTTCTTACGGGTTTCTTTAAAAAAAAAAGTAAAAATACAAAAAATCTATTGTTGGCCCTCAACCTTCAAGCCAAACAAAAACTCTCGGTATTTAGGTTTTCCACCTCAAACATTCATATGAAACGGGATTACATCTATGTACATTTCTTTTAATATTCGAGACTTGTGCGCCTTAGGAGAACTATTACTCATTCTTCTCTTAAATAATATTGTAAGACAACTTTCAACTTGGGATAAAGGTAGGTATATTACGCAGAAGCTTTATGTGTATTTATGTTAGGGCATCTTATGCATTTATAAAAAAAATCCAGTTCGAAATTTTAATTTTAATATGGTCTTATTAATTTATAAGAGAAACCATAAGAAATGGGTTGATTGGAAGAAGCAAAAAAATAACATAGCGAATGTTTTGTTTGCAAACAAAAACAGCTGAAGTCTTTAAAGCTGGTCGACGGAAAACTTTGTAGGTAATTTCTATTTAAAAAAAAACTGGAAAATGGATAAAAATCTATTCATTAATAACTTATAAAGGGCGTGTTTTCTTAGAAGTATATAACTTCAAAGAGAGAAAAAAAATATAAAAATATGGTAATGGCAATTGTATATACATAGGTTTATTTAAAGATAATTTTCTGCTTGGATAGGTAAATAATATATGAACTTCGAATGGTGGGCAGTCTGGAAGTCAAATTACTATCGACCACTTTAAAGGGCAGCTGCTGTAAAGGTAAGTACATATATCAGCCATTTAGTACAGTAAAACTAGAATTGTAAATGGAAAAAAATAGCGGCAGGCTGAAATTTTGCAGGTCGTTTCGGGGGTAGGTATACAACTTTAATCTAAGTTGGCGACCTCCTACCCCTTGCAGGGGTGGTGCCACGCCCACTTTTCTTAAATCCTGGTTTCTGAAGAAGTGGCTGCACTGATATAGATGCAATTTTCATAATTTGTTAATATAGTCGTAGAAAAAATTAAAAAAATTGTTAAGGTAAATTCCGCCCACTGCCACGCCCTCTTTTCATCTTACTTTGTTTCTCGAAAATGGCTCCTACGATTTGCATGAAATTTTCAGAGTTTATTCTTATGAACGAGAAAAAATATTAATAAATAAATAAATAAATAAATAAATAAATAAACTATCACGCCCACTTCTTATACCTTGATTTCTCAGAAACTGATTTGGATAAAATTTTGAGAGTTTTTTCATAAGTGATATAAAGATTTGCGAGGCACTTTTGGTTTTGTGAAACCCACGGGTAGTCACGCTCCTCTTTCATGTATATTTATTAAATTTCTACGAACTGTATAAGGGAGTAACGATTAAGTTTTCAAATAAAAAATAAAAACCCAAATCAGGCCTCGAAGTCTTCAGATTGATGAAAATCATTTATTTGAGTTCTTTCATAGCGTAAGGATTTGTTCTTAATTTCGCTGCTAAAAGGACAATCATTGTGCATATTATATATTGATTAAAAAAGCACTTTTAGTAAGATCCGCCCACTAGCACTCCGACTTTTCTTCAATATTGTCTCTATAAGACGCCTTTTTGGAGTGTGTAAAATTTTCAAATCTTGTTTTTTCGAGCGAGACTTACAATGAGTATTATTCATCAGTCTTCATAGGGGGGTGGGAAATCCAATTGTGTTGATTAAGCACATACATAACTCGTTTCCAAACCACCCTGGAGGTAGAGTAAACAGCACAGTGGTGTCCACTGTAGGCCTAATCAACATAATATCTTATTAATATTTTTATATTTTGTTCGTTTTTGAAAAGGACCTGGTAGTTCATTCTCATTCTCAATCAAAGGCCCAGTGTAACGTTTTCAATTGAAATTTCATCGCCAAAACAATCGTCGTTTTCGTTTAGTAGAGAAATCTGACGACTATGGTCGCAGGTTTCCCCACTGCAATTCTTGCAAATTGGTGTACATTTCAGACCAGCTTTTCGGTAGCCACAAGCGTGTCCACAATTTTTTGTAGATTTAAATACTATAAGTCTAAGACAGGGATTTAAATAAAACAACTTTTTTAAATTTTTTTCTCGTACATAAGAATTAACTCCGTTTCTGAGAATTAAAGACATGAGAATAGTGGGCGTGACAATGGGTGGTTTTACTAAAACCAATTTGACAATTTTTTCTCATCCATAAGAACAAACTCTTAAAATTTTATGGAAATCCTTGGAGCAGTTTATGAGAAACAAATAAATAAAAAAGTGGGCGTGGCAGTGGGCGGATTTTACTTTAACCATTTTCTTAATTTTTTCTTCGACTATATTAACAAATTATGAAAATTTCATCCATATCGGTGCAGCCGCTTCTTCAGAAACCAGGATTTAAGAAAAGTGGGCGTGGCACCGCCCCTGCAAGGGATAGGAGGTCGCCAACTTAGATTTAAGTTGTATACCTACCCCCAAAACGACCTGCAAAATTTCAGCCTGCCGCTATTTTTTTCCATTTGGTCAGTAGTAAAATTTCTCTATTTACTGGACTAATTAGAATTTGAAACATCCTTGTCTTAGACCAGATAAATCCACGTATTGACGAAATTTATTTTCTTAATTCATATTTTTATCTTGTATTTATCAAAATATATTTATATTTATATTTATTTATATTTATATTTATATTTATATTTATATTTATATTTATATTTATATTTATATTTATATTTATATTTATATTTATATTTATATTTATATTTATATTTATATTTATATTTATATTTATATTTATATTTATATTTATATTTATATTTATATTTATATTTATATTTATATTTATATTTATATTTATATTTATATTTATATTTATATTTATATTTATATTTATATTTATATTTATATTTATATTTATATTTATATTTATATTTATATTTATATTTATATTTATATTTATATTTATATTTATATTTATATTTATATTTATATTTATATTTATATTTATATTTATATTTATATTTATATTTATATTTATATTTATATTTATATTTATATTTATATACTTTGTAGCAACCAAAACTAGAAATTTTTCAAAAATACTCGTTTTTCAAGCTTTAAATGCCTGTAGCTTATACAATTTTAGTCCGACTTATACAAGCAGTACATTGTCGAAAGGAGACAGATCAGATCATTCAGAAAATACACATTTTATGTAAATTAGCTAAGCTGTTAGCGAGATATATATGACAAAATAGCTGAGAAAATGATTTTTGCATATATCTCGAAAACGCTTCTTTGGAAAAAAAAAATAATTTTGATTTTCGTGTTCAGTGACCCAATATTAGTCTAGAAAATATATATTTTCTAAGGACCCTATCATGACCCAAAATTTTTTGTTTTTTCAATTCTTTTGTTTCCATTTATAACATTTTATTTTCATACAAAGGGAATGTATTTGTTTTTTGAGTTAGTTGAAAATTCGTCCTTGACGAAACCACATAAAAATTAAATTGGAAACTGGAACGACTTTTAAGACATTTGCGAAACAAAAAAAAAATGGAAACCAAACAAAATCAACATAATGACATCTACTTACCTACTCTTGAAAGCGCGTTTATATTTGGTTTAGCTTAAGTTAAATACTCTTTTTAGTTGGTCTGAAATATCCTAAGGATTGTAAGAAGGAGAAGCTTTGAGGAAAAAACAAAACGTTGTAAAAGTGTTTGTAAATGGGTTGGAAATGGGTGGGAGAATTGAAAGGAAGGAAACAGCAAGTTTGTCGGAATTCTTCTTGAACAAACACACATACAACGCTTCACCTGTTAGAAAACATTATACCAAAAACATGTGAGTATATTCGTATTTGTATGCTAAGGGATGCTGATGATATAGAAGCTACGATACGGTGTTTCCGAGAAAAAATAAGAAAACAACATGTTGAGATGAACGTGCGGTGGCGTGCGTATATATATACCTTCTTAACTTAATTCTTCTTAATTCAAAAACAAAAATAAATGTAAGTATATGTATTATGTAGCTTCGTAAATATTTTGATAGAATTTAATAGAAATTGTAGTGAAGTTGAAAGAAACAATAAGAAAAGCAAAAAGTTCAAGGTTTTACAAACTCAAATTTTTAAGATTAAACCGAAAACATGAAATTACGACATATTGCATTTCTCTAGCAGAAGAGCTCACCTAACATTCATCGAGATTTTACGTCCGTGAAGTTAGCAGGGCAGCTTCCATCTAGGGAAATGGGACCTTGACAGGAATTTGTATTTCTATTCCCGATTTTTAAGTTCAGCAAATAAGGGTATATAATCGAGTGACCTGCTTACTTCACATTGAAGTACTTAAGCAGGCCACATCGTGTATCTCAGGAACCGAGAATGCTGGGAACTTGTAATATGGCTTAAATTAGGAATATTTTGCATTTCAGGAATATAGACCAAGTACATCATTTGAAGTCCTTAATTTAAAAAATTTCACAAAATTGACTCCAATATGAAGTTAGCAGGTCAGTATGAAATTGTTTACAAATTAAGGACTTCAAAGTTTGGACTAAGCCTATCATTGAAATTTAAAAAAAAACTGCAAAGGATCCTTTCTGCAAATTCCTAATAGGCTTGCAAGAGTTTGTATCCACGTAGAATTTGGATACTTTCCAAGAAACCCCGAAATTAAATTGAACAAACTCCAATTTCAATAATGACAAAATAAAATAGTCTTTCAATTCAATGTATGTATTTACCCACAGTTCTGTGGTATTTACCTACATAATAAAAGTATACGTAGGTATTTTCTTCTGAAAATAATTCTTTTCAGTCTTTTATTATTCAACTTGCTTTTGACACTCAATTCACAATAAAGAAACCAAAAACCTTCAATAAAATTGAGTTTTCTTGTATTGGAAATAAAGAAAACATGTCATTTTACCCATAAACCCAAAAAAAAACTTGATCCAGCACTTACCCGAAATGTCGCTTTTTCTGTTGATGAGACGCCAACTGCCTGTGACAATGAAAGGCTCTATCGCACACATTACAAGTCAAGGACTCATCTGTTAAAAAAGAACAAAAAACAAAAGAATTAGGGGAAGTGAATTTTATAACACATTTTTTGATGTTGTTAAAAAAAATATAACCTACCTAAAGCTAAATTGAAACATAGTAAAGAACGAACCATTAGACATACCTACACTTTCATTTGATTGGATTTTTTTGTATCTTGCTATTTTGTTTTTAATATGAGAAAAATTTTAAATTTTTAGGGTTCCTTATAAAGGTTTCAATTACGTAATGTAAATATCACGTTTCAAGAGCATAATACTTACAGTCCTACATATACGTAGTATACGCATAGTTTGATTTTAAAATCAACAAAAACATAAATTATTTAAAGGCTTTGAAATACAAATAGGATATCGTGACGTACGCTAGAGAAGGGCAAGTAAAATGCACGACTGTGTCGCACGTTCTTGTTCTTATAGTTCAAGTTGCTCCAAGCTAACTTTAAAAATATGTTATTAGTCCAGTCATATTGTATTTTTACCATTTTTTTAGGTTTTTGGTGGTGCTTAATCCGAATCTGAGGTTTGCCAACAAAATTTCGTGACGCAACATTGAAAAAAAATGCAAAAAATGATGCAAAAATGAATTTTTTGGGAGTTTTTCAATAATGGCTCGAAAACTACCAACTCCTCGAAATTGACGTATACCTATTTACTGTTTTCGAAAATCCACTCGAAAGCAGTAAGAAATTATTTTGTGTGACATAATTTGAATTTTCGTCTGTAATATAAACCAGAATATACTTTTCTGATGGTCTTTGATGCGTTGGGCTCGAATCTGGCCTTGGAAATGATCTAGCCCATCACGTTTTTGAGATATTCGAATCTAAAGATTTAAAAAAAATGCATTTGTTATGCAAATTTGGGGTTATATTTTTTTCAAAATAATTTTTTTCGAAAAAATGTTTATGGTCATTCTGAAGTTTGAACATTTTACTTCAAAATTCTTTTTGAATATTTAAAATACCTCCATTCATCTTCGAGAAATCTTTAGTTTTCGTCTTACTATCTAATTCTAAAAATCCAGTCAATTTTTGCTCGCAAGGTCGCAAGGGCACTTAGCGAGCAAATTGTGGGATTTTTCGAATTAGGTAGTAAGACGAAAACTAAAGATTTCTCAAAGATGAATGGAGGTATTTAAAAGATTCAAAAAGAATTTTGAAGTAAAAGGTCTGATCCTTTACTTTGGGTTTCTGTGATTTTTAGTCCAAACTTGTGTCAAAATTTGTTTGTTATACGAACTTTGACACAACTTTGGACTAAAATGCGCAGAAATGCACAGAAAATCACAGAAATTCAAAGTAAAGGAACACCTTAAATGATCAAACTTCAGAATGACCACTAACATTTTTTCGAAAAAAACTACCTCGAGAAAAAAATATACCCCAAATTTGCATTAAAAATGCATTTTTTTTAAATCTTCAGATTCGAATATCTCAATCCATCTTCGGGCGTTTGCTCTAGTTTGATGGTAGGTGTTTTTGTCCGTGTGTTGTTGTATCTAAAAGATTCATGCTTATCATTTAATATTTTTAATAACAAAGCGGGCGCTTTCTAACATTTTCTAAACTTTTTTTTATTATTTTGAAAAGCTTAACTTTGAAAGCAGAGTCTTGAAAGCAGAATTTTGAAGAGCAGAGTTTTGAAAGCAGAATTTTGCAAAAACAAATTTTAACCCTGCCAGAATTTTGACCCCAACCCTCTAAAAACGTGTGGTTTGGCCGTCATTTTGAAAAGGGGGTGAATGCGATATTGAATAATTTTGAATGAACAACAGCAACAACTTGAGTGGGGTTATAGCTATTTCACGAGAGCCACCTCGATCATCAGACTCCTTTAGCGGTGCTTAGTCTGGGTATGCTCGTATTAATTGAAAAACTCTTTGCCGTCATCTGGAGCGAACCATGAACCTTGCAATTCAGAGGCCGATGCACTACACACCGCGCCACTGAAGCCACATATTCTGCTCAATCCCAATGCAGGTTTCGTTGTTTACCAATTGAAACAGCGACTAGCATTTTTATTAACACACACAAGCTTGCTATTGTTCAGTCGGTTTCTTTCTATTTTCCCCATGCACCGATTCGTATGCCAACAATTCGTTGGTCATACAAGGGGGGGATGAATTGAAAGAGTTGACACTGGTCAAGAATTAATTTACAATTTAAGTTGGGTCTTGAATGCGATTTCTTCAGAATTGGTTTTAACTTGTGATACACACTCGTAAAAAAACTCGAACACGAAATTTTTATCAAACTTGTATTTATACGATAATAGGGAAGACGAAAAAGTGGGCCTCACAATTCTATCTAACTGGTCCGTTGAAGAAATAACTTTAAGCAAAGGTTAAATTTGAGTGGAAAACTATTTTTCAAACAAAAATGGTTATATATTAATGTTACTTACCTCCCAAAGAAGCATTTTTTGAATTTCGATTCTTATGAAAATGGTACGACTGATTTTAGTAAGTATTGTATAGGTACCAAAATTTTCTAAAATTTGTTTTTGGGATTTTTAAAAAATATTCCATACATTTTTTTGAAACTCAATAGTTACTTTAGTGTTTTCAAAATTTTTTTGGAGTACTTTATTAAATGGTATTACTTTTATTCAAAAATAATGATACTTTCCATATTTTTTTTTCTCAAAACTACTGCTATGATTTTGATAGACTTTTTCTGTATGCTTAAATAAGTGCGATGTTACAATTAGGTTAGGCATACCTGTACTTCATAAAGGTGTTTATTTTGATTTTTTTCACTATCGGTTGAACGGATTTTGATTATATTTTTTATATACTCTCATTCAAAAATGAGATGAAGTAATATTATTTATTAAAATCTTCAATTTTTTACTTATTTAATTTTTTTTTTTTTTATTTAAATATCATAAAAACGAACTGAAATTTTTTTTAAATCTAATTTTATATTAACAACAATTTTACAAAGGGAGTCCGGTAATTCGTCAATAATATTTTAGGGCATGATTCTTGGGTATGGGCAGGGAGGGGCAATTTCTGTAGAATTGACTTTATACACAAACAAAAGATTACAAATCAAAAAAGCATTTTCATTTTATTATAAGCTTTCAAAAAAGCTTTAGCACATACAATTCTATAATAAAATTAATCACAAATATTAATCGCTCTTTAATATTTATATGGTATGTTTTCGTCGATTTTTAATATGTATTTTTATTTGCATTTAAGGTTAGTTTTTATAAATTGTCCCTCTCTGCCTCAGGGGGAAGATAAAGTTATCCCCTGTGCGATTTTGTTCTTATAATATACCCTTAGGTATATTTATCATCATGCCCTTAAGGATTATTGAATTACCAAGCACCCTTTAAACAAAAAAGCTATAGTTTTTTGAGTACCACTTCAACGATTTTTGATTTTTTTTCATACATTCATATTTGGTATAGATTCATGGAATTCTTTTTTTTCACCCCCAACTATAAAATGAGTTGTTCTAATAAATATAAATATCGAATTCCATGCTTTTAAGAATTTTACTCTATTAATTTTCATGTCTTTAAATAACATTTTAAAAGCCAAAACCCCAAAGGTATAAGGAATGAGGTAGTACGAAGGCTAACAAATAATTAATGGTCTTCTCAAAGATAAATAAAGGTGTTTGGAAGATTCAAAAATAGTTTCGAAGCAATATGTTCATTAGGGTGGTCGTTAAAAAAAGGTCATCCCGGATGGGCCCAAATCGGCTCTAAATGATGAAAAAAAAATTCCCCAATTTTTTCCCCCCTACCCATACAGCGACTATAGGGGATGAAAATAAAAATCTGAAAAAATTAGGGAATTGTTTTTTCTTCATTAAGAGCTGATTTAGACCCATCCAAATATTAAAACGCAAAACAACCCATTACCACCCTAATGTTCATACTTCAAGATGATCATAACCATTAATTCGAAAAAAAACTTACCTCAAGAAATAATATAGGTAGCCCCATATTTGCATCAAAAACGCTTTTTTTTAATTATTAGATTTGGATATCTCAAACACATGATGTACTAGACCAATTTCTAGGTTACATTCGAACTCAGCGCATCAAAAACCACCAGAAAAGTATATCTTGGTTAATTTTAAGGACAAAAGTTCAAATTTTGTCATGCAAAGTCGTACCTAAATTAGTGTTTTCAAGCGGATTTTCGGAAACAGTCAAAATACGTCAATTTTCAACTAGCGCTTGAGTCCAAATGGGTTGTCGCAGGATAATTTTAAGCAAGGATTTGTTGGAAATTGTTTAACTTTCTATTGAACTTAGATTTATTTCACGAATAATTGATAGTTTTCGATCCACAAGTAAAAAACTCCCAAAAAATGCAATTTTCCATCATTTTTTTGCATTTTTTTTTTCTACGTTGCGTCACGAAATTTTAATGGCAAATTTCAGATTTGGAAAACTTAAAAGAAACAATTAAAAACTACCCCATACTTTGCTCGCTAAGAGCCATTTTGAACACAAATTGA
The DNA here is from genome assembly GCA_963921185.1 of Dasysyrphus tricinctus. NCBI lineage: Eukaryota > Metazoa > Arthropoda > Insecta > Diptera > Syrphidae > Dasysyrphus > Dasysyrphus tricinctus. The sequence goes on along the minus strand of OY992530.1, from coordinate 138,347,256 downwards.
CTGGAACTTTTCAAGAATAAAAAACGCCTGATATTTTTCTTGCGGTCGATAGTTTTCATTTAAAATGGAAAGCAAACTACAAAATAACTAAAACTATGTAGGTATGTATTGTATTTTTGAGCCTTCCTTATCAGTTGATATTTAGCTTTGAGTCAAAAGTGGTAAACTTCATTCTTGTTGTAACTTATAATCCTGCTCATTTTATGGTTCGTTACTGATGAACACGTGTTTAAGGTCAGAAAAAAATTGATTGCTAATTCCTCTCATACATTTTTGGATAAAATGATTTTCATGAGTTAAACACACAAAAGTGTTCTGTTAAGTACAAACCAACAGGTCCTTTGGAGCAAGTAACAACTATTTGACAAATAATATGTCATTCAACAATTTGCAATTTAAATTATATATTATAATAATATAATATGGAAATCAAAGCTCAAAGTCCAGAAAGTCGCTTTTTATGACCTACATAACCCTATAGGTGCATGCATACATTATATTGAAAATCCCAAATGGCTTAGTGCTGAATCACTTCTATACACCGACATATCCACTCTATAAATTTTGCCCTTGTAAATCTTCTATAAAATTATTCTTTTTCGTTTTGAATTTCAAATGAAACATTTTATTTCATACCATAATCCTCGTCGTCGGACATGGCCATTGCCTGTAATCGGCTTATAGTATTTGCGTTAATCTCCTTTTGTCGTCGTGCTTCGTTTTTTGATGGTCCATCCAATTCTAAGTCGGAATCATTTTCAACAAAATTTCCCTGTATATCGTGGTGGCGATGGCCATTATTATCAGCAGGATGGTGACGATGTTGTGTTGTTGTCGTCGTCGCCCCACTACTATTATCCTTTGATGAAATCATTTCAAAATTCTCCAGATCATCGAAGGGATCGTCAATATTGTTTTTCATTGAGGAACCATCATCTGAATCCACACTCAATCGGCCATAGGCCTTGCGTGGGGGACGTTTTACGAACTTATCTGTAATGAAAAAAAAAAAAGAAAAGGAAATTGAGTTTTTGAATTTAAAGGATAGGCAGTAATGCAAGGAGAAAAATAATAATAACTCGAGCGCCAAAAATTTCAATAAAAGTATAATGAGCCTGAACGGAAGTGTTATGGTAAGACCTTTTTTTTTTATATACCATCGTGCAAGTCTGAAAACGTAAGGACAAGTTGTGGGATGATGAATATATTATTTGAAAGCTAACACAGATGTTAAAGGGAAGAGTCCGGGGGAAATAAATTATGTGAAACATTCACAGCTTGTAGGACAATATTTTACATTATTTGCATTTTTATGCTAATAATATTATATGAAGAATATTATCTGATTTTACTCTATTTAGGAAAAAACATCTGCAAGTTCTATGGGGCAATGGGGGATAAGGATATTGTATAATTTTGTCCATGTGCTTTCCATTTTGTGGTCCTCTTGTATCCTTTTTACAAAAATTATCATGTATATAGTAGGTATCTATGTAAATAACCTGGATCTATTTCTGGAATCAAATAATTTCTGAATGGTAAATAATCACACATAACATATTTTTGATGAGAATAAACTAGCGCTTAGTTTCTTCCTAAAAAAATATAACTACAGGGACTCACAGTGAAACTTTTTTCTAAGTACTTCAAGCCCTATCAATCTACCAATTTTCATCATTCAACGACAATCGGAAGTGCTCCATAGAACTTATAAGTCTTCTTAAGAAAGTGTGTGGATGCTAGGCCCCTGAGTAGAAAAGTGAGTCAGTCAATCAGTCGGTTACGGTTCTTGCGATTTTTGAAGTCCTATATCTCAGGATCTACTAATGCTAAAGAGTTGAAATTTTGTGAGCTACCTGTGCTTGATCAGCTGAGCCAATACTGCCAATTTGAAGTTTTTGATTTTATTGGTACTGTAGTTAAAGAGGGGTAGTGCCGCGAGCTTGGCTGGGCATTACTGTGCCCTTTGATTCAACGAGATTAGAATTCCTAATCATTAAGCTGGAAATTTCTTTGCCAGTTGCCATAATTTAAATTATATTAAATTAAAAACATTTTAAATGTATAACATCAATAGGAAATTTTAAGTCCCAAGTTTAAGGAAAATCGCTTTACAGTCTTTAGGAGGTAGTTTGAAGTGCAGACAAGAAGAAAGAATTTCGAAACCCAGGTTCTGTCGTGTGTTACACTTTAATCCGACCTTACTTACATACTTACTTAAGGTGGCGCTACAGTCCGGGTTGGACCAGGGCCTCAACCAACAAACTTCTTCCAGCCGGCTCGGTTTCTAGCTAGCTGTCTCCAGTTTCGCACCCCAAGTTGGTTGAGATCCATTTCCCTTGCGTGCTCCACCTTTTACGCTGTCCACCTCTATTGCGTTGTCCCACGGGGTTGGATTCAAAGACTTTCCGGGCCGGAGCATTGGTGTCCATTCGCTCTAGGTGACCCAGCCATCTTAGTCGTTGGCTTTTCACTTTTGTGGCTAGGTCGGTGTCTTAGTACAGCCCATACAGTTCGTTGCTGTATCTTCTTCTCCATTGCCCATCTATTCAAACGGGACCAAAAATCACCCGGAGAATTTTTCTTTCAAAACAGCCTAAAGCGTTCTCATCCATCGTTAGCAGTCTCCATGCCTCTGCACCATACATCAGGACCGGGATGATAAGCGTCTTATACAGGGACAGTTAAGTTGCTTGAGAGAGGGCTTTGCTTCTCAATTGCCTTCTTAGCCCAAGGAAACAGCGTTTCGTTTGATCTCAGCAGTGGTATCGTTCGCTGAGTTTATAGCGGATCCTAGGTAGACAAAGTCTCTGACCACCTCAAAATTATAGCTGTCTATAGTGACGTTCTGTCCTAGACGTCGGTGTTTGGTGTCCTTTCTTGTTGACAGCATATATTTCGTTCTGCTTTCATTCACCGTTAAACCCATCTTCTTGGCTTCCTTCTCAATAATTACAAAACCACCACTGACATCACGCTTTTTTCGTCGGATTATGTCAATGTCAGCGGTCAGCGTAAGCAAGTAATTGGACGGACTTTTGAAAGATTGTGCCTCTAGTCTTGACGAGAGAGTTTTGCACTATTCTTTCAAGAACGATGTTGAAGAAATCGCATGACAGCGCGTCGCCTTGCCTAAAACATCTTTTGACATCAAAGGTGTCGGTGAGGTCTTTGCCGACCTTGATGGAGCAGCGTGCATTCTCCATCGTCATCCTGCACAAACGGAAGAGTTTGGCAGGGATGCCAAAACTAGACATTGCTCTATATAGCTCGTCTCTATAGATGTTGCCATACGCGGCCTTGAAATCGATGAAAAGGTGGTGGGTATCAATTTGAAACTCCTGGGTTCTCTCCAAAATCTGCCGTAGTGTGAATGCGAATATTTGGTCGATGGTAGACTTCCCTGGTCTAAAGCCACACTGATATGGACCTATCAGGTTGTTGACGAATGGCTTCAGGCATTCACAAAGTACGGCAGAGAAGATCTTGTAGGCGATATTAAGAAGACTGATGCCTCTGTAGTTCGGAATTCGATTCGTCATCGCCGTTATACCATTTGCAAAAATGGTTTTTCCATATCCTCAGCACCGACTGCGATTCTACTACTATGTTCCCCTGATCGGTTTGGCCCCTGTAAGCCTGGGAGGTTCCTTTTACTTTTTGGTAAAACTTTCGAACTTCATTTCGGCAATGGTATCGCTCTATTTCCTCGATCGCGCGCTTCTCATGATCCTTCTTTTTCCTTCTTAGAAGCTTGTGTTCCTCTCTCCTCTTCTGCACGTAGAGCTCTCGAGCAGCTCTGGTCCTTCTATATAGCGCCACTTTGTATGCCTGTTGTTTGGCTGCATGTACTCGCCGGCATTCTTCGTCGAACGAGAGGTTTTACTTTGGTGGTCGTGGAAGGCCCAGCACGTCAGAGGTGGCATCTCTGATGTCTTCCTGGCAATTCTTCCATTGGTTCAAGCCCTATAAATAAATAAATTGGGTGGCGCAGCTGCTCATGGAGAACCAGGTTTTCCTTGCCCTTGCCCGGGGCTATAATTATAATTTATAAAAAAAAAAAAAAAAAAAAAAAAAAAATCACCTGTAAAGATTGTTTACAGTAGTGTTCCGAGAGCCGACATCATAGTCGTTATGGGAGACCTTAATGTCCAAGTCGGTTCAGACAAATACGGACTGGAACGCGTGATGGGAAGAAATGGCGTGGGGTCACGGAATGAAAATGGTGACTTGCTTGTCGACTTTTGTAACGCGAATCGTCTTGTGATAGGTGGGACTGTATTTAAGCATAAGACGTGCAACAAAATTACCTGGGTGCATCCGGATGGTCAAACCGAAAACCAAATTGATCATATCATGATTCAGCAGCGATGGAGGAAGTCTATGTGTGATGTCCGGAGTATAAGAAATGCCGATGTGGGAAGCGACCACCATTTGGTTCTGATGAGTCTCAAACTACGAACCGCTGCCGTACAAAAACCAGCGCAGGATGCAGCAAGGAGCACAAAATTCATTACTAATGCTTTAAATGACCCCAACATATGTCGAAACTATGTCACCACCCTTAACGACAGAGCCTCGTCATTAAATGGAATCCAGAATTCAACAATTGATGAGATGTGGGGTGAAATTAAAAGTGTTTTTATGGAGGCTGGATCCGAAACTGTACCCAAGCGAACAAGACGTAGAGACTCTTGGATATCCCAAGACACCTGGGATAAGATCGAACTTCGCAAATCGTTGAAATTCCAAATAAATGCCGAAGCTGATGTTCAACGAAAGGCTGACTCGCGAAGAGAGTACCGCATTGCACATAAGATGGTCTACCGCTGTGTGAGACGTGACAAGAGGGTGAAGTTGGATGGACTCGCAGATAATGTGGAAAGTGCTGCCAGAAGAGGAGATATCCGGGAATTGTACCAAATAGCCAAAGATGTTATCGGGAAAAAAAGCAACACCAATCATCCTGTAATGGATGTGGATGGCACACTTTTGGTATCAATTGAGGATCAGCTTCGTAGATGGAAGGACCATTTTTGTGCCCTGCTAAATGAGGATTCAGTTGAGCAGAGTGCTGAAGTGCCCCAACTAAACGAGATGCGCAGGTCCTATAGGGGTATTGACATCGAACCCCCGTCAGAATCGGAAATTCGTACATCAATAAATCTCCTCAAAAACAACAAGGCAGCTGGACTGGACGGAATACCAGCTGAATTCCTGAAAGCCGATCCCGTAGCAGCGGCTAGTATTTTACATCCGCTGATACAAAACATTTGGGAAAACGAAAGCTATCCCAGGGACTGGAAGGATGGTGTGATTGTTAAGTTGCCAAAGAAAGGTGACTTAAAGAATTGCAACAATTGGCGTGGTATCACCGTTTTGTCCGTTTTCCCAAAACTAATGGCAACAATCATAATCGAGCGAATAAAGGATAGAATCGAGTCTACACTCAAGAGGCATCAAGCTGGCTTCCGCAGTGGTCGATCGTGTGTCGACCATATCAACACCCTGCGTATCGTCCTCGAGCAGTCGATGGAATATCAATCACCGCTTTACCTCATGTTCGTGGATTTTGAAAAGGCCTTTGATCGAGTTAACCGAGAATGTATATGGAGATCGTTGCTTGGTAGAGGAATTCCACCAAAAATTGTTGCCATTATTAAAGAGTCCTACAACAACGCGAGGTGTTTTGTTTTGCACAATGGGCAGCTATCCGACTCCTTCGTAGTGCAACAGGGTGTGAGACAAGGGGATGTTCTATCGCCAATTCTCTTCCTGCTGGCGATGGACGACGTATTGACGGCCAGTGTAGGTACAGCTGAGCGACAGGGCATTCAATGGAGACCGTTCGAAAGGCTCAGTCATTTAGACTATGCCGATGACATATGTCTACTGGCAAATAACATCAGTGGGCTGAACGGGATGTGCCAAACACTGCAAGTGAAGGGAGAGTCGAGTGGTCTAAGAATAAACAGCAAAAAGACAAAAATAATGCTCACAGGCCGCTCCACACAGCAGCGTATTATTCTACAGGAGACGCCAGTTGAAGTAGTCGAACAGTTCAACTACCTTGGCAGTATTGTCTCTGCAAACGGTGGTACGGATCTGGACGTTAAAAGTAGAATAAATAAAGCTCGTGCTGCCTTCGGTACTCTGTCCCCAATCTGGAAATCAAGTCAAATCTCCTTACGCACTAAGTTGAGATTCTTCGAATCCAATGTCAAATCCGTGCTGTTATATGCTTGTGAAACCTGGAAAGTCACGTCTATCATTTCGAAGAAATTGCAGGCTTTTGTGAATCGCTGTCTTCGCCACATCCTAAAGATTCGCTGGCCACAAATAATATCAAATGAGGAATTGTGGCGCAGGACAAGTCAAGAGCGGCTGGACGTCGACATAAGAAAGCGTAAATGGCGTTGGATTGGTCACACACTGAGGAAACCAAACGATGAAATTGCAAAGCAGTCCTTTGAATGGAATCCTCAGGGTGCACGGCGGGTTGGAAGACCAAGAACAACATGGAAATCAACTGTCTTAGCGGAAGCAGAATCCCAGAGAAAGACGTGGCCACAGCTAAAGTACCTTGCAGCAGACCGTGAAGGATGGAGACGTTTTGTTGACGCCCTATGCCCCAGCCGGGGTTACAGGACACGATGATGAAAGATTGTGATGCCTCTTATATAGGACAGACAAGGAGAGCTTTGAAGGCAAGGGCAAGTGAACATGAAAGAACAATAAAAAAACAAACAAGTTTCAAATGCAATACCGGCGCATATTTTTAATTTCGACAACACAGAACCTCACTCTGTCTCTCCAGTTACAGACAACATCAAACTACTTAAGACAGTAAATTATCCTTCTAAATTAGACGCGTACGAATCTTTTTACATTCAGACAACTGACAATTTAATGAATTTAGAGCCTGGTGTTATAGAATCATCTCTTTTCAACTTACTTAAGTAAATTATGTAATTTCAATATTTTTGTTTAACTTTTGTTTTGCATTGTCATTCTTCTTACATATATTGTATTCATTCTTTGACTTGTTTGTTGTTGTTTTACTGTTTCAAATTTTCTTTTTTGATTTCATTCCTCAGTGTATATTTGTTAAACGCTCGCTGAAGATGAGCCCTCAATATTAATGGCTCGAAATGCATCCGATAAATAATAAAGAATATTAAAACTCATTTAACATCGTGTTTTGTATTTTTATCGATAGTCTGCGGTCAATAAGAAACTTTAAAAATTTCCCACGTAAACTATAATTTAAATTTTATATTTAATTAAAATTATTATTTTGAATGTATGACATCAATAAGGAATTTTATGTCCCAAGTTTTAAGAAAATCGCTTTACAGGATTTAGGTTGTAGTTCAAAGTGCAGACAAGAACCACAATTTCGGGACCCAGGTTATGTCGTGTTCACTATCATCGTAATTTAAAATATGATTGAACAATGAGCCCGCAGTGTAATTTTTGTTTAATAACTCAAAACTTTAAAAGAATTAGTTTACCTACATTATAACGATATTTGTTCCATTTATTTTAAGTGTATTTCACTTTAATCCAACCATTTTTACAAACAAACCCTAAAAAACACGGCTACAATTTAAAATGTTCTGAGGTTCACTAGTTCAAAAATTGCAGCTCTCAAGTTCACTTCATGTTCACACTTGAAAATGACTTAAAAAAAAATATTGCGAAAGCAAACCATTTAAATCAAAATTTATTAAACGATTCAATGGAAAAGGTGGGTTTCTAATCGGATGAGTGCGGCATGGAATATTTTATTCATTTATGAAGTCCATTACAAGCCATTAACTTCTACGGAAGTCCATTTGCTTTGGCACAGCTAAAAAAGCATTTTTGCTAAATGAATATGGATGAGTTTAAATGATTCAACGAGTCAGAATCAAAATCAGAGATTAGAGATATTGTGAACGATGTATGTACATTCTGGGATAGGTACATAATAATTTTTAAATGTACGAATCACAGCAAATTGACAGAAACGAAAACCGAACCATTTTAAGGGTTAAGCATTTATTTGTCTAGCTTTAAGTTGGTTATACAGTCAAATTGAAAATAAAAATTAATCAAAAGAATTTACCCTTTTCAGTTTTTGTTATTTTCATTCTGAGAATTTTACTTTATTTATCCTTGCTAAAATAACGGGTGATTTTTTAGCTGGTTTGGTTTTGGCAACACTGGTTTTGACAGCTGACGTGTGTTTAGTACCTTGTGTCACTGTCAAACAGCTTCAATTTGGTTTGCAATTTAACCATGGATCGTCTTACAAATGAACAACGCTTGCAAATTATTGAATTTTACTATCAAAATTCGTGCTCGGTTCGAAATGTTCATCCGCTTTTTTATCGAAAAATTGTGTTCAGCGATGAGGCTCATTTTTGGTTGAATGGGTACGTAAATAAGCATAATTGCCGCATTTGGAGTGAAGATCAGCCAGAAGCATTGCAACAGCTACCAATGCATCCCGAAAAAGCCACTGTTTGGTGCGGTTTATGGGCCGGCGGCATTATTGGGCCATATTTCTTCAAAGATGATGCGAATCGCAGCGTTACTGTCAATGGTGAACGCTACCGAGCGATGATAACAAACTTTTTTTTGCCCGAAATGGAAGTTCTTGACTTGCATGATATGTGGTTTCAACAAGACGGTGCCACATGCCACACAGCACGCGAAACAATGGCGCAATTGCGAGGCGAGTTTGGTGAACAGTTAATTTCACGTTTCGGGCCGGTCAATTGGCCGCCTAGATCGTGCGATTTGACACCATTAGATTATTTTTTGTGGGGGTATGTCAAGGCTAATGTCTATAGGGACAAGCCCGCTTCGATTGACGCACTGGAAGCCAACATCCATGCATTCATTCGTGAGATACCGGCCGATATGTGTGAAAGAGTATGCCAAAATTGGACTCAGCGGATGGGCTACCTGAGACGCAGCCGCGGTCAACATTTGCATGAAATTATCTTTAAACATTAAATTGCAAGGTTCAAACTATCGATTCAAATAAATATTTCATTCATTTTTTCGAATTGTTTGTGTTTTTTTTTTTAAAAAAGTTCTAAACCTCTTAAAAAATCACCCGTTATAAAGCACTACATTGATAAATTCCATTCTGAGAACTATATTTTTTTTGCCAAGTTAAACATACAACATTTTATTTTTCTTGTTCTCAGAATTACATATTTTATTGCCAACGTTAGCATTAAAAATATCTTTACATTAATTTTTATTCTTTTAACTTTGTTTTTACCAATGTAAATAATTTTTTTTCCATTTGTAGATCTCATTCTTGGAATTACAGTTCCACCAATTTAACATTTTCAATTAAAACATTTTTTCTTTTAATTTATTTTATTTCCCATGAAATAAAATAAAGACAAAAGCAAAGGGCAAAGCGGTTGTCTATTTCTTTCTCGTAAATTATTGTATGTAAATTATTGTTTACAGTTTTAACAACTTTCGGAAAAGAATATTATTTTAATTATTCTGAACTAACTCATCTTCAATTTTAGTGTTTCAGAATCGGTCAGAGTGATTCAGTCAGTGAATCAGTCAATGATTCATTCAGTGAGTAAGTGATGCCAGATGAGCGTAAATATTATCCCGTTCATTTGAGGTAGGTATTGAAGCGATCTGGGAGTTCGCTCTGATTTTTTGTAAACCAGAATTGAGTTTTTTTGGTTCGATTCAATCGAACTCTGGCCTCTGGGAGCAGAGTCGAATCAACTATAACGAAAAACCCGAGGAGTTTCTTTTACGAAAGCAGTTTATTTGCATGTTTGTGTGTAGGTTAGGTTAGTTTAGGCTAGGTGGGGTGATGATGCGGCTAGCCGGAGGATTCAGTGGAAGTGTTAGGTATGAGGTGCCTCTCTGAACCATATCCTGATTTCTGGATTAAGTTAAGGATGTTTTCTAGTGGAAAGATGAGACATCGCCCAATTCGTCGGAGAAGTATTCTCCGAGGGCATTTTTCCTAGTTTTGGCTGCGCTGGGGCATTCACAGAGGAAGTCAGATGAGCCCTCTTCTACCTCTTCGTCCTGACACCCACTGCATAAGTGCATAAGTCAGATGTGCTGTTACCCATTCTGCTCATGTGGGTTCCCATTGAGTTGTGACCCGTAAGGATTCCAACCAAGAGAGACAATTGAGGTCTACTTAGCTTTAGTAAATATTCTTATTTGTTCTTTGAAATATCTGGCCAAAGATTTCATCTGTCACTAGCGGCCTTGAAAAACCTTTGGTGGATTCTACTCTTTTCCTGTTTCCAAGGTAAAGTTGAGCTCGGTTCAAGTAATGAACCGTTTTTGGCCAGTTCATCAGCCATTTCGTTACCATAAATGTCACGGTGACCCGGGACCCAGCGAAGAATCACTACGGCAGCGATCAACCAGTTTTGCTTCGTGACAATTGACGAAATGGCTCTAGTTGCCGCCTATGAAGATATCAATATTTTTGTTTGTCAGTTCACATGTTAAAAGATATTTTGCAGCCTCGCAAACCGCAAGCATTTACGCTTAGAAAACGCTGCAGAAGTTTGGGAGCTTCAATGATCTATTTATGGACGGATTGTCCGAGAAGATGCCTGACCCTACCCCAGCGTCCATTTTGGAACCGTCAGTTAAGACCCTTGTCGGGATATCTGTTAAAGCGATTGGGCTAAAATCTACACTCAGAGAAAAACTTCAGGTAAATAATTAACCTGGGCCTTGTTGAATTCACGAGGTGCACAATCCCATACAAAGTTACTGACATTTCAGAAATTTACCTGATTTTAGTAACCTTTTATTCTAGAGCCCCCTAATGCCCGTGTATTTAAATACACGTGTTACCCGTGTAATTAATTATCCGTACCTGAATCCGTGTCTGTATATTTACACGTGTATTTATAATTACCCGTGTATTTAGCAATACACGGGTAATTACTATGGGAATCGGCACAAATCGGTAAATCGGATGCAAAGGACCTTGAAAATCGGTCTAATTATTGTTTGAATAGTTAAAAAATTGTTTTATGACAGGAATTTCTACTAGTACATTCGTATAACACAGATATTTCTGTATTATTTGTATATTTATGCTTTGTTTTACTTCTTAAAGTTCAAATAAAGAAATTTTTTTTATTTAATTTGGTAATTACTTACATACACTAATATATTTCGAGGATTATTTTTAGGTCTAAAATTAATATTAAAAATAATAATATATAAAAAAAAAAAAAAATACCTAAGATATTATTTCTTGTATACAGATTATAATGTTTCTGTATTATATTTAAATTTATTTGGCTTTTCTGAACGGCTATATCGATTCTGAAGAAATTTTAAGAGTTTGTTTTAATGAATGATAAAAAAATCTTAAAAATTGGCTTTAGATACATCCATAATACATAATTGAAATACTTTTTTTCTTGGAAGCTACTCAACCGATTTAGATGAAACTTTTCGATAGAATTTTGAAATTAGTTTTGGTACAATCTGCCTACTTCCACTCCCATTTTAATCTATTTTAGAATTTAAAAGAGCAATTTGCAGTATTCATTATGTATTATTACGACTTCTATGATTTGGATGAAATTTAATATTTAGTATAATATAATTTAACTTTAAAGTTGATCTAGACAGGAGTCATCCAGGACCAAAGTTAAGGGGGTGCCAAAATTTAAACTAAAATGTTTACACTAGATTTTCCTCTAGAGAAATATTTGTTTCTATAATTTTTTGGCGATACAGATTTCCTTATTTTTTTGGTTAGACAATTACTCTTCTGGGGCATTTTTTTTTTTAATAAAACTTCGTTTTAAGAACATTTTTTTTTTTTGATAATTTTTGTATGAGCTTTTAAGCTTAAATATAAGTAAAGAACATAATCTACTTTTTCTTCATTTTCACTGTGTCTAAAATTAAATTGATGTGTTCTTTATATTTATCATTATTTTTCAATGAGCGCTTTGGGCATGTTACAACCAACTTGATGTATAGGTTTTAAGTAAAAAGTATAGGAATGTTAGGTACGAAGTGCTATTTGTTTTCTTTCGAAAGGTACTGACCTACTTTAAGGAATCTAAGGACTTATTTTCAAAGAAAAAGAAACTAATGCATAGAAATTCGTTTAAATCATCTTTATTAGTAAAAAAATAAATAATAATTCTTCATAAATTTATAATGTACATAAATAAGGTTGGTTTCATTGGTCTATGTGCCTTAGGCTATATCTTCTTCACTCCTAATAAAATTCCATAGTTTTTAAGTTTTTTTTACCTTCTGATAGTTTTGCTATTTTAAAAGGAAGTTTTTAATGTATGCCTTCAGATGAAAATTTACAATTTTTAGAAATTTTCGTTAAAAGCGTAATTTTTTTTTCAGAAATGTTATTATATGGAAAACTAATTATTAGAAAACAACAACAATTGCTACATTTCTAATGCTAGGTATATTTTTCTGTTTTCGAAGAATTTAATTGTTTCAATAAATAGTTTTTCAAAAATAAGTTTTCAAAAATTTTGAAACAGAATTTACTATAAGGCAAGTTTTGGATTCGAGCAAAAAAAAATTTTTGAGATAACAATCAAACATGATATTACGATGATAGAGAACACCAAAAAAGTGGGTGGCAAAATTCTGTCTGTCTGTCTGTCTGTTCGTCTACAGCCTAAACGGCTCGATCGATTTTCTTCAAACTTGGTACTTAGTGGTTTTTGGTGATTCTGCCGACACGTTTTTTTAATTTTTTTTTAGAACCAAAAATAACGGTACGGTCATACATTTTTTTTTGGCAAATTTACATAATCGTATTTTTCTCAAAAACCGCTCGACAACTTTTCTTAAAAAAAAATCAATAAATTTATTTTAGTAAAGGCTTTCTTTGAGTGGAAAACCATTTTTCAAAAATAATTATTAATGGTACCTCCCAAGGAACCATTTTTTTAATTTTTGATTTTCTTCAAAATGGTATGACCGATTTCAATTATTTTTTTTATACAGAAGCTTCCAAAAAATGTTAATAGTTTTGTGTACCAACAATTTTGAAAAAATATTTTTTGGATTTTTAAAAAATATTTCAAATTTTTTTTTTGGAAAATCAAATATTTCGAGAACGGCATCATAGATTTTTTTGAAACTCGATATTTAAGACTTTTTTAGTACTCTCTAAAATATTTTTAGAAAAAATTTTACATTTATGAAAAAATAACGGTACCTTCCATACAAAAGTGAAAAAAACCGCAAAGGAAAATATTTTTTTGCTTGAAAACGACTCCTACGATTTTGATTAAACTTTTTTCATATACTAAAATTAGTACGATCTACCATCAAAAATTATAAAATTTTACACATAGCAACTATTAGTAGTACCTGTCATAGAACGTATTTTTTTTATTTTGAGTTTTCTCGTTATCAGCGTAACGGATTTAAATGAATTTTCTTATATACAAATTTCAGATAAGATTTAATAATATTGCATATCAAAATTTTCAAAAAAAAAGTTTTTGGATTTTTAAAAAAAGTTTCAAATTTTTTTTTTTGAAAATTCGATATCTCAAAAACGGGTTGGCAATTTTTTTTTCAATTTTTTTTATATACACATAAATATATAGTTTAAATCTGCATACCAAAATTTGTTCTTAAAAATGTTTTAAGAATTTTATATACATACAAAAAATTAATTTAAAAAAAACCGCTCCAACGATTTTAAAAATTTTTTTCCCACACAATCATATTCCATCATGAATTAAGATGGCATACTTTTTTTCACCTCAAACTGTCAAAAGAGTTGTTTTAGCTAATTTAAGTGCCGTATTTCATGCTTCTCTACATTTTTCTCTCATAATTTCCATGTTTGTATATAAAATTTTCTTAAGCTCGCATTGTCTTGAACATAAGAGCAAGTACGTGCGACCCAGTCGTGCATTTCATTTTTAAATACACTTGCCAAAAAAATTAAAAGAACAAGACTTATTTCAATTTTTTTGACAGATGTATTCAAAAAAAATGATTAGGTACAAAATTTTGTTTCCAACTTTGTGTTTCAAAATTCCATCAATTCCGTCTATCACAAGGTAAATAAAATATAGATTATCATTTGGAGCAAAACTGGCATGCAGGAGGGATAATGCGTACCTGGCTCTACAATAAATAACACCAGGAAGCAAAAATATATGTACACATGCATAACATTATGTAAATGGTAAGGTACCATGGTTATTCAATTATTTTCAACTATACCTATGTAACCTACCAACAACTAGCTTCCATTCTTTTTGATCTAGTTTTCTTTCTTTATTCATTCCAATTCCATTGCCATTCTGGATAATAATTTTGTCTACTATTTCATTATAATCTTTATCCGAAATAAATTAAGAATACAGTCAGTTAAAAGAAAAATAGCCACTTAGCACTTGTTTGACAAAAAAAATCGAAAAAGGTGTCAATTATGCTAGACCTGGTACGGAGCTTAGGCAAAGAATGATTTTTATTTATGCTGCGAAGCGTCCTTTGTAAATATAATGCACGACGTCTGGTTAATCATCAGAAAGAAGCAACGTTCTTTTAAATACACGTGTATTTTTATTTACACGTGTATTTAAATAGTACACGGGTACACGGGTATCAATTCCTTAAAACACGGGTACCCGTAACACGGGTACCCGTGTAATTAATCGTCCGCCCAAAATCGAATCCTCTATTTTATTCAGTGCAAAATCAACCTGGTGGACTTTCTTGCCATATTCAGGTTGATTTAAGAAGATGAGCTGTAATTTTAACACTAATTTCTTGTAAATAAGAAATTTTAACAAGAATATAGTGTCAATTTTAACCAAGGTCGTGTTTTTCGAACACTGTATGATATGAATTTCTGTTTTACTACATATCAGGTTGAACTAACATTTAATTTGTTTTTTTTTACCTGTTGTATTTTACCTGACCTCATGTTAAAAAAGCACTCTGCAAGTTCATTCCAGCGTGACACAAGTGCTGAAACGCACACACACTGACAATTTAAGTAAAACGATTTGAATTTAACCTGGTCTCCTGTTAAAGGAGCAATCTGCCAGTTCATTTAAACGTGACATTAGCGTTGAAACGCACACACACAGGCCATTAAAATAAAATTATTTGAATCTTACCTGGCCTCCTGTTAAAGTAGCACTCTGTCAGTTCATTTACACGTGACACTAGTGCTAAAACACACACACAAGCCATCCAATGAGTTTTAACTAAGGTATTGATATTTGGCACCAGTTTTTTGTGTAGTGAATTGGCCCAGTGGATGAGTGCTATCTCCGTGTGTGAAAGGTTCCCAGTTCAAAACTGAAGTAAGTATCACAAATAATTTTTAAATTAAAATAAATAAATAATAAATTTCTATATGTACTTTCAGAATAATGCTTACGAGTTGAGCGATAGACAGCGCAAGAGACGGCTCTTAGACGTATAAATTCATGAATTATACCGGATTTACTCGATTGGAAAACTGCCAGTATAATGACAAAAGCAACAAAAAAAGAATGGACAAATTAATTATTTTTGTCATTATAGTGGCAGCGTTCAAGTCGTGTAAATCCGGCATTAGATACAGGGTTGATATAACATTGAAACCTGTTAAATTAACTATAGGTTGTCAGGTTAAACTAACCAGATTTTCATGTTAAAATTACAGGGCATTGAATATTTTGTCAGGTTAAATTTACAGGATTACAGTGTTAAATTTTCAAATCAGGTATCAGGTTAAACAGTTAACCTGATCTACCGAGTTGAAAAATAACAACCTGAAAATCAGGTATGATTGGCCAGAAATTGGTTGATAATACCTGCTTTTTTCTCTGAGTGTATGTATGGTGAAATATAGTCCGTTTGAATTCCTATTTCAGTGAAGTTCATTATATAATATAATATAATAGTCCTGTGATCTCAGTGAGCCTTTTTCCAATTTTAACATTCCTTAAGTCCTAGAGCACTTTTGGCCGCCAACTCTTTCGTGAACAGGTCAAGTGGGGAGAGTGAAAGGAAAGTGTCTAGGGCTGCGGTTGGCGTGCGCGTGGTTATCATGGAACTTGTTGTGCCTATGCCAGTCTCTGAATTTTTGTCATGAACTTGTGGCGTACGTACAGGCGTACTTCAGGATAGGGCTGGGTCCCCATCTCTTGCCAAAAATTCTACTGCATGTGTAGAAAGCTATTTCACCTTTTTTTTTCTCTTTCTTTGATGTTCTCTTTCCAGTTAAGCTTCCGATCGATAACTAAACTAAGATATTTGGCCGTGCCAGTTATATGGAGCGGCGTCCCATTTATGGTGGGGGGATTTTTATTTGGAATATTTCGTTTCCTCGTAAAAAGAACCAGTTCCGTCTTATGTGGGTTAACATTAAGCCCGCAGCTACTGGCCCAATTACTGGGCTTGTGAAGGGCTGTTTGTAGGAGGTCGCACAGAGTGGTGACATATTTCCTTAAGGCCATTACCACTATGTCGCCAGCATATACGCCATAAGAATTGATTATGGGTGTTATGGTTAAAATTCTACACTTGCCCTTTCCCCTCAAATACCACCTTTTCACCACAGATATTTTATAAAGAGGCTCTTTTGATTCTTGGAGCGGTTTTTTAAAAAATAATTTTTATATATCAAATTCTTAAATGTTTGTTTGAAAATCTTATAAAATATTTATTTATGTCCATTAAAAAATTAAATTTAATGTTTTTTTTGAAATATCGGATTTTCAAAATAATAATTTGAATTTTTTTTTCAAAAATACAAAAACTTTTTTTTTGAAAATTTCGATGTGCAATATTGCAAAATTATTGGACCTTATTTGAAATTTGTACATGAAATAATTAACTAAATCCGTTCAGCTGATAAAGAGAGACTACAAAATAAAAAAAAACATTCTATGAGAGGTACTAGGTATTTATAGTTGCTAGGTGTAAATTTTTATACTTTTTAGCTATAGATCGCATTAATAAAAGCATACGGAAGAAGTTTCATTAAAATAGTAGGAGCCATTTTTGAGAAAAAAAAATGCTTTCCTTAACGGCTTTGTAACTTTAGTATTGAAGGTGCCGTTATTTTTGCATAAAAGTACAATTTTTTCTTAAAATATTTTCTTTTGGAAATATTTGATTTTCAAAAAAAAACTTGAAACATTTTTTAGAAACCCAAAAAATATTTTTTTTTTTAATTTTGTTACACAAAACTATTTAAGTTTTTTGAAAGCGTCTGTATAAAAAAAATAGATTGAAATCAGCTATAACGTTTTGAAGAAAACTGAAAATGTTTATTTGGGATGTACCACTCATCATCATGGTGTCCTGTTATCCCGGCTGGGGCATAGGGCGTCAACAAAACGTCTCCATCCTTCACGGTCTGCTGCAAGGTATCTTTAACTGTGGCTTTCTCTTGTCCTTCTCTGAGATTCTGCTTCTGCTAAGACAGTTGATATCCATGTTGTTCTTGGTCTTCCAACCGCGGTGCACCCTGAGGATTCCATTCGAAGGACTTCTTTGCAATTTCATAGTTTGGTTTCCTCAGTGTGTGACCAATCCATCGCCATTTACGCTTTCATATGTCGACGTCCAGGCGCTCTAGACTTGTCCTGCGCCACAATTCCTCGTTTGATATTATTTGTGGCCGGTGAATCTTTAGGATGTGACGAAGACAGCGATTCACAAAAGCCTGCAATTTCCTCAAAATGGTAGTTTTGGCTTTCCAGGTCTTACAAACATATCGTCCCCTGATTGCAAGAACTAGGTAACTCAATTTTCAATTTTTAAAATATCACGGCAAAAACGGTATTATTCAGTACAGTTTTCAAGATTTTTCGTTAAATATTTTTCTATTCTTGACAAATATAGAATATTTCTGAAGTGTTAGGAATATAAAAATTAATTTTTCCCCTATTCTGTTGAAGTGAGGCATCTATGAACGTTGCTATCACCAAAATTTATAAAATTGAGTTACCTAGTTCTTGCAATCAGGGGACGATATAACAGCAAGGATTTGACATAGTACCTCGTGGCTTGATGGTTAGTGCGTAGGACTGTCATGCCGAAGGTGTGGGTTCGATTCCCAGCCGTGCCACCTAAAAACAGAAATGTTTTATTCGAGGTACTGCCTCTTGCGAGGAACTGACAAATCCTCCAAGAGTATACTTGTCATGAAAAAGTGCTTCTCATTTAGCCGTTCGGACTCGGCAAAAAACTGTAGGTCCCCTCCATTCCTGCCAACAAACACGCACACAGGAATGGTTGTGAGTTGTAAGTCACTAGGCCCTGGTTCTCCATGAGCTGTTGCGCCACCCAATTTATTTATTTTATAAGGATTTGACATTGGATTCGAAGAATCTCAACTTGTTGCGTAAGGAGATTTGAATGGATATCCAAATTGGGGACAGAGTACCGAAGGCAGCACGAGCTTTATTTATTCTACTTTAAACGTCCAGATCCGTACCACGGTTTGCAGAAACAATACTGTAGTTAAACTGTTCTACTTCTTCCACTGGCGTATCTTATAGAATAATACGCTGCTGTGTGTGTGGAGCGGCCTGTGAGCATTATATTTGTCTTTTGGCTGTTTATTCTAAGACCTCTCGACTCCCCCTTCACTTGCAGTGTTTTGCACATCCCGTTCAGCCCACTGATGTTATTTGCCAGTAGACTATGCTATCGGCATAGTCTAAATGACTGAGCCCTTCAAACGGTCTTAGCTATCAAATCCCTGGAATTGGTCTCGACCAACTCTATAACAGCCCTTAATTGCTGTTCATATCTGCTGGAGATGGCGTAGCAGTTTAACATTCACCTGTGTTGGGTGCCGGGGCATATGGACATCCCAGGTAATTGCAGTAAACCGATGAACTCGCTTAAAGTGGAACAACTCTTCCTCTTCTACCTACCAAGGCAGATATATGTAGGTATACCCATCGCTACTTGTAAGCTTTTGCTGAGGAAAGATGAGTTAGAGAAAATAAACCTTAGGTGGAACGATATCACCATTTGTTTGGCAACAAAACAAATCTGGCCAGTAATGGATTTAAAGCGATCTAAGTGTTTGATATCTCTAAGTAGATTGCACATTAGCTCCATGATGGGTGTTATAACCGGACACTGTCTTATAGGAAAGAACGCAAAGTTTATTTATTTATTTAGCTTAATACAAGCGTGCCTTATAAAGCGTCTTGGCATGTTCTCTAATGATTTTTGCAGAAGCTGTTTGGATGAGGAAGAGATAGAATCAATCCCTCACCTCCTATGCACGTGCCTTGCTCTATCTCATAGACGTAGACTTCACCTTGGTGATTTGTACTTCAATGATCCTAGTGATCTAACAGACTTAGACATAGGCAATCTATTACGCTTCATAAGAAGCTCCAAATGGTTCACCGAGTGAGGAAAAGGGTTTCCTAGATTAATTTGGTGTCACAATGGACCAAATCATGGTCTAAGTGTTGCACTACGTAGGATTCGGAGAGCTGTCCATTGTGTAAAAAAAAACACCTTGCGTTATAGTACTCCCTTATAATGGCAACAATTTTTGGGGGAGCTCCTCTACCAAGCAACGATCTCCATATACATTCTCGGTTAACTCGATCGAAGGCCTTCTCAAAATCCACGAACATGAGGTAAAGCGGTGGTTGAAATTCCACCGACTGCTCGAGGACGATACGTAGGGTGTTGATATGGTCGACACACGATCGATCACTGCGGAAGCCAGCTTGAGGCCTCTTGAGTGTAAACTTTATTCTATCATTTATCCGCTCGAGAATGATGGTTGCCAGTAGTTTAGGGAAAACGGACAACACGGTGATACCACGCCAATTGCTGCAATTCTTAAGATCACCTTTCTTTGGCAGCTTAACAATCACACCATCCTTCCAGTCCCTAGGATAGCTTTCGTTTTCCCAAATGCTTTGTATCAGCGGATGTAAAATACTTGCCGCTGTTACGGGATCGGCTTTCAAGAACTCAGCTGTAATTCTGTCAAGTCCAGCTGCCTTGTTGTTTTTGAGGAGATTTATTGATGTTTGAATATCCGATACAGAAAGGCGTTCGCTGTCAATACCCCTATAGGACCTGTCCATCTCATTAAAGTCGGGCACTTCAGCACTCTGCTCAACGGAATTCTCATTTAGCAGAGGGCACAAAAATGGTCCATCCATCTGCGTAACTGATCCTCACTTGATACCAAAAGTGTGCCATCCACTTCCACATCCATTATAGGATAATTATTGGTGTTTCTTTTTTTTCAATATTTCAATTTCAGCTACAGCTACGTTTTCAGCTACAGCTACATTTTCAGCTACTGCTATATTTTCAGCTACAGCTACATTCTCAGCTACGGCTACATTTTCAGCTACAGCATTGTATTTGAAACTCTTCAACTACAAAGGTGATGTGCATCAAATCATCAATCAAGTTCAAGTATGATAGGAAAAAGTAATTCCAAAGACTAAAGTACCAGCTCAGCCTAATATATGTATTTGTCATCTACAAACAAAATTTGTCTTTGCCCAAAAAAATTCAAAGCATATTCTTGATTAAGGTCTTTAAGTGCAGTAAATAGAGCAATTTTACTAAGAGGTGTTTTTTTCAGAGGTATAGAACTTTGAAATGGAACAAGACGAAGATGATTTTTTTTAAATTGAAAGTAAATTTCATACTTAATTGATTCAGGGAATCGAACATGCCCAAGAAAGAGAACAGTGCAAACAGCTGTCAAATGTATACAAAAAAATCGTAGGTATTTGGAAATGAAATGAATAAAACAAAAACAATTAATTTCACAGGAATATTTGGTTTATTTATTTGATTGTTTTTTGTTATCACTATGTATGTACATAATGTAGATTGATTTAATTGATAAATAAATGATATGATGATAGAAACACGTCAGTAAATTTGCAAAGTTCTTTTGTATCCGATCTGCATTGTTACAATGATTTTTATTGTTGCTGTTGTCGTTGCATTTATTAACAAAGTTAAT
Source organism: Dasysyrphus tricinctus (assembly GCA_963921185.1). NCBI lineage: Eukaryota > Metazoa > Arthropoda > Insecta > Diptera > Syrphidae > Dasysyrphus > Dasysyrphus tricinctus. Next base: position 138,326,255 of record OY992530.1, on the reverse strand, counting down.
CACAAAAACACAATTTTTAGTTTCCACTCGTTTAAAGAATAACTTATCTCTTTCTTTTATATCAAACATTTTTGATTGAATTGAAAAACACTTCTCATGCGCACCAAGAAAAGAACGAAATAAAAAAAAGTTTATTTCAGCTGTCAAAGCGCCACCGAAATAGAAAATAGATCTATTTGGGCGTTTGGCTCAGGCTTACGATATTTACGATCTGAGGCAAGCACGATGCCTGAGGTAACATTTAAGATTGCCCCATAAGAGTCCATTGTTTCTATTGAATATGTCAAAGTCGGAGCGACAAAACGCTTGATTGTGGTTTGGCTATTATTCGAAAGATAATCTTCTGGCATTTTAACTTAAATATCATTTCTGTCATATGACCGCCATGGTTGGCTCAGACGCAGTCTAATCTGGAGGTCCAATCCAATCCAATCGATGACTTTTTCCAACATTTGTGGCCGCATATCGGCAATAACGCGGCGAATGTTGTCCTCCAAGCGGTGAATCGTTTCGGGCTTATCGGCGTAGGCAAGCGACTTCACATATCCCACAGCTCCTGCACGTCGGTTATAAGAATATAATTATATTCAGTCATAAAATATATATATATATTTTTCAGAAAGCAAGCAACATGTGCATAGATAATATTACTTTTTTTCTTTTTAAAAGGACCAATTTTAACTTTTAAAAATTATATTAAATGGCGTTATACCTATGTATGACCTTTTCAACTGCGTATATCTGAATCAACAAATTGAATTTTATACGCTTTACAAACAAAAAAATGCTGAAGGGATTTTTAATTGCAATCAAATTACTATAAAGTAACATAATTGAAATCAATTTATTTATCCCTCTGATAAAAGTCAGCTTTAAGGAGAGAATTTAATTGCATCAAATCAGTTGCATTTCATGTGCAGTGTGGACGGTGGTGGGGTAGATGCCAAAGGCAAAAAGAATCATCCTTCTCACTCTCAATGCAATATCATTAAAAGTCGTCGTCGCGTCGTCGTCAACGTCTCCTTCGTTACCATAAATGTAATTAATAATGAATCCTTACAAGTAACTGCACATACGAGTACGTATGTTGTGCATTATGTATGCATTTATATGAAAATGAAAATGAGCACACCGTGAGAATATTCAATTAATTCTCTCTGCTTCGGCAGAGTTATACTTATGCATATCCATAGCTATAGGCTTCTGTACCTTTAAGCAAATGGCATGTTTATCGAAGCAAAAATTCTGCAGACTCAAGAAGCATCTACTTAACCGTATACCCTTGGCACGACTGCAGACAAAAAGGATAGAAAGAGGATGGTTGGCAAGGAGGCGTTAAGCTCGCAAGGATGTTATGAAAATTATGTCAGTGAACTTCCTCAACAGGTTGCTACTTGCTAGAAAGAAACAAAAAAACAAGTGCAATCCAATGTCAAAGGATTAACCTGAAAATTTGCCTCTCAATAGCCGCGTTTTATTATCGCTCATAACCCATATGGTTCACCTCGTGAAAATAAAACGATGTGGGTTATTGCAAAAGCAGTGCTGTATATCAGTCTCTTTTTTTCTCATGTTTATTTGTTTTTCATGTAAGCACTTGTCTCTTTTCCTCTCTATTCCTTATACTGCTGACAAATCGCTGACATTCATTCACAATGGTAAATTGCCCTCTGCCGGCCAGAGTGAAAACCTCTATCTGGGTTATTGAAATTAACCTCGATAGAAACCTAGATCCCATGTTGTTTTTGTAATACATGTTAAAAGATAACCTCGACCCAGACCCAGAGATAATAAAACGCAGCTAATGATTGTTCTTCAATGATAAGTATATACTATCTATACCTGCATACATACCTACTCTTACTTAAGTGTCACTTGTGCCATTTTATAAATAAATAATATTTTTCACAGTTTCTCTGTATTGAGTATCCTTATATTTTAAAGATTTTCTTTTCAATTTCATGAAATGAACATCATCATCTTGAATATTTCGATAAAGCCGTTGCATAATTTTCATACTTGACGCTTGCAGACATACTTTTGTGAAAAGGAAATTGTCGCTATTGTTCTGAGATCTGAGTAAAGCCTTCAGTTACAAAGTACGTATAGGATTAAGCTTATTCCTCACGTTTATTTTAATAAATGAGGAGAATTTGAATTTCACCAGAGCAAAATTAAATAATTGGGATATCCAGGGCATCAATATCTAGCAGCAGTAGTAGTAGTACTGAAATGTTATGCATGTGTGTAAGTATGACACTCTGATAATTGCGAATTGGTGGAGAACTAGAATTTTCCAATAACACTTAGAATTTTCCAGTAATAATGGTAAAAGTGTGAGAGGTTTTGTTTTCATCATCCAATCCGGCCTCCGGGATTTTAACTTGAATGCACTTTTAAACTCTGTACATAGCCCCCTATTCATAAACAATGAATAACAACGGGTTAGGACTTCTACTGTTCTACATCTGTTAAATTGTACCTAATACTTATGTAGTGATCCCACTACATATGTCCTCATCTCCTCTCCTAGAATAATCTAGAATTGATCCAGCCATGTGCCTTCAGCAGGGGTGTGTTGTAGAAGTACTACTATTGCTGTCATTGTGAGCTTTATTTATTAGTCCTCTTTTTAAAAAATTTGGGAATTAAATAAATGCTGAAGCCCAAATACATACATAGTTGTTAAAGAATCATTTGCACCGAAAACCTCGATTTCGAATTTTTTTAAAGCAAATTTGCTTGTTTTTGCACTGACCTGCCTGTTTGCCCACCTTAGAAGAAATTCCTTCCTACGCCAATAAAGAAATGTATTTTTTTTTACTATTTTCCTGATGCAAATAAAATTAAAATTATTACTTGAAGAAAAAGGAATGTATGCAAACAAAAAAAAAATGTATATATAAAATGTTGGTAACATTAAAAAAGAAAGTTTGAATGCCAAATTTGAGTATATATTAAAATAGATCTTTAAACCTTGTTTAGAAAAATTCATAAACCCGTTTTAGTCCAGTAACCTTGTAGTTTCATAGTACTGAGACCTTGCGTCAGGTCCGGTAGTTCTGATTTTTTGCTGAGTTGTCTATGATGTTGGCCTAGTATTAAATCTGATTTTTCGACCTCGAGCGCCGAACGCAACATTGCACAGTGGTTTCGGTTGTATGGAGAAGGCGTCAAAATTCAATCAAATCTGAACCACTCAACCGATTTCGATGAAACTTTCAGCTAAGACAAAAAATTACTAAAGAAATTATCACAATAAATTTCCACCTCCTACCACGCCAGTATTGTTTCTGCAAACGGTGGTACGGATCTGGACGTTAAAAGTAGAATGAATAAAGCTCGTGCTGCCTTCGGTACCCTGTCCCCGATTTGGAAATCCAGTCAAATCTCCTTACGCACTAAGTTGAGATTCTTCGAATCCAATGTCAAATCCGTGCTGTTATATGCTTGTGAAACCTGGAAAGTCACGTCTACCATTTCGAAGAAAATGCAGGCTTTTGTGAATCGCTGTCTTCGCCACATCCTAAAAATTCGCTGGCCACAAATAATATCAAATGAGGAATTGTGGCGCAGGACAAGTCAAGAGCGGCTGGACGTCGACATAAGAAAGCGTAAATGGCGTTGGATTGGTCACACACTGAGGAAACCAAACGATGAAATTGCAAAGCAGTCCTTTGAATGGAGTCCTCAGGGTGCACGGCGGGTTGGAAGACCGAGAACAACATGGAAATCAACTGTCTTAGCGGAAGCAGAATCCCAGAGAAAGACGTGGCCACAGCTAAAGTACCTTGCAGCAGACCGTGAAGGATGGAGACGTTTTGTTGACGCCCTATGCCCCAGCCGGGGTTACAGGACACGATGATGATGACCACGCCTACTTTTTGAATAAGGTGATATAGTCACCCAAACTGGCAAAAGCTTATATTAAGTTTTGAGATATTTTTTTAGAAAATGCTCTTTTAAGCAATTCGTCTACACAATCATGTTTGCCAAGCCCACTTTTTGGGTGTTTTTAAACATCTTTTTCATATTAAGGAACAGTCTCAAGCAATAAAATCCAAACAACTCAAACGAATCTGATGCAATTTTGAGACATGATAAAAGACAGCATGAGAAATGATCACAAAGAATATTCAATACTGACACGCCCATATCTTTTTTTTAAGTTCATTACGACGACTTTACGCTGTTGCATGAATACTCTTAGTATAACTTTATTATACTTAAATATAGCATTTATGTAGGAGTAGGTTGAACCAAAAACAAAAATATGTTTTGTGGTATCTGCACTCTCTTAATACAATAGCAAGCTAAACGGTCACAAATTAGTATACATATGTACGATTTCATTTAAAGTTATAATTTTCCATAATGGCACTTTTTTCAAATGAATTGCCAGTTTTTGTAGCCCAAATATCGTAAACATTCTTCTAAGACAATAAACAAACGTACATTGAACCTATAGCCTATTGAATAGACCTTTTAAAATGGAACAATTACGTGCAAGGGTTTTTCTTATTGAATATGTTTGTTTGGCCCATAAGCATGCTTAAAACCGAAAATGCTACTAAATTCACCCATGCGTTTCTGAGAGAATGGTCACACTGGCCACTTTTTAGTATTTTTGGTATAACTCCAAAACTAAGCCGAATTTGACAATTTTACTCATAATACTTTTTGTTCAAAATTAAATTTTTTATCGAAATCGATAGTTTGGAAAATTTCTTTAAAAAATTTAAGCAGGAAAAGTAAGCAAAAACCAACATGAAAAAAATTAAAAAATCTTTGATTTTAGATTGCGCATAATTTTTTTCGGGGCAAAGATACGCTCAAGACATGTATGAACAAAGTAAACTGGAGTTTTAAGGCCTTAATATGACATGTTAAAAAAGCCATATTATTCGAAAACTGACAGAGATATAGCCGTTCAAACTTTACCATTTCTTATCATTTTTGGCAATTTTTGCCCGAAAGCCTATTTTTTGGTACTTTACGACAAATTTAACGTTCCTAGCACCTAGTACAAAATCTTATGTTAATCGGACCAGCCGTTCGGTCTGTAGGTCTGAAAGCATTTAAAAACAGCCGAAAAACGAAATTGCGAACTTACAACCTTTTTATAATTTTTTTATAGTTCTAATGTCATATTATAACAAAAATTTGATTTCGAACATTTTTACGAAAGTGAAATTTGCCATATTGTACCGAAAAAGGGACTTTTGGGCCAAAACTGCGAAAAATTATAAGAAATGATAAGGTTTGAATGGGAATATCTCTGTTAATTTTGAACAAATATTAATTTTTGAACATGCCATATTAAGGCTTTTAGTCTCTACTTTATTTTGTCTGTGCATCTCTTGACCCTATCTTTGCTTCAAAAAAAGTTATGCACAATTTATTAAATAATTTAGATATTCTTGATTTTTTTATTTTTTTTAGGTTGGTTTTTGTTAACTTTTCCTGCTTAAATTTTTTCTTAAAATTTTTTGAACTATCCATTTCAATAGAAAATTTAATTTTGAACAAAAAATATTATGAGTAAAATTGTCAAATTCGTCTTAGTTTTCAAGTTACACCAAAAATATTGAAAAGTGGCCAGTGTGACCATTCTCTCAGAAACGCATGGGTGAATTTAGTAGCATTTTCGGTTTTAAGCATGCTTATGGGCCAAACAAACATATTCAATAAGAAAAACCCTTGCACGTAATTGTTCCTTTATACCCTTCATTTTCCGGTCTATTCAATAGGCTACTAAGGAACATTTAAAAAGGATAAATTTAAAAAATCAGAAACGGTGAACACAGCAGTAAAACCTGAATAAATCTGTTAGTGGGTGATTGTGGGTGCTAAGGTTATGTTTTTCACAAAGCTGGGGGCTTTCTCAATACTTCAGACAAAATTTTAATTTTAGGTTACATTGAGAACTATGTTTAAACCTTACTTTTACTTCAAAGAAATATTAAAAAAAGCAACTTTATTGTCTACTGGGTTTTACCAATACAACTTTTGAAATAAAAATCAAAATATCACTAAATAAAAAATAAAATACTTTAAGCACCTTGCTTCTTTAATCCCATTATACAAAAATTTCGAAAATATTACTTTTATCTAGAAAAAAATCACTTTTGAATAAGTCAATTTTACGCACAAATTTGTTTGCATGTTTAGACAAAATAATTAGCTCTTTTTGAATGCGAAAACGAAACTGATAACACGTGACATTTTAGACGCAATGTTTGCAACGGTAAATATTAAACCATAATCTACTGTAAACAGTCAAGAAACAAAAAAAATAAGTACTGTTATTTTTTCATTTTTGTCGTATGGGTGAAACCACTGTGCATTGGTAAAAATCCAAAAAACCACGAATTTTTCGCGGTTTTTTCACTTATTGGCTATTTTAACCATTATGCCTTAACTTCCGAATAAAACATTGCTCTACGATTTCAACCTTACTAAATTTTCTTCAATTTGAGTCCAAAGCCGATTCTGTAGACATAACGGTTTCCAAGGGACGGCATTTCAAAATATAGCAATAAAAAATTTAAAACAACAAGTAGTATATAAAACAGTATTATAACAAAAACATGGTCTTTGACATATGCTGCATCAAAGCAATAGAGCGTGTAGATTGGGCCAAAAGAAGAAAACAATAGTACCAGATGGGGGGTATATATCCCTCCGTTTAGGCGGGAGGGGCAATTTTAAGAAAAGTTGACTTCAAATAGAAAAATAACCATAAAAATACAATGGTAATATCTGGACGAAAATCCATTCCTCATCTCAAAGCCAGAAATCCATTCTTTAATTTTTTTTTTAAATAAAGTTTTTTTAGCTGATAGTTTTTGAAAAATTTACTTTCAAACTCAAAATTTTGAGAAAAAGACGATTTTTTTTGGTAATCTATTTTTATTTTTTTATTTTTTGGTATTAAGTACTATTTTTGATTTTGATTTTCAATGCCCTTATTAATTCTTCGTTAAAAACTGAAAACCAAATGCTAAAATGACTTCTAGTTTTTGAGAAAACTGAAATTAACATGATCAACTTCACTGTTTTCAGTCTAGTATCCTTTTTCTTCGGGGTGGGAGGGCTCTGCCTCAGATGCGGTAGTTCTGATTTTTAGATGAGTTGTTTATGATGTTGGCCTTAGCAATAATCCAAGTTTTCGACCTCGAGCGCCGAACGCAACTTTGTGAAATACGCAAAAAAACCGAGAAATTTGCGCGGTTTTTTCAGTTATTGGCTATTTTAACCTTTATGGCCTGGTTTTCGATTATAACTTTGCTCTACCATTTCAAAATAATTAAATGGGCTTCAATTTGAGCTAAAAATCAATTCAAATTGTGAATTTTTTCATCAACTTTTGAATTTAGAATGCTGCAAATCGAATTGAAGGGGGCTTATTCACCCCTTGTGTGAAATCGTTTGCCCCTTTTCAATGATTATTTTATTCTGTGTAGCGTGTCATGTTGGCTTTATTTTAAGATCTTAATCATGAAGATCGGATGAGTAGAAACGGAGTTATGATTTCTTAAAGTGAACCATAAAAATTCGAACTAAAACAGTACTCAGTTCAGTACCCACCAGTGAGTTATCTGACTTTAACTGAAAAAACCGCGAAAATTTCTCGGTTTTTTGTGTATTTCAAAAAGTTGCGTTCGGCGCTCGAGGTCGAAAACTTGGATTATTGCTAAGGCCAACATCATAAACAACTCATCTAAAAATCAGAACTACCGCATCTGAGGCAGAGCCCTCCCACCCCGAAGAAAAAGGATACTAGACTGAAAACAGTGAAGTTTATCATGTTAATTTCAGTTTTCTCAAAAACTAGAAGTCATTTTAGCATTTGGTTTTCAGTTTTTAACTAAGAATTAATAAGGGCATTGAAAATCAAAATCAAAAATAGTACTAAGTACCAAAAAAATAAAAAAAAAAATAGATTAACAAAAAAAAATCGTCTTTTTCTCAAAATTTTGAGTTTGAAAGTAAATTTTTCAAAAACTATCAGCTAAAAAAACTTTATTTAAAAAAAAATTAAAGAATGGATTTCTGGCTTTGAGATGAGGAATGGATTTTCGTCCAGATATTACCATTGTATTTGTATGGTTATTTTTCTATTTGAAGTCAACTTTTCTTAAAATTGCCCCTCCCGCCTAAACGGGGGGATATATACCCCCCATCTGGTACTATTGTTTTCTTCTTTTGGCCCAATCTACACGCTCTATTGCTTTGATGCAGCATATGTCAAAGACCATGTTTTTGTTATTATACTGTTTTATATACTACTTGTTGTTTTAAATTTTTTATTGCTATATTTTGAAATGCCGTCCCTTGGAAACCGTTATGTCTACAGAATCGGCTTTGGACTCAAATTGAAGAAAATTTAGTAAGGTTGAAATCGTAGAGCAATGTTTTATTCGGAAGTTAAGGCGTAATGGTTAAAATAGTCAATAAGTGAAATTCGCGGTTTTTTGGATTTTTACCAATGTTGCGTTCGGCGCTCGAGGTCGAAAAATCAGATTTAATACTAGGCCAACATCATAAACAACTCAGCAAAAAATCAGAACTACCGGACCTGACGCAAGGTCTAATGTATATAGTTACTGGACTATTTTTAAAATATTGAATTTTCAAAAAAAATTAATATTATTTCTATGACCCAAAATAATATTTTTACCAAATTTTGATATGCAATATTATTGGCATTTTTGTTACGGTAAAATTTACCGCGACAATGACCAGTCTTTGGCCGTTTTCGAAATAGGGCTGCCAGATAAAATTTTCGCAATATCGGGACATCAGTGACAGAAAATCGGGACAAATCGGGACTTTGGAAAGGCAATGAACTGTTAAATGTTCAACAAATAGAAAAATATTTACTAGCTAGCACTTATGACAAAAAAAGAAATAAAAAGATTATATCAGGAGCATTGAAAATTCAGTTTTGTAACTAAAATATCTTCGGGTTCTTTGGTACTGTACAAAAAAGTCTGTCATTTCGAAACAGTTGCAATTTTGGTACAATGTTTAAGCATTGACCTAGCTGTTGTCTAATGATCACTTGAAAATAAAAATGTCTCGATTTCTTATTTGCACTTGATGTATTTGCAAATAATTTTAAGAATTCGCCGTGGTCAATATATGAAAGCAATTTTTGTTTGAAGGATTAATTAATAAAATTTAAAAACTAATTGCAATTATCATGTCCGGTGCCTCATAGGCAATTGCCTAAGGCCGCACATTGACTAGGGCTGCAAAACCGATGAAAATTCATGTTTTAAGACAACACATTAATATTTGACAAAATGAAATCATCAAATTTTATAAAATTGTATTTTGTTGAAAACCTTTAAGCAATTCAAAGTTAAAAGTTCAAGTGAATTACATATTCGGTCACTCCACTTAAACAGAAGAATTTCTTTTCAAATTTTCTTCATATTCAATTACCTTTAAGCAATATTAAATTAAACCGTGAATATTAATTTGTTTGGTTTCCTTTCTTAAAACTTTTGGGCGGCAAAATAACAATTTTCCAAAGGTGGCAGAAACTCCAGGTTCGGCAACGATCATGTACATGTCGTGTTCCTTTACAAGTGTTGAAAATTGATTTAAACAACGTATGATTTACCCTATTATTTAAACTCAGTTCATTTGTCAATTATTTACATCTTTTATTTGTACATAATTTCATATACAAACTACATATTTTTGTTTGTTCTAATGCATATATTTTGTTCTTTATGATGTATACACTTTTCTATTACTTATTATTAATGTGAGTAAAAATTCAGTTGTTACGAGTCTTTAGACCCGAAAAGATCGGTTGCCTTTTCTCTTACTAGGTAAGACCAGTAAAATTCTTCTCCCACAGGGTTAATTGTGGACAACAAGAAAATTGCAAGAAATACCGTCGAAATAAACTAAACTAAATATGTACTACATCACATATTTTCTTCTTAATTCCGGAAATCATTTTAATAAAATTATTTGATACAAGAAAGTTATTTTTTCATGATTAAAAAAGAAAAGTCGGGACAAAATCGGAACAGTTTGTATATCAGGACGTATATCGGGACAGGGTTCAAATATCGGGATTGTCCCGCCAAAATCGGGACGTCTGGCAGGCCTATTTCGAAAACGTCATCTGCGTCAAAACTGCATTTGCAGAATGTTCTTAAACGCAAACTGCAAAAGTCTTCTGTTCGAAAACGCAAATACAAATTTTACTGCATTAGCATTGTGTTCGATAATGCAGCTTGCCAAAGTCACATGTTCGAAAACATCATCTGCGGTGCAGCTGTGCAGTAAAAAAATCGGCTTGACGAACAAAATATTTAAAAGCCAGAGAGTGTGTTTGTAAACGTCACATGCGTTTGCAAGTAAATAGATTGACGTTGATCAAACTGATTTTGTGCAAGTAGGACGATTGCATATTTGACGATCGCAGTTCCTGTGTCCAAAAATGACGATCAATTGATGATCAAATTGACTTTGATTTGACGTTTTCGAAAACGGCCTTTGACTGCTTCCTTTTCCTTTTTTTTATTCCGTTGTGGCTGCAAAATACTGGTGAGGTTGAGGGCAACCATGGTAGCATCAACCATTGGTGTACTAAGCCAGCATTTTGCAAAAGCATCACAAGCAGGTGTTCGAGCTAATGGTGTTAACCATTGAGTGGGCGGTTCCGAAGCCCATACGCTTATTTAACATGCAGACGGGCGGTCTGATGAGCTGAAGAGGTAACGAGTCGGGCGGACTCTTACCTACCTCAAATCAACGCTTTGACATCCTAACTATAACTTAAATTAATTATGCAAAATTGGTCATTAACGCCTCTTAGTTCCTTAAATCTAAAATTATCAATTTCTAAATATTTTACAAAAAGACTATCGGAATTTAAATTATCCTCTCATCTCATCTCGAAAATTGGTTTAAAAAAAAAAAAAAATCGTATTTCGAATCACTCGCGAGTATTTTATGTTAACTAGGAGAATGCCTAGCGAAGGCTTCTTCTCGATTTAAATTCTTTTTAGTTTTTTGGAAAGGCATCCAACAACTTGTCGAATTTGTGTTTGAGAGAGTGATTCAGCAAGTTTTGGGAAGACACCCAACAACTTATTGTTGAATTCGTACGAGTGTGTGAGTGAATGGAATGGTCGAAGGAAGAATTGGTTAAAGGTTGGAAAGTCACTCTTTGGAGAGCTATCCAAGTAATTGGTTGATTTTGAAAGTTTTCAAGAAAATTTAAAGAAATCGAGAAAAAGAATTTGGGAAAATTTGAATCGAGAAATTGAAAAAAAGGAGATAAGAAAAAGAATGGTGATTCGAGGTCCAAACGAGTATTAAGGGAATAGTGCCGAGATTCAGCTAATTCGAAACCGCAGGGAGTGAGTGAGATGAGTCACTTTTCATCGAAAATCGATTCAGTTAGCAAAAGTGAGTGAGTGAGCGAGTGAAATGAAATGTCAGATTACTCGCCAGATATTTCCGCAGTGACTTGGTGTATGTGTTGGTAAATTTCCAGTTTTGAAAAGGTATGTGTGCTTTTCTCAAGAATTCCTATTCATGGATAGAATGTGAAATAAAAAACCAACAATGTAGATAAAAACAACTACCCTTTTATCGAGTGTATAATCTTATTTTATTATCATATGCACATTATGTATAATAGAATTATATTTCTCAAGGGTGATGAAAACTCACATTCAACTTGAAATACGACAAAAAAAATAATAGATACAAAAGATACTCCATTATTAATATTTCAATGCTTACATTGTTGTATTTGTTATTTCATTTCGCGTCCATTACTGGTGATGTGAAACAGAATATCAAACGTACTAGTGTGACAAGGAGGTTGAATTTGGCACTTTTATATATATTCTTTGTCTCATGTTCGAAGCAAAATTCGAACTTACTCATTTCACTCAAATAGCTGAATCACTTTTGCGAGTGAAGTGAGATGAGTCGGCGAAGGCGCGGATCCAGGTTTTCGTTCAGGGGGAGGGGGCAATTTCGGGAGTTTCCAAAATCTTGATTAGGTCTATAGAAAATTTGAATTCACTTCAACCGCTCTACACGCCTGGTCACACAAATCAATATGAATTGATTAGTTTGAAATTTGAAGAAAGCAATTAACACTCTTATAACTGCCACAGTGTCTCGAACAGCGGGTACTTTGAACTTTGTGAAATGAAGTTTTGCAGTTTGTAGCTATAGCATGATGTCTTTACAGCGTTTTTGAGTTCCCTCTGGATATGCGTATCTCAACAATTATACTCGGAATACATAATGACACAGTGGTATGTTCCTATTCAGACACATGACGTTCGAGTTCGAGTGAAACTCCCAGCCTCTTCTTTAGCTGGGACAACCAAACCTAACCTTGCCAGTAAGAGGCCGTTTTCGAGAACGTCATCAGCGTCAAAAATGCATTTTGCAGAATGTTCTCAAACGCAAACTGCAAAAGTCTTCTGTTCAAAAAGGCAAATTTTAGTTTTACTGCATAAGCACTGTGTTCGATAATGCAGTTTGCTAAGGTCACAAGTTCGAAAACATCATGCTCAGTGCAATTCTGCAGTAAAAACTCGAATTGGCAACAAAAATATTGAGAAGCCGGAGATCGTGTTCATAAACGTCAAATTTGTTTGTAGGAAAAATGAAGAACGCTGATAATGACGATTTTGTGCAAATAAAACCATTGCATTAATTTGACAATGGCTGTATTTAAGCTGAACTAAAATTATAGATCACAACCGAGATCTCAGATGCCTTCGTCCATCGATACAAAACCAAACTTTCCGACATTGAAATAAAACACAAAGATTAAAGTAGAAAATACAAAGAAAAAAACACTCTTTATTAAACCTTTCCGTCCGAGCTTCTCGGTCCAGCCCTCGATTGTAAGTTGTGACAGACTTTCGTTATACATTTCATTTACAATATACTAAGCCTTCGTTAAGTTTTAATATAAATTCTTCATATAAGCTCAAAACATCGACTGCAGAATTGCCAGACTCATGCAGTTCGATACTATAGCAATTCTTGCGTCAAAAAATGACGATCTTTTGACAATCGAATTCGAAATCAAATCGATTTGGGATTCAATCTGCTCCCTAGTATGAAATAAATTTACTATTCTCATAAAATGTAATACAGTAATACCTGACATTGTTCTTTTAATTTAAAATCTGAACTTTGAACATCAAACATCTAAAACCGAAATAATAAGCTTTCCACTCATTCGATTTGAAGAAGGCTATTTGTGCATAGCGGAACTTTTCTTCACTGAACCTGGTCAGCGAGCGGTCAACGCACAACCACTCATTGCTGCAACGCTTCGCTGCTATGAAAAAAATGTGTATAAACATTTAACGAAATAACCTTTTTGATTACATTTTATTAAATTCATATTTTATGAATCGTCCGTTCTTGCCCAGGGGTGGGCAATTGCACCCATTGCCCCCCCTTGTATCCGCGCCTGAGTCGGCGAGTAAGGCGAGTCATCTCATCTCACTCGCTGAAATAGCTGAATCTCGGCACAGGATAAATCGAGGTGTTAGAGAAGGAAAAGGAGGAACAATTTCGAGGATTTACAAAAAAAAAAAGATAAAGAGAGTGAAAATTATTTTCTGTTCACATTTTGTTTTAAGTACTTAATCGAGTGTCAATTCCAATAATTTATTCTATTTCGTTGTGTTAAAGAAAGAGTAAATTTCGAATTGAATCCCAATAACACTAGTTTACAAAATTTTGGGTCATGGTAGGGTCCTTAGAAAAAATATATTTTCTAGACTAATTTTGGGTCACTGAACACGAAAATCAAAATTATTTTTTTTTCCAAAGAAGCGTTTTCGAGATATGCGCAAAAATTATTTTCTCAGCTATTTTTTCAGATATTCCCATAAGTCTCAAAAACGGCATAGTGAATTTACATAAAATGTGTATTTTCTGAATTATGTTATCTGTCTCCTTCCGACGATGTACTGTTTGTATAAGTTGGACTGAAATTTTATAAGTTACAGGCATTCAAAGTTTCAAAAACGAGTATTTTTGAAAAATTTATAGTTTTTGGTTGCTCCATATGGATAGAAAAAAAATATTTAAAATAATTTTAAGGACTCAAGTAAGAAACAATTTTTTTAACAAAGATTTGAGCCAAAGTTTTTCAAAATCGGACGATAAATGTAGAAGTTATTAAATATGTATTTAGTGAAAAAAGGCAATTTAATTTTTTTCAATAAAAGTCATATAAATGTATATAAGGGTGTCTGTTATTTCCCAAAATCATTTTTTAAAATCAGGAACCCCTAAAATCAAAATTCTATGTCCTTAAATAAAGTTTTTGACCACAAAATTTTTGTCTAAGGTGATAAATCGTTGCCTCTTAGGCCATTCTCTTTTCCATACAAAGGAGTATTGAACACACCAAACTTCAAGACCAATAATGACGTGATATATATATCGTTGGAAAGGTATTTTTATGAACTACAATAGTTACTAAAAGAGTTCTTTTCAAATCTCTATGTGAAAAAAGTTATTCGCTGGCCAAAATTGTGTTTCAGCGCATTTTGGTGTGAAAAAACTATACTTAACTAGCGAATAACTTTTTTCACGTAGAGATTTGAAATGAACTTCCTTAGTAACTATTGTAGTTCATAAAAATACCTTTCCAACGATATATATATCACGTCATTATTGGTCTTGAAGTTTGGTGTGTTCAATACTCCTTTGTATGGAAAAGAGAATGGCCTAAGAGGCAACGATTTATCACCTTAGACAAAAATTTGGTGGTCAAAAACTTTATTTAAGGACATAGAATTTTGAATTTAGGGGTTCCTGATTTTAAAAAATGATTTTGGGAAATAACAGACACCCTTATATACATTTATATGACTTTTATTGAAAAAAATTTAATTGCCTTTATTCACTAATTATTTAATAACTTCTACATTTTTCGTCCGATTTTGAAAAACTTTGGCTCAAATCTTTGTTAAAAAGATTGTTTTTCAGTTGAGTCCTTAAAATTATTTTAAATATTTTTTTTTCTATCCATACGGCGCAACCAAAAACTATAAATTTTTCAAAAATACTCGTTTTTGAAACTTTGAATGCCTGTAACTTATAAAATTTCAGTCCAACTTATACAAACAGTACATCGTCGGAAGGAGACAGATCACATAATTCAGAAAATACACATTTTATGTAAATTCACTATGCCGTTTTTGAGACTTATGGGAATATCTGAAAAAATAGCTGAGAAAATAATTTTTGCGCATATCTCGAAAACGCTTCTTTGGAAAAAAAAAATAATTTTGATTTTCGTGTTCAGTGACCCAAAATTAGTCTAGAAAATATATTTTTTCTAAGGACCCTACCAAGACCCAAAATTTTGTAAACTAGTGTAATTGGTGGGACACGGTAGTTTTCTCTATTCCACTTAAACGGCCAATTTTTGCTTCATTGTTCTTTTGTTTGCTTCTTTTTTTTTTTTGCTAAACGGTTATCTGCAACCACTTATAAAAAAAGTCTTCAATTGTTCTTTGTTCTTGAAAAAAATTTTGGTTTTTATCCTGGTTAATCCCAAATAAAAATAACTAAGAATCCCTATATCTGGGCAGATAAACTCTGTGTTTTATTTCCATGTAGTTAGTTGTATTCAACTTCAATATTAGTTCTTCTTCTTATAAAACTAGTTTCGGAATTTTACCAATTTGTCAAACAAAAATTCCTGGCACCCCATTTTATTGCACGCTACTGTGCTTGCAATAAAACACTTCGTGTGTTTTGATTAACAAAATCAAAACTCTTTTTTTTATTACCATCAAATTCTTCCGCTGAACCCAGCCCAGCAGTGGTTCGCGAACGGTTCGCTGTTGGCGAAAAATTTCGATTTTGTCGTGTTCGTTGGCTTCGATGTTCGCCATGTAGGACCGTGTTCGCGAGCAAACCTCATTTTTGCTGTGAACTGAGCTGTGAAATTACAATAAGCGCAACCACTTGCGCTTGTTTATCTCACATGTTTACGCTTTGAAGAATCAACAAGAAATGAATGTTCGCCAAATGTGTTCGCCGTGTAGGGGATAACGCAAACGAACAAGTTCGGCGAGCATGTTCGTCGTTTAGCGCTACCTTTATCCTCTTCTTCGTTGTTTTCCCTAGTCAAAGTTCTTGTTGTGGCGCGTAAGAGCACATTCATTTTGTTTTAAATAAATATTTGATTAATTCTCGTTGTTTACCTCCGATTGTTTTTTTTATCAAAGTAATAATAAAATAAAAAATAAATATAGTTCCCCATCCCGAAGAAAAAGAGCAATATTTTAAGAGAGCTTTTGCATAATTTTTATTGAAATCGGTTGAGCCATTAATGAGAAAATTGTTGGAGCAGTTTTTGAGATTAATAAGCTTTTCCTCAACGATTGAATGGCAAGTACCGTTATTTGTGGTGCTTACAAAATTCCAATTTCCCCTATAGAGAATAACAAGAAAACTTTAAGTTCAAAATTTGAAGAAAATCACTCCAAATTGGTTAACTGGCTGAACAGAATGGTGTAGCTGTAGTTGCGGCGTGTAGCACTGTCAAAGTTGAAAGAAACAAAAATAGTATACAGTGCCACAATGAGAAGCTGTAAATGTAGCAAGAAATGTATGGTGTAGCAGAAGAAAATTCAACTCTTGCTACAAGGTGCAGATACATTCATTCTGTTCAAGGGGTTTAGCTGTTGGTCGAAATACAGACAGACAGACAGAATTGTGCCACCCACTTTTTCGTGTTCTCTATCATCGTAACATCATGTTTGATTGTTATCTAGAATTTTTTTTGCCATAGGACTGTGAATATTGCCAACGCGTTTCGATTTTTTTGAATAAAAAAGCGTTTTTGTATGCAAATTGGCATATTTTGGCAAGCCTTTCACAATTTATCTGTGGTCCATTGAACGTTTTATCAGAAACAAGACAAAATTATATATTTCTTAGATTTTTTTAAATAAAAAAAAATAAAAAAATTAGGAGAAACGAAAAAAAATACATCAAATTATTGCACATACAGTGGCTATAAAGTAAAATTTCTTACAGATTAGTTATGAAAGTGCCAATATTTGGCTCTTATTATACATATATCATAGACGGTTGTTTATTAAGGGTTGGCTACGAAATCTCGCAAATTAAAATCTCACATTCGAAATCTCGCACAACGAAATCTTGCAATTGCAAAATCTTGCTATTCATAATCACGCAATTACTAAATCCAGCTTTTCATAACCTCGCAATAACGAAATCGCGTAGTGTAAAATCTCGCAAAATTTAATTGCATTGCAACAAATTCATTTTTTTAATTGAAATCTCGCAAATTAAAATCTCGCGAAAGGTGATTAAGAGTTGTAAGAGTTTTTTCGTGGATGTAATGCTTAAAATTCTACACTTGCCTTTACCCTTCAAAAAAACACCCTTTTACCACAGATATTTTTAGAGACTCTTTTGATTCTCGGTTCTGTTGACTAATGAAACATTTATTCCGAGATTGACATACTACTATTTTCGATGGCTTTCGGTAAAATTTTACCTGTTGTTATTAAGAAAAAATAAGCATCGTTACATAAAAATGACAATGACGTTTTTGTGGATAGTCGTATCGTTTTGGATTTAGTTTTATTAGATTCAGCGTAAAAAGGTACCCTTAACACAGGTATCATGTGATTAGGTTGTAGCAAAACAAATTACAACTTTTTCCCCCGTCCATCCCTTCAAAAGTCAATGCGGGGATTTTGGGGGATATGCTAAAGGGGGTGCAATTCTGCGTCGATACCAATTTTGATATTTCATGATTTAATTATTTCATTTTCATGGTTCCCCATACGATTTGAGCTTTTTTTCCTCCTGGTCTATAAGTCATTACCTATACAATGTTTACTTTAATGATTGCTCTATCTTAAATCATACGTTCGTATGACATATGATCATATTAGTCATGAAATAGCATTAAAGTATTAAAAGTTCAGTTTGAGGTATCACTTGGTTAAGGTATAGTAAAATGTGCCTTGTTTCAAATGACAAGTCCAACAAAGAATGGCTTAACGTAAAACTAAAAATCGATTGAGTTATTTTGAAACTCCACACCATGCCGGCCGCCTTGATGATATAAAGTATGATAATAAAAACAAACATTTCTAATGGAAATTATGACGTGTTAATAATTTAAATGTTATCATATCGCTTACTTATGCGCTTATCATTTCTGATAGAAAAAAGGAACACTATAATTTTGGCAGTTGGATAGTAATTTAATAAACCTAACCGATAAATACAAATTAAATAAAGCATACATTTATGATAACGATAAAAATATAAAGTGCTTCTTCCGCATTAAGTAAACTGCCCGACTGGCTTATTTAGTGTGTATAGTGTGCCCCATCCACAAAAAAAAAACTGAACTGAAACTGAACTGTGCCAACTGAAGAGGAATAAAGTCTTCTGTCTTCTAAAGGTCAAGTACCATATGGAATCTTGACCTATACTCACTTGCTATGTATCTGGAGGCAACTACCTTGGGACGAGCTGGATGGAAGAACTTGTCGTTTGAAGCTATATTAGGCGCGGATACAGAGGGGGGGCAGTGGGCGCAGTTGCAAAAAACTGTAATTTGTTCCCTTGGCGGTACCAAATCAAAAATGTAACTTTGATATGCAATAACTTCAAAATTAATAAACCTACAGAGTTTGTTAATAGCTCCTTTTTTGGGAACTTTTTTGTTGTAAAAGGAATTTCAATCCAGATATTGAGTAAAACCAAATAATTTTCTTTTTCAAGATGGTGGCTTTCCCCTTACCCCGGATAGCTCAAAAACTTGGCATTATAATGAGGAGATGTAAAGTCAAACACAAATCGTACACATAATTTTGCCCATCAATTAATGAAATTTTAATAAATTTTTTGACAAAATTTGCTTTGCCATGAAGTTCCTGCACAATTTTCTTTGAATCTGTTAATTGTATGAACAAATTCTAAGTAGATCAATTTGTACTCACATTTTTCAAAAAAAACTGATAGTTTTCGACAAATTAAGAAAAAACTGAATTTTACCCTCTCAAATGGATACGCACCTTAAGATTATGCACATGCAAGTGTTTTTGTGAGTTTGTCACTTTCGTGGATGGGTTTTAGGAACTTCCGTGTCCTCTACTATTAAACTGATGAAGAGTACGAGTCCGATGAAGAAGATTGGAGAGAAACCAGCAAACGACTGCAACTGCAGCAGTCACTACCGAAGAGAAGAAGAATTTGGATGGAACTTCTACACGTAACACCTAAGGATAGTTGTTTTCGGCCGTTTTTAAAAACGTCAAGTTAACGTCAATTCGATTTTCAAACGATCGTCATTTTTTGACGTGAATATTGTTATTTTCAAATATAATGCAATGGTTTTGTTTGCACAAAAATCTTTTTTATCAATGTCATTCAATTTTCTTGCAAACGCATTTGACGTTTACGAACAAGTTCTCTGTCTTCTGAATGTTTTTGTTGTCAACTCGATTGTTTACTGCAGAATTGCAACGCAGATGATGTTTTCGATGTGTTTGTGATTGTGACAATGCTTATGCAGTAAAATTTGTATTTACCTTTTCGAAAAGAACACGTTTGCATTTGAGAACATACGCAAATGCATTTTTGACGCAGGTGACGATTTCGAAAACGGCTTTTAACCTCTTCAAGGATACTGGCACATATGTGTACATTTAGTTTTTCTCGCTGAACAATTTTTCTAAATAAAAAAAACTTAAATTTCTTTTACAGTTCGTTACTATAGAAACCCTTCATGGTAAAATAACAACAAAATATTATTTTGCAGCACTAGTAGCGTTTTTATTAACTAGGTAATTAAGTAAGCCATACAATTTGAATGTGGTCTTCCAACAGAAAAAGCTCATTCGTGTAATTTGAAGAAAAGAAAATATTTGTAAAAAAAACTCAAGGAAATTAGTATATAGTATTCATTAAACGTATTATATTAATTTCAACTCACTTTTTAAATTTTAAATTCTATTTTAAAAGAAAAAATAAAAATCCACATGTGTGTTCCGGTTATCGTTGAGCAGTACTTCTTTTAACTTCATAATAAATAATATTTTGTTCTTTGTATTTGCCTCAAAGCTATTATGCGTTAAAGAAAAGTTTGAAAAAGTGGCCAAATAGTTGCAAAAAGACAGAACAACAAAATTTTATATAAAATAGCTTTTCATTTTTTGAATGAAGCAATCGCCAATGCGTGGATTTTGCTTCATGAAGGCAAAACAAAGTCATATCCGTCTAGAAGACTTTAAAACGGCATTGGCTAACACAGAAACTCAAATTAATGATCAAAATTAAAAACTAGGCAGACCCAGTTCTGCATGGGAACCACCTCCTGAAAAGTTAAAAGCTGGACTAAGGTTCTTAGATAAATCAGAATTGACTCCATTGGACATTTTCCAAAGAAAATGCAACTGAAAAGCCCTCCAAGGTGTCGGGAAAAAAATGCAACAACTCGCTATATTTGCGAGAAACGTTACGAGCCGATGTGCCCAGAATGTATGAAATCTTTTCATTCATACTGAGAAGAGATCCATTAAAGCTAAACGGCCTCATATGTGTACATTTTACATTTCGTGAAAAAATAAAAAAAACTATTTTTTTTTTCGACTAATGAATTGTTTTTGATATTATTTCAATAAATTTGAAGTAAAAATAAATAACTGGATTTGGTTTTCATGTGAAAAATTCGTCCCTGAAGAGGTTAACTCGGAAGCCCATTGGCCGCCAAATAATCTTGTCCCAGGTAAAGAAGAGGCTGAAACTTTGTAAAGATACCATACTTCGGCCACAAACGTATAACCTAATTTTACACCGACTGTTCGAAATACTGTGGCAGTTATGAAAGAGGTAATTGCTTTCTACCAATTTTTAATTCATCCTCTTACATTGTTTTGTTTGACCAGGGCGTGTAGAGTAGACCTTATCAATATTGTGAAAACCGCTATTCTCAGTTTTTTTCCCCACAAAAATCCAGCCAGACTTTTGTATTCGATATCAAGATGCATGCACTTACAAGCCCTCATACTCGTATATTAGTTATGCGTTCACCCACAAAATTTGCTGCCAGCTTAAAAGACAATTTATAATGATTGCTCTTGCTCTGTTGAGATTATAAAAAAAAACGGTGGATAGAATATCGCGAATATACACAACATAATTAAGTCTAGTTATGTCTTAAAAATTTGTCCTTAATAGTGGAGGAACGATAGCCCAAAATAGTGCATTATTCAAGAACCCAGGGAACCTGCTCCGATTTTGATGATTTTTTTTTTCTGAAATGTAGGAAATTTAAATAAGAAAAAAGTCTACAATTCAAAAATCGACGCTCTCAACAGGATTTTTTTTTAAATTTGAAAAACCAATTTTTTTTTCAACAACAACATAAATTTTCCTGTATTTGCTTCGAACAATTAATTTTACTTATATAAAATACTCCAAGAGTTTATAAAAACGTTTAACATAATTTTTCTAAATACAGTAGACGCTTGATATAGTGAAGTAATAAAAACCAGGCCTGTTTACTTTTTTCGAGATTGTTCACTTTTACGAGCGGGATTTTTTAAAGGCTTTCTTATTGTGAATTTGATCGAAATTGCAAATTTTGTTCGATGTGAATGTTTTTACATTTATTTAAGTGCTAAACAAAGCTTTCTTTCAGTTTTAATAAATTAACTGAGACATTTTCTCATTGTTCTCAAGCAATCTTAGATTCTTGTTCTTGCGAGATATTTTTATGCAAAATACATTTTTATATAAAATGTTGTGTGTTCACTATTGTGGATAGTTCACTATTTTGAGATTCACTAAATCGAGCGTCTATTGTATAAAAGTCCAAAACCCAGAACGGTCAAACCCGCTTTTAGTCACAAGGAGATGATAAGCCATGCGCTTCCAGCGGCAACTGCCTTGATACTAAACGACTTTTACTCTTAGGTGATTGGAATTATAATAAGTATTAGGTTCTTTCTTTTTGTTGTTGTTTGTTCATTTTTCAGTATAATTTCAATTACGGACAACTTTTAAATCATATCTGCACAAAACAGTTTTGTTAAGATATTACAATATTGTGGCACCATATTCAAAACACTAAAGCAACCAAAAGTTTACCACAATAAAAGTTAAAATTCATTTAATGCACCACCTTTATTTGTCCTATTCCTCCTGCTTTCAGGAGGATTGGGACAGCTATGTGGTGGAATGGGACATCAAAATAAAAATGGGACTGAATAATCGCCCGACAAAAAATTGCAAGTGCGTTTCTTTACTAATGCTTGCTGAATTGGGCCAATAGTTTCTTTAATGTCCTTACAAAACAGTGTTCACATTTGGTACAAGCTTTAATTTATTTTTCGCAGAGACTCTTTCACATCCTTAGTATGGGAAAATTTAGGCCGGAATCATTTCGAAATTAAATGAGTTCGAAAATAAGATTATTTTGTCTCATTCGTTTTCATTTAATTTCGATATCTTAAAAGGGTCTAATGCATCTGATTGTAAAATTCTCCCGTTCCTCTGTGGGACCATTGCCCCAAGTTTGGAAACACTGGTATGGATGCTCCATTGGTCACTTTTTTTATGGCTGCATGAATTTGAGCTTCAGAGGATCTTTACTTGGTAGTACTCCGCTTTAAGATCTTTGGAATAAATTTGATGCAGGAGGAGTGGGATAGTGTCCCATTTCATCCAAATTTCAACGACTCACAGGCACTTTTTTTTTTTAAGTCTGAATTTCTTTGATCCCCTTGCTTAAAATGGATCAAGGTAACTAAAAAAAAATATGTGTTAAATTTCATTGAAATCGGTTGACGTTTACACGTGCTAGCGAGCACTTGAAGTTTTTCATATAAAAAACATGGTGTTTTGACAGTCTTTTACTCAAAGGGCCCGTAAAAGTGTAAACGTTGATGGAAAAACTTTAAACTTGGCAAATATGCTAAATACCATAAGGAGTATGCAAATATATTTTTTTTATTTTTGTAAACAACAGTTACTCCATTTAAAATAGCAACAAATGCACAAAAACAACGATTTTTAATAAAATTTTTTGATGGGGTTAAAACTATTAAAAATATTTTTTTTGATACTCCTAACAGTAGTTAATTTATGTGCCAAGTTTAAAGATTTTCCATTAACTTTTACAATTTTGCTGATATTTTGAATAAAAACTGTGAAAACCCCACGTGTTTTGAATGAAAAATTTCAAGTGCTCGCTAGCACGTGTTAACGTTAACCGATTTCAATGAAATTTTACACACATTTTTTCAATCGCCTGAATCACTTTTATCATTGATGAGAATAATTTAAAAATACGAATTTCAATATAACTGAACAAAAAAGAAATCTTTAATCGTACGTGTCTTCTCTGTTACCATCTTTCATATTTTTTTCTGTTAGTAAAATTAAACTTGGCATTAAACCAAGGATGGTTTTTGATAAATGTTGGTTTTATGAAAGTGTGCAAAAAAAATCAACTTCATATCTTAATGGACGGCGCAGAATTTTAAACTTCAAGGCAATGGTCAGAAATCTCTAAACCGTACGTGTCTTCTCCGTTACCGTCTATTTTTTTGAATAGACTTACTAAATTTCATAATTTTTTGGTGAAACTTCTGTGTCGTGTACTTTGTGATGAATTCTTAAAAACCACTGAGTTTCATAAAAAAATATTAATTTCTTAACAAGAAAAACCTTACTACAAGCGTCCGATTGTCTTCCATACCATTACATCACCTTCTCGAATATATTTAATTGGGGTTATAACTTCCACAATTAACGGAAGTAATTACAAACATTTGTTAGAATGACTATTTCTAACACCTGTACCTAGGATTTTCCACCAAGACATAACCCTTAACCACATATCCAGGCTAACTGAAAGCTGGATTGAGTCACAAAACGTGAAACTTTTGACACGGCCACCTAATTTGCCGACCTTAAACATCATCGAAAACGTTTGGACATGGCTATATTGAAAAGTTTATTAGGCTAGTAGAGAGTTTGAATACACTAGTTTACAACCAAAATGTATATTTGATGCCACTAATTTTTTTTTATAAATTTTGACCTTCTGAGCTCGAAAATCACATTAAAAAAAATTAATATGGATAGGTTTTCGAGATATGAATTTTTGAATATTGTGTTCTATATTTCCGAAGGTACCTTACTATTAAGGCCATATATGCACTAAGATATGCACAATCTGGCTTCAAATGAATTTAGTTGAACATTATTAAATTGTTGACCAACATCTCTTCTCTTTTTTTGTGATAAGCTGAGTAGTTGGAATGATATGGGCCACAATATCCAAAAAATC
Organism: Dasysyrphus tricinctus; assembly: GCA_963921185.1. Lineage (NCBI taxonomy): Eukaryota > Metazoa > Arthropoda > Insecta > Diptera > Syrphidae > Dasysyrphus > Dasysyrphus tricinctus. Next base: position 138,301,867 of record OY992530.1, on the reverse strand, counting down.
TTATTTTTGAACGAAAATAAGAACATCAAATCTATTATTTCAGCTAAAAAAATATTGAAATAATTTGTTTTTTAATTTTTACAGTAATAAGATACTTAACCAAGGAAAATTAGATATTTCCGGAAAAAATCTACGGATTAGTTCTAAAGTTATGCCCATTTATATACAAGAACAAAAACTCGATTTTTTCATTATTTTTTTACTTAAACCTTATTCATAGCAAAAAAATCCACAACTTTTGGTTTGGCAGTGTGATAACATGCTTTTATTGCCTAATTTGTCAGGTAAAATGGACTTTTAAGTTATTATTCAGTATAAAATATGTTTTGAGTGATAACGTGCCTGTCGAAAATTCATCTTTAGTCAGAGTTCAAAAAAGCTTACAAAATTGATCTTCTTAATATCTAACTTTTTTTTTCTAAAATTACTTTGAGGTACGAGTATGAAACTCACTTTTTTTGAAGGGTGTCACTGTTTAATTGGATTTGCGTTCTCATATGTTAGTGTTTATACCAGAACGAAAAAACGCTAGAAATACGAATTTTGTGTGTTTACTCAAAAAAGCTGGGTTTTTCTCATCTACCGTAGGTGTTTCTATATGACTTTTTACAGAAATAATTTTTGTTTGTTATAAGGCTTAACATAAAATTCGGTACCTGCCATATAGATATATGGAGAAACAATCAAATCATGTAACTGGTTGTCATTTTTGCCCAAACAAATAGACGGGTATTGCTAAAAGTGCTTCAGATGGCAGATGAGTATGTCACAATACAATCTGTCATGTGTCCTGAACTATATTGGAACACACTACCAGTTCCTAAGTGCCTGAAATCCTAGTAAGCTCAAAACAATATATTTTGGCTCTATATTTTCTATCATACATTTATATAATATGGCCGTTTTTTTCGAATAGGTGCGAATTTACCAACCTACTTTATTTTTGGATTCCCAGTTGAAATTTCCGCCCAGATTTAAAAATGCCAAGTATGGTGAAAGATTCCACCAAAAATGCATCTTGAGTGTATAATAGTAGCTTTTACATATATAAACAACCATAATTTATTAGCTACTTATCTCAAGATGCATTTTTGGTGGAATCTTTGACCATACTTGGCATTTTATTCAGCAAGGCTATCTCATAAAAAAACGGATACCGAAAAATAAACAGGACGATCCAACATCCAAAATCATTGCGAAACACACATATTTTTTCTCGAGATGGTGAATCTCTATCAAAAACTAATATAAACTCAAACTAAAGCAATGTATAAAGTATAAGGTAAAAGTCCCAAAAAATATTGAAAAAGTTGAATTGTTTAACTTCTACAAAAATGGTCATAACCAAAGAATTTATCTATAGATTTTGTCCGTAAATGCCTCATTTTTATTGCAATAGACTAGGCTTTGGGTAGAATGTTCAAAAATCATCATATTTTTGTAGTATATATTTTTCTTTTGCAAAAGAATACATTTCTGACCTCAATTTTTATTGAAAAAACAATGTTTTTTTAAGATTTCGGCTTATTGTACTTATAGGTACCTACTCGACCGATTGGGATTGGGAATTATTTTTGTTGGAAATTTAAAATTGTTTGATTTAAGATACTTTCCAAGCTGATTTCTTACGTCTCAATTAAGATATGCACCAAATACTAATAATAATAGTTTCGAAAAAAAATCAAAAAATCGTATCTCGAAAACCTATCCATAAACATTTTTTTAATGTGATTTTCGAAATCAGTGGACTCAAATCTATACGAATAAAATAGCGGCACTTAATGTACAGAAAATTTTATTTATTTTGTAAACTAGTGATATAAGAACCCCATAAACGAAGCTATCTGAGATGTCTGGAGCAGGATTTCACTAGATTTAATTTAAACATAAAAAAAAAACTTTATTTTTTAATTCCATCTAAACCATATAATAAATAAATGTTGAAACCAAAAAAAGTCTAAATTTCGATATTTTTGTTAATTTTTCAAAAGATTCTTTAAGTGACCTCAATCAAGTGTATAAAATGTATTATTTTATTATTGAAAAATATGTAATCCTACTCATAGATATTGAACATTTCCGGGAAAAAAATTTCCTACAGATATTTGCGGTGAAAAAACGATTGTGAAAAAAGTGGCCCCAAACAAGTGACGCGCAGTGTATAATGAGACTTAACGATTCAATGCTGGATCGAATTTTTGAAGCTATAATGAAAAACCTTTTATTCCTTCTGATATCTTTTTCCAAATACAAATAATAAAAATCATTCAAGGAAAATACAGGAAAAATGATTTTTCTGTTGAAAAGAATTTGGTTTTTCAATTTTGAAATTTGTTCCTGCTAAGAGCGTGGATTTTTTAACTGTAGATCAAAATCGGAGCAGGTTCCCCGGGTTCCGAAGTAAAATGCTAGTGCTCCTCCAAGTTTTTTTTTTTATGACAACATCAATAAGTTTTTAAATACGCCCGACGATGGAATTTTTTCCGAAACGCGTTGCGATTAATTTTTAATTTTAACTTTTCAAAATTGTGTAATAAGTTGGAAAACTTTTAGAATAAAACGTTTTTTTTTTAATTATTTAAAATTAAAACCTTTTTATTTCATAAAAAGGCGAGCTCGCCCAATGCATTACAGCCAGCGTTCACACTTTGCAGCTTTTGTTTGGTCTGAACTTAATGGTGACCATTTTTGAAGTGCGACTTTTATCATTTAATTACTTAATTGTTTAAGAAGAAGCCCTCGCTTTAAATAAAAATTTACTTAGGTCACTCCATTTTCTTTCGATAAAATAAAAAATGCAAAATTACCGTAGAAAACAAATTCACTAGTTTCAGGTAGCTGCAACCCTTCAAGGGGTTAATGGTTAAAAATTTGGATTTAAGCTTCCTACGGGTAAACAAATCTTCGGCAGTTAAATACTAAACAAACATTGAAATTGTTGAACCTCCAATTTTCGTAAAATGTAGCTTACCACTGTACGCATTTCCAAATCAAGTTTCGGTCTAATGTTTTGATAAAAGTACTTAAGAACACTTTATAAATTAAATTGATACATATTTTATCTTTATTGATACATAAATAAATCACAAAAAGAAAGTTAAGCTCTATTTACCAGGGCTTTGAACTACAGATTAAAACTAGATTAAAATTTTTTTTTTTTTTTAATAATTAAACAATGACTTGACTTAACGTGGGTAGATTTAATGAAAGTTTTTTTTTATGATATTCGATATTTATAATTTAGGTATGCTATATGCATGTGCATGTTCGACCACTTAACATCTCTACGTATTTGTTGAGGTTGTTCCTGATCTCAATTTAACTGTCTCAGAATCTCTTAACTTGTCTTGGTCTTTGCCAAACAGTTGATACCACAATCTTCTAGTTGCCGGATCTAGAACAACAAAATACACAAACAAGACAAATCCCTGCAAAGTCGCAGTGAAGCAAAAAAGATATGAGAAAACCAAACCAGCTTCCATTGCTGCTAGTAGTCCAAAAATCCACGAAAAACCGAAGAGGAAAAACATCATGACCAAAAGTCGGATTTGCTGGAAGATTTTCTTTTTCTCATTATGCTTCGAAGATGATGACTCCATGGTGTGGCTGATGTTCCAAAAGACCATTACGAAAATTATCAAATTAGCCGCTATAATAAGTGTCACTGGAATAATGACTCCTAAATTCAAACCGTGTCCAGAGGGATAGCACATTATGGAACTGTCTGTATTGAGATCCGGAATGTAAGATGCTGGATCAGCGGCTATCAATATAGCTGGAGGAATAATTGGAAGTCCCCAACCTATAATTGCTGATTTCAACACAAAATGCTTGGGTTTCGAGCCAAATACTTGAACATATCGTTGAAACTGGAAAAATGCAATAAGCAACATCCATGTGAACTGCACCAGCACCAAATACTGCAAAAGAGCTCCCACTGCAATGCATCCAATGTAATTTCGGTCCTCCATCAATTGCTCGGTCATGTCGTTGGTATTGACAAAACAAAATATAGCCATTTGACAGATCATCGCTGTGCACAAATGCAGCAGGACTTTTGAGGACGCCTTGGACCTCCAGGTTTTGAAAACAATACTAGTTAAAAAAATTCCCAATAATCCAATAATGGACAGTGTGCAGCCAATGAGAGTTATAATGTCCAAAGCTCGCAGATGAAGTTTGGTTATCAAGATACTATCTGAATAGTCAGCAAAACGGTAGTCTCCCCCGATAAGATAAGCAAATTGTGTCATATGATGTGTTCCACAGGCTATAAGGTCTCCGTGTTTATCCATCAATTCCATGCCATCACTGACCCAGGTTTTATAGTTCCAGTAACCACATCCAGTTTCTGAATGACTAATAGATGGACCACTGCTTCGGAATATTATGGGGAGAAGACCTGAAAAGGAGTGGCTTCCCCCTGGAATGGTAACCGAAGCGATTTTACTAAACACTTTTCGGCTTGTCCGGAGGTTAGGCTCTAGGAAGAGGACATCGCTAGAATAAACTTTTATAATAACCAAGCCGGGATGGGATAGGTTTCTAGTCAAATTCGTCCACAAGGCATAAGGAAAGAATGATGCCAACTGCAGTCCCTTATCCTTGATTAGATTGGTAACACTTTCGTTTGAATATAGGAAGCGATAGTAAAAGTCTCCGAATTCCTCTCGAAACATCTTCGATGCTTTATTAAGATCGCTACTTGGTTGATTGTATAATGCTATTCCGGAGACATTAGCTACATTCGGATCTATAAGGAAAACACTCAAATTCTCGGCCAAATGAGCTCTTACACCTAATTCAACCAGATCCAGTGTGTCAATTCGCTCTTCTTCCTTACGTAACCTTGTAATGCTTCTTTCTTGATAGGTTCCATCAACGCAAGCCTCAAAACTTGCAACCAATTTGTTTGTTGAATTGAAAATAGTCGACGCCCGAAGAACTTCTCTATCGGCTCCCATAAGCCCATTGTACATGCTCTGCAATTCCAAACAAAGATCAGCTGACTTTGCTCTTTCCACAGCTTGTTTAACTATTCTACAAGCAAAATGTATATCAGTTGGAATAAGCTTGATTTTCTTTGTCCTCAGATTTCGTTTCAATAGCCTGACAGCTTCTGCTGGTTTTGTTAAGTTCGCAACAAATGCTTGCTGTTCCAGATTAACCAAAAAATTTGTTATCAGCTTTTCTCGGGTCATGTTCAGGCAATCTGTTGGTCTTGCAGTAATATCTTCCCATTCTGGGTGTTGTTGGATCGAATATTTACATTTTCGAGTTAGTGGAAGTCCATTTCGTTGGAGGCATGGATAATTGGTTATTGCAGCACTTCCCACTTGTGCCTCATTCCAATATAATGAAGTATTTCCGAAACGTTCTGGTCGACAGAAGAGGTCAGATTTTTGATCATAGGACAGAATTTTTTTTTTGAAATGTTCGACTTCAGTTGTTGATTCATATGAATTTGCGTCTGCGAACCGATAAACGATCATAAAGATTAATAAAATTTTTAAAAATATATTCCCGGAATAAATTCTCGCGCCACCACCACCGCCGCCGATAGCTCTAGAACCAAACATGTTGTGGCGATCAGATCTAAAAGAATACTGAATGAATAATGTATAGAGCTTGTGGCATTAGCGTTTTGACCAAATTGTTATCTTTTCTAATTCGCATTTAAGGCGAGTCTTGTTTATTTATTTTCGTATAGGTATGAACATTTATCTAGGGTTAGTGCTTTGTAGATATAGTTAATTGATAACACTTCTTTTTTTATTTTATCACACGTAATTTCTGCAAAGAATAATGACTAAATCGTTTAAATAAGAAGAGGGCTGGTCATGCTTTAATATACTAATTCCTTAGGGTAGGGGAAAAGAATATAAATTATTATCTATTGCCAGGGATGAAAATTATAAATTCAGTGGGAAAAGTATTACAAATAAGAAAAATGTTCATACAGTACTGCCCCGATTTATACGTATTAATATTTACATAAGTTGAGTTTGTTCATGCGGCATTATCCAGGCTATAGAAGAGTAATCAGGGGTTCAAAAACTAAATAGGTCTATTCACATATAAGCGTTTTAATTAATCTGTAAAATATTATAAATGTTTCCTTAACAGGGTTGAATACTAAATCAAGCAACTAAAAATCTCGCATTTGAAATCTCGCATCAAGAAATCACGCAACATTAAAATGCGAAAAAAGCGTTGTCGAGTTTCTATAGATATTTGGTTTGCAGAAATTTTATTTTTCAGTGCAGAATTGTGACCGACGTGAGGTTTGAATTTGCGAAATTTTGATTTTCAAAATTGGGATATGCGAAATCTTAAGTTGCAAGAATTTGGTTGATATTTGCGTGATTTTTTAAGGTAAGATGGAAAGGCAACATTAAAATTTTTAAATAATGCGAAATATTGTTATTCGAGATTTTGGTTTGCGGGATTTTGTACCGCTCTCTAATCAATATGCTTACTTTCTTGCTTATCCGGTTCTAGTGTTGCTTAAACATCGATAGTCTATCGATAGTATCGATAGTAAAAAACTATCGCGTACATCGATAGTTTTGAAAAACTATCGATAGTTCAAAAATTCCAAATTGTGTAATGAAAGGCTTGTGACCATACAAATTTAAAGCAAAAACGTATGATATTTTAAGGCTGTCTATTGTCTCCATCATTATTTTTTTAATACTGAAATCCTGACATTAATGTCGTTTTCGATTGGATTTTCTGACTGTTCTACTCCTATTTGATTCCAATAGAATATGAAATCATCGTATTGTCAAATTTACACACACACTACCTACTGAATGACACCATATTATTAAATGCTTTCTTCAAGCATTCATCACTTTTGACAAGTAGTGCGACGAAAAACTGTATGTGTATGCGTGTGTTCCAAATCTACTCCTTCTTCAAATCGGGAATAGAAAAATACTCTGAAAACAGTACTCCGAACAGCCAATCGAAGGCTTTTGGAATAGATGGAGTGAAAATGGAGTAGAAAAGGCGTACTCCGAACGTCTAATCGAAAACGACATACGACTATGGTTCTCTTGGTTAAGAACTACAACACATCAAATATGTGAATAGTTGAAACCAAAGTTTGGTTATATAGGTACTTGATACTCTTAAAATGGCAAAAAAAACATTAAACGAAAATACAGTAGACGCTTTATTTGTGAAACTCGAAATAGTGAACTATCCACAATAATGAACACACAAAACTTTATATAAAAATGTATTTTGTATACAAATTTCTCGCAAACATTAAACATTGCTTAAAATCACTGAGGAATTGTTTTCATTTTTTTGTTTAAATCTCATTGACAGCTTTGGTAAACGCTTAAATAAATTTAAAATTCACATCGAACAAAATGTGCACTTTGGATCGAATTCATCTTTAGAAAGCCCTTTAAAGCTCCCGCTCGAAAATGTGAACAATCTTGAAAGAGTGAACAGTCTTGGTTTTTATTATTTCTCTACATCGAGCGTCTACTGTAGTTTTGAATGATCTAAAACTAAATAATTATTATCATTTAAATTCAATTAAAAAACAAAATGTTGAGACGTTTTTATAGCAAAATATCTTTTTCTTTTCAAAAATCATAACTCATTTTATAATTCAATGGATTTTGCAATAGAAGTCTTTTCAAGGCATATTAAAAATGTGTGTAATTCATTTGGTAAAACTATCGATAGTATCGATACTATCGATAGTTTTTTGTAAAAATATCGATACTATCGGAAATGGAAACTATCGATGTTTAAGCAACACTATCCGGTTCCCAATCCATGGAGGGTCTCTGTCTGAGGTATTGCGCTATTCCATCATCGGATGCAGTCCCTCACCCACTCCCTCAAGTCACCAAGACCAAGCACTCTTGCGTCTGTAACCGCCTGGGTTTCTGTAGCTGAGGTTCAGTCTTCCTTGACGTGTCGAACCTGGGGGCTGGGATTTGAATATTTCCTTGGCTGGAGCATTGGTTGTTCATTCACTCGATGTGGCCGAGCCAGTTAAGTCGACATGTTTCGATCTTTGGACAACATCCACATCTTGGAACAGCTGGTACAATTCACGATTGAATCTACTCCTCCAGGTGCCCTTTTCGCTTATAATAGGACTAAATATCCGCACCCGGCGCCGTAGAGAAGAACTGGTACAATCAGCGTGCCCTATACCTTTCGAAAAAGGAGCTTTAAACCCATTTGTTTGGCCAAACCCATGGAGCAGCAGCGGTTCGCTAGGGTAATTTTTCGTCGGATTTCCACTAAGGTGTCGTTCGTGGAATTCATGTTTGTTCCGAGATAGGTAACCTCCTTGACTACTTCGAAATTACTGCTACCAACAGTGACGTTTTTTCTTAGGCAATGGACAGATGAGGCTTTGTTTGTTAATAGCAAATACTTTGTTTTGTCCTCATTTACTTCAAGACAAATGAGTTTCACCTGTTCATCAATAGCTGTGAATGCTTCAAGTTCAGCTCGCTTGGAGCGGCCGATGATGTTGATGTCGTCCACATAGCCAAGCAGTTGATAAGACCTGTTGAAGGTGGTGCTTTCCATGTTAACACCACTCTTGCGCACTATCTGCTCCAGGACTAGGTTGAAGAAATCATATGATAGCGCATTTCCTTGTCTGAGCCCTTGTACAGTACATGTCTGGAATAGCTTGGATGAGCTATTACCTATTTTCACGTTGCACCACGTATTCTGTTACCTCATGTGGCATAGCTGGATTAGTTTTTTTTGGGATCCCGAGTGCCGACATTGCCAACAGAAGCTCTTGGCGCTGTATGATATGCGGCTTTGAAGTTGATGAAAAGATGGTGGGTCTCGATTTGAAATTTGTTGGTCTTTTCCAGGATGTGCCTCAATGTGAAGATTTGGTCTATCGTTGATCTGCCTTGCCTGAAGCCACACTGGTACCGGTACGTGCCGATCATAGTGTTGCAGAAAGGTTTAAGATGCTCACATAGTACGTTGGATCTTGTAGGCAACATTATAAGCAGGGATATGCCTTTGTAGTTCTAGCAGGACAGGACATATAGGGACGCCTTTTTTGTAGATTGGGCATATGGAGATATTTGACCGGTCGTTGGGCATTCATTCCACTTTCCTCCTACCACACTTGGTTGATGAGCTGGTGCATGCACCCTACCAGGATATCTCTACCATACTTCAAGAGTTCCACAGGTGGGCCATCCGAGCCGGCGAATTTGTTGTTCTTAAGCTTGTGGATGGCTTTCTATTCCTATTCAGTACCGGGCGTTATGGGACTGGATCTTCATTGGCTGGTCTCATACTTCTTTGTTCCCCTGTCGCTTTCTCTACATAATGCCCACCAAGCAGTTGCTGGAAATGCTGCTACAATTCCCTTTGCTTCGGTGACTAGGTTTCCTTCACTGTTTCAAAGAGCTTGCGTGCCAGTCCTATAACCAGATGGCAGTTGCTTGGCTGTTTTGTAGAGCCGGTGGGTGTTGGTGGTGGTGCTAGACTCTTCGAAACACTTGAGCTGTGAGGCTGCGGATGCTCATGTATTTCTGCACAGGGTTCTTTTCTCTTTCCTTCTTTTTTCACGGTACTCTTCTCTTGCTGCTCTTGTTTTCCGTTGCAGCATTTGCATTCGTGTATTTTCTGTCTTCTGCTTCAATAGCGCGCATTCATCATCATACCACGGGTTCTTTTTTCTGGGTGGTTGATAGCCTATGGTAATCTCAGCTGTCTCCTAAATGATGTCGCGATACTGGTTTCACTGGTTGTTGACGCTTGTGGCTGGAGGTACGGCTGCGAGTTTCCCGGTCAATTGCTCACTGTAGTCCCTGGCTTTCTCAGATGTACTAAGGAATGCAATGTTGAATTTCTTCCTTTGGGTGGTCTTTGTCTTCTTTTCGTTTAAGATGTTCAATGCGTGCTTGCGCCAATTAGCACGTGGTCGATTTGGTTGGCGGTTCGATCATTCGGAGATCAACAGATTTCTGTGTGTATCCTTCACTTGGGGAACCTAGTGCTACTTATCACCTTATTACGAGCGGCAGCAAAGTCGATTAGTCCAAAGCCGTTATCTCTTGTCGTTTCGTGGAGACAGTGCTTTCCAACTAATCCACCAAAGATATTTTCCTTCCCGACTTAAGCATTGAAGTCTCCGAGCACGACTTTGACATCGTATTCCGGACAGGTTCTGTAGGCTCCTCAGCTTCATCGGCAGGGGCGTGTGCACATATTAGGCTGAGTTTTGGAAGGTAGCTTTGATGCGGATTATAGCTGCGTGATTGCTAATCGGCTTTAAATCGATGACTTTCGATCTGAGTGGATTTCCCACGACGAATCCACATCATAGCATGTGCAATCTTTAATAACAGCTGTAATAAATGTCAAGATCTTTTCAATTCATTTTTCCTGATCCTGTCCATCGTATTCTCCTGGTTCGCAATAATGTCTTCCTTGTACCGCGAGAGGACAGATTCAAGTTTTTCGGTAGCATCTGGCGTATTGAGTGTCCAGGTGTATACTTGTTAATCGTAGTCCATTTTCGTTCCGTGTCTGGTTGCCATTTGAGGGGGGTTATTATCCAAGGCTACCCGCGTCTCTTTCATAACAATTTTCACTGTGGTCGGGTCGTTAGCCCAACGCACTAACTTCCAATCTGTAGGGCCATAACTTTAATGTTGCAATTCTTTCCTCGATCAACGTTCGCACTTACAAGTTTAGCAAGTCATGACATAAAGCCAAGACCTGTATCCGGCGGCTTCCAACTTGGAGATTATGTAAGCACTGGATGTGTAGGAAAAGATACAGCTCAAGGCTGCCAGTTCCTACAACATGCAATCACCACCACCAGTTTAGGTATGGGATGCACCCCATTCCTAAGCTCCCTCAATCCACCTCCTCTCTTTCCCCACACCTACCTTTCATTAATGCTATGGGGAGCGCAATGGATCCGCTAGTGTGACCATTCTCTAGTAGCATTTTTGTGTTTTATGCATATCCACTTATGCCCCAAAATATTTTATCATAAAACCTTCATCGTAATTGTTCCTTTTTAAACAGCATATTCACTAGCCTATAAGAGTGGGTACGTTTAAGTACTCATTGTGAAATATTGCTTTATTTACTTCATTAACAACACTGCAATAATTGTATTAAAAAGTATTAAATTGAAATACATACTTAACTAATTGCCTTTGCATTAATCAAAAAAAAAAGTAATTATTATAATTTTCAATAATGCATGGTTAACGATGTGTATAGTTTTATGTCTTTTTCATAAGGACTTCATTTTATGTAAAAATTTTATTATCGCACTAAAATAATTCTCATATTTCAACTATAAGAACTCTCATCAAATGTATTGTTCCACCAAAGTGGCTTAAGTAATGAAACAGACACACCAAACTCGTTACCCTCTATTAAAAAAGAAATTTCGCATAATAAATTTATTATTGTGGCATGTGGGCCACTTAGTCCTTGCTCCTTGTGTGTGTAAAAGATATTCGAGACTATAAACAAAACGAATGATAAAAATTCTCGAAACACGCAATGCGGGCTGCACTTAAGTACATTCGCATTATTAGAATTTTTATCATTTGAAGTTTTGATTTAAGAGACATACAATTTTACTTTTTTTGGGATTTTCAGTTTTGTTATTTTAGAATATGATTCAGAATAACTTCATTACATTGGTCCAAAACCATTTAAGTTTCAAGTGGAGAGCGCCAGCTTAAAGATTTGAACTTTATACATGATTTTTTTTGTTCGTTTTGTTTAAAACACTGATAATAGCACACTTTCACAGCAATCACAGTCAATAGGGACTTTGAGAAGTGCAAAATATACCTAGGTTTAAGCTTGATGTGAATATGTCACAAGATTTTACTTTTTTCCTTTTTGGACTGTACATCAAAATAGACCCTTTTGTGTTTTTTTAGAAATGAAAAAGAAATATTTTTTCAAAGTTTTAGCGTTAAAGCTCCAACCCTGTTTTGCCAGTGGCCAAAGTTACACAAGACAATGTATCGAAGGAAAAAGTTTCGAAATCAACAGAATTCCATTGTTCTTTGAGCAAAGTAATTTAATTGACACAGGTGATAGGTAACACAGAATTAAAAAAAAAAAAAAATCAAAACTGGATGTTTATAAAATAAATTATATATTTACGATGATCACTGATTCACCGACTGACTCACTGATTGACTCTGTAACGCTGGAATCGGGTATTGGGAAAATAACGGGCAATATCTTTAAAGATAGGTGATAAGCACCTGTGGGTTAAATCTCAGTGTTGCCACTTTTGGGAAAATACCTTTCTTATATCAAAGGGTGGACTTCCAATTTTTTGGTGGTTTTTAATAGGTATTTTGAACATGGCAAAAGTTGCGGAAAATATCAGTGCTGCCACTTTTCGGGAACATATTTCTTTTGATATCAAATGGTGGGACATCCAATTGCCAAATGCGTTTTGGAAATATAAGGTGGATGTCATTAAAGATAGGTGCTGAGTAGATACACCCAAGGATAAAATGTCAGTGTTGCCACTTCCCGGGAACACAGTTTTTTCTGTCAAAGAGTGGGACCTGCACTTTTTGGTAGCTTCTATACATACCAAACGCATGCTGGGAAAATAACAGCTGATGTCTTACACAAATTTGGGTAAAATATCAGTACATGTCTCCACTTTTCGAAAACATACTTTTTTTTGGTGCAAAGGACTTTTTTTGGCAATTTTTAATATTTTAAACATAAAAAACGCCTCCAGATGCCAAACGCGTGTTGGGAAAATAAGGGTTGATGCTTAAAAACATAGGTTTTGATAAGACACATCTTGGGGTAAAATTTCAGTGTTGCCAGTTTTTGGGAACATACGTTTTCTGATACCCTCCACTTCTTTGGGGATTCTGTTATTTTGAAAATTAAAAAGTTCCGGAAATGCCTTTAGATCCCAAATAAGATTAAAAGAATTTTTTTTTTAACTATTATTTCGATTATTATGCAAGTGTTTTTAAATTAATTCATTTTCAACGGGCGCCTTAGGCGCGCTACAACCAACTAGTATGTTAATATTTTACTTGTTCCTTGAGCGATTACAAAAAAAAAAATCCCGTTCTTGTAACCTCGTTGTTCCTCGTTCCTTTAGTCTGGATGGAAACAGCGTGAAATTGATAAGACAGAATAAAAGAAGAAAAACATATTTTCAAAACAGTGTTTAAACAGAAGTTTCAACATTTTCGTTGTTCCTTGAGCGAAAATATTTTTTTTTCTTTTTTTATTCCTATTTTTATTAGACGTGTCAATTTTTATTGAAATCGCTGAAGGAACAAAGAATTTGCAAAATTCTGACATTTTTGTAAAAACACCCTGTTTTGAAAATGTTTATTTCTTTTTTAATATTCTGCTGAAAATATCAAAATTTCAACGAATTGCCCTAAAATCACCTTTTTCCGGAAGAGTAAGAAAATATGAACATTTCAGATTTTTTTTTAGAGATTTTTTTAATGCCTTGACATCCTTCAATACTTGACTTGACAACTTATGACTTGACAGATGGGGGACGAACTATATTTTGACAATTCACCACCTTCTTCATCATAACAAAAATATTTAACTTACTCAAACTTTGTGGCATTGTGGGGCAATGCCCTACCTTAAAATTCCAATGCCCTTTCTTAAAAATACCATCAACCATCGGTACAATTTTTCTCATTTTCTTTAAATTACGAAAAAGAAATGAATTTGAAGGAAAGAAGAATTTGTTATTTCCGGCTCAATTTCCATTTTGGTTTTTGGAAATTTCTGGGGTAATTCCCATAATCCCTATTACCGAGTTCGTCTCGTTTTTTCGACAACTTTCGTTTTCTCTGTCGTGTCGTTTTTCAAACGGCATTCCATAACTTATTCGACGTGACAAATCTATAGCAGATTTTAAAACGATGAAAAAGTAATAGATATCTGTCAAACTCAAGTGGAATTGAAAAAAAAAAAAAATCATTAGACAACGCTCAAAAAACAATAAGTGTGGTTTAGTTTTATTACATATTTGCAATTAAGTAATTAAAGTGATTAATTTGAAATGTTTTATGACGCAAATAGTGATAGTGACGAGGATGAAGAAGTAGAAACGCGGTATTTTGAAAATTTACAATAAATTATCTATGTATAAAAAGAAATCAAAAAGATAAGGCATAACTCAGAACCATTTGATTTAAATGAAACTTTTGTATTCTTTAACAGATTCAAGCAGTAAGATTATCTGAACAATGTAATTCCATTCCCTTTTTTATATCAATTTTTGTTTGTATGCCCTTCAGAAAACCCCTTGCAAGCTGCTGATTCCTTTCCTTCAGCTCGACAAGCATCTGGCAATGATCTTGGTTTGATAATTTTAATTGCCAATGTAAGCAAATATTCTATTGTTTTGTTTATGATGAATTTAATAACAATAAATTTTATAAAATAAATTATTTAACATGAATATTTACCATTTTTCGGCCTTCCATCTCTCTGTCATGAACAAATTTTCGATTGACAGATACTGTCGTTTTTTTTGTTGACGTCGCTTCTTTTCGTCTTACAGAATGCAGATTGAGAACTTTCAACAACGTTTGACGTTTACTCACGACAGCGAAACGAGTGGCAAAAGTTGAAAACGACAAATGGAATGCAGATTGTGTCGTGTCGTATATTTTGCTGTCGTTTACGACATCGGTAATAGGGGTGAATATTTTTTAGAAATTAGTATGGAATATATTTCCGGTCATATTTCCATTTCATTTCCTGGACTTTTTTTCAAGGCGATCTGCGGGAATTTCCAACTTTCTGGCTCAATTTCCTTTTCAAATTCCACGGCAATTTCCAAAATGTATTCCAGAAAATTATCTGGGCTTTTTTCCAAAAGAAATTCCGGGTAATTTCCGAGAGCCCCTTAAAATTGTTCATAGGAAGGTGGATTGAAAATAGTATACTAATGCAAAGAACATTCATATATAGGTTTTCCCGTATTTGGGCAGTGATTTGAAATCCAATAAAAAATGTCATTCAATTTTTTTATTTTGCGGGGTCTTAAGACAAAATGGGTGTTTTTGAAGGTTCACAGATATTAGGAGCTAGTTTTGATTGTATTCGATACATGATGGTTCCATGAAAGACCAGGAACATTAACTTTTTCTTAGCTGAATTTTGTTTCTTAAATAAAATCCCAATTAGAACAATTTTTTTTTTCTAAGATTTAGTTTGTTTTTATATGCTCAAAAGAGAAAGGAAGAGGAGAGCTTTAATTATTTGCGTCTGTACGTCTGTGCGTCTGTGCGTCTTTGCATTCACTGTTAATCGACCTAGACGCTAGATTCTTATAGTGTTTCTCAATTTGCTTCAAATTTGGTACAGAGCATTTTTATGTAGTTTCCTGGGGGAGAAATTGAACTATTTCTTGCACCTCATATCGAAAGGGAAGCACAAGTTTTGTTGTTGTTTTTCTTCAAATTTTCTCAAAGACTATATCTGAATTTTGTTTAAAATTCGTACCTGTTGCAATTGTCTTATTTTCGGTTTATTTCTGTTTTTATTTTTCGATTAATTTATCAAAGAAATGTACATAATATAGTTCTTTGATTATTACTAGAACAATTTTGTTCTAGTTTTGCCACACTCGTACTTTTTCAAAATACCAATAGAATTCCATTTTGAAATTTTTCAAACTATTTTGTTTTTTTTTTTTGTTATAAAACCTTTAAAAAAAAATAACCCTGGTGATTGATAGAAAAAAAATCGTCAAAGAAAAAGTGTCCGTTGTGTAAACGTTGTTTTTTGTGCGTTGTCAATTTACTATTTGCAAACAAAAATCGCAATTAGACAGTTCTATGCAAAAGAAAACACAAATGCCAAACGAAAATTTTTTTCCCCAAAAGAATATCAGTGACGGTCAATGAAAAATTGAATTTTGTTATTACTTTTCTTTAAACTTCTCCCTTCACAACATTATCTAATAATTGTTATTGATATAAAAATTTAAAACTAAATATCTTCAATGCATAGCCACGATAGAGCTTTGGACCACAAAAGCGATTTCGTGCGATCCAGTCACAAGTAATTTTCTTTTTTATTCTGCCCTACTTGTTTCCATCGCTGCCCTACCTTAAATTTGACTCTAGCTACGGCCCTGGGTCGCGCGTACTTGCTGTTATGTTCAAAACACTGTGGGTTTAGTAAAATTGTACATTAAAACATGGAAATTATGAGAGCAAAATATAGGGAAGCATGAAAAACGATATTTAAATTACTCCTTTGACAGTTTGAGGTGAAAAAAGAATGCCATCTCAATTCCTGATTGAATATGATTGTATGGAAAAAAAATTAAAAATCGTTGGAGCGGTTTCTTAAAAAATTAATTTTTCTTAAAACATTTTTAAAAACAAATTTTGGTATACAAATCTAAAGTATATATTTATGTGAATATAAAACAAAATTAAAAAAAAATTGCCAACCCGTTTTTGAGTTATCGAATTTTCAAAACTCTCAACCATTCCTGTGTGCGTGTTGTTGGCTGGAATGGAGGGGACCTATAGTTTTTTTGCCGAGTCCGAACGGCTAGATGAGATGCACTTATTCATGACAAGTTCTCTTGGAGGATTTGTCGGTTCCTCGCAAGAGGCAGTTCCTCAGCTGAAACATTTCTGTTTTTAGGTGGAACGGTGGGGAATCGAACCATCATGCAACGAGGTACTACTACTAAAACTACGTATTTAGGACATAACAGGTACCGTCCAACGAATTTAAAACAAACTAATTGAATATATTTTTGAGAAAATTTGAAGAAAAAAAAAATTGTTGGCAGCTTCCCGTTCGAAATGAGCTTAAGCAAAGATTCTTATTTCTCCTCTAAGGAACTAAATTAAAATGCTCTATATCTGTACTAAGTTTGTAGCAATGTAGTCCACTCATTAGAAAACCTTCTTTTTTATTTATTCCATCATCGTAATGTTTGTTTTGATTAAAGGCGAGAGATTCAAGTCCGTTTTTTACGAATTTTTTTATGAAATAATAAAATTGGAAAATTGTACCCATAGTTGATGGTATTTTTAATGAAGGGCATTGCTATTTTAAGACAGGACATGGAGGGTCAATGTCCTATCGTAGCTACGGCCCTGGATCCATATTTTATAATTTCTGAACCATATCCTACGAGCCCTGCAAAACTCACGATACTAAAATTTGGTTTGGTTGTTTATATGTGAAACCAACAAGTTGCGGCCCCTGTTTATAATACAAAAAGTATCTTCCATTGATGTTCTTTTAATTCTCTCCAGCAGTGTATTTTGATGATAACCTTAACATTTCTATTGGATTTATTTTTCTCCATTTCTTCTTGATATATTTATGTATGTACCTAACATATGTATACATAAATAGTTGTTCATATTTATTTATGTTTCCGACGCTACTATAAAAACGATCTATTTTCATATACAAGTATGTTTATTTACGATCAAAAAAGTATTTTCAGCATTAGGTATATTTTTTATTTGAATAGCTATTTCTTAATCTTTATGAAATTTTTGCTAAATAATAAAAAAAATCAATAATTTTTTATTCGTGACTAATAAGAAAGTAATAAATTAAATGGCCATAAACAAAAAATAAAGAGAAATAATAAAAAAAAAGGAATCTATTTATGTTCGCCATATGGATGATATGTAGCCAGCTGATATGGGCTAATAGACGTTACGTAGATATTTTTGATACTTTAAAGTTAAAACGAATGAAAGCAATATTATTATGTACAAGTATATATGTATCTACATCTATAATTTCTGATTGGAATATGCCTTATTTGTTTATCTTATGGTGCAAGGAGTTTTAAGAATTTAATAATTGAAGGGAAAATTTATAAACTTTAATATATAGGGTCTTTCGTGAAAAATATATGAAAATACAACAGTAATGCAACAAATAATGCGCTCTTATTTGAAATTGAGAAGAGATATTGATGTATGATGTACTAATGGCCAAATGAGCCTGTCTGTCCCTATACTGTCCAGCTTGAAACCTAAGTTGCACTTCAACTCCATGTGGAGCATAGGGCAGCAACAAGATCTATCCATCTATTCCACAACTAAACATTGGATATGGTTTGTGGCCAACGAATCTTCCAAAATAGCTCCAAGGGCCTTAAGCGTGAAACAGATTGAACAAGCACCGGCAACAGCGGCGGTCATTGTTTTAGAACCAATGTATTTAAATCGTTCAGATAAGAACAGCACCAGCAACGTCAACAGCTCGTAAGACCAAAGTCCTAAATCTGCTGTTGCTGGTGAATTGCTGACTTTTCCGCAACAATATTCAGGGAAACCACACTGCAATAAATAAAATACCTTCTACATGGAACTTGTTGTTTAAGTTTTTACTTTCGATTCTATGTGAAATGTCAAGCACATGAAATGACGGTGCTGGTGGCAATGTGCTGGTCAGCGCACAGCGTGCTGTTCTCTGTTGACGGTGCTCTGGTGCTGGTGCTGGGTTAATCTGTTTCACACATTACTTACAAAATGTACCGGAGACATCGGTTGAAGAAAGCCTATAAGCTGCTCGAGGTGTTGACAGAGCTATGTTTGACAGACTAATATAGCACGGATTTTACATAAGATTTAAAAAGAGTCCGCACTTGGTACATAGCGAATTCCTCATAGGAAAGAGTATTCCAATAGAGCTCAACGGGCCTTCCTTATTCTGATATTAAAATCTACTTCTATTCCACCCATCAATTGCTACACAACTGCCCAGATAATTAAGCTGCCTCACCTCGTCCTTAGAATAATCTGCTGCTGAATGTTTTGGCCGGTGTGCATCACTTTGGTTTTGTTGACCTCAGTACCTCATGGCATAATGGCTAGTTCGTTGGACTGTCATGCCGAAGGGTTGGGTTCGATTCCCACCTGCTTCCACCTAAAAACAAAAATTCTTTTTCCGAGGTACTGCCTCTTGCGAGGAACTGACAAATCCTCCAAGAGTATCTTTGTCATGAAAAGTGCTTCTCATCTAGTCGTTCGGACTCGGCAAAAAATTGTAGGTCCATTCCTGCCAACAACACGCACACAGAAATGGTTGAGAGTTGTAAGTCACTAGGCCAGGCCCTGGTTCTCCTCGAGCTGTTGCACCACCCAATTTATTTGTTTATTTTTATTTCGTAACCCTTATACCCAGCCACCTCTCCGTTTAACTGCAGTGATTGATACATTTGATATAAGCCACCAGTACTATTTGCCAGGAGACAGATATCGTCTTTATAGTCTATATTTCTGATTTTATCAAGCGGTATCCTTTATATTGCATGCCTTTTGTTTGAGCCCACTATGATGGCAGACATTACATCGTCGATTTTCATTAAAACGAGGATAGGTGAAATAACATCTTCTTGCCTCACTCCTTGGCGTCCGACCCTTGTTGCCAATAATTGTATATTATTGTAGGATTATTAAATGCTATATTAGATATCTTCGTAGGGATTCCCCTCAGAAGAAGGGGTATACACTTACATTCCCGATTAATCCAGTCAAAAGCCTCCTCGAAGTCAACAAACATAAGGTAGAGCGGTGATTAAAACTTTGACGATTATTGCACAATTATAATTCGCAAGGTGTTAATGTCATCGACACAAGATCGACCACTATAAGAGAACGCTTTGTTCTTCTTGAGCGTAGACTCGGTCCTGGACTTTATCCTTTCTAGAGAAATAGTTGCCATGCCATGAACTTCGGGAAGACGAACAAAACGATGATACCACATCAATTGTTACAGTTTTTGAGGTCACCTTTCTTTGATAACTTCTCAAGAATATCCTTGCAGTCACTGGGATAGGTTTCATTTTCCCAAGCGGCTTTCACTAGTAGTTGTAAAACGCATGAACTAGCTTCAGGATCTGCTTTCAGGAACTCTGTGAGCTGCTTTGTTGAACTTTTGAAGTTGAATCACCGTTTTTATAGTGGCGCTCGTAAGTTGAGGATCCACATTTGCATCCTGGACAACGTTGAGCAGTGAACAAAAAAGAATCTTACACGTGCACAGCCGATCTTCTTAAGTCACCAACATGCTGCCATTCACATCTTACTCAGGATGGACCTACATTTGCTCCGTTTTCCAACAATATTTTTGGTGATTTTGTACAGCTACCGTTTATCACCTCTTCATAGCATATTTCTGCACTCCCCGCAAGTTTGTTACCTAAAGCGTGGTACACATTATCAAACCTGAGTGTCACGCGTGTTGGATATCAAACCTGCGTGAAAAGCTTCGCGTACACACTTATCAGTTATGTTGGGCGTCAGGCAAGGAAATTCCACTACTCTCAGAAAATTGTTTCTTTTTATTTTGATGCTATTTCCGCAACGAATCGTGTTGATTCCTTTTTTACATAACAAACACGAGCTTTTTCTTATTTTGTTTGAACTTTTTCCACTGATTCGCTATAAAAATTCTTGTTTTGTTCCGTGAATGACGGCTCATGAATGAAATTGTGTACACATCACCGAGCAACCACCCAACAAACCGAGGGTTGTCACGCAGTATCAAAAAATTTTGTGAGCAGGCAGTTCTGAGTGTCAAACCATCATTCAGCGTGTACACATTGTCAGTTCGGTTTGATATCCAACATGGCTGACACTCAGGTTTGATAATGTGTACCACGCTTAAGACATTTTTCACGTCTCAAACATCTTTGCACTATCCTATGAGCTACTTTATTCTAATTCCTTTAGATTGGTTTGCCATGATTTCTTGCTTTCAATGTCCTTCGCTGTGTATTTTTGTGGCAGGTGTTTTGGGTTAACCATGAATCCCTAGTTCTAGCCTGTTGTTCCACAGGGGTAATTTTAGTGTCAAATTAAAAGCCTGCCTCCTTGATATACCTTGTGAGCTAAGGTGGACAGCACATGTTCGTATATTTCTTCCTGGATCGTATATTTCTTCCTGAATCGTATATTTTAATTTGATTTTTTGTTCGACTGTCACAAGATTCCCGTAATTTTGTTACATATTTTGTTTGGGAATAAAGATCCTCCAATCACTGTCTCTGCTAAAAACTTATTAAGCAAATCTATGTAAGTCAGCCATGACATTAAGAAAAAGCAAAGCAACTTTTAAATACCAGAAGGATCTACATTTTTTAACCACCAGGACTGGTTCTTCAGCTTTAGCATTTTTCTTCGGTCCCGGCCGGACACAGTCCGACTAGAACGAAAGCGTTCCACTCTATATTTTACGAGGATAGGTCTCGTCTGTAAAACAGCCACCTATCTACAACAGTTCTACGTCCAACGTGGTAGATAAGCGGAATCGCCACTCTATCCTGGATCAGCCCTCGACTGTCTTAATAGAGAAATACATGGGATGGGGGGGGGGGGAAATAAAACTGATTAGACGCAGACTCTTGTAGTATCTGTTGTAAGGGTACAACAACGCCTCTCAAACACCCGCATCTTTTACATTTGAAATGGAACAGCTTTGAACCAAACGCGGGCCATCCATTCCATAGGTAATCATCGCCCGGATGAGGGCCATGTAGTTAACTACATTTTAACTTGCCAGTGGAAGTCCATTCCCTTATGGCTCCATGCAACGGAGTCCTAAAAAGATAGTTTATGATTTCTGAAAGTTGATTTTCAACTTCTAGCCAATATAATATCGTTGAATTTGGTTGAAGTCACGCTGCAAAGAATTTTGATGACCCAACTTTTTAAGTTCTTTTTTACGCAATTAGATCGTTGGAAAACACGATTGATTGCCTTAGTAAGACTTCATACGAGTATCAGATTGCTGCGCTGGTGTAAATGCTGAATAGAATCGTGGAGTTGAACGCTCCCTGCTGAAGACCATTTTTAACATTAAAGGTTGCGGTAGAGGTAGAGCATAATGCATGAGAGTGGTTTAGTTATATGTATGCCAAGTCTTGTCAGCTTCGGATAAAGACTCTTACCATACGGTGTCAAAGGCTGTCTGCAAATTAAGCAGACAAGCACCCGTACACTTTTTTTTAAATTTTTTCCATTGGATATCATAATCAAGTTCAGACTCGGCATGAATTGTGTCCTGCCCCACTTTAAAACCGAACTGATTATTATATTATTGTTCTATGCCCACTTAGACAAAGCTCTATTAATAACTTATTCGAATACCTTCCTGATACTCGGAAGAAGACTTATTGACCGTAGATTCGCTGTATTGAAATTGTCCTTTCCCTTTTTTTTTGAGAGAATTCACCACAGCTGTAAACTGTAATCCAACGCACTGGCTAATATGCATTAGTCAGAGCGTTGTTAAATAGTGTAGTGTAAATATTTCTTTCGGTAAATGTCGAAGTACAACGTTGGATATAGATACCATCGACTCCTGCTGACTTCTGCTACTAATGAATTGAAGATGAGGTGAGCTATGATAGCTACTATGTACTTGTGTGTTGCCATTGTGCTCATCCCTCCCGTAGGTAAGTTGATACGATGACCTTCTGGCATGCTAACCCCAGCCCTATCTCCTTCGGTGTAACATTGTAATTGCTTGTCATGAATTTTGTCAAACCGATATCGAATGGCTCAAGTGCAAAATTCAAGTTAAAAATTAAATGTGCTTGATTTTCCTAGATCACGCACAGATTATTATCCTTTAACATGCATGCACATACCAACATGTTATCTATGTGATACCTATATGTGGGTGATTGGGAATTCTGAATTGCTGACAATGACAAACTATAATGTAAGTTACCAACAAAATACCTTGAACCATGAAACCTAATTTTATCTTCAAATTGCACACCGTATGGAGTATAATTATCCTGTCTAATAAAGTCACATAACCATGTCACCTTTTTCCCTGTGGAGAGGTTCCTTCCGAGATCCAAGCTTCATGCCAGGTGAAATAGTTTAGTTAATTCGTGTGCACAACAGTGAAAGAGTATTTATAAGAAACGATTTTATACAAAAATATACTCGTAGAGATACAACCATGGATGCCACACGGCAGCTCGGTGGAAAAGGATCTTTCGGAGACGAAAAGCTTCGAATATATTATGCGTCTTATATGTAGTTCAACGGTTATTAGCAGATGAAAAACACCTCTGGGAAAACTTCTTTCAAAATTATGTTTGCGCAACGTGCAATGCATAGTTATAGTTTTGTTTTGATTGAAATCGGGGAAAATTGAGGAAAGATGAGCACTTAAATTACCCATCCCTAGGCGACACAACGGAAGATGGAACAGCATCAGCATCGGCACGCGAATGCAAAACGAGAATGTGTTTCCTTTAGATAAAATGTTAAAGGAGAAAATTTCCATGTCTTAAAGTTTTACTCTTATTTGTCTTAATTGGACTAAGAGAATAGTTAGCTGAATAGCTGAGTTGGATGGGCTTCTAACGAAATTTGTTTGCGGAAAGAATACCAAATTCAACGAATACTAATTATTACTTTAACAACTCTATATGATGAGCTTTAAGGAAATATTTATTCAAACTTATGCTAATTTAAAAGAAGTTTGATTTAATTCAATTTTCTGAAATAATTTTCTTGGTTATGTCTATGTCAATTTTGGAAGTAGAATAATTTAATAATGTTTATTTTAATTAAAAAACCTAACTTTAAGTAATTATTAGGCATTGTAAATAATATTTTATAATTAATTAAACAGGTACGTAGGTAGGATAGACACGGTGCATTCAAGAGGACACAAGCGTCCACAAGCTTTTTTTTTCAAAGTGAACCTCTGTCTTTCAACTCCTTCTCTCACCTCCCCGTTGTGAACATCGGGTGCCTAGTACCTTTATCTAAAGATGGAGTTCCAATTCCTGTGGACGGTTTTAGGTGGCAGCAAACGAGAGAGTGGGGGAGAAGTGCTCCCCCTAAGGCATTTCTTCCTATCCAGCTGGGCACGGAAGAATTCTCCAAATGAAATAAACGGTGGCGTCTATACTTCTAGAGTTCCAGTTAGATTGAACTACTTCGTGAGCAACTTATATGGGCTACTTCGGGCTATATGGAGCGGTTTATCCGACTCCCTACACTTGGAGTTATATTAACGGTCTGTTCCTCCAGGTTGGGGGTTGTGCGTCGGGGTAACTTCTCTACCACGGAAAACAACAATGGTTCCGAAAAAACAACAAGCCTCGGATATGCGGATGATTTTACGAATTTCGGATCTGCACGTGGAATGTTCGGAGAACCTGGATAGGCTAAAGGCTGATGTAACAGCCATACAGGAAGTGCGATGTAATGGAGACGGCATACGAAGGATGAAGTCGTTAGACAACTACTTCGGCGAGTGCTGCAAGGAACAGGGTCCGCGGCTCTTTGGTTGTGGCTTTGTGGTAAGGGGGAGACTTAGGCAAGAGCGCCTGGTCACAATCCGCAACAAAGAAAAATTCAAAAACTTCACGTTGATCTTTGCTCACGCTCCAATAGAAGACAAAGATGACTCAACCGAGGAAGACTTCTACGATCTCCTCGAGAGTACATAAGATAGGCACCAGAAGTACGATATCAAAAGCATCCTTGGCGACTTCAACGCCAAAATAGGAAAGGAGGACATTTTTGGTTCAGCAGTCGGAGGACGCAGCCTGATGCACGACAACACTTCCGGTAATGGACTCAGGCTGATTTACTTTGCGGCATAATGCCATCATAGCTAGCACTCGATTCCCGTACCTCAATATACACAAAGGCACCTGGCGGCCTCCGGATCAACGAACCGTCAACCGATTGATCATGTTGCGATTGACGCCAGACATGCTTCCAGGGACCTGGATGTCCAAACGCTCCAAAGGGCCAACATTGACTGGGACCATTACTTTGTTGTAGCTCAAGTACGTATGCGGATATATACATATGACGCCACAACGCCAAGTGGATGCTGTGGAAAAATTTGATCTCGAGAAGTTAAAATTACAAGAGATCGCCAGACCCATTGTTGACCAAGTCTTTTTTAACCTTTTAGCAACTCCGCCACCAGCAAAACAAATTCGTCCAGAGGACCCTTAAGTTTCGTTAAAATAGTTTTTCTTCGGCAGTTGTTTTCTTTTGAACAAATGTTATAAGAGGTTTTATCAATCCATCGACATCGTAGCCATCCCTTAATAGAATTTCCCGTTTGATAGCTTGACAGATGAGGAATAAACTGCATTTAGTGTAGTTCGATCTAAATATTATCCAATTACCAAAAATCACCCTTTCCAAGAGCAGTTAAAAAACTGGAACATTTCAGATTTTTAAGAAGGTTTTTAACCCATCCAAATTCCATCAAACGCAGGTGGTAGGTGAAGAAAACTCGGTTCAGATTTTTTTTTAATTTCAAATATTCATTTTGGTTTGGCAAACAATACATTCAGCCCGCATCGATGACAAACTGAGTGGATGCTTAACTTTGTGCTAAACTTGATTTGACACGGCTTAATATACTGAGTTGACACATTACTAAAGGTATATACTTTACTGGGAAAGAAAAAACGCAGTGGTCAAATTTAGTTTTTAAACTTTTACAAAGTTCACCGGACCGCGCTCTGTTTCATCAGACCTTAAAACTATTAACATTAAGAGACTTCATTATCATCTGCTCTGGCGTAGAGTAGAATCTAACAAGCATATTCGAGTAGAATCTAACAAGCATATTCGGTTTTTAGCTAGCTGTTTCCAGGTTCGCACTACAAGCTGGTTGAGGTCTTCTTCCACTTGCGTGAGGCGCATGCAACGCTGTCTTCCTCTATTGCGCCGCGCGCACTGCCGTCCCACGGGATTGGATTGAAAGACTTTTCGGGCCGAAGCATTGACATCCGTTCGCTCTAGGTAACCCAGCCACCTCAGTCGTTGGCTTTTCATTTTTGTGGCTTGGTCAGTGTCGCTATACAGCCTCTCAAAACAGCTTAAGGCGTTCTCATCCACCGTTAACAGTGTCTATGCCTCTGCACCATACATCAGGACCGGGATGATAAGCGTCTTATACAGGGACAGTTTAGTTGCTCGAGGGAAGGCTTTGCTTCTCAATTGCCTTTTAAGCCAAAAGAAACAGTGATTTGCAAGGGGAATTCATCGTTTGATCGCAACACTGCTATTGTTTGCTGGGCTTATAGCGGATCCTAGGTATAGACAAAGTCTCTGACCACCTCAAAATTATAGCTGTCTATAATGACGTTCTGTCCGAGACGTCGATGTTGGGTGTCCTTTCTTGTTGACAGCATATATTTCATTTTGCTTTCATTCATTGTGAAACCCATCTTCTTGGCTTCCTTCTCAATACTCACGAAAGCACCACTGACATCTCGCTTTCGCCCGATTATGTGAATATCGTCCTCTTGAGCGTAAGCGAGTAATTGGACGGTTTTTTGAAAGATTGTGCCTCTAGTGTTGACGTGAGAGTTTTGCACTATTCTTTCAAGAACGATATTCAAGAAGTCACAAAACAGCACGTTGCTTTGCCTTAAACCTTTTTTGACATCAAATAGGCCGGTGAAGTATTTGCCTACCTTGATGGAGCAGCGTGCCGTGCATTCTCCATTGTCATCTTGCACAAACGGCCGAGTTTGGGAGGGATGCCTAAACTAGATTTGAAACTCCTGGGTTTTCCCAAGATCTGCCGTAGTGTGAATATTTTATCGATGGTAAACTTCCTGTCCTTAAGCCACACTGGTATGGACCTATCAGGTTGTTGGCCAATGACTTCAGGCGCTCCCAAAGTACGGGAGAGAAGATCTTGTATGCGATATTAAGAAGACTTATGCCTCTGTAGTTGATGCAGTCCATAGGATCGCCTTTCTTGAGGATAGGGCAAACAGTGCTGAGGTTCCATTCATTGGGCATGCTTTCCTCCGATCATATTTTGCAGATAAGCTTGTGCATACTCCTAACAAATTCATCGCCAGGCACTTTGAATAGCTCAGCCGCAAGGCTATAAGCTCCAGCAGAGTTATTTGGCTTAAGTCAATATATATGTAGCTATCTTTACATCGTAAAGATCGGGTTGACGGAATTGTTGGCCTACGTTGCGTCGTCCAGGCTGAATGGTGAAATCTGCATGGTAGCAGAATTCGGTTCGTCATAGTCGTTATACCATTTGCAGAAATGATTTTTCCATATCCTCAGCACCGACTTCGATTCTACCACGATTTGGGCCTTGTTACCTTGGGAGGTTCTTTTAACTTTTGGTAAAACTTCCGAACTTCATTCCTTCTCATGCTCTTTCTCTATCCTCTTCTGCTCATAGAGCTGTCGAGCAGCTCTGATCCTTCTATGCAGGGCCGTTTAGTATGCCTGTTGTTTGGCTGCATGTTCTTGGTGGTGGTCGTGTGAGGCCCAGCACGTCAGAGATGGCATCTCTGATGGCTTCCTGGCAATTTTTCCACTGGCTCTCGATACTTTCAGTTGGTGGCATAGGACTATTTCAGAGGCCGCGAGAGACTCCATCCGAAAAGGATCTGGCAATTTCTTGCGACTGTAGTCATCTAACGCTGAACTTCCTCACAGTATTTCCCTGTTTTGGTAGTGGTCCAAGTAGGCGTTGGCTCCTCGGAACGTTCGGACATCCTTGATACTGGAGGAGTGCCTTGCGTCGATCGCAATGTGGTGAATCTGATTGTTGGTTAATTTACCAGGAATTCGCCATGTCCCCTTGTGTAGATATATCGAGATCCAGGAACTGTGTACTAGATACCACAACGTTTCGCCCCGCAGCAAAGTCAATCAACCTGAGTCCATTATATGAGGTGGTGTCGTGCAGGCTATAGATTCCGATTGTGCCACCAAAGACGTCTTCTCTTCCTAGTTTGGCATTAAAATCACCCAAGATAATTTTAATGTCATAGCTTGTAGTCAATTAAAAACATTATTAAATTTAACTATGGTACAATTCAGTGCTCGAGAACTAAATGAGATGTATAGTTAGCAAGGGGTGAAAACTAAGTTTACTCACATATTAAAGCTTCAATCAATTGCAGAGCAGTACTTTTCAATTTTGTCATCTATATGTATATTCATGTAAATAAGCTTAGGAAAATCGTATGACAGTCGAAAAATGGTTAGTTGGATAATTTGCCGTTAATTAGTCGTTAATTAGTTGTGACAATTCCGAATTTGTCGTTCAATGTTTTCAATGTTTTTTTGGGTGCTTTGCTAACTTGATATCAAGTTAGCAAAGCACCCTGTCGAAAATCAGTAAAAACTTCTTATACCTGATGGTTTATGGGTTAATAATTTGCCGTTAATTAGTCGTTAATTAGTTGTGAGAAATTCAATTTGATCATGCAATGTTTTCAATGTTTTTTTGGGTGCTTTGGACCGAAAAATGGATAGGTGCATAAATTGTCGTTAATTAGTCGCTAATTAGTTGTGACAATTTCGAATTTGTCGTTCTATGTTTTCTATGTTTTTTGTTTTGAAAAGTGGTAAAAACTTCTAAAATTCAATATTTTAGTGCTTAATAATTTGCCGTTAATTAGGCGTTAATTAGTTGTGAAAAAATCAATTTTGTCGTGCGATGTTTTCTATGTGTTTTTGGGTTATTTGTTTTCTATGAGTGTCAAGTTAGCAAAGCAACTTTGACGAATCGAAAAATGGGTAGGTGGATAATTTCCCGTTAGTTAGTCGTTAATTAATTGTGACAATTTCGAATTTGTCGTTCAATGTTTTCTATGTTTTTTGGGTGCTTTGCTTACTTGACACTACTCGAAAAGTGTGAAAAACTTCTTTTACTTAATGTTTTATGGCTTAATAATTTGCCGTTAATTAGTCATTAATTAGTTGTGAAAAATTGAATTCAATCGTGCAATGTTTTCTATGTTTTTTTTTAAATTCTTCGTAAGCTTCATACCAAGTTAGTAAAGCACCACCTTTAAAAGGGATTAAAACTGGTAATACCGAGCTGTTTATGGCTTAATAGTTTACCATTAACTAGTCTTCAATTAGTTGTGACAATTTTGAATTTGTCGTGCTATGTTTTCTATGTTTTTTGAGTTCTTTTGTAGCTTGACGTCAAGTTGGCAAATTGCTATCTGAAAATGGGCTTAAATCTGTTTATACCGGATTTTGTATGGCTAAATAATTTAGCATTTACTAGCCGTTAATTATTTGTGATAATTTTGAATCGGTCATTCTATGTTTTTTCGAAAAGTTGTAAAAATTTCCAAAACTTCATATGTTATTTCTTGATAATTTGCCATTTATTAGTCGTTAATCAGTTGTGAAAAATTAAATTTTGTCAAAAATTAATCCAGCATTAACTAGCCGTTAATTATTTGTGATAATTTTGAATCGGTCATTCTATGTTTTTTCGAAAAGTTGTAAAAACTTCCAAAACTTCATATGTTATTCCTTGATAATTTGCCATTTATTAGTCGTTAATCAGTTGTTAAAAATTAAATTTTGTCATGCGATGTTTTCTATGTAATTTAGGGTATTTGTTTTCTATGAGCGTCAGGTTACCAAATCAGTTTTCACTATACAAAAAATGGGTCGGTGAATGATTTGCCGTTAATAATTATTTTCCGTCGTTAAGGCTTGTATTAAGCAAATAACCAAAATTACATAGAAAACATCGCATGACAAAATTTAATTTTTCACAACTAATTAACTACTAATAAATGGGAAATTATCAAGGAATAACATTTGAATTTTTGGAAGTTTATACAACTTTTCGAAAAACATAGAAAACATAGAATGACCAATTCAAAATTATCACAAATAATTAACGGCTAGTTACTGCTAAATTATTTAGCCATAAGCCATCCGGTATAAACAGATTTAAGCAAATTTTCAGATAGCAATTTGCCAACTTGACGTCAAGCTACAAAAGAACTCAAAAAACATAGAAAACATTGCACGACAAATTCAAAATTGTCACAACTAATTGAAGACTAGTTAATGGTAAACTATTAAGCCATAAACAGCTCGTTATTACCAGTTTTAATCACTTTTAAAGGTGGTGCTTTGCTAACTTGGTATTAAGCTAACGAAGAATTAAAAAAAAAACATAGAAAACATTGCACGATTGAATTCAATTTTTCACAACTAATTAAAGACTACCGTCAACCCGGGTGACTTGGGCCATTTTTCATATTAAAATGTGAATAACTTTTGCAATAATTTTTTTTTTTTTCAAATGAAGATTTCTACATTTTTAACCTACTTCACTCACTCTATAGGTATGATAAATCTTGAACAATACTACGGAGTAGTTTTTTATGTAGATGCTAAAATATGGGTGGCCAAAGTCACCCTGCCATTGAGGGTGACTTTGGCCGGGCGGACTTTTTTTTACATTTTCATATAAACTACAAGCAGCAAGTCAATCTTACCCAACCCAAATGAAAGAAGAGATTTTTTTTTATATACTAGGTATTATTTTTTAATGGCTACCACTGATTTGTTTGTTTTTAATATTTTTTTTTTAAATACCTATAAATATTAATTTAAATTTTCATATCCTTGGAAAGATATTGGAAAAAGCAGTCTCTCTCGGCGATATACTGTATGAACAGGAAATTTTTTCTCCAGATCACTCTTGTTCACCAGTGCATCATCTTTTTTTCTGGATATATAAAGCTGTATCCAGCACCTCTTCGTAAGAATGAGACAGTCAACTCATCGCTCTGTACATTTAAGATGCAGTTCAATACTGAATAACTAAAGGTAGAACGTAGAACTATAATAGTCGGAAGGGCACTGAAGCTAATGTCAAAAACCAACGAAAAGTTGCTTTCCGTACCGAAAAAAGGGGAACACACCCATAATGTATTTATCATCTTTCTCTTTTTGGCATTCCTATTTTACCAAATGTCAGTTTTACTTAAGTGAGGTGCGCTCCCGAGCGCTTCCGTAACCAAAGTTGAACGAAACTTGACGACATGCTCCACTCCGCAATTATAGTCGCGTCACATGCTTTCCGTGTATTCGCTTGTTTTCTTCCGACCACTTAAGTGCCCCTCCGAGCATTATAGTTCTAGCTTAAGGGTCAAACTATTGCTGGTGGTATTATATTCAGGTGTTCTTGAATCTTTTTTTATCCAGTTTAGCTTAAACTTGTGCTAATCGCATGGATAAATTCCAGTTGCCCGGAAGCCAGATATTAAATTTTCCATTGCCATATCGTTCTCATGTAAGCTGTCCCAGACTTTTTTTGAAGCCTAGGAAATACTTCTCTTGGCACTGTTTTGTTTCTCGGGTTTGTCAGCTTGTAAGTTGTTAAGATCTTCCGCCATAATATTTTTAAAGGTCGAAAGAAGACCACTTGGCTGAGTATGGCCAAAGTCACCCAAAGTGCCGGCCAAAGTCACCCCACCATTTGGCATTTATTATAAAAAAATTAAAATTTATTGTTTATTAAATAGTTACAAAGGTAGAATGAAAAGAATTAGATTTACAAAACAATACATAGACCGGAGTTAAAGTCATTCTGCAATCATATTTCTGCAACATATTGAAACCATCCAACATTTTCACGTAATTTTTTTTTTTAAGATTTTTAAGAAAAATAAATTTTAATATATCTTATTTTCTAATTTTAATTAAGTAAAGCTAGTATGATCATATTTTAATTCATTCAACTTTAAACATTTACAAAGAAGTTGAAAAAAAATTAAAGAATTCCTTCATATTTAAACAATTTTTTCAAAAAGTATCCATTCAAAAGCCAAAGTCACCCAACCAGGCCAAAGTCACCCGGGTTGACGGTAATTAACGGCAAATTATTAAGCCATAAAACCATTAAGTATAAGAAGTTTTTCACACTTTTCGAGTAGTGTCAAGTTAGCAAAGCACCCAAAAAAACATAGAAAACATTGAACGACTAATTCGAAATTGTCACAACTAATTAACTAATTAACTAACAGGAAATTATCCACCTACCCATTTTTCGATTCGTCAAAATTGCTTTGCTTACTTGACACTCATGTTAAGTTTCATAAGTTTTGTGACAAAAATCATCATTAAAAAAAATAAAAATAAGTTTATAGTAGGCACCCATATACTTATGTATGTACAGTACATATCGTCCCTCATCTCACGAAGTGACGTAACTCGCAAATTGTCGTTTTTGAGATTTGGGAAAATATGTGCTAGGTTAACTTGATTGCATATTTCCACATTATTAGATTCCCTGAAAAATGTCTGGAACATGGTTCAATGCGTTATGACATAGTTGGCATAACTGCAATTTAAGGTAAAAAGTTTCTCACGAACAGACATAACTGCAATTATGTGGGTAGCAGTTTTCCGTTATATTGCAAATAATTGTGTAAATACAGTTGTTCAGGTACTAGGTGCATTTATCGGTGAGTAGAAATAAAAACGCCTTAAGTTTATGTTAAGATGTAAGCCCATTTTTGTCATTCACCCATCACTTAATTAAATTTAAATGGCAATCGGTTCTTCCTGTTTACTATACTTTGTCAAACAAAAATTATCTATAAAAGGTTTATGGGTGAGCTTTTTTTCAAAACAATGATACCTATGCATACTGTCACGACACTAAAATGTCTCACTAATAAGCTTTTTTCAAAACAGTGGCGCCTGTGTATCCTGTCATAACACTTAAACTCCTCACTAAAATTTCTCACGAACTGACGTATCTGGTTGATTGATTATTTTTTACGGTTTTTAGTAAACTATATACATACACTCCTCTTTTGAGCTTGGGCCGTCTGGCTTGTTGTAGCGACACTTGAAACGTCTGGCATGCATATTTTTATGACGAGGAGATTTTTCATGATTTTTTGATATACCAAATTTTCGGTTATACCCACGACATCAAAAACGAATTTTCGCTCCTTTTGACCTGTTGGGCCGTTTGGCTTGTTGTGGCGACACATAAAACGCCTTGCATGCATATTTTTGTGATGAGGAGATTTTTCATGATTTTTTGACACATAAATTTTTTGGTTATACCCCTGACCACAAAAATTGATTTTTTGACACTTTTTGTGGGCGTCTGGCTGGGTGTGGCGTCACTTAAAACATCTGGGACCTCAAAATTCATAACCAAAGCGTAGTTCTTTATAGATTAAGCTTATATAAAAATATGTTATACCCCCTTCCCAAAAATCCGTAAAATTACCGTTTTCGACCATCTTTCTCCAGCCCTGGCGACAAAAGAATCATGCCAGACGACTGGATTTGAAACCAAGGCGCAATAACCTCAACATAAACGTTCGTGAATTTTGGTTATACCTTCACCCATAAAACTTGCTCTCAGCTCTTAGACTATCAGAGGAGTATGCTCCTACGATTTTCTTATGCTAAATTTCATTTGACGAGGCTCTACTAAATTGGAAAATCCATAAAAATTGGAAAAGAATCCAATACACTTGAATAACTTTATTATCGATATAAGCCATTTGACCTAAGCTAAAAGGTCAGGATCAGTTAAAAATGCTCCTTTTACCTTAGGTATCAATATTTATAGACTTTATTTGGTCGAATTTCGACTACTGGCCGGATAGTAGTTTTGATGAAAACTTCTTTGCAAATACATAAGGAAATAAACACAACCCAAAACAAATGTCAGTAGGGTAAGAATTTCCCCAGGGTCCATCCAAAAAAGATCATACAGGTATTCCTCATTTTCGAAACACACTCAGATGTTACTGTTTGTTGATATAATGGAATCTTTGCTGTTCAGTAGCAGAAGTAATCTTTCTTGATACAAGAAAAAACACAAAATACACTAAATCGGTTTCATATCATCATCGTATACTTCTGAGACTTCCTAGAGATTCCTGATATGACCTAAAGCCCACAAGAGGTACCTATAATATCTTATGTAAGGCTCATCAATGGGATATACTCTCTCCATTACAAATATTCAAGTTCATGCATATGTATGTTCTCTTGGTAAAACTTCTACATCATTTCAAGATACTTGTAAAATATACATATATCATTCTATTGAAAATACCTTAAGGACCAAACTAAGTTTGAAAGGGGAAGAGCTTATTTTTTTTTATAACAAAGCAAATTGAATCCTGTGTCACTACTTTTCTGGATTCAATTTTCTACTTAATTTCCGCTCTCAGGTGCAGACAAAGTTTTGTTGTTGTTGTTGTTATTGTTGACGTTTTTCATATATCAAGGAAATATAAGGAGGAAGAAGTATGAATCGCCTAAGGGTCAACTATGAGAACATGAACTTAGCCATATAGTTTAAGTATCTTGAGAATGAAGTTTCCTTTTATTCGTCGTTGAAATGAATGATATATAACATAGTAGGAGGGAGAGTGTTTGGTATTATATGTATATTTTTTTAAGGATCTCATTTCCTTTTTCCCGAGAAGTTTTTCTCTTCAATTGCTTTTCTTTTATGGTAAATTGAATATGCGACATGGGAGATTGTTTGTACATTCTTCAGTGTGAATGATAAAGTGAACGATGTCAATCAATATGTGCCCACGCTAAAGTAATACCAAGAAAGTGAAACGTTTGAATAAAATACTATATGTCAATTTCAAAAAAGAAGACGTTAGTGGAGGTTCAAAATCCAAGAGGCCTTGAATTTGGTTTGGTAAATTGGCACCCTTCCATTTTTTTGTTTTGTATAACAAACGTGTGAAGTATACGAATTATTGGTTTCTCAAGGAATGTCAGATTCGCATTGCGTAAGATATTTGATTTAGTGAACAATTGTTTTGTTGAACGAAAATAACCGTGATGGTGTGTATACTGTACCACCGCAAGATGTTAGATTGGAGCTGACAGTAAATTTTTTTAGTGGAGGTTTATAACCATTATTCTCGAACATGTTTGTTGACGTATTAGAGTCTTGATTTCGAATTCAATCGCCTGGCAGGGGAGGGGATTTAACAACGGTGATATTTGAGGTTCTTAGTATCGAGGGTATAACGGCTGTCATATATAAATAATATGTCTAAAAAATCTCTCCTTTTAAATGTTTAGCTTTAGCATTTTGAGTGTCACAGCCCCAATTTTCTTTTATAAAAATCATTCATTTTGTTCTCTGTCTGTTCGGTGTACTAATTTTTGAATCAATTTTATATCATTAATAATATGGTTGTACGCATCACTAGCACCGTTATCAATTTTTTTGGATTTATGCGTGTGCGCCTGCAAAATTCTTAATGAAATAAAATTATAGTTCCTTTCAAACACCCTTTCCTACTTTCCTAACCCCGGCGACAAAAAAGAAACAGCCAAACGATTGCATTCGGAATCAAGACCTTTTAACCCTCCATACAAATGTTACATGTTACTGCTTAACTCCTTTATTGAATTAAAAATAATAATATTTAGGGCTGCCATCAAGTGAGAACGTCGGAATTATTCTTTTGTAGCTGCCGCTTATCTGTTCGATTTTAAACATGATCAGATGGCGGTTGAGAAAACTTTAGTTGAGTTAGGGAAACTTTGGAAGTCAGAAACGTCAAAGGAGTATTTGAAGAAATTGACGAAAGTTGAGTAGTGATTCCAGAGAGTGAAGTTAAGGAAAAGAGCAAGCTGGTTCTGAAAAATTAGTTAATAAGGGGCAATGGCCACATTAGAGAGTGATTACGATGATGAGGAATACGAAGATGAGGACAAAAATAATCAGGAACATCAGGAACATAAAAAGAATAATTTGGAAGTTGAAAAGCAGTGTTCAGCTGAAGCTCATTGCAGGTCGTTGGTATATATCTCTTGGTATATGGAAGGGCAGATAGTAAAACGAGTGCGGCGGGATGTGTCAAACACTAAAGGTGAAAGGAGAGTCGAGTGGTCTAAAAATAAATACCACAAAGACAAACATAATGGTTACAGACGCGCTCCAAACATCAGCGTATTTTTCTACAGGAAACGCCGGTAAAAGAGGTTGAACAATTTAACTACCTTGGAAGAATTGTTTCAGCAAATGGTGGTACTGATCTGGGCGTTAAAAGTAGAATATAAAGCTCGTGCAGCCTACGGTGTGCTCTGTCCCAAATTCGTGCTGTTATATGTTTGGAAACGTCTATACCAATCCGAGGAAATTTCTGGCTTTTGAGAATCGTTGTCAACCCCACATACTAAAGATCCCCTGGCCACAAATGATATCAAACGAGGAATTGTTGCGCAGGACAAGTCAATGGCAGCTGGACGACGACATAAAAAGCGTAAATGGCAATGGATTGGTCACACACTGAGGAAACCAAACGATGAAACTGTAAAGCAGTCCTATGAATGGAACCCTCAGGGTGCACGGCGGGTTGGAAGACCAAGAACAACGTGGAAAATCAGGACATGATAATGATGAAGCACAGGGACTTACTTGCCTTACAGCTACAGGGTGTGTGCCAAAAAACTTTTAATGGTCGTTTGCCTTGACTGGAAGTTGAAAATTCGTCTTCAAATATATGAATATTGAAGGAAACATAATAGGTCTGATCCTTTACTTTTGATTTCTGTGATTTTTAATCCAAACTTGTGTCAAATATTTTTTTTTTTAATATGAACTTTGACACAACTTTGGACTAAAATGCGAAGAAATGCACATAAAATCACAGAAATTCAAAGTAAAGGAACAGACCTTATATTTATATTTTAAATAAGTTTTTTATAAACTTTTAAATTCCCCATAAAGCCCGTATGACACTACATTTTTTATACATTTTATTTCTCATTAAATCAATCAAAGTGTCAGCACTCAGCAGAGCAAAAAAGGGATGAAAAGTGTTTTTAAGAAAGGGATAGCATTTCTCTAAATTATTTTTCACAATTACAGTGTGTCCCAAAAGTGAATACACATCATAAACTAGTATTCTGTCACAGTACACAAATCTAAGGTATTATACTGCGCAGGTTGTCAGTCGAAAATAAAAAATGGCTGTGAGCGTGAGGAAGAAAACACACGTAAAAACAACAACAAATTAAAATTGAAATTGTCAGAAATAAAAATGGCTGGGAGCGTGATGACTTAAATACATGTAAAAACAACAACAAATACTGACATTTGCACAAATTTTGATATATGCGCAGAAGAAACAAAAATCAAAACTCTAATGATATTACCTTTAATATATGTGTACTATGGTATTCTGTAGGTTCCAGTCTATATTTTCTTTTGTGACTGAGTGTACCTTGAAATTATTTTTGATTTTTAATTCTGTAATGTCAAGAAAAATCTGCCAGAACCTGACAAATATTATTTGAAAATCACATTTTGAATACATTTATTGAGACATTTTTAGATATGTGGAAATAGTGCTTACCCGCTCACACCTACCAAAGTTTGCTTTTATTTCATTTTCAATTCATTAAAAATGAGAGAAAAATGTAGTTTCATATCACAGTATTATAAGGTCTGTTCCTTTATTTTGAATTTCTGTGATTTTCTGTGCATTTCTGCGCATTTCAGTCCAAAGTTCTGTCAAAGTTCATAAAAAAAAATATTTTGACACAAGTTTGAACTAAAAATCACAGAAACCCAAAGTAAGGGATCAGACCTATACAAAAATCAAAACTCTAATGATATTTCCTTTCATATGTGTACTGTGGTGTCATATGGGCTTTATGGGGAGCATAAAAGTTAATTATAAAATGTCTTGGAAACCTTGGCTTTCACTCGGTTTTAAACCGAGAATTTTCTCCAAAGAAAGAATTCCAAATTATAAATTGTTTGAAAATCAATTTAAAAAAAGATTCAAAGATTAAAAAAAAATCGTAAAAATGAAAATAAAAGCCGGAGAATGGATCGCTATTACCGGTCGCAAAATAAAACGCATAAAACTAATTTCGTTAATGAAGGGTCGAAATTAAACAAACGAGGTCAAAGGCCAACTAAATAAGTATTAATCTTTCACTTTTTTCAAACGAATTAAATACCAACATTTCACTATACTCATCTGTCAATTTTTTTCGTTTCAAAATGCTACCTTTTCCATTTCTTTAAATAGTCTATTCGCCCCTTTTTGGCGAGAGATAACTCCTTTCAAAAAAACGATTTAGATTCCCAAGAAATATTTACACCTTCAAAAGAATCAAACACTTAAGCCGCGTTTTATTATCGCTTATAAGTCAATGAATAATGGTTCACCTCGTGAAAATAAAACGATGCGGGTTAGTTTTTGCACTAACAGTGTTATATACCCGTCTCCTTTCTCCTTATGCTTACTTATTTTTCATGTGAGGCCCGTCTCTTTTCCTTAAACTGCTGACAAATCGCTGTAATGGTTCACTTCACATTGGTGTAAATAGCCATCTGCCAGTCAGCGTGAAAACTTGTTCCCATGTTGTTTTTGTAATACGTATTAAAAGATAACCTTGACCGAGACCCGGAGATTTGCTGTTCATATGATGTTAAACGATCCATTTTTAACTATAGCACATTAAACATTGATATTGAATGGTGTACACACCGAGTATCCTGCAAATCCTGACTTTTTTATTTCTAATCGGCGAGTTTTCAATGAAAAACATTTCATAACAAAAAAGCATCATAATCTGTCTAGACACAAGTATGTACCTTTACGTATTTTTTTTATCAAATATACACAATTAGCAACAAAATATTCATTTAAAATATAAGTTTCCTAAGAGAGGTACATATACATACATAACTGCTTTAGTCTTACTTAACTATGCTTTTGAAGTATCTTTGAAATATCTATCTTAATCTTTTGGGAAAGAGATTCATTAAAAAAATCACAAGAGCAAATATGAACTTCAGGGATGCTGGATGATTATTTTGAAATAAATTAATGAAATTCTCAATTCCGTGCGGAATGAAGTGTTAACCCCAAAGGCTTTCGATATCGCAATCCTTCTTTCCTTTATCTGTGCCTGCACTCTATATCTCCTTGTGTGCCTTTGAAAATTATTTTCTGACAAAGGAATGTATACTGGATGGTTGGGTGGAATCGATGTAGGTGGCGAAAGGACCAACAGATGCCAGAGGCTAAGATAAAGGCATTAAATCATCTCGCCATCTTTGTTGGTTCATCATCAATGCTTATAAGCCAGCTCATAGAAATAGCAGGGTTACCTTTAGGATAACTTAAGTTTCCTTTTGATGCTTTCTGATTATCGTCTGCATATAAATACCAACACACAGAAGCCAAACTTCGTTGTTAACTTTTCAAATTGAATTTTGACGAAGTGGAACTATGAAAATCAACGTAAGAAAAATCCATGTAAGTTCTGAATAGTTATCGAGCTCACAGTTTTTAGTACAGGCATTGTTTATCCACTCTATAGTATTCTCATGAAACACGATTTTGTAGGTTGACATTTGGTCGATAGGTTCGCAGTGATCGCCTTACCGAGATTAGAATTACATTTGGACACTAGATGGCCACGAGCTTTTTTTCTTCATGAGAATACTATAGAATTTATATACAATGGTACAGCGTCATAAGTCCACTAACAAAAAGAGAGCAATGAGCTTTTTACCTAACTGAGTGTTATAAATTACCCGTATTACTTTTGACATGTGCACTAATAACTGCGCAACCTTGGTTATATGTTCTTGATAACTATTCTATGCTCATTTAAAGCTTATAAAGCCAATATTGAAGATTAATATAAGGCAATAAGGGAAAGGTTATTTTTTGCAGAAGGATATTTTTAAAGATT
This sequence comes from Dasysyrphus tricinctus, assembly GCA_963921185.1. Classification (NCBI taxonomy): domain Eukaryota; kingdom Metazoa; phylum Arthropoda; class Insecta; order Diptera; family Syrphidae; genus Dasysyrphus; species Dasysyrphus tricinctus. Next base: position 138,262,313 of record OY992530.1, on the reverse strand, counting down.
TTGAAGTTTTTTCTGTTAAACTACTCTCAAAGTTGAATTCTTTCTTAAAATAATTTTTTTGAAAGTCTTCAGAGGTAACCCTGCTTCGAACATTACTCTATTTTCTTGCCTGGTAGCTATATTGCAAGAACAAAAATCCAAAAAGGAAAAACTTTTCATTGAATTATTTCTTTTTTTTGTGGAAAACTGATTGAACTTTAAGTGGAGAAGATATCGCCGGCAGTTGTGTGTCAGTACAATCAACTTAAGTTCGATTCTGCTGTCAAAAGCTTGGTGGGGTTAAAAATATCCTAAGAGCGAGCACGGATAGATAGATGATATAGTTCTGGAACCGGAAACTTCTTTTGTGTTGTCCATCATGTCATGATCATGAGTTCTTCTTGGTATTTGTATATGTCTTGGAGTCCATGATAGTCAAAAGAAAAGTTAATATAAGGTTGAAGCTTAAGGACTATCGCATTACTCGTTGTTTTTAACTAAGAATTTGATTAAGATTTTTGTCTGTTGTGACAGGGCTATGAGAAGAAGAGTTCTTTGTGAAAGTTTATACATTGCAATTCAGACAATGTCTTTAACTTTTTGCTTTGGAACTGGAAATACAAAAAGGCTGGTTGCGACTCACACTGGTAACAACATCCCATTGGTGCCCTAAGAAGCTAGATGCCCAATGTTATTTTGTTATTAAGAAATCGCCAGTTCAAGCAAGGTGTTCAAAAACTTTATCAAGTAAGTTGAATAAGCAATCACGTGAAGGACCGATCATATGTATGTATGTATGTATTTTGCTTTCGAGATATTCGAGACAAAACCATTGTTTAATAATTATTGTAGCTTCTTTGTTAGAAAAAAAAACGCTTATTAAATTTATTAAATACAATCAATATTATGTCGGCATTGTGTCGCAGAATAAAATAAATCGATATCAATGGTTGTTCTCAACACATTGGAACCAAAAAACAATTGGGCCATATCAATAACCAAATTTAGAGACGACTTATATATTTGAGTAAAATGGACCATATTGGTTTGGTACATATGTATATGGGTGATTCCGTGCCAATTGTGATTCTTTGTGTCAACTGCTTTTTTTGATATTTAATGTAAAATGTTTGTATATATTTCTGGTTTGAATTGGGTGAACGGCTATTTACTACAATCTACATTCAATATCAGGACTAAATTTGCTACTTATTCCATATGGCTTGCAAAAATGTAGTCAAAATGTCAGTACCATGGTATGTCCGTTCCTTGTTTTTCCAATAAAATCTACAATTTCCGAATTAGATGCATACCTCATTGGATAAAAATGCTATCTTTAAAAAAGTTTTAGTGCAATACTTACTTGACAAAATTTTGCAAAAATTAAGACAACATACTTATTGCTGAATAAAATAATCATGAATGAATGTTGTCCGAGGTTTTAGTTTTATTTTTGAAAGCAAAAGATTTCCCGCCATTTCGTTTTGGTTTGAACACGTTTGTATTGTGGTTTACTAAAAGAGACAGTATTTATGTATAGTTAACAACAACAATTTTGTTTACGTTGTTGTACTTTAAGAGTGATATGTTTTCATGCTATAAAAGTATGTCACAAATTTATTTGTCAGTACCATGGTACTATTTTTAAGGCATATTATAACATGTTTTTGGCTGGTTATCAGAATTTTGTATTCCTTTTAACGGCATAAGTTAAAATTGTCCTGGAAATTATTTTTCACAAAAGCATAGAGAAGTGAGGTTACATAAACTGTCTAAATGTCAGTACCGTGGATGTCAGTACCGTGGCATTTAAATACTTATTGGACTTTAATTAAATATAATTAAATAATTTCTTGCAATAATACTTTTGTTTACCAATTTTCTTTGTAAGAACGGTAGCAATACCTCAGACGAGCCAAACAAAAATCATTCCGTGCAATAAGAACTAAGAAAAAACCCAGCACAAGAAAAAGGGTTGCCCTTCAGAAGAACAGACTTCAAAAACGAAAAAAAGATAATTTTTTAAAGAAAAAAAGGGAAGAAGAAATGTCAAGAGGTCAAAACGTATTAGACAATCAAGAATCTCAACAAAAATATGGTCAAAGAGAGGGAGAAAAAATTAAAAATAAAAAAGAAAAAGAGTGTCATTATCTACTATTCCAGTTTTAGTACATTTCACTTTATTTTTTGTTCTTTAAAAGTTTAAGCAAAATGCTTTTACCGATTTTATACTCTGACTAAATGAAGCCACAACACAAAACAAAAATAGTTTCCAGGAAGTTTTAATTTTTCGAAAATTTTCTAGAAAAAGAATCACAGTTGGCAGAGAATCACCCATATACTCTATATAATCAATTTTAAACACGGTATGACTTAAATGGTTAAGTAGACCCTAAATAATAAATGTTGCAAGGCAGGGTCTCCTTAATATGAAACAGAACATGTTAGTAGGTTCACTTAGCAAAAAAATGTGTTTTTGCCGGACAAAAGTACCAAATATTTGTAAGGTAAAAGGTGTTTCATTTATACGTGTCGTTCTTAAGAAAAAATAAAACGCAAATAATTTAATGTTATGGCCAAGAATTTAGCTTTACTATATAAAGATAAGGGTTTGCCATTATGTTTTAAAAACTATTTCAGTCAAGTGGTCACCGTGGCTGGCTCGAATAAATTCCAGCCGAGAGGGCCAATTTTCGACCACGAATTTTCGACCACCAATTTTCAACGCGATGGTGGCTGGACTCATTCATTCAACCATTATTTTGGTAATAAATTTGCACGATTTGCAAACGTTGTTCAGGTGTATATATGTCTTTTCATTATGAAATAGCAAACCAAACTGAGCATAAATCAAGTGACAGCTGTCAAAAAGACCAACTCCGAAAAAATTATTGCCAGATTGAAAACCACACGTTAAAAAACACCCTTTACTTCTTAGGTCCTTAGGTTGCGATTTAGGGTAGGAACCATCTTGGCAGCGGCCTTCTTGAATTTTATAGCTACCATTTTGTAATATAGATATGTTATCAATATCTCAGCTTCTGAACCACTTAGGACATTACTATATAAAGCATTACTATACAAGCTGACATTTTATCTGTCAATGCACATTAGGGTAGTTATAAACAAATGGATAATACGAACCTTGAACCCAGGTGCGTTTCGGAGGTATTAAGTGCTAAATGTGCATAAAATTGAGGCAAAATTACGTTATTTTATCAATGCTGAATTTTGTATACATATGTTTTAAGAAAAGTTATGATAAACTTATTTTGACACTTGCCCGACAGCTACCATGGGATCCAATGTCATATTTTAATTTACGTCTTAGTATCAATAAAGTTAACAGTGTTTATGTACTCTTTCACAATATTTCCCAACCTGCACGACATATGTGTTATATTAACTAGGTTTTCATGTTAAATTTACAGCTAGGGCATTGAACGTTGAGTCATATTTTATTGACTAGATTTCCATGTAAAATTTACAGGATTACTATTTTAAGGCAGTGTAAAATTTACAAGGTGTCATGCTGATTTAGAACGATACTAAAATCAGGAATCTTGTTAAATAGTTAACCTGATCAATCATGTTGAAAAATAACGATCTAAAAATCAGGTATAATTTAGTTATACCCGCTTTTTTCTCTGAGTGGAATGTGTCTATCTTTCCGGCTATAGCTTAAACGTCTTATTCGCTTTTCTTCAAAATTGTGTGGTTTTTGGTCCTTCCCCTCACACAATTTTTTCAGAACCAAAAATAACGGTATACCTGCTCAACAATTTTAGTAGAATTTTATAAAATCTTACTTTTCTCAAAAACGGCTCTTCAACTTTTCTTTAAAAGAAAATAAATTACATTAAGCTTAGGCTACTTTTTGGTGGGAAACCTATTTTTAAAAATATGGTTACCAATGGTAGATACTTCCCATAGAACTATTTTTTGTCGATTTTCTTGAAAACGGTGGGACTGATTAAAATCATTTTCTTTTTCGAAAGCTCCTTAAAAGTTTTAATAGTAGGTATCGTTTACCAAAATAAAAAAAAAAAATGAAAAAAAATCTTTTTTTTAAACTAATATTTCAAAAATGAGCCAGTCAAGTTTTTTTGAAACGGTTTTTATTACTTTTTAGAATATTAAAAAAAAAATTGTGGAAAACTAACGGAACCTTCCATTCAAATGTTAGGAAACCATTGAAGAAAATCTCATTTTTCACGAAAAGTTCTTCTACGATTTTGATAAAAAAATGTCCACTTAGTAACTAAATAGCCGGAGCTCCCCTAGATCGTTTTTTTGTTTATTTTTTTATTTTTCAATATTGGCTGTTCATTTTTAAATAATTTGTTTATAAAAAACTTCCATAAGGTGTTTATAATATTGCATATCAAAATTTTCAATAAAATATTTTGGGAATAAAAAAAATTCAAAATAATTTTTTTTAATTCATTATTTCATAATCACGTTGAAATTTTCTTTTTTAACTTAATTTTTTCTGCATATTAATAAAAATTTAAATTTGGCATACCAACATTTTTCCTTAAATTTTTTATTTTGAAAATTAATTTTTTAAGAAACCGTAATTGTATCATTGAGTTTATATACTTTTCTTATCTTGTACGCACGGCCGTAGCCAGGCCTACGCTAGGGTGAGCACAGCTCACCCAAAAAATTGTGGGACATTTTAAGATTTTGGACATCTTTAACATCAAACAAAATAATGCCTCAAAATTAAATTTTAAATGTGCACCAACAGAAATGGGCAAGAAGAAGGCTTCGGAAACAACCTTAATGCAGTGGATATGGAGAGACCTCTGTTGGTATACATAATTGAGCACAATTTTGAAGCTGGAAATTTTTTTTAAATCATTGGCTTCATCACCATTGAACCAACGAAAACTTTTCTGCAGACCTAGAAAACAACTTCAAATGTTGTATTTTTTCGCCACATTAAAGCTTGTTTTTGAAGCGATCGACACATTAGGGATCAGCACATCTACGAAATAAGTCATCATATTCAGCACTTTCGCAAATAGAAGCTATACGATGGTCATAAATGACCAGTCAGAGCCTGTGAGTGTGCAGTCGTTACTTTCTTGTATTCGAAAAGACGATTGAATTTATGGAAATGGATGATATTTTGGGTAAATTTGCCAAAAAATAAAACACTGAATCCAACATTTTCAAAAACTTTCTGCTCATATTTGTGATTTTATGTACATATATTTGTAATCAGGTAGATGTATTGTCTCAATCAAAATTGTGTATTTTATAGACAATATTATGATTTTCGTCAAAAAATTTCAGCTCAACCAAAAATACCTTGGGCTCACCCATACGATTGTTCCTGGCTACGGCCGTGCTTGTACGTCGTTTCTCGATCTCGATCATATCGTGATTTATGATATTTTTTGCTGTTAAAAATACCTATTTATTTTTTTTGAAAATATAGTTTTGACAACTTGAGTTTTTTCCTTCGTTTTCAAAATTTTCTATAAAAATACCTACCTACTCCGCATTTTCAACAAATCTGCTCCGAAATTTTGCTGCTGAGGTTTGAACCTTGCCATGTCCACCAAATACCAAAGCTAGCCCTTTATGCGTATAGGTAGATACATTAATGGTTACAACAAAGAAAAACAACAAAAAGTACACATTCCCATATCCCATTCCACAAAAGAATGAAAATTGAATTTCTACCTGCAACCTGCTCATGCTCACTGCTCTATTCATTGTTCATGTTGTGTTGGTGTAGGTAGGTGTTTGCTTCCCACATTTCATGAGATCCACAATTTTTTGTTTTTGTTTTTATGATGAAAGGGTTCAAGTATAAGGACAAATAAGGTGACATCTAGCAACATGATCCACAGATTAATTTTCTTTTATGAGTAAAATGGTTGTAGTCTTTGGATGCACAAGGCGACATCTGAAGTTGCTTTAACGTAGTATTTTCATTTAATCGAAGTGGTTCCTCTATGTATATAAACTCAATGATTGTATGCAGAAATAATTTTAATATTCAAAACATCTTAAACATATTCACTGGTGTTCATAAACGCAAATAAAACACGAATCATCTTTCGTCAGTGAGTTAAGTGTCAAATCTTATCAATAAATCAAAATTCAAGGTAATAAACTAATTCACCAAGGTAGGTAAATTAAACGAGTGATTAAGTTCAAACTACGTTTGTCCTTGTTGCCAAATACTAGAGATAAAAAGAAACAGACGCTAGTGACACGCATGCTACTTACAACTTCATATGAGAGAGTGTATGTGCGAAAGTTCACATTTAGTGAGAAAGTAAATGTGCATTTCTGCATTTCAATAAATAATCTTTGGTAACAGCAGAGTTCTTGTTGATTGTAGTAGATTTTCGTTAAGATTTTGAACCTAACGTGGACTAGCAGTTTAGGTATATTTTTATTGATATGAAATTTTTATTCGTGAACTAACTTCTGATCGACGTTTTAGTTAATTTGTGAATCAGAAGATATCTGAGCACTTTTTATTGATACTTGTCAGACTTGTGATTGACTTGATTTTCCTAGTTTTTGTACATTTTTGTTTTTATTGAAGAATTGCAATTAAGTTGGTGAAGCTTGTATATAAACTACGAGTACAGTTTACATAACCTGGTGAAAAATAATTGTTGTTCATAAAGCTTGCTAATCATAGAAAAAAAATCTACCAAAGAATGAGAGAGTTAAAAAGTATTTAAAAAAAACATTAAGCTTTAATACCAATCACGTGTTAACCTTTCTTCACTTTTATCTTAAGACATTTTCCTTAGGCAACGAGTCAACAAAATCATTAAGGTATAGCTATTCTTCTTTTTAATGACTTCTTCGAATTTCTAAAATTCAAGGTAAAACCCAAAAAAAAAAATCGTTTTCCAAGATTAACTCACGAAAGTATGCAAATTTAACAGTAATTACTTCTAGCTTCAAGACAACAACGGATCTATGGGAAGATGGATAGGTACACAAGAAAGTTGTTCAATTTCCCTGAAACCATTTGTATGAAGCTTAAAATAAAACTCCTTCAGCAAATATCCGGATAAATTAAGTTCTTTTTTTTTCTTTCACTGGAAAAAACCAATTAGGAAATATCTAACAGTTCAACATCCATCAATCAATAGATCCCCATACAAAACGATAAGCGTAAATTGATATTTCTTATTTTTATTTTTCTCCTCTCTCGATTAGACTTGTTTCCGTTTCCGTATCCGTAGCAACAATTATAATAGAAAATTAAATTGGCATGATAATTGATTCAAAGTGCAACTATTGGAGCTTAAAGGATAAATATAAGGAATATTGAGTGTGTGTTAGTGTACCTATGTATTTATGTGCGCTTGATGAGTGACAATCCTTGTGAATGCTTATAATTAATTGCTTAATTAATTATATGCAAGTTCTGTTGCGTTGCATTGAATATAAATATTTTTTGTAAACGAAGGTATATGACGTGGGGTTCACCTGCTTTACATTTTTTTACGTAGGAGTTCCGTTGAAGTTTATTTTTTTTTGCAATAATCATAAATTCTTATTTAACACAGGTTGGAGGTTTTAATAGACTTCAGCACTAAAGTTTTTGGAAAATAAAATAGGCAACAGGAAAAATTTGATTTCCAGATTTGACGCAACATTCAAACTTGCTGATGCTATCTCCATATTTCCTAAATCATTTTTAAACATTAAAAGAAGACACTAATCTTTTCAATAAAGCCAATACCAAGGCCATTAACATTAGTTGCATGCGTTTAATTTTAAAGCGAACCTCTATACCTCTATTACAAAAACACCCGTTTGATGTCCATATCCGGTATTTTATTCAAATAGATTGCTATTGGATATTGATTTATGTACAACTTTCCGTTGGCAGTTGTTATTACCAGCCATTTTTCTATTGATATAGAAGCAGAGGATTTGTTTGAAGGTATAACACCACACATAAAACAAAAAATCGATGAAACATTCCACAATTATACTCATTAATAACTCAAACAAAGAGATTTGCCATTATTCATTGGAAGTGCGGATGATCCTGATGGGTGTGTGTGCCTTTTCATTTAAATTTATGAGAATTCTTCGAACTCAAAGCCCTGATGGTTTATTTTTTTTTTTTTCATTTACACAAAAACAAAGAAAAAAAAACATGACAAAGGACTTGATCCTATAGACTTTATACTACTCCCAAAAACCTCTTATTGTTATCCTTATTGATTGACGGTTGACCGACCATTGTAATGAACAATTTATGTGGCCAACTTTGGTAGGATTATGTATGTAGAAAGTGCCACATGAGGAATGAGGGCTCAGTTGGGCTTAAAGCATCATCATCATCACCATATATAAAATGGATACGGGCATCAGATGGTAGGTATATTGTGTTGTTTTTTATCAGAGAGGATTGAATTAATAATAAACAACGTCCACTCAGATCATCAACAGATTTATCCCTAGAGGAAGGAAAACGGACAAAAAAAAATATTCCAGCCCTTACATAGATTGTTTTTTGTTTGTTATTTTTTCAAAGAAGATAAAGCTTTGGCAGAATAAGGGTTCAACATTAAAATTAAATTAGTAATCAGCCAGTTGTCGTTGGGGGAAAACCAACAAAATATTTTATCAATTTATTATTTGAATTTTATATTGATATAGTAAAATACTTAGGCGTACCAGTGGCCATGATTCAAAACCAAACGAGTCTTATTTCAAGTAAAATTGGATTTCAGAGAGGAAGTGGAAAATTCCTTCAGCTGCCTTAAGATTACAAAAAAAACTGCAAGTTATACATAGTTAGATCTTGTCTGTTTATCATAAAATAGAGGTGTTGCACCATGCACCTAGTAAGTCCTCATATATGTATATTAATAAAGCTCTTATCTGTTTGTAACCACTAATCTCAGACACAACATAATGTAACTGATTTCAAAAATGCTTTTGATCTTTGAAAGTTTATTTTTGGAGGAACCTTTAAGGGTTTAAAACAAATCTATTTATAGGGTGAAATGAGGTAAGAAAGGTGCTCGATTTTTATTTTTTAATGTTTGAAAGGCTATATTTAGACTTAGAAGATAAGTTAAGGGACACATGTTTTGCCAAATTAGGCTAAATTAATATATTCAATTGATGAAATAAATAAATAAATTAAAAAAGAATGGGTTTACTGTAATGGGGCTGTTGGTAAGACCAACCTTTCATTTTGACCTGACGGGTTGAGCTTTAGTATACTAATAGTCAATGTCCTAACTTTACTTTTAAGAAGTGTTGCCAAGGTGGCAACACTGTCAGAAGGACAAGAGAAGGGTTGCCACAATCCCGAAATGTTGCTTATAAATCGAAAACCAGGGGTCGGACGACGACCCGACAACTCCCGTTGGATTCAGCACCCTTGAAACCATAGGACCACATTATTGTTTTTTCCAACCCCTTGCACGAAGGGGGTGAAAAAAGTCGTTTTGGAAACAAAATTTGAAAAGCTAAGAAAAGTTAGCAAATTTTTTTATTAATAAAATTTAAAGATGGTGTCGACGAAAAATTTCACAATCTACTACATTACATCCAGAGTTGATGGAACACCTACTTTGGTTTTTTTAAAAATCCTTTTTCAAAGTGCTGGGGAGGGGGGATATGAAAGATTAACAAACTTAAATATATATCTTGGTATAATATAAGCATATGACACATGTCTTAAGGGTATTTTTTAATGAACAATCTTACTAAATCTGAATAAACTCAATACAACCACCTTAAAAAAAGTTATAGTCCTTTTCATAAATGATGACTGAATTTTTAGTGAAACAAGTAAAATCTTACCAAATTCCAACAGCATTGACATGAAACTTGGTCCACATATTTCGTTTGTCATAAGCAACAAGAATCAAAGGATTCTACAAAAATATTTTTAGCGAAAGGCTGTTTCTTTCAATGAATTAGAAAAATTTTGAACTACTACCATGAAACCCCTCCCAAAACTGGTACGTTGATGAAAGTTGGTGTTTCTGTAGTTTCTGTATGCAAAAAATATGATTAAAATAAGTCACACAGTTTTCAAGAAACCCAAAAATCTATGTTGTTGAGCTGTTTTTAGAAAAATAAGATTTGGTAAAATGGCTTAAAAAAATTGTATGGCAATTGTATGGTCGCAGGTACCGTTACTTTTGGTTAAAACATGTGAACAAATATATATTAAGGGAATGACCAAAAACCACTACATACCAAGTGAAAAGAAAATCCTTCCTGCTGCTTAGGTTGTAGCCAAAGGAACAAACAGATAGACAGAATTATTGTGAGACCCTTTTTTTCGTCTTCCCTATCAATCAAGAAATCGAGTTCGACGATGAGAAATCATTTGAGATATTTTTTCATACACAAAATTTTCCTTGGACCAAAGCCTTTATAAAAAGCATTGGTCAATTTACTGATACAAAATTCATTCGGAAAATGAGACAGTTTTAGAAAAAGTATCATCTTAAGGTTTTTTGTAGAGAATCGTTAGATCTAAAACTACAACTATGTTATGACCGCTATTATAAGTTGATGTGTTGTGCTCCAAATGACATGCCGCCCTACAAAGGCATGACCCACTGAGTCACAACTGCTGTTGAAATACCTCAACTTATGAAATTGGTATTCATCATCGACAGCAGTTTCAAGTTACACTTAATGTAACGCAATGATTCAGTGGGACACAGTAAAAAAGCCTACTTCCAGAATGCATCTCAGTAGGTCAAAGCTGAGTAATGCATTTTGGAAGCAATTGCAATTGCAAGTAAGTTCCAGGTAGGTCTTTGGGAACTCGGTGAGTCTGACTGTAACCGTGATCGTGATTGTTTCGCTTAAAGCACTAATCAATACTTAACAGATGTCGGCCGCCGCAAGCGTGTTGACTTAATTTGAAAGAAGTGGAAATGAATTAATAATAAATTAAGCTTTGCCGAAAAATTTTGCAGAGCTTGTGTGTTTATGTAGTTTAGAGTTTTTGGATTTGAATATTTACAAATTTGTGGGGGGGGGAGGGGGCGGTAAAATTTGCAGAAACTCACGCTACGCCACGCCACTGCAAGAACAACATGGAAATCGACTGTCTTAGCACAAGCCAGAATCCCAGAGAAAGACGTGACTACAGTTAGGCGCCAGTTATAGCTTTCATTGAAACTCATCATTGAAAACTTTAATGATTGATTTTGAGACGTTTAGAAAGCAATTTCTATTATTATTTTGATAGATGATTAAAGCTCAAGACTTAATTAATATATCTAGTCAAAAAAAAATTTCAAAAAGGCCTAACTTTTCACAAAGGTAGTTCAATCATTGAAATAATAAGGTCTTTTTATGTAGAAAGTTGGGCCTATTTGAATAATTTGTTTGTCTAGAAATATTAATTAGGCCTTAACCTTTATTTGCCCATCAAAATAATAAATTATTTTACTTCCTAAACGACTCAAAATCAATCATTAAAATTTTCAATGGTGAGTTTCAAGATATAGCTATAACTGGCACCTTAAGGCCCTCATTATGAATAACGAATCAAATGTTCGCTTAAAAGCAAATGATTTATCGAATTCCCTTTTTACGGTATTATTGATAGCAAGCTTGCACATTCGCTTCCTAAATCAATGCTATTGTTGGCAGCATTGATTTCTGAAGCGAATTTTGAACCTCACGATAATCGATAATACCGTGATAGTTAATAATAAGGTCTTGAACGATTCTTGACCTTGAAAAAAAGAATACTTTAAGAAATCATAAAAATGAATCTATAGCTGACCAATTACTGAAAATAGCTGACCTTTTACCACCGTGAAGAGGCCTTTCAAATTGCATACTTTTTTTTTTAAATGACCCAACTGAGGCGCCAAAAGTTTCTTGTGACCTTGACGAACTTCAAAAATTCATAGAAAAAAATCTATGGCTGACCAATTACTGAAAATAGTTGACCTTTTATCACGATCTCGAAATCCTTCAGATGTTATACATTTTTTGCAAATTTCCCATAAATGAGGTGCCAAAAAACCTTGAGAAAGTTTAAGCCTTTATTACAAGTTTTCTAGTGCTGACCAATTTCTGGGACCAGTTGACCTTTTCTGACCAATTAGATGGCATTTTTTTATCAAGTTTCCCTCCTTCATATGAGGTTACAAAGGTGGGGTTGTGGGGTGTCCGCGATGTGTCAAGTTTATTTTATAGTTACTACGTTCGGGGAGAGGGAGGCGGGAAGTGGCTCATGCGTTGCTCGTTTTTGTCGGTAGTACGACAGAGCAGCGTTTCACCCAGTGCACAGTGGGCAGAAATCGTAACTTTGGAGGCCAAAAATTTATAACTTTTAAACCAGTTGATATTTTTATGATTTTTTGTTTTTATTAATAACTTCATTTAAGTATCAATAGATTTATATTGCATTATTTTAAAAATGTTTGTTACCTACTTGTATTTTAAAATTAACTACAAAATGAGTTTGTTTTTTCAAAATAAAAAAAAATATTCTAGGTTCAAGTTCAATACTCCGAATAGTGATGACAAAAATAACAGTAGAACTTACCTGCGAACCTTCAAAAGCATCGAGTTTATGTCTTAAGAAAACCGAATCAAAAAATTTTTGAATGACTTTTTTTATGGGATTTCAAATCCTTGCTTTAAATTATGGAAAAACCAATATTCATATATGTTATTTGTGGAGCTAAATCTTGGAATTAGTACCATTTTCAATCCACCTTCAAATGAAAATTTTTAAGGGCCCATAAAAATCCAATTTTTGACTTCTTTAACACCCCAGACTATTAAAAAACGATAAAAAAAAATAAATTTTGCAAAAGTAGGATCAAAAGTGTGTAAGGCAAACATTTTGCATCATTTTATTTTTATTCTTAACCTGCTACTAAAGCAGTTCGTTTTGTTTTCATAGAAATAAGCCAAAAAAGAAAGTTTTTGTTAAAAACGCCCCCAAAAGTGGGCGTGGAAATTACATTATCTACAACTTCTCTAAGGAACAAACCTCTCATTTACATCAACTTTTAACAATTAGATGACCTATATTAAAAAGTGGGAGTTTCAGTGAGCGGAAACTCTGTAGATGTCTTATAATATCCTTGATCATTTCTGAAAATTACATATTAATCAGTTAGCTGATTTCAGATTTAATAGATTTAAGACCGCCTCACCGAAAATCTAGAACCGGTCTGCGCCGCCACCGGATGGCACCCAGTTAAGCTGGGAGAATATAGAAAAGAATACTACCTAGAGTAGGGCTCAAACCCACACCTCTAAGTTAGAAGTCAAGCACTACATCCCATTGACCATTGACACACAAACACCAATGCATGGCGTCCATTAATTCTTCAACACTAATTTGAAAACATGATTCTTGGAAATATTGTAAGAAAAACAATTTATGGGGAGAAAGTTGTATGTTAAAAAAAGAAATAGGTCGTCCCCAAAACCCTATAAAATAAGTTCCAAACTTTGGAGGGTTTTTTCAAATGAAAAAACTACTCATCTCCAAACAAATTTTTGAGTAGTTATTTTATTTTCAGTGAAGGTATAGTTATTTCATTGGGGAGTTATTTCACGGAGCCAAAAATAATACTTTCCATATAAACTAAAAACCAAAATACCCTTGCTCTGATTTTTGGTCCCGAAGCGAACAGTTTTAGCTAAAGCTTCTTAGCTGAAAAGTGTGAAGACAAACAAAAGCTGAAAATATTAAGCTTAAGCTAGAAGTTTCTAGGTAATGCTGTTAACGTTGTCATAATTGGTTGCCTATTAAATACTATAAACAAGAATTGTGTTTAATTTGATTTCGGGCTTTTTATTATCCTAAGAATATTTGGATAAAAAATTAAAGATGTATCATGTTTTTATAATTTTCTGTTGGATGGCACAAAACCCACCACCCCCTTTCTAAAACAGAATTTCTAGATGCGAGTCTGTTTCCTATTGCATATCTCTAAAGTCTAGACCCACACCAAACATAATGGATATGCTCACAAAATCTGATATTAAATAAACAAAATTTAAATTGGCTATACTGTATTTATATACATATAAGATTAAACTTATCAGACTACCATTAACTGTTTGCAAAGTATAAAATATGATCTGATATCCTATTGTCCATGCCATTAAGGATTAATAAATAAATTACCCTCGAAAGACCCAAAATTAAGCCAATATTTAGTAACTCTGACACGAAATCTCTTCCTTTACAAATTGTAAAGTATCATATTGCCTTAATTCCTCATCAGCAGAGAGAGAGTGTTACGAGAAAAGTTTTTACATGTCCCATAAATCCTCATTATATTATATATCAAGATTTCAGAAACTTATAAGAACTCAAACACTCACTAAACCTACCCCAAATAATACTCCCATAGTGCCATGCAATAGCTATTTGAGTGTTATGGAACTGCCATGCCATCTGAAATCACCAGTAATACAAACTAATATTCAGGAAATAAAATAAACTTTCTTCTTCCGCAGAAGGCGAAATGGAACAACTTTCCAAATCCACTTTCAGGATTATTGGTATCGTTTTCCCTTGTCAAACGCAGAACGGAAACTGAGGAAATAAAGTTAACGACTGATTGTGAGTCGAATGTTCTTGCTCTCAATAATTATTATGAGAAGGGGCATTAGGAAATGCGTATGTAACGCGCACTTTATATTTGGATGAAACATAAATAATTCTTTTATTTAACTTGAAAAAATGAATATTACATCGTTTTTTTTTTAAGTAGAAGTAGAAATAATAAAATATTTATTTTGGGTTAAGCATTATGATTTTGACACTGTCAACAAGTGAAATAAATACAAGGCAGTATAATAAAAACGTAAATAATTGAAAATGAACTATTTTTTGTGGACTCAATTGTTGTACCTGGGCGAAACGCATTTGGACTCAAGTTCAGAAAAACTTTAAATTTTAATAAATACAAAGCGATATAGTGGCAATTTATGTGGAGGCAATAATGGCACTCGGTTATATGAATTTTAATTTTTGGAAAAACAATAAAACAAACTAATTGAAGATTTTTTAGCTGATTTGTTTTTCAGCCTTATTTCATTGACATCAGGACAGCTCACGCGTGATTCACGACACATCATCGCATAGTCAGTTAATAGATAGATATTGCCATGTTATCATGGAATTATTTACGCTCGCACAACGCCTGCAAATATTTGCGAGAAATAGTGCATCGAAAAAAAAAATACGAATGCAAATTCGAGGATAATCGTGTTAGCCGAAATTGGTTTTCACCTCTCCCTAGATAAGCTCCGAGGATCCCATATCACGGAATCTGAGATAATTTGAGTGTTTAGTTCGCCCTGCCAGACTGTTTAAAAAAAACCGTTTTCACTTAGAATTTTGAATTTTTTAAACGGTCCGGTAGAGCGGACTATACACTCAAATGGTCTCAGATTTCGTGATATGTGATCCAAGGAGCTTATCTTAGGAGGGGTGAAAACCAATTTCGGTTAAAACGATTATCTTCGAAGTTGCATTCATATTTTTTTTTTTCGATGCACTGTTTCTCGCAAAGGCCCCAGTTGTGGACTGCAAGACCTTGATTTTTTGAATAGCCTTTAATGAAACTTTCGACGCCTATACTTCTTTTTTTGCTATCAATCACACCCAAAATCTGCTGTGGGCTCTCGGTCTAAAACTTCAAAAAGCAGGAATTTCTGAAAAAATTATAAAAATTATAAAAAATCTTTATGACGGTACGGAGTCAGCGGTATGGGATGGAGAAAAGCTCTCGGAATGGTTTGAAACCTCAATGGGCGTAAAGCAAGGATGTCTTCTAAGCCCGCTTCTCTTTGCCCTTTACCTTAACGATCTGCATGAATTTATTGGCGGAGGCATAGATGTAAACGGTATGATGATACGTCTACTTATGTACGCAGACGATATTGTGTACTCGCCGATAAACCAGAGGTTCTCCAGGGAATGATTAATAAAATCGATGAGTACTGCCTTCGCTGGAATCTTTTTATCTTTTTTTATCCTTTTTATGATTGTTTTCAGAAGAAGAGGAAGGTGGTTAAGTTCTCAGGAATCCTGGAAACTGAACGACCAAACTATCGAGATTGTCAGTAAGTACAAATACCTTGGAATATGGTTGACAACGGGCATATGCATGTCCGAACACTTCAAAGAGAGATCAAAGCTGGCTAAGCAGAGCATCAACCTAAATTGAAACAAATTAGTAGGGTCGCTTAGCAACAAAATCTGTTTTTGCCGGACAAAAGCACCAAATTTTTTTTAGGCACTCCTTAGGGCCATAGCTTGAGATTTAGGGTAGGACCCATCTCGGCGGTCAGCCATCTTGGATTTTATAGCCGCCATTTTGAAATTTAGGTATATTATTAATATCTCGGCTTCTAAATCACTTAGGATCCCAAACTTGGTGTCTAGGTATACATTTTTGGGGTCAGGGAATACAACTACATAATTTTCAAATGTTAAAGTTTGCAAATATACGAAGGGGGCATGGGGGTCATGATCCTCTTGCTCCAAAACAATCAAATATAATATTTGGGGTCAGATAATATATCTATATATATGTTTAAACTTATTCAAGGAGGGGAATGGGGGTCATGACACCCTCCACCCTCAGAGCCCAAGAAAAAGTATAAATAGAAAACAATCTTCATTTAGTACAAAAAGGTAGAAAAGAGAGAATCCTGTTGTTTTTTTGTTGGCATGCTTGCATAAACTCTACAGCTTTATGAAAATTAATAAAACATATTCTGTTTCAGAACTCAACGTGTAGAGCACCCTGTACATTTACGTATATTATCCCAGTGTTTGTAAATAAACCTTTATATTTGGAGTCGGGGAATACAATTTAACAATTTTTATTTTTATTAGTTAGGTTGTATAAGTATATATTAGTTACAAACTATCCAATTATTTAATCGAGTAACAAAAATATTAAATTCTAAGATTAAAGCGAGAAAATGAAAATAGATATATGTACATACATACGTATTAATATATAAAATTTAAATAAAAGAGAAATCATATATGAAAGATGTTGAATTGCATTTATCAATATGGATTGCTTATGTCGTATTCAAGCATTGACATGTACAAAGATCAGTACAATTCCAACGAGCAGCTTTGCAAGCACATCTACCAGTGCATCCTTTTTGACTCTTACAATTGCATTTCACCAATTCAGTACATGCCTTTGAAGCTATAGGTAATGTGTTCCATACAGGAACCCATGATCCACCTTCTTCTTTCTGAGTCCAGCCCCAGCCTTCCGGACTAGGAGTGCACTGTTGAATGTGTTCACTGGTACACCATACCCCTGCCTGATATACAGCCCGCTTTGAGTGTTGAAGTAGTGCATCTTTTGTCGGTGGAAGTTTCTCCATTGTCTTAGTCTTCTGACAAAACAGTTCCTTCCTGACGTCATTCACACTGTCCGAATTACTGTATTTATCATATAATACTACCGTGAAGCGTTCTAGCCTTTTAAAATGTTCGCTATCACCATCAAGCTGTGTGTACGGATTTAATGCTATGCATGTTAAAGTATGTGTCACCTCGGGATAACAATTCCAAGCATCCCACGCAGATTTCTTGCCTCGTCCGAAAAATGAAGATGTTGTATCGCAACCCGTAAAACTGTGAAATACAGGGAGGGCCATGGATTTTTCTACGCCCAGTTTCTCGTAAATAGCATTGATATCTACATAATTAAATGATCTGCCGGTACCAAAGGCAACAGAAATCTTCAAATCCGTACACAAGGTCATCAGGTGATTGAACTTGCCAACGAGAATTACAACCACGTCCGTGTCAACAGTACCATAGACTAACTAATAATAAAGACAGGCCGCTTCATATAAAGAAAAAGGACCCGATTTGAGATTGCCTCCACTTAGATTGCCTCCACCTCTCATACACGTTTTGTACTTGGCGAGAAAAGCTTTTGCTGTATATGAAGCTTTCAAGTTGCATCGAACTGAAACTCATTTCACCACTATCGCAAGTGTACCTGTTTTTGTTGTTGGTTTTGGGTATTTTGTCTGTTTTTTTTTTTTTTTTGCAATTAATGAAGGTTGTGTGGTGGTCGTTTTTTTGTCTTCATAGTTTGCTCTACCTTAAATTTTGCTTGTGTGTGTGTACACTTCTTCAGGTATATTTATTTCATTGTTGTCGATCTTGGCAAGAATTTTCGTTTTTGAAGGAAAAATTTGTTCTTTAGAGGATGTATCTGTTTTCACGTTTGGGGGTGGATGTGGAGACTATATGAGTGTTCTGAAGCAATGGTAGACTTGGTGGCGGTTGTTTGTGTTTGCAACTTTTTGCTCTCATTTATCCTTTTTTGCGCGCTTGCTTGTGTACTCTTGCATACATTCATATAATCTGGATCTTTTAATAATAACATTAGAATTTTCGTTTTTGATGGTTTCGAGGACTTCTATACAGATATATGTAGGTAGGTGGTATGAAGGAATATTTTGTTTATTTTATATCTTATTTATTTATTTATTCAGTACCGAAATAAAAAAATGTTAAGAAATACAGGTCAATAACATACCTTATTTGTTTAGTTGCAAAAATAAATCTACCTAGTCGAGGAGTATGTTCGCAGATTATGTGTATAACATTCCTTTAAATCGAGTAAACTAATTGCAAAGTTAAAATGCTATTTTTTGCATATTTAAAGCATAAATAAAGATTCATTATTTCTAAACATTCATGTTTTTTTCTATTAATTTTCAAGGCAAATGCGCCCGAAAATAGCGATATTTTCACTCTTAACAAATTTGCACCTCATAGTAATTAATCATGTTCACTTGAATCATTACAATTTTCTAAAAATATAATCCTTGTTATATCATCATTCATTTCATACCTCAAAAAGAATTAGGTACTGAAGTTATGAACCATTTCCGGAGAGCTTATCCGTGATATTTCAAATCCTGTATTTGTACCTAGTTTGCGAAATTTTGGGTTCATTAATGTTCAAAAATCGATATAAAATCTTGTGGGTAACCTAGGAATATGTCTGATACACCAAAATAACCTGTTATTAATCAAAACTACATATTATAAAATACAAATTTTTAAAATCATATTTAAAATGAGAACATTATTGTAAATAGAGTGAAAGCTTGCTTTTAAACCTTTCGAAACCTCTCAACTACTCAAATTAAATGCAAATATAATTTTAGCATGCTTTGAGAATTTAAGATTTTTTCAACTTTCTACAGATACCTAGTTTTTGAAAATCGAAGCAGCATTTCTCGACTTATATAGAATTTAATGCAGCAGGATCGACATTTTTTTGATTTTTTTTTTGCTTAATCTTGAAAATGATCAAAATACAAATTTGCTTGTAAGTGATTAATAAATTGAAATTTATTTGGGAGCTTGTGAGCAATGCACATAAACATACTCGTAAATGTATGTTAAAATTTTAGTTTGGTTTTGCAAAATAGAATTTTGGAGAACCAAAATCATTTGGTGGGTGTCGTCATAATATGAACTACAGTTGATGACGGATATAAGAAAATCTCATATAAGAAAAACTCGCTTATAAGACAGACATTTTAAAACACCTTGCACATTCCGATAAAGTTACGTGTAAAATGAACCTAATATAAGAAAACTATTTATAAGAAAAACACTGATATAAGAAACTTATTTTGGTACAAAATTTCTCTTACTGCATAGAAAATTAAACGTCTTTAAGGAACCACCCCGTGATAATATGGTTTTGAAAGAAATTCATAGTTTAATGTTTGTTTTTGGTATGTTTGAGCGATAATTGTGAATTAATGCCCGTACAAGATACATACAATTTTGCAGTCAATGCTTTGGAAATTTATTTCAAATTATATAGTTATATTTAAAGGAAATTTTCTTTCTTATAATGCATTTATCTGATAAGAGAAGGTTTCTTTCTTATAAACAATCTTTCATATAAGAAAACACGGATATAAGAAAGGAATTATTTGCATTTTTTGACTTTCTTATATCCGTCATCTATACATAATTCACAGGTAGGATTAATAATGGCAGTTTTTGAATGCATGTAAATATATTTAAGAATTCATTATCTATGCATGTACTCGAAGAAGTGGTATCTTCTCTCTTTACCAAGTTGCACCTTTTACAATAATTTCATATTCATTCCAAATATTACTTTTTTTTATAAAAATATAAACTTTTTATATTATCTTTTAGTTGATACCTCATTTGTTAGAAAAAATAGAATTACTGAAGTTATAAGCCATTTTTGGAGAGCTTGTGTATGATTTTCCAAATCCCGAATTTTATCGATACTTGTGAGCAATAATGTACAGCAATGTTTTATATAGGGTGAGTCGGTGTAATATGCCACACTTAACAGTAAACAATTGAAATTAAATAGTAAATGACAAGTTAAGTAAAAGATTCTCTTAGTTCGTTAGGTTGTTGTTTTATTTAATAAATAAAAGAATAAAAACATAACTTTAATACTTTTAATTCATAGCAAATGAAGTTTTTAAAAAACCTTAAAAAGTGGCATTTTACCCACACGTGAGGGTAATATGCCACTTCTGAAGGGGTGAAATGCCAGCAAACATTAAATATGGCATTTAATCGATGGGAACAATTGGGCAGATTCCATTTTGGAGACAGTCCTCGTGCATCCATTTGTGACAGTTGGAGCATTGCACCCAGTCACATCTTTCAAGCATTCTTGTTTCTAAAAGAAATTAAAATCAAAGGGGTAATATGCCACTTAAGTGGGTAAAATGCCAGTTGGTACGAAACAAACGTGGCATTTTACCCCAAAACGTGAAAAAATATAAAAGTATCCCTGAACGAAAACTAACGGAACATATCAAGTCTAGGCACAAACAAACATTAAGTACACAAAACTAGCCTTACCTTCTTGGAAGAAACCTTCGTATATCGCACTAAAAAACACAAAAAAAACCCGGTTTTAATCGCACTCAATTTAATAAAAACACACTTGAATTTAAACTTTCATGAATATTTTTCAAACCAAACTGCCTAATAACTTTCGCATCCGTTTGCCCAGAAAACTTAGCGTAACTGAGCGAATTGCAATGTCAGCGTTGCCAACATCAACTTAGAACTGCAATATATTGAAAGGTGGCATATTACCCACACTGGCATATTCGACCGACTTACCCTATATATGAAAACTTTTCTTAGAACTTCCTGAAAAAGTTCAATATATTCGTGGCGGTCGTGAAGAACCAGGTAACTCAAACTCTAAACAAGTTCAGGGTTTATGTTGAATATCATGCACAAAACGTTACTAATGTGGAAAAAAGTGTTCATAATGTATTTTCAGATGTATTAGGAAAATATTACATAAGGGTAAAATTTTGTTAAGTATTTTGTTTCCAAATTATTAATTTAACAACAGGTATCTCGACTTACTGCCACGGATATACATTATACATAATTCTATTAATATATCCGTTTGACCCTGAAGATGAGGCTATTAGACCTCGATAAAGGCAAGAAAAATAAAAATACACAATGCGTTTTATTGAACTTTAATGAAGCAAAACAAATGGTAATATTAAATTTAATTTTAATATTTAAGCTTGTGAGCAATGGACAGCAACAAAAAGTTTTTTATTCTTCATGAATAAAACTATGAAACCATCTGGTGGGGGGGCGTCAATTAAGCTGTTTGTTAATATTTTATATTTTATGTTTTTTTATTTTGAATTTTCCCATTATCGGCTAAACTGATTTAGACTAATTTTTGTATTTCAGCTTATGGTTATAGTGAAATTATTTCTTATGATAGGTATATCAAAAGAGCAGTGTGATTTTATTCTAAACTGAATGATTTACTTTTTCCATTAAAATTTTGAAAGCAGAGAACCTTTTTTTTATTTCATGAAAATTATTTATTTAAATAATTCAGGAAAATTGTTAGTGCACTTCTCTAACAGATCTTTGCTGATAAAAGTTGGCATGTAGATAGAAATTCAGTAAAAAAATTGAAAAATGATTCGAAGTTTTGCTCTCAATTTGCTATCCAAGTTCATTTTTATGTTTTTCAATGTTTTTGTTGATTACAATTTAACTTTTAAAGATAAATAATTGTTGTCTTTTTCTGGATTTACATTTTTGTTTGTAGTTTTAATTTTTTGTCGGCAGTATTTTTCTCATTAATTTCAAGATTGCTAAGTGATTTTAATTTTTTTATATTTTTAATTCCGTATTTTGATCTTTTTCGAGGGTAAGCCAAAAAATTCAAAGAAATGTCGATCCAGATGCATTAAATTGGATACATATAAGTGGAGAAATACTGCTTCATTTTTCAGAAATTAGGTATCTGAAGAAATTTTAAAAAATCTTAAATTTCCAAAGTGTGCTAAAATTACATTTGCATTTAGTTTGAATAGTTGAGACTTAAGAGGTTTCGAAAGGTTTAAAAGCAAGCTTTCACTCCATTTACAATAATGTTCTCATTTTAAATATGATTTTAAAAATTTGTATTTTATAATATGTAGTTTTGATTAATAACAGGTTATTTTGGTGTATCAGTCATTTTCCTAGGTTACCCACAAGATTTTATATCGATTTTTGAACATTAATGAACCCAAAATTTCGCAAACTAGGTACAAATACAGGATTTGAAATATCACGGATAAGCTCTCCGGAAATGGTTCATAACTTCAGTACCTAATTCTTTTTGAGGTATGAAATGAATGATGATATAACAAGGATTATATTTTTAGAAAATTATAATGATTCAAGTGAACATGATTAATTACTATGAGGTGCAAATTTGTTAAGAGTGAAAATATCGCTATTTTCGGGCGCATTTGCCTTGAAAATTAATAGAAAAAAACATGAATGTTTAGAAATAATGAATCTTTATTTATGCTTTAAATATGCAAAAAATAGCATTTTAACTTTGCAATTAGTTTACTCGATTTAAAGGAATGTTATACACATAATCTGCGAACATACTCCTCGACTAGGTAGATTTATTTTTGCAATTAAACAAATAAGGTATGTTATTGACCTGTATTTCTTAACATTTTTTTATTTCGGTACTGAATAAATAAATAAATAAGATATAAAATAAACAAAATATTCCTTCATACCACCTACCTACATATATCTGTATAGAAGTCCTCGAAACCATCAAAAACGAAAATTCTAATGTTATTATTAAAAGATCCAGATTATATGAATGTATGCAAGAGTACACAAGCAAGCGCGCAAAAAAGGATAAATGAGAGCAAAAAGTTGCAAACACAAACAACCGCCACCAAGTCTACCATTGCTTCAGAACACTCATATAGTCTCCACATCCACCCCCAAACGTGAAAACAGATACATCCTCTAAAGAACAAATTTTTCCTTCAAAAACGAAAATTCTTGCCAAGATCGACAACAATGAAATAAATATACCTGAAGAAGTGTACACACACACAAGCAAAATTTAAGGTAGAGCAAACTATGAAGACAAAAAAACGACCACCACACAACCTTCATTAATTGCAAAAAAAAAAAAAAAACAGACAAAATACCCAAAACCAACAACAAAAACAGGTACACTTGCGATAGTGGTGAAATGAGTTTCAGTTCGATGCAACTTGAAAGCTTCATATACAGCAAAAGCTTTTCTCGCCAAGTACAAAACGTGTATGAGAGGTGGAGGCAATGTAAGTGGAGGCAATCTCAAATCGGGTCCTTTTTCTTTATATGAAGCGGCCTGTCTTTATTATTAGTTAGTCTATGACAGTACGCACCATACACCTACTACAGCCACTCAAAATTGCATCTTGTAAGTGGATGATAAGTCTAGTGTCAGCTTCCTCATGGTCACATGATGGCATATGGTCCTATCAGCTCCTCGAAACATAACTCCGTCATCACACGTGACGACCACTACCTTACCTTCAGTATATTCTACATTTACTACTTTTTTTGAAAGAAAGGAAAAAAGTTCCTGTTTTTTGATGGGGTCTTTTAAAAAATCGGTCCACTTAGTTGGAAGCTTGTTTCTTCCTTCACACTTTCTTCTAATACCCTTACCTCTTTTTTCTCTGGTGGATTCTTTGAGGCTTGTCAGTATATATCTGTCCCACACAACATCAATTCTTTTGCAGTTTTCTAACTGTTTTTTGATGTGTGGAATGAATAAGAGATCAGCATAGTCATCAAATGTGATGGTGTTGGTTGTTGGTGGGAGAAAATGCACAACAGCGGCTCCATCGAGCAGTTTCACATCAACATAATCAAGAGGATCATCTAGAGAATCATTGTAAAGAACATTTAAAAGATCTGACTTCTTTCCGAAGCGCAGACCTCCATCGTCAGAGAGGGAAGGAGGGAAATTATGATTCTCATGGCTGAAGAATGTAGTCATGTCACTCCCCCTATGCTGCATCACTACGTATAATTTTGAGAACAGAGAAACGTCAGTTTTAAGCAGTGATATGTCCTTCTTATCTTTTGGCTTTATCTTTTGCATGGGAGTTCTGAATAAAGGGAGTGATTTTTTTTTTATTGGTTCATGAATGGAGCGAGTACAATCACTTGTAACTGATTTGCAATACTTTTCATACTGATCTTGTCCTAAACTCTGAACTATCCGCACCGTATTTACTACACTTTCATCTAGGACATTTCGTGTGTCAAGGGTCAATAACTCATCATTGCCATCCAAAAAAGGGTTTCCAAAGTCTTTTATGCAGCTTAAGAGCTTACCTATGCAAGCATTTAAAAAATTAACAACAGGATTCTTTCTTTCCTACCTTTTTGTACTTAACGAAGATTTTTTTCTATTTATACTTTTTCTTGGGCTCTGAGGGTGGAGGGTGTCATGACCCCCATTCCCCTCCTTGAATAAGTTTAAACAGACACATTTTAACCCAACTAACAAACTCTCCAGAGCTTAGGTCTTATTTTCTCAAAAAAACTCCCATAATTCTCTTTCAGATCTTATTGCTATACTTAAGACATGATCTCTCATTATGAAACAAAAATTCGTCTTTTAACGTTTTTATTATACGAGCTTAGCATTTTTCAAACATCGAATCGCTTTAATTTTATACCTAGAATAATTATTCCTCGTGTATATAAATTTAATGTCTTGTAATAATCTTGTTATCAAATTTAAGCTCTAAACGTCATTTTTTAATCTTTAAAATCTCTTATCAAGAGGTAATAAAGTAACAAAAACAAAACACTAACTATAGGATTCATATGAGATGAAATGTTGCATCCACAGCTGCTTATATTTGATTTATACACAAGTCGTTCTTTTTCTTAAAGTTTTGTGTGTACATTGTTTTCCGACGTTCAGTTTTCTATTGGACTTGCTTCCTGAATGGAACAATTGGATGTTGAATATTACAATTAAAAATTTATTTTATTTTTGACGAATGTAAACTTTCGGTGATTTATTTTCTTTTGTTTCGGTGTAATATTAGGTTTTTTTGACATTATTACACTTGTAAATTTGACCAAATAATTATAATTTTGTTGCCTATTGGAATGCTAATTTTTGATATTCTTTGTTCAGTTATTACAACATTTATGAGGCCATAATGTAAATTTATCATTCTGAAACTGTTATGCACAAAACTAAACATATTTCTTACTTTGACATTTCAAGTTTTATTGAAACATAAACAAAAGTAAACATTCGTTAGAAAAAGGAACGCATCACCGATATTTGTTTGTTTTTTCTTGGTTTGTTTGATAGCTGTCAAAAAAAAGTCACATAGAAGCATCTGACTTCTCATAACAAGTGTTAGTTTTCATACCAACATAAATGTTACAACACTCTCATAAAAATGTTTATTCAAGAGTTAAAAGTATCGAGTGGACAGCAGCCATATTTCAATTTGAACGAAGTGTTGTTTGTATAGTTTGAGGGTTACCGTGATTTGAAAATAAATCTTAAAGTAATTTATTTGGGTTTCCATTATGATGAATCTAATTAAGATATATTTACCAGTATTAGTGCGTTTATATTAGCCCTGTTTTTTAGTGCATTTTTATCTTCGCTTAAAAAAGTAGCATGTTTAAAACAACAACAATACGGAGTTATACCAAATTGTTGTTGTATTTTTCATACTACTTTTTCTAAGCAAAGATAAAAATGCACTAAAGAACAGGGCTATTGATGTTTATTTTGTCAACTTCTTTTTTTTCATTAAAACGTCTTTTAATCTCTTGTAAATTTTTTGATTATAAATAACAGGTATACAAGAATAAGACCAACAAATCGACAAATTTTCTGCTATTATACCTTTTTCGTCATATAACATGAATAAATACCATAAATAATATCAGCATAAAAAGTATTATTTTGATTCAAAACAAACATCAAGGTAACCCTTTTTCTATTTCAAAATAAAAATAAAATAATTTAAATATCAATAATTTTGAAAGCGCTTTGTTATTTTTCGAAGTAAAATGTTTAAGTTAGTAGAAAAAGTTTCATTCGCACTAAGATTTAGCTTCACATAATGTGACAAACTATAAATATATTAACGTCACCATGATATCAAAATATAAATGCTCTCACTAAAATACACATTAGTTTTTCGCCATGAGACAATGACGATGACACATACAGATAAAAGTAATATCTTCGTACCTACTTCCAAAAAAAGTATAGACAGTGTGAAAGATAATTATGTATGTGTATATGTTTTTTTAATTTTGCACATACTCGTTCTCTTTTCATCAACTCCCACAAGAAGAGACGCATTCTCCTAGCAAGATTAATAGGGCGTTTGTCATCCCATATTAACAATTAAAATGTTTCTATAAGAGGAAAATTAACTCCCATAAGTGGGCCATTTAACGCTTGTAACACTTTCATAAGAATGTTGGAGTAGTCTCCTAGAGTAAAACTAGCTCCCGAAATATAGTCTCATAAGCCGCTTGGAAATTCTTATGAGAGGAAAATTGTTACTTGGGAAACTTGTGTATATATATTATCTGACCCTAAATATTATATTTGATTGTTTTGGAGCAAGAGGGTCATGACCCCCATGCCCCCTTCGTATATTTGCAAACTTTAACATTTGAAAATTATGTAGTTGTATTCCCTGACCCCAAAAATGTATACCTAGACACCAAGTTTGGGATCCTAAGTGATTTAGAAGCCGAGATATTGATAATATACCTAAATTTCAAAATGGTGGCTATAAAATCCAAGATGGCTGACCGCCGAGATGGGTCCTACCCTAAATCTCAAGCTATGGCCCTAAGGAGTACCTTCAACGCCGTCACTAGAGCTGTTAAAGCATATGGTGCACAAGTGTGGGGAAACACTTATTATGATGAGGTGGACAAGTCTCAAAGATGCTTTTAAAAAAAAATACTTGGACTGCCAAGAATATCTTTTAATGATGTGCTAACGTTAGAATGCAAAATGAAACCAATTTTTGAGTTCACGATGCGTTGCCATATGAACTACATTGGAAAAGTTTTAAATTCATATGATGACAACAGACTACCAACAATCTTAGCAAGGATTGTTATACAGAAACAGATATATTGGTTTCAGAGCTGGGAAAATAGCCTCAGTAATGTTGATTTTGAGAATATAGAAGATTTAGCTTCAAATAGGCATCTCTTTAATATAGTTGTTGATGATGCAGCAGAAATAAAATGCACGACTGGGTCGCACGTACTTGCTCTTATGTTCAAGACACTGCGAGTTTAAGAAAATTGTATATACAAACATGGAAATTATGAGAGAAAAATGTAGAGAAGCATGAAATACGACACTTAAATTAGCTAAACAACTCTTTTGACAGTTTGAGGTGAAAAAAAAATATGCCATCTTAACTCATGATGGAATATGATTGTATGGGAAAAAAAAATTTAAAATCGTTGGAGCGGTTTTTTTTTTAAATAAATTTTGTATATATAAATTCTTAAAACATTTTTAAGAACAAATTTTGGTATGCAGATTTAAACTATATATTTATGTGTATATAAAAACAAAATTTGAAAAAAAAATTGTCAACCCGTTTTTGAGATATCGAATTTTCAAAAAAAAAAATTGAAATTTTTTCTAAAAATCCAAAAACTTTTTTTTTGAAAATTTTGATATGCAATATTATTTAGTCTTATCTGAAATTTGTATATAAAAAAATCATATAAATCCGTTAAGCTGATAAAGAGAAAACTCAAAATAAAAAAATACGTTCTATGACGTTCTATGATGGTAGATCGTACTAATTTTAGTATATGAAAAAGTTTAATCAAAATCGTAGGAGTCGTTTTCAAGCAAAAAAATATTTTCCTTTGCGGTTTTTTCACTTTTGTATGGAAGGTACCGTTATTTTTTCTAAAAATATTTTAGAGAGTACTAAAAAAGTCTTAAATATCGAGTTTCAAAATAAATTTATGATGCCGTTTTCGAAATATTTGATTTTCCAAACAAAATTTTGAAATATTTTTTAAAAATCTAAAAAATATTTTTCAAAAATGTTGGTACACAAAACTATTAATATTTCTTGGGAGCTTTTGTATACAAAAAATATTTGAAATCGGTCATACCATTTTGAAGAAAATCAAAAATTAAATAAATGGTTCCTTTGGAGGTACCATTAATAACCATTTTTGAAAAATGGTTTTCCACCCAAAGAAAGCCTTTACCTACTAAAATAAATTTATTGAATTTTTTTTAAGAAAAGTTGTCGAGCCGTTTTTGAGAAAAATACGGTAAATTTGCCAAAAAAAAATGTATGACAGGTACCGTTATTTTTGGTTCTAAAAAAAATGAAAAAAACGTGTCGGCAGAATCACCAAAAACTACTAAGTACCAAGTTTGAAGAAAATCGATCGAGCTGTTTAGGCTGTAGACGAACAGACAGACAGACAGGCAGACAGACAGAATTTTGCCACCCACTTTTTTGGTGTTCTCTATCATCGTAATATCATGTTTGATTGTTATCTCAAATTTTTTTTTGCACGAATCCAAAACTTGCCAATATAAATTATATTATAATCGCAAGTAAAAATTATCGTGGATGACAAGCAAGAGGCTCTACAAAGAGCACTCTGCACAAGATCTCATGGCATTTATCATATGCTGAACTATGGTGTTGGGTGATCCTATGTGGGGAACGAGTGGAAAACTTCAATGACACGGTGGATCTTCAAAGCAAGGGGAGGCTTCATCATCATCATCATCGTGTCCTGTAACCCCGGCTGGGGCATAGGGCGTCAACAAAACGTCTCCATCCTTCACGGTCTGCTGCAAGGTACTTTAGCTGTGGCCACGTCTTTCTCTGGGATTCTGCTTCCGCTAAGACAGTTGATTTCCATGTTGTTCTTGGTCTTCCAACCCGCCGTGCATCCTGATGATTCCATTCAAAGGACTGCTTTGCAATTTCATCGTTTGGTTTCCTCAGTGTGTGACCAATCCAACGCCATTTACGCTTTCTTATGTCGACGTCCAGCCGCTCTTGACTTGTCCTGCGCCACAATTCCTCATTTGATATTATTTGTGGCCAGCGAATCTTTAGGATGTGGCGAAGACAGCAATTCACAAAAGCCTGCAACTTCTTCGAAATGATAGACGTAACTTTCCAGGTTTCACAAGCATATAACAGCATGGATTTCACCTTGGATTCGAAGAATCTCAACTTAGTGCGTAAGGAGATATGACTTGATTTCCAGATTGGGGACAGAGTACCGAAGGCAGCACGAGCTTTATTTATTCTACTTTTAACGTCCAGATCCGTACCACCGTTTGCAGAGACAATACTGCCAAGGTAGTTGAACTGTTCCACTACTTCAACTGGCGTCTCCTGTAGAATAATACGCTGCTGTGTGGAGCGGCCTGTGAGCATTATTTTTGTCTTTTTGCTGTTTATTCTTAGACCACTCGACTCTCCCTTCACTTGCAGCGTTTGGCACATCCCGTTCAGCCCACTGATGTTATTTGCCAGTAGACATATGTCATCGGCATAGTCTAAATGACTGAGCCTTTCGAACGGTCTCCATTGAATGCCCTGTCGCTCAGCTGTACCAACACTGGCCGTCAATACGTCGTCCATCGCCAGCAGGAAGAGAATTGGCGATAGAACATCCCCTTGTCTCACACCCTGTTGCACTACGAAGGAGTCGTGATCCGCGTAGCTTATCTAGGGAGGGGTGAAAACCAATTTCGGCTAACACGATTATTCTCGAAGTTGCATTCATATTTTTTTTTCGATGCACTGTTTCTCGCAAAGGCCCCAGTTGCGGACTGCAAGACCTTGATTTTTTGAATAGCCTTTAATGAAGCTTTCGACGCCTATACTTCTTTTTTTGCTATCGATCACACCCAAAATCTGCTGTGGGCTCTAAGTCTATTTTCGTTCTGCAGTACGCTGTTCGATGAACGAAAATTTTTGCATATTCTTTGGAGAAGTCTGCACTCTTTTTTCGCACATAATTAATTACCCAGGCCATTTATTGTGTGCGGAAAAATGACATTTGTGTTTTTTCGTGTGTATTTTTGCTCTTTCTTTCATTACAACGTGGCTGTCTGTGTTCTTTTTTTTTCAGTTGCATTTGTTTTGATTTTTTGAATTGGTGTAACTGTCATTAAATTTTTTTTGCTGCTTTTTCGTAAGCATTTCGTTGTCTTGTTGGAGACCAACTGAAAATTTAATTTCGCATCAGCAGCGCATTAGGCTTAAAAATAAATAAACAAATTTGGTGGCGCAACAGCTCGTGGAAAACCAGGGCCTAGTGAATTGCATTCACTCATGGAGAGAATCTACAATTTTTAGCGGAGTCTGAACGGCTAGATGAGAAGCACTTTTTCATGACAAGTATACTCTTAGAAAATTGACAGTTCCTCGCAAGAGGCAAAGAGGAATTTCTATTTTTAGATGGCTGCGGCTGTAAATAGAACCCAGACTTTCGGCATAACAGTCCAACGCACTTACCATTATGCCAAAAGGTACTACTTCATCAATCTTCATTAGCGCCCCTCAGTAGCGGTTATTTGTGGAAGAATTCATGTTCTCATTACCAATGGTGTAGACTTTAATATGCGTTTTTTTTTTTGAGCGAAGTATCCCCAAGAGAATAACAAAATCGTGCACTTTGCAATGATTTTGAATAGGAAGCTAGATATTGACTTAATTTTGGAATAGTAGATATCTGTCTTTAAATTTAGAATAAGAATGGATATCAATATTGGTGTGAGCTATTAAAAAGAATTGAAAATAAAAAAAAGTATAGGCAGGTAGTGGTAGTGGCTTTCTTGATACTTGCTCATTGGGTTCAGCACCCTGCGCATTTGCACCGCTTGCCCGTATAGTTTGTCCGGCCCTGCCTGGGGATCGCGGAAGGTCTGCTAGTTGCTTAGAAGTACCATGGAGTAACCATTCCTTGACCAATTTCGATGTATGCTTGAGGTCGTTGTCTTGTTGGAAGACCCATGAATCAGTTTATCCCAGTTTTACAACGCTAAACGGCAAATTGTCTCTTAAAATATTAAAGCAATCTTCGGTCCTCATCGTACTGTCAATAAATACAACTCCAGATGACGCCATACATCCCCATTATTATTATTATTTTTATTATTATTTGTTATCAAAAAACCGTTAAATTCAACGCAATTAGATTATTTTTATAGTAGTCCCCTATATTAATAAAATCGAACAAAAATGGGCATTCGACTAAGTTAAAGGGGGAACAAAATATAATTCGAAACCACTAAGTCCAGTAAATTTGTGCTCAAAAGGCTCTTAGCGAGGAAATTGTGGGTTATTTTTGATTTGTTCCCCACTTTATGTTTTCGGGGGTGCTGAATCCGAAACTGCGGTTTGCGACTAAAATTTCATGACGCAACATGGAAAAAATAATGCAAAAATGAATTTTTTGGGAGTTTTTTTTACTTATGACTCAAAAACTTTCAATTAATCGTGAATTACATCAAAGTACAATTGAAAGTAAATATTAACAATTTCCAACAAATATCTATTTATGGAACTATACAGAGCCATATCACAACTCGGCATCCTTGCCAAACTTGTCCGCTTGTGCAGGATGACGATGGAGAAATCTCGCTGCTCCGTCAAGGTTGGTAAGAACACCACCGAACCTTTTAGGCTAGTCGCGCACATGCAACTGCTACTGCAACAAAACAGTTTAGTCACAAGTTGACCGATGAGCGCGCACATGAGCAAACTCCACAACCAATCGCAACGAACCTAACCAACACACCGACAATGTTTATTCAAGTTTTCTACCCCACACATACAAAGAAAAATATTATCGCCTTTGTCCTATTAGACCGAGAGCCCACAGCAGATTTTGGGTGTGAACGATAGCCAAAAAAGAAGTATAGGCGTCGAAAGCTCCATTAAAGACTATTAAAAAAATCAAAGTCTTGCAGTCCACAACTGGGGCCTTTGCGAGAAACAGTGCATCGAAAAAAATATATGAATGCAACTTCGAAGAAAATCGTGTTAGCTGAAATTGGTTTTCACCCCTCCCTAGATAAGCTCCGCGGATACCATATCACGGAATTTGAGATAATTTGAGTGTATAATTCGCCCTGCCAGACTGTTTAAAAAAACCATTTTTCACTTAGAATTTTGAATTTTTTAAACGGTCCGGTAGAGCGAACTATACACTCAAATGGTCTCAGATTCCATGATATGTGATCCGAGGAGCTTCTCAAGGGATGAGTGAAAACCAATTTTGGCTAACACGATTATCCTCGAAGTTGTATTCATATTTTTTTTTCGATGCACTGTTTCTCGCAAAGGCCCCAGTTGTGGACTGCAAGGCTTTGATTTTTTTAATAGTCTTTAATGGAGCTTTCGACGCCTATACTTCTTTTTTTGCTATCTATCGTTCACACCCAAAATCTGCTGTGGGCTCTTAGTCTATATTCTTTTGCTCAGCAAATAAAAGAAAAGATAAATTTGTTCTCTTTCGCACAGAGAGCATAACTCACTTTGGAAAGAACAAAATTCAACCATGTGGTAAAATATCTGCAACTATTTGGTTGCATGTGCGCGCAGTTACATATTATTCTATATGACACAAATTGGAAAACCGATTTCAGGCAATCGTCCAGTTTGTAGCAAAACACGAACTGAAAAGTTGCTCGAATCGACGACTGAATAGTTTCTGCATGTGCGCGCTGTCCCATATGAGTCAATAGGATTCATTTTTGCAACCAAACAGTTGCGAAACTGAAAGTTGCATGTGCGCGACTAGCCTTAATGTCGAGAAAGGTTTGAGGTAAGTTGACGAGTTATCATGCAAACTGTTCAACATCGTTCTTGAAGCAACTGTGTATGCAACTCGCAAGGCAACAAAAGTCCGTTCAACTACTTGCTTATGCAGATGATATTGACATCATTCCGAGAACGAAGCGAGCTGTTACCGGCGCGTTTGCAAGTATTAAATCGGAAGCGGTAAGAATGGGTTTGGATGTTAATGAGGACAAGACGAAGTATATGCTATCATCTCAACATCGTCGACTCGAGCAAAACTTCACGATGGATAGGTACAACTTCGAAATCGTCAAGGACTTTGTCTACCTGGGCTCCACTATTACATCGCAAAATGACATCAGTGTAGAGATAAAATGAAGGATTACTCTTGCCAACCGCTGTTTCTTCGGGCTAAGAAGGCATTTGAGTAGTAAAGCCCTCTCTCAAAGAACCAAGGAGACCATATATATGACCCTAATCATCCCGGTTCTGCTATATGGGGCAGAAGCATGGACCCTATCAAGAACAGATGAGAATCTGCTTGCGTGCTTTGAAAGAAATATTCTTCGGGTGATCTTCGGTCCAGTATGCATCAATAGAGTATGGAGAAGAATATTTAACAACAAGCTTTATGAGCTTATCAGCGACGCACGTCAACCTAGTCAAAAAGCTGAAAATACAGCGGTTGAGATGGCTGGGACACGTGTAGCGTATGGACACCGACGCACCAGCCCGACGAGTCTTTGAATCTACCTCTGATAGTCTACGCAGCAGAGAAAGACCCCACCTTAGATGGCGCACACAAGTGAAAAACGACCTCAACCAACTTGGAGTGCGTAAGTGGAGGCAGCTAGCTAGGGACCGAGCTGGCTGGAGAGGCTTGTTGGTTGAGGCCGTAGTCCACCATGGACTGTAAGTGCCATTTAAAGTAAAGTAAGTAAATAAGTATCATCATAAATGGGTAAATTTAAAAAATTTACTACACCAAAAATGAAGGCTAAACACCAAATTTGAAAAACACGGGTAATTTTTTTAAATTATCTTTCTAAAAATATGCAAATATTTTTCATAGACCATCATTCTGATTTATGGTGAATTCTTTCTGAAACCTCTATTTTGCAATTCTCGATATTCACATGTTCATATCTCGATTTGCTAATTTTTATTTTAGCTTTTTTATCATTTTTTGTTTGGAAAATATATTCTAGATTTACCTCTTTGTTTACCCTCATTTACCCTGCTGAAATTTCGAATGTCAAAAAATCACGTAGTTTATAATTTTTAAATAAATTTTTTTTTGTATGGTACTTTTTGTATACTCTTTAAGGCTTACCATCTAAGCTGGGCAGATAAGCCCCCAAAAATTGTGATATGCATATGCCTGGGCAACTTTTCGACAGGCAACCCATGTGCAAATCGTTTTTTAAGACACTGCCTACAAAAGTGTAAGCCGCTCATCTGGTACCTTTATGAGGGTAGGTCGTTCTATGACAGGATCCTAGACTAATAAGGGATGAAAATAAAAATCTGAAAAAATAAGGGAATTTTGTTTTCTTCAAGTATGTATATTAGATTTTTTTGATATTTAAATAATCTATTTTCATTTCGAAAAATATGAAAGTTCATCATTACGTATAAAATATTTCGGTTTAAATTTTTGTATTAATTGTGTTTCTACAAGTACAAAACATACCCTTAAAATAAGTATCTACTTTTGTAGCAAGAACTGCAATGTATTTGTCAGTGTGGTAAAAAGCACTATGATATAATTCTCTTTTTTATTATAAATTTAGTTAATTACTTAAGTTAAGAGAGTTTTTGTATCCATTTAATTGTTAAGCAGAAGAAACTGCAGAACATCAAAAATGTTTTCCTTTGTTTTAGTGCAATCTCCTTCGAAAGCTGGGTAACTTTCGAGGATGAACATGGAGAGAAGTTTATTTTTGAGTATTATTGCAATTGTTTTCCAATTTTCATTATTTATCAGTTCAAATAATTTATATGTTCTCATAATGAAAGCTACAAATTGTTAATTTAGCCGATGGCTTTCTGTTTCTATCTGTTTTCATAGAAGAGAGTACTGTTTATTATAAATGCTCAGATAATATAATTTTCAAGAGCTTCATGCAATTAAAAATGTATTTCATTTTCAAAAGAAGGATTTATTTAAATTATTTATCATTTCTCTGTAGGACTGTGCAATCCTATTTGCAACTATTAAAAAATATTTGTTGAAAATAAAAACAGCAAGTATTTCCTATCAATTCATCAAAATTTATGACTTTCCTCTTTTTATAATTTAGGTAAGGTATTAAAATATGATTATCCTAATAAGGAGAACTTAGTAAGCTCCGATCGATCGATTTCTGTATAAGTTTATCAAAACATTTAATGTATCCTTCTCTTTTTCTGAACATAATAGTGATGAGCAAAGATTTCTATTATTTTTTTCTAAGAAATAAGGTTACACTTTATTATGCTATTTCCATTTTGTGTAATATTTATTTTTAAATTAATTTTTGAAGTGAATAAAAAATATCCTGGAATCTTTAAGATTTTCAACACAATACACCTACAACATTGGCACGTACGTTGTTTGGAACTTTTTTTTTTCTTCTATCGTTACATCTTTATTTCATAACAAATAAGCAAATATTATGTCTACGTCTAGGCATCGACAGAATTTTAATTAAATTTCTTTCAGGTATATACACAAGCCTCATCCTAAATTTCAGTTCATACCATCGTTCCTGCTACGGCTACCCGTTATGTGAAAGCATTTCGCTTAAAAAATTTAGCCTCTTAATTAAAATGTACGGCACATGATAAGTCTTGGCAAATGGGAACTTCAAAAATGTGTGGTTTATTGAAGTATAGGTACCTCGGGTTCTGCTTCTGTTTGTCGAATAAAAAAGTACATTTTGTTTTGTTTTTCTTTGTTTTTATGGTATAAATGAATAAATTTCCAACCATTATTTGCTGGCTTATGGCCATGTTGTTGATAATTGAGATTTGAGAAACAAAAATGTTTATTTATGTTAAAACAAAATTTTAAAATCCAATACAATTAGACCAGGAGAAATAGCACAAATCGTATGGGGAACCTTGAAAAAATTATTTCATGAAATATGTATTAAAATTGGAATCGACGCAGAATTTCAACCTCTATGACAATATTCAAAGTCCCCCGAAATCCCTGCATTGGCTTTTTGTGTGTAGATGCATTTGAACTTGAAGGGGTGCAGACGAGGAGAATTTAAAGTTCTATCAAACAAAAATATTTGTTTGGGTAAAACCTAATAATATGATACATTCTTTAAAGGTAGTTTTTAACGCTGAATCTGATGAAACCAAATTCAAAATGATACAACCACCCACAAAAAAGTTATAGTCCTTTTTATGTAATGATGACTTTTTTCAGGTACAACAGGTAATATATTACCGAAAACCCTTTGATTGTTATGTTAATGAAACTTGGAATAAATGTTCCTTTTTTGTTATCAATACAAAAACTCGTTTTCTTTTACTAAATAAATAAATTTGCATCCCTGCTTATCAATCAAAACAAAAATAGATTATTCAAAATTACTTTTTATGGCCTTTAGTACTACAAATTGGCGTTTCGTCCGGGTTACTCACTTGGGCTCATCAGTGACATAGTGAGGGCTTTGTCCTACGCAATTTGATTTATTTCAATAGTTTATTGTAATGACTTTCCATATTTGAACTATACCAACTCCGAAAAGCAAACAAACAGGCACAATAAAGCTTACGATCGCTGTGCAAACATACCCTTAGCTATAATTATAGCGACTCTCAAACGAAAAAGCGCCATCTTCAAGGTTAAAGCAAGAAACCAACTGTCAAATAAAAGCTTTATGTCCAGTTGCACCAAAATTCACTAAAAGCGGTTTTTGCTAAAATGGAGTTAAAATTTATCGGACTAATAAATTTATTTGGGTTGCACCAATCTATTTTGCACATTTTTTAGCTAAAATGCAGTTCATGAACCACCCCTGGATTTTATCATATGTTTATTAAACTGAATGAACAAATTTAACCAGTGCAAGTGAGATAGAAATAAAGAAAATGTGAATACACAATGAACAGAAACAAGGTATTCTCATTAGATATAGACAATGCGCCATCTTGGTGTTTTTTTTATTATTTTTTATTATTTTCTTTTTTTTTTAGAGAAATTATGAAACTATTGAAATAGATACCAACTAAACACTAATATTTTTTTCGACACACTCTTGGAAATTATGAAAAAATATTTTAAAGCGACGTCATCGAATTCAGAAAATGGATTTCTCTGTGAACGTTATCAGAATCAGATGAACACATGATGAGCAGTCTATAATTTTTCTGAAATAATTTATTTATTTAAGTAGTGAATTATAAATAGGAAACAAGTGCCTTCACCTGTTGTTTTCATTATTTTAATTTGGAATTAACAATATTCCGTCAAATAAAATTGAATTATTTTGTTTGTAGGTAGTTAGACATGTTCGTTTAAACTTGCTTTTAAAATTTATTTGGAGGAAAATGGAATTTTAGTTTATTGGCTCGTTTATTGGCCTGTTAGATTTAGAAGTGGTTGGTGCAACCGATAAATGTCATTTTAAAATTAAACGAAGCAATAAATATTTAAAAGAGGTCGGTGCAACTGGCCATTAGAAAAGGGAATTATGGGAAATTTCCCCTACGGAAAGCTCTAGAAGCAGATACCAGAACCTTCTACTAATTTCCAGAGTTTGTCAAACAAGTAAAAACAAGTTTTTAATCGTAAATGAATAAAGTTGGTTGTAATAAAAGTGAAAAGTAAAGTTGGTGAATTAATTTCAGTAGTGAATAATAAATTGCTTTTTTTTTGTAGTAAGAAAAGTAAGGTGTTTTATTTTGTGAAATAAATAAGTGGACGTTTTGAATAAAGTAAATAAGTTTTATTAACGAACCTGAGAAAACATTACAATATAGAACTATTTTATTACAATATAGAATTATAAAACCTTCAAAAATAGTTTATTATTAACTTCCCATTGGAAACGGGAGCTACCTATGAAGCGAAACCCACAAGTTTTTAGAGAGGTGTCTATGTTTGTTCGTAGGCTTGCATACGTTGAAGTTCGTCCGCCTTTTTTTCGTTCATCATAATCTCAAGAACGAAAAAAGGAATCGACTTCGAATGATTTTATTTTATATACATTATATGTACTTACGTAGTGCATAAAGGACTTTTAAGAAATTCAATGAGTTGCTTTTTTACTACAGCAATTTAAAAAAAAATGCACTACTGGGTCGTACGTATGTTCAAGAGGCTGAGGGTTACAAATTTTTAGATAAATACATGAAAATTATGAGAGAAAAATGTATAACAGCGTGACTTTAATTATCTAAAACAACTCCTTTGATATAAAATACCATACAAAGAAAATTTTATTTAAAAATTATAAACTACCTGAGTTTTTGAAATTCTAAATTTTAGTTGGGTAAATGAGGGTAAACAAAGAGAAAAGTCTAGAATCTATTTTCCAGACGAAATATGATAGAAAGCTTTTTTTTCTTTTGTGATCGGTAGATTTTCTAAATACAAGAAAATCATCGTATCTGTAAACAAAATTTGTAAGAATTCGCAAATCGAGATATGAACATTTGAAAGCAGAAAATTGCAAAATAGAGGTTTCAGAAATAATTCAATATAAATCAGAATGATGGTTTATGAAAATATTTATACATTTTTAGAAAGATAATTTTAAAAAATATTACCCGTATTTTTCAAATTTTGTGCTTAACCTCTAGTTTTAGTGGAGTGAATTTTTTAAATTTGCACATTTTTAAACTATATGTATAGCAGTGACGAAGCGTTCATATATTGAGTGGAATGAGTGCTTCCGTAAGACAGTTCACAAAATGCTCATAGCAAAGAATTATAATATTCGAAAATTCAAATTGTAGATACATTAAATACATTTACATCATTGACCTATTATTATAGTATGTCAACGATTTACATTTTCTTGATATCTAATATTAATAAATTATCTCTTATATTAATTAATTATTTCCCAATATTAGGTATTACATATCACGGGAAATGATTATTATCTTTTAATAAAATCACTCACGAGAACAACGCTTAAATCCGCACATCATCTAACCAAACCCACAAATTTCCATTATACACCAAGCCAAGCCATTTGAGAATGCGTAACATCACTCCATTCTCCATTATAAAATACTATACGAGAGTTTTTGCTCTAGAATGCGCAACAGCTTGGCATTCTCTGATTTTACCTTCTTAACTCAAATTCCGTCCAAAATTCAAAGTAAAATCTGATGGTTTCTTTCTGTTTGCCCAACGTGTGAAGAATGAGTTGAGTGAATTCATTATGAA
This sequence comes from Dasysyrphus tricinctus, assembly GCA_963921185.1. Lineage (NCBI taxonomy): Eukaryota > Metazoa > Arthropoda > Insecta > Diptera > Syrphidae > Dasysyrphus > Dasysyrphus tricinctus. The sequence continues at coordinate 138,222,721 of OY992530.1, read as the reverse complement.
AATTCAATAGCAAAACTAAAGAAGTATTGAGTCGTTTCCTGCCGCACATTCCTATTGAAAAAGGGGTAGTTTTAGTTTTATACTTTGGATCTTCGGTGTTGTGATTGTATGTGTGTGAATGCAAATCGTATATAGTGTTTCATCCATAAGAAATGCATTGATTGGTTTTTTTTTCGATTTGATTAAGTTTTTTGGGCGAATTGTTTTGTTTGTGATTGCTTTGGCGTTTTGCTTAATGCTTATGAGTACCTGCAAATGCATAGCAAAGAGTGTTTCAAATTAATTATTTCGGCTAGAGAAAATAAATTTTGTATACTCTTTATAATATTATTAGGCGCAAAAAAGCGGTATGATATAAATTCTAAATTAAAGACTTTTATTTTTTGAGTTTTAAGTTGTGTGCTTCCGCTTCCGAAAAAGTCACGCCTCGTGCCTGATGTATAGATATTTTTCATAGAGCGGTGAATTATTTCTGAAACCTCTATTTTACAATTCTCTACTTTCAAATGTTCATATCTCGATTCACAAGTTTTTAAATTTTTTTTAAACATAAAATGATGATTTTTTTAAATTTCAATAATCTACCGATCGCAAAAGAAAAAAACTTTCTATCATTTTTCGTTTGGAAAATAGAGTCTAGATTTTTCTCTTTGCCTACCCTCATTTACCCTACTGAATAAAATTTTCTTTGTATGGTATTTTTTGTATATCCTTAAGGCTTACCATCTAAGCTAGGGCAGATAGTTGAAAAACTCCACAAATTTAGAGTAATTGCTTGGCAACCCTATGCCTTGACCACTTTTCGACAGGCAACTCATGCGCAAATTATTTTTTAAGGTTAGGTTAGGTTGAAGTGGCTGCCAGTCGTGAAGACTGACACACTTTGACCATGAGTTGGTCCATTGTGACACCACATGAATCTAGGAAACCCTTTTCCTCACTCGGTGAACCAATTGGAGCTTCTTATGAAGCGTAAAAGACTACCTATGTCTAAATCTGATAGATCACTAGGATCATTGAAGTAAAAATCACCAAGGTGAAGTCTTCGTCTATGAGATAGAGCAGGGCACGTGCATAGGAGGTGAGGGATTGATTCTATCTCTTCCTCATCCAAACAGCTTCTGCAAAAATCATAAGAGAACACGCCAAGACGCGTTGCGTGCTTTCCTATAAGACAGTGTCCGGTTATAACACCAATCATGGAGCTAATGTGCAATCTGCTTAGAGATATCAAATACTTAGATCGCTTAAAATTCATTACTGGCCAGGTTTGTTTTGTTGCCAAACAAGTGGTGATATCGTTCTACCTAAGGTTTGTTCTCTCTAATGCATCTTGCCTCAGCAAAAGTTTACAAGTAGCGATGGGTAATGGGTATACCTAAATCTGCCTTGGTAGGTAGAAGAGGTAGAGTTTTTCTACTTTTAGCGAGTTCATCGGCCTTACAATTACCTGGGATGTCCCTATGCCCCGGCACCCAACACAGTTGAATGTTAAATAGCTGCGTTATCTCCAGCAGAGATGAACGGCAATTAAGGAACACGCTACAATGATTAGGAAGACGGAATGAGGGACTTAATTTTAGTCTTTCTGAGTACACACCGCCACCCACCCCCTCATTAGTTCTCGATCCGTCTGTGTAGATATGGACCGATTCATCATCCAAGAATGCCATATCCTCCCAGACGGTTCTAGAAGGCCTGGTGACTTGAACCGAATTGTGGTTTTGGGATGGTGTAGTCAATGTGACTACGTTATCTGAATGAATTCAGAATGATGTAATGGCCAAAACTATTATTGGTCCATTGTGAGGAAGCTTGTAGGCGTTTGGCCGTGTTTTCAGCCACCTGTCGAGATCAGATATAGCAGAACGTCTAGAGCAGCAGAGGGTGTCGTACGAAGCGCACCACTTATACATAAACAAGCTGAGCGTTGTATTTTGCTTGTTTTTTAAGACACTGCCTACAAAACTGTATACAACTCATCTGGTACCTTTATGAGGGTAGGTCGCCCTATGGCGGGGTCTTCTACTATAAGTAATAATTTTCTGCTTCCGAAATTTCAGAAAAATCTACAAAAGAAATTACTTTCTTCAACATTACCTACATTTTCTTTGAAAACATTTTAGTGGGAATAGGTATTTTCTTTTATTGAAAGGTTATTCTGTTGACGACAAAACTTTTGGTTTCAGTACCGCCCGCCCCGGACAGAATTTTTTCGGACGCCAAAATTCAATAATTATGCGAACTGCATTGCACTTTGGTAATCAGCAAGGTAGTTTCGGGTATTGGTATTTCAATTAATGGAGCCGGGGATTCGGTCATTGAAATTCAATGCGTAGCCTTTCTGATCACGTATAATCCCACCTGGATTGCAGAATCAGTTATTCGCATGAAAATATTTGCTGAGGGTGGCAACATTTTACAGTTAATAGCTATTAGTTATTAGATTTCTCCGCTCCGTATATAGTGTGGCAAAGTTTGCCGCCCCTCATAAAGTGCCGCAATTACTTATTTCACGGAGGCCGTAACGACTTGGTTTTAGTGTCATTTAATTCAGCATTCAATAAACTACCTTAAAAACATGTGTCATATGCTTAGGTTGCACCAAAATTCTCCCCTCTCCCCCTAAAAAAAAAACAATCTTTCATGGGAAATAGATATTTTTAAAGACACTTTTGATTTTTCATTCTCATAATACATGAAACGTTTTCACCAAGTTTCATGATGGTACTAATTTTTTTTTTGTTTTATTTATCCTATTTTACCTGTTCTAATAACCATTTCAGAAAAACTCTCCATAAAACCAAATTTAATTGTTTAAAAACTTTTAAATGAGAGTAGTTAGAAAATAATTATTTACATTCAATCATAGATTTTGAAATCTATTTGTTGTGGTTTAAAGGAAAATTATATTAAAAGTTTCGTTATAGATATTTAACAAATACCATTACCATTGGCTATGACAAGATATTCTGGCATGGATATGGCGAGTTTTGGTTCTCATCGCCTCATTTATTCTTCACGCTAAATATCTCTCTCTCTCTCAGTCATTTTAGCTTTATGTGCACATGTAAGACTCATAGATAACCCAAGGCACAAGAGCATGACAAAAATATGGTAATACATTTAGGACATCTGACTTCATATAAGTTAGTAATATAAATTAATTGTCTGTGAAATTGTTTTATTGACATATGCAGCACACATTTTGTTTGCTAAGGATTTCTTCCAAATTCTTGATTCATCCGACTTTTTTGAATAAACATAAACACCCAGCTTCTCTTCTCGTCTATACTCTATATAGTAAACCATCCAAAGGTTCCCTTGCGTATTTGACTTAGAATATCAAATGTCTTTTGTTGACCACACTGCCATTTGTACACAGGCAGTCTGTCAGCACTCGCAGGCATTATCCAGTGATGGATTAACAAAAGCAAAAAGGAAGCAACGGCCCTTGGTTTTATTTATTTATTTTTTTTATTTAGTTATTTATTTATTTGTTTTCTATAACAAGAATTCATCTCGAATAACGAAAACAAAACGGGCAATCCTCGTCCTTATCAAAGTAAAATTCATTACAGTATTCCCCTGTTAACTGATCTGCGCTTAAAGAATTTTCCCGCTTGATTGATCTTAAAAGACCTTCAGATAAAAAACGAAAAGCAGGTAAATGTTTCGATGATAATTGAACTCTCCGGTTAGTTGATCGACAAATTGAACAAAATGGCTGGTGCCAATTAAAGGGGAACACTGTACTTGCTTTTATGATAGTGGCTGATGGAATTCATATGAGGTTGGTACTGATCCCATCGTTTCCTTAAGAAATTTCTGAACGTCTATTCTTTTTTTTTAAGCGATGAAACTCTAACAAGGTTAAAGCAGCTGGGGTATTCAATTTTGGAGAGAATTGATAAAACTGCTAGAGCTCTCAGTTATAGTTGAAAATAAATTAAAAAAAAAACAACAAGAAGGAACAAACAAAACCTTCATCGCAAGTAAAAGAACTCCAACAAATTTAGGTACTCAAAGCTTAAAATAACAAATTAAATTAAAGACAGTTTCAGCTTAAAAATGTTGACACTAAATGTTGATTCTATAAACCTGGGCGTAAATGAGTTTTACAAGGAGATCCATCAAGAGTCCTTAATTTGAAGTTTCCTTTGATTAGCAAGCAAACAAAAATTTAAAATTCACTCACAGTCTTCAAGTTTTTACTCAGAGCATTAAAGGCCTCTGAACACTTACCTCCAGACCTGCATTCATCTCCTCTGGGAAAAATATCTGTTGAATTGGCCATCTCAAAATGGAAATGGGATTATCTCGCATCCATATTTTATGAACAAATATTTGCCCTCAGTCGGTCGGTCTTGGTCGTTCAGTCATTTGGTTGTCCTTTATTATTAATTCTCTTTTATAAAAAAAGTCATTTCTCTTCAACCACATCAAAGTTGTCATTGAAGATATAGAAATGCAAAATAGTAGGAGTTTGGTATTAAGCCTAAAGTTGCCTAGATATTTATATGCACTCAATTTATTCTGCAAATCCACCTAGGTGGAAGTTTCTAACCAATTAAAGTCGACATACCAACCATTTAAAGTCAACATCAATATTTTTTTGGTTTGGTAGATATTATTTTAAGCAACTGGTTGAAGGATATCCTGGAAGGAAATATCCTAATTGTGCCTGTATCCATTTTAGGAAAAATTTAAAAATATCTGTATTTGATTTCATCTTTCTCGAATTACTACTTTAACTTGAACCCAAAATAAAAAAATAATATTTTTTGCCATGCCTTTTGTTTCACAAGAGTATCTAATAGGTACATACATTTATTTAAAAAGGCCTTGAAGGTTGAACGTTGAACCCTTGAAGGCGTTAAAGTTTGATCATTAAATCGAACTTTATATACCTTCATGTTGGTACCTACATTTATCCTTTATCCTTGTTTTGCTTTCTTTCTGTTTTCGTCTTCTTTATGTTCAACGCCAAAGGCCATTTTATAATTCAACCGTCATCGTTTGAGATTTGTAAGTCGCAGAAAGAATTAGCTCTGGGAGATTTAGTTTTTGCTTTTTTTTTGTTTTGCAATATCCTTCATCCATCAGCAGAGTTTCTTGGAAGAGTCTTAAGGCAATTCAAAATTTGAATACGTGCACTGAAGAGAGAAAGAGTGCCTTACTATACTAATAATAATTTTTACGATGCTTTAACGGTCCGATGAACCTTTTTTCTGCATCACATACTTAACAAATTAAATCTTGAACTTTCAGACAAGTGAGGTCTTGTATTAAGTTGAACACTTTAATTGTTTTCTTTTTAAATTGATGATAACTTTGACGTAGAGTCCCTTGTAGAAAGCTGTTTAGGAAAGTTGTTGGTTATGGGAAATTACTTAAGGCAAGTGCGAATATAAGTTCCGTAGAATTAATTGGATGGTTAATTAGGATTCACATTTAACTATTTGAGGAGTGCAATCGCATAAGAAATTGTATTTATCAAAGGAAAGCCTAAATAGGAAATGTAAGTTGTTTCAAAGGAATGATATGTGTGGAAGAGACTAGGCAATAAATCGTCGCCAATGGCATACAAGGTAGAGGGAGGTAGGTGCAGGGGCGGACTGGCCCACCGGGCAACCGAGATTTTGCCCGGTGGGCCCCCGGGCAATCAAAAAGTTCCTAGAAGTTCCTGCGTTTGTTTTTTTTTTAAGAAAAATTTTCTAATAAATTTAGACTCGCACGAAATATAGAGTTTTTGTGGATCAAAATGAATATTTCGAGACCCCCAGAACTCAAATGTTGGCCGCTAAAGATCTTTGGAGGCTCCTTGAACTCAGTTGGTGGCCCTGCAGATATCTGGATTCCCAAAAAACTCGGTTGATGGCCGCCTCTACTCATCATTGGAGGCCCCCTGAACTCGGTTGGTTGTCTTTACGGATTTTTGTAGGTCCCCATAGCTCGGTTGGTGGCCTCTATGGATCTCTGGAGGTGCTCAGAACTTAGTTTGTGGCCTCTATGGATTTCTGGAGGCCCCCAGAACTGGGTTGGTGGCCTCTACGAATCTCTAGAGGCCCCCAGAACTTGATAATTGGCCACTACAGATGTTTGAAGGGCCCCAAAACTCGGTTGGTGGCCGCTAAAGATCTTTGGAGGCCCCTAGAACTCAGTTGGTGGCCCCAACGGATATCTGGATTTCCCAAAAACTCGGTTGATGGCCTCTACTCATTATTGGAGGCCCCCAGAACTGGGTTGGTGGCCTCTAAGGTTCTTTATATATGATTAAATTGGGTGGCGCAACAGCTCGTGGAGAACCAGGGCCTAGTGACTCACAACTCTCAACCATTCCTGTGTGCGTGTTTTTTTTTGTCAGGAATGGAGGGGACTTACAATTTTTTGCCGAGTCCGAACGGCTAAATGAGAAGCACTTTTTTTGTGTTCCTCGCAAGAGACAGTACCTCGGATTAAACATTTCTGTTTTTAGGTGGCACGGCTGGGAATCGAACCCACACCTTCAGCATGACAGTGCTACGCACTAACCATCATGCCACGAAGTACTACCTACGGATCTTTAGAGGCTCCCAGAACTGGGTTGGTGGCCTCTGCGGATCTTTGGAGGCACCAAGAACTCGGTTAGTGGCCTCTACAGATTTCTGGAGGCCCCTAAACTCGGTTGCTGGTCTCTACAGATCATTGGAGGCCCCCAGAACTGGTTGGTGGCCTCTACGGATGTCTGGAGGCCCCCAGAATTTGATTAGTTGCCATTACAGATGTCTGGAGGCCCCCAGACCTCCACAATTCGGTTGGTGATTTCTTCAGATCATTAATAATAGAAAAAGATATAAATTGATAGAAAATTTTACCAATCCAAAAATCTAGGGATGCAAAATTATTGACCAATTTATCATTTAGAAATATGTTCGAAACATATTTTTAAAATAGTTGACCAATCATTTGTATACCAGAGATGATTTAACTTTTCCAAAAATGATTTTCTTCCCAATTCTAGTATGAAAAAGAATTAAATTTGTTTTTAAGTTAAGTTTTGTTGGCACAGATACTGTAGGATATTATACTAAGAAAAACATGGAATAAATTCACTTGTGGTCGTGGTATTAAAAAACACGTCCAAAAAGTTAGCTCGCCAACATAGGCATAAATAATTAAAAATTTTATTAGAATTGTATGCTCTTTTTGTGCTATTTTTGTGTTGTTTTCGCGATTTTTGTGCTGCAATATATTTTTTTGTATGCAATGTTGTGCTACCTTTAATTTAAGCTAACACAACTTTGTCAATTATTAACCGATTTTAATAAGAGTGGTGTCATAATTTTATGCTCTTTGTGTGTTATTTATCTGCATTTAAAAAAAAATTGATTCTAAGGTTTATTTTTTTTTGTATGCAGTTATGTGTCACCTTAGATAAAAGGTAGAACAACTTTGTCAATTACAAACCAATTTCAATAATATTTAAAAATATATAAAAATATTTAAAAACAACGGCAATACCAAAAAGGTCAAGGTATATTTTTTTAGAGTTATTTAAATTAAGTCATTTCCATACAGTTTTTTTTTAATTAATTTTCAAACACAGAATTTTGAGGCAAAAAAATCATTATTATTATTTTGTGTTTAAATTAAAATTTTCTTAATTTTTCGTGAAGAAGCTAGTTTTTTTTTTCAATATTCAATGCTTTCACCAATCCTAAGTGAAAGTTTAAAAACCAGATGGTTGTATGTATTAAATTTTTGTTTTAATTTTATTATTTTTAATTTTGATAAAATTGAAAATAAAAAAAAAAACTTCTTTTTTCTTCATTATTTTGTTTAATGTTTGGTACCAACATTAAAACGGTTATTTTATCAAAAAACACACTGATATTGGAATGTGCTATTCTAAAATTATACCTATAGAATAATTTCACATCATTGTTTTTTTTGATTGACCTTGGTAATGACGATTACTCTCGAAGTAAACTCCTAGTTAAAACCTTTTTCTTTTTCTTCTGAGTATGCCCCCAATAAAGTTTAAATTTTTTTTCTAAATGAACAAGCAGAATATTCAATCTAAGAGACTTCCTGCATGTCCTTTAAGTTTCTTAACATATTTTCAAAAATGATAATAATAGCCGCGTTTTATTTTCGCTCATAACCCATATGGTTCACCTCGTGAAAATAAAACGACGTGGGTTAGTGCAAAAGCAGTGCTGTATATCAGTCTCTTTGTTTCTTATGTCGTTTTTGATTGGACGTTCGGAGTACTCCTTTTCCACTCCATTTTAACTCCTACTACTCCAAAAGCCTTCGATTGGCTGTTCCGAGCATTGTTTTTTGAGTCTTTTTCTGTTCCCGATTTCAAGATGGAGTAGATTTGGAACACACGCATTCATATACAGTTTTTCGTCGGACTACTTGTCAAAAGCGATAAATGCTTGAAGAAGCCATTTTATAAAATGGCGTCATTCAGTAGTGTGTGTGTAAATTTGACAATACGATACTTTCATGTTCGATTGGAATCAAAAAGGAGTAGGACAGGCAGAAAATTCAATCGAAAATGACATTATGTTTATTTGTTTTTCATGTAAGCACTTGTCTCTTTTCCTCTCTATTCCTTATACTGCTGACAAATCGCTGACATCCATTCACAATGGTAAATAGCTCTCTGCCGGCCAGAGTGAAAACCTCTATCTGGGTTATTGAAATTAACCTCGATAGAAACCTAGATCCCATGTTGTTTTTGTAATACATGTTAAAAGATAACCTCGACCCAGACCCAGAGATAATAAAACGCAGCTAATGTGAGCTTTGATAAAATAACTACATATATAGCAAAATGCATTAGCATCACTTTAACACAATCTTAACAAATTTTAACGTCTTTAAATTTCAAAATAAAAATGTGTGTTGTTTGTGACACAAACATACTTTAGAGATACCAAATGAGCGTAACAATTGCCCTCCCCTCTCTTCTTTTAAAGAAAATATTATGGCAAACATTTATTATTTGTATAAAAACTATGGTAACTGTATTTTGACTACCAACTCTACAAAAGCGAACTTTAGGGGGATGTGGGTATTTTTCCATCATTTTGGACTTTGGAGCTTGACGAATACAAAAATTATGAAATAAACCCAGACACAAACATTATTTTTTATTTTGTTGAGTTGTGTTATTAGCCGATTGCAATGAGACCGGTTTCATAATGCTGTGCTCTTTAACTCTTTTTGTGTTAATTATCTTTGTTCAAGAAAATTAATTTTAATGTTAAGTTGTGTTTTACATTCAATATTGTGCCACCTTATATTTAAGTTAGGACAACTTTGTCAATTTATGAACCTATTCTAATAAAATAATGTCAAAAATGGATGCTCTTTTTGCGTTATTATTCAATGCCTGGCTTTTGTGTTATTAGGTAACGAAATAAGTGACGGCCATAAGACGTTTTAGAAAGTATTGAATCTACGCTTACTATTCGAAAAAAAATTAAAAACAGGAAATAGGTAAAGGTGGGTACTCTACATGATCATACATACTTTCCAAACTTATGAAGTAAAATATATAGTCTATAATTTGTACATGCGAAAATACCTACCTATTTGCATATACATATGACATATTTGTGTCTATTAAATCAAAATCATATTTGTACACAAACATGAAAGTATGTGTACATAAACAGAGTCCATCATACATAAAATAAAACCAACTCCTCGCCGGTCGCCGCACTGAGCGAGATTGGTCGAACCAAATTAATTTCAACTCGATTAAGGAATACTACACAAAATAATAGAAAATTTTCAAAATTGTTTTGTAACGCTTTTTTAAAAGCCTGGTCAAACAGAGTGCGGTCCGGCGATCTTTGTAAAAATTTATAAAGAAAATTATATCGTTGTGTTCTTACTTTCCCAGCAAAGTATTGACCGTCCCGTCGGACCGCGCTCTGTTTGACCAAGCTTTGAGTTGATTCCGATCCAGATGCTGTTGATACACGCAAATGTAAACAAATTTGGCCTCGTTCAGATTTGTATCCAAAACTCTCTGCGAAATGCGTTCAGAATGTTTCGGGAACATATTTCTTCTTCTATGTCAGCATTATCATGGCAAGTTCTGTTCCGTCGAGTGGGGTCTTACCTTTAATTTTAAAGAAAGAAGCTGGCATTTACACGACCTGATTTTTCCAGTGCGATTTTTGTTTTTTGTTAATGAAAGTCAATGTATTACAACAACTACAACAAAAAGATCGTCATTGGAAAAATCGTCTTACGGGTGTACTGTCATTAATTTCGTTACTTAATAACACCAAAGCCTAGCATTGCATAAAAACATAAAAAGAGCACACATTTTTGACAACACTTTTATTAGAATACTAGCTGGCCCGCCCCGGCTCCGCCCGGGTAGACAAACATTTCGAGAACAAATTAAAAAATCAAAATTTTAATTATGTGTCCTCGATTAATCAAATTACGGATAATCGAGATTCGACTATGTATATATTTTTTTTTTATTTTGTTAGAACCAAATTTCATGATTGATTGATTTCTTTTCAAACTCAATTGATTTATTTTTTTTTACATAAAACACATACCCAGGCGCGCTTCTACACCTTTTTGGCAAAACGCAAGACCGAATTTTACCAAACTTCACAAAAACACTCACAACACCAAAGATTACCTGAAAAGAATCATCCAAATCCAAATAGGTCAATTCTTGAGTAAAGGCGTGACAAAGGGACATAATATAGAATTAGTTTTAGGGCTCAAAATTTCAAAGGTCCGGTTCACTCGCATTTCGGATGAAAGCTATTTTCTACCCCAAAATCATTATTACAGCCGAATTTCTTCTGAAAAATACTGAGAGAAAAGTTATATCACAATACCAAATCACGGCCCCTCTGTGCGCCGCAGTTTTGCTGTTGTTTGCTATAAAATGCAAAGAAATTTATTTAATAAAATGAAGATCAGCTTTGGATTTTTCGTAGTACATTTAATTCAAATCGTACTGAAGTATAAAGGGAATAATATTGGTACAACAAACAGACTCTTTTCATTATTTGCTGACAAAGTTAAGTAAAGGCTAATTTTCAATAAAAATTTTACATTTAATTTTTCAACATTATTTTTCCGGAATTTCTCTGTTTTTCTAATATTTCAAAGATACCCTTACCATTTTTACCATTAAAAGTACCCTAGGGTACTCCACTACATGTACGTAAGGTCTCGTCAGCATCGTTTTGAAGATTATTGACAAAGAGACAACATTTAAGAAAATGATGCACTTATGTTTCTTAGCAAATAAACATCCACCTGAGCAACTTTAAATTATTAATTCCATATTAAAGACAATTTACTCCAATTTAATTATTATTTAAATAAACCTTGCATCAATCGCATTATTGCATTTTAGTGCATTATTGTGGTTTAAGGACCGTCATAAGACTGCTAGGTTGATGGCATATATGTAGTTTGAACGATTAAAAAGTGTAAGATAGGTAGCTATAAACACTTTTTTTGTTGCATCTTGAAAATAAATTGTGGTGATCAAACGGCCGTGGTTTCGCTGCCTTATTGGTGGCATGTAGTTTTCACAGATCCGAACAGTACGTTCACAAAATTTTTAAGAGTAGAGAAATTTCCACCACTACTTTAAACTATATAATTATTGTTTTAATTTTATTTTCTGACACTTTTAAAATTGATTATTTCTACTTGTTTATAATTATTTCCTGAATCATTTTTTTTCGACATAATTTTGCCATAATTTCATTCCTTTTCTTATATTTTAAAGATACCGTTAACATTTTTACAATTAAAAGTAGCCCAGATTACTCACAGAGTTGTCCACTACATTTACGTAAAGTCCCATTATAACCAGTTCTGCTGTTTTGAAGGTTACCGCGGACAAACAGACAGACAGACAAAATTTTTTTAAATGATGCAGTTATGTTTCTCAGCAAGTAAACAACCACCTAAGCTCAAAAACTTGAAATTATTTCAATATTAACGACAGACACTCCAATTTTATTTATATGTGTAGATGTATAGATGTATAGATGTTCATAATTGACAAAGTTGTCCTAACTTAAATTTAAGGTGGCACAATATTGCATGTAAAACACAACTTAACATTAAAATAATTTTTCTTGGACAAAGATAAATAACACGAAAAGAGCACAGAATTATGAAACCAGTCTCATTGAAATCGGCTAATAATTGACGAAAGGCGTTTTCCTTTGGAGGTGGCGAAGTACTTGCAAGTACTTTGCTAGCTTTTTTCAATGGAACACATCAAACTGCTTTCCCATGTAAAATGTATCTACTCGCACATGAGAGCATGTGCAGTTGGTAGTACTAGATTAGGGTTTTCATCTACTCATAAGTACTTTGCCAGCTCCAAAGGAAAACGGCTTAAGTAGTGCTTGTTTCAACAACATTGCATACAAAAAAATTTAAATATTTGAATCAATTTTTTTTAAATGCAGATATATAACACCCAAAGAGCACAAAATTATGACATCGCTCTTATTAAAATCGGTTAATTATTGACAAAGTTGTGCTAGCTTAAATTTAAGGTAACACAACATTGCATACAAAAAAATATATTGCAGCACAAAAATCGCGAAAACAACACAAAAATAGCACATAAAGAGCATAAAATTCTAATAAAATTTGTAATTATTTATGCCTATGTTGGCGAGCTAACTTTTTGGACGTTTAAAAAACGTATGGTAAGTCAAATCACTAAACGAAAAATTGCGCATATCATTTTTATTCTGCTTATCAATCTTTTAAAAATTTGGTTCATAGTGGTTACCGGTGATTCCTCTAACACGTTTTTTTCATTTTTTAGAACGAAAAATAACGGTATCTGCCATACAATGTTTTGTAGCAATTTTAAAAAATCTTATTTTTCTCAAAAATGGCTCCACAACTTTTCTTAATAAAATTCAATAAATTGCTTTAAGTAAAGGCTGCTTTGGATTTGCATTTGTCAAAAAATGGTACCTCCCAAAGAACATTCAAAACATTTTTGGATTTAAAAAAAATTTTCAAAATTTATTATTTTCAAAAATTTCAAAATTTGATGTTTTGAAAACTAAATGGTCAATTTTGTGAAACTCGGGTTTTTAACATTCTCTAGAACATTTTAGTTAAATATTTTACTTTTATGAAAAAATAACTTTACCTTACATACAAATGTTAAAAACTCTTTTTGTATCCTAAAAATTGCGATCTAACTCCAAAAATTAAGTTAATTGTCGTTTACCTCAAAACAATTCTTGAAATTAATGATTTGGTTGGATATACCATGTACCTACGTCAAGTTATAGCCTTTCTGTCTAAAACTTTAAAGACATTATCTAGAAAAATACCACGAGGCAAGATCACCTTTCATCATCTGCGACATACTTAAATCGTCCACTTTGATCATACAGTACCAGTACTAAAAAACGTTTCAACGGACCAATTTTAAAATTTACAAGAATATTTGTCTGTAAAATCTCATACCAAGATTTGGATAGTTATCAATATTTGAAAATCTGCAAAATTTTTTTTTTTTTTAATCACGGCAACTGGGAAGAAAAATAGTCTTGTGAATAAAAAAGCTATGGCTAAAACTTGGATTTCTAAGTAAAAGCTTGGTTTCATCTGATTAAAAAAGCTTAAGCTAGTAAATAAACGACGTCTTTTAGTCTATTTTAAAAAAATCAAAGCTTTATCTTTTTTTTCTACCTTAAGCTCCAATTTTTGTGATTAAAAATAGTTTAAGCTAGAATATATAGTTAGTAAAGCTATAAAAATATCAAGATTCCTCGACCCTGACTAGAAAGTTTTGAACAGTACGTATATTTTAGAATTCCCTTCAATTATAGAGCATAATGAAGATTATGTCATGAATACAATAATTACAATGTTTATGGATAAGTTTGAAAATGTAAAAAGTACTAAAAAAACTATTTGGTAAGGTCAGTGAAATGAGATCTCACATATTTTGCTCAATCAAAGTGAGCAAGCGAATGCCAAAAACCTGAAAAGTTGTCTTTTAAAATTGCTCTGGTTAATACAGGTACAAAGTTAAGAAGAAAAATCAATATAGCCAGTTTAAAAAAAAAAAAAATGAAAATTTCATTACCCCTTTATTGAAGCTACCCGTCCTAGATCAACAGTTGCATCTTTTCCTTTAGGCCTCTTGCAAATGAAATAAAAAATTTGAGCAAATTGGCCCATCTGTTAAGGCTCCAGCGCTCAGCTCGATGTAGAGTAGACGTACCGACGCACACACTGACGGACATGATGGTATAAAATCATTTTCGGGACTTATCCATCAACCATCGTAATGTAAAGCTTGATTAAAATTTCGAAATCTTCTGTTGACATGCAAACAATACTTGCCATATAGGCCAAGTAAACAGCTGCAATAAAAACAAAACCAAAAGGACTTGCTTTGCTCTTCGGCCCCAAAATTTACAGGTTTAGCTAAAGTATCTTAGCACAAACATGTGAATAACTAAACGAATGTTAAAAATACTAAGCTTAAACTAGAAGTTTCTAGCTAACGCTGTTTAGCGTAATCTTTTTTTATTCACTTTTTAGGGCTTTTCTGCCCCAAAAATAACAGTTTAAGTTTAAGCATCTTAGCTCAAACATGTGAATAAATAAACGAAAGGTAAAAATATTGAGCTTAAGCTAAAAGTTTCTACAGCTAAGGCTGTTTAGCGTAATCTTTTTATATTCACGTAAAACAAATCTAGCCTTAGCTACTTGTAATAGCCATGACTAGCTAGCTTTAGCTTCTTCAAAAAAAACTTTTACTTCTTTTTAATCAAAAGGCCCAAAGTTTTAGAAGTACCTTCCTTTATTTAATTTAAGTTTTTAAAACTGCCCCTAAATTTTGTGTGTCACCATTATTTGCCGAGATATTTGTGATCAATGGTTAAACGATGTCTTTTTATACAAGATCAAAAACTTCTTGCAAAAAAAAAAAAAAAAAAATGGTGGTACAGTAAGAAAATGAAAAATTGAATCTGAATAATTTATTTGATTAGCTCGAATAAAATTATAGAAAATTCGACTCCTGAATTCTTTTTTATTTTTTTTTTTAATATTTAATCCATTTCTTTTCGTGGGATTGTACAGTAGCTCAAAAAATAATTTCTTACAAATTATTGAAAACTATAAATATGAATCTTATGAATGCTTTTTATCAAACTCTTAAACAAAATTTTAAAAAAATGTTTCCTTAATTGTTTTGATTAGTGTAATTTTGTTTCGTCTTAGCTGAAAGTCACACTCACTCAAAGTCATTAAGAAGATGTTATATCACTTGACTTAAGAGAAATGTCTGCAATATCAAATATTATTTTTAACCATTTTGAGAGTACATAGTTGTATTCTGTGGCCCTTAATCTTAAAGTCCCGGTAGGCCCTTTGACCCCCAGTCCGCCCCTGGGTAGGTGCGCTTTCCCCCACTCCTAATCGAAATATATTTCATAGGTACGTCAGATCAAGAAATCTTCTAGACACTTTCCTTTCTTGAATCCCAATTGCGATAAGAGCTGGAAGTTCTATACTAATCAGATAAAATTCACGATTGGGTCGCACATACCTACTGCCTCTTATGTTCAAAAATATTGTATATAAAGAGATGAAAATTATGAGAGAAAAATGACCCTAGACCTTTGGCATCTCATACATCGTCGGCTTTCTGTCAAAACCTCCTAAGTCTTAAATTGCCATTTTAATGTATTTCTGATCAAAATAAATCTGTGAATTGAAATATTAATGTCTTGTAACTGAATCATGGTTCCTTTTGGTTCTATCAACCAGTTTAAAAACCTTTACCGATCTTAGAATTCCATTTTATTACTTTTTAAATCGGTTTTTTATGTCTTCTAAGCAAATTTTCAAAACAGACTTACGAGGCTTTGACAGAAAACCGACACGATATAGCATATTTGAAAATAGAATATACCATCTACTTGCTCAGTAATTGGGCGGAAAAGGTCAACTAGTCCTAGAAATTGGTCAGCCCTAGATAACTTGTAATCAAGGCTTTAAGTTTCTCAAGGCAATTTACAAAAAATGTAAACCATCCGAAATACCTCTCTAGGTCGTGATAAAAGGTCAACTATTTTCAGTAATATTGGTCAGCCATTGATTTGTTTCAATGAATTTTTAAAGCTCGTTTCAAGGACACAAAAGAAGCTTTTGGCATTTCATTTGGGTCATTTAAAAAAAGAAGGCCATTTGAAAGGCCACTTCACGGTCACAATAGGTCACCTTTTTTCACTAATTGGTCGCCCATATACTTTTTTTTATGAATTTTTATTTAATTTAAAAAAAAATTGGTCATAGCGATGTTTGGCACCTCATTTATGGGAAATTTGCAAAAAATTAATATCACCTGAAAGGCCCTAGGATCGATCTTTATAAAAAAAAAGTCAGCTATTTTCAGCAACTGGTCAGCTATACATTCTTTTTTACGATTTTTTAAAGTTTTTTTTTCAAGGTCATGAACGATTTTTGGCACCTATTTTGGGTAATTTATCAAAAAAAATTCTGATAAGGTACTTGATCAATAACAGAAAAGGCCAGTTAGTTTCAATAATTGGTCAGCCAAATAATTTTTTTTTTAAATTTTTATCCTTATGCCAAAAATCGTTCGTGACCTTGAAAAAAAAACTTTAAAAAATCGAAAAAAAAATCTTTTGCTGAAAAATTACTAAAACCAGCTGGAGATCAAAATAAATTTTTGGGAGGTACCATTAATAACCATTTTTTGAAAAATGGTCTCCAACTCAAAGGTAGCCTTTCCTAAAATTAATTTATAGAATTTTTGTTTTGGGTCTAAAAATAAATAGGGAATAATCAAAAACAGTATGTCTCAAAATTTAAGAGAATCGATCCAGCCACTCAGACTGAAGCTAAGCGTGCAAACAGACGGACAGAATTGTGAGATCCACTTTTTTTCTATAAAAAATGTTAAGTAACTCTTGTTTTCATAAGAGTAATCATTTTCGATATAAAATTTACCCTTTTACATCACCTTTGAGGCTGATTACGTGACTTTTTCTTGCTTGGTTTCCTCCCCCAAGAAAATCAAAAAATATAGGTATATTTTTTGATTTTCAGGGATTTGTTTAAAGGTATTGGGAAAGTGCCCCAACTAAACGAGATGCGCAGGTCCTATAGGGGTATTGACATCGAACCCCCGCCGTCAGAATCGGAAATCCATACATCTATAAATCTCCTAAGAAACAACAAGGCAGCTGGACTAGACAGAATACCAGCTGAATTCCTGGAAGCCGATCCCGTAGCAACGGCTAGTATTTTACATTCGTTGATACAAAGCATTTGGGAAAACGAAAGCTATTCCAGGGACTGGAAGGATGGTGTGATTGTTAAGTTGCCAAAGAAGGGTGACTTAAAGAATTGCTACAATTGGCGTTGTATCACTATTTTGTCCGTTTACCCAAAACTAATGGCAACCATCATTCTCGACCGAATAAAGGATAGAATCGAGTCTACACTCAAGAGGCATCAAGCTGGCTTCCGCAGTGTTCGATCGTGTGTCGACCATATCAACACCCTAAGTATCGTCCTCGAGCAGTTGATGGAATTTCAATCACCGCTTTACCTCATGTTCGTGGATTTGAGACGACCTTCGATCGAGTTAACCGAGAATGTATATGGAGATCGTTGCTTGGTAGAGGAATTCCACCAAAAATTGTTGCCATTATTAAAGAGTCCTACAACAACGCAAGGTGTTTTGTTTTGCACAATGGGCAGCTATCCGACTCCTTCCTAGTGCAACAGGGTGTGAGACAAGGGGATGTTTTATCGCCAATTCTCTTCCTGCTGGCGATGGACGACGTATTGACGGCCAGTGTTGGTACAGCTGAGCGACAGGGCATTCAGTGGAGACCGTTCGAAAGGCTCAGTCATTTAGACTATGCCGATGACATATGTCTACTGGCAAATAACATCAGTGGGCTGAACGGGATGTGCCAAACGCTGCAAGTGAAGGGAGAGTCAAGTGGTCTAAGAATAAACAGCAAAAAGACAAAAATAATGCTCACAGGCCGTTCCACACAGCAGCGTATTATTCTACAGGAGACGCCAGTTGAAGTAGTGGAACAGTTCAACTACCTTGGCAGTATTGTCTCTGCAAACGGTGGTACGGATCTGGACGCTAAAAGTAGAATAAATAAAGTTCGTGCTGCCTTCGGTACTCTGTCCCCAATTTGGAAATCCAGTCAAGTCTCCTTACGCACTAAGTTGAGATCCGTGCTGTAATATGCTTGTGAAACCTGGGAAGTAACGTCTACTATTTCGAAGAAATTGCAGGCTTTTGTGAATCGCTGTCTTCGCCACATCCTAAAGATTCGCTGGCCACAAATAATATCAAATGAGGAATTGTGGCGCAGGACAAGTCAAGAGCTGCTGGACGTCGACATAAGAAAGCGTAAATGGCGTTGGATTGGTCACACACTGAGGAAACCAAACGATGAAATTGCAAAGCAGTCCTTTGAATGGAATCCTCAGGGTTCACGGCGGGTTGGAAGACCAAGAACAACATGGAAATCAACAGTCTGAAAGACGTGGCCACAGCTAAAGTACCTTGCAGCAGACATTGAAGGATGGAGACGTTTTGTTGACGCCCTATGCCCCAGCCGGGGTTACAGGACACAATGATGATGATGATTAGGAAAGATCCCCATCGATTCAGGCTCTACTACATTAATCAAACGGGGTCGAAGGTCACGAAACATGGCATTTCGTTTATAAAGGATGATTTGCATAAAATGTAACAAAAAGCTAAAGCGTGTATTTTATTTCATTTTTAAAAAGAGTTGTTTGAGTGATCCGTTTTTGAAAAATTAATTTTCAAACTCAAAATTTTGAAAAAAAAAGTTTACAAGAAGATTCATATCTTATTTTTATTTAATGAAGAACTATTTTCGTTTTAAAAATTCACTGTTCTTATTAATTTATAGTCAAAAACGGAAAATCATTGAATTTTCAAAATAAAAAGAGTACTAATTTACATAAAATTTAAAAAAAATATTAGATTAACATTTTCTTAATTTTTTTTCTTTAAAATTTCGAGTTTGAAAATTAGTTAAAAACTACTCACTTAAATAACTATTTTTAAAGCTAAAATAAAAGAAGATATTGTTGTCTTTAAAAAATGGTATAGCATTGCATTGTTATTACTCGTCGTGTTTTTTTGAAAGAGTGAATAAGCAGCTCAGCCAATTTATACTCACAAACAACAATAAAATTAAGAGTGAATATAATTTTGGTCAGTAATTGGAGTGAATATAGACATAGAGTGAATATAAATTGCTGTAAAGGTGAGATGAAGATGGCCTCAACTCGAGTGCAGAGTAAATAAAAGTTGGTGCACATTCTTTACTTTTTTTGAGATAACAACCAAAAAAGTGGGTGGCACAATTCCATCTGTCTGTCTGTCTGTCTGTTCGTCTACAGCCTAAACGGCTCGATCGATTTTCTTCAAACTTGATACATAGTGGTTTTGGTGACTATGTCCACACTTTTTTTCAGTTTTTTTTAGAACTAAAAATAATGGTACCTGCCATACAATCTTTTTAGCAATTTTATATAATCGTATTAATCTCAAAAACGGCTCGACAACTTTTCTTAAAAAAAATTCAATACATTTATTTTAGTAAAGGCTTTCTTTGGGTGGAAAACCATTTTTCAAAAATGGTTATTAATGGTACCTCCAAAAGAACCATTTTTTAATTTTTGATTTTCTTCAAAATGGTACCACCGATTTTAATTAGTTTTTTTATACAGAAGCTTCCAGAAAATATAAATAGTTTTGTGTACCAAAATTTCTTATAAAATATTTTTTGGATTTTTAAAAAAAGTCTCAAATTTTTTTTTTGGAAAATCAAATAAAAATCAAATTTCAAAAAAATCGATCATGTCTATTTTTTTTAAACTCGATAGGTACTCGAGAGTTTTTTAGTACTGTCTAAAATATTTTAGGAAAACATTTTACATTTATAAAAAAATTACTGTATATATTTTTTGTTTAAAAACGACTCCTACGATTTTGATCAAACTTTTTTCATATACTAAAATTAGAACGATCTACTACCAAAAATTATAAAATTTTACACTTAGCAAAATAGTAGGTATCTGTCAAAAAAAAGTTTTTGAAGTTTCAAAAAAGTTTAATTTTTTTTTTTGAAAATTCGATATCTCAAAAACAGATTGACAATTTATTTTTCAAATATTGTTTTTGTGTACACATAAATACATACATATATACTTTAGATTTGCATACCAAAACTTGTCCTTAAAATTGTTTTAGTAATTTTAAATACAGGGTGTCCCGGACCTGAGTGGAAGTGTTTAAGGAGGTGGTTCTTGAGGTTATTCTAAGAAAAAAAATTGTATGGGGGGAAAATTGTATCTCCCCTCCCTGAGGTGCAAAAAAAAACAACATTCATCAAAGAAAATTTATCTAATAATGTGCTATAGTTTTTTTGAAAGCTAATACTCCATTATTGCAATTGGATCTTAAATCAAGTTTTTTAAGCTAATAGTTTTTGCGAAATTAGATTTTTTTTTTTTTCTTAAGTCAATATTTTTCAAAATTTTACGTAATTAAGGGCTTTTTTGTGTTCAGTATTCAATGCCCTCATTATTTTTTAGTCCATTACCGAAAGCCAAATGTTAAAATCTTCTTAGTTTTTGAGAAATTAAGAAAAAACAAAAGGTACTTTTACCAAAAATGCTCGAAAAAAGGGTTAAATTATGGATAATTCATGAATAAATTAATTTTTTCGAGCTAATTTGGGAAAAGTACCTTTTGTTTTTTTCTTAATTTCTCAAAAACTAAGAAAGATTTTTACATTTGGTTTTCGATAATGGACTAAAAAATAATGAGTGCATTAAATATTGAACACAAAAAAGCTCTTAATTACGTAAAATTTTGAATTTTTTTTTTTTTAATTTTGCCTTTGAAATTTAATTTCTCAGAAACTATTCGCTTTAACAACTTGATTTGAAAACCAAATGAAAGAATGGAGTATTAGCTTTCAAAACTATAGCACATTATTAGATAAATTTTTGTTGATTTTTAATGTTTTTTTTTTTTGCCCCCCTGCCTCAGGGAGGGGAGATACAACTTTCCCCCTATACCCCTATACAACTTTTTTCTAAGAATAACCCCAAAAACCACCCCTTTAAATACTTCCACTCAGGTCCGGGACACCCTGTTTAAAAAATTAATTTTTTAAGAAACCGCTCCAACGATTTTAAACTTTTGTTCCCATACAATCATATTCAATCAAGAATTAAGATGGCATTCTTTTTTCCCCCCTCAAACTGTCAAAGGAGTTGTTTTAGCTAATTTAAGTATCATATTTCATGCCTCTCTACATTCTTCTCGCATAACTTCCATGTTTTAATATACAATTTTCTTACACCCGCCGTGTCTACTTCTATAAGAGTTACATAGCACTTCCCGACATCGTAAAAATTTGAAATTTCGCACAACGGTAGTCCTTGTGGTGCATATAAAAGGAAAATATCGAAAATCTGCAATTTTCTATTCTTATAAATTATATGGAGCACTTCCGATTTTTGTAGAACGATCAAATTTGGTAGGTTGGTAGGGCTTGAAGTATTGAAAAATTGGAATTTTCCATTCACGGAGCGTGGCACCCACCCACTTTCTCAGAATTGCTATTATTTATATGGAGCAGTTTTAGTAGTCGTTGAATTGTGAAACTTTGTAGAGCGGAAGGGCTTGATTTTCACCTGGCAAAATAAAATCTTTGCAAAAAGGAGTGAAATAACAACAAAAACATAAATGTTAAAAAAGAGCCAAGTTCTTATATGCACAAGAAACCTGTGCGTGAGATCTAAAATATATGCCAAGTTTTAAGTTCATGAAGTTTAATATCAAATATCTTAGGTGGAGTATCATCGAAAGAACTCCAAATTTTTGCAGAAATTTGGTATTTAATGATTACTGATTAAAATTTGGTGGATTTACTTGGCAAGTTTGCTCTTAATTACTTACTTCATCACTTACTAAAATGTATGAAAACTTGACCAGTTAACCCACTTAATTTTGATCAGTATCATTAAATACCAAATTTCTGTCATAATTTGGAGTTGTTTCGATGTTACTCCACTTAGGGTGGTTTTTTTTAGTCAAAGTTGAACAAAACTTTTTATTATCAACTTGTGAATTTGTTTTCATTCACTCAAAGTTGACGTTTTTAACTTCCGATTCTCAACTCTAGAATTCGTCAACTTCAGATTTTCTCAACTCCCGAAAAAATCAGAAGTTGGCATAGGACGGTGTTCACATTGGACTGACTCCTCCCACTTATTTTGACATTCATCCAACTTCTTTTGTTCAGACACAAACTAATGTGAACACCCACAGACTCACTTTGAAGTTGAGAAGTAGTTTAGAGAAAAGACAAATCTGAGCTCGGTGAGGGATTAATATATTTTTTTTTTTCATTCCAAAACTTTAATTCCATTTATTTAAAATATTTTCAAATGGAATAAAATTGAATTGTGTAGTATTTGTTTGCAAAAGAAAAAGTACAGAGAGAGAAAGCAGTTGTCACAAAAGAAAACGTCAAAAAAAATCCATAGATTTTCAAAAAATTTAAAATATTCTGCCTATCCTTCCCATCTCCTTCTCACAATGAAGTGGGAGTGAGATAAAGTACAGAGACGTCAAAAAAAGTCGGAGGAGTCAGTCCAATGTGAACACCGTCTAGTAGTAAACTTGAGAGTTCACATAGATATAATTTTTTTTTTTGTAGATCATACAAACATTTTTCTTCAGATGCTTGTGCTCTTCATTTATCAAAATACAAATGTTGGGTCGTATCCTTCATATGCTGGGCAGAAGATTATCGTTTCGTCTTCGCCACTGCAGTAGCCCTAACCAAATTTAATAATTACTTTAGAAGTAGTTATATCCGCGAAATCGATAGTTCCTCTTCAAGCGCTTTATGTAGCAATTTGGGGAAGTCCGTATCTGAATTTTTGGGTGTGATGGGTGAGGTGGCGGGTGATTTGTATGTGTGTCCATACATTCAAAACACGATACAAAAAAAAAAGTCATAACAGATGCCAAACAAAAGCAATTCTTGTTAAGGTTGTTGGCATCTGTTATGATTTTTTCAGGCATTGTTTTGAAGATTTTTTTATGCATGCACACAAACAAATTTCCTTTCCTTTAACAAACGTTTCTTTATTATATAACAATAATGATAGCTTGCACAACTAGGTAAAATTTGAAGAAGTGTCCTGCAGATCTCGGCTCCTTCCGGTTATTGGATTTTTGATAAGCCACATTGAAGATGAAAATCTCAGCTTACAACTTCAACTTTGTAGGGGAGAGTGGGGCCAAAAGTAACACTTTTTACTAAAACCAATGGTCCTCCTACAACTTCAGAAATAAGTCAACCAAACCTTTTTTAAATTAAAGAACAATGTTTTAACTATAAGATCCATCAAAAAATTCAGCAAAACCGAATCGTGATGTTCAAAGATATGGCTTTCAAAAAAAAAAAAATCGTATTGTCTCAACTTACCCCGCCTATGGGGCAAAGTGTAACATATACTGGGGTAAGTTGTTACAAGAGCTTAAAAAAAAGGAGACCTAATACCTTCATCTTTTTTATATTAATTAATTTTTAATACGTAGGGGAGGGTGGGGTTAAAAGTGACAGGGGTAAGAAGTAAAGGCTAAAAAAAACAGGGTCCTTCTCAATATTAAGAATCGCGTAAAAGAGAAAAATGTTCATTTTTTCCATGTCTACTGGCATATTTTATTCAGTTGCCGATTGGACGTCAGCGAGAGATGTTATGCTAGTGGTGCCCAAAAAATGCAAGTTTGTAACTTTTTCTTTTTTTGTTAGTCTATCTCTTTACACGAGATGTTCATATTATGCAAGAAGTGGGGACACAACGTGTATAAAAGGATCCGTTCGCTTATATGTTTGCCTAAACTGTGACTCAGATGGAGATTCCACCTAATTTGTATTCATTCAACTTTATTTTACTCTCTTTTTGCCAAATGAATTGTGATTTTTTTGTTTTTATTATCTTATTTATTTTGTATTGCTGTATGTTTTTAAATCAACTAATTTAAATAATATTTTTTGGAATATGTATTTAAGTAATTAAATGAAAAGTTATATTTTTGTATTATTTATTATTACGCCTCTAGTGACGTCTCTTAGCGTTGTAGCGAATTGCGTTTCCAGTGAGCAGACGGACCAATTGGGGCACCGATCAGTTTTGTTTTAGCTTTTTAGCTAATTTTTGTTAAATTCGAAACAATTTGTGGGCAGCCGCTTCGTCCGCTCTTGGAAAAAATTGGAAAAGGAATTTCACACAAATAAACAAAACTTGAACAAATATGAGTTTGATTGACCGAATGGCTTTCAACAAACCAATTTAAAACAAAATAACACACAAAACTTGAAAAAAAAATTGTTTTATTCCCCAAATTGTTTCAAATTAAAATATTGAAATGACAGTTCTTGAATTATTTTAACAAATATCCCAGGGATTTGTTTTTAGATTTTCAACTCGAGAGTTTAGAAAAAATTATTGAATAAAAAGGATTTTCAACTTGCGTTTTAAATCTCGAGTTGATGTCAACTCTCAAGTTGGTTAACTTGAGAGTTTGCCTCAAGTTGAGCAATAGTGAAAAAAAGGCTCTTAAGATATTTGATGTTAAACATCATGAACTTAAAACTTGATATATATTTTAGATCTCATTACTTTTTTTGGCTGACTTTACGCCCAGGTTTCTTGTGCATCATATAAGGACTTGGCTCTTTTTTTAACATTTATGTTTTTGTTGTGATTCCTTTAAACCGTTTTGGGGGCCTTTTAACAATTTTTTTGTTTGCTATGCTTTATTCCAAAATCCAGCTTTCCGACATTTTTCCGTAATTATTTTTCGCCAATATGCCTGTCTATTTTGAATTGTCTTAAAAAACTGATAGCAACGAAATTATGTGTCTGCTGTTATTCGGTTTTTTATCAACATTTTAAATGTTTGGGCAACTCTTATGATTTCTCGATTAAGTAGTTGAAAATCATGTTATGGGGCTTGAATAATACGTAACGTAAAGTAAAAAATAAGCTATTAATTGTAATTTTATTGGAATGAGAAAAAAACCAAAATTATTCCTGAATGCATCACTGGACAAGCTCATATGCTTAAGCTCTCGTATAATAGATTTTTGTCCACTCAACTATGATTATTATTTGTATTTGTATATTTATATTCAGATCAATAATTTCCATCATCTGTCAAAATTTCAGTCTTCTTGATCCACCCTTTACAATTATAGAAATCAAATTCTACATCCACACAAATTCAAATGGCTATTATTGCATAGTTTTTAAATTTTAGTAATTTTGTTATTTTAACAGGAACAAAGGAGAATAGGACAAAACGGTCTACAGGACCAATAACGACGAGACATATGTCGTTGGAAAGGTATTTTTATGAACTACAATAGTTACTATAAGGGCTTACTTCAAATCGCTGTGTGAAAAAAGTTATTCGCTAAATAGAATTGTGTTCTAGTGCATTCTAGTATGAATAAAATATATAAAGTATGGCCAAAATTTATGAAAACTGGTCTAAGAAATAACAAAAATATATGTCATTGGAAAGGTATTTCCATTACCTACAATACCTTTAAAAGCAGCTTAGTTCAAATCACTGTGTGAAAAAAGTTATTCGAAAATTAATGAATTGTTGTGTTTCATTTTATTGTGAAAAATGCTTTCTTTTTAGTATGGGCAAAAAGTGTGAACGCAAGTTCATCCAATAACAACGGGACGCATGTCGTTGGAAAGGAAATTTTATGTACTAAAATAGTTCAAAAGGCAGCTTATTTCAAATCGCTGTGTGGAAAAAGTTATTCGCTACTTGCTACCCATGCTACCAAAATTACCTAAAGCAGCGAATAAATTTTTCCACACAGTGATTTGAAATAAGTTGTAATGGAAACTATTATTGTTCATAAAAATACCTTTTCAACGACATACATATTATTGGTATTGGTAAGACCAGTTTGTATAAATTTGTTCCACACTGAAATGTACCAAAACAAAACTTTGGTTAGTAAATAACTTTTTTTCACACAGTGATTTGAAATGAACTGCTATAGTGACTATTTTAGCGCATAAAATTACCTTTCCAACGACATACGACTCGTTTTTATTGTTTCCTAGACCACCTTCCATACAGTTTTGCCGATTGTCCTTTGTTAGGAAAATCGACTTTCACGAAATTACTGATACCTACACGTGCCTTTTTGTCACCTTGAATTCTTATATTTATAATAATCGCATTCATCACTGTGATAACAAAGCTAACAAAATCAAAAGTGTGTTACTAAGCATTAAAGTCCTGCAAAATTATTAAAGACATACAAAAACAGCAAAGATATATCTTTAATAGATAGAATTATATATAACTTGAATTTTGAGGACCACTACACTGTGCCTCCATATTTAAGCTCTAGAGTTTAATTTGCAGGCAAAATGTTGCTATACTTAAATGTTAAAACCCACTTTTAAAAATGTCTACGTAGATATTATACGACTAATTAAGCTCAAATAAAATTTTATTTCCAGCACATTGGTGTTATGTTAACAAGGATTATGTCTCAAGAGCCAAGGTATATCCTACTTTGTTCTGTAGAGGTAGATATCAAGGAGTGTTTTCTACACTAATAGATACAAAATTCCAACATGCATTTGAGATGTTCTGTAATGTGAAAATTAATGAATGAATATTTAGATCTGGAGTTGTTAAAATTACAGAAAGCCATTCCACTCATCGGCCGCCTCCATCTTAGTTCCTTAAATGCGAAAAAAGATTTTAACTTCATCCAAGGTCATAAAAACATTTCAGGTCCATTGAAGTTAAGTGTTATTACATTGTTGTACATAACCAGGACAAATATTTGTAGGTAATACAAGTTCACTCATATATATAGAGATACAACGAATTCACCCGAAAACAAAAGACTATATTGGAACTTTGTTACGCATGGGCTGGTATTAGTAGGCAGGTACGAGTACCTCTTTTTCGTTTACGACTTGATGTTAATTTGGCCTCTTTTTTTGAAACTCTATTGAAACCATGAGCAATGATGTAAATTACGAAATAGGTTGGCTCTTACATTTATTACTTCTTTGTAGCTCAATAAATAAAGTTTTTTTTTTTGTTGAGAAAAAGAATTCCTAAAGGCAAAATGAAATGGGCTGTGGAAATGGCAAGTACGATACAGCTGACCTTTGGAGAAAAAGGTATAATCCTCTATCTAGTCACCCGGAATGACCGGAATTGACGGAATTGAAAGAAATAGGCATCAGTTATTGCTTTATTTGTATCTGCTTTTGGGCTCCTGATTAAATGAATTATTAAAGGTGAAAAAACATCCTGAAGCTGACACGTTTAGGAAATAAAATGCATGACTGCGTTGCATTTACTTCCTCTTACAAGATCATCATAACCTTATAAAAAGAAGGCTTTAACTTCTTAATACTCATAGACCAAGAGCTAGCGGTAAATTTTGGGGGTGAACTGGAAGGCTGACCCAACTACGAGTATGAAGTTCTGTAGGTACATACATGCATCTTGATATTGAATACAAAAGTCTTTCAGGATTTTTTTGACGCCCGTGGTGGGGAAGAGGGTTTGAAAATAACGAACTTCTTCTTTTTTTCAAATAAAGACTTCAAAATTTGAACCTTAATTTTTCTTGAAATGCAAATGAAACTGCAAATTTAGAGCCTCATTTCAGATTCCTAGCTAGCCCGGTTGCTGAGAAAAGGACATGCACTATGCAAGCTTCACAGTGAAGTTAACAGTAGAGTCGGTAACACCCACTATTTGGTGAACTGCAAAATCCGGGATAGAAATGCATAAAAAATGCAAAAAAGCTGCAAATTCCTGCCATGGTCCCATTAACCTAGCTCAAAATTGTTATGCTAACTTCACAGACGTGCTTGAAAGGCTAATATCTTGAGTTTAATTATTCAGATTGTAAGAATTAAAGTTTGTAGACTTAAGAAAAATGACAGAGCATCGGTCCTATTTTTAGTAATTGAATTTAAGTGGTTGTATAACTGACACAAAAATTGGAAATTCACTGTATGCTGCACCTTAACCACCAAATATAAAAACAGAAAATTGTGCATTCATTTTCTTAATTTTAAAACTGAATTTTTATTAATCTTATATTCCAATTTCCAATGTTGTATATATAAATATTATGTCAGGAACACACCATCCATCAAAAAGCAAAGAATTTTTTTTATATTTATTTCAGATAACCAACAAACCGATGTAAGCTTAACATTATTAAAATCTGCTCAACCACAAATGCAGTCAGCAGCTCAATGAACCAAAACCAACAAAAAATATGCATCAATAATTTTTTGGATCTCAAAATGCATCAAGCGGCCTGGAGCTGAAATTTTTAAATTCATGATTTAACGTTTAACTGACAGAGATATGATGAAAGCATCCTGATCCTATACGATTATAAAGAAACATATATAATACATACATGAGTATATCTACATAGTACATACACGCTTAAAATTAATTAATTCTCCATTTTCATTTTTATTTTGCCAACAAAAAAACCCGATGTGGTATGCCTTAAAAGATTTTTTCTTATGCTCTATTAATCGAATCCTGATGGGAGGCAATTCAGCAAGCGTGAATGATTTTCTGTGTACACATCCAGGGTGGATCCAGACTCTTGCCCAGCAGGGTCATGTTCTTCAAAATTCATTGAATTATACTCAAAAATTAATTTTTTATTATGGCAAATATATATAGTTTAGGCACCGCAAATTTTGGCCTTGAAACGTTAGCCCTTAAAAGATCAATTTTTCATTTTTGTCTCGAAACACGAGACAACTTGAGTTACTCACTACTTTCTTTAATGACACCCCCTATACAAAATAGAGCTACGTCACCATATACAAAAAACGTTGAATTCCCAATAGTTTCTGCCGAGTGCAAGCAATCAAATCCTTCGGCAATTTGCTTTTCATTATCGACCACGATTTTTGGCACCTTATTTGTGAGATATTCTCATAAAATGTATGTATAACATCTGAAAAGCCAGGAGCCCTATACAAAATACAACAAACCAAAGTCTGGAATAACGAAGTCTCGCATTTCAATAATCTTAAAATTAAAAAAATCTCACTTTTAACAATTTCGAATTTAAATTTCGCAACAAACACCACACAAATGGAAATGACCCGATAACTTGCAAATTAAGATCTAAAATATCAGGATCACCTGAAACCGCGGATAAAATAATGTCGTCGGTGGGCGAACTAAAAGGAACGGGCATAAGCATTTTTCGGGAGCAGTCACTTATGAGTCGACAAAAAAGGCAAACACTGAACGAATTCAAGCTCAAACTTTGAGAAATCAATTCCGACGCAAAAATATTTGTCAAAGGCGATAAATTGCAAATTAATAACTTCAAGTTTGCCTATAAATACGCACGAGGTCTTCTTGTCAAATCGGCGGCTGAGGTGTCTTTTGTAAACAATATGTTTGGTGACAGATCTTCTGATTTTTTTCGGGCTGTTGGAGTTACTAAAGGCGACAAAAAAGGAGAGCTTACATTAATTTCCGGACAGGGCCAGTCCGTCATAGACATTTGTTCAATTAAAAGGGAATTGTATAGCTCAGTAAAGAATTTACAGGTGCTCATGGCTAGTTTTTCAGCGCACTTGCCTATTTTAATAAAAGCTAATTTTAATGCAGAAGTTCAGGTCTGAAAATAAAGCTGCTCAATACAAGAAACTGTTAAATCACCATTGTAATCTACTTCCGCTGCAATCATCATGCAGTGTTGAAGAAATTGAACAAAGCATCTCAAGAATTATTTACGCGTCAAGACAGTCTACGAACATCATCACCTCGTTCTCAACTAAAAACAAATGGTTTGATATAGATTGTATCAAGCTTCGCAAACTTTCTTTCAAATACTTGAAGCTATTCCGATCGACTAACTCCATAACTTTCAAAAAATTGTATCTCAATGCAAACAAAAATTTTAAAGAACTGTGTGCCACGAAAAAAGTGCTATATCTTAAAAATTCTGCCTTTAAGCTACTGGATTGTAAGAACTCTAAGGAATTCTGGAACAGTGTACGGGAATTGGGTGGACAACACCGAAGTACAAAGATTTCTCTCGAAGCCGAGACTTTAGCGACTCATTTTAAAACGTTACTGTCAGCGGAGGCGAACCTTCAAAGCTTTAGCTACGCAATGCAGGACGTTTGTGTACCGGAGTTGAACTGCGATATATCAATGAGTGAACTCGAAGCTACTTTATTAAAAATGAAGAATAACAAAGCTCCAGGAAGTGATGGCATTCCAGTGGAATTTTATAAAAATGGAACTGTTCAACTCAAAAATTATATTGTGGAGTTCTTTAACCTTATATACAACACTAACTGTGTTCCTACTAGTTTCACCAAATCACTAATTTTTGCGATTTTTTAAAAAGGAGACTCTAGTTGTCCAGAAAACTATTATATAGAGGGATTTCTATCCTCACATCACTACGAAAAATATTCGCTACGATTCTCTTTGGAAGAATTTCAAAGTGGATAGAAGTCAATAATCGTCTCAATATATTTCAAGCTGGTTTTCGTTCAGGTTTTTCAACAATCTTTGCTCTGACTAGCATCGCCAGGAGAAACATCAATTTAAACAAAAAGCTGTATGTGTGTTTTGTGGATTTCAAATCTGCTTTTGATAAAGTTAATAGGCAAGCTTTGATATATAAATAAGCTTTGCTTAGAGTATCCAGGAAATTTCTTCGACTTTATCAAAATTTTCTGAAATCGTCTAGAGCGACTGTATGGAGCAAAACTGTCCGATTGGTTCGACACTTCTGCAGGAGTCCCACAAGGATGCATTTTAAGCCCGATTTTATTTGCTTTATTCATCGATGATATATGCGAAGTTCTGCCAGGAGGAGTTTCATTTGCTGGAAATCTCATCAAGGTCCTTCTCTACGCTGATGACTTAGTTTTACTAGCTGATAATCCTTTCACACTTCAATTACAAATCAATAAGTTACAGGCTTATTGCGACTCTTGGGATCTTACCATCAACATAAGTAAAACGAAGATTATGATCTTTGAGAAACGACAGAGGAGAAGGCTACCGGAAGAATGCTGGCGTCTGAACAATGAACGAATTGAGGTAGTTCGTGACTTTAAGTATCTGGGTGTGTTATTGACATCTAACTTGAGTTTTAATAAGCATGCAAAAGAAAAAAGCTGTGAAGCTAAGTTGGCACTCAATATGATGTGGCCAAAATTTTTCGCGAATCAAAATATTGACCTCAGGTCTAAGTATAAAGTCTATAATGCAACTGTGAACACCTGTCTCTGTTATGGAGTCCAGGCATTTGGAGTTTGCCCTTTCGATGAATTTGAAGCTGAGCTGTTCAGAGGTAGTTCTTCAAGCGACTTTTTCGATTACCCAGCTCAACACCAACATATGCAATACATGTGGAATCTGGTCTGCCTCCCATCTACATACAAAACTTAAAAACTCACTCTGATTATTTATTAAGAGTTATGAAAAAAAGTGGCATCAGTCTCCATAAATCAATTATTGTTAGATTATTGAATTCCAATTCTTCTCCCTTCAGAGAATGGAACCAGTTGGCACGATCTCACGATATTTCTGAAAGACTTTTAGAAACAAATGTAAGTGATTGGAAGGATATATTCGCAACGATTATCTCTAAGGACGATGAAAAAATATTCGATCAACATTTAACAAAGGCTTTAACGTCAAGTTCCAGGTTAATCTATAAAAACTTAAACCACCAATTGTGTACAGCTGAAAACTATTTCAACACTCAATACTCTGCTGAAACAAAAAGCACTATATTCAAAGCAAGGGTTGAAATTTTGAATCTTAACTTCATACCTCATAGACCCGACTTACAGCCAACTTGTAATCTTTGTAATAGAAGAGAGCCCGAAGATGTTTACCATTTCATCGCCGTATGCCCTATTCTACAGGAAATAAGAAGACTGTACTTCCAAGAAAGCTTTTTGTCATTAAATAATGTATATGAAATACTCAACGGCCAGCGGGGCTGGCTTAATTTACACAAATTTTGCAACCATGCATTGGCGTACCGTAATAGCTTCTAATCAGCCATGCGTTATTCATATCTCGTGTGCATCATGAATTTCTACCAGTTACGGCGTTAACATCACCTTTTCATGTTTCATATCATCTAAAGTTTTTCTTTTATGTTTTAAATCATCAAAAATTAATACCTTTTATGCTGCAAATAATTATAATTGCTCAGTATCTTCGTTTACCCATTTTATTCAAATTTAAGTACGATAATATCTTTTGCTTCCATAACTTATTCAAATGTTTTTATATAGTTTTTTTTAATTACATTTTATTACATTTCTTTTTATTACTTATTTTTTGCTAACAAAATGTCATATCCGGCAGACGGCAAAATTGCCAGTTCCGTATTCTATATCAACAAAAAATTGTATCACTTTTTATAAGAAATAAAGAAAAGTATCTATCTATCTATCTATCTATCTATCTATTGAAATTGATAATTTAAAACAATTTATAAAAAAATTTAAGCAGGAAAAGTAAACAAAAACCAACCTACAAAAATAAAAAAAATAAAAGATTTCTAAATTTTTTAATAAATTGTGCATAATTTTTTTTAAGTAAAGATATAGGGTCAAGCCATGCATAGACAAAATTAGGTAGAGAATAAAGG
Organism: Dasysyrphus tricinctus; assembly: GCA_963921185.1. NCBI lineage: Eukaryota > Metazoa > Arthropoda > Insecta > Diptera > Syrphidae > Dasysyrphus > Dasysyrphus tricinctus. The sequence goes on along the minus strand of OY992530.1, from coordinate 138,189,860 downwards.
CGTTAATGTGGCATAGTCAAAAAGTAATGTTCGTTCAAAATTGACAGAGATATGCCCATTCAAACTTAACCATTTCTTATAATTCTTCACAATTTTGGCTCGAAAGGTCCTTTTTCGGTACAATAAGGCAACTTTCACATTCGTAAAAATCTTCGAATTTAAGATTTTGATATAATACGACATTACGATTATAGAGAATGTTAAAAAAGTATGCAAGTTAGCAATTTTGTTTCTCGGCTGTTTTTAAATGCTTTCAGGCCTACAGACTGGTACATGGTGCTAGAAATGTTTAATTTGTCATAAAGTACCAAAAAATAGGCTTTCAGGCAAAAACTACAAAAAATGATAGGAAATAATAAAGTTTGATAATGGCTATATCTCTGTCAGTTTTCAAATTTTTTAACATGTCACATTAAGGTCTTAAAACTCTACTTTACTTTGTCTAAGAGTGTCTTGAGCGTATCTTTGCTCCAAAAAAAATTATGCGCTATTTAGAAAAAAAATTTAAAATCTTTGATTTTTAGATTTTTGTATGTTAGTTTTTGTTAACTTTTCCTGCCTTATTTTTTTTATAAAATTTCTTAAACTATCAATATCGATACAAATAATAATTTAATTTTGAACCCAAAGTTTTAAGCGTAAAATTCTGAAATCTGGCTTAGTTTCCGAGTTATACCAAAAATATTGAAAAGTGGCCAGTGTGACCATTCTTTCAGAAACGCATGATTTTTATTTGCAAAATTATTGATTGGAAGGTGTATGTATTTGCTGCAAGATTTTTGCAAGATTTTAATCTGTGAGATTTAAGCCCTCTCTCGAGCAACTAAACTGTCCCTGTATAAGACGCTTATCATCCCGGTCCTGATGTATGGTGCAGAGGCATGGACACTGCTAACAGTGGATGAGAACGCGTTAGGCTGTTTTGAGAGGAAAATTCTCCGGGTGATTTTTGGTCCCGTCTGCATAGATGGGGAATGGAGAAGAAGATACAACAACGAACTGTATGGGCTGTACAGCGACACCGACCTAGCCACAAAAGTGAAAAGCCAACGACTGAGATGGCTGGGTCATCTAGAGCGAATGGACACCAATGCTCCGGCCCGGAAAGTCTTTGAATCCAACCCCGTGGGACAACGCAGTAGAGGTGGACAGCGTAAAAGGTGGCGCACGCAAGTGGAAGAGGACCTCAACCAACTTGGCGTGCGAAACTGGAGACAGCTAGCTAGAAACCGAGCCGGCTGGAAGAAGCTTGTTGGTTGAGGCCCTGGTCCACCCCGGACTGTAGCGCCACCTTAAGTAAGTAAGTAAGTAAGTAATCTGTGAGATTTAAGTTTGCGAGATTTTTTAAATGCGGTATTGTTTAAGGTGAGTTTTTGTAATTGCAAGATTTTGCTACGCGAGATTTTAATTTTCTGAATTTTTTACCCAACCAGAAAGGCCACTAGATCGTGTCAAAGGTCTACCAATTTCAGTAATTGGGTATAGTGTTGTATATGTTTTAGTGAATTTTAAAAGTTTTTTTTTCAGGGCCATTGAAAGTCATTAAAAAAATACTTGGAACCTTTTTTTGTTTTTTTTTGTCCACACAAGTGCAGTGCATGCTGCGAATTACATCAATTTATATTGAACAATTATGAATGAACAACAACAACTTGTGTTTGTGTGTAACCACCAAGTGTATAGGCTGGAAAATTTATTAAAAAAATCTATGCCTGACGAATTACTGAAACTAGACCACTTAGTGACCTGTCATTTGTACTTGTTTTTTTTTTTTTTAATAACATAAATGAGGTACCAAAACGGACTGTGTGTGTTTTTAAAAATGCTAGTTGCTGTTGCAATTGATAAACAACGAAACCTGCATTGGGATTGAGCAGAACATGTGGCTTCAGTGAGTCCTGTGAAGTTAGCAAAAAAATTGTTTAAAATTAAATAAAAAATGAGAGTTCCCGGTAGCAAACAAAGAGTTCTAGAGTTCCTCATACTTTTTTTTAATAGTTCTGGCGAATGGAGTGTTAAAATTAAAAAAAAAGTTTTTTTTGCTAACTTCACGCAGCAAGGACTTTTTTGAGAAAAAGAGTTCTGAGCATGTTTCTTACCTTAAAATCAAGAGTTCTGGAGTTCCTGATGGGTTTTAGAAAGAGTTCTACAAAATTGAAAAAGTTAGGGCAATTTAAGGTGCCCATTGACTTAGAACCAAAAATTTTCAAAATCCAAAAAAATTGAAAAAAGGAGTTCTGATTAGAGTTCCGGATAGCAAACAAAGAGTTCTGAACATTTTGTTAATAACTTTTTTTCTAAAACTAATTTTTCAAAAGTTATTCGCAAATTTAGGTGCCCATTGACTTAGAACCAAAAATTTTCAAAATCCACAAAAATCGAAAAAAAGGAGTTCTGATTAGAGTTCCGGATAGCAAACAAAGAGTTCTGAACATTTTGTTAATAACTTTTTTTTCTAAAACTAATTTTTCAAAAGTTATTCGCAAATTTAGGTGCCCATTGACTTAGAACCAAAAATTTTCAAAATCCACAAAAATCGAAAAAAAAGGAGTTCTGATTAGAGTTCCGGATAGCAAACAAAGAGTTCTGAACATTTTGTTAATAACTTTTTTTTCTAAAACTAATTTTTCAAAAGTTATTCGCAAATTTAGGTGCCCATTGACTTAGAACCAAAAATTTTCAAAATCCACAAAAATCGAAAAAAAGGAGTTCTGATTAGAGTTCCGGATAGCAAACAAAGAGTTCTGAACATTTTGTTAATAAATTTTTTTTCTAAAACTAATTTTTCAAAAGTTATTCGCAAATTTAGGTGCCCATTGACTTAGAACCAAAAATTTTCAAAATCCACAAAAATCGAAAAAAAGGAGTTCTGATTAGAGTTCCGGATAGCAAACAAAGAGTTCTGAACATTTTGTTTATAACTTTTTTTTCTAAAACTAATTTTTCAAAAGTTATTCGCAAATTTAGGTGCCCATTGACTTAGAACCAAAAATTTTCAAAATCCACAAAAATCGAAAAAAAAGGAGTTCTGATTAGAGTTCCGGATAGCAAACAAAGAGTTCTGAACATTTTGTTAATAACTTTTTTTTCTAAAACTAATTTTTCAAAAGTTATTCGCAAATTTAGGTGCCCATTGACTTAGAACCAAAAATTTTCAAAATCCACAAAAATCGAAAAAAAGGAGTTCTGATTAGAGTTCCGGATAGCAAACAAAGAGTTCTGAACATTTTGTTAATAACTTTTTTTTCTAAAACTAATTTTTCAAAAGTTATTCGCAAATTTAGGTGCCCATTGACTTAGAACCAAAAATTTTCAAAATCCACAAAAATCGAAAAAAAGGAGTTCTGATTAGAGTTCCGGATAGCAAACAAAGAGTTCTGAACATTTTGTTTATAACTTTTTTTTCTAAAACTAATTTTTCAAAAGTTATTCGTAAAGGAGAATGGGCAAATTGGTCTACCTACTCAACAGAGATGTGTCATACATCAATGAAAAGGTCATTGCAAACACTTCATTTTATTATATGGCCGTTAAGTTGTAAACCATGGGGTTCAAAAGATATTCGGCTTTAAAGCACCAAAAACAATAATAATGCATTTCTTAATTAGTACTTGACCTGCTACACATTTATGTGTTATATATCGTTGGAAAGTTTATTGCATGTACTACGTTTTTGTGTACGGCCGTTAAGCCGTAGACCCCGGGGTTCAAGAGCTACATGGACATGAAAAACCCCAAATATAACAATAATGCAGTTCTTGATTGGCACTTGGTCTACCAACTCAACAGAAATGTGTCATAGGTCATTGGAAAGGTCAATGAGGGTACTTCATTTTCTAATATAGCAGCCATATAGATGTATTGATGTATGACACATCTCTGTTGAGTAGGTAGACCAATTTGCCCATTCTCCTTTACGAATAACTTTTGAAAAATTAGTTTTAGAAAAAAAAGTTATTAGCAAAATGTTCAGAACTCTTTGTTTACTATCCGGAACTCTAATCAGAACTCCTTTTTTTCGATTTTTGTGGATTTTGAAAATTTTTTGTTCTAAGTCAATGGGCACCTAAATTTGCGAATAACTTTTGAAAAATTAGTTTTAGAAAAAAAAGTTATTAACAAAATGTTCAGAACTCTTTGTTTGCTATCCGGAACTCTAATCAGAACTCCTTTTCTTCGATTTTTGTGGATTTTGAAAATTTTTGGTTCTAAGTCAATGGGCACCTAAATTTGCGAATAACTTTTGAAAAATTAGTTTTAGAAAAAAAAGTTGTTAACAAAATGTTCAGAACTCTTTGTTTGCTATCCGGAACTCTAATCAGAACTCCTTTTTTTCGATTTTTGTGGATTTTGAAAATTTTTGGTTCTAAGTCAATGGGCACCTAAATTTGCGAATAACTTTTGAAAAATTAGTTTTAGAAAAAAAAGTTATAAACAAAATGTTCAGAACTCTTTGTTTGCTGTCCGGAACTCTAATCAGAACTCCTTTTTTTTTATTTTTGTGGATTTTGAAAATTTTTGGTTCTAAGTCAATGGGCACCTTAAACAATCTTCATATGGCTGCTGCCTCGGCTCCATGGCTAAGTTGTCGCCAATATCTGAATGCTAATGATAAAGTTAAATCTTTTCAACATCTGCTGCTCCAACTCTTTAATGAATATGTTCCAACTAAAACGGTAAGAATTCAAAATAGCCGTAGCCCTTGGTTCACCTCGGTCGTAATAAGTGCCATTAAAAATAGAAACAAACTACATAGTAAATGGAAGCGTAGACCAAGTCTCAATAACTGGAGAGCTTTTTCAGTAGCTCGTAATCAAGCAACAACCATAATTCGATCATCCAAAATAAACTATTATTCGTCCAAGCTAAATACCTCTTTACCTCCCAAAAAGCTTTGGGGAAATCTCCGTAAAATTGGTGTTGGCAAGGAGAAAGGTTCTCAATGCACTCTTGACCCTGATGAGCTCAATGAATTTTTCCTTAGTAATTCCATCGCTGTTGATAATTTTGAGGTAAACACTCCACTTAACTCGTCGGTTTCTGTGCCTAGGTTTGAGGATTTCGAGATTGTCAGTGAAGTTGAAGTTATGAAATGTGTGATGGCTGTAAAGTCTGACTCGATTGGTGAGGATGGGGTGCCCATCCGTTTCGTTAAACTGATATTGCCTCTTATAATAACTCATCTCACTCACATTCTCAATTGGTGCATCGTCACTTCCACTTTTCCTCTTTCTTGGAAAATTGCCAGAGTTCTTCCCATCGTCAAAAAACGGGACTGCACTTCTCCGTCTGATTTTAAGCCGATCAGCATTCTACCTTGTCTCTCCAAAGTCTTTGAGAAAATAATTGAGAAGCAAATTCTGAATCACCTCTCTAATAACAATTTGCTTTATGAAAAACAATCGGGTTTCAGAGTAAATCACAGATGCTCCACGGCTATGGTCAATCTTCTTGAAGACATTAGAGTTGGCTATGATAAAGGTCACATTAATCTCATCTGCTTACTTGATTTTTCTAAAGCCTTTGATAAGGTGAATCACAGCATTCTTAAGTGGAAACTGCTAAACTTCTTCGGATTCAGTGACAGAGCATGTTTGCTGATAACAAACTATCTGTCTGACAGATTTCAAAGAGTCTCTTCTGGTGGAAAATGCTCTGCTCTTCGACCTGTCGAACAAGGAGTCCCACAGGGATCGATCCTGGGTCCAATCCTTTTTTGCATGCTCATTAATGATCTACCTTCGTGTTGTTCGCATGCTTCGGTCCACTTATATGCTGATGATGTTCGACTTCATCTTGGCAGACCTTTTCATCAGCTTGATGAACTTTCGCTTTCTATAAACGACGATCTCAGTAAAATAAATACTTGGTCCATTGCCAACGGCCTGCTCTTGAATCCCTCGAAATCTCAAGTCATTCCAATTTCCAAGAAAAAGTTTGATATCTCTACTCTACCCGACATTTGGCTAAGTGATCGTATAATTAAAGCAGTTGACCACTGTACTAGCCTTGGTTTTGTTATCGACCGCCACCTCTCAGGCTATAGACACACAAATATTGTTATAGGTCGCATATACGGTTGCTTACGAAAATTATGGCCTTCAGCTCATTTTACTCCACTTGAAACTCGACGTAGATTAATCATTTCTCTAATTGTTCCCCTTATATCCTACGCTGAGGTAGTATACAGTGATCTCGATTCATTATCTAAACATAAATTACAAGTTGCTTTCAATGACACCGTCCGTTATGTCTACGGGTTACGGAGACATGACCATGTTTCGGAATTCACAAAAGAATTGCTTGGTTGCACTTTGCAGCAATACATAAAGGCAAGAAACTGTTTATTCTTACATACATTAATTCATATTAATGCTCCGCCATATCTTTTTAACAAACTATCTTTCAACCGATCTGCAAGAAGTATCAACATTATCCCTAAACTTAGCAATTACTTGAACTCCTCCCGTTTGTTTTTCATACGTGCTGTTTCTCTATGGAACTCGCTCCCGACTCAAATTAAATTAATGATCAACCACACAAGATTTAAAACTGCAATCTTCCTTTACTTCTCTTCTCTCTCAACTCAACCTTAGCTCCCTTCTTTTCCCTCTTCTTTTTTTCCCCTCCTCCTTTCCACTCCTATCGCAAAGAATTGTATTATTAAGTATTAATTTAAATTATTTTCATGTACATATTCTATACAATATTAATTTTTATTTAATGTATATTTCTAAACATACCACCTAAGTACTATAAAAGATTTTATCTTATTGTACATACCATTTTGTCAAACAAATGAAAATGAAATGAAAATCCATTGCGCTCCCCGGGGTATAAGTGGTTAGTGAGGAGGGATAGGAAGGGAGTTAATAGGAAGTTTTAGGTGTGAGGGGCCTCCTTGAACCATCCTGAGTTCTGATTGAATTTCAGGATGTTCTTTAGTGGCAAGACAGAGATGTCGCCCAGTTCGTCGAAGAAGTATTCTCCAAGGGCCTCTTTTCTGGTTCTTGCTAGACTGGGGCATTCGCAAAGGAAGTGAGGGGAGCCCTCCTCTGCCTCTTCATCATGACACCTTCTACATAAGTCCGATGAGCTGATGCACATTCTGTACATGTGGGTTCCCTTTGAGTTGTGGCCCGTAAGGACACCAACCATGAGAGATAATTGAGGCCTGCTTAGCTTGAGTAAGTAATCAGTTTTTTTCATTGAAATATTTGGCCATAGATTCCTAGAAACCCGACAAGTGTCGATGGATGACCATCTGACATTTGCAGCCTCTAAGAAACTCTGGTGTATTCTACTTTTTTCTTGCTCCAGTGGCATAAGCACCGAGAAGTCGGTTTGGATCGGATCAAGAGACGATCCGTTTTTGGCCAGCTCATCCGCCATTTCATTCCCATATATGTATATCACAATGTCCTGGGCCTGGGACCCATCTAAAGGTGACTGTGTTCGTTGCACCTAGTAAAGTTAACATATACCGGCAACGTTTTATCAGCTTTGACTTTATAGTGATTGAGGAAATGGCTTTGATTGCCGCCTGGCTGTTTACCAACATGTCAATATTTTTGTTTATTACTTCGCGTGAGGAGAGATGTTTTGCGGCTTCACAAACTGCAAGTACTTCCGCCTGGAATACGCTGCAAGAATCTGGAAGCTTTATATATCTACTAATAGGTGGGTTATCTGAGTAGATACCTGACCCAACCCCCTCTAAGGTCTTGGAGCCGTCAGTAAAGACCGAAACATGGTTTTCATTTATGACCCGGTTTTCATTCCAGAGTTTCCTGGTTGGGATATCTGTTATGGCAACTGGGTTGAAATCAATGTGCGGTGTAATGTAGTCTGTTTGAATGTCTATGTCAGTGAACTTCACTATAGTTCTATGACCGTAGTGGCCCCTTTTCAAATTATTACACTGCTGAAGTCTTAAAGCACTTTTGGCCGCTAGCTCTTTCGTAAACAGATCGAGCGGGGCTAGTGAAAGGAATGTTTCTAGGGCTGCCGTGGGTGTGGTTCTAATCGCACTGGTTGTGCCAATACATGCAAGTCTTTGAATTTTAGTCATGGTTTTTAGATTTGTTTACTTTTCCAAGGCTGGCCACCAGACCAAACATGCGTACGTTAGGATTGGCCTTATTATGGCTGTGTACATCCAATGAATGGTTCTAGGGCTGGGACCCCATCTCTTACCAAAAACTCGACTGCAAGTGTAAAATGCAATTGATGCTTTTTTCTCTCTTTCTTGTATATTCTCTTTCCAGTTCAGTTTACGGTCGAGTACAACACCAAGATATTTGGCGGTATCCGAGATTTGAAGCGGAGTTCCGTTAATGGTTGGCGGGTTTATGTTGGGAGTATTATTTTTCCTTGTAAACAACACCAATTCTGTCTTAAGTGGGTTAACGTTATGTCCACAACTATTGGCCCAATTACTGAGCTTGTCGAGGCCTGTTTGTAGGAGATCGCATAGAGTTGGGACAAATTTGCCAAAGGCCATTAACACAATGTCATCGGCGTATGCAACGACCTTGATGCCACTCATACTTAGTTCAACTAATATCTGGTTAACTACAAGGAGCCAAAGCAGAGGAGATAGGACTCCACCCTGTGGAGTTCCTCTGCATGTTTTAACTTTTATCTTGGTGTTACCCATTTCTACATTTATAAGTCTTGTCTGAAGCATGGAGTCAATCCAGTTTTTCAGTAACGGATCGATGCTGATGGAGTTCAGGGCTTGCCGAATTACATCGTTATCAATGTTGTTGAAGGCCCCTTCTATATCAAGGAATGCTACCAGGGTGAATTCCTTGAATTGGATTGACTTTTCGATTGTGCCGACCACTTCATGAAGCGCTGTCTCGACAGATTTGCCCTTCATATATGCATGTTGGGCCTGTGAGAGAACACCATCATTCAGTTTTAGGCGAACATGTGTCTCCACTAGTCTTAAAGTCTTGAGAAGAAAAGAGGAAAGGCTTATAGGCCTAAGATCTTTCGGTTCGGTGTGGGTGGGCTTGCCAGCTTTCGGAATGAAGATGACATTGACCTCTCTCCAACTAGAAGGAACATGTGATGCGTGGTGTTTAGTGCATCGGCCTCTGAATCACAAGGTTCATGGGTCGCTTCCAGATGACGGCAAAGAGTGAGGGGCGGGACAAGCAAAAATTATTGCAATTAGTGTTGAATTTTATATTTTGTGTTATTTTTATTATATGGGTGTCAGCCAGCCTCTTAACCCTCTGGCTAAAACACTTTTTTCTATAAATTGGCAACTTGTCAGATTTCTTCCAATGCCTGATTCCTAGTTTTAAAATACGTTTGTATATTTTTATTGGAAGAGCACCTTCGTTTAAGTGTATTTGCTGTGTCATCTTCAGTTTTGCCGAACCGGGGCAAATACTTATTTTTTTTTATTTAGAATAAGAATCGGTATTTCCTATTCAGCAGCTTTCAAGCTTTATTTATGTTAGATTAGTCAATAGACAATGCTTGGCAAAGACAATACACATCCAATTTGAAAAAAAAACTTAGGCACGTCGATTTGGCGCCCCTGGAAGCTACCGCCTGGGGCACAGGCCCCGGTTCCCCCCCATAGATCCAGGGCTGCACTTAAGTAAGCATAACCCTTAAAATATCTCGCGCTTTTTGTAATAAAAATCTTTGAAGAAGTTTTCAGAGATATATTTTTAATATACATTCCACAAATTAACATTAATTTACTCTAATCTATAGATTAAGTTGTTTAAAGAACCTGGATGCATAAAAATTAATTATTTGTTGCTCATTTATATAGTTGTTAAAAATACCAATTGTTAGTAATGTCCTATTCATATATATATTTATTCACGATCAGTGAATATGTTGCTTTGCTAACTGGTAGTTCACCTTTTAGTGTCCTATACATTGCATGCAAAACATTAATAATATGGTTTTGTAATTATTCAATGGTTGTACAGCTTCGCTTTGCATGCGATAAGTTTGTGATAAGGAATTCATGATTCTTAAAATTTTAATAAATAAGGTGGAAAACATTCCATAAACCACTTATAAGCTATATGCTCAACAAAACGTTAGAAGTAACACCCTCATTTTAATGGTGTCTATTGTGTCTTTAGCTATAACTTTGGTATTTTCTTCTTCTTCATAAAAGAAGTTCACCAATTTTTTCATCTTTGAAAAAGTTACCTTTACAAGGGTCTTTCAATTTTATGGCTCATTATTTGTTCAGTGATTTTCTAAATCCGATTAACTATACCATTGGTTAGGTTCAGTGCTTATCGACTTTAGTATTTCTTGTATGAATGTTAATTTATGTCCTACTGAATTCACGAAAAATTCAGTTCAGTAAATTTAAAATTATCATTAAAAGTAAAGCCACAAAGTTTCATGTTTATAATCGAACAAACAAAAAAGTTTAGACAAAAGGTATCTTTCTGTCAAGAACATAAGTATTTTCTGAATGCAGTAAAATTTTATGATGCCAACCGGTTATTACTTCACCATTGCTCTATTTGCTATTTATGGAGCTTATTATAATAACTGGGGTACTGGGGAGGCTTCCTAAAATATTACCCCACTAGAACACTAGTAAGTATATCGGAGAGAAGAGGAAATCAATTAATAACTTCTGCTTTCGAGTAACTTATATGTATGTACAGCTGCGGTCAAAATAATAGTAGTAATCCTTAATAAAAAATCAAACTTGAAAAAAAATTGATCCCTTAATTTTAAACAAATTAATACCCATGTGATTTTCAAATTGGTGTTTTTAAGCTTTTATTTTCGAAAAAAGAAAAAATTCCAAATATAATATTTCTTAAGATATTTTCAAATTTATTGAAGAACTTTTGAAAAACAGCGGTCAAAAAAATAGTAGTGCGCAGATAATACACCTTTGAATATCACAAAAAATAAAATTTAGGGCAAAATTTGTATCATAAGATTTATTTGAGGGTTTGAACCTTAAACTCACAGTTAGTCGTAAGTCTCTTGTTGGTAAAAAAAAACAGCAGCACAACTGCGTTGCATCGAGTTTATCAGGTTTTCACACCTTTCTACGCTTATCGAGCTCCATGAGTGCTGTATAGCTTCCCAAATGGCTTTATTGTCAGTTGGATGGCAACTAGCAACATATTTATTTGCATCGCACAACAAGTTCTCAATGGGATTTAAGTCCGGAGACTATGCGGCCAGTCCATCACATCAACTCTATTTGCCTGGAATCATTGCTTCGCAAGTTGACTAGTAGGCTTTGGGTCATTGTCTCACTGAAAGACACGTTTCAGTGGGCTTTTCATCTTCAGCATAGAGTAGCATTACTTCCTGCATGATCTTAATACAGATTTCCAAATCCATGATACCTTCAAATTGGTGTATTGGAAAAACACCATAGAAGGAAAAACATGCCCGAACCATTATGTTGAGTCATCCGTGTTTAAGTGTTTTTGCTTTGAAACGTTGATTATATTCTGTGTTTGTTGGCCTTCTTACATATTGATGAGGTCAATTTCCACCATATAAAACAATCTTCAACTCGTCTGACCGCAGAACATTACTCCGATTTGATGCAGGCCAGTCAAAGTGGTTCCTTTGCGAATTTCAATCATTTTGTTACATTGTTTTTTGTCAACAATGGTACCCCTCCAGGCTGTGGGCGGCTTGAACATGTTCTCGTGACTTTCTACGAACCGTTTTATTGATGGTAATAACATAAATTATGCCTTTAATTTCAGAATCTGGCGTAACGGGAGTGATTTTAAATGCCTGATGACTCGTTTCATCAACTTTGGGGGCAAAAGCGGCTTCCGCCCGCCATTTTCTGACTTTGGCAGTTAAATAATGACTTTTCTTACCATTGTTGGTGAGCGTTCATCTTGGCATTGAACCAGCGCATAAGTTTTGCCTTTCGATATCAGTCTTCTAACTAAGACACGCTATTCCGGTGTTCGGTGTTTGCCTCTGCCCATTGCTGGCAAAAATATGACCAATTTTTCAATAAAAACTATGAAGATGTTATGGATAAACAAAAACCAATGTTTTTTTGAATCTTTAATTTAAGAAATTAGGGAGAAAAATAATATTTCTTCACATAAACCGTTGCACTACTATTATTTTGACCGACAGAATTCGTAGCTTATTTGGTTGCTTATTTGTCATATTACCGTTGCAAATAAAAATGTATGTGTACCCGCTCATTAAGAAAATGTTATTAAGTCAAAATGCAACAGTTTGTTACTATCAACGCAATATAAAATTTACAAAACTTAAGTTACGCAATTCTTTTACTTGTACTACTATTATTTTGACCGCAACTGTATGTACGTACCAAGATTAAATTTAACAGTTCTGCTCTCATATTCATACATACATGCATACAAAAATTAAGATTTGTAAAATGTGTAACCAACAAAACTGAACGATAATGCAGTTGCAGTAAAATTAGATGATTAAATTTCAAAGTTATGTGCCTTTTTTCTTCTGAACCAGGTCATAAAATGTCGGAACTATCATCGTCCACTGTGGTCCCAAAGGCCAAAAGTCTTTGCCAAAATACTTTTATCGAGCTACTAAAATGGATTTTTGATAGCTCATTTGTTTCAAGAGCTTCAAAGTCGGTCAACGTTGCTCTTCAGGTTTTGTGCAACTGTAGCCAGGTCAAGAAACCGAATGCCGTTCGCTTTTTATGCGATGTGACCATATTTTAATTTTTGATTTATTTTTGACATGCTTTGGGAGTCTACGTTGTAATCCTGTCTCTTGGACGCCTTTTTCAAAAAAGGTGCCCAATCTGGACTATTGGTAAAATAAAAAAAAAAATTTTAATTACCTACGTGTATAATTTCCATGGTTAAAATAAAGGTTGTTGTCTTAAGAGACACGTGTTGGGTAGGCGTACCTTTGGGTAAAACTTCAGTGTTGCCACTTTTCGGAAATATACTTTTTTAAGCCAACGTGTGGAAACCCCACTTTTTTGATAATTTTTAATATTTGGAACACGAACAAAGTTGCGCAAACGCCTCTAGATTCAAACATATAGGTTTTGACTTGACGCACCTGTTAAGTTGCCGCTTTTCGATACTTTTTTATGTCAAAAGGTGGGACTTCTCCTTTTTTTTTGTGATTTTCAATATTTTTAACATGAACAAAGTTGCAGAAACGCCTTCAGCCGCTAAACATGCATTGGAAAAATAACGGTTGATATCTTAAAAAATAGGTTGTAAGTAGAAGGTCGGGTGGTAATAATAATAAATAATAAATTTCAACAGGTTTTCGTTTGGAATGTTAGAGAGTTCTTCCAACTCATTGAAGAAGTGTTTCCTTAGGAACCTATTTCTCAGATGGTATAGCGCAGGGCACTGACACAGGTATTAAGGAGTATGTTCGTGTATCCCTACGTCACCACATCCCCTGCATACGTGGTCTTAACTGTGTTTCATATTCTTCTTGGGGTAACCTAGGTGATGGTTGTGACCGGTGGTGATTCTCACGAGAAGAGATAAAGACTTTTTCCAAAGTTTAATGATGATGTTGGTCTTTTTGTTTGTTGAAACTGGGTCAGAATTTTCTGGTTGTAACACAGAGCTCCATCACTTGTTTGTCGTACCTAGAACTTTGCTCTCGATTAATTGTTTAACATTACAGGGTGAGATCGGAACTGTTGTTTCTGCCTGATTAAGATCAAGAGTTGATCCTATTCTTGCCAACTTGTAAGCGCTGTCGTTACCTGGGTAACCACTGTGACCAGTGTCGGCAAAACCTTATGTTGTGATGTGTACCAAGAACGCTATGAGCTCTTCGCGACAGCAAGTTACAAGCTTCGATTTGATTTCAATGGCAGAAATCGCTTTTATTGCTGCTTATGGCTATTAATGGAAATGGTGATATCAGCTTGTGATATTGCCATCATTGAGACTTGTCAAACAGCTTTTGTCACTGCTAGGACCTCAGCTTTGAAGACGCTGCTGTAATCAGGAAATCTGGATATGAGCTGGATAATCCGAAGGTTTCTGAATAGAACCCTGTACCAACACCTGTATCGATTCACAGCTTAACGGCTCGTTCATTTGCCGTTCCTCTTTGCTAGGAAAGGTGGTCGTGAACGGCTTGTGGAAGTCTTAACGGGATGTAATGTAGTCAGCACATACCATATTTCCCGTGTATTTCTCTAGTATCTGCACGTGACCTGAAACACTCCCTCTCCAGCTGCCAGTTAGGCTAAGCCGAAGTGCGCTATTGGCGGCTGATTCCTGTATAGATTTCTGTATGAGTATAGCTTCCAGACCCGCTTTCGGGTCGAAGATCACACCAAGATATTTCGCGTGATCGGGTATTTTGAGCTGGGTCCCATCAATAAAGGTAATTTTATTTTCGATTTTAAAAGTCGGTAATTTCCTTTCGTTCGTAAAAATAACCATTTCAATTGTTTGCGAATTAAAAACCAGACCGCTGTTCTTATTCAATGTGTTGAGGGAAATTTACCTGTCGCTGTAATGCAAGGTCATCCGCTTATGCAATTACTTTGACTCCACTGCATTTAAGTCTTATTAGAACTACGTTTATCACGAGTATCCAGAGAAGAGGAGGAAAAAATATTAAAAATTTCCAAAAAAAAAGTGGAAGTTCCACCTAATATCACAGTTGGCATCTTTACCGAAGATGCATCTATCCAACACCTATTTTTTAAGATATCAATTGTTCTTTCCCAACACGCATTGATCATCTGGACTGAAGGCATTTCCGCAAATATTTTATTTGGAAAATATTAAAAATTAAAAAAAAAAAATGCAGGTTCCACCCATTGGCATAAAAAAAGTGTGTTCATGAAAAGTGGAAATTTTCCAAGTAATTTACGAGTTTTTTATTTTACCCTTTTCCACAGATTGGGTCAAATTTTTGAAAACGGCCTCCAACAAACAACAGGATTACAACAATAGCTCCCAAGCTACAAAGACACTCCAAACCAGAATATAAATAACAGAGCTTCAAAAACACCAAACAAAATGCATTTCTGATTGGTCGTTTGATTTGTAGAGTTGACTCCTTATTTTCTTTTTTGCAACTAAAATATGCCATTTTACAAAATATTGTTTAATTATTAAAAGGTTTTATAGAATACGATTTTAAGTTTTTGACTAAGAATTACTAAGACCCTTTTTCCTTTTTTTTAAATCTCATTCCAACCAAAGATCCAGAAACACCCTGAACACCAATTTATTTAAAATTAATCATTTTTATAGAATTTGAAATTTCCACTAAACAGACAAAAAAAATAAAGCGACATGCGTTCAAAAGTTATGATTTTTGCAACCAACGAAAAAAAGGCATTTGGGACCACCGAGTTCGTATCATGAGGCACTTTTAGCGCAGTCTTGTAGGTCTTTGCTGTACTTTAGTGGTTTGTACCTAGTAAGGGTTTCAAAGATTTTCTTTAAAAAAAAAACTTCTCTAACTAGGCAGAAGTTAATTATAAGAAAATGTCCTATGGGGGATTCTATCAGAAACTGTGGCAATTGTTTCTAATTTAATTTACTCCATGGCTTTTACTGTCACTAACTTTCTATTTGTTACGAGACAAATTGTCATCAATATGCGTCTAGACTAAGAGCGACCTTGAACCTATTAAATTTATTATAAATAGCTCAGATTTAAAGGAAAACGAAAAAAAAGTAAGTTGTTGCAGAAAAGCTTAAATTTAACAACGTTCAGATTTCTTTATGGTTATTTAATTTTTATTTCCTCATTTTCCAGAGTACAGTTCTATGTGGTATAAAATGTTTCCCAATTTTGTGTTAATCATGACCTTAAATTTTTTGATGTCTATCATAACGTTGACATCGTATCCTTGCGGTGACAAAACCAAATCATCAAGAGAGCAATTTTAATCCTGATTTTGTCAAACCCCAAATCATTACACCAATACAAATGACTAAGGATATGGATATGGTGTTAATGTTTACTTAACCTATGTATATGTGTCTTTTAAGTGTGCCTACACGTGGATGCTATAACTCAGTTCACACATAGGAATACTTTCAAAGTAAACAAATCACTTTCTTTATCGTTTTTTTTTTCATGATGTTTATTGAGGCATGTATGCTCCAAATGAACCGCAAACAATATGCGATCCTGAAATAGTAATTGGTCTTCAAGGACAATTAAAAATTTCAACAGATAACAGCAGGTTTTTGGTTGGTGTGTGTTAAGTGTATCATGTACACAATATATACTTATTAAACACACGTCAGAGGCTTTAATGTGTTGATGGTTAGGTACGTACTTGGGTGGAATATTAAACTTTATATCGATAGGTAGGTATGTTGGTAGATGTGCTTACTCGTGTACGTTTTTTATATAATGCCAGTTTCTTTGATGGAACATGAACTTGTGCATGATTTCATTTTATCGTTTTTTTTTTTTGGATGAAACTTAAAAAACAATTAAATGGTAAAAACTCGTAAATTGATAGAGATTTCTTAAATTTTCAAATACCTACAGTGGTGGCCATAGAATTAGAAACAACAATTCTAAACGCACTTTATCAACCATAATATTTTTTGTAAGCACCAGCGTGCGTGGCTTGTGTCGTTGGTCTTTGACAGGTGACGTGTTTGTTCTAAATATGAGTTTCCTTGAACGCGAACAGTTTATAAAACACCGTTATTTTAGAAAATTCATTTATAGTCGACATTTTTGCTGGACACGAAATTAGAAACGACAAAAGAATTGGTAGATCTAAAAATAAAGAAAATTATTATCAATGTGAGTTGATTGTTTTCAGTTTTTTTTATTGTTTTTATAATATTAATATTAATTAATTAAAAATACAGCGACGAAAATGGGCAAAAATAAGTCTTGTAGTCCAGAACTCCGGAAGCTCATAATGCAGTGCTATCAAAACGAAATCGAGTCAATTGATTCCATAGCAAAAGGATTTAGTTGCTCGAAAAAGATGGTATTTGATGCTATTCAAGTCAATAAATGGACTGGCAGCTTTGAAAACCCAAAAAGATAACCAAAAGATCGAAAATCCACGCCAAAAGAGGACAGATTGATATGCTAGAACCATAAGGTGCCGACTTCTAGAACATGGGCCACGTGGATGCATTGCCAGGAAAAAACCACATGTTTCCAAAAAGAATTTGAAGAGGCGTTTGATGTTTGCTAAGCTTCACGCAAATAAGGCCATGGGATTCTGGAAAAACATACTTTGGAGTGATGAATCCAAATTTAACTTGTTCGGGTCAGATGGTAAAGTGTATGTTAGACGCCCTCAGAAGAAGGAATTGGATCCTAAATATACTTTAAAGACCGCTAAGCATGGAGGAGGAAACATAATGGTTTGAGGTGCGTTCTCGTGGCATGGAATTGGCCCAATAGTAAGAATATATGGTCGAATGGACCAACATATTTATAAAGGCATCTTGGAAAATGTGATGGAGCCTTATTCATTTGCACACATGCCCATTAGTTATGTTTTCCAGCACAATAACGATCCAAAGCATAGAGCACGGATTGTTAAGCAGTGGTTTTTTGATACAAAAACTAATGTTTTGGATTGGCCCGTCCAAAGTCCAGACTTGAATCCTATCGAAATCTTGTGGGCAGACGTGGAGAGAAGGCTAAAGTCCAAGAACCCAACAAATTCTGAGGAACTTTTTGAAAATATGAAGGAGGTCTGGGAGAGTATACCCCCATCAAGATGCCGCGCCTTGCTAGAAAGTATGCAGGCAAGATTAGCTGCAGTGACAAAAAATAAGGGATTCCCTACAAAATATTAATTTTTCATCGAACATTTTTTATGAAATACCAATTTTTTCTTTGCGTTTCTAATTGTATGGCCAGGTGCGATTTGGGTTAAATAAATAATATTAATTTTCTACTGTTAGTGTCACGCTTTTATTTTTTATAAAATATTCAGAAGTGTACTATATGTCATGGTCTATTAAAAGAATCACTAACCAACCTCATCAAATTTCCTAAAAAAAAGTTATGCAATTTAACATTGTTACAAAATTTTTGTTTCTAATTCTATGGCCAAAAATGTATGGAATTGTCTAAAATTTTCTCACAACCCCTGTACAAAATGCAATTACTGAACAAATATTTTCCCTGATTGGTGGTCAATGGGCAAGAAATATTTCCGAAAATTTCTATTATAATTTTGTTTCTCTATGTATTTTTATAATAAAAAATATTGTTTAAAGTTGAAACGGTAGTGAGAAAAAATTATAACAAAGAAAAATTACAATGATTAGGAGGAGCAAGAAGAATTCTATTAAATCATTTTATATTTTTTATTATTTAAAAACACACTTCTGAATGTGAATCTCATTTTTATTGCAGAATTTATATTTATATGGATATTATTACTATACATTTCTATTTTTATAAAAAAGTTTTATTTCAATTTTAAGTAGGTAATTTTAATTTATGTTAAATAAATTTTTCCTTGTTTTGTATGTTCTCTTTTTTGTTCTCTATATTTTGCTTGAAAGTTCTCTTTTTTTAAAGCTTTGGGAGGAAAATGTTCTCTTTTTCTAAAGGTCTCAAATGGACACCATAAAGCATGATTCTAGTTAGTAAAATAATCACCCCAATTACAGAATCCGACGAATGAGCTGTGGAGGGAATCTGACCCAATATTGACATTTGGCTCATAGTAATAATTTTAAAATTGAGTCCGATTCCCTCCGCAGCTCATTCGTCGGATTGTGTAATCGGGGTTAGTAAAAAGTTAAAAAAAAATAGTTAACTACTTTACATTTAGTAAGCAGTTAAATAGTACCACACTAAAAATAATAGGATTTTTAACATTTTGCGCCATTGTGTTTCTTGTTAAAGAGTTTCTTTATTGATCATACAACTAGTTTTGACGAATTTAAGTCAATCGCCCAAAGTCTCCATGCCATAATTAGTTTGCTCAATTGGTGTATATTCGATCAGTTCTAATTACATACCTGTAAATAAACAAAATTAATTTTATTAGATTAGATTCATTTAGATTAGATGAGATAAGATTGTTTATTGAATATAAATATCTATGTATATACACATGTACATATATTGTATATGCAATATTATTTTATGTATTATAATATCAGTTATTCTTTGGTATAATTAGTTCACTATGTATTTATATTTATTTTTAATAAATCTCCTCAAGAACAACAAAGCAGCTGGACTTGATTGAGTACCAGCTGAATTATTCCTGAAAGCCGATCGCGTAACAACGGCTAGTATTCTACGTCCGTTGCTACATTTGAGAAAACGAAAGCTATCCCAAGACTAGAAAGCAGGGGTGATTAGAAAGCTGCCAAAGAAAGGTGACCTTAAGAACTGCAACAATTGGCGTGGTGTCACCGTTTAGTCCGTTTTCACAAAACTAATGGCAACCATCATTCTCGAGCAGATAAAGGATAGAATCGAGTCAACACTCAAGAGGCATCAGGCAGGCTTCCGCAGTGGGCGGTCGTATGTGTCGACCATAACAACATACTGCGTTTCGTCCTTGAACAGGCACGTCTAGGTGATGGAATTTCAATCACCGCTTTACCTCTTGTTCGTGGATTTGAGAAGACCTTCGATCGAGTTAACCGAGAATGTATATGGAGATCGTTGCTTGTTAGAGGAATTCCGCCAAAAATTTTCGCCATTATTAAAGAGTCCTATAATAACAACGCAAGGTGTTTTGTTTTAGTCAATGGGCAGCTATCCGACTCCTTCGTAGTGCCACAGGGTGTGAGGCTAGGGGATGTTCTATCGCCAATTCTCTTCCTGCTGGCGATGGAAGACATATTGACGCCGGCCAGTGTTGGTACAGTTGATTGACAGGGCATTCAATGAAGACCGCTCGAAAGGCTCAGTCATTTAGACTATGCCGATGACATATGTTTACTGGCAAATAACATCAGTGGGCTGAACGGGATGTGCCAAACACTGCAAGTGAAGGGAAAGTCGAGGGGTCTAAGAATAAACATCAAAAAGACAAAAATAATGCTCCTGCTTGTGAAACCTGGAAAGTCACGTCTTCCATTTCGAGAAAATTGCAGGCTTTTGTGAATCGCTGTCTACGGCTCTACGCCACATCCTAGAGATTTGCTGGCCACAAATTATATCAAACGAGCAATTGTGGCGCAAGACAAGTCAAGAGCGGCTGGACGTCGACATAAGAAAGTAAAAATGGCAATGGATTGGTGACACACTGAGAAAACCAAACGATGAAATTGCAAAGCAATTTGAAACCATTGACAGATACATATTAATAAAAAAGCTTTACAAATATGGAATCCGTGAAAAGGAGCTTTGTTGGTTTACGAGCAACTTATCAGACAGGATGCAAAGAGTGAGAGTGAATGATGTCTATTCCGGCACCAAACAAATTCCTTTTGGTGTTCCTCAAGGATCATCAGTGCTGGGTGTTTTACTATTTCTCCTTTATATCAATGATATTGGGAATGCCTTAACTAGTTCTAAAATATGTTTATTTGCTGATGATACTTTAATTTATATTAGTGGTAGTAGTATTAGTACTTGTGAAATTATACTTCAGCAAGAACTTGATGCAATGTATAACTGGCTGTGTATGAACAAGCTTATGGTTAACACTCAAAAGACAAAATGTATGTGCATAAATGGGGACAGTTTGAGTTTGAACATCCAATTAAACAATGAAGTAATAGAATGTGTAAACGAATTTAAGTATCTGGGTGTATACATCGATAACAAACTAAAATTTGATGTTCATGTATCGAAATTATGTTCGAAAATCTCACAAAAGATAGGCTTCCTTTTGAGGATAAGACAATATATAACAAAAAACTGTGCTTTAACAATATACTACACAACTATATTTCCGCATTTTAATTATTGTTCACTTATAATATATATGTGCAACATACAAAACCAAAATAAACTTCAAATCCTTCAAAATCGAGCGATGAGGGTTATTTTACAGTGTAGCAGATTAACGGCAGTTGTAGATATGCTACAATCTTTGAGATGGTTGAATGTTACTCAACGTCTAAAGTTTAATGTCTTAATTATGATTTTTAAAATAAAATTAAACCTTTATCCTGCTTATTTACAGAATAATGTTCAATATATTACTAGTGACAGATATGCACTTCGGAGTATTGGTGACTTTCGACTACCACTTTATAGGAGGAGTAATACTCAAAATAACGTATTTTTCAAAGGCCTGCAACTATTTAATCACCTTCCTAGTGAAATTAAAAATTTGACAAGTTTAAATATTGTAAAATCACGTTTAAAATGTTTACTTTATAATAGCTTATTATAATTAAATTGTAATTTGTACTAAGAGTTTCATTGAAACTAATAAATTCAAATAAAAAAAAAGCAGTCCTTTATATGGAATCCTCAGGGTGCACCGCGGGTTGAAAGAAGAACAACATAAAAATCAAATGTCATAGCAGAAGCAGAGTCCCAGAAACAGACGTGGCCTCCAGTTAAAAAGTTAAAATACCTATGAAGGATGGAGACGTTTTGTTGACGCCCTATGCCCCAACTGGGGTTCTAGCCTATTGAGATTGAATAGACCGGAAAATGAGGGGTATAAAGGAACAATTACGTGCAAGGGTTTTTATTATTGAATATGTTTGTTTGGCCCATAAGCATGCCTAAAACCAAAAATGCTACTAAATTCACCCATTCGTTTCTGAGAAAATGGTCACACTGGCCATTTTTCAATATTTTTGGTATAACTCGAAAGCTAAGCCGAATTTGACAATTTTTTACTCATACAACCTTACTTACTTTTCCTGCTTAAATTTTTTTAAGAAATTTTCCAAACTATCCATTTCGATTGAAAACTTAATTTTGAACAAAAAGTTTTATATATAAAATTGTCAAATTCGGCTTAGTTTTCGAGTTATACCAAAAATATTGAAAAGTGGCCAGTGTGACGATTCTTTCCGAAACAAATGGGTGAATTTAGTAGCATTTTCGGTGCCTATGAGCCAAACAAACATATTCAATAATAAAAAAACCCTTGCACGTAATTGTTCCTGTTTAAAAGGTCTATTCAATAGGCTGTTCCAGGACACGATGATGAAAGGTTGGAACAAAATTTTTCAAAAAATGGTAATTAATAGTATATACCTCCCAAGGAACCAATTTGCTTAGCTTCGATTTTCTTCATTATTTCATGTCCTTATATCCCGGGCACGGTATTGCCCAGCGGCCCTACACCCTTTTAACAGGAACAAACTCGGGCGATTTTCAACCTTTTCAACCCCCCTCTAACTTCAGTACCAGTAAATTCAGAAACTTAAAATTTGCAGTATTTGCTGAGCTAATCAAACACAGGTGGCTCACCAAATTTCAATTTTTTGGCATTAGTAGTTTCCGAGATATAGGACTTCAAGAATCACAAAAACCGTAACTAACTGACTGACTCACTGACAGAACATCAAAATTATGGAGCACTTCTCGACATCGTAGAAACTTAGATTTCGCACAACGGTAGACCTTGTGGTGCATACAAAGGAAAAAATTGAAAATCTGCAATTTTCTATTCAGGAGGCGTGGCATCCACCTACTTTCTTAAAAATTCTTACAAAGCAAATTGGTAGAGCGTTGGGTTTGGATGTGCATACAAAGATAAGATTGGAAACTTATAATTTTTAAATCAAGAGGCGTTGCAGTGGTAGAATCCACCTGATTTTCATTATCATTAAATCATTAAATACCAAATTTCTGTCATAATTTGGAGTTGTTTCGATGTTACTCCACTTAAGATAATTTGATATTAAACTTCAATAAGATCTCATTACTTTTTTTGGCTGACTTTTTTACGCACAGGTTTCTTGTACATACAAGAACTTGGCTCTTTTTTTAACATTTATGTTTTTGTTGTGATACAATTTTCTTGAACCTTCAGCCTACATTTGAGCAAGTACGTGGAAACCAGTGGTGCTTTATATTCTTAGAGCAATTTAACAAAATCATTTCTTTCAAAAACGGCTCCAGAGGTTTTTTCTTAAAAAAAATAAATAGGTACATTTCTTTTACTAAGGAATATTTTATTTGAATTTTAATAAGGACTATATTTTTTCTAAAAAAAAATTTCTTATAGGTCCTCCCATTAAAGTATTTTTTTTTAATTTCGACTGTCTTAAAAGTGACATAACTGATTTGCATTAATTTTCCTATGCCTTCTGCATAAAGTTTTAAACGTTAATATTGTGTACCTTACATAATTCAAAAACAAATTTGAATTTTCTTAAATATTTCAATTCTTTTTTTAAATTCCATATTTAAAGACTAAACTTTTAAACTTGGCGCCAAAATGTATTAAACATTCCTTAAAATATTAAAAAAAAAAAATATACTTCTACACAAAAAGTGGGTCCTTCCATAACAAATGTACAGAAAAGCTTAATTTGCTCAGAAACGGCTCTTACGATTTTGGTAATCCTTTTCCTGATTTCTTAAATTGCAAATATTGCCTATTAAAATGTTCAAAACCATGTTTTTTTAAATAACATAGAAGAGAAAAACAATCAAAATATTTGTTTGGAAAGTTATATAATTTTCATAAGCACATCGATAACAGCTGCGTATTACCCGGTTAATTGCACCTCGCTAAATTGATTTTTCCGCTTAATTGATCTGAAAAAAACTGCAACTAACAAACTAGAAACATGTTAATGTTTCGGTTAATTGAACTTCTCTGTTAATTGATCAAAAAATAAAACAAAATGGCTGGCACAATCAGCGGGCAATACTGTATTTAAAAACATCAGAAATACTTACAATAATGTATCTATTATAGCATTTTTAAAAGCTTATTGTTTCAATTCATTGTTAAATCAAATTATTTCAGATACAAATTTTAAATTTTCCTTCAATCTAATATTTTTTCGGATTATTTTGTTATTTCATGAATTGATTAAATCCATTCAATCGAATAAAATATTTGTATTTGAATTTATTTATTTATGGTATTTTATTTATTTGTTTTATTTTAATAAAAATAAAAATATTTTTACCTTTTTAATTAAATATACATACATAGTATATATATGTATATGTATATTGATTTTTACTGGATGTATTTTTGAATATTATAAACAGGGAAATTCAAAACATCACGTCTTCGAAAATCCTCTTAATAAGACATGAATATGCCCTCGACAGCAATGGTAGGAATGATTAAAATTAAAAATTAAAAATCAATTTCTTTGTATATGCAAACATAATTTCGTGTTAAAATGTAATTACTATCTGCACAAGTGAACAATGTGCAGTACATTGAATCAATTTGTTTTTGTATTTGCGTTTTTTAATTAACAAACAAAAATTTTGTTTGCAATCAAAATATTCTGTTACCTGCTTTTATTTCTATTTTGATATAGAATTAATTATAGGATCATCCTCGATTTATAATTTGTATGCGTTATGTTATGTATATGTGTGGGTATTTTCATATTCGAATATGTAAAATGTAGGATAAACATTTAATCGATGCCGTGGGATGTTTTGAAAATAAAGAAGACCGTATGTGCCAGGCAGATAAAATTTTAATTTATAGATGATTTTATTTTAATCGAGCTTTAATGATAAAAAGTTAAATTTTTTTTTTGGAATCTGGAGAATACTCCCGATATGATTATATTAGACTCTGTAATTGGATTATAACAACAGCATAAACATTTCAACATATTTTTGTCAATTTTATATGTTGTGGTTGTTATGTGTACATTTAGTTACACAAAATAAGTTTTCATCAAAACTTTTACAAGATTGAATTTGTTAAAAGGAATGAAAAGTACTCACAAGCACACACCAGTAAGGGAAAGGGTTCTTGTTTTAAGCAAAAAGTTTTCAAACAAAAGTTATCTCCAGCCTAAACTTATCCTTAAATCTGGGATATCCATACATACGTATATAAAAACATAACTTTTATCTGCTTAAGAAGCATCATTTAAATTCAAAAATATAATCGAATATTCCAAAGTATATTCCCATGAGTATACCTATACAATGTGAACCCCCATTAAAAGTTGAAAATTATCCTCAAAATCTTATCCACCCTACCAAAAGTGCCTTGCAAAATATGTTCTCACCTTAACATTTTTCCAAAGTTAACTCAAAGATTAGGTACCTATTGTTTGTAAAAAGCAAAGTGTATCGATAAAAGTTGTCAAAAGTAATTATATTCAACGACTTTGTGAATAAACTTAAGGAAAAAAAACACAAAAAGAAAGTCATCTGCTTTGCGAACGAAATCGACCTTATCCATTTACACGTATACAATATACATACACAGATAAAATGTTGCAAAGTAAAAAGTTTCACTTAAAAAAAAAAAAAAAAAATAAATAAATAATTTGGAAAATTTTCAGTCTTTCAAGAGTCTGGAGTTTTGTTCAAGGTACTTTATCAATTTATCGCTAGTCTAACGATATCTGACGCTCTGGTCTATAAGGAGACACCACAAGATATACATATGTAAACAACAAAGGCTATAGCTCGAAGCACAAGCAGGACATTGTTTGAATCCTTTCATATATCTTATGCTATTTAATTTGCAATTATTTAATATAATAGATTATAAAGAAGAAGCTCAGCGGCTGTTATAATTGAGTTTAATTTTGCAGAAATATTTAACATTTTTAACTATAATTAAAGCGTTACTGAACTTAAAGGAAGTTTTTTTATCTATACTCGAACTTGAAACTCTCTTTAAAATATCCTTTGTAAAGATTGTTTGCGTTAAGTGCAGATTGGAATTTCATAAATTGGCTTGAGGTTTTAAATGGGTTGGGGTCATAATTCTGTATGTGTCAAAATTCGGATTGCAAAATTCTGTAATCCAAAATTCGGTATTTCAAAATTCTGTAAATCCAAAATTCTGTAAGTGCCAAAATTCAGTTTTCAAAATTCTGTATTCCAAAATTCTGTAAATCTAAAATTCTGTATTTCAAAATTTTGGATTTCAAAATTCTG
The DNA here is from genome assembly GCA_963921185.1 of Dasysyrphus tricinctus. NCBI lineage: Eukaryota > Metazoa > Arthropoda > Insecta > Diptera > Syrphidae > Dasysyrphus > Dasysyrphus tricinctus. The sequence continues at coordinate 138,163,883 of OY992530.1, read as the reverse complement.
TATTCCAAAATTCTGTAAATAATAAAAGAAAAATAGTTTTGATAATGAAAAAAAGTGCGCACTTTTTTTCATTATCAAAACTATTTTTCTTTTATTATTTACAGAATTTTGGAATACAGAAATTTGGATAATGAAAAAAAGTGCGCACTTTTTTTCATTATTAAAACTATTTTTCTTTTATCATTTAAAGAATTTCGGAACAAAAGTGCGCACTTTTTTTATTATCAAAAAAAGAAGAGCTTTACGTGAGACTGAGTATTTAAAAAGGTTAGTCAAGAATCTTCATCTATATTAGGTTACTAGCTGGCCCACCCCGGCTTTGCTCGTTCAGGCAAAATTTTCGAATGATATCCTCTACATATAACCTTTCAAATAAAAAAAGTACGTTTAAAATCAGATCCCATATCTTACACACCCCATTTCACACTATAAGTATTTAAATTTTGAAATGTCTCCAGTCCTTAAGCCTTTAATAATAACCTTCCCAACTTAAATTGTTTTTTTAAATCATAAACTCATTTTTTATTTCTACCCCATATCACCCTATGTATGAAGACAACATCCTCTTAGTAAACTCTATCAAACAGAAAAATAATTTTTATTATCTCATACCATTTTTGTTTTTACCCCATTTATCCCTACAAATTGAATTTTTTAACCGTTAAGCCTTCCCCTTAGAATAACCTTTCAAACTCAAATATAAATTTTGAAATTTCGAAATATAAAAATCAAAAACTCACAAATACCCCAAAAAAATACAAACATTTAGATTTTAACGTTGCAATTAATTTGTGTCCAAATAAAATTTAGCCTATGTTGCTCACGGACATTATCTTTCCATTTATTAAAGAATTTTAAGGATCGGTTAAATATATCCAGAGAGTACCCCATACATAGGTAAAACAAACAAACAAATAAATGTTTCATCTTTATAATATAGTATTTATTAAATTATATACATAGTTTTACATTTTTTTTTGTTTTTGTTGTTGTTTTTTTGTTTTTATTGTTTTTTTGTGCTATCTATTGAACGTTTATCTTTGCAATACTTCGTAATTTTTGTTAATTGAATAAAAGTTGTTTAACGGAGACAATTCTGTTTAAAATTATCACAACATTTTTATTTATAATTTTGGATTTACAGAGTTTCGAAAATCAGAATTATGGATGAACAGAATTTTAAAATATAGAATATTAGATTTACAGCATTTAAAATATAGAATTTTGGATTTACAGAATTTTGAAATACAGAATTCTGGATTTACAGAATTTTAGATTACAGAATAATGGAAAAGCAGAATAATGGAATACAGAGTTATGTTCATACAGAATTTTTTATTCAAATACAGAATTTTGCTCATACAGAATTTTGGAATACAGAATAACGACCCGTTCCCGTTTTAAATATATATAATATTGGATAGTAAAGGGAAGATGAGCAAATGTCCCCGTATTTATTTATATAAAAAAAAACACTAGCTCCTTTTGTGTAGTCTCTAGCATTCTCAATTTTTTTCAATTAGTCAATTCTTAAATGTTTTAAAAAAGTTAAAAGACTCCTTTTTGAAAAAACAATATCTACAAAACAATAGTTAAAAACAAAACCTATACCAATACCAATATCAGACCAAGATGGATCCAAGGGGTCCAAAGGCCACTGTCCCATTCCGAATCCCATGGTTGATTCTAAAAATGAAATTAATCGTAGAATACAATACAATAGAGTCGGGTAATAAGGGGCTTCAAGGCTGGTAAAACCACTGCATATAAGCTTTTCATGTCCCATTTCAAGGTGATGGAAATTCTGATTATTTATCAGCTTAAGATGAACCCAAGCTTTTTAATGATCGGAAACACAACTTTCGTAGCAGTAAGTCTACTTGGAATCTGATGATATCCCAATTTTCTATTAATTTTTTAAATCTCTGATGTACACAGTTTATACCTACTTAATATGTGCCGAAAAGGATAAGTTACTGATCTGATTCGATAACGGATTTGAATAAAATATTGGTTGAAGCCTGGTCCGTGCCATTCGTAATCAGAAAACTGTTATTCCTTATTGGGTCCCCCGAAGTTCGAAGCCGCCTTTGATCTAACATATTTTTACTTGCGATATGGGTACTTTAAAGCAAGTTTTGGATTCGTGCAAAAAAAAAAACTTTTGAGATAACAATCAAACATGATACATAATCGTATTTTTCTCAAAAACGGCTCGACAACTTAAAAAAAAAAAAAAAACTGAAAATTTATTTTAGTACAGGATTTCTTTAGGTGGAAAATCATTTTTCAAAAATGATTATTAATGGTACCTCACAAAGAACCATTTTTTTATTTTTTTTTATTTTCTTCAAAACAGTACGACCGGTTTCAGTTATTTTTTTTACACTGAAGCTCTCAAAAAAATATAAATAGTTTCGTGCACCAAATTTTTTGAAAAAATATTTTTTCAATTTTTAAAAAATGTTTCAAATTTTTTTTTGAAAAATCAAATATTTCGAAAACGATATGATGGTTTTTTTGAAACTCGATATTTAAAATTTTTTTAGTAGGGGAGAGGGAGGCAAGAAGGACTACTTAAGCTTCAAAAATTTCTTACTTCTTTAATATTTCTTAAAATCAAATCAAATTTTTCGCAAATAGTAGCTTACCTTAAGCTTTATCATAACAAAGGATCATACAATTTATTTGAAATTTGCCAAAAAAAATGTATGGCAGGTACCATTATTTTTGGTTCTAAAAAAAAAAATGAAAAAAACGTGTGGGCATAATCACCAAAAACCACTATGTACCAAGTTTGAAGAAAATCGATCGAGCCATTTAGGCTGTAGACGAACAGACAGACAGACAGACAGACAGACGAAATTGTGCCACCCACTTTTTTGGTGATCTCTATCATCGTAATATCATGTTTGATTGTTATCTCAATTTTTTTTTTGCACGAATCCAAAACTTGCCTTATAACGGGTGATTTTTTAAGAGGTTTAGAACTTTAAAAAAAAAAAAAACACAAAAAATTCGAAAAAATTAATGAAATATTTATTTGAATCGATAGTTTGAACCTTGCAATTTAATGTTTAAAGATAATTTCATGCAAATGTTGACCGCGGCTGCGTCTCAGGTAGCCCATCCACTGAGTCCAATTTTGGCATACTCTTTCACACATATCGGCCGGTATCTCACGAATGAATGCATGGATGTTGGCTTCCAGTGCGTCAATCGAAGCGGGCTTGTCCCCATAGACATTAGCCTTGACATACCCCCACAAAAAATAATCTAATGGTGTCAAATCGCACGATCTAGGCGGCCAATTGACCGGCCCGAAACGTGAAATTAACTGTTCACCAAACTCGCCTCGCAATTGCGCCATTGTTTCGCGTGCTGTGTGGCATGTGGCACCGTCTTGTTGAAACCACATATCATGCATCAAGAACTTCCATTTCGGGCAAAAAAAAGTTTGTTATCATCGCTCGGTAGCGTTCACCATTGACAGTAACGCTGCGATTCGCATCATCTTTGAAGAAATATGGCCCAATAATGCCGCCGGCCCATTAACCGCACCAAACAGTGGCTTTTTCGGGATGCATTGGTAGCTGTTGCAATGCTTCTGGCTGATCTTCACTCCAAATGCGGCAATTATGCTTATTTACGTACCCATTCAACCAAAAATGAGCCTCATCGCTGAACACAATTTTTCGATCGAATCGAATTCGAATTCGAGCACGAATTTTGATAGTAAAATTCAATAATTTGCAAGCGTTGTTCATTTGTAAGACGATCCATGGTTAAATTGCAAACCAAACTGAAGCTGTTTGACAGTGACACAAGGTACTAAACACACGTCAGCTGTCAAAACCAGTGTTGCCAAAACCAAACCAGCTAAAAAATCACCCGTTAGTACCTATAATCGCAAGTAAAAAACAGAGAAAACTGTAACCAAAACTATATAAAAAAAAAAAATAAATTGGGTGGCGCAACAGCTCGTGGAGAACCAGGGCCTAGTGACTTACAACTCACAACCATTCCTGTGTGCGTGTTTGTTGGCAGGAATGGAGGGGACCCTACAGTTTTTTGCCGAGTCCGAACGGCTAAATGAGAAGCACTTTTTCATGACAAGTATACTCTTGGAGGATTTGTCAGTTCCTCGCAAGAGGCAGTACCTCGAATAAAACATTTTTGTTTTTAGGTGGCACGGCTGGAATCGAACCCACACCTTCGGCATGACAGTCCTACGCACTAACCATCAAGCCACGAGGTACTACACCAAAACTATATATGACAACATAAAAAGATATCGACTGAAAACTACATTTTAAAGTTAAAAAGTCAATAAAGAGCAAATTTTTGCTTCCGTGAACGTCGTGGGGCAAATTGGACTGGTAGTTCGTTTTGCCCCATGACGTTCTGGGCCTTTTTACCCCGGAAGAAGTTTTTTTCCAATATCATTTTTTTCTTATAAACATAGAATTGTTCACAAAAACAAATAAAAGCAGACCGTGAGTTTGAAAGTCTTTTAAAAAGTTTATGTTTTTTTAGAAAACTGTCTGTTTTCATTGTTTCATGATTTACACTGGACCCAACTTCATTCTATCTATGAAACATAGGGGTGCGTTCGCAAAATAGGTTCTTAATGAGTTCTCATCACTAAAAATAAGATTGAGTTGCAAACTAAGTCCAAAATCGGTTTGGACCTTCTTGCCCCGGGGTCCGTTTTGCCCCTCTCTCCCCTACTCTCTATAATATTTTTATAAAAAATTTATATTTATGAAAAAATAACGGTACCTTCCATTAAAAAGTTAAAAAACCGCAATGGAAAATATTTGTTTGCTTAAGAACGACTACTACGATTTTGATTAATTTTTTTTCATGTACTAAAATTAGTACCATCTACTATCAAAAATTATAAAATTTTACACTTAGCAACAATTAAAAGTACCTGTTTTCTCGTTATTGGCTTAACGGATTTAGATGATTTTTTTATATACAAATATCAGATAAGAATAAATAATATTGCATATCAAAATTTTCAAAAAAAAGTTTTTGAATTTTAAAAAAAGTTTGAATTTTTTTTTTGAAAATTCGATATCTCAAAAACGGGTTGACAATTTTTTTCTCAAATTTTAGTTTTACATACACATAAATATATACATACTTGAGATTTGCATAGATACCTACCAAAATTTGTTCTTAAAATTGTTTTAAAAATTTTATATATAAAAAATTATTTTTTTAAAAAACCGCTCCAACGATTTAAAAATTTTTTTTGATACAATCATACTCAATCAAGAATTAAGATGGAATTCTTTTTTTTACCTCAAACTGTCAAAAGAGTTGTTTTAGCCAATTTAAATGTCGTATTTCATGCTTCTCTACATTTTTCTGTCGTAATTTCATGTTTTTATATACATTTTTCTTAAATCTGCAGTGTCTGGACATAAGAGCAAGTACGTGCGACCCACTTGTGCATTTAATTTATCTTACAAAGGAACCACACTCTAAGATACTTCCACTCAGGTCCGGGACACCCTGTATATACATTGTACATAGGGTATATGGCAAGTTATGCATTCGTATAAAAAATCAAACTGGAGATTTTTATCAGGCTTGTCATTACGATGATAGGGGAGATGAAAAAAGTAGGTCTCACAATTCTGTCTGTCTGTTTGTCCATTAGGCTACAACCCAAAAGGCTGAATCAATTTTCTTTAAACTTAGTACATATCGTTTCTTGTCATTCCCCCACACGTTTTTTTCATTTTTGCTTAGAACCAAAAATAACGATACCTGCCTGCATTTTTTTTAGCAATTTTACATAATCGAGTTTAAAAAAAATCAATAAATTACTTTTAGTAAAGGCTTTCTTTGGGTGGAAAGCCGTTTTTCAAAAACGGTTATTAATGGTACCTCCCAAAGAACCATTTTTTTATATTCGATTTTCTTCAAAACGGTAAGACTAATTTCAACTATTTCTTTTATAAAGGAGCTTAAAACAAATATAAATAGTTTTGTGTACGAAAATTTAAGAAAAAAATAGGTGATAATAATAAAAATAATACAAAAGGTAACATTAAAAAAATATTTTTTAGATCAAAAAAAAAATGTTTCAAAATTCCTTTTTGACAATCAAGCATTTCGAAAACGATATGATCGATATTTTTGAAACTCGATATTTAAGTTTTTTAGTACTCTTTAAAATATTTGTAGACAAAATTTTACATTTATGAAAAATAACAGTACCTACCTTCCACACAAAAGTTGAAAACCGCAAAGGATTTTTTCTCAAAAACGACTCCTACGACTTTGATTAAACTTTTCCCATATACTAAAATAAATACGATCTTCTACCAAAAATTGTAAAATTTTACACATAGAACGTTTTAGATTAATGTTTATACATACAAATTTCAAATAAAATTAAATAATATTGCATATCAAAATTTTCAAAAAAAAAAGTTTCAAATTTTTTGTTTGACAGTTCGATATCTCAAAACAGGTCAGCAATTTTTTTTAATTTTGTTTTTATATGTACATAAATTATACTTTAGATTTGCATACCAAAATTTGTCCTTAAAATGTTTTAAGAATCTTACACCTAAAAAATTATTTTTAAAAAAAAACCGCTCCAACGATTTTAAACTTTTTTTTATCATACAATCATTTTCAAACAAGAATTAATATGGAAATCTTTTTTTTCACCTCTATCAATTAATTTAATAATCGTATTTCATGCTTCTCTACATTTTTCTCTCATAATTTCCATGTTCTCCTTGCATACAATTTTCTTAAGCCCGCACCCGCAGTGTCTTGAACATAAGAGCAAGGACGTGTAACCCAGTCGTGCATTATATTTCAATTTGCTGTTAACCCTTTGGCCTTTGCCAAAACAATGAAATTTCTCCCTTTGTTCTACTCACAGATTTTTGTTTTTTACTTAAAATAATTGAAATGTCAATAGATATTAATTGCGAAAAGTTAAATCTAATATTTTATTGATAAACTCTACAGCAAATAAGTCGAAAAAAATATCATACCAAATTAATTCATATTTTTGGCATTTAGAATTAATATTTTTTCCCCGAGGAATTCGTTCCCATATTCGAAGTTCGTTTAGAATATGGGAAAAGGGTAAAGGGAACTAAGTTCCCGGGAATTCTTCATTTAGAATAGAATACGAGAGAAGTGAAAAGGTAAATATGTATTTCCCCGAAAATTGTCATTTAGAATTGGGTTGAATAACATAGGCTTAAATGGTTTTTGACACGGTGGTTTTAAAGGCTACATCCCCACGAGCCTTTCCTTAGTTAGTTGTTAGTGTTCACCTGGACCTACAAATGTTGATAAGAAGGGTGTAAAAGCGATTTATCAGAAAATGCAAAATTGGACAGGGTTAAACTTAAATTAAACTGAATTTGGAAGAAAAGAAACAAAGCATGGAAAGTGTACTTAAAAACTCTCTCGCCAGTAGACCACAACTCATACCTTATCCTTTTTGAAGAATTTAAATCTCTTTCAAAAAATCTATACACCACCTATGTAAACGAAATGGGTAGTTCTCTTAAGGATGACCCAAAGACATTTTGGAGGTTTGTTAATTCGAAAAAAAACTCAGATGGTTATCCGGCTAATTTCACGTACGAAAATTGTTCGTTGCAGAAAACAGTTGATATTTGTAACGCTTTTGCCAAAAATTTTCGTAATTCTTTTATTGACAAGCCTTTGGATGTCGACGAAAATTATTTTAGGGATTTACATACCTATGCCCAAACTAGCTGCAACAATATCCCAGTACCACCGAGTACTGTTTAGACCTTCTCTCATCATTAAATGATGATTACTCATCTGGTCCAGATGGAATTCCCCCTATAGTATTAAAAAAATGTAAACTTATATTAGTTCAGCCCCTTAAATTTTTGTTCGAGTTTTCTTTAAGGACAGGCAGTTTTCCGTATTTATGGAAGAAATCGTTTCTTACACCAATCTTTAAAAAGGGCGAAAAAACTGATATCAAAAATTATAGGCCCATAGCAAAGCTCTCTTGCATTCCAAAACTATTCGAACAAGTTGTTTGTGAGAGCTTAACATTTCATACTAAAAATATAATATGTGAACAACAGCATGGCTTTGTGAGTAGAAAATCTACGGTTACAAATCTCCTTACGTTTTTGCATACTTGTGCTCTTGCATTAGAAAACGGAAATGAAGTTGATTGCATATACACTGATTTTTCTAAAGCATTTGACCAGCTTAGTCACAACATTATTATATTCAAACTCAAAGCTTTTGGTTTTCCGATTTGTTTTATAGCATGGATAAAATCATACCTTGAGAATAGATCTTACCAAGTTAAATTTAGAGACTTCCTTTCAAACTCATTCAATGCTCACTCGGGCGTTCCCCAGGGAAGCCATTTGGGCCCGTTACTTTTCATTCTCGCTATAAATGATGTTACTTCGTGTATACATTTTAGTGACATTCTTATTTATGCTGATGATATGAAGATTTTTAAAACAATACAATCTAGTCATGACCACATTCTCCTGCAGGCTGATATTGACAATTTTAATGTTTGGTGTGGGAAAAACGGTCTTTCTCTTAACCCAGTCAAATGTCAAACTATAACTTTCTCTAAAAAACGAGTAGTGAGTGCTTTTGATTATTCAATTTCACAGCACACACTCTGCCGTGTTTTTAGTTTCAAAGATCTGGGTGTTCACTTTAGTTCTGATCTAGGTTTCATAGAACATATTAATTATATTGTAAATAAGGCAAGTTCCATGCTTGGATTTATAAAACGCTGGGCAAAAGAATTTAACGATCCGTATGTTACTCTTTCCTTATACAATTGTTATGTACGACCCCATCTTGAGTACGCCTCCCAAGTTTGGACACCCTTCTACGAAATTCATAAAAGCCGTATTGAAGCAATACAACATAGATTCATTCGTTTTGCCTTGAAAGGTCTTCCCTGGGCTGATCCGTATAACCTGCCACCATATGAACACAGAATTCAGCTTCTCCAACTTCAAACTTTATATCAAAGGCGTGTTAATAATGATTTGGTATTTTTTCATCAACTTATCAATGGTAAAATTGATGCGCCTGACTTGTTAGCCCATGTAGGCATTAATTTCCGCGGAGGATCGCACCACCTGCGAGGATTTGAACTTTTTCATGTTCCTTTTCACAGAACAAACTATGGTACGCACGAACCTCTCAATCGCATGTGCAAACTTTTCAACTTGAACGCCTCATCTGTTGATTTTAACATGAGTAAAATGGGATTAAAAACATTGTTTCGAACCAGTGCTCCACTCTCGTTTTAATGTTTTAACTTTGATTATTTAATTTTATATGTTTATATTTTATCTAATTTTGTATATTGTCTTAGTTTTGTTAATTATCTGTATTTTTGTGTATGTGCTTGTGTTAGTTTACTTAATTTTACTAACCACTGACACATGCACTCATGATGAGACTCTGATTGTAGAATGCAGCTTGCTCTAAGCTCACTACAACAAAGAATCTGAAGTGTAAAAAAAAAAAGTACTTTCAGGACTCATTAAAAAATATTGTTGAATCAAATATATAACGGGCTGTTTTCTAATCTCAAAAATAGTAAAAAAAAAAAAAAAACTGTGATGACTAACATCTACGAGTGAGTAAATAAGGATAAATAAATAAATTAGGTGGCGCAACAGCTCGTGGAAAACCAGGGCCTAGTAATTTACAACTCACAACCATTCCTGTGTGCGTGTTGTTGGCAGGAATGGAGGGGACCTACAGTTTTTTGCTGAGTCCGAACGGCTAAATGAGAAGCACTTTTTCATGACAAGTATACTCTTGGAGGATTTGACAGTTCTTCGAAAGAGGCATCAGTACCTCTGATAAAACATTTCTGTTTTTAGGTGGCACGGCTGGGAATCGAACCCAGACCTTCGGCATGACAGTCCTACGCACTAACTATCATGCCACGAGGCACTACAGGAATAAAAATAAGGATATATTTTACTGACAAAATGTACCTCTTGTTGTTATATAACCTCGAAAATTGCGAAAAGCTGTTATTTTTTTCATTTTCAAAAGGGAATCTCACAAGCCCGAGTTGATGGCGGAAAATGGATGACGGGTTTGAGTCATGCTGTATCATAAAGTCAAAAGAAATTCTTGTAATCCTGTTTAATTTTGATATCTGAATTTGTAGCTAATTAAAGGCCTATTTTTGGGACAAACCATAAATTTGTAGCTCCAGTACTTTTTTTTATTATTAAAGGTTCTGCTAAAATAAATCTGAAGTTAGTGGTGAAAATCTAAAATAAAACGAACTATGTATGTATTTGTCATCTGAATTTGTAGCTAATTATATCCTTACTTGTTGCGCAGAACCCAAATTTGCGGATCAAATAGTTTTTGAATATTAAAGTTTCCACTAAACATGACGGAAGTTTGGGTACGAAGATACGAAAATTATAATTGTTTTGTTGTTAAAAATTATAGCTTTTTAAATGCTTATTTTTTACGTAAAAATGAAATTTGTAGATTTAATGGATAGGTTTTTTCTGGTGCATATAAGGCTGTACTTTTTCTATACAAATTTGTAAAAGAATTTTACATTTGGTTTTTTCCCTGAATTGTGAAAGCCTTCATTTAATACACCTCTTCATTAGTGTTGAAATAAAAATAAGGCTGAGAATTATTGAGGCATCGTGAGACTTTCATATATACCAAAGCTTTCTGAAAATATAATCTGCAAACACATTCAGTTTTATGCAAATCAATAATCGTACCTGAGCAACTTGGATTTGGCCTCATTAATTCTACGACAACTAATCTTCTCGAATTCACTAGTCAAGCTAAAATGAATATGCAAAACGAACCGATAACTAACGCTGACTTAAGTAAAGCCTCTGATCAGGTGAGCCACTCTATTCTTTTAGTGATTGTAAATATATGGGTTCGAGAGTGGATCCTGAGAAATATTTACAGCGATTTATTTAAAGGTTTTTGAAAAGTTCCCCATCGATTCGGGCTCCACTACATTAATCATAGGGGGTCGAAGGTCAAGAAACATGGTATTTCGTTCATACAGGGTGATTCGTATTAAATGTGACAAAAATCTGGATCGTGTAGGGTGGGTTAGGAAAAAAATGGTCCCGCTTAGACAGGAGGAGGAGTTTTCTAAGAAATTGACTTAAACCATTAAAAAAAATTAAAAAAGCGTTAACACTTACAATGCCATGCTATACCTTTTTGTAAAGCCAGAAATCTCTTCTTTTATTAAAGTTTTAAATACAATTGTTTAAGGGAATAGTTTTTGAAAAATTATTTTTCAAACTCCAAATTTTGATTTTAGCATGTGGAAAAACAGTAAGAAAAATATAATTATCCTGTAAATTGTTTCATTGCATTTCCTCTATGTATAATTTCATTTCCAAACTTTTTTTTTTACATCTAAGACATCAGTCTGCAGTTGAAATTTACAAATAAACCAAGGGTGATTATATAAATATTGTTGCGGTAAAATTTACCACAACAAGTTGCACCTGTCTACTCTCTTTCCTTAACCATGTTTAGCCTTTCCATTTTCGTTGCAACGCCAAAATGCTTGCAAAGTTAGTGAATACCTGGCGTCCATCAGCCAGAGACCTACTCTTAAAGTATTTTGGAAAAGTAACAAAAACAGGTTTCGAACGATTTCTCAATTGAGTGGAACAGTTGGTTCCCAAATCCCACGAACTATAACTACCAAGAAGACGGGCGGTCTCTTGTCGAAGGAGCCAGCGGAAGAGCTGAAGAAGTAAGCGATTCAGGCGGACTCTTATTTAAACAAACAAATCATCAAAGCATCATTAACGTAACTTAATTTAACTTAACGTAAATTCAATATTTTGTGAGTAAATGGGTTGTTAACGTGTTTTTTAATTCTTAAAACTTAATATTTTAAATAATAGATCTATCGGAATTGAGCTGAGTAGATCTCAGGATTTGGTCGTATAAATTCCTCTCTCACCTCGAGGTGTTAGTTTTGTAGAGATTGCTTCGCGCTTCGAATCACTCGCGATAATTTTAGAGTAACTAGGAGAATGTCTAGAAGAATTTTGTTCACGATTTTGATTCTTTTCTTGAATAATTTAGTTGAAAAGGTTCTGACCTCAACCATTTGGATTCGACAAGTTTTGGAAAGACATCCAAGACTTGCTGAATCATTGAATGTGTGTGTGAGAGTAAAGTTTCGATGAGATTCGACAACGGATGAACGGAGATTTTCGAGGAGAGCACGTAGCTTTCTAGGAAGCCGTGATTCCGTGACTGAAGATTTCGAAAACGATTGGCTGGTTGTATGAATGTGTGAGAGACTGGAATGGCCGAGGTAGACAATAGGATTAGCATGGAAAGTTCACTCTTTGGAGAACTTTACAAGCGATGAGTTTTGTTTTTGAAATCGAGAATAATTTGAAAGACGAGAAAAATTGAGAAAATTTTTGGAAAAAGTTTGTAGAAAATGTTGTCTAGAAATTTTAAAGAAAGGAAATTTTTTGATTCGAGGCGTGAAGGAGTTTTCAGGAAACTGAGGAAGATTCGAGGTGATAGCAGGAGAGAAGCGGATAGGAGATCCGCAGGCAAAAAAAAAGCTAAGTAGAGCGTTTGGTTTTTGATAATTTAATTTTGTGTCAATTTCGATAGTTTTGATTTCATTTATTTAATTCGAATTTTATGCCGATTTTGTGGGGCACGGTTTTGTTTGTTAACGGCTCAATTTTCATTGCATTTTCTTTCTTTGTTTTTGGATCTACGTTTCACCGTAGCCCTTTAAGTTTTGTACGCCATACCTACCTATATATTGAAAACATTTTGGGTTTTAATCCCTGGGTTTCGGCTCAAAGGTTTCCCAAATTAAATCTATCAAAATCCCCATCTGGTTATATTAAAACTTATGTTTTACTTTTGATTTTTTTACTTGTTTTCGTTTCTTTTATTTGCTCGAGATTCAATAAAAATTAGTTTTGGAATTTCCTAATTTGCTTTTAGAAAAAAAAATTCCTGGCGCCCACTTTGAGTAAAGTACACCCTGTACTTTTACTTATCATTTGTTCTTTTTATTTTCATTTTATTTATCGCATCCGATTAATAAAATCATTTTGATTGTTGAACCCACCCCATTGCTGAGCTACTGGGTGGCAGCACTTTATGTGTTATCAGTTGTGGAAATTATTAAACGGGTTATCAGATTCGGCTATTTATCATAAATTGGGCTATCTTTTTCCTAAATTTTTGATAGAAATTTGAAAGAAGTAGCCCAATTTCATTAACTTCAATTACTTTTACACGTTACATAAGTTCAACGATATACATATTTAAATTCGTCCAGATTTTAAGAATTCTCCCTTGGAAATTATAGAAAAAAAAGAAAAACGTGAAATTAATAAGTAATTCTAGATTTCTTAGATGAGATTGGGCTAGTTTTTGGGCTACATTTAGGGCAGCAATTTTGGTCTACAAGAACTTTGAAATTGGGCTACACAAGTGCTTCTTGACCTGGCAACCCTAAAACGCACCCATCGCTTAACAGTTCGTCATTTCTCTCGTTTCGTTGTCTTGTCGCGGCGCACGCAGATTTCGTGCTCGGTTTGTTTATTTTATTAAAGTTATTAATTCGATTGTTTGGATTTAATAAATCCATTTAAATTCGCGGAGTGTAGTTCCGCCACCATTATCTTTAAAGTCGCGTCTTAATAATTTCACAACAATATAATAGTAATTATTATGAACTTGTTATAACTGTTATAAGCAATATTTACCCAATTGAAAATAATAGAAAAAACAAGTTCAATGTTCATACCTATATGAACATAACTCACAATTGAGCGATCTTGATCAATCAATCTAAATCATTAGATGGATATGATAAAATGCTGTCAATGCAAGCTACTCAACCCATAAAACATAAGGAATCAATAAAGACATTACTTGTTAGTAAAATAGGTAATTGAGACGTTGGATTTGCATCATGGTCACATGTACATCATATTGTACATACACAGCTTTGTTTAATGTGTTACTCTGCATAAGCATAATACATAGTCAACACAAGGCGAGTTTTTTTTTTGTTTTTGGAAAGCACAATACATCATCGGCAGTAAGATCACTGTCGATAAACGTAAAGAATCCCACCTTTTGCGGGTACTCTTTCGACGTTTTGACCCTGACATAATTTCAATTTGAAAATGTTTATTTCGATAGGGTACTATCAAAGTCCTATTTGTATGTCTGTTCGGCTACAGCCTAAACGGAAACGCCTGTAGGTTCCAAAACTAACAATAAAAATGTACTTTTTATTTTCAAAAAAAAACTAGAAAACAATAGTTTTCTTGAAAACATTACCCCCTCTTGTAGGAGTTTTTTCTTGCCTCCCACTCTGTATTTTTTGGCCGATTTTATGCGAATTTCCTAGCATGCAAAAAAAAAGGTAAATTTAATTTACCCTACAGCGACTATAGGAGATGAAAATAAAAATCAGGGAATTTTTGTTTCTTCATTTAGAGCCAATTTAGGCCCATCCACGATGACCACCCTAATGTACATAGTAAAGGTCCTTTCGGCCCACCCTGTTGCGTATTAAAATTCATTTGACCTCATACCGCACTGACTGACTGGTTGGGTGTACAACGTAAATTGCAGTTGAAGTTGGTTTTTCTCTTTCGATCTCGTCTTCATTAATCACTTTTGATATTCCGTCTTATATCGATTCTAACATTTATTTTAAATTAAGTCGTAGCATGTTATTATTAATGTGTGTATCGTCATCGTTATTATCCTAAGCTCGGTCAAAAATTCCATAATAAATCAAAATACCAATTGGTACTGAGCTTCTGACCAAAAATACCTGCAAAAATATTTATTCAATAAACCTGATACGTCGTAAATGCGGAGACCATCCGTTCATTATAATAATGATCGGTTCCGTATTTGTTCATTAAGAAATAATTTTCTATATTTTGTAAATGAAATTATGTTATTAGTTATGCTTAATTCAAATGGACCATTAATTGTGCATTGCTTTTTCTTAACTTATGACCCTTCGTCAAAATTTATGTGTTGGATACCTTAGCAGAACTTAGCTTAGATATTTCGAAACAAACCCTTTAAAATTGTTAAGAAAACAAAAACAAAATTAAATGCACGACTGGGTCGCACGTACTAGCTCCTATGTCCAGATACTGCAGGTTTAAGAAAAAAAAGGTGAAAAAAAAGAATGCCATCTTAATTCCTGATTGAATATGATTGTATGGAAAAAAGTTTAATACCGTTGGAGCTGTTTTTTTTTTTTAAATACATTTTTAAGAACAAATTTTGAAATGCAAATCTAAAGTACCTATATATTTATGTGCAGATAAAAAAATTGTAAATCCGTTTTTGAGATAGCGAATTTTCAAAAAAAAAAACATTTTTAAAAATTCAAAACCATATTTTTTGCGAATTTTGATATGCAATATTATTAAGTCTTATCTGAAATTTGTAGGTAATATGTACAAAATTTTATCTAATTCCGTTTAATGTAATGGTAATGATAAAATTCAAAATAACAATAAAAAAACTTCTAGTACAAGTATTAAAAGTTGCTAAGTGTAAAATTTTATAATTTTTGGTAGTAGATCGTACTAATTTTTAGTATACGGAAAATTTTTAATCAAAATTGTAGGAGTCGTTTTTGAGCAAAACAAATATTTTCCTTTGCTGGTTTTTTACTTTTGTATGGAAGGCACCGTTATTTTTTATAAATGTAAAATTTTTTTACAAATATTTTAGAGAGTACTAAAAAACTCTTAAGTATCGAGTTTCAAAAAAACTATCAATGTCGTTTTCGAAATACATATTTGATTTTCCAAAAAAAAAAATTTGAAACATTTTTTAAAAATCTAAACAAAATTTATTTTTAATTTTCGTACACAAAACTATTTATAATTTTTGGAAGCTTTTGTAAAAATAAAATAATTGAAATCAGTCATACTGTTTTGAATAAAATCAAAAATTAAGAAAATGGTTCGTTGGGAGGTACCATTACAAACCATTTTTTGAAAAATGGTTTTTCACTCAAAACAAGCCCTAACTAAAATTAATTTATTAAATTTTTTTTAAAGAAAAGCTGTAAAACCGTTTTTGAGAAAAATACTTTTAAATAAAATTGCTAAAAAAATTGTATTTTTGGTTCTAAGAACAAAATTAAAAAAATGTGTGGGCATAATCCCCAGAGACCACTATATGTACCAAGTTTGAAGACAATCAATCTAGCCGTTTAGGCTGTAGACGAACAGACAGACAGACAAACAGACAGCAAGACAGACAGAAGGACAGTCTGAATTGTGCCATCCAATTTTTTTGTGTTCTCTATCATCGTAGTAACATGTTTGATTGTTATCTCAAAATTTGCTTGCACGAATCCAAAACTATGCCTTATAGTACCTATATCGAAAGTAAAAACTTCAGTAGAAAAATTATCTTTCATTCATTATGCTTACTTTATTATAATGTTTTTTGTATTAAATCTTTCAAATACAGCGATTTCAACTACAAGATCAAGAACATGTAAACAAGTCAGGCATTTTATTTATATTTTTGACTGTGACTAGACCGAAAGCAGACAAAACCGATACCAACACGAAACGAGACTTTTGTGTACAAGATCGAAACGAGAGTGAGTTAAACGATACCGAGATGATACTTAAATTTTACGATTTTGCCGAGACCTAGGCAATACAGTCAAACTTCTTTATAACGAACCCTCAAGGGGCCAAAAAATTGGTTCGTTATAGAGAAGTTTTAGGCAAAATTCGCTATAGTGAAAATTTCTTAAATTATTGAAAATATTATTTTTCACATTAGACAATCAGGCAATGTATGTTTATATAAATGATGAACAACAAACAGTTTTTTATTTTTATAAATGTACAATTTTTTCTTTAGTACAATTTTAACGAAAGTGAAAGATATAACGCATAACGCAGGAGCTATTCCCTCTTGTTTCACAGTTATGGAAACAGAACTTGGGCTGTTATTACGAGTGTCTTACTTACGATTACGACTAATCTTTCTTAACCAAATTTATGTTATTTCGTTCACGATAGGTACCTAATTAAGATTTTCAACATCAAAATTATTTTTTTCGATGATCGATTTCGAAAAGTCGTTTATTGAAAGCAAACGACCCTCGTAAAAGGCCCTTTGGTCAAAACAACAACCGTTCGTTTTCACCAAGTTTTCAAAAAGATAAGCGAAACTCACGTTTGGTGAAAATTCCGAATTCAATTTTTGAATTGTTGCCACACATTTCCTATTCTATCTAAGTAGGTATAGCAGCGGCGGCCGGCGCACAGTGGGGAAATTTGTATGGGAGTGCGGAAAAAATTCAATAAAAACTGAACCACTCAATCGATTTGGATGAAATTTTCAGGGACGACAGCTTAACTCATAACAAGTTATTATAAATCATTTCAACCCACTGACACTCCCTTTCCCCCTGGAACCAAACAAATGAATAATTAAAAAATCAGCTTTTTTGATTTTTTTTAAAGAACTCTTATTATGATTATATTGAGGCCATCCTTCCTATATAATGACATTTAAAAAATTAAAAAATAATTACTTATTATATCTTTATCAGGTACACAGCTAATTAAAATGAAAAACCCGAAATTATAGTGGAAAAATATTCAAAAACCACTTCTATTGCATTTTATTCAATTTAAAAAATAGCTTTACAATTGTTTCAAATGTTCATTCTTTCAAGAAAGCCATCACTTCTTCACTTAAATGACTCTGTTTCTTCTTAGTGAAGGAAGGAGTATGATATGAAACCAAGGGATCAGATGTCAACATCATTCGGTTCATCACGTCTTTATTTGTTGCGATTCGGCTTATTTTCCGAGAGTGTCTTAATCTATATTTTTTGTAGTCTTTATTTCGACACTCTTGAGCCTCTTCCGACAATATTCCAATTGGAAAAATACACTTCTCCATTATGTTTTTGCCGTGTATTAGAATTTTGTGGAGGGTAGATGGCATGTTGTACCACTTATACAAAGTTACAAACTTTTTTGCTGTCTCCATGCAATAATCCCCAAATTAGCTTGGATCCACTGGCTCGCGAATTGTAATTGCCTCTAGAATAACAGCAAATCTTTTAATAAGGTCTTCGTCCAAGCCTGTGATTT
The DNA here is from genome assembly GCA_963921185.1 of Dasysyrphus tricinctus. Classification (NCBI taxonomy): domain Eukaryota; kingdom Metazoa; phylum Arthropoda; class Insecta; order Diptera; family Syrphidae; genus Dasysyrphus; species Dasysyrphus tricinctus. The sequence goes on along the minus strand of OY992530.1, from coordinate 138,145,677 downwards.
CAGACACTAAAGCTGGATTGGCAAAGAATCGTCTTGAGGTGTTCCCTGTATTAGTTGTTCCTGATCCTTGCTTGACAGTATCAACCTGTATGAGAAATTTCATACCAGAACCAGGATAAATATGTAATAGAAATAATAGGTACATATATTTAAGGAAACTCGTTCTATCAATTTCAAAAAATACATAAAAACCTAAATATTACTTAAAAAATATCGATTTATCGGAGAAAAAATATTGATTTATCGATATTTTTGGAAATCTCTTACCTGTATTCCAATTTTATCTTTGAGCTCCCGTGTTATGATCCTTTTCCTTGCTTCTTTTAATGGACGCGTATTTGCGTCGACTCGTCCTTGTTGGAATTCGATGTTGTAGGCAACATGCAACAGACACATGACATGCCGAACTTGAGTGCTTCTTCGTTAAGTGGTCTGGCTTTTACTTCCTCAATTTGATTCATTTTTGAGGTTGTTGCCCCACAAATGAAGCAAGAAGAAGCGGCTGGTGTTTCGGTCACAGACTGTGCGGTTTTCCCATCGATCATGGTGTAGTAAAGTTTGTGGTTTATTTTGAGTTCTCTATTGTTTAAACAGACGTTGGTTTCTTTGAGCCTCGATATTTCATCGTCAACTCTTTTTTTTTTCCGTTCTTATGACTTCAGCAGTCTCTTTAATAAAAGAGAAGTTTAATGTCCTACAATATTGAGTTGAGGATGACTTTTCATTGCTCCACATTGACTCATTTACGTTTTCTCTCAACGATAATTTAAGAGGAACCACCGATGTCATATAGAGATGTGAATCAGACACATGGTACTCACTCTGCCTTGAGGCACCATCACATCCCCATTTTGAGTACAATGTGAGATATGCTCCATTAATTTCATTAAGCTCCTCTGCCGACTTAGTCTCTAGTATTCTTCTGGCAGTATGATCTAATAAATTTTGCAAGGGAACACTTGCCGAACTTTCGGTAATGGTAATACCTTCTGGATAGGTCTTACCTTTCTCATCCGCGAGTACTTTGTATGGAACAAGAATGTCATACTTTTCATTTTGTAGCCAGTGCATAAGGTATTCATATTTTTCTTTGGTAAGTTCTAACTTTGTGAACATACCAAGTGTCCTTGTTTTACAAATTTTTTTATCTGACTTTAATTCAATGGAAGAAGCGAAGTTGATAACCTCTTGGGGAAACAAAGCACGCACTTCTTCCCTTTTATATCGCTTAGCGCGGTCAGAACACTCGCTAAATGATTTTCGCGGTCGACCAGATTTATGGCTAGTCGAAGGTTTCACGTCATTCTCGTCCTCATCACAATCAAAACCAATGTTAAATGTTCCCTCGAGCCAAATTGAGTTCTTATCTTCAAATCGCGATTTTGTTCGTTTGGATTCCAACCACCTTTTTTATTAACAAAAATAAGGAAATAAAATATTTTAATTTTTGTTAAAACAAATTAAATTTTAGTTGTACTTCTTTAATTAGTTAAAAAACCACAGCCCGAGGATAAAATAGTTTTCAAATCATCACTATTAAAAAATTTAAGAATCTAATAAATGTTATAATTCAAAAAAGTACAATAAAATTTAATTTAGTTCAAACAAAATTGAATATTTTTTTCAAATAATTAATTATCACAACACAACACAACACAATATAACACTAGGTTTATAATCATTATTCATAAATATAACCTTTTTTTAAATTGAGAATAGAAGCGTTTGTACACTTCACTCACAATTAAATCAATATTTAGTTCACTTGTTAACGTATTTGTATTTTCCAATAACAATTTCAATTTTAATCTATCTTTGTTGCATTCCATAAGCTTTCTGCTTAGATCTATGTATGAAATGCTAAAAACTCCCATTATAATTAATAATTTTTATTTATTAAGAAGACGAAATATCCGTTTTCACACGTTTTTAATTTGAGCGGGTGACGAAAACGTTTACGCAAAAAACAATAACGGCTATAATTCATTTTTTCTGAGCCAAGGTTAGAATATCAAGAGAAAATATTTTGTAGTAGATTTTTTAAAAAAAGTGTTGTAATTTGTAGACTTCTTTTTTCATTTTTTTACTACAGTTGTATTGTATTGTAGTCTGACAACGATAACTTGTACAATTTTCTCAGTGCTAAGAAAAAAAGTATTGACGAATATATGTATGATGCACATTAAATCAGCTATAGCTCCTAAACTATAGATTTTAGAAAAAAAAGTTGTTTAATATATTTTGTAGCAAATACAATTTTCTACAACTTTGTTAAAGATTGTTTGTCTCTATCATAAAAATTGAACAAGCTACAAGCGAAAATCCTTAAAAAGCTTAAAAACAAAATGGCGGACAAGTGCGTAGGATTTCAAGTGTGTCTGTTTGGAGTTTTTGGTTTTCATTAATGTTATTTAAATATTTTGAGTCTAAATTGCTCAAATTTTTTTTTAATCTAATTTATAGCGTTTTATTTTTTAATAATAAGAATTTAAAATTATTTTTGCTATAAATTACAGTTTTCAAGCGTCGATTAAATTTGCAGTGGCACCTGGTGGCACCTAAATTTGGTATATATCGAAAGATAATTTCATAAGGAAAAAGATGGTAATAGTTTCTAACTGTAGGCAGATGTAGCTAAAATTATATATACAAAAATATGAAAAAAATGTCATATTTTTTTCTTATTTCTTTAAATAATTCTATAAAACACCAGAACCTTAAAATGTAATTATTCCTTCGATTTACAATAAAAAAAATATTGTATTTTTAGGGAAAAATATAAATGTATAAATCGGCTCAAGCGAAAAAAAAAAACTACTTTTATCTAAGAGGATTTTTACCCTATTTTTCATACTTTCAACAACTACCAACTTCACAAAGCTATTAAAAGAAAACTATAAGTCCGATTTCATTAATTCTTTTTGATTTTGATTCAGTTTTTATTCTGGAATTAAGATATAAAATTTCAATTTTCTACGACGAACTTTAATTTTCGACTTTTTTCCGCAAAATCCCCACTGTGCGGCGTGGCGGCGCACTTACCAGCAAAGATCTTGTACAAAATCGGGAATTCCCTAATACGGAAATGATTTTATTTGCAGAAAGTTGTAAAAAAAAACTTTGTTTCGTTCCATTTTTTTTTTAGGAGCGAGAAATTTCATAAAAATTTTGTATAGAAATTTCGTTTTAAAGAAACAGACATGATGATGGGATCCAAGAATTGTGACACTTAGAATCAAAATGGACCTATAAATTTAGAACTGTAAGTGGTGAAAAAGGGCGAAAACCTATAACTTCTAAACTATTGGAGATAATTATGTGAAGTAATTTTTTTTTGAATCTGCTAGAAATTTTGCATAAGATAAAACATTAAATGAAATATAAGGACATCGCCAGGACTTTCTAAAAACAAAAGAATTTTTTTTTAGGCCTCTTTGATCATGAAAAATATAAATAGGCCGTTTTGAATCTAAAAACCAAAATATAGCCCCGTTTTGAATCTGAAATGCATAGAAATTGAAAAACAAGTATTGAAAGATTTTTTTTTATTAAAGAAACATTGAAAAGTAACATAAATACATAAATTCATTAATTTATTTAAAATATAAGCAAGTTTAATAACACAGTTTTAAAGGAACTATAGTTTATAGTGAACACATTGTAGTAGGTAAGTTATCATTGTTTTTAAACATTGTATAGAACTTCTTCCATAAATTCACAACAATTTTCTTCTTCTTCAGAACTTTGAAGGGCTTCTTTCTCCAAAATATTTTTGTAGAACTCCAACTCTTTGTTTTGGCGCCAGTTTTCACCACAATGATGTTTTACGAGCTTATCAATGTCTGCCTTCTTTGCATCAGTTAGTGGAATTCCAAACTTCACTGGCTCGAGCTCCATACGTAGTAACTGTTTTCCAGGACGTACGACTGACCTTTCAACACCCACATCCGATTTATAGCTTACTTCTCCCCTTACTTTTAGAATACCCATCTTCTGAGTCAGAATGAAACGTTTGGATGCCTTGAATTGAAAGTGCCATTTATTTGTCGGCTTAAACGTCTCCTGCGCAGCAGTCTTCCAATCTACCACTGGAGAATTTTCACTTCCAAGTTTTATCACTTTACCATGCTCCGAAAATATTTCATAATATTTTTCTGGGAATAAAATCGCCTCTTCCTGTTTAATTTCTTTTTCGATTCCGGCAAATACTCTATCTGGAGGAATGTATGAATGTCCTACTATGGGAAATATAATTTCCACTTGGTTTATTGTTTTGTTTTTCAAAAGCCAATACGAAGCCATTGCTATCAAGGTTGTATTCTTATTTTGCCCGGGACAGCCATCAGCGCAGAGCCGAACCACTTTTTTGTCTTTTATGTCTAATTGACAAAGTGTGTTGTACACGGCCGAGGCAATTTCATTCGAACCTTTTTTGAACTCGGTTTCCAACCACACGTACAATTGAACATTGTCTTTTGACAGTGGGTCTTTGGAGATTCCTTGAACGACACCAAAATTGAAGAGGTTGAGTTGACGGCTAAAGTATGCCGCTTGATCCTGAACCTTCGGAAGTACCATGTTCTTTTGGCAATCAAAAGAAATTGTCAAAAGATCTTGTCGACTCTCCCGCAGTAAGTCAAAAAAGGCTTTGGCTCGTCTTTTGTGAAGCGTGTATTCCAACATCATATTTTGTTTCAGGTTGTGATCTTTTTCTATTTTAATTTGGTGTTTTTTTCGAATACACTCCGAACATTGGTCTTGTGATGGAGATTTGAATCCCAAGTTGAAATTATTGCAAAAAATTGATCGAAAGTATGACTCCTTTACCCTAAAATGAGGTGCACTTGTTTGGTTTTGATACATTCTGTACATCTTTGAAATGTTTAAGTTGCCGGGCAGGTACTGACGGACTTTATTCTTTGCATGACAGTAATGGAGTTCAAGAACTTTAAAGCTGGAAATAAAACTAATGACAGCATCTTTGTTTTGTCGGAATTTTGATGACTTTCTATCGCCTCCTCTTTTTCCCACGGGTAAAGTTCCTGTCTCGATTTGGTGTTTACAAATTCGATCCACTCTTTTAGCTCCAACGCTTAAAATACCACAGAACGTTGTTCGGCAGATTCGGCGTATTTTACGAGCAGATGTTCTTACATAGTATTGAATATAAAGGTTTCTTTTTCTTAAGGTTTCCTTACTTTTTGGTTTAGTGCACCTGGTGTACGAAAAAATAAAGCAATCTTGAGCAATCTTTGACTTGCAATTATAAAACAACTTGGAAAATTGTATTGCTTCATCTCTCGTAGTCTTGTAGCATTTAAAAACACTTCCTTTTTCATGCTTGCATGATAAATTTTTTGGCATTTTAAATTGAAATCTAAACAACAAAATATAAATACATACGGTAAGTCCATCAGATAGCAAAAACTTACCTGGCAGCTTTGCGTTTATTTATTTTGCGTTTTTTTTTCTTGCAAGAGAATTGTCCACTACCTGTACTTTCTTTTGGCTTTCCATATTTATTTTAGCTTACTGCAACCTATTAATATTAGTTTTAAACATTAATTGGCACTTTTGTATGTAAAGTTTTTATTTACCTCACGAAAAGAACTTTCCGGCAGGACGTCTGACTGTGAACTGATTTCATAACTTCACAAATTCTTTCTTCTATCAGATTTTGGCGGGAAAAAATAAATAGACCCCTTTTGAAAACAAATTATATACTCTGTTGTTATTTGTAGTATAAATAGGTCCGTTTTGAAAATAAAATAATTTATAGTGAAAAATAGGTCTGTTTTGATTGTTAAAAAAATATTAGATAGGGTCATTTTGATTCAAAAGTCTAAATTCAAGTGCTTATAACTTATAAAATAGATTGATTTGAAACAAAAAAAAGGTGCCATCTTGTAGCTCTCTCTTAAACGAAAATTTTGGTATACCACACTCCATATTTTCAAAAAGGTCAAGATAGGCCCGTTTTGATTCTAAGTGTCACAATTATTTCTTTATAAAGAGAATTTCGTTATAGAGAAATTCGTTATATGGAGACACATTTGTATGGAATATTTTTTTAGGGAACGGGGACAGATTGGGATTTCGCAATATAAAGATATTCGATATAGTAGGGAAGTTCGTTATAAAGAAGTTTGACTGTACTTTCGTATAAGTATCGTTTGGTTTGATATCGTGGCTAGCCCTAGTAGGTACAAATTCTTGAAAACTGAGTTGCATTTTCTTTTATTATTCAACAGTCATAAATATGGTCACCTTAGTTAAACATTAAAAAATGATTACACATCCATTTATTATGGTAATTCTCATTTTGTATCAATTGCTTATTAACTGGTTTCATTTTATAGATTTCTTGTTGAGGCAGACGTCATTTTTATTAAAAATTAAACATTCACTCTGTCTAATCCATCGCATGCTTGAGAGGCACTTTGAAAATATTATAAACAATAATCGTCATTCAAAACCAGAAAACCCCAGACTTTCAACAGAAAAATCTTTCAGCTCATGGAGCTAAATTAAGTTCTTATCACAACACAGCATAAGTAGACTGTAATTATTATTTAAATTGAACTTTATCTCATCTCAATACACTTTCAATATTTGATCAGTTCATATTTGTTGTTCGTCTTGTACAGATTATACGCGCAATAATAGTTTGAGTCATTTAAATGAATTATTCGTCGGGCATTGCGTATTGTTTTATTTTGTTGGGGCTACTGGTAAGCCCAATGTTATCTTATGTCCTGGACAAATCTACTTCAGTCTATAAGGATACAACAGAAGCACCTCCAAGGAGGGAACATATTTCACGGATACCTCCTCGAAACGAGATTGAAATACCAACACTATCTGATGTGACACAATTTATAGCAACAACCGAAAACAATGGCATTGATAAGGAAAACAATTTGGAAAATAAAAAGGAACACTTTAGAGACATTTCGAATAAAAATGACAATGTCTTGGGCTATAATGATCTTCTAACTTTGCTGGCTGTATGGCACCTAACAAATGAATATAATAACTATGAGGTTAAATCTGGAAGAAATGGAGAAGTTTCATCTATGGAAGAGGAGTAGAGTACTTAGTTTACAAAAATAAATAAATATGGAAAATAAAAAAAAAAAAAAATAAAAAAACAATGCACCTCTGTATGTATGTTGATTGTGTTTAAAAATGTATTTTCCCTTTCTAAATATGTTATCTAATAAATGCATTTCTAAGAAACTGAATGCAGTTTGCGGAGTAAATAGAATTATAAACAATAAATCGATTGTTGATGATGACACTATGTATCATTAAGTCTGTGTGATTAATGTTTTCTGAGAAATTTCAGATTGTATAATTTTAAATTTAAATTACCACTAACGTGACGTGTTTTTTTTTTTGCCGCGTAAATATTATAATAAAATTGGAAACAACAAATGCAATTGAATTAAAAATAACTCATTATCATGAAATTAATTTATTATTCAAGACTACAAGGGAGCTTCCATCAGCCTGTGAGAGTTTCTATGCTTCTGTATCATACAAGAAAATCGGAGTTATCATGTCCTCAACATATGGTAGAATTTTAGCCTTGATTTCAGTAGAGAATGTTTTTTTGTCATTTGCTGATTTCTTTCTTTTCTATACGTTCCAACTTTGCATAAAAACTATGTTTGGTTAGTTAAAAAAGAAGTTTGTTTGTTAGTTTTTCAGTGAAATTTTCCGATTTCAGCAGTTAAATTCGAGATAACGAAGCAAACTTTGCCAGTTTGAAACTCAGTTGATTTCGTACTTAAAAATTGGTCGAAACGAAAACTCAGTTCTTTAGCAGACTTAGCTCTTGGGGTACAGTTTTGTCAAATTTGACTTGAACTATGTGTTGCTTATGTCTAGAACCTCAACCAACATGTTTTTCTAAGTGAGCTTGGTCCCTAGCTAGCTGTGTGTCCTGTTTTACACAGCAAGTTCGGTAAGACCCTTTTCCTGCCCTTATGGGAATGGTTTGAAATAAAAAATTGAATTGAAATCAGAATTTTCAAAAATGCCTTTCTAGTCCAGTTATATTAGCCTTAAAATCAGCCAAATTACGGAATAATAATGGTGGAAAGCTGGATTTTGATACAAAGCATCCCCACGGCATTCTAAGGAAACTGTAAAAAGTCCCTATAGATATGAGCGTCGCGTCGCTAACAATTTTATAGGGGGTCAAAAGCCCTCCAAAACGGTTTTTAAGAAATATCTCCTGACCGGTAACTTACAGAAAAAATGTCAAGGACTAGGTTGTATAGCTTAGAAAATTTCCTTCAAGAAATGTTAAGTAACTTTTTTCCTAAGAGTAACCGTTTTCGAGATAATTCAATCGGTAGAGTTACGGATTCTATGTTTCTGCATAAAATGTATGCTGGGTAGTGCACAGCCAAGTTCGCGGCACTACACCTTTTTACAGGAACAAAATCAGGCAATTTTCAACCCCCCTCTAACTTCAGTACCAATTAAGTCAGAAACTTCAAATTCGGAGTATTTGATGAACTGATCAAACACAGGTGGCTCACTAAATTTCAACTCTTTAGCATTAGTAGTTCCCAAGATATAGGACTTCATAAATCGCAAAAACCGTAACTGACTGACTCACTGACTCACTGACAGATCATCAAAATTATGGAGCACTTCCCGACATCGTAGAATCTTGAAATTTCGTACAACGGTAGGCCTTGTGGTACATACAAATGAAAAAATCGAAAATCTGCAATTTTCTGTTCAGGGGGCGTGGCATCCACCCACTTTCTTAAATATTCTATAAATTATATGGAGCCTTTCCGATTGTTGTAGAACAATGAAAATTGGTAAGTTGGTAGGGTTTGAGGTACTTAGAAAGAAAAAAATTGAAAAATTGGAATTTTCCATACAGGGGGCGTGGCATCCACCCACATTCTTAAAAATTCTTATAAATTACATGGAGCACTCCCGATTGCTGTAGAACAATGAAAATTGGTAGGTCAGTAGGGCTTAAGGTGCTTAGATAGAAAAAAATTGAAAAATTGGAATTTTGCATTCAGGGGGCGTGGTAAACACCCACATTCTTAAAAATTCTTATAAATTTTGTGGAGCACTTCTGATTATTGTAGAACGTTGAAAATTGGTAGGTCGGTAGGCCTTTAAGTAATTAGAAGAAAAAAAATCGAAAAATTGGATGTTTCAGTTCAGGGGGCGTGGCATCCACCCAAATTCTCAAAAATTCTTATAAAGCACTTCCCATTGTTGTACCGATGAAAATTGGTAGGTCAGTATACCTTGAAGTACTTAGAAGAAAAAAATCGAAAAATTAGAAGTTTCAGTTCAGGGGGCGTGGCATCGACCCACATTCTTAGAAATTCTTATAAACTGTATGAAGCACTTCCGATTGTTGTAGAACGATGAAAATTGGTAGGTCGGTAGGACTTGAAGTACTTAGAAAGGAAAAAATCGAAAATTTGAAATTGTCCATTCAGGGGGGGTGCCATCCACTCACTTTATCAGAATTGATATTATTTATATGGAGCACTTTCGGTTGTCGTAGAATTATGAAACTTTGTAGAGCGGTAGGGCTTGACTTTCACCTGGCAAAATAAATCTTTGCAAAAAGGAGTGAAATCACAACAAAAACATAAATGTTAAAAAAGGAGCCAAGTTCTTATGTGTACAAGAAACCTGTGCGTAAAAAGTCAGCGAAAAAAAGTAATGAGATCTAAAATATATGCCAAGTTTTAAGTTCATGAAGTTTAATATCAAATATCTTAAGTAGAGTAATATCGAAACAATTCCAAATCATGACAGAAATTTGGTAATTAATAATTACTAATTAAGATTTGGTGGATTTACTTGGCAAGTTTTCTCTTATATACTTACTTAATCACAAATTTAAAATGTACATATGAAAACTTGACCAGTGAACCCACCAAATTTTAATCAGTAATCATTAATTACCAAATTTCTGTCATGATTTGGAATTGTTTCGATATTACTCTACTTAAGATATTTGATATTAAACTTCATGAACTTAAAACTTGGCATATATTTTAGATCTCATTACTTTTTTTCGCTGACTTTTTACGCACAGGTTTCTTGTACACATAAGAACTTGGCTCCTTTTTTAACACTTAAGTTTCTGTTGTGATACTCTTTTACACCACCTTTGAGGCTGAGTTCGAGGTGAGTTTTTCTTGCATGGTATACCCCAGGAAAAATATAAATTTGTTCAAAAAAATATATACAAGGATTTATTTAAAATTTTTGGGAAAGTTACCCATCGCTTCGGGCTCCACTACATTAATCATACGGGGGTTCGAAGGTCACGAAACATGGTATGTATTTCGTTTATGCAGGGTGATTCGTATAAAATATGATAAAAAGCTAGAGCGCGTAGGGTGGGTTGAGAAAAGAAAGAAATCGTATGAGAGGGGGTTCTATTTCTCCCGTTTAGCCAGGAGGGGCAATTTTCTAAGAAATTGACTTAAACCAGATAATAAATTATTAAAAAAACAACGGTAATGTAACAATGCCATATTATACCTTTTTGTAAAGCAAAAAATCCCTTCTTCTATTTGTATTTTGAATAAAGTTGTTTGAGCAAACAGATTATCAAAAATTAATTTTCAAACTGAAAATTTTGAAAAAAAAATTAAGAAAACTTTAAACTTGTTTTTACGTAATTAGGTTCTATTTTTGTGTTCAAAATTTAATGTTCTTATTAGTTTGTAGGCAAAAATAGAAAAGCATTGAATTTTGAAAACAAAAAGAGTACTCAACAGCATAAAATTTTGAAAAAAATACTTTAATATATTTTTATATTTTTTTTTCCAAAATTTTGAGTTTGAAAATTAATGTTTTTAAAAACTGTTCACTTCAAACAATTATATTTGAAATTAAAATAAAAGAAGAGGTTGGCTTTAGAATTTTTAGTGTTACCGCTGTTTTGTTAACATTGTTTTCTGTTTTAAGTTAATTTCTTTGAAAATTGCCCTTCCCGGCTAAACGGGAGAGAATAAAACCCCCTCCAATAGGATTTTTTACTTGCGATATACTGTGAATCAAAAAATTGTACGTACATTTGATTTTCTTGAATAAAAAAGTGTTTTTTTAAGCAAATTGGCATGATTTGGTAAAACTTTTGCAATTTGTGTATAGTTTATTGAAAGTTGTATCAGAAAAAAGACAAAGTTTAATATTTCAAAGCTTTTTTAAATAAAAGAAGTTTAAAAAATTAAGAGAAACGAAAAAAAATACATCAAATAATTGCACGTACAGTGGCCTTAAAGTCAAATTTCTTTCAGATTAGTAATGGAAGTGCCATTTTTTGGCTCTAATTATAAATTTGAGACGGTTGTTTATTAAAAACACAAGCTTTGACGTAACTTCTGTTCGTATAGTGTTTCGTTTCTCTTCAAAATTACAGATTTGAGTGGATTTTTGATAGTTATATGAGTTTTTGAACTTTATTTACCAAAAAGCCCCACAGATGCTTAATGGGGTTGACGTCTGAAGATAGTGGTGGATGGGGCAACTAAGATTTTACATTGCAAAGCAGCCACTTGCTTAGTAATATAGACTAATGCATCCGGTCATTAACATCTAACAGTAGGAAATCATTCAGTAACTCAATTCTTTCAAGGCTGGCTTTAAATTTTTTACTCAAATAAGCAAATTTTTGTGTTTTTCCATATTGTTGTTTCAATAAAAATAGGATTGCAGACACCATTTGAATCCATAACTCCCCAAACCACAATGATTACACCTTCATGTTTCACCGTAGTCTTTAATTGCTTACCTATACTTTTGTGTTCGGTTTTCGGTACCAAATTTTCGACCGTTAAATCCAAAAATGTTGAAATTTTTTTCGTCAACTAAGATAAAATGAACTGTTCTAAGAAGCAAACCAGAAAAACTTGACAAATAATTGCAAATCAATTATCTTCAAGCCGCAAAAGTCTTACACAAAAACCTACCATTTATATGATTTCAGTTGCTGTACGTGCAATTTTTTGATACAGTGTAGGTACTATAGGGCAAGCTTTGGATTCGTGCAAAAAAAAATTTCGAGATAACAATCAAACATGACATTACGATGATAGAGAATACGAAAAAAGTGGGTGCCAAAATTCTGTCTGTCTGTCTGTCTGTCTGTCTGTCCGTACCTCAACCTACAGCCTAAACCACTGAAGCGATTTTCTTCAAATTTTGAACTTAAGGTTTTTTTGTAACTCTCCAGAGGGGAAATTGAAATTTTTTTTTAGCTCAAAAAATAACGGTACTTGCCATACAACCGTTAAGGAGAAGCTTATTTATCTCAAGAACGGCTCCAACGATTTTGATAAAAAAAAATCAGTGTATTATTGTAGATATGATGTAAGTTTTGGTAAGAAAAAAAATCACCAAAAACATTTATTAACGGTACCTGCCATATAACGGTTTTTTTGATTTTTGATTTTCTCATAAACCGCTCATCCGATTTAAATGAAATTTTTTGCACAAAAGCTTTGTTAGAATATAAATAATACTGCATACCAAAATTTTTGAAAAAATAAATTTTGGATTTAAAAAAAAAGATTCAAATTTTTTTTTTGAAAATTCAATATTTCAAAAACGGGTTGATGAATTTTTTTGAAATTTCAGTTTTAAATGTATATTAATATATACTCAAAATTGGCATACCAAATTTTTTCTTGGAAAATGTTACAAAAATTTTATATATAAAAAATTATTTTTTAAGAAAACGGCTCCAACGATTTTAAATTTTTTTTGTTGCATATATTCATATTTTTTCAAGTAATCAGATGGCATACTTGTTTTTGAGCTCTAAGTTATTTATCAGGCTATTTATACAATTCAAAGAACGATTTAAATGCTTTTTATACTTTTTCTATAATTACTTGAATATTTTTTAAAGTTCTTAAGCCCCACACAACTTGAGCATAAGAGCAAGTACGTGCGATCCAGTCGTGCATTTTATTTTATTTTCTCAACCCACCCTACACGCTCTTACTTTTTGTGACATTTTTACGAATCACCCTGTATAAACGAAATACATATACCATGTTTCGTGACCTTTGACTATTGTTAGCGGCACTCTTATCGATGGGAACTTTTTACAGTTTCCTTAGAAAACTATAAGGAAGCTATGTACCTACCAAAATCCAGCTTTACCACAAAAATCCTATAAATTAAACCTTCAAATCTTGAGGTCAGGCGTCAGGGTTTTTACTTCACACAGCTGACGACATGGATCTCGGCAACATTGTGGTATCAGCAGGACCGCCAATGCCACTTCTGCCACACTGCGCCAGGGTTGCCACTTCTCAGAAAATTTTTCGCAGTATATTTGCAAACAAAAGTGCAGTAGATTCAATATTTTCTCAGGAAATATCTTTTATTTATTTATTTTTTCAAAGAACTAAATATGTCATTTGAACAAAACTGATACATAAATAAAATACATATAACATTTGTTTGTCTTCAAAACATAAAAAGGACAAACAAAATAGCTAATTTATAGCATATCATATTATTAATAAGGCGTGAAGAGTAATTTTGTTCGTAAAATCAAGTGCAGTAGATTTGATTTTAGGGCAGCAGATTGATTTTGAGAAAAAATGCAGTAGATCTTCTGCAGTTGCAGTAAAGTGGTAGCCCTGCACTGCGCATAAAGTAGTCGATTTATTGCAGCAACCATTTCCAGCCCATATAGTCTCACGAAATTCTGATGTCAATTGGCGATTTAACACTGGCGTTGCGATTTCTATTTTTGGGGTTTTGTGAAATCTCCGAGTAATTCGAATAAACTAGAAGCAACTTCTGGGCTTAAGACCGAGATCCAAAGCTTAATCGGTGAGCTATGGCCACATCTTTGTAAAAAAGCCATCAAAATTTCATGAGCAGGCCATTGTAATCACAGCTGCCGTGACCTTTTTCTGGATATTTTATTACACACCTACTTTATCGGAACATTTCCAAACTCCACAACAGTCAAGAAATACGTGTTTTTATTTTTAAATGAAAAACTGCACACTTATTCGGATTGCAATTGGCAAAAGAAATACCGCCGTTTGATCTCAGTTCTGCTAATGGTATCGTTTGCTGAAAGCGGAGCCTAGGTGTACAAAGTCTCCAGATACATCGATGTTATGGTTATCTATGGTAACACGCTGGCGTAGACGTCGTTGTTGGAAGTTCTTCCTCAGTGACGAATATGCCTGACCTTACCATCTATCCACGCAACGAATTATTTCAACCGTTTAAGTGAATGGGACAATATATACTGCTGCCTGTTTTTGTCAGGAATCGGTGCTTAATGGACGATATTTAAAAAAAAAAAACTCTTGTTTGATGACTCATGTATTAAGCTTTCGATAAATGATAGAATAAGCTTCAAGACTCCACTACTAAAGGTATGTTTTATATTAAACACGAGAACACATTTTGCATATGCAATAAATTCAAACCAGTTTATCTCATTTAGTTTAAACAAGATCAAGATTAAAATAAATTAATATTCCATGAACGTAAGGTAAATTTGTTCCTTAATTTATTTTGTGATAAATGAGCTCAACTTGAGACCGTAAGTTTGCTATCATCTGCCTATGGAATTCATTGATATACTTATGCAAATACAATTTAAATCATTTCAATTCCGGTGAGCTCGTAACAAGCAATAAGCTTTTTTCAGAGATATATGTACCTAGCTATTAATCTTTCGAGGATTTAAATAAATTCCTGCGTTCAAAGTGCACATCCCAAATCGTTCGATTGATTTGGTTTTTTTTGTCAGTTAAAAAAAAGAACTGAGTATCTAGTTTAAAAAAAAAATCTTGGAACTGAAAACTCTATCTATAATTTCATACTTCTTACCATACCCCCCTTTGTTATTAATAAAAATTACAAGAAAACTTTTTTTTAAGCTATTGATTAAGAACACAAAGTGATGAAACTATTTTATAAGAATTTAAAACCAATTTTTAAAAAATATACCTTCATTTTAATTATTGTTAATATTGTAAAATAAAGAATACCTGATGATATATTAACCAAATGTCAATTTTCAGTTAAATTAAAAAAAAAATAAATCTGGCAGAAGGCTATAAAAACAAAGGACACCAATCGATATATGGGTGATTTTCCGCCTACTGTGATTCTTATTTTAGAAAACTTTTAAAAATTTAAACTTGTGGAAACAATTTTTTTCTGACTTCATTCAGCCAGAGTATCAAATCAGTACAAGCATCAGTAGCTAAATACAACTTTTAAAAATAATAAAATATGGTGAAATGTACTAAAACTGGAATAGACGATAGTGATATTCTTTTTCTTTTTTATAATTTCAATTTGTTCTCTCTCTTTTTGACTATATTTTTGTTGAGATTCTTGATTGTCTAATATGTTTTGATCTTTTGACATTTCTACTTCCCTTTTTGTCTTTAAAAAATTATCTCTTTTTTGTTTTTGAAGTCTATTCTTCTGAATGTTAACCCTTTTCTTAGTTCTGGGTTATTATTTAGTTTTTTGTTGGCTCATCCGAGGCATTGTTGCCATAGAAAAAAAAATATTTTCGCAAGGAAGGAATTATATTTAATTAAAGTTCAATAAGTTTTTAAATACCACGGTACTGACATTTAGACAGTTTATGTAACCTCACTTCTCTAAGCTTATGAGAAAAATAATTTCCTGGACAATTTTAACTTATGCCGTTAAAATGAATACAAAATTCTGATAACTTAAAAAATACTACCACGGTACTGACAAATTAATTTGTGACATACTTTCATCGCATGAAAACATACTACTCTTAAAGTACAAGAATGTACAAAAAATAAAATGACTGTTGTTAACTATACATAAATAGTGCCTCTTTTAGAAAACCACCATACAAACGTCTTGAAACTTACACAAAATGGCAGTTCAGCGGGAAATCGTTTAAATTCAAAAATAAAACTAAATCATCGAACAACATTCATTCATGATTATTTTATTCAGCAATAGATAAGTATTTTGTTTTAATTTTTGCCAAATTTTGTCAAGCTGGCATTTAACTCAATCTTTTATAAGAACAACATTTCTATTCAATGAGATATTTCATAAGAAAATCGTAGATTTTATTGGAAAAAAAGGAACGGACAAGCCATGGTAGTGACATTTTGACAACAATTTTCCAAGCCATGTCGAATAAGTAGCAAACTTAGTCATGATATCAAATGTAGATTGTTAGTAAATAGCCGTTCACCCAATTCAAACCAGAAATATTTAGGAATATTTTACATAAAATAACAAAAAAACGCACTGGACACAAAGAATCACAGTTGGCACGGAATCACCCATATCTTTAGCCCAAACATTAAAAAAATCGCTGGTCAAACAAGCTTTTCGTGCTAGATTTGGTTATAAGATGCACTTTTGCGGGTGAAATTTTGGCTAAGGTTCCGTTTGTTCTCAGCAAATCAACTTTAATCAATAAATTATTGGGAATGTTAAATCCGCAAATGTGCTTATTAGTCACAATTTTAGTCAATGAATCCATAGTTTGAATTGTTAATTATCGAAATCGCAAATTGGCTAATATTGGTTGATAAGCTTCATTCAACCAGAGCTTGTGAAAAACTTATTACAAATTTAACCCATTCTGAACAAACTTACCCATAGGCTATCCCGTTACATGAACTTAGCATAAATGGGATATCAAATGACAATTTAGGCTACCTTCAATACGATGCACATGGTCACTCGGACTTGTAATGGATTTTGCCATAAATAAACATTTCAAACTGGAGAAAACTGATTAAAGTCATATGAAATATGTAGCTCAGAAAGTGGCCTTCAATACTTTACTTATGTATATTCTTTGGTATTAATAAAAAAAAACAAGTTACCTACTCAAAAGAATTTTTAAGTTGATTTATGAATCATGATCATTTCGATGTGCTAATATATGTACAGCATTTCGAAATCTTCACTTGAGTTGACTAGTAGATATAAGGCGTTGCTTTTCGGTAGAGATTGAAACAGGTATGTTTGCGGTGGCGTAACTACAGAGAAATAAAAATATGTAATTTATTACCGAAAACCCTCTGAGAATAATGGTATGTCAATGGAACTTATTATATCTATTTAATGTCAAAAGAAGCAAGAATCAAAAGAGTCCATTAAAATATCTGTGATAAAAGGTGTTTCTTTGAAGGGTAGGGGCAAGTGTAGAATTATTACTTGTAGCACCCACGGAAAACTCTTACACACATGAAACTTGTCAATAGTATTAAATTTGTCAGGTCACTACTATCAACGTTAATAATAAGATATAATAGGTAATATTGTTTCTGAACAATAATTAACACAATTTGGCTTGGTCACAGAACCAAACATCTTTGCAGCTATAAATAAAATGCACGTACTTGCTCTTATGTTCAAGACACTGCGTTTAAGAAAATTGTGTATACAAACATGGAAATTATGAAAGAATAATGTAGAGAAGCATGAAATACGACATTTAAGTTGGCTTAAAAAACTCTTTTGACAGCCTGAGGTGGAAAAAAAGAATGCCATCTTAATTCTTGATTGAATATGATTGTATGGGAACAAAAATTTAAAATCGTTGGAGCGGTTTTTTAAAAAAATAATTTTGTATATATAAAATCCTTAAAACATTTTTAAGAACAAATTCTGGTATGCCAATCTTAAGTATATATTTATGATTTGAAAAAAAAAATTGTCAACCCTTTTTTGAGATATCGAATTTTCAAAAAAAAATATTGAACCTCTTTTTAAAAATCCAAAAACTTTTTTGTTGAAAATTTTGATATGCAATATTATTTAATCTTATCTGAAATTAGTATATAAAAAATTCATCTAAATCCGTTTAGCCGATAACGAAAAAATTCAAAATAAAAAATTACGTTCTATGACAGGTACTATTAATAGTTGCTCACCGTAAATTTTTATAAGTTTTGATAGTAGATCGTACTAATTTTAGTATATTAAAAAAGTTTAATCAAAATCCTACGAGTCGTTTTTAAGCAAAAAAATATTTTCCTCTGCGGTTTTTTAATTTTTGTATGGAAGGTACCATTATTTTTTCATAAATGTAAAAATTTTTCAAAAAATATTTAAGAGAGTATTAAAAAACTCTTAAATATCGAGTTTCAAAAAAATCGAGTATGTCGTTTTCGAAATATTTGATTTTCCAAAAAAAAATGTTGAAACATTTTTTAAAAATCCAAAAAATATTTTTTCAAAAATTTTGGTACACAAAACTATTTATATTTTTTGGAAGCTTTTGTACAAAAAAAATAATTGAAATCGGTCGTATCGTTTTGAAGAAAATCAAAAATTTTAAAATGGTTTTCCACTTAAGGGAAGCCTTAACTAAAATAAATTCTCTGAATTTTTTTAAGAAAAGTTATTGAGCCGTTTTTGAGAAAAAAAAGATTAAGTAAAATTGCAAAAAAAAAATGTATGGCAGGTACCGTTAATTCTGGTTCTAAAAAAAAAATTAAAAAAATGTGTGGGCATAATCACCTAAAACTACTATGTACCAAGTTTGAAGAAAATCGATCGAGCCGTTTAGGCTGTAGACGAACAGACAGACAGAATTGTGCCACCCACTTTTTTGGTGTTCCCTATCATCGTAATATCATGTTTTATTGTTATCTCAAATTATTTTTTCTTGCACGAATCCAAAACTTGCCTTATAGTATCTAATGCAAGTAAAAACAACGTTAACTTAAGTCGAATGGCACCGAGTGTAAAACAGATTTGTTAAGGCATATACATTTTTAGCACAAAAATATAAAATGTGGTAAGCTTTTTGTTCATCTGCAGGAAGAAGTTTACCGGAACCGGAACCACATAGCCTTACTGTTTTGCATGTATTTTTTATTCTTATTGTAGCGCAACGCAACCACTATTGCACCGGGGAATTTATCGATTAAATAAATAACTTCCCTGGGAGCACAGAATGTTTTCTCTTCCAAACTGTCACTATTATATTAAGCGTACGTAGTAGTTGTTGGTGCTACTTCGAAAGAGGATTACATAGAACATTCACACATTTTGCTCAAATATTTAATAGAAATTGAATATTTTGTTTTCCTTGTTACCTACAGTTCTCCATCCATGATGGAAAAGATTAGGTGTGCCAAGTTTAACCAACTCAATTAGAATAAAAAAAAGAAGAATGTTTCTTTTTATAAAAATCAGTACACGTTTAGGCAACCATTAGGTACACCATTTATTTCCGAAGAATGGTTATGGTTATTTAAGCATAAAACATTAAGCCTAGTCGGAATAGCATTTTAAATGCAAAACATTAGATAGGGGCTTTTTAATTTTAATCGTTAGAGGGGTTCATTAAGAGTCTAAAAAAAGTTTTCGATTTCCTAGCTCCATTGCGTTTGCCACCATCTTGAATTTAACGAAAATTGTTTTTTGTGAAATAGCTCGCCTATTTTCAACTTTTGAGCAAAAATGTACTTAACAAAAGTTGTTCAAAATTTAATTATATACAACTTTGATTAAAATCTTTTTTTTGTCTACGATTGATATTTTTCGACTTATTCAAAAAAACCTATTTTTAAATTTTTGTTCTTGTTTAAAACGCATAATAAACATTTTTCAAGTAAAAAAAAACAGTTATTTATTTTTTTTCGACTCATTAGAAGAAGATGACATAAGGAGTCTTCGACCATCCACCCCTTTTAGGTTGGCCGCCATCTTGTTTTTTAAAGAAAACAAATTTTTGTGAAATAACTCGTCTAGTTTAAACTTTTGAGTAAAATTGTATTTAACAAAAGTTGTTCAAAATTTAACTATCTACAACTTTAGTTATTATCGTTTTTGTCTACGGTTGATATTTTTCGACTATAAATAAAAATAAATCGTATTTTAGACATTTTATTTCGGTTACGCTGAAGTGCATGGCATAATTAAGCATTTTTTAAGTACAAACAAAAAAGTTACCTATTGATTTAGTTGAAAAATATCAATCGTAGACAAAAAAGATTTGACCAAAGTTGTAGATAATTAAATTTTGAACAACTTTTGCTGAGTACATTTTTGCTCAAAAGTTGAAAATAGGCGAGCTGTTTCACAAAAACCGATTTTCGTTAAATTCAATATGGCGGCTAACGCAATGGAGCTAGGAAGTAGAAACTTTTTTTTAGACTCTTAATGAACCCCTCCAACGATTAAAATTAAAAAATCCCTATCTAATTTTTTGCATTCCAGCTCATTTTTTTGTCTATTCCGACTGGGCTAATTTTTTTTTTATTTTCAACACTCTCAAAAACGATTTAACTGAATTGGAAATATGCATTCAAGCTTCTTAGTTTAAGAGTCAACACCAAATTTTTTGGTGTGAAAGTTAACCAAAAATAAAACGCATGAGTTGAAAGCTGGTATTAAGGCTTTTGAAATAAAAGTCTTGCAGTCCCTGGTCAAGCCTTTACTGAGTATCAATTTTGGATTAAAAATATTTATCTACGAAAATTTAAATCCTTATTTCAAACTAGGTAGTACTTTATTACATACATACACTTTTGAAAACACAATTAAAATAAAAAGGTTTTTCTATTTTATTTCAAAAAATTTGAGTTTGAAAATCTTTTTAGAAATATAAGGGCAAATAGCATTTCTTTGTTAATAAGTAAAATTTTGAAAAAAACTCACAATTTTTTTCTAAAATTTTTTATTTATTAAGTTTCTCAAAAACTATTAACTTAAACAACTTTATTAAAAATAAAATGCACAACTGGATCGCACGTACTTGCTCTTATGTTCAAGTTGTGTGGGACTTAAGACCTTTAAAAAATATTCAAGTAGGTAAGTGTAGAAAAAGTATAAAAAGCATTTAAATCGTTCTTTTAATTGAATGAACAGTCTGATAAATAACTAAGAGCTCAAAAAAAAGTATGCCATTTGATCACTTTAAAAAAATATGAATACATATATGCAAAAAAACATTTTACAAAAAAAATTTGGTGTGCCAATTTTGAGTATATATTAACATATATTTAAAACTGAAATTTCAAAACAATTCATCAACCCGTTTTTGAAATATTGAATTTTTAAAAAAAAAATTTGAATCTTTTTTTTTAAATCCAAAATTTATTTTTTATAAAAAAAATTTGGTATGCAGTTTTATTTATATTCTAACAAAGCTTTTGTGCAAAAAATTTTATTGAAATCGGATGAGCGGTTAATGAGAAAACCACAAATAAAAAAAACGTTATATGGCAGGTACCGTTAATAATGTTAGCTCTAAGATCTTATTTTATTAGCCGTCAGATAGTTTTGGAGAATGTAGATGTTGAACAAATATGTGTTGAAGCTAAATTGCCGAATGAAAACTATACCATTTATTTTATTGTTCCATATATACCACCTAATAGTGATTTCTCTGTTTATCAAACACATTTAAAAAATATTAAAAATATCGTCGATACCCTAGAGCAAAATATGTATATTATTATTTTAGGTGACTTCAATTTAAGTAAGGTTAACTGGGTATTTTCTGATGAAGATAATTGTTTAATACCTTTTAATGTTTCAAGTAATCATAATTATGAAGTTGTTGATTGTTTTTTGTCTATGAATCTAAATCAAATAAATAATGTATTAAATTCAAATTATCGTATTCTAGATTTAATATTTGTGAACACAGAATTAGAAGCTAAACTAGAAGCATCGCATTTGCCTTTCCTCAAAAATTGTTCACATCATAAAGCGTTGGATATAGAATTATCAATATTAAATTTTAACAAACTTAATTTTGTAAAATCGTATTCGGAGATAGAATTGAATTTTGATCAGGCTGACTATATTGGTTTAAATTCTTTTTTGAGTCAAACTAATTGGGAAGAGATTCTTGATGATAATGACTTAGGTTCTTGCTATGGAAAGTTTATCACTAAGGTTAACGAGGCATGCAGTAGTTTTATCTCATTAAAACGGAGAAGGCAAAATGATCGGCCTATATGATTTAACAGGCGCTTAAGTAATTTGAAAAATAGACTCACAAAATTGCAAAAACTTTGCAGGTTAGACTTCAGTAGTTGTCACGACGAGTTTCTTATTTGTCGAAAGCAATATGAGCAGCTCAAAAATTTTCTCTATACGAATTATATGTGGTCAATTGAAAATAACATTAAAAGAAATTCGAAAGCATTTTGGACATTTTTGAATAGCAAAAAAAATCTTACAACTTGCCAAGTAATATGTTCTTGAACAATGAGCAATCAAGTAACGAAAGTCTCATTTGCAATATGTTTGCCTCATTTTTCCAATCAAATTTTGTTGAAGAAAATTCGCAAACTAATTATTTCAATTGCTCTAAACAAATGAATTTTAATCTAGGTAATTTGATCCTTTCTGAATGTGATGTTAGACGTGAACTCTCTTCATTGGATGGTACAAATAAATCTACGTCTCTTGATTTTTCACAAACATTTTTTAAAAATTTTTGCAACTCCTTGAGTTTGCCTCTTACAAAAATCTTTAATACGTCACTTTTTACTGGCGATTTTCTAGATGATTGGAAAGTTTCATTTATAACACCGATTTTTAAGTCTGGTTCGAAGCAAGACGTCATGAATTACAGGCCAATATCTAAACTTAAAATTGTTCCTAAAGTATTCGAATCTATAGTAAAAACTAAGATCTATACTGAGGTTGAAAGTTCTCTATCAGATAAACAACATGGCTTTGTAAGAGGTAGATCTGCCAGTTCTAACCTTGCATTGTTTTCTAACTATTGTCTAAAAGGTATGGAGCGTGGAAATCAAGTTGATGCGGTCTACACAGACTTTGCTAAAGCGTTTGACAGAGTCCAGTTTAATATACTTCTTAGGAAACTTGAATGTATGGGATTTCACTCAAACCTTCTAAAGTGGCTTAGAAATTATTCAACTGGTCGGACACAGTACGTCAAAATTGGAAGCACATTATCTAAAGTTATATTTAATCTTTCAGGGGTCCCTCAAGGGAGTCATTGGGGTCCTCTCCTATTTTTAATTTTCATTAATGACTTACCTGATGTTTTTAAATTCGCAAAAAGTCTTCTTTTTGCTGACGATTTAAAATTGTTTGTTCAAATAAACTCCTTCAATGACAGTTTAAAACTGCAAGATGATCTTAAAAGCCTGCAGGAATGGTGTGATGCTAACTGCTTTCATCTTAATATTCACAAGTGTAAATTCATACGATTTACGAGATCAAAATTCCCCATAGTTTTTAACTATAGCTTATCCAATATTCAGCTTGAACGGGTGAATTGTCAAAAAGATTTGGGTGTAATCTTCGATGAAGAAATAAATTTCAACAAACTTTATGATATTATAATAGCAAAAGCCAATAAATTGCTTGGTTTTCTGAAGCGCAACTCGAAAGAATTTAATGATCCATATACATTAAAAAGTATTAATGTCTCAACCATTAGAAGTGTCCTCGAATATGCATGCATTATTTGGTCACCATTGTATGTAACACATATAAATCGAATTGAATCGATCCAACGGAAATTCACCAAATTCGCATTGAGAAAATTTTACTGGACCAACAATGTTATGCCTTCTTATAGGGAAAGATGCCTTTTGATTAACTTGAAATCACTTGAGTCTAGAAGAAAATATTATATGGTAATGCTAGCTAGAGATATAATGTGTAACCATATTGATTGTCCCATGCTGCTCTCTCTATTTCTATTATATGCCCCTAGTAAACCATTAAGAGAAAGACAATACTTTTACATAGCAAGATCTTTTACAAATTACGGGAAGTTGGACCCCATTTCAATGTCTTGTTCAGAATTCAACTCTATTTGTCAGTATATTGATTTGTCATATGATAGACAGATGTTTAAAGATATTTTATTGAGTATATTGTAAAATGTTTATAATGTATGTATGTATCTTTTTAGAGTACTTTTCTGTACTTATTTTATTTATTCATTGTTATATATTATTTAAACAACTAAATGAACATTATGTAAACTTTTTTTTGTATATAGTTTTTTTTTTTTCATAGGCGTAGTCTAAGAGATTATCTGTAATCGATAGATGAAATAATAAATACGAAATACAAATGTTTTTGGTGATTTTTTTTCTTACTAAAAGGTACATAATATTTACAATAATACACAGATTTTTTTTATCAAAATCGTTGGAGCCATTTTGTAGATAAATAAGCTCTTCCTTAACGGTTGTATGGTAAGTACCGTTATTTTTTGAGCTAAAAACAAAATTCAATTTCCCCTCTGGAGAGTTACAAAAAAATCGTAAGTTCAAAATTTGAAGAAAATCGCTTCAGTGGTTTAGGCTGTAGGTTGAGGTACGGACAGACAGACAGATCTCAAATTTTTTTTTGCACGAATCCAAAACTTGCCCTATAGTGCCTATATCGCAAGTAAAAAGAATGAAATGAGTTGATTTTTGATATATTTAATTGCATTGCAGAGTCAACTTTATCTGTAATTTCCTGTCGGCTGTCAAACATTGTAAAAATAATTCAAATCAACTGTTTGTTGAAGAAACGGGACATTTTAAATAAAGAATCTTCGCTAGAACCGTAAAATACAAATTCATTGAAGGTCCGCCAAAAAGTTGCAAGGCGAGGAAGAGATTATGGTTCCACAAAAAGGGAGTGGTACGATATCTCACATAGAAAAATCCCGAATAACGAAATCTCGCATTTTTTAGAATATCTCGAATATTTTTCATGAATAAATATTATTCATAATCTCGCAATTACTAAATCTCGCTTTTAATAATCTCGCAATTACATTTCGAACCCAAAAATCTCGTAAATCTCGACCAAAATCTCACAAATTAAAGTATCGCAAGTTCAACTCTCACAGCAACGAAACGTACACAATGTGTGTTTTTTCCCACCTTTATTACTGTTAAAAACCTCCAAAATCATGTAATGGCCCTAGTTGTTGAATATGAAGAAGAAAAACACAAACAATAAGAGAATTATTATTTTTGTCCTAGTTGTCTTTACCGCGTTTAAAATGGAAAAAAAAATGTTTTCTAGTGCAAGGCCAAATATGATTAATGCAATTTGCATGTGACACAGGACATACAATCTTTATGTTCCCTCTCTCTTGTTTTCTTGACAGCAATAATATTGAAGAAACAACAGCCACAGTTAATATGAACAGTGTGGCCTTAAAGCACTTAGGCACTGGATTTACATATTTTGCAGATCCTATCTATCTTTCATACATATCTCGCAAATTTAAATTGCATTGCAACAAATACATTTTTTGTTTTCAAGTAAAATCTCGCAAATTAAAATCTCGCACGAAATTTTAACTTGCGAGATTTTTATCAAAAAATTGTATTTGTTACATTGCAATAAAATTTTGCGAGATTTCGATTCGCGAGGTTTAAGTTTGCGGGATTTCGTTATTGCGAGATTATGAAAAGTGGGATTTTTAATTGCGGGATTATGAAAAGCTAGATTTTGTAATTGCAAGATTTCGTTATGCGAGATTTCGAATGTGAGATTTTTATTTGCGAGAATTCGAAGCCAACCCCCAAAAAAAGTTTCACCTGGAAAAGATAAAAATGCTAAGACTTTAAGAATTTATTCATTTACGGTATTGGTCTTCCGTCTTGTGTTAAGATGAATCAAACTCTCTTCAAGTGCGCATTAAACTGAAGCTCTGAACATTATAGCCCAGGAAAATTAGACTTTCACTTCGAAAAAAATGGGAGCGCTACGATATCCCGCAAACCAAAATCTCGAATAACGAAATCTCGCATTTTTTTAAAAATCTCGAATAACGAAATCTCGCAAATTAAAAATCTTGTTTTTCATAATCTCGCAATTACAAAATCTCGCTTTTCACAATCTCGCATTTACAGTTTGAACCTAAAAATCTCGCAAATTTCAACCAAAATCTCGCAATTTAAAATCTCGCAAATCAAAATCTCGCAACTTCAAATTTCACAGCAACGAATCACACACGACTTTTAGAATTTTTTTTTTGAGAATATACCTACCCAAGAGCACTTTGGATAATTTTCCTTCCAACTAATAACTGTACCTGTCAATAAAAAAATGTGTACATCCTTTATTACTGTTAATAACCTCTATAGTCATTTACGCGTTCATAATGGAACTAAAAGTATTTTCTTGTTCAAGGCCAAATACGAGTAATGCGATTTGCACATGACACTTTACAACTGGTTGTACCATCTCTATTTTCTCTCTCCTTCTTGTTCTTTTGAAAGCAATTATATTGAAAATCAAAAGTTCAAATTAATAAATAACAGTGTGGTCTTAAAGTACCCAGACACTGGATTATATATTTTGCAGTAGGTAGGATATCTCGCAAAATTGAATTGAATTGCAACAAATAAATTTTTTTAATCAAAATCTCGCAAATTTAAATCTCGCGCGAGATTTTAATTTGCGAGATTTTGATTAAAAAATTTATTTGTTGCAAGTCAATTCAATTTTGCGAGATTTTGATATGCGAGATTTTAGTTTGCGGGATTTCGTTATTGCGAGATTATGAAAAGCGGGATTTTGTAATTGCGGGATTATGAAAAGCGAGATTTTGTAATTGCGAGATTTCGTTATGCGAGATTTCGAATGCGAGATTTTGATTTGCGAGATTTCGTAGCCAACCCGAAAAAAATTGCGACAAAGCTGAATTTTGGTGGAGTGGCTTATTGTGATGTCCTTAGCATTTCCTGAAAAGTACCCTTAATTTGGACCGGGGCTAGATTTTTTAAGGGGGTAAAAGGGGTTGAAGTTCAGTTTTTTTGAGAATTGCTCCTAAGCTATCGGTTTTATTGAAAAAATGTAAAGATAAAAATTAAAGCTTATGGTATTCTACACTAAAAATGTTAACATACTTAACGTAGAACCAATAGTTTCAGAGAAAAACGTTCAAGAGCTTCATGGTGCAGTGAGTTTAGTCCAAAAAATTTATAAAAGGCATAGGTGACCTTTGATCTACTGTAACTTTGAGATTAATAAACTTACAGAGCTTTTTCATGGCTTAAATTTGCCCTTTGGTCATTTTTTTGAAAAACGCAATTTCAACGAGTTATTAAACAAAAACAAAATCAAACTTGTTTTCAAGATGGTGGCCATTCCATTTCCCCTACCACCCCAAAAACTTGATTTTACAATAAGGAGTTGTACTTAAACATAAATCACAAAACGAAATTTGCCCAGCGATAAGCAAACATTTTATACATTTTTTGGACTAAACTCACTGCTCTTGAACGTTTTTCTCTGAAACTTTTACGGTTCTACGAAAAAAAGTATGCTAACATTTTTAGTGTAGAATAGCATAAGCTTTAATTTTGATCTTCACATTTTTTTCTATAAAACCGATAACTTCAACCCCTTTCATCCCCCCTAAAAAGTTTAGCCCCGGTCCAAATTTAGGGTACTTTTCAGGAAATGCTTAAGACGCCATAATTAGCCACTCTACCAAAATTCAGCTTTGTCGCAATTTTTTCGAAGCTTGGCCATTTCTGTGTCTAATTTTCCTGGGCTATTAACCGTTATTCACAGAACTTTTTTTTAGCTTGTGTGGTGTTTTTTTACTTGAGTAGTTTGGTAATTCTTGTTAAAATCTTTGTGCCGTGATGTCAAAAAATTCAGCCCAGAATTGAAAGTACCAACTGTTAAGCACGGTGAAGGAAGCGTTATGATCTGGGACTGGATAGCTGGCGGACAGAGATGGGAAAATATTCGTTTGTGATGTGGTCGTATGAGATAGAAAAGATGCTGATATAATCTGTAAGGCATTTTTCGGTAGCACACGGAACTTCTTATACAAAAAGTTAATCCACTCTGTTACTTGTCCATCCTTTCAATGCAAAGATTTATTGAAAATGTCATTGACCTGCTTCCATGGCTTGCGCAGTCTCTAGATCTGAGTCAAATTGAGCAACCTTAAGGGATATTAAAATGGAACTCAAAAGTATTTTAAATCTAGGATAGAAAAAATAAACTTAGTTCAGTTGACTGATCTAAGCGGGTAAAATGTATGCTTAAAATGACAGCGGCAGTCTTAAATGCTAAGGACGGCAACAATAAATATAAAAATTTATTTGATACAAATATAATTCTAACGTTCCTGCATGCATCGTTTTTAAACTATTGCAACTTTTGGCCAAGGCTGTACATAATTTTTTCTACTCTTGTGTGTGAAACTTCACAATCAACCTTAAATGAAACTTTTACAAAAAAAAACAAACTTTAGGGATTACATACAAATTTCATAGAAATCCGTTGATCCATTTAGGCTGAAAGTCCATGAATAAGAAATGATGATGAGGAAAACAATATTGTTTTAACTTTTCCATAATCTTTATTAATTCAGTTTCCTTGAAGCCTTATTAAATTAGGACCAATACGTACTTTCCATCAAGAGCAAGTGAAAATAACTTTTGGAAAAAAAAATCAAAGCCATTTTAAATAAATCGTTTTTTATAACTCTCAATTCAATCCATGAAGGTATATATATATCTGTAAATCTTAATCAGATTCCTGATGCGTATACCTATAGGTACACAGATTTATTTCGATGCCAAATAAATTACCCCACAAAAGCCCAGACGCTCATACATCACTGTTGCTTTAATGTATTTAATTGAAGGTCAAGCAACAATATGTTATGTTGTCCAAATGGCCTTTCAGAAGCCATTCAAACCATTCAAGGACATTAAAACAACAACCTTAATCCATAACCTTTCACACAACTTTCCCGCATGGACAATTATTACAATCGTATCGAATTGTACCTAAATATGTATGTGTGTGGGTATAGGAATAGCTATATAAACATCAGCACCATATGCTGTGATAATGTTTATGGCAAATAACGAACGGTTCTTGTAAAAGTATAAAGGACCTCAATGTTAAGGATAAAGGCAGAAACCACATGCTATGTGGTTTATATAAATTATTCACAACCCCACGTGTCGAGTTTAATCTGGTGAGATAGAATTTCACTCCATAATATGCGACTTTATTCGCGGAAATAAGTAAAATAAGTTCTGGGTTCTAGAATCTTGGTGTCATTACTGCTGAGATAACACTCCAAAGGAGATTTTTTTTTTCTTTTGAAAGATTTTTTCTAGTAAATCACATTATTTATACATTTCATGGATATTTATCTCATTTGAGAAATTTATGAACCAATTTCTTGCCGATTCCTTACAAGATCCTGTCAATTATTATTATCCTTGGAAGATAAATTAATGCGTTTTTATAGAGATTCTTGTAGGTTTTTTTTTGTTTGCATTAAATTCTTCGCAGAAATGGAAGACAGAATGTCAATGTCCAAGGAAAACTGACTTTCATTTGTGTTAACATTCTTTTCACATAAATTACATTCTGATTGGGGCTTAATGATCTAAAGAATTGGGTAAGAGAGGATGTAAATGAGGTGAATAACAAATTAAAGCTATTTTTTTTTTTTTTTTCAAATTGAATTTTATTGACTGAATTTTTTTATTTCTCAAAATGTTCAAGTTACTATTGACATTGTGGTTCACTTCTTCAGCAAATGAATTAATAATAGTAAATTCATGGCAACAGTGAGTCTGACTCCAGCACCGAACTCAGTATACCTAATCAAAGTGAGTATCCGATAAAATAAAAAAGTACGCATACGCCCAAGTGTACCATTATTTTAGAAAGTCACCTACTGCATAGGAAATGGCTAACCATTTTGATCAGGGCCATTTGAAAATGCTTATTTATTCTAAATGAAATTTTTAGTTTTTGCTTTGAAAACCTTATAAGTATCAGAAAACAATAATTCTATTGTCACGCAACTAAGTCAAGGAGCCGGAACAAATTGTGTGGATGAACGCATAAACAAATAAAATGCACGACTGGATCGCACGTACTTGCTCTTATGTTCAAGTATTGTGGGACTTAAGAACTTTTAAAAATATTCAAGTAATTATAGAAAAGTATAAAAAGCATAATTAAATGGTTCCTTTTATTATAACTTAGAGCTCAAAAAAAAGTATGCCATTTGATTACTTGAAAAAATATATATATATGCAAAAAAAAATTTAAAATCGTTGAAGCCGTTTTCTTAAAAATTAATTTTTTATATATAAAATTTTTGTAACATTTTTCAAAAAAAAATTTGGTATGCCAATTTTGAGTATATATTAATATACATGTAAGCATAGGCGCCCAGAGGGGGCAGTTGCCCCCCCTGGCTCTGGACAATACCACACAACTAAGAAATTTTTCATTTTTTTCTTTGAATTTTAACAAATACTTTGCCTTCTCTCCATGATTTGCCCCCCCCCTGGCTCTGGATCATACCAAATGTACCTGAAAATATCCTTAGTTTCGATATTGTTGGAAAATATGGATATTTTCTTTACAGCTTCTTTATTGAGTTCATGGTTTGCCCCCACCTGGCATTACCACATTTTTGCATGCATTTTTTTACTATAAATTTTAACAACTACCTACTTGTCTTTTTTTGTCGGGGTTCATGATTTGCCCCCCCTGGTTCTGGATCAGACCAAATATGTCTGAAAATATCCTTAGTTTCAATATTGTTGGAAATATGGATATTTTCTTCACAGCTTGAAGTTGGAGTGGAGTGTATTTGCCTCCAAAATAAAAAAATTGTGAGTTACTTTAATGTCATAAGAGTTTGAAGTTTATACTAAGTTTAAGTTTAAACCGCGAACACTAAACCGGGAATTAATAAGATTTACGTCAAATCTTCTTTACCATACAAATTTATGTCTTAAATCTTGAAGATTAGAAATAAATCTTGTTAGATCTTTCTAGGACAAATAGTTTTACAAATCAAACTAACCTATTCTTATATTGAACTGAATGAAACAGTTCTTCATTCTTTGACACAAATTTAACATTCTATCTCACTGCCACTCTTTTTCTCACTTTTTTTTTTGAAAATATTATTTAATCTTATTTGAAATTTGTATATAAAAAATTCATCTAAATCTGTTTAGCAGATAACGAAAAAATCTAAAATAAAAAAATACGTTCTATGACAGGTACTATTAAAAGTTGCTAAGTGCAAAATTTTGTAATATTTGATAGTAGATCGTACTAGTTTTAGTATATGAAAAAAGTTTAATCAAAATCGTAGGAGTCGTTTTTGAGTAAAAAAATATTTTCCATTGCGGTTTTGTAACTTTTGTATGGAAGGCACCGTTATTTTTTCATAAATGTAAAATTTCTTATAAAAATATTTTAGAGAGTACTAAAAAACTCTAAAATATCGAGTTTCAAAAAAATCGATTTTGTTGTTTTCGAAATATTTGATTTTCCAAAAAAAAATTTGAAACATTTTTTTAAACATCCAAAAAATATTTTTTCAAAAATGTTGGTACACAAAACTATTTATATTTTTTAGAAGCTCTTGTTTACAAAAAATAATTGAAATCGGTCGTACTGTTTTGAAGAAAATCAAAAATTAAAAAAAATGGTTATTACCCTTAATAGCCATTTTTGAAAAATGGTTTCCCACCCAAAGGAAGCCTTTACTAAAATAAACTAATTGAATTTTTTTTAAGAAATTTTGTCGAGCCGTTTTACAGAAAAATACGATTATGTAAAATTGCTACAAAAACTTGTATGGCAGGTACCGTTATTTTTGGTTCTAAAAAATATGAAAAAAACGTGTGGGCATAATCACCAAAAACCACTATGTACCAAGTTTGAAGAAAATCGATCGAGCCGTTTAGGCTGTAGACGAACAGACAGACAGACAGAATTGTGCCATCCACTTTTTTGGTATTCTCTATCATCGTAATATCATGTTTGATTGTTATTTCAAAATTTTTATTGGCACGAATCCAAAACTTGCCTTATAGTAGGTACCTAAAGTAAAGTAAAAATGAAACCCCGTTTCTTTAAGAAATGAACAAGACAGAGATATATTATGTCTGTTTGGTAATGTGAAATTTTCACCAAGTTTCCCAAACTTCGGTTTTTTGCTCCTATTGTTTTTGACAGCAAATGTAAGTAGTAAGTAAGTAGGAAATTTCTGATATTTCCTTTGAAAGCCTATTGGTTGTACTCAACAAACCTAGGTGTGAAAGGAAATGTCAAAAAAATATCTTCAAATACTCGACTGAAGAGATTTTGTTCAATCATATTTTCTCCTGCCCTTCTCACCAAAAAATAACAAATAAAGAAGCCAATCCGCAGCTGTCAATTTGATTTGCCTACAAGCTGATGCGAACAGCTGATGTATTAGATTTGAAAGCAATCCTCGCGTTCCGATGTTTATTCGCTATGTCATCTAGTAATCCTAAAAATTTCGAGATAACTTGAGTTGTTGTTGCGTCAGCGGTCATCAGCTGTTTTTTAACATGGGATTACAACAATACAAAGCTATCCAGATAACTGAGAATTAACATCGGGACGTGCCCAGTGACAAAACGCACACATCGAATCAACTCGTCATTCAGCACATCATTCAGCAAAGGTCTTGTTATTAGGCGTTTTCCTTTTGAGGTGGCGAAGTACTTTGCTAGCTTTTTTCAATGGAACACATCTAACTGCTTTCCCATGTAAAATGTATCTACTCGCACATAAGAGCATGTGCAGTTGGTAGTACTAGATTAGGGTTTTCATCTACTCACAAGTACTTTGCCACCTCCAAAGGAAAATGGCTGTTGTTGCAATTCACATCTATTCTTCGACACGAAATAAAATTACAAATACAATAATGTACACAAATGGGGTTTGGAGGGTGAAACGTACGAAGGATTGGCTTCTTTACCTATTTGATATTCTCTACTTCTCACCTTGGAACTGAAAGTTGCTAGCAACTCAGTTTCCTCGTGTGAAAGGGGCCTATAGTTCCGGAGAACTTTTTACTTTTATTATGGTTAGCTTACACTTAAAAAAAAAAAATATTTACCTCAGCATTAATTTTAATTTTTTTAACCCCGAGGCCACACGGGCAAGTACTCATACATACTCATTTGTTCACTAACACATACAAACCCAAGCAACTTGCTCATCAACTGGCATGGAATTTTTGAAGCCAGTAGTGAAGCAAGTTGAGAATCAAGTTGGGAGACAAGCAAGTGGAAAGCAAGTGGGAGGCAAGTGGAATGCAAATTACGAATTTGACAAGCAGTGTATGTAGCCAACTTGCTTACCAGTACTTGCCTCCGGGTAAATGTTCTAGGCGAACGCAAATATGGATGAGTATGAGTAGGATATTAAGGTTATTCATAAACGTAGTAAAGTTGTAAACTGCGTAAATCTGTCAAATTTTCCATGCATGTTTTGACATGTATGAATACTCATTTTTTCTCAAGAAAATGGAAAATAACCTATAACTACCTACTGACATGTGGCAATTTCATTGAAATCACTCAATTCGATTTCATTGAAATCTATCAGGTCAAAGGATTTCGAAACTTTTTTTTGAAACTGTCCTTTTTCCTTTTGTAAAATTACATTTTTATTTCGTATTTCAAAGATTCGTGAATGGATCTTCAATAACTCTTTCAAAATAAATTCGGAACGAACCATATATTATAGATCTACATCTTAGCATTTTTGGTTGGATCGTGAAAAAGAATTTTGTCTTAATCGAATCAAAATTAACATTCCCTTTTGATTTTTTCACGAGTGAACGAATGATATTTTATTGTTCTATGAACCTTTGCCTTTTATACAAAAACTTCCAAAAAATGCCTGTCTGGTTAAATAAGTGCGGTCTACTATTAAATATAAAATAATTTTACGCTGGATAGCTATAACAGTACCTACCTCCCATAGAAGATAGAACGTTATTTTGGATTTTTTCATTATTGACTGAAGGATTTAAATGAAATTATTTATAAAAACTTCCAAAAAGCTCAAATTATATTACCTACATATTAAAATTACAAAAATTTTTTGAATATCCATTTTTTTCGAAAATTCGATATGTATCTCAAAATTGGTTTGGTGTCTGCCCCCCCCTGGACAAAATCCTGCGGGCGCCTATGCATGTAAGACTGAAATTTCAAAATAATTCATCAACCCATTTTTGAAATATTGAATTTTCAAAAAAAAATTTGAATCTTTTTTTTAAATCCAAAATTTATTTTTTAAAAAATTTTAGTATGCAGTATTATGTATTTATATTCTAACAAAGCTTTTTTTGCAAAAATTTTTATTGAAATCGGATAAGCGGTTAATGAGAAAACCAAAAATCAAAAAAACCGTTATATGGCAGGAACCGTTAATAAATGTTTTTGGTGATTTTTTTTCTTACTAAAAGGTACATCATATCTACAATAATACACTGATTTTTTTAATCAAAATCGTTGAAGCCGTTTTGTAGATAAATAAGCTTTTCCTTAACGGTTGTATGGCAAGTACCGTTATTTTTTGAGCTAAAAAAAAAAATTCCAATATCTTGAAAGTTACAAAAAACCTTGAGTTCAAAATTTGAACAAAATCGCTTCAGTGGCTTAGGCTGTAGGTTAAGGTACGGACAGACAGACAGAATTGTGCCATCCACTTTTTTCGTGTTCTCTATCATCGTAATGTCATGTTTGATTGGAATCTCAAAATTTTTTTTTGCACGAATCCAAAACTTGCCCTATAGTACCTATATCGCAAGTAAAAATGAGAATGATGATTTTTAGGTGAGTGCATCTTGATATAGAATACAAAAGCCTGGCAGGATTTTTTGGCACCCTTAGTGGCGATGAGATATTGAAAACAACGGTTTTTACATTTGTTGTGTCATGAGTAAGGCTAGTTCAATTCACTTAAATATAAAAAAAATGAGAAATGATGCTGGGTCATTTTTCCTTAGTCCCCAAGTTTTAATTTAAACGATTAATAGAACTCAAGATCAATTTTTTTTTAATATTGACTATTGCACGAAGAAAAATGTATTTAAAAGACCAAAACACTACAACCGGATCATTTAGAAAGTACAAAACTGATGCGATATGATAAAAAAGTCCTTTCCATTCTCCCGTCACGGTTTAAAAAATAATAAAATAAAAAAGAAAGCAAAAATAAAAATACGAAATAAAAATAAATGCTCAAACTCTTTCAAACTGTACTCGCAGTAATCCAAGGATGCGTCATAACATGATCCAAAGGTAGCCGAGCCTCCGGACTGAGAATTAGCAGCTGGGACATGAAATAACCGCCGCCTTGGACACATGGTCAGGAAGTTTGTGTTCGATTTTTATAATTTTCTTATAAGTTTCATCGTAGTCGGTTGCATGGAAGGGTGCTCGATCTACCAAAAGCTCAAAGCTCAACACACCCAGACTCCAGAGATCAACATTCTTCGTGTGTGGTTAAGCTTGATGCTTGAACCATCTGTGGTAGCAGGTAGTAGTGGTTCGCATCGAATTTCGCTCATGAGCCGACCCACCAAAGTCGGCGATCTTCATCTCGCCCTTGTAGCCCAGCAAAAGGTTATCTGGCTTGATGTCACGATGAATGACATCACGTTTGTGTAGATAGCGTAGGGCTGATGCAAGGGATTTGATGTAGGTGGCGCGTTTTGCTTCTCGTCGAAACGCTTCTTGGGCTGACTCTGCAGTTCTATGTACAGAGTTCCCTTGGGAGCGTATTCCAAGATCAAATAGATTCGGGCCTCGTAGAGTCACAGGATATGCGGATGTCGCAGATGTGATTGGATTTCTATTTCACGACGAACTTGATGTTCAACGTTACTGTTGTAGATTTGCTTCTTGAAGAGCACCTTAAGACCAGGGCCGGATTTAGAGGTCTGGAGGCCCCTGGGAAACAACATTATTTTTCAAATAAAATGAAAAATTTTTTCAGTCGAGTGTTTCAATAGTTTATTTCCAAAAAATTTCCATTTCTCGGTGAACCAATTAGGCCCCAGTTATAGCAATCATTGAAAATAATCATTGAAAATTTTGTTCTTCGATTTTGAGGTGTTAAGGAATAAAATCAGTTAATATATTGATAGAGGATTCTCAAGCTCAAGACTTAATTAATATTCCTAGCCAAAAAATTTTCAAATATGTCCATCCTTCCACATAAAAAGTCTGAATTTTTAAATGATTATTGGTATAAGGGAGTTCAATCCTTGAAATACTAAAACTCATTTTATATTGAAGGCCAAAATGAAAATTTTTGTTTGACTAGAAAAAATATTTAAAACAGGAGTTCTGTTTGTTTGACTAGAAAAAAAAATATTTAAGACAGGAGCTCTGTTTTGGCATTAATTTAATCACTGATTTCGCCTTTTAATCTACCTACTAAGAATCAATTATTAAAAATTTCAATGATGAGTTTCAATGATAGCTATAACTGGAGCCTTATTTCACTGTCACGTCAAAAGGTTAATCTGCATTCAGCAGTGAATTTGATAATAATTAGGTACTAACTATAATTCTGACAATTTTGTGTGCCTTTTGTCTCGATAGCTCTTGATCGATGCGTTCTGTGACTTTTTTCTGTTACACTGAACTCATCACTGATTTCGAATAAGTCTTTGAAATTCATATTCATAGACGATCAGCTGCATGCCTTCTCACTGAGTTTGATGTTTAATATATTTTCCGCGTAGTTGGAGAAGAGCAAAGCCAGAATTGAAGGTCTCTTGATTTTTATTGTGGCGTGTAAACAAATTCTTTGAACATTTTCGAAGAAAGTTAAAACTTTTTCGCAATACTGCATCGCTATTGAGAAGTTCTGTGGAACCTTTTTCATTATTTCATTTTTTACGCTGTCATCGGGCCAAATATCAATGTCATTTTTGAGACCACAAAATTCTGCTTGATCTTGATTCTGATAATCAGTTTTAGAAAAAGACTTAAGAAAAGCTGCACCTAAAAAAGCCCATAACCAATAAGAAAATAAGTAGTCGTTGAGTTGAAAGTCGAGCAATAGGAAACATTAGCAGAAACACCAAAAAGGCTATAGTAGGTACAGGTAAAATAGTACGAAAAGTCTTTCGAATAAAAAAAAATTTTTAGTACCATCATGAGATTTGGTGAAAACGTTTCATGAACTATGGGAATGAAAAATCAAAATAGTCTATACAAATATTTCACATGGAAGGGTGTTTTTTGAGGGGGGAGAGGGGGGAAGTTGTGATGTATCAAACAGAAAAATTAGCTTTGGTGTAACATTATCATATGACACATGTTTTTAAGGTAGTTTTAAATGTTGAATCTACTGACACCAAAACCAAGCCGATACGGCCTCCATGAAAAAAGTTATTGTCATTTTTACGTAAGGATTGCTATATTTTTAGTGTGAAAGTAAAATATTGCAGTAAACTAGTTGAAAATAATGGTCCGTCGATGAAACTTGGTGTCAATAGTTCATTTGTCAGGAAAAGATATAATAAGAAGAGTCTATAAAAATTTCTCATAGTACATGAACCGTTTCCACCAAGTTTCGTGATGGTACTAATTTTTATTTTACCTATTTTACCTGCACTACTATGGGGGTTAAGAACAGTGCACATGGAAAACGAGAAAAGTAGAGAAACTTCAAGCTGAGTATTA
Source organism: Dasysyrphus tricinctus (assembly GCA_963921185.1). Classification (NCBI taxonomy): domain Eukaryota; kingdom Metazoa; phylum Arthropoda; class Insecta; order Diptera; family Syrphidae; genus Dasysyrphus; species Dasysyrphus tricinctus. Next base: position 138,108,166 of record OY992530.1, on the reverse strand, counting down.
AAAATTGTCCAGTTACGTATGTAAGTACATGCACTCAAACAAATAAGAGATAAAAGCAGGAGTAAATTGAAGGAAATTATTATTAATCACAACCTCTCCGTAACCCTTTTTTATTATCAGTTTTTTTTTGTGCAGTATGTACTCGTCGGAATTTGAAAGTCTATTCATTGTGGAGGCCCCTGTTTTGTTGAGGCCCAGGGCTGTAACCCCAGCTGCCCTGCCTTAAATCCGGCACTGCTTAAGAGCAACCATGAACTTGAGCTCTTTCTCGCAAGCTAAGTAAACACTACCAGATTTCCCACGTCCAAATGGTCGGCCAATGTCGAAATTGGACAAAGCCCACACTTTCTTGCCATCAGTCTTTTGTCCTTAATAATCTCCATTTGGTGGATCTGAGAAGGATGATGTAGTTTGAGCTACTACTGCGACTGTTTCAACAGGTTTGCTGGGTGCAGTGGCAGTCAGTGATTTTGTATCATAAGTCGTTGGTTTCGATTCAGTCTTAATGTTATCGATAGTCACAGGAGGATTATTAGTGGATTTTGTTGAAGAGATAATTCTAGTCGCATTTGGGACGGTTTTTTTTAGTTTTATCAGTAGCATTCAATTGTAATTTGCCTGGGACTTGTTTGTCGATTTTTTTCTGGATAATACTGCCGATTGGCTTTGTTATAGCCGCTGCCACTGACTTAGCGTGTTGCATGCTGCAGCCGCCAACATTCCTCGCTGCATCAGAGTATTGGATTTTTTTTTTTTTTTTTAATTCAATTTTTATTTTTCCATTTTCTTAAAACTATCTTAAAGCTAGACAAAAATTCATAAAAACTAGCCTACTTATCAATATCTTACAACTAACTTACTGGCCCCATTCGGGCGCTCTAAGTTAAACTAATAACTTAATGCTAATGCCTTTCGGCTTAAGAACTATCTTAAAACTAGAATTCATTTTGGTTTTATTTTTCACCAAGAAGAATTGAAAAAAACTTGGTATCTTTATCTTTATTTTTGGTTTTCTATAAAACTTAAAAACTAAATAAAACTAAATTAAAACTAATTAAAACTAATTAAAACTAATTAAAACTAATTATAACTAATTAAAACTAATTAAAACTACTATAAAACTACTTAAAGCTACTTAGAAACTACTTACAAACTAGAACAGCCACAGCAAGCATTTTCGGGTTTTTATAATTTTTGTATTTATTTTTTTTTTTTATTGGTTTTATATTTTTTTTTGTGTTTTATTGGTTTTATAATTTTTTTTTTTTTTTTTTTTTTTTTTTTTTTTTTTTTGTGCCACCCTGACTGTCCCTGCTTAAAACTAACTACCTAAACCTATGTAAGTCGGCCGGGAAAAATGCATAGATAACTTTTATATATCCGAATTAAGTTCGTGTTCAGGTTTCAACCACCAGAACTGGTTCTCCTGCTTTACCCTATCTCTTCGGTCCCGATCGGACACAGTCCTACTGAACCGAAGGTGCTCCGCTCCGTGTTGTGCGAGGACGTCTCGACTGTAAAGGAGCCGCCGCACAGTGGGGCACCTTGTATGGGAGAGTGGAAAAAAATCCCTAAAAACTTAACCACCATACCGATTTTGATGAAATTTTCAGGCATGATAGCTATTAAGACGAAGAACCAATACAATAAATTTCCGCCCACTGCCACGCCTACTTAAAAAAAAAGTAATTTTTCGTTAAAATTGTTACAAATTTGGATGTTAACTAAACCTTGAAAAGCTATTTTTTTGGAAATTGAACTAGCAAAGTTCTTACAACGCCCATTTTGTGGGCGTTTTTCGACTTTTTTGTATGAAACCAGTCTTAATTCGATAAAATCTGAACTACATACATTATTCATTTCCATTAAATTCTGAGACATAACAAAGAACAGTATAAGGAATTATTACAGAAAATTTACAGTCACTGACACACCCACACAAAAATTTATATAACCAACCTTGGGGAGTTCTCGCTCTTTGAATCCTTTTGTGCATTGCTTTCTGAAGAGAAAGTTAGAAAATTAATGAAAATAGAATAAGTGTCTTGCTGAGATCGCAGCATTCTTCATAGTCATTAACTGGGCTTCCACTATGTCTAGTACACGATACCTCAGCGTCAACATTATTATTACTTACCAGTTTAACTTGGAATGTATCCTTCAACCAATTACGGAACTTATGACGAAGAATATCACGGTACCTATCGCGAATTGAATTTCAATAAAAAAATGTTTGGTAATCACTAAAAATATATTGAAGCTTTTTTCGCTTAAATGTCTCTTCTTTTTTTTAAATTAAATCCACTTAAACTGAATAAGCTATCGAAATAACACCTGAGAGCGTTACTATGTGGATTAACTAACAAACGAAGAATGAAACTGACAGTTAAGTTGACCTTTGAAATAGTTATTATCAAGTTATTAAGGGTTAACGGTATTTATTATTTTATATATTTACATACATGTGTATATCGTAATTTTAACTACCAAACGTTGTAAAATTTAATTTTGACAGTGAGTTTTAATGAAGAAATATTACTGATTATCATATTACACATTATTATATTGTTGAATAAAAACTACGATGTGACATCGTAACTTTCCAAATTATTCTTATATAAAACCCTTCTTATTATTATTTTGACGTTAAATTGTTAAAAATGGATTCTAAATATGTAGTAAAATATAAAACAAAATATTTCATATTTACCAATATTTTAGGGCCCCTAGCTTAAAACATCAATATCTTAATTTTTACTCTAATTTTTTTGTTTTAGTGTATGACTTTCCCGCACTTCAAATTCCCCTGAAAATTGAATCCGGACGGTTCCGGATACGTTCTTTGCTGGAAATTGTTCCTTACACTCTACACTATCCGCCAAAAGCAACGGGACCTTGGCGGCAAATGGCGCTAGTACTTAAAACTTTATGAGACTAAAAATAATCGCTAATTTTGGGTGTTTTTCTCTTCAAATATTTCTTATATAATTTTTCCCGCTCAATAAAAGTATTAGTATTACTTATTGGTATATCTTAATCCCATAAATAGAAGAATCATTAAAAAAATTTAAGAATTTAGTGTAAACGGATCGTTCGAAAACCACCCCTGATTTTATCTATTTCTCCTCATTTTCAACTTTGGGTGATAAACTCCGGGCTTACATATATTTTATCTGCAAACGGTTATCATTTCTTGATTTAACAACTATTTTACTATAAGAAACGAATAATGAAACATAAAAATTGATACTTTTGAAAATTGAATTTTTTCCACGTTTTCCCCACTGTGCGCCGATCTACAGTTCTACGGCCGACGTGGTAGATTAGCGGAACCGCCGCTCTATCCTGGATCAGCCCTCGACTGTCTAAATAGAGGAATGCATCGGGCGGAATAAAGCCGCTTAGACGTACACTCTCATAATAATCGTTTTTAGGGTAATAAGCCCCAAAAATTAAGCTGTTGGTCGAGGACATTGCTCTTGCAATGTGACCTCGAATAAGCTTCAGCAAGAAATTATCTATCCTGTTTATGTTGGCGCCGTTGTATAGAACCAGGTTAGAATAATAATGTTTGTACTCCGACTCTGGTGTTCTGTGTAATCCAAGGCAGCGTCTAAGACACTGCCTCTCAAACACCCGAATCTTTTCCATTTGAGATGGGGCAACATTGAACCAAACCGGGCACCCATAAGCAATCATCGGCCGTATGAGGGCCATGTAGCAAATCACCTTCACCCTGCTGTCAAGCCGGCTGCTATAAAACAACTGTTTCGTCAGGGCAAAAGCTCCCCTAGCCCTGGACAAAGCAGCATTTATATGTCTGTCGAAATACAAATACTGATCCATCCAGATGCCAAGGTACTTTACTACACTTTTACTCGCCAGTGGCTGTCCACTTGGCCCTACGATCACCAGCTTACGCCAGTTCTTTCTCGTATCCCTTGTAGCTCCACGCAACGGAGTCCTAAACAAGATAGTTTCTGATTTCTGAAAGTTGATTTTCAACTTCCAGTCATCGCAATATCGCTGAATCTTTTCGAAGTCACGCTGCAAAAGAATTCTGATGACCTCGACTTTTGGAGCTGTTCTGTACGCAATTAGATCGTCGGCATACGCAATTGCCTGAGTTAGACTACTTATCAGATCGCTGGTGTAAATGCTGAATAGAATCGGCGAGTTGACCGCTCCCTGCTGAAGACCATTTTTGATATTAAAGGTTGTGGCAGAAGTCACATTGCCACTCTTGACAACAAACTTTCTACCATTGAGCATAGCATAAAGGATATATAATAGTGGTTTACTAATGCCAAGTCTGGTCAGCTTTAGATAAAGACCCTCTAGCCATACGGTGTCGAAGGCCTTCTCCAAATCAACCAGACAGGCACCCGTACACTGCTTTTTAGATTTGTTCCATTGGACATCAGAAACGAGTTTAGAAGCGGCATGAATGGTGTCATGTCCCGCCTTAAAACCGAACTGATTATCCGGTATGATATTATTGTCCTCTGCCCACTTAGACAGAGCTCTATTGATAACTTTTTCGAATACCTTGCTGATACTCGGAAGAAGACTTATCGACCGGAGATTCGCCGGATTGGAGTTGTCCTTTCCCTTTTTCGGGAGAGGATGCACCACAGCTGTCTTCCACCGCACTGGATAATATGCATTATTCAGAGCGTTGTTAAATAAATAAATAAATAAATTGGGTGGCGCAACAGCTCGTGGAGAACCAGGGCCTAGTGACTTACAACTCACAACCATTCCTGTGTGCGTGTTTGTTGGCAGGCATGGAGGGGACCTACAGTTTTTTGCCGAGTCCGAACGGCTAAATGAGAAGCACTTTTTCATGACAAGTATACTCTTGGAGGATTTGTCAGTTCCTCGCAAGAGGCAGTACCTCGAATAAAACATTTCTGTTTTTAGGTGGCACGGCTGGGAATCGAACCCACACCTTCGGCATGACAGTCCTACGCACTAACCATCAAGCCACGAGGTACTGCAGAGCGTTGTTAAACAGTGTGGTATAAATGTCTGCTGCTTCTTGCGGTAAATGTCGAAGTACAACGTTGGATATGCCATCAACTCCTGCTGACTTCTTTTTCTTTAATGAATCGAAGATGAGCTGAAGCTCCACCTTCGTAATTAACAGGGAACTGGCCCCATTTCGCTCGGCGATTATGGCGTTTGCCAAATGATCTTCATTGAACCCGGTGAAACCGAGGTTCTCTGATCGCCATTGCCTTATGTCATTCCGAAGGTAGGAGTGGTGGAGCAAGGCTCTATTTTCCTGGTCATGGTTTGGGCGAATGCATGCATTCACCTTGTACACTTGCTGGAAAGCAGCCCCCACAGCCTCCACTTTCTCCTGCGGATCTTCTACAATAAAGAGGTCATCGTCCAAGACGGCGTCCTCTGGATCAATTCCTGCTGTCAGAAGTTCATCTCTGTTCTCTGTCGTTCTCTGGAGCTTAAGACACGGAAGGTCGTTCTGATCGTTCCTTCTAAATATCTTGTTAATTTGGGGAAACATACTCGGGTCGCTAGAAATAACAGCCCGAATTTTGTTATCCCAATACAAACTAATCGACAACCGATAATTTTCTTTTATTAGTTGGTTGATGTTCTTGATCGACGACTTTTGTGTCCTAATCTCCAGATTGTGTGGGTCAGTAAACCGTCGGTACAAGAGTTTAAGTCTTGTCAGCAGTCCACTTTTTTGTCTGTGTAATGCGTCAATGGTCGCATTCCGGTACATGTCGGTTGCGTCCCGATGTTTGTATTTTGGTATTGTTCTGTCCATTGTTCGTTTGATCGTATCGTCCATTTATTCAAGGTATTGGTCTATTTCGTTATTTGTCAAATTCCTGTCATTTGATGGGGATATATTATTCGAACTGATTTCGCTCGATAAGACGTTGGTAAAGCGTGGCCAGTGCACCTTACTGTAATTGTAAGTATGCACAGGCACATACTCATCCAACTCCACGAGCTCGTTCGGAAGCTGTATTACGGCGGCGAGTCCGCAGTGGTCACTGTCGTACTCGATCGTTCGTAAACAGTTTCTTGGTCTTTGACCCACAGTGTCCGTAATTGTCAGTCTTGAGTCTATTAGCAATAGATCCAGATAGGCACCGCTTCTTGGAAACGATGGCCGATCCGTAGCCAGCAGGTCGGCACCATATTCAGTGTTATATTGACTCAACCAATTAAAAAGATGAATACCTCTTGGATTCTGTATTTGATTTCCCCAATCTAGGTGTTTGGCATTCAGATCACCCGCCACGAGATAGTAATTTTCTTCCAAGCTCAAGCGTAGACATTCGAAAAGTTTTTCAAGCTCTGTCATAAAATCAGTTGGCTGAGGTGATTCCGGTGCATAAGCCGCGATCACATACATTCGCTTCCCCTGTTGGAGAGGAATGCACACGATGCACGCCTCTAATAGCCGAAATCTGCGCAGATCACTATTATATATAACTTTATGATTAATGCCTTTTCGTATGAAGATTGCGACGCCCCCCCCTTGAGTGGAGTTGGGTCGATCTCTTCTAACGATATTGTAATTGTTGTTAGTCAACTTATGTTTCTGGTTCAGCTTAGTTTCGCTGGCCATAAACACAGAATATTGGATATTTTCTCTTCCTGTGGGCCGCTTAAGCATGCTGAATATTTGAGCAAGGCAGTTGAGAATCAAAGGGCACGGAAGTGCCCAGCCAAGTTCACTGCACTATCAAAGGGCACGGTAGTGCCCATCAGCCTAGTTCGCGGCACTACACCCTTTTTACAGGAACAAACTCAGGCGATTTTTAACCCCCCTCTAACTTCAGTACCAACAAAGTCAGAAACTTCAAATTCGGAGTATTTGCTGAACTGATCAAACACAGGAGGCTCACTAAATTTCAACTCTTTAACATTAGTAATTCCCGAGATATAGGACTTCAAAAATCGCAAAAACCGTAACTGACTGACTCACTGACTCACTGACAGATCATCAAAATTATGGAGCACTTCCCGACATCGTAGAAACTTGAAATTTCGCGCAACGGTAGGCCTTGTGGTACATACAAAGGAAAAACTCGAAAATCTGCAATTTTCTATTCAGGGGGCGTGGCATCCACCCACTTTCTTAAATATTCTATTAATTATATGGAGCCTTTTCGATTGTTGTAGAACAATGAAAATTGGTAAGTTGGTAGGGTTTGAGGTATTTAGAAAGAAAAAAATTGAAAAATTGGAATTTTCCATACAGGGGGCGTGGCATCCACCCACATTCTTAAAAATTCTTATAAATTATATGGAGCACTTGCAATTGTTGTAGAACGATGAAAATTTGTAGGTCGGTAGGGCTTGAAGTACTTAGAAAGAAAAAAATTGAAAAAGTGAAATTTTTCATTCAGGGGGCGTGGCATCCATCCACTTTATCAGAATTGCTATTATCTATATGGAGCACTTTCGGTTGTCTCAGAATTATGAAACTTTAGGGCTTGATTTTCATCTGGCAAAGTAAATCTTTGCAAAAAGGAGTGAAATCACAACAAAAATATAAATGTTAAAAAAAGAGCCAAGTTCTTATATGTACAAGAAATCTGTGCGTAAAAATTCAGCCAAAAAAAAGTAATGAAATCTAAAATATATGCCAAGTTTTAAGTTCATGAAGTTTAATATCAAATATCTTGAGTAGATTAATATCGAAACAATTCCAAATCATGACATAAATTTGGTATTGAATAATTACTGATTAAAATTTGGTGGATTTAGCAGCCGTGTTCTAAGGATGGACTAACTGACCGGCGGTACTGTTATTATTATATGTAATATATAACCCCTAAACAATTTTCAGCCTTAGTAAATTCATTGCACCACCATCGTAGAGATACAAGTTTGATAACATATTTAAGACTCCTGTTCTACAGTTCGCTTGACTGACCACAGTATGTGGGTGTGCAAAACCTTTCTTACCAACTGGCCAAATATCAGCTTTAATAAATTCAGAGCATTTTTTGGCGCTGGCTCTCCGTCTATAAGTCTCTATGTAATACATATTCTTTATCAGGGGTAGGTAATTCTGGCCCTTGCAAGGAAGTAACAAATCATTCAAGAGCATCTTTTATCATGAAAAAGTACTTCTCATCTTATCCGTTCAAACTGTGGACTCACCGTAAATTTGTAGGCCCCTTCATTCCTGCCGATAAGGCGACAACACTGACACATAAATGACTGAGAGTTCTAAATCATTAGGCTCTGGCACGGCCACCTGGTTCTCCAAGAGCTGTCAAGCCACCAAATTTATTTATTTTTAATAATTGAAAATCTAATAGAAAATAGAAGATAATTTATTTGAGCGTTGAGTCCTTAAATAAATGGTACTTGCTATTGCATGGAACTGTGATACTTAGTTTCACAGACACCCGTTATTTATGATGTCAAAATATAAGTATTAAAATCTTATTTCGCTTAACATGTGTCAAAAACAAAACCAATTTGCAACTTTTTTTAGGTATATTCCCTTTTTGACTTTCCTTTAAAGTGTGAGTTTATTCCCTTAAAGTTAGGGTAGATATATACATTTTACCAGGACACACCGAGACCATGTGAACATTCCCTTCTTTGAGTCGACCGAGGCCAAGCAATTCTTTATTATTTGGATTTGATAAATTGACTAAATTATTTATATATTTTATGTACAGTACAAACTTTTTTTTGATGATGCGACAGTTTATTTTTATGGAGTGTCCTTAACGTAATTATTCATTTGCCTCCAGCTAGAAGAGAAGCATTCAATTCATCCCAGGCTATGGGTAAATGACTGGTGGTTCGTGTTTTCAATGGATGTGACAATGTATATTTTCTTTTAGATTTTTTTTTTTTGTGAATTATTAGCCCACTTTGAGGCTATCTACTTTGTACGTTTCATATTGTGTCTTCGTACATTTTGGGGGGGAGAGAATATTTCATGTAAGTTATAGGTACTGATATTTTATCAAAGTGTATTTTATTTATTCACATCACGATTTTTGAGCAAAAAGTTGTTATAGAAAAAGTATATCAAACTTTTGCCCATAAATCTATAAGAATAATCAAAAGACAGAATGATAGAAATTAACTTTGTCAATCAATAAAATGTGGAAACTTTTGACAATGACGAAAGACTTCAATAATTCAATTCTGCAATGGGCTATTTTATTGAAACCCATGTACATACTTTATAATAAAAAAATCATTAACAAAAAAAAAATAAACTTAATCAAAGACAAAGTGGTTGAACGAGTGGATAGAGCTGAATTTTGTTTTTGTTGGGAATAAAATATATTGTGGACCTGGATGAACTTTTCGTCAACTCATAATGGGCTTTATTTAGAAGCACTTGAGCCAAGTGTGCTCTCATGTTATAGGAAAGCTCATTTAAAAATTGTACTCTAGTTATGGATTCATTGATTCAAATTTGGTATGCAAATGCATTCGAAGATTTTCTAGTTGCAATAATCCTTAAGATGATTAGCCTTAAATAAACTGCTCTCTAAAGCACTGGAGAGTGCTAGAACGCCACTTCGGCCCTAGGCTCAATGAAAGGAAAATCCCTATGCACACCTCCATGTGGTAGAGAGTGGGTAACGTTAACGTGCAGGCATAAGGCGGAAGAACGGAAGGTTGCGGTCAACGGCATGATAGTCTGGAAGCGGAAGAGCCTATCTTGAATGGCCAACGGCAGCAGAAAGTAGCGTCTGTAGTCCCATTCCCATATTGGCTGCAGTAAACCGCACATCGGTGCAAATCAAGACGCCATAATAATAAATGAATCGTCGAAAAATAGAAGAAGTATTTCAAGAAGCGGAAATGTTACTTTTGATTACCGCATACGTACGAAAATAGGAGCATGGAACGCTAAATCCTTGTACAGCGAAGGTAGATACGAGCAAAAGTTGAGCGTGAAATGCTCCACCAAAAGATCAGCATCTTGGGCATTATTAAAACTAAGTGGAGAGGAAGAGCTGAACACAGATGTGACACCGGACGAAGGAGAATACTGAATTCCGGGGAGGATGAAGGAGAGTGTTGCCAAAAACTGATGCATGGTGTTGGAATTACATACGTTGAACGAAGAAGCAAGGCGTAGTCTTATTTCCTGGGAGCCCATTCCTGCGAGATTAATGAAAGCAAGGTTTCGATCAATAATTCGTAAGATAACAATTATTCAGTACTACGTCCCCACAAATAAAGCGACCGTGACCGGGGAAGGCAAAACCGCGCTCTACACTCATCTTAACTTGGTTTACAGGAGTGATCCGAGAGCCGATATCATAGTCGTCATAGAATGACGATAAGTTGGATCAGAAGATTACGTTCTGGAGCACGTGATAGGAAAAAATGGCTCGCGGTCATGGAACGAAAATGGCGATTTGTTTGTCGACTTTTGTAACGAGAATCGTCTTGTGCTAGGTGGAACTGCATCTAAGCATAAGACGTGCAATTCAGTGTGTGATGGTCGAAGCATAAACATGTGGGAAGCGACCACCATTTGGCTCTGATGAATCTCAAATTACGCACCGCTGCCGTATAAAGACAAACGCAAGATGCAGCAAGGAGTCAAAAATTCAATACGAATGCCCCCAACATTTGTCGTAACTATGCCACCTTTAACGACAAATATTCGTCAGTAAACGGAATTCAACACTGCAACAATTTATGAGGTGCAGGGTGAAGTAAGACGTGTTTTTATGGAGGCTGGATCCGAACCGAAAGAGGTAAAGACTGGATGTATCCCAAAACACCTGGGATAAAATCGAACTTCGCAAATCGTTGAAAATCCAAATAAATGCCGAAGCAGATGCTCAATGAAAGGCAGAATTGCGAAGCGAGTCATTGCACATAAGATGGTCTATCGCTGTGTGAGACGTGACAAGAGGGTGAGGTTAGATGGACTTGCAGATTATGCGGAAAACGCTTCAAGAAGAGGAGATATCGGGGAGAGAATTGTACCAAATATCCAAAGATGTTATTGGGAAAAAAAGCAACACCAAATATCCTGTAATGGATGTGGATGGCACACTTTTGGTATCAATTGAGGATCAGCTACGCAGATGGAAAGACCATTTTTGTGCCCTGCTAAATGAGGATTCATTTGAGCAGAGTGCTGACTTGCCCCAACTAAACGAGATGCAGGTCCTATAGGGGTATTGAAATGGAACCCCCGTTAGAATCGGAATCCAAATATAAATAAATCTCCTCAAAAATAAAAAGGCAGCTGGACTTGACGGAATACCTCCTGAAAGCCGATACCGCAAAAACGGCTAGTATTTTACATCCGTTGAAACAAATCATTTCGGAAAACTTAAGCTGTCCCCAAAACTGGAGAGATGGTGCGATTGTTAAGCTGCCAAAGAAAGGTGACCTTAAGAATTGCAATAATTGGCGTGGTATCACCGTTATGTCCGTTTTCGCCAAACTAAAGGCAACCATCATTCTCGAGCGGATAAAGGATAGAATCGAGTTAACACTCAAGAGGCATCAAGCTGGCTTCCGCAGTGGTCGGTCGTGTGTCGACCATATCAACACCCTGCGTATCGTCCTCGAGCAGTCGATGGAATTTCAATCACCGCTTCACCTCATGTTTGTGGATCTGCGAAGACTTTCGATCGAGTTAACCGAGAATGTTTATGGAGATCGTTGCTTGGTATAGGAATTCCACCAAAAATTATTGCCATTATTAAAGAGTCCTACAACAACGCAAGGTGTTTTGTTTTACACAATGCAATGTGCAGCTATCCGACTCCTTCGTAGTTCGTAGTGCAACAGGATGGAGGACAAGGGGATGTTCTATCGCCAATTCTCTTCCTGCTGGCGATGGACGTCGCATTGATGGCCAGTGTTGGTACAGCTGAGCGACAGGGCATTCAATGGAGACCGTTCGAAACGCTCAGTGATTAAGACTATGCCGATGACATATGTCCACTGGCATATAACATCAGTGGGCTGAACGGGATGTGCCAATCATTGCAAATGAAGGGAGAGTCGAGTTGTCTAAGGATAAACAGCAAAAATAATGCTCACAGGCAGCTCCACACATCAGCGTATTATTCTACAGGAGACCCCAGTTGAAGAAGTTGAACAGTTTAACTACCTTGGCAGTATTGATTCTGCAAACAGTGTATGGATCTGGACGTTAAGATTAGAATAAATAAAGCTCGTGCTGTCTTCGGTACTCTGCCCCCAATTTCGAAATCCAGTCAAATCTCCCTACGCACTTAGCTGAGATTCTTCGAATTCAATGTCAAATCTGTGCTGTTATATGCTTGTGAAACCTGGAAAGTCACGACTACCATCTCAAAGAAATTGCAGGCTTTTGTGAACCGTTGTCTATGCCATATTCTAAAAATTCGCTGGCCACAAATTATATCAAACGAGGAATTGTGGCGCAGGACAAGTCAAGAGCGGCTGGACGTTGACATACGAAAGCGTAAATGGCAATGGATTGGTCACACACTGAGGAAACCAAACGATGAAATTGCAAAGCAGTCATTTGAATGGAATCCTCAGGGTGCACGGCGGGTTGGAAGACCAAGAACAACATGGAAATCAACAGATCTAGCAGAAGCAGACTCCCAAAGAAAGACGTGGCCACAGTTAAAATATCTATCTGCAGACCGTGAAGGATGGAAACGATTTGTTGGCGCCCTATGCCCCAACCGGGGTTACAGGACTTGATGATGATGATGATGGCTTGTGAAACCTGGATAGTAATGCCTACAATTTCGAGGAAATTGCAGGCTTTTGTTAATCGCTGTCTGCGCCACATCCTATAGGGATTCGCTGGTCACAAATTATATCAAACGAGGAATTGTGGTGCAGTACAAGGCAAGAGCGACTGGACGTCCACATAAGGAAGCGTAAATGGCATTGGATTGGTCACACATTGAGGAAACCAAACGATGAAATTGCAAAGCAGTCCCTTGAATGAAATTCTCAGTGTGCACGGCGGGTTGGTAGGCCTGTTGAAATACCTTGCAGCAGACCGTGAAGGATGGAGACTTTTTGTTGACGCCCTATGCCCTAGCTGGGGTTAAAGGACACGATGATTATGATAATTCACAAATGGGTTGCCAACAATCATTCGTGACCTTGTAAGACATACATTTGTACATTCAAATCAATCATAAAAAAAATGTACATATGACCATGTGACTCAAATCTTGAAACTAAACATAGTTGCCACTTTATCTTGATCCAGTGGCCTTTCAGAATATATAAATTTTTTGCGAATATCCTGCCAATGAGGTGCCATGAATCGATATGACCTTGACACAAAAATTTATTAAGTTCCACTAAAAAATGCACGACTAACCAATTACAGACAAGACAGTTTTCTAAAACTAGTTGACCTTTTTGACCAATTACTAATAATTTGATGGCATAATTTTCTGCGAAGTCTTGGGGTAATCTATACAAAGTACCCTAAAATCCCCGGATTCGTTTTTTGTATAGATGCAACTAAAGAGGATAGAACTTTATCAAAGGTATTTTTCAACGTTGAATCTAATGACTGCTTTTCTAAATTCGTCTATACAAAAAGCCAATTCGGCGATTTTGGGTGACTTTGGATGTGCTGTTGAGTTTATAATTCTGCGTCGTTGCCAATTTTAATATCTTTTAAATGCATTTTTCTTAAACCTCAGAACCTACATATTTTTTCAACATTTTTAATATTCATTATAACTTGTCAATACACATATGAGGCTCAGAAGGGTGCAGGGAAATAACTTCACTGGGAAATAGCTTCACATGGGAAAAAACTTCACCACTAGTGGGACATAATTTCACTTTTTTGAAGTAAAGTTATTTCCCACTGCAGTTCAATAATAATTTCATCTGAAAATTGCGTGAAGTTATTTCCCAGCTATGATATGATAAAAATTACATTAATGTAAAATTGCGTTGCTTTAAATCCAGATTCTTTAAATTCAAAAGAAACTTTGCCTTGCACCTACCCCAAATCCTATAATGTGCCCTACCAGGGAGGTTACATACCTGTTTATTCGCCGTTATGCTGGGTGCTAGCACTGTATTTATGTAAGGCAAAGCATTACGGCGAATAAACAGTGCCTGGGCACACTTTAGGATTTGGAACAGGTGCGAGGCTGGGTACATGCAGTTTCTTTTGCATTTAAAGAATCTGGATTTAAGGAAACACACATTAAAGTGAAATTAATTCCCACAAAAAAGTGAAATTATTACTCACCTTCAGTGGGAAATAATTTCACTTCAAAAAAGTGAAAAAATTATTTCCCACTAATGGTGAAGTTTTTTCCGATGTGAAGTTATTTCCCGGTGAAGTTATTTCCCTGCACCCTCAGAGGAGTACATATGTACCTATTCATGTACATTATGTAAACTTAGTAGTAACGACTTTCAAATAATTAATTTGTATAGTTATTTCCTTGCATCATCGCTGGCTTTTTTGCTCGTCAAAAAACGATTTTAAAAATAATGGTTAATGTGACAACTTAGATCTTGACATCATTACTTTTTGTTACTCAAAACCTAAGTAGGTATAGTGTTTAAAACTCTCAAGTGGCGCAGTGTGGTATATTCAAATTGAAAACCGTATAATTTAAACTCATTAAAAGCAAAGTTATAGATAGAAATAGAAATGCTCTGTTGCTGTCAAGCAAGCAACAAGGTTATGGTGTTGGAGGGATTGGCTTGGGTGGTTAAAGTGACTGGCATTGCGGCAGTGGTCGCACACTAAAGGACGAAACTCTTGACATTTAAGTGGGTGCGGTTGTTTTGCTGATGTTGACTTTGACTGGCATGCTGAATGATTTATTATAACGCATTTTCAACTATGGCCTCTGTGATTATATTTTGCTTGATTTTCAAATTGTTTGTGAATTTCTTAACGCACAATGAATTTTAATTACATAATATTAAATAACTTTTATAATTATTGTTATATGTGTTATTTACTTAACAAAAGGTTTTTAATTCACATTGTGCGAGAAATTGCTTCAGACTTCGAAATAATTACACTAGCATAAGAATAATGAAGAGAATGATGGCTGACAACTAAGTACTTATTATATTACGTAAGCTTTTAATTTATAAAATAATTTCCTTTAGCCTGGTGGTTTCTTCTCATTGTTGGATGGAAATTTTCATCTGCCCTCTTGATTCTCGGAGACAATTAAATTGAGATTACACTTTTAATTTGATTTACATTTTGGCTAACAACTTTCTCGTTTTGTCTCGCATAATTATTCCTGTTTTTCTCTCTTGTGTATAGATATACAATGTAGAAAGGTTGGATAAATTGTGATGCTTTTTTGTTTCCAGCTGAGGTAGGTCAGCGGAGTCCAGGGTTTAACCGTAGAAAGCGAAAACTCGGTTTGTAGAGAGTTCAAAACTCCAAGTTCCAAAATACAATATATCGTTTATTTACTGATAACTTAACAAATTATTTCATATACTTTTACAATATTCCTGATCTTATAATAAACTAACACGTTATTTCATATACTTTAAATTGCGGGAGTAAATCCCTTACCCTTTACGTAGCTAAAGACAGCGAAGTTTGGGATGGAGTCCCTAGTCTTTAGCAACGGCGGATAGCTGAGACGGCGACGGTTGGGATAGAGTCCCTAGTCTGCAGCGGAAATACGGTCGGTGTTAAGACAGCGAAGGTTGGGATAGAGTCCCTAGTCTTAACTATGGCGGTGAAGAATATTATGCTAAGACAGCGAAGGTTGGGATGGAGTCCCTAGTCTTAGCGATGACGGCGGAGAAAAGAAACCTTAGACAGCGAAGATTGGGATAGAGTCCCTAGTCTAAGTTTCTCGGAAACGGTGGGGAGTTAAGACAGCGAAGGTTGGGATAGAGTCCCTAGTCTTAACGAAAACGGCGGAAAATAGAAGTCTTAGACAGCGAAGGTTGGGATAGAGTCCCTAGTCTAAGCTTCACGGAGAGTTAAGACAGCGAAGGTTGGGATGGAGTCCCTAGTCTTAACGAAAACGGCGGAAAAATAGAAGTCTTAGACAGCGAAGGTTGGGATAGAGTCCCTAGTCTAAGCTTCACGGAGAGTTAAGACAGCGAAGGTTGGGATGGAGTCCCTAGTCTTAGTTTCTCGGAAACGGTGGGGAGTTAAGACAGCGAAGGTTGGGATAGAGTCCCTAGTCTTAACGAAAACGGCGGAAAATAGAAGTCTTAGACAGCGAAGGTTGGGATAGAGTCCCTAGTCTAAGCTTCACGGAGAGTTAAGACAGCGAAGGTTGGGATGGAGTCCCTAGTCTTAACGAAAACGGCGGAAAAATAGAAGTCTTAGACAGCGAAGGTTGGGATAGAGTCCCTAGTCTAAGCTTCACGGAGAGTTAAGACAGCGAAGGTTGGGATGGAGTCCCTAGTCTTAACGAAAACGGCGGAAAATAGAAGTCTTAGACAGCGAAGGTTGGGATAGAGTCCCTAGTCTAAGCTTCACGGAGAGTTAAGACAGCGAAGGTTGGGATGGAGTCCCTAGTCTTAACGTTGACGGCGAAGGAGTAGAAACTAAGACGGCGAAGGTTGGGATAGAGTCCCTAGTCTTAGCTTGTCGGAGGAGGCAAGGATGTTAAGACAGCGAAGGTTGGGATAGAGTCCCTAGTCTTAACTAATGATAAAGGAGGGGAAAACGGAAGGGGGTTTTTAACGGCTTACGCCAAAAGGTTGTGAAGCTACTACCTGGTATAAATAATAGCCAGCAGTGTGCTTCGTATTAGTTTTTACACTAATGTTTGAGATATGTTCCTTTCCCTAGTACACTTGATTGGTACTATGACACAATGGCAAGAAGAATCTGATTTTTGATGAATTTGTCACCTCTACTTGTTGATTCTCGAGCTAGGAGTAAATGTTAACTATAAACACGACAAACGATATTTATTTGCTGACGTTGACAAGCGAAATTTATTTGCTGACGTGTGCCGACAACCTCCAGTGGGTGTCCTCTTTTGCAAATTTGCGTGGGCGCCGCAGAGTATGCAATGATTGTTGCTCAATTCATTTGATGGAGTAAGTATAGTGGAATCTCGGCGTTTTGTACTTCTGTATCCCATGGTCCGGGCAGTAAAAGGTGTAACTTCGTTACATTCCCCCCCTTTCTTCAGCAGACGAGACCTCTCGTCGTGATTCTTTTCTGGAATGAAGAGCTATTCTAATAATAGCTAAAATATATATATTACTTTTTTTTTTTTTTTTTGGTATATATTTTTTTTCTTTCTTTTTTTTTATATCTTTTATATACTATTTTTTTCTTCTATCTATTTTTTTTCTTTTGCATATTTTCGTTTTTTTATTTATTTATTTTTTTTTTTCGGTACTATATTTTTTTATCTTGTTTTAATTTTTTTCATTTTTAATTTACATAGGTATACATTTTTTTTTTTTTTTTTTTGTTGTAAGAATAATAAAATAAACACGGTGGAAAGAATAAAAAAGAATGATCGGCGGCGGTCAGCTTGGATATCAAATTTGTAGAGCGGGTCGTGCGGTTGACACGAATTGGTTTTCGGATCTCGGTTGCTGGGTTTGCTGCGGTTCGGTCCGCGGGTGAGCTACACGCTCGATCGATAACAGGCAGTTCACTTTTTGTTCGGTCGATGTTTGACACATTTTTATTTCCGGGATAGCAATCGAAGCTGGTTGGCTTCGTTCGGAATTCGGTGATAGTCTTAATGACAGCGGAGTTCCACACTTCATGACAGCTAGATTTCGACAAAGCTCAAGCGATGGATTCAGAGAAAAATACTCTGGTCGACGGTTCGGATCGATGGTCGGGCTTTGAATGACGAAAGCTGCGGTCTGCCTATCTTCATTAATATGTATAAAATCGGCGGCGGATCTTGAAGATGGCTGATAGTTCTCTTGTTTGACCGGGAGTCGAGAAATCACTGAGCAGGCATGGTATATTTCTTCGTCTCTTTCGGGTGGAGATTGCATCGGCGGCGGCATCTGTGGCAGTGATATCTGCGGCGGTGGCATCTGCGGTGAAATCTGTGACGGCGGCGGCGGCTGCGGTGGGGGCATGGTTTATTGCTTCGTCTTTGCGGGGTTTATTTATTACAACTCGGAGTTGCGGCGATGGCATCTTCGGCGGCTGCGGCGGCATTTGCGAAGGCATCTGCGGTGGCATAGTGATAACGGCGACGGGATTTCTATGGCATGAGCAGTCCTTCGTTAATATGCCATCTACTCCGCAATACGAGCAAAATGGCTTAAAACGGTCTATGGCACGTCTCCTTTCGGTGCCCTCTCTGCTTACAGTTCCAGCAATGCGTATTTCGATTATAAGGAACTTCTACTGACGGGCGGACGGACGGGCGAATTGCTGGAGGGGAAGAGGTCGGATCCGACGGGGGGCGAAAACTTCGTTCGTCATTCTTAATCGATTCGAATTCTTCGGCGATGTATGTCAATTCGTCCAGTGTATTAAAATCCTGACGGCGGATATACAACCGATACTCTGGGTCGCATATTATCAAAAAATACGGTCGATGTTGTCGGTCACAGAAAAGCGGGGGTGCTGCCTTATCAAGTACTGAGCTGATAGTATATAATCTTTGGCCCTTTCGCGGGGTCCTTGACGTTTGTGCAATATTTCCTCCTCTAGTTTTGTGTAAATACCTAGCAGGCAGGAAATACCTTAAGAACGCTTCTTGGAAATCTTTCCAGGTAACAAAACTATCACCTTTTATTCGGAGCCATTGTAAAGGCGGTTCCGCGGAAAAGCTCAGGCAGTGTCCGTAACATATCGTTGGGCGGGATGTTGTAGCATCGAGTCAGCTCGGTTAACCTCTCAAAGAATTCCAACGGATTTCCGGAGGAATCGAATCTTAATCCCCATTTTCGGACCGTGTTCATTATCTCAGCCTCGTAGCTCAACGTGAGTCGGCTGGATGTTGGGTTTGGGTCCAATCTCGATGGCGGCGGCAGTTGCGGCGGCAGTGTAGATTCAGGGAGAGAATAATTGCTTCTGGAGGTTTGCGGTCGGTGAGCAGATGTCGTTTGATAGACCTGAGGGTAAGCTGGTGGATATATCGGAGTAGGCATGAAGAATGGTTTCGTCGGTTCTGGCACGGTTAAGAATGACGAGGTTTTAAACGGGGCTGGTGGAACTTGAATACTGATGTGGCTCTTGAATGGCTGCGGGTCAGTTGGCGGGATTTCTTCTTCTTCGTCGTTTCTTTTTTCTACGACGTTTTCCCACTCTGCACACAGTTTTTGTGTGGATGCGTGCTGACGGAGTTCCTTAAAATGTTTGCTCAACCTTTTGCGCAGCGTCGGCATCGTACCACTGGTGTCCAGGTTTCGGTCTTGTAACACTTTGATAATCTCGGATTTCTTTAAGAAATATATGAACCCCAGGTTCTTATACGGGTGATGTCTTCCATCTGAGATTCGTCAGAATCGGATTCGGACATGGTGAAACGGGTAGGCGGTGGATCGGTATACGGGTCGGTGGAACTTTTTCGAAGGGTCACGGTGAGTCGGTGTCTGGTTACGGATAAATCTTTCCAAAGGACTTTTCGGAGAAAAACGGGTAACGGCGGTGGACGGTGTTGCCTTCGAAAGATTTATGGTCGGTCGGTGGGAGTTCGGTTGAACCTTCTAAAAGTCCCTGCTCGGGCGCCAAAATGTGATGCTTTTTTGTTTCCAGCTGAGGTAGGTCAGCGGAGTCCAGGGTTTAACCGTAGAAAGCGAAAACTCGGTTTGTAGAGAGTTCAAAACTCCAAGTTCCAAAATACAATATATCGTTTATTTACTGATAACTTAACAAATTATTTCATATACTTTTACAATATTCCTGATCTTATAATAAACTAACACGTTATTTCATATACTTTAAATTGCGGGAGTAAATCCCTTACCCTTTACGTAGCTAAAGACAGCGAAGTTTGGGATGGAGTCCCTAGTCTTTAGCAACGGCGGATAGCTGAGACGGCGACGGTTGGGATAGAGTCCCTAGTCTGCAGCGGAAATACGGTCGGTGGTTAAGACAGCGAAGGTTGGGATAGAGTCCCTAGTCTTAACTATGGCGGTGAAGAATATTATGCTAAGACAGCGAAGGTTGGGATGGAGTCCCTAGTCTTAGCGATGACGGCGGAGAAAAGAAACCTTAGACAGCGAAGATTGGGATAGAGTCCCTAGTCTAAGTTTCTCGGAAACGGTGGGGAGTTAAGACAGCGAAGGTTGGGATAGAGTCCCTAGTCTTAACAAATGATAAAGGAGGGGAAAACGGAAGGGGGTTTTAACGGCTTACGCCAAAAGGTTGTGAAGCTACTACCTGGTATAAATAATAGCCAGCAGTGTGCTTCGTATTAGTTTTTACACTAATGTTTGAGATATGTTCCTTTCCCTAGTACACTTGATTGGTACTATGACACAATGGCAAGAAGAATCTGATTTTTGATGAATTTGTCACCTCTACTTGTTGATTCTCGAGCTAGGAGTAAATGTTAACTATAAACACGACAAACGATATTTATTTGCTGACGTTGACAAGCGAAATTTATTTGCTGACGTGTGCCGACAACCTCCAGTGGGTGTCCTCTTTTGCAAATTTGCGTGGGCGCCGCAGAGTATGCAATGATTTTTGCTCAATTCATTTGATGGAGTAAGTATAGTGGAATCTCGGCGTTTTGTACTTCTGTATCCCATGGTCCGGGCAGTAAAAGGTGTAACTTCGTTACAAAATAAATGTATGTACATTGCTAAAAAAAATCAAATTTTTGTCTTGTTGTATCTGAATAATGAATTTAATTTATGGAACATTTAAATTAATTTTGAACAATAACAAAATAGGATTACGAATTATGAATTGAAGGCGTAGGTAATCGTTAAGTTATTTTGTCTGAAATACAAAAAATAAAAAAACTTTTAAATCAGTAAAATTGAGTTTAATCATAACAGCAACCAGTTTTTGTTAAATTTTAAAAGGTCGACTGAATGATATGTTAGGTGCTAACAAATTTCATTAATAGACTATCAAGTTGTGCACAAGAGTTTATAATCAATTCATAAAAACCTTAGTGTAATTAAGTAACTGCTAAGTAAACCTGAAAGATTTCAGACCTTATGGTCTATCATCTTTCCTTCTTAAAATTTTTGAAAGATTGAACGATATCCACCTTCGAATAAGCATAGACACACTACATTTGTCTTCTGCTCAACACTTACTTACTTATTAACTTAAGGTGGTATTCACACGCTAAGTTTGCTGAGGTCCTCTTCCGCTTACATGCGACACCTTTTACGCTGTCCACCTCTACTGTACTGTCGCACGGGGTTGGATTTAAGGACTTTCTGGGCGGGAGCATTGGTGTCCACTCGCTCTAGGTGACCTGGCCATCTCAGTCGTTGGATATTTATTTTGTGGCTAGGTCGGTGTTGCTGTACAACCCGTACATTTCCTTGTTGTATCTTCTTCTCTATTCCCCATCTATGCAGATGAGACAAAAAATCACCCGGAGAATTTTCCTCTCAAAACAGCCTCACGCGTTTTCAACCACCGTTAACAGTGTCCATGCCTCTGAACCATACACAAGGACCGGGATAATGAGCGCCTTATACAGGGACAGTTTAGTTGCTCGAGAGAGGGCTTGGCTTCTAAATTGCCTTCTTAGCCCGAAGAAACAGCAATTGGCAAAAGTAATTCTTCGTTTGATCTTAGAACTGGTATCATTCGCTGAGCTTATAGCGGATCCTAGTTAGACAAAGTATATATGAATGTATGCGTTTTCATTTCGTAGCCACGAATAAATATGAGAAAAGGAGTGACAAACCTAATGAGGCAATGAGGGCGAGTAGGAGGTAAAATCATAAAAAGTGTCTATGTATGTGTTCGTGTTTTGCATTTCTATATGCAAAAATTGACAGCCGGGGCTCATATTTTTTTTTTTTTTAATATCTGTGGTTTAGTTCTTGTGTTGTTTTGCTTTGGTGCGTCGGCGGTTTCTTAAATTTGCAAAATGTAAGTTTTTGTATTTAATCTTTCGAGAAATGTTTTATTTCGATTTTATTTATAGGTCAGCTATTACATAACAAATAAGATGTCTAATTAAATTAAATAAAAAACGGATTTGTCCATTATGTTGAATGCCGAAGGCCCTCCAGAGAAAAGTGTTACTCTTTGGAGAAAGGTAATCAATCATTTTATTTGCCAAAATAACATGTAATATAGCTTTGTTTTATTAATGTCTGTAGGTATGGACAGACTACAAATACCGGGCCAAGAAAAAGTGCAGTAATAATTTTATGTCACTAAAGAAAACAGGTGGTGGACCACATGAAGAAGTGCATATTACTGAGAACGAAGAAAAGGTTATTAAAATGACGTCAATTCGTTCAGCAGTATCCGGGAGATCTTCCAACGTCTTTGGTGCTCCAGCTCAAGCACAAGAAGAGATTGACGACGAAGATTTAGAGAACATGTTGAGAAGCATTGTTGGGAGTCCAAAAAATACCTCTCAAAGTCAAGATAAAAAAATTGAACAGTCTCGCAAAAGGTAAGTTTAAAAACTGACTAAATATTGCACATTTGTATTAATTTATGTTTATATCATTCAAATATAGAAATGGAACTTCTTCTATGGCTTTCAACACTGCTAAAAGCACCAAGGAAAATGAACCCACCGTTCAGGCACTAATTCAGATCCAAAGTAAAAATGATTTGAATTTTCAAAATGACGTCCGATTTCTTCTGAGGGAACGGAACCAACAACAAGCAATATTTCATTCGAATGTTGTTGGATGTCTTAATAGACGCAACGAAATTGCCAAGCAAGCGCTCCGGAAGTAATATTTAAATCGAAATACTATATTGGATGTGAATGTGTTGAATCCAATAAAGCTGCTGGAGCTGATGGCCTTGCGGCTGAGCTATTCAAAGCGGCTGGCGATGAATTGGTTAGGAGTATGCACCAGCTCATCTGTAAAATATGGTCGGAAGAAAGCATGCCCGATGAATGGAATTTCAGTATTGTTTGCCCGATCCTCAAGAAAGGCGATCCTCTGGACTGCACCAACTACAGAGGCATCAGTCTTCTTAATATCGCCTACAAGATCTTCTATGCCGTACTTTGTGAACGCCTGAAGCCATTCGTCAACAACCTGATAGGTCCATATCAGTGTGGCCTTAGGCCAGGGAAGTCCACCATCGACCAAATATTCGCACTACGGCAGATCTTGGAGAAAACTCAGGAGTTTCAAATCAATACCCACCACCTTTTTATCGATTTCAAGGCCGCGTATGACAGCATCTATAGAGACGAGCTATATAGAGCAATGTCTAGTTTTGGCATCCCTGTCCCTGCCAAACTCGTCCGTTTGTGCAGGATGACGATGGAGAATGCACGCTGCTCCATCAAGGTCGGCAAAGACCTCACCGACACCTTTGATGTCAAAAAAGGTTTAGGCAAGGCGACGCGCTGTCATGCGACTTTTTCAACATCGTTCTTGAAAGAATAGTGCAAACTCTCACGTCAACACCAGAGGCACAATCTTTCAAAAGTCCGTCCAATTACTCGCTTACGCTGACGACATTGACATAATCGACGAACAAAGCGTGATGTCAGTGGTGCTTTTGTGAGCATTGAGAAGGAAGCCAAGAAGATGGGTTTAACGGTGAATGAAAGCAAAACAAAATATATGCTGTCCACAAGAAAGGACACCCAACACCGACGTCTCGGACAGAACGTCACTATAGACAGCTATAATTTTGAGGTAGTCAGAGACTTTGTCTACCTAGGATCCGCTATAAACTCAGCGAACGACACCAGCGCTGAGATCAAACGAAGAATTACTCTTGCCAATCGCTATTTCTTTGGGCTAAGAAGGCAATTAAAAAGCCCTCTCTCGAGCAACTAAACTGTCCCTGTATAAGATGCTTATCATCCCGGTCCTGATGTATGGTGCAGAGACATGGACACTGTTAACGGTGGATGAGAACGCGTTAGGCTGTTTTGAGAGGAAAATTCTCCGGTCCCGTCTGCATAGATGGGAATGGAGAAGAAGATACAACAACGAACTGTATGGGCTGTACAGCGACACCAACCTAGCCACAAAAGTGAAAAGCCAACGACTGACATGGCTGGGTCATCTAGAGCGAATGGACACTAATGCTCCGGCCCGGAAAGTCTTTGAATCCAACTCCGTGGGACAGCGCAGTAGAGGTGGACAGCGTCAAAGGTGGCGCACACAAGTGGAAGAGGACCTCAACCACCTTGGCGTGCGAAACTGGAGACAGCTAGCTAGAAACCGAGCCGGCTGGAAGAAGCTTGTTGGTTGAGGCCCTGGTCCACCCCGGACTGTAGTGCCACCTTAAGTAAGTAAGTAAGTAAGTATTGAATGTGATATATTTTTTGTTTTTAAGTTTATCAATTGTAGAATAAGAGCCCACAGCAGATTTTGGGTGTGATGATGTGTGGATAAAAGAAGTATATACATATATATGTATATATTTCTTTTATCCACACTCCATCCACACCCAAATCTATTGTGGGCTCTTAGTTTACAATACTGATAAGCTCAAAACAAAAATTATATCACATTCAAGCTGTCCTTCCTATTTGCTATTATTCGCACCCATCTGCTGTGGGCTCTCAGTCTATTAGTTTGTACATAATGTTGGCAAATTTAGCCCTGATGCGTGAGGCACTCATTCACACAATTGAAACTCAAGACTTCATGCCTAAGTCTGCCTAAGACTTCCTCTAACTATTAATCCACATCAAAATAAACTTCCTGGTGGTCGGTTACATTCACCGTAGTAGATATCGCAGTCTTTCAGATTTCTTTTACCCAGCCCATCCCATCGAACTTCTTGGATGCGTTGATGTCTGCTTTGTAGCAGTGTAGGGCCTCCGCTAAGTGTTCAGTTGCACGTGGTCTATAGAGAGACAGGACATTCCACGTGTAGATCCGAAGTTCGTTGTCCTTACTTCGTTTGCTGTGTTCGTCAACAGTATATCCGTCCGTATCCGAGGTTTGTTGTTGCTTCGCAATTAAAGTCCCTTTACGTTGCCGGGAAGTCACTCCGACGGCACGATCCCCAACCTGGAGGACCAGGCCCTTATAAAACTCCAAGGGCGGGGAGCCGGATTAACCGTTCCTAAAAAGCCTGAGCTCCGAATATGTTGTGGTAGCCCGTATAAGGTGTTAACTTAATAGTTCAACCTAACGGAAAAGATAAAGGGTGCTTTTTTAGACGTGTGGTTTTCAATCTGGCAATAGTTTTTTCGGAGTTGGTCTTTTTGACGGCTGTCCTTGATTTATGCTCAGTTTGGTTTGCCATTTCATAATAAATATACTTACTCCTGAACAACATTTGCAATTCGTGCAAAATTTTTACCAAAATAACGGCTCGGTCCAATATTCCGTCGACATAATCGCCTAGCAGAATCAGTAATTCGAGCAACCATGGATCGGTTTCGCACCACGTTTACTCTAGTGGATAATGCGCATCCTCAGAGACGCCCGTACAGTGCGCACCGAAGACGCTATTTCTGCTGTGGAACAGAGTATCGAAGAAGACCGAAAATTCGTGGTTGAAAATTGGGCCTCTCGGTTAGAATTTATTTGAGCCAACCGCGGTGGCCACTTGCCCGAAATAAATTTTTAAAACATAATGGCAAACATTATCCTTATAATAGAGCTAAATTCTTGGCCATAACGTTAAATTATATGCGTTCTATTTCTTCTTGAAAAACACACTAAAAAACACCCTTTAACACGTGAGTTTAAATTTGTATGAACGCAATGTTATGTTTTTTAAAAAAAATTAAAGATTCCTCAAAGTAGGTACTTTAAGAAAATATATTCTCCTCTCTGAGAAATCTCTTTTTGAAATGTAGGGATGGGTTTGACATTAATACATTTCGGTTTTTTTTTAAATTATGTAGGCTTGGGTGAAGACTAGCAAGGAACAACTAACTTAAGATTTCTCGGGAATTCAAATAGATTTTGCCAGAACTTGACATGAATTTTGAGTAAGAATTATCATTTTCAAAAGTTGTTGCAAAATCTGACAAAAAAATGAACACTTGCTGTTGAAGTACCTCAAAAATTGCTTAAAAGAAACGTGTTTTTTTTTATTCTACACTGGAAAGTTAAAAAAAAAATATAACAAAATATAGTCAGATATCAATCTGAACTTCCAGTAAGGCCAAATCTAATATATTTTAAAACTTTACCAATTCAAACGGAAAAATAAAACTTCATCCATAATCCTTACAAATATTACTACGAGTATAAAATTTAATATAGAACATAAGTTTCCGTTCGAAGCAAGTAGCATATAAGAGTTTTACGAGTATAGGTAGGTAACAAATAATTCACATTTTATAAAATATGTAATATCGTCTATGGGAATGTAACATTGCACACACACGCAGTAAGTACAGAGGAAGAAGGATACTTGAAATATAGGACCATTTTATTGAAAACCTTGACACAATGTGGAAGGACTCTTGAAAATTCGATATATCCCTTCTTTTGAAATATATTCACATATAATGTAGGGTAGGTGCTATACTACATAAATCATATGGAGTCATATAAAAGCTCAACATACATTGATGGTTGATATTTTTTTTTGTTTCACTTAGTTTCAATGTCCTATCCTTTGTCCTTGAGACTTACACAAGCCCAATGCAAATGTTTCATAACTCAATAGCACTTATAACAAAAATCTCTATCATTCTCAGAGACATTCATTCAAATAAAATGAACAATTTGGTCAAATGTTCTTGCTATTATTGCTAAAGTGCTTTCGCATGTGCGGACGCCATAGGGGGGGGGGGGGTTTGGGGTATAAAAGAATAAGACTCTATTGATAAAAAATTAAAACACAATTTCCTTGAATGTGAAGTAATGAATATTTGTAGTTTTAAAATAAAATAAGATATTCATGAAGATTTTATTTTCTTTCAACCCCCCCAAATGTTTTCTTTTGTCCGCCCCTGTGCTTTCAAATTTTAAAAATTAAATAGTCAGGTTAATCTACGCAAAATATCAGTGGTGACCTCAAACAAATTGCAACAAAAATAAATCCTTTGCTGTTAGGTTCATTGACATGTTGTGCCACAACCGTGGTAATAGGGGGTGCGATTCGGAGGGAGGGGTGAAAAGCTGCCTTTTTGAATTTATGCATATACATTATACAGTAGACGCTCGATATAGTGAAGTAATAAAAACCAGGCCTGTTCACTGTTTAGAGATTATTCACTTTTTCGAGCGGCAGTTTTCTTTCTAAAGGAGAATTTGATCCAAAATGCAAGTTTCGTTCGATGTGAATGTTTTTAATATTAATTAAGCATTGAACAAGGCTTTCGCTCTGGTTTAAACAAAAAACAGAAACAATTCCTCAGAGGTCTCAAGCTATATAAAATTGTTACGTGACATTCTTACCAAAATACGTTTTTATTATAAAATTTTGTGTGTTCACTATTGTGGATAGTTCACTTTTTCGAGATTCACTAGATCGAGTGTCTACCGAAGCAAAATTTCGTGATAATGCCAAGAATCTTTTTAGTAGACAATTAAATTTACGATCGCAATTAAAAAAATTAAAAAAAAATTAAGTTAATTTAATTTAAAAGAAAACTTTAGAAAAAAAATGTGAGAAATCAAAATTTTTATTTTGTTTTTACTTTTTGGCTTTATAACTCTTTTTGGAGCAGAGAAAGGTCACACCACTTAAAAGAAAGATAATTAAATTTACTTTAGAAATGATGTATTCAAAAAAAAGTTTTGTTTAAAATTGACCGAGGTATTGTGGCTCAAAATAAGCCAGTTTTAAGGTTTTTATCGCGTTTTTATAGACATCATTTCAATTTTTATTTTTACTAGCTGGCCCGGCCCGGCTTCGCCCGGGTAGACAATTATTTCATGAACAAATTAACAAAACAAAATTTTAATTATATGTCCTCGATTAATCGAATTCCGGATAATCGAGATTCGACTATATTTTTGCTTTTACTTTGTTAGAACCAAATTTCATGATTGATTGATTTCTTTTCAAACTCAATACCCAGGTGCACTTCTGCACCTTTTTGGCAAAACGCAAAATCATATTTAAAAAAAAATCACCAAAAACACTCTAAATACCAAAGATTACCTGAAAAGAATCATCCAAACAGGTCAAGCAATTTTTGAGTTAAGGCGTGACAAAGGGAAATATGGATTCATTTTTATTTATAGAATTAGTTTTAGGGCTCAAAATTTCAAAAAATTAAAGTTCCAGCTGAACCCCGTTTTGGATGAAAACTATTTTTTACCCCAAAATAATTATTACAGCCAAATTTCTTCTGAAAAATACTGAGAGAAAAGTATATTTCACAATACCAAATCTCGGCCCCACTGTGCGCCGCCGCTGCCGTTATGCTATTGTGTCCTATAAAGTGCAAAGAAATTTATTTTAATAAAATGAAGATCAGCTTTGGTCCATTGAATTCAAGTCGTGTTGATAGAAGTATGAAGGAATTAATATTGGTACAACAAACAGCCTCTTTTCATTACTATTGCTGACGAAGTTTAGTAAAGGCTAATTTTCATAAAACATTTTTAATTTAATGTTTCGACATAATTTTTCCGGAATTTCACTGTTTTTCTAATATTTTAAAGATACTCTTTTTTACATTTTTACCATTTAAAGTACCCTAGGATACTCCACTATATGTACGTAAAGTCCCGTCAGAATCGTTTTGAAGATTACTTACTTACTTATCCGGCTCCCGATCCATGAAGGGTCTCTGCCTGAGATATTGCGGTCTTCCATCGGCTGCGGTCCCTCGCACGCTCCCTCCAGTCGTCGAGACCAAGCGCTCTTGCGTCTGTGACCGCCTGGTCCCTATAGCGGAGGTTCGGTCTTCCTGGTCGTCTCGAACCTGGGGGCTGGGATTCGAAGATTTTCTTGGCTGGAGCGTTGTTGTCCATTCGCTCGATGTGGCCGAGCCAATGTAGTCGACGTGTTTTGGCTCTTTGGACTACATCCACATCTTGGTACAGCTCGTACAGTTCACGATTGAATCTTCTCCTCCAATCGCCCTCTTCGCATATAGGACCAAATATCCGTCGTAGAATTTTTCTCTCGAAAGTGCCCAGGATCAATTCCCCTTTTTTACTTATCGTCCAGCACTCGGCGCCGTAGAGTAGAACTGGTAAAATAAGAGTTTTGTATAGCGTGCACTTTGTCTTTCGAGAAAGGAGTTTTGAACCCATTTGTTTGGCCAAACCGAAGTAGCAGCGGTTCGCTAGGGTAATTCTTCGTCGGATTTCCACTAAGGTGTCGTTCGTGGGATTGATGTTTGTTCCGAGGTAGGTGAACTCCTTGACTACCTCGAAATTACTGCTACCTACAGTGACATTTTGTCCTAGGCGATGGACAGATGAGGCTTTGTTTGTTGATAGCATATACTTTGTTTTGTCCTCATTCACTTCAAGACCAACGCGTTTCGCCTGTTCATCAATAGCTGTGAATGCTTCAAGTACAGCTCTCTTGGAACGGCCGATGATGTCGATGTCGTATGCGGCTTTGAAGTCGATGAATAGGTGGTGGGTCTCGACTTGAAATTCGTTGGTCTTTTCCAGGATTTGCCTCAATGTGAAGATTTGGTCTATCGTTGATCTGCCTGGCCTAAAGCCACACTGGTACGTGCCGATCATAGTGTTGCAGAAAGGTTTTAGACGCTCACAAAGTACGTTGGATAGGATCTTGTAGGCAACATTAAGCAGGGATATGCCTCTGTAGTTCTTGCAGGACATAGGATCGCCTTTTTTGTAGATTGGGCATATGGAGCTATTTGACCAGTCATCGGGCATACTTTCCTCCTCCCAAACTTGGTTGATGAGCTGGTGCATGCACCCTACCAGAACATCTCCTCCATACTTGAAGAGTTCCGCTGGTAGGCCATCCGAGCCGGCGGATTTGTTGTTCTTAAGCTTGTGGATGGCTTTCTTAACCTCTTCAGTACTGGGTGCTGGGACTGGATCTTCATTGACTGGTCTAATGCTTGTTTGTTCCCCTGTCGCCTCCTCTACATAATGCCCATTAAGCAGCTGCTGGAAATGCTGCTTAAACACGTCTACAATTCCCTGTGCTTCGGTGACTAGGTTCCCTTCGCTGTTTCGAAGAGCTTGCGTGCCAGTCCTATAACCAGATGCCAGTTGCTTGGCTGTTTTGTAGAACCGGCGGGTGTTGGTGGCGGTGCTGGACTCTTCGAGATACTTGAGCTGAGAGGCTGCGGATGCTCTTTTCTTTCTACGCAGGGTTTTTTTCTCTTTCCTTCTCTTTTCACGGTACTCCTCTCTTGCTGCTCTTGTTTTCCGTTGCAGCATTTGCATTCGTGCATTTTCCGTCTCCTGCTTCAATACCGCGCATTCATCATCATACCACGGGTTCTTTTTTCTGGGTGGTTGATAGCCTATGGTGGTCTCGGCTGTCTCTTTAATAATGTCGCGATACTGGTTCCACTGGTTGTTGACGCTTGTGGCTGGGTGTACGGCAGAGAGTTTCCCGGTCAATTGCTCACTGTAGTCTCTGGCTTTCTCAGATGTGCTAAGGCATGCGATGTTGAACTTCTTTCTTTGGGCGGTCTTCGTTTTCTTTTCATTGGACAGTCGGGCTCTGAACTTTGTCACAACAAGAAAGTGGTCAGAGTCCACGTTTGCACCTCGGAAAGTTCGCACGTCCAAGATGTTCGATGCGTACCTTGCGCCAATTAGCACGTGGTCGATTTGGTTGGCCGTTCGACCATCTGGAGATCGCCAGGTTGCTGTGTGTATCCTTCGCCTGGGGAACCTAGTGCTACTTATCACCGTATTACGAGCTGCAGCAAAGTCGATTAGTCGGAAGCCGTTGTTTGTTGTCGTTTCGTGGAGGCTGTGCTTTCCAACTAATCCGCCAAAGATGTTTTCCTTTCCGATTTTAGCATTGAAGTCTCCGAGCACGACTTTGACATCGTACTCCGGACAGGCTCCGTAGGCTCCGTCCAGGAGGTCGTAAAACTCCTCCTTGTTAGACTCCTCAGCTTCATCGGTAGGGGCGTGTGCACATATTAGGCTGATGTTTTGGAAGGTAGCTTTGATGCGGATCACAGCCAGGCGATCGCTTATCGGCTTAAAATCGATTACTTTCGATCTGAGTCGATTTCCCACGACGAATCCGCATCCTAGCATGTGCAGTCTTTGGTGACAGCTGTAATAAATGTCGCAATCTTTTCTTTTCGTTATACCTGATCCTATCCATCGTATCTCCTGGATCGCGGTAATGTCTGCCTTGTACCGCGAGAGGACAGATTCAAGTTTTTGAGTAGCACCTGGTGTGTAGAGTGTCCTTACATTCCAGGTGCATACTCGTAGATCATAGTCCATTTTCGTTCCGGGTCTGGTTGCCATTTGAGGGGGGTCGTTATCCGAGGCTTCCCGCGTCTCTCTCATAACAATTGTTTTTTTTACTGTGGTCGGGTCGTTAGCCCAACGCACTAACCTCCAATCTGTAGGGCCATGGGTTTAATGTTGCAATTCTTTCCTTGATCAACATTCGCACTTACAAGTTTAGCAAGTCCTGGCATAAAGCCAAGACCAGTATCCGGCGGCAACCAACTTGGAGGTATTGTAAGCACTTGATGTGTAGGAAAAGATACAGCTCGAGGCCCCCAGTTCCTACAACATCCAACCAAGATTATTGTATTCAAACAGACAAACAGACAAAATTTTTAAAAATAATGCACTTATTTTTCTTAGCAAATAAACCGTGGTGGTTTGAGCAACTTTTAATCATTTCCATATTAAAGACAAACACTCCAATTTAATAATCGCATTATTGCATTTTAAAAGTACATTATTGTTGTTAAAGGACGTTCATAAGGCTGCAAGGTTGATGGCATATAGTTTGAACGAATAAAAAGTGTAAAATAGGTACAACCACTTATTTTGTTGCATCTTAAGAATACATTGTGGTTGTCAAACGGCCGTGGTTTCGCTGCCTTATTGGTGGCATGTAGTTTTCACCGATCCGAACAGTACGTTCACAAAATTTTTAATAGTTAAGATATTTTATCAAAATTTTCACCACTACTCAGACGATATAATTAGTGTTTTAATTTTAATTTAATTTTCTGACACTTTTAAAATGGAAATTTCTACTTGTTTATAATCGTTTCCTGAATCATTTTTTTTTTCTCTATATTTTTTCCATAAATTCATTCTTTTTCTTATATTTTAAAGATACCGTTAACATTTTTACATTTAAATATAGCCAAGATTAACCCCAGAGTTGTACGCTACATGTACGTAAAGTCCCATTACAACCTGTTCTGCTGTTTTGAAGGTTACCGCGGACAAACAGACAGACAGACAAAAAATTTTTAAATGATGCAGTTATGTTTCTTAGCAAGTAAACAACCATCTAAGCTCAAAAACTTGAAATTATTTCAATATTAACGACAGACACTCCAATTTTATTTATATGTATAGATGTATATGTGTATAGATCTATAGATGTATAGATATAGATAACAAAACTAACATTTCATTAATGAAGAGAGAATAAATTATTAGTCAAACAATTACCTTATAACAAATTAGTATTTTCACACTTTTATATATAAAAATAATGTGACAATCATACTAAAATTCTGCTTTTTTAATCTCTAAACTTAGTGCAGGTAAAATAGTACAGAAAGTCCTTCAGAGTGTTCCGAACTGAAAAAAAACAGTCATTTGCTAACTTTTTTGTTTGCGTATATAAGACCGGTTTTTTTCATTTCCATCAGATACTTTGTTATAAAAAACTTTTTATTTTTACTGATTGGCGTTTTACTTGTAAGTACTAAAAAAACATTCTGTAAAAGTAACGGATTTTAACTTTCCAATTTATATAAATTTTCTGTTAAAAAGTGCCTTTTAAGAATTAAAAATTTCAATATCAGATGATACAATTATGATTTTATAATTAATGAAAATTGTGGAAATTAAATTCAATTTATATCCACTGCAAACAAATTTGTCAAAAAAATACCGTTAGGTATAAAAAATTGACTTTCAAAAATGCGTTTTTTCAAATTTTACAAGCCTTTTTATTTTGTATTAATAAAATTTGTATTAGGTACAAAATTAAAAATTTTCTCCAATAGTGGCATAATAAAAATATGGAATTTTTTGTTATTAAACATTGTTTTGCAAGAAATGCTATAGTGTAAGCTTCATTTGCTTTGAAAAACAGTTATTTTTGCCATTTTCTCATTTTCTTAGAGGCTTTTACCAAAAACGAGAGCACAAAATTAAAAAAATTTTCCAATGATGTCCTAGAAAACAAGTTTATCTGTCCATAAACACCTTGATTGTTTTGATCGGACAAGTACACGCTTCACAATCTTTTTCATGAAATCACCAGTCCGGAACACTCTTCAACACAAAAAACAAAAATTGGTCCCATTACGAAACTGGTGAAAACGTTTCATATATCATTAGAATGAAGAATCAAAAGAGACTATAAAAATATTTCACATGAGGGGGGGGGGGTGTTTTTTGTTTTTGAGGGGGAAAGGGGGGAAGTTGTGGTGTATCAAACGGAAAAATTAACCTTGGTAAGACCTAAGCATATGACACATGTTTTTAAGGAAGTTTTAAATGCTGAATCAAATGACATCAAAATCAAAATCAAGTCCATACGATCACCTTGAAAAAAGTTACTGTCATTTTTATGTTATTTTTGTCTCAGGATTTTTGGTAATGGCTTAACCCTTTCCCCAAATCTCGAAAAACCACCCTTTCACCATTACTTCAAGTTTTAAGAACGGTCCATTATTTTCAATTGATTTTCGGTAATGTGTATTTAACTTTTATACTGAATATGACCATAGGCGCCCGGAGAGGGGGCAAGGGG
The DNA here is from genome assembly GCA_963921185.1 of Dasysyrphus tricinctus. Classification (NCBI taxonomy): domain Eukaryota; kingdom Metazoa; phylum Arthropoda; class Insecta; order Diptera; family Syrphidae; genus Dasysyrphus; species Dasysyrphus tricinctus. The sequence continues at coordinate 138,074,262 of OY992530.1, read as the reverse complement.
GGGAGACACTTGCCCCTCCTGGCTCTGGGAAATACCATGCTACTTTCATATTTTTTTTTCAAAATTTTGTATGAATTTCAACAAATACTTATTTTTTTTTTTTCGTCGGAGTTCATGTCTGACATTTGCCAATATAAGAAGGAAGCTATAGGTAGTTGATATTTTAAAAAGTTCTAAGCAAACTCAAATATACATGAGACGGATGTTTCTCAAAAAAATGGACAGATAAATTGCGGATTATTGTTTGCCTAAAATGATGTTTCATAAGAAAAGGCGTGTTTTATTATCATCGGGATCTGGATCTGCAAAACTATCTAGCTTATTTGAAAATTTTAGTAAATTTCAGATTTGTTTTGTATCAGCTGTCATCAGCTGTTTTTTCACGAGAGATTTTAACAACACAAAACCTATACAGAATTGTATAGGTAGCTGAAACTGTCTTTCTCTTTTCTATAAGCAGAAACAAGGTATGAACAAATGTTCATACATTGTACAATGTGCCGAGCTTTCTCATTTTTTGTGTGACGACACAGTCAATAGAGCCTGTTAAGATTGCAAGTTTTCACTACGCCCTCCATGGCGACGATCTTTCCCAATAAACTCATCGTCATGGCGTAGTGAGAAGCCATTGTCTAAAAAATAGATATTTAATTTTTAGAAACAAATAAAACTTGTAAATTTTCGAAAAATTATGTGCCATAATTTAAGAGAAAATCTTTGATCATATTGAACAAGGAATTCAAATTTTTTTACGTAGAATTATTTAATAATTTTTTCGAAATCCGATTATATTTCGACTCTTTATTTTCAAAAAAAAAACATTTCAATATTTTAAAAAATTACCCCACAAATGAAAAAAAAATCAATAAATTATTTTTGGTTCATACAACATTTTTGTGATAAGCCCTGTTCCGAAAAATTGTTTTTTAAAGAAAGAAAATTTTTAATCACTTTCGATTTTCTCGAAAACGCTAAAAAATGCACGACCTCTAAACAACTTAAGCGCAAGTACGTGCTACTTAAATACATATGTACATGGGTCAATATTTCAAAACATTAATATTTTTCACTCCAAAATGGACCCTCGCTCAAAAGAACCTATTTTGGTAGACGAACAATTATGTCTCTTAATAACTCTATAATAACCACTTTAAAACAAGGAGTCATAACATTTGATCAAATCTAACGGTATTTTAAGTCAAGGAAATGATACTTGTATCAGGGGAATGACAAAAATTTATATTTACTCCGTTGATTTGATGGATATTTAATTTTGCGAATGGTTTCAGGAGTGTAAAGAAAAACGAGAACAAATACTTACATGAAAAATAGCATCCACGACTATGTTGCACGAACTTGCTCTCACGATTCAAGGATTTTGCGAGACTAAACATTTTATAGTAATAATCGTATTTTTGTATGATATTTTGACCGAGAAAATGTGAAAAAAATTCAAAACTACTAAAAATACTGTAAATATGATTAAAATGTAATATTATTGATTCTTCTAGAGTTACCAAAACGCTATCAATCATTATAATGAAAACTTGAAAGTCAGGGGAATGACACAAAAAATGATGTTAGAGGAATGACTCCGAAGGGTGTTTTATGAGAATTAAATGGAGGTTATTAGAAAATTAGATGTTTTATGTTATTTTTCACGGAGGCCCTTGTAAAAGACACAGACGAATTAAACTTTTTTATTTTTATACCACACGGTTTAGTGAAAAACACGCGTTAGAGGAATGACAATTTCGCTTGACGAAAAACAAAATCATTGCCTTAACTTGAAATAAAAAAGACAATAAAGTTTTTTTGAAACTCTTACTTCAATTTTCGTAAAGAGCAATTTTGTACCGTTAAACAACAAAAAAATCAGTTTTCTATTTTGAACCTATATATATTTTTTTAATTTCCATTGGTGGGATAGAAATGATCAATTTATGGGGGACACTTACTTAATAGCTCCAATTAAAAAAAATAAAACAACTAAAAATCATTTAACTATTTTTTAGTTAGGATGCATATATTATTAAAAAGACTGCATCATTATATTTTTTGTATCGTTTTTAGTTTCGTTGCTAAAATTCAGACAGTGTGGTAAGTAGGCCTGGGGACACGTCAGGGGAATGACATTTTGGGTGTTTAAATGGAGATAGCGGGTATGATATTCTTTTTAACTTTATTTTTTCTAGAGCGAATATTAGAACCCGTTTGTTTTAAGCCATCCAATTAACAAACTTATCATAAAATTTTGTACTTCGGTTCAAAAATGAAGGAGACTGAAATATTAATATTTTGAAATATTGACCCACATACGAAATTTAAATTAGCTAAAACAACTCTTTTGATAGTTTGAGGTGAAAGAAAGAACATCGTTTTAGTTCTTGATTGAATATGATTGTTTGGAAAAAAAATTTAATGGTTGGAGCGGTTTTTTTAAAAAAATAATTTTTTAAATATCAAATTCTTAAAATATTTTTAAGGAAAAGTTTTGGTTTGCAAATCCTTAGTATTAACTTATGTGCGTATAAAAATAAAATATCAAAAAAAATGTCGACCAATTTTTGAGATATCAAATTTTCAAAAAAAAATTTTGAAAAAAAAAAAAAAAAAAAATTCTGATATGCAATATTATTTATACTTATCTACATATTTGAAGTTGGTATATAAAAAATTAATCAAAATCCGTTGGGCTGATAATGAAAAAATTCAAAATAAAAAAAACATTCTATTTGAGGTACTATTATAGCCTATTCTGTTCTGGTGGCTATCCTTTTTCCAAACTACGACGTTGAAGGAAACAATTGAATTTATAAAAAACTATTTAACAACATTTATTTTAAACTTTTTAATTCTACAGTTTGAAATTCAATTAATAATAATAATAATAATTTTAACTATATGCCTGTAAGACCTAAGGTCTCTTAAGTGCAACCTGAATTGCACGGCACTAGTTAGAAAGAGTAGGAGGATAGGAAAGATTTGGCACAGTGGATTGAGATCAAGGTGTTTATTATCTCATTAAATCTCACGGGTGGCGTCCAGTAAAGCTGGGAGAATATAGAAAAGAATGCTGCCTGGAATGGGGCTCGAACTGACACCTCTAAGTTAGCAGTCAAGCACAACATCCACTGCACCACTAGAAATGTTTCCTAGCACCAACACAATGATCGAGAGAATCACAGACTACCAATACCAAATAATAAAATAGATTGCACCCGAAGTTGGTAGCGATTTTGGGTGCGTTCCAAAAGTTATTGACTTGAAAAGGAAGTGTTCGGATAGATAAAATAAAAATGATCACGTTCACCCGGATAATTTACTTGGATTCACACGAAGAATTTACTTGCACTCATACGAAGAATTTACCTGCGTTCACACGAAGATATTGTGCTTCGATTTAATTTCAAAAGGGTTTTCATAGCGATTAGTTTTTTAATCGAATGTATATCCACTACACTATACTATTAATTGTTGCTTACTGCAAAATTTTATAATTTTCGGTAGTAGATGGCACTATTTTTAACATACGGACAGAGATTAATCAACACCGAAGGAGCCGTTTTTAATTTAAAAAAATACTGTTCTTAACGGTTTTTTAACTTTTGTATGGAAAGTACCCTTGTTTTTGCATAAAAGTAAAATTCGTTCTAAAAATATTTTAGAGAGTATTAAAAAACTCTTAGGTATCAAGTTTCAAAAAAATCGATCATGTCGTTTTTGAAATATTTTTGTTTAAAAATGGTTTCCCATCCAATGGTACCCTTTACCAAAAGTTATTTATTGAATTTTGTTTAAGAAAAGTTGTGGAGCTGTTGTTGATAAAAAACGATTATGTAAAATTGCTAAAAAAAATTGTATGGCAGGTACCGTTATTTTTAGTTCTAAAACAAATGAAGAAAACGTGTGGGCACAATCGCTAAAAACCTCTATGTCCAAGTTTTAAGAAAATCGATCCAGCCGTTAAGGCTGTTGACGAACAGACAGACAAACAGAATTGTGGGACCCACTTTTTCATCTTCTCTATCATTGTAATGACAAGTCTGATCAAAATCTCAAGTTCATTTTTTTTTACGAATGCATCTTGCCATACATATATGTAGTACCTATTTATATCGCAAGTAAAAATGAAAATGAATGCAAGGAATGCATTCTCAAATGATTGCTGAAAAATGATTGGGGGAAGAAATGTGGCATTTTTTTAAAGAAAATGAATGGCGATTGCAGAAATTGAAGTCGTTGTAGTCTCGAAGTGAAGTCAATGAATGCAATCTTTTAATTAAAGCCACAAAAGATTGCAATTTGCATTTTCTTACAACCCTATACTTGTGTGTTCCATAAGAAGACTAACTATAATAACTCTGCAGCCAGAGCTACAAGACTTGATCAATTTTTAACTTTTACTGCAGCATTTTTGACATCTATTGCATCTCCGCCTCCAATTCTATTCAGACCTTTATAATTATAGTATTATATTTTAATTTATCGAGATTAAATATTTATAAGAATTTTTTGCCATTTTGTTTCTTAGTGAAACTAATACTGAATTCGTTGGAAATGCATTAAATTGTGTAACCACCATTTTGTTTCCACCATTTTTTTCTTTGGAAGCACGTTCACGTCAGAATCGTCTCCAGTAACACCATAAGAATATTTTCTACTATGGCCAGAATATCCTTAGGAACCGTGGGTCCATCTAACATTTTTCAAATAGCATACTCCAGCACGCACTTAATGTATTTTTTTTTCACTTTAAGCTGAACTCTCATTCATTAAAAAAAAAAATTAAGTCAGTTAGCATAATTGACTTTTTGTATTTTGTTTATTATATCCTTACAACACTTCATATCCATATAATTCATCTTATCATCACCTTACAGAATATTTCCATTTCCTTTCATGTTAACTTACAACCAACTATCACCATTTGACATGATAGTAGACATTCCGGACCGGAATGTGTTTGGCAAAATAAGTGTTTTCTGAGGTAACAATCGTGAGGCATGAAATACATACGTATAAGTAATGAAATATTTTAAGATGAAAAATTTCTCTATAGGTCGAGAGAGAAATCTTTCAAATTGAATATACGACCACGATGGTGAACACCTAATGTATTTTTAATGGAAACGAAGTAAATAGAAATTTCAGATAATATATTGGACTTTAATTCATGTACATTACATGTTCCTACTACAAAAACTGAAAAAATAGACATGTGTTCACATGTTATACCTTCTATAGAATCAATTTATACCAATCGACCTTTCTAACTTGAATTATACTCACATAAAAAAATAAATAAATAAAAATTAGAATTTTCACAAGGGAATCAATTAGTGATAATGAAATGAGAAAGGACCATAAGGACCTTTCTGTATATTATTTGTTTTGTAAGATTTCGGAGAATGTAATCAATCAAAAGGTGGATACACTAACAATTTATCACCGAACACCACTCAACGATAATTAAGGGTCGTCACAACAGCTAGGTACTCGTATTTCATCTTATTCAAAGAAATTCTTATCAAGTTTAACTTTTACAGGAGATTATGGTCAGACTATGATATGGAATTAAAATTTAAGGAAAATAAAGTTTGTGTCAGAAATAATTCTTTGTTTATTCTGGTGAAGGAGAAATGCAAATATTTGCACTTGTTAGATTTAAAATCAAACATTTTAAAGTTAAATCGAATATTCTTATTGAAATAAAAATACAATTTAATTATTATTTAATCATTTTATTGCTATTTGAATTTGTTTGTTTTGAAATAATATTTCAAATAATGGGTTTAAGTGAAAATTCATTGATTTAAAATTTAAAAAGGAATACAATTGTGCAACCATCAAAAATGTCACAGTTGAATTTTTTTTTTTAATCTCAAAATAATTTACTCATTATTAAATCAAAAGCATTTCATTATGATTTACATTACATATGTACATATATTGATGTAAAAAAGTACTCAGCAATACTTTTTTCATGGCAAGTTATGCATTCGTAAACAAAATTTAACTTGAGATTTTGATCAGACTTGTCATTACGATGATAGGGAAGACAAAAAAGTGGGTCCCACAATTCTGTCTGTCTGTCTGTCCTTCTGTATGTCTGTCTGTCTGTTCGACTACAGCCTTAACGGCCTGATTGATTTTCTTAAAACTTACAATTTTTAAATTCTTATTTTTCTAAAACACGGCTGCAATATTTTTCTTAATATATATTCTTTTAGTAAAAGTTGCCTTTGGATAGGAAACCAATTTTCAAAAAATGGTTATCAATGGTACCACCCAAAGAACCATTCAAAATGGTATTTCTGATTTCAATAATTTTTTAAACAGAAGCTTCTAAAAACTATTAATATTTTTCTTTAGCAAAATTTTCAAACAAATTTTTTTGGATTTTAAAAATATGTTTATTTTTTTTTTGAAAATCAAATATTTTGCATTTTTCACAGTCAATTTTTATAAAACTCGGTATTTGAGGGCTATTTAACACTTTCTAAAATATTTAAGGAACAAAATTTCTTAAAAAAATAACGGTACCTTCCATATAAATGTTAAAAAGCCATTAAGGAACATATTTCTTTTCTCAAAAACAGTTCCTACGATTTTTATAAGCATTTGGGCTAAAATTAGTGCGATTTACTTCCAAAAGTTATACAAATTTACACTGAGCAACTATTAATTGTTCCATAATTGAATATGAAGAAAATTTTAACTTTGAATTATTAATTGTACCTCTCATACAACGTTTTTATATTTTGAATATATCATTATCGGCTAGACGCACTTAGATTATTTTTTTTAAACAAATTTAAATTAAGATTGCATATCAAAATTTTCAAAAAAAAAGTTTTTGAATTTTTAAAAAAAATTTCAATATTTTTTTGAAGATTCGATATCTCAAAAACAGGTAGACAATTTTTTTTTTTTTTTTTTGTTTTTATATACCCATAAATATATTTTGAAGATTTGCATACCAAAGTTTGTCCTTAAATTTTTTTAAGAATTTTATATACACTGTATCAAAAAATTGCACGTACAGCAACTGAAATCATATAAATTGTTGGTATTTGTGTAAGATTTTTGCGGCAAGAAGTTAATTGATTTGCAATTATTTATCACGTTTTTCTGTTTTGCTTTTCAGAATAGTTCATGTTATCTTAGTTGACGAACAAAATTTCAACAATTTTGGATTTAACGGTCGAAAATTTGGTACCAAAAACCGAACACAAAAGTATAGGTAGGTAAGCAATTTAAAGACGACGGTGAAACATGAAGGTGAAAGCATTATGGTATGGGGAGTTATGGATGCAAATGGTGTCTGCAATCTTGTTTTTGCTGAAACAACAATATGGAAAAACAGAAATTTTGAGTAAACAAAAATTTAGACCAGTCTTGAAAGAATTGAATTACTGAATGATTTCATACTGTTAGAGGACAATGACCGGAAGCATTAGTGTATACCAGTAAGCTAATGGCTGCTTCACAGGGTTAAATCTAAGTTGCTTCATCCACCACCATCCTCAGACTTCAACCCCATTTAGCATCTGTGGGGCTTTTTGGTAAATAAAGTTCAAACACTCATATAACTATCAAAAATCCTCTCAAATCTGTAATTTTGGAGAAACGGAACACTATACCAACAGAAGTTACCTCAAAGCTTGTGTTTTTATAAACAACTATCTCAAGTTTATAATTAGAGCAAAAAAGTGGCACTTTCATTGCTAATCTGAAAGAAATTTGACTTTAAATTATTTGATGTATTTTTTTCTTAACTCTTAATTTTTTGAATTTTTTTTATTTAAAAAAGCTTTGAAATACTAAATTTTGTCTTTTTTCTGATTAAACTTTGAAGAAACCATACACATATTGCAAAAGTTTTACCAAATCATGACAATTTGCTTAAAAAACGCTTCTTTATTCAAGAAAATCAAATGTACGTACAATTTTTTGATTTACAGTACTTACTTATAAAAAATAGTTTTTTTTTTAAACTGCTCCAACGAAAACGGTTCTTATGATTTCGCGAAAAAAAATCTGTGCCCTGAAACTAGTACGTTTGTTACGGTAAATTTTACCGCAACAATGACCAGTCTTTGACCGCTTCCTTTTACTTCTTTTTATTTCCGTTGTGGCTGCAAAATACTGGCGAGGTTGAGGGCAACCATGTTATCATCAACCATTGGTGTACTTAGCCAGGATTTTGCAAAAGCAACACAAGCAGGTGTTCGAGTTAATGGTATTAACCATTGAATGGGCGATTCCGAAACCCATGAACCTATCCAGCATGCAGACGGGCGGTCTCATGCTACGAGAAAAAGGCCAGCAGATGAGCTGAAGAGGTAACGAGTCAGGCGGACTCTTACCTACTCTTTAACCAACGCAACAACATCCTTATACTTAACTTAATTAACTTAATTAACTTAATTAACTTAATAATTTGCTGTAATCATAATGGGTTGTTAACGCGCTTTACTTCTTAAAATCATATGTTATAAATAGAAAAGGTGTTTTGGAATTGAAAAAAAAAAAAAACTGTTTAGTAGATTGCGCGGTTTTTCAAATATGCCTTCCTCTCTTTTCTCGAAACAAATAGTTTTTGAATGGTTACTTTGCGCTTCGAATCTCTCGCGAGTATTTTGTATTAACTAGGAGAATGCCTAGCGAAAGCTTTTTCTCGGTTTTTATTCTTTTTTAATTTTTCTCGAAAATTTAGTTTGGGATAGGTCTGAACTCGGCCATTAAGATTCAGCAAGTTTTGTAAAGGCATCCAACAACTTGTCGAATTTGTGTTTGAGAGAGTGATTCAGCAAGTTTTGGGAAGACACCCAACAACTTGTTGAATTCGTGTATGTGAGAGTGAGAGTAAAGTTTCGTTGAGATTCAACAACGTTGGTTTTCTGGGGAGCGAAAAAGCCTTCCAGGAAGCCGATGTCCCGTGATCGATGATCACGAAAACGAATAGCTGAATGCATGAATGTGTGAGTGATTGGAATGACCGAGGGAAGGATGGGTTATTTTAGCTGGGAAAGTTAACTCTTCAGAGAGCTTACCAAGCAAGTGGTTGAAAATTTCGAGAAGTTTTAAAAGGAAAAAGAAAAGTCGAGAAATTGTGAAGAATTAAAAAAAAAAAAGGAAAAGTGATCGAGGAAATTTTGAGAATTAGAGAAGAGATTCGAGGTACAAATAAACTATTGAAGAAAACAGGATAGTTCGAGGAAAGAAGGAGGGAAATCAAGGAGGGACAAGAAATAGAAAAGATAAGTAGGTACAGTGGTTATTCACTTAAAACTTTTAATTTGTTCAATTTCAAAACTACCTATTTCGTTTTGTTTTATTGTATTGAAATTGAATTTCGATTTTGTTTCAATTCATTAATATTGTTCGCGGTAGTTGCTTTTCTTTCTTTCTTTTGCGTTAACGGCCCATTTGAATTTTTATATTCTTGGTTTCTTTGGCTCAACGGTTCCCCGTGAGCAGTTATAAATCCTTATTGTACTTTTCATTTGTTCGAAAAAATTTTGGGTTTTATCCTGGCCTGTCCAAGGTTTCTCAAATAAAAATTTATTCAAAGTCCCCAACTGGGCATACAAACTTGGTGTTTTATTTCTTTAGGCATATTATTCATCTTTAGATTAGATTTGGAATTTTGCTAATCTTGCACAATTAAAATTCCGGGCGCCCAAAAATGATTGCAAGTACCCTACTGTACTTGCAATAAAACAATTCGTGTATTTTGACATTGTATATAAATTCTATAGTATTCTCATGAAGAAAAAAAGCTCGTGGCCATCTATGCGTCCAAATGTCATACTAATTTTTGTTAAGGGATCTCGGTAAGGCGATCACAGCGAACCTATCGACCAAATGTCTACCTACAAAATCGTGTTTCATGAGAATACTATAGATTGGATATACAATGATTTTGATTAATAAAATCAAAACACTTTTTTTTATCCTCATAAATTCTTCTGCTCAACCCAGCCCAGCTGAGCAGCCGTGGTGGCAGCTTTTTTGTATCGTGCTGCTGTTTGCATTTTTTCGTGTTTCCACTTTACCTTCTCCTTCCTTGATTTGTTTAAGTTGTCAAAGTTCTTATCGTTGTGCACAAGTATAGTGTGCATTCATTTTGTTTATATCTATAATTAATTAGTTCGTGGTGTTTTATCCCGATTGATTATTTTAAATAATAACAAAACAAAATCTAAATCCGTAAAGGAAATTACAAAACCCATCCCAAGAAAAAGTGGAACACGGTCTACTATTTAATATAAGCAAAGTTTAAATCGCACAACTTTTAACAGCATATGTACCTACCTATCATAGAATGTTTTTTTTTTATTTTGAGTTTTCCCATTATTAGCTAGCAAGATTTAAACTAAATTTTGTATACAAAACTATAAAAATAATAATGCATATTTAAATTTTCGAAAACATACACGTTTTTTAATTTTATAAAAAAAATATAATGTTTTTTCCGATTTTCGAAAAACCGGTTTTTGAAAAATTATTTTTAACCATGTACTTACATTAGTATTTCCTTAAAATTTGCATACCAACATTTTTCTTTAAATGAGAGGTTAGCTTTTTAAGAAACCACTCCAACTTTATTTCTTTATTCTTTTTAGGTCAAACTACTAAAAGCGTTGTAAACGGAATTTGAAGAACAAATTTCATGCGCCCTTAGGCTAACACCGCACTTGCGATTTCAATCGCGTGACTGTTTAGGCGCCAGAAATAGAACATATGAATTTGAATAAGAATGAACGCACATGCGACCTAGAAATCGCGACGATTAAAAGTCGAAAATTTGTTCCATTTTTCTGGCGATGCGATTGTCGAAAGTTAAAATGAAACAAACGGACTTAGATGGTTGTGCTCACACTTGCGATTTAAAATAGCGCGACTAAAAAATCGTAGTCGCAACTAGAAAAAATTATACACGCACTTGCGATTTTCAAACGTACGATTATTTAGCCGCAAGAAATGAGACACATGGTTTTAAATGTGAATGCACACATACGCGACTTTAAAATCGCAGCGATTAAAAAAATGGAACCAGATCTATTTTTTGAGCGTTTTTTCTGTCGCAAAATTAAATAGACGCATGTGCGTGCATTCACATTAAAAGCTTTATGTTCTATTTCTTGCGACTAAAAAATCGCGCGATAGATAGCCGCAAGTGAGTGCATGACAATTATTTGTTGCGACACCGATTTTTGAATCGCACCGACTGAAAATCGCAAGTGCGGTCCTAGCCTTAAACATTTTTCTTTCATTTTATTATTTTTTTCATACACATATAAAATGTTTAAAATTCTAAGTTTCTTCGGCATAAGAGCAAGTACGTGCAACTCAGTAATGAAATGTATCTATTTAGATTCTTTCAATAAACTTATTTCAATAAAATGTCAATAAGAAATCAATCTAATCATGTTTCTATTCATAAAATAACTTACGAATCGAGTGCACACTGTGGCGTATGCGTAATTTTTGTAAGGAAAACGTAGAAATTTAAGAAAATACAAATTATTTCTACTATTTTTTCCTGTGTGTATGACAGCTCAATCTTAAAATTCTAAGACGTTATTTTAGAAATCAAATGGCCTCTAAGCTCTGGTTTTAAGATCAGCCTGGATAAGTTTTTAGATCACCCAGGATGACACTAACTTTTCTTCATAAATCTAAAATATTATCTTTATACAAAAAGGCCCCCCTGCGGACTTGAGTGCTAAATATGTAAATTCCTATTTACATAGGAGAGGTTTCTTCATATTGTACTTGTTTCTTTTTGTTTACGTTTAAAAGCAATTACAACAAACATTGGGTACTTAAACATATGGAAGATATAGGTACCTACTATGCTAGAAATATAGGTCCTTAAGTTTCTTTGTGAATTTGAAAATGCCTTAAGTATTTTTTGTAAAAGCTTTTATTTTTATTTTTATATCTATGTTAGGTAGTAGGTACTAGGAATTTTGTTTATTTTGCTTATTTATAAAAATAAATTCAAACCTTTTATAGAACACTCTTAAATCCTAATTCTTTTGAATTGGGTATTATTGAACCTAAATAGTTTATCCTCTCCTCATCAAGCAAAATGACATTATAAAAAAGGACATCTTTTATAAATTTCGATTTGAAAATGGTCCCCAGTTATTTTTTACTTTTAATCAAACAATCCTGAGTCCTATCTAAATACCCATTCATATGTTTATCTTTCACGCTTAATGATTTCCATCCAAAAAGTAAATTTTCCCATGAAAGAAAATATAATATGTATGGTTAATCCATCGTTTCAAAGAAAGCATTTGGGTTCTCTTTAAATCTCACTCTTTAAAATCAAAAAAATAATATATTCCTCTGGGTCAGTTTGACTTTCTATCTAAAGAAAAAAAAAGGGTGAAATTTATGTTATCCAGAAAAAATTAAATCTATACCTTTCTAGGAGTACCTACCTATCTATACGTATCGAAACCAATACTCCTTTATGAACTTATTTCATTTCCTCTCCGGAACCTTGCTATCTATTAAAATGAGTATCTCATCTTTCAAATTGAAATGTCCAATTTCCCCTCGTTGATGAAATTCACTTAATTCGAAAGAAGTTAGAAAAAAGACTCTCAGTTTACCTTCATCTAAAATAGAATGAAATTCAATATACCTCTTCATGGATTTCATTTGTTGTGAAGGATGAAAGCTTTATATAGTTTTGTATTTTGTATGGTTTAGTAATACCCAAAAAAATGTTAAAAAAAAGGTGTTTTTGGTGTAATGGTATAAAAACAATTTGCATACAAAATAAGATAAAATTATATCTGCTTAGTAAGCGGCATAACATCCATACTAAGGTATACAAGCTAAGCGATTTTAAAAGCAGAATTTTAACTTTTTTTACATGGCAACTCTGGCCATTCATCGGGTTTATAGTAAGCTTTTATTCCAGCATGCACAGATTTTTTTTTTAAACTTCATTTACTTGCACTTGTATGGGAATATGACTTTATGTATAGGTTTACAATATAAATGTATAAATTAACTGTTTGCAACCTTATCACACGTTGTTCGATAAGGATTTCTTTCAATGTCTCAATTCAACCGACCTAAAACTAAAATCCAGCTTCACTTTTCGTCTTCTCGTCTAGTAAACGGTCCAAAGGTTCCCTCGTGTATTGTACTGGGAATATCGAATTTCTTTAGATAACAACTGCTTTTAAGTGCTTCCAGGCATTTAGCAAGTGACGGATTATCCATAAACTAAATATAAAGCAACTGCCCTTATGGGGATTGGGATTCCTGCATTAAACGAAAAACCATTCTGGATGGATACTGAGGACAAGGTGGGCAACTACACCAGTGCAATTCGGTGAATTGAATAAAAAAAATCAATTTTATCGTACAAACATTTGATGACTACATAATTCTCTTATTTAATTCTATTTATTCAAAAAAAGCCCTGATTGGCGACTACACAGCCCACGTCCAGACATGTATTTGTATATTCATCTTTCACTGGAGAAAATCAGTTGAATTGGCCAGGCCATCTCAAAATGGCAATGGATTTATGTTCCATATTTTATGAACAAATATTTGGCCTTCGTTTCTTTGTTTTGTTGTCCTTTGCCAATTATTATTCTCCTTTAAAGAACCCATCTCTCTGTGACCATATCAAAATTGACATTCAAGATACAAAGGCAAAATAGAACTCGATATTAAGTTTAAGGCTGTTTGTGTTGTATGTACTCAAGTTATTCTGCCAAACCACTCAGGCGATATATTCTTACCAAGTTACATGCCATTAAAAGTCGACGGGTTACATATTTGGTACATACTACCTAAAGCTATTGTTTTATGTAGTTACAGGCTTTCTCAGAAGAATATAAAATACCTGAACCCATTCTGGGAAGAATAAATTTTCGCAAATTTTAAGAAAATGTTACTTTGATTTCAGTTTTCTGGAACTGGAGCAGTAATTATTATTATCCCGAAAACAAAATTAAATTCACGACTGGATCGTACGAACTTGCTTATATTGTGGTTTAAATTAAAGATGTAATGCGACTATGGCTAGGCATTGATGATGTATGAGATTTGATAATGGATTAATAATTAATTAGAGAGTAAATACTTAAAATGTATATTTCTTCTTTTATTTTTATTTTGCTTAGAAAAAAAAGTACTTGAATATTTTTTAAATTATTATTTAAACTTCTTCTTTAGGCGCCAGATTGAAAAAAAAATTAATTAAATAGGTCAATAGGTCTCTTAAAAGATATACGGGAACAATTTGAATATAATATTTTGGACTATCACCAGAGCCGTAAAAATGCATCGATTTTATAAAATGAAACCGCAAACGATTTGTCATGATAAAATCACGAAAAATTAAGGAAGTGTCGACAAAAAAAAATACACCTATGAAATTTTTCACGAAAAAATATCGATTAATACAATTTAATTTTTGTTCCGGTTAAAGAAAAGTTATTAAGAAAAAACTGCAATATTTTTGGCCTCCTCGGTTCAAAAAAATGTGGATCAGTAAACGCAAACTTCCCTTCCAATTATCTCTATTTCGTTTGATAAATAATATTTCATTCTATCTAACTTTTATTGTAATTTGGCAGTTATTTTATAGCTGCTTCTAAAAATATTGTACACTCGTAAATCATAGGTGTATTGTATTTTCATTTTCATTAACAATTGTTAAGCTAATTTTCTAAGCCAAGGTTCAACCTTTTGCAATTCGATTATTGCAACAAACTCAACTAACACAACTGCCCAAATTCTTATTGGTTGCTTTTACCGAGGGCGTACTATATAGACTTAATAGAAGTTATCATAAAATGAAGCTTTCAATAACTGATGTGATCATCGATATTCATGAGCTCGATAAAGGGCTTGTTTATCAACCATTATTATTATAAAAATTGTATATCCATGTTGGTATTAACAAAAAAAAAAAAAAAAAAAACGATTCCAAAAAGTTTCGTAGTGGGTACATTTTATTTGGAGAGAAAATCGTTTTAATTTTACAAAGTATCAAGTCGCACTTCCTTCGAGAAAACTTTTTATTACGGTGTTTAAAAAAGATACAAAATTATATTTAGAGATTTTTCCGTAACAAAGCAACTGTCGTTTTATTTCCAGCAGCAATTGAGGTCATATCATACTACCCCTCTCTAAACTACACGTGATCATTGAAGGAGCTATCATGAGATTCGCCAAAGAGGGAACTGGGAAGTGTAAATGTATACAACGGAGAAAGAGAATTCATTACACTTGGTCCACAGTTACAAACCTGCTTGACATTCAAAGAGATGGTATGATCAAAAAATATAACTTTGTAAAAAATTTCAAAGCGGTGTTAAAGTAATAAGAAAGAGTATGGGTAGGAGAAGCGACAAACTACACCCTGAAATAAAATGCCATCAAATGGTTCACCGACCAACGCACAGTGGTGCCACTTGTATGGAAGAGCGGAACAAATCTATAAAATCTGAACTATAAAGCGAAGAGCAATGAAATTTGCACACATGTTTGGATTGAGCTTACACACATATCCACAAAATTTGGTTAAGAAAAAGTAAATAGATGACAGAAACTGTAAGGTTTATTTTATGAAAAGAAATAATATTTTATTTGTTTCTGTTTTTGTTTTGTTTTGTTTTGTTTCTAACCAAAATAGTTAATGTTGTGTTCTTATACATCAATTTAAGGAAAACGAGGTATTTTATACAAGATATAATTGGTAATTCATTTATTTAAATTATAAAACTAGATATTTTAAGTGTCTTCACTAAGACGACAATTGAACAACAGAATGATCTTTCAAGTTCAAACTGTTCTCTTAGAAACTACATAATATTATATACAATATTCCAGTGAAAGATTACATAGTATCATTATTGTTTTTATCGTCAAGTTCTGTTCGATTGTAAATGTGGTACAAGGACGACATTTGATGTTTACACGACATCTCCCTTCTTTCAGCTAAATATCCATATATTTGCCTGAGACTTCTCTGGACACATCGAGACGCTTAGGTGGTATGCGATTTCTAATAGGTCGCTGACGTTGCTCTTCTGGGATAATAAGCTCATCTATGGGACATGGACTCGTTATTTCTTTTTGTTGATCTGGAGTGTTAGGGTGAACTTCAGTGGAAGATGGAGTATAAATCACTTCCTGAAAATCAAAGAAATTATTAAAAGTCGTATTTGATAAAGTACTGTTTCTAGGTTTTAATTGATTAAAATGTCGACGCCATGTTTTGGTGCCTACTTGAACAGCATACATAACCGAACCAATTTTCTGTAACACTAGGCCTGGAACCCAAGGTTGACGACCGTTGCTGTAGTTACGGGCATAAATAGGCTCATTTGGTTGAAACTCTTTTGGTCTGGCTCCATGTCTGCTGTTAAACTGCTGCTCCATTTTTAAGTTAGGTTGTTGTTCCTCGTATGATGGTGCTTGAAGTAAATCAAGGTGAATCTTCATCTTACGACCGAGCATGGCTTCTGCTGGAGTGATGTTGTTTTTCAATTGTGCATTTGGAGTTGATCGATAACACCGAAGAAATGTTTGAAGATTACAGGAAGTTACTTCTTCCCCCTTCAATTTGTTCATACCTCGCTTAAAAATATCAACAAACTTCTCCGCCTGTCCATTTGATTGCGGATGAAATTGTGCAGTTCGGATGTGTTGAATGCCTCCCGTATCGCAAAAATTAGAAAATTCTCTGGAAGTGAACTGACTTCCATTGTCCGACACTATTATGTCTGGCAATCCAAATCTTGCGAATACTTCTCTCAAGACGGAAACTGTCGCCGATGTTGGAGTAAGCATCAACAATAATAAGAAATATTCGCTGTTGAAACGGTCCAGCGAAATCAATATGTATTCGGGACCACGGCTTGGTTGAAATTGGCCACGTTGCCAATGGAGCCTTAATCGGGTTCGCTGCAGCTGTTGCACAGGTAGAGCACTCTCGAACTACTTGCGCTATATGATTGTCAATGTTGGGCCAGTAGACATAGCTGCGTGAAAGTGCTTTCATACGCACTTTGTTTCGCTAATACTGTCTCGTCTGTTATAAAATAGTCTCAAGTTTCCATCTGCAATTTTGGTGGGCCACGAGGAGCGTACAAATTGGAGAACCTGCTTCAGTAAGGGATCGATCGATGTTTCTGCCTGTACAGCCTTGAATGTAACAGGTAGATATTGTAAGCTGTCAGATAATACTTGATTTATATCTGCTTCCAGTTGAGTTGTAGCGATAGCAATATCTTCTTCTTTATTCTTTGTTTGTCGATTAATTAATCGAGAAAGAACATCAGCATAACCAAATTTAGATGTATTGACATATTCGATATTGAAATCGTATGCAATTAATATCAAAGCCCATCGCTGCAAACGTTGCGCAGTATAAACCGGTATGCCTTTTTTTAATCCAAAAATAGATAAAAGTGGTTGGTGGTCTGTTAGGAGTGAAAATCTTCTGCCATAGATAAGCCTGTGAAACTTTCTCACACAAAAAACTAGAGCTAAGGCCTCCTTTTCAGACTGGCTATAATTTTGCTCAGTAGGTGTCAATGACCTTGATGCATGTGCTATTGGTTTTCTTGAACCATCTGGGAACTGATGCATGATAACGCCCCCAATTCCATTCTTCGAGGCATCTCCAGCCACTATAATTTTTTTCGTTGGGTCAAAATGCACTAGCAACAGTTCGGAATTAAGAACTTCTTTTGCCTTATCAAAAGCAATCTGACATTCTTTTACCCAAAGGAACTTTGAATCTTTTTTTAAAAGATTATCTAAAAAGCCTCGAATTTCACGTATGTTTTTAATAAAAGGTGAATAAAAGTTCAACATACCCAAAAATGACCGTACTTCAGTTGTATCTTTTGGCTCGGGCATATTCCTGATTGCGGCTGTCCTACTTGTATCGGGTCTTCGTCCATGTCTGTCGATTACAAATCCAAGGTAATTGACTTCAGTTTGCAGGAACAAACATTTTTCATATTTTATGCGGAATCCCCATTCACTTAAGCGCTGTAAGGCCTGGTGCAAGTGCATACGATGCTGTTCTAGAGATTTGGCTACTACAATTACGTCATCGAGATAACAGACTACTCCATCAAGGTCAGCTAACATGGTGTTAATGGTTTTATTGGGCTTTTTTGGTCAATTTTGTTTAATTATGCAAATTAAAACACGTACATAAAGTTTTTTCCCGACGTTTCGCTGGAGTTTCTCAGCATCTTCAGGGGCGTTTATTATGTCTACATATATATATATATAAATTAACAATTTTTAATATTTAGTTTTAAATTGGCAAATAATATTTCCAAACTTACTTTACTTTTATTGCATTTTAAGTTTAAAAAATTGCATCATTCCCTACATCCAACATCAACAAACGGCACAGTTTTAATAAGTTAATAAATAAATAAATAAATAACATTTAGAACTTTTTAACTTGAAAAGTAAAAATAAACTTCTTAACACAAACATAAATATCACAGTATGGCAATGTTGTAAACAGAATTGGTTCCGTCAATGTCTTCTTTTAAATTCATCGAAGTAGTTCTCTTCTGCTGAATTCGTAGGCTTTCTAAGGTATATCTCGTCCCTCCTCTTCTCTCTTTGTCCAATATTTTTGCATTGTCGATGTCAGCTTCGTTTCCAGTCTCTAAGATGTGTTGTGATAACCCCGTTGATTCTCTTTTGTTTTGTATGTCTCTCTTGTGTTCTGTCATTCTTATAGCTAATGCTCGCTTAGTCGTGCCGATGTAAACCAAGTTACAATCCTCGCCTTCTTTTCCATTGCAACCGATCTCATAAATAACATCGTTTAGCAGCTCTTTTGGAATTGGTGTTTTGGTGTTTGTGAACAGTTTGTTAAGAGTTTCGTTGGACTTGTGTGCGAACGTGATGTTGTTCTCTGCTCCTATTATTTTGAAGAGATTTTTACTTTCTGTCAAATTTGGAATAAAAGGAACCTTGGCAAATATCTTAGCGTTGCCGTCTGCGTTCAATAAAACTTTTTTGTTAGAGTTATCTTTTTGTTGTTTTTTCGTTATAAGTTTATCGATAATGTAACGTGGAAAGCTGTTCATTTTTAGTATTGTAACTATTTTGTGTTTGTTTTCTTCATGAAATCGTTCATCACTAAGATAGAAAATGTTATTTATTAAATTTTTAGCGGTATTAATTTTTTGAGTTAGTGGTTGCGTTGAGTGGAAGTTAACAAGTCTCCCCGATGATGTAGGTTTCGAGTACCAGTTGAATATTGTTTTATTGTTTTCTCTTATTAGTAATGTGTCTAAATACGGTATTTGGTTGTTTTCTTCTACTTCTATTGTGAACTCAATTTTTGTGTGGTACTGATTCAGTGTTTTTAAAATTTGGTCTTGATCTTTTTGTTTAATTATTGCGAATATATCATCCACATATTTAGTGATGAACTTGATTTCTATGTTTTCTTTTTTTAAATCTTCAATAGCGTTGTCAAGTAGGTCGTCTAGAACAATATCTGCTATTGTCGGTGAAAGGGGGTTGCCCATGGGCATACCAAATGTCTGATTGTAGAATAACTTGTTATATTCGAAATAATTATTGTCCCTTAAACAAAAACTCAAATATTTATTACAATGTAGAGAATACGGTATTCTTCCCAAACATCTCATCAACACAACTTCAAAAATCAAGACAAGTTTTACATCAGACAAAATCACTAAACAGCTAGAAAAAATTGAACATATATTTCTGTTTAAAGTATTAAATTTGGAAATAAGACAAGCAAACACAAGCATAACATCAATACAGAAAATCATCTTTCACACAACCGTAAAAATGAGAACATTACTAACTGACAATGAATATGAAACATTCACTTTAAAACAAAAACACATGTATAACTTTATCGCTACACAAATACAGACAACACATTCACTGAAACTGGATAAACTTAAAGACACACAACTACAAAATATTGGCTTTGTATTTAATGAAAATTGGTTTGTCAATACAACAATCATTCGATTTCCCACAGAAGTAAAATGGATGCTCTCTTTAGGTAAAAAGTTTGCTCTTCCAGTCAATAAGAGAAACTTCTCTTCAATTCACATCATAGCAGATGTAGAGCAAGCAATACAGACAATAAAGGATGAAAGGGAGAAAGATATTGCCAGATTCAAGATAGCAGGCAGAATTTCTGAACATAAACGACGTTTAAAAAATTCAACGAAAGAAAAATTTATTTTAAAAATCTATCAGAAAACTCAAATATTTTTGAAACAATATAAAAAAGATATGATCATTACAACAGCAGACAAAGGTAGCAAAACAGTGGTTATGTACAAGGAAGACTATCACAACAAAATGACGAAATTACTAGAAGACAAAAATACGTACAAAACAACTAGAATCGACCCAACGCAAGACCTTCAGAAAACCAACAATGACTTAGTTACAGAGCTTTTCAAACAGGATATAATTGACAAATGGCAGAAAAACAAACTGAGGTGCTCGGCAGCAATAGCACCGAGACTATATGGACTACCCAAAATCCACAAACCACACCTTCCTTTGAGGCCTATATCTTCATCGACGAATGTGCCTTGCTACCAACTCTCAAAATACATTGGAAAAATATTAAGAAATACGATTTCTGAGAGTTATAATATCAAAAACTCTTTTGAACTAAAAGAAAAATTGAAGAATGTTGTGCTTGAAGATGGTAATATTTTCGTTTCCTTTGACGTTGTCTCGTTGTTCACCAACATACCAACCTATCTGGCAATTAAAATTATAATGAAAAAATGGGACCAACTACAACCACATACCAAAATATCAAAACGGCAATTTCTGAAACTCTTGGAATTTTGTTTAAGGGACAATAATTATTTCGAATATAACAAGTTATTCTACAATCAGACATTTGGTATGCCCATGGGCAACCCCCTTTCACCGACAATAGCAGATATTGTTCTAGACGACCTACTTGACAACGCTATTGAAGATTTAAAAAAAGAAAACATAGAAATCAAGTTCATCACTAAATATGTGGATGATATATTCGCAATAATTAAACAAAAAGATCAAGACCAAATTTTAAAAACACTGAATCAGTACCACACAAAAATTGAGTTCACAATAGAAGTAGAAGAAAACAACCAAATACCGTATTTAGACACATTACTAATAAGAGAAAACAATAAAACAATATTCAACTGGTACTCGAAACCTACATCATCGGGGAGACTTGTTAACTTCCACTCAACGCAACCACTAACTCAAAAAATTAATACCGCTAAAAATTTAATAAATAACATTTTCTATCTTAGTGATGAACGATTTCATGAAGAAAACAAACACAAAATAGTTACAATACTAAAAATGAACAGCTTTCCACGTTACATTATCGATAAACTTATAACGAAAAAAACAACAAAAAGATAACTCTAACAAAAAAGTTTTATTGAACGCAGACGGCAACGCTAAGATATTTGCCAAGGTTCCTTTTATTCCAAATTTGACAGAAAGTAAAAATCTCTTCAAAATAATAGGAGCAGAGAACAACATCACGTTCGCACACAAGTCCAACGAAACTCTTAACAAACTGTTCACAAACACCAAAACACCAATTCCAAAAGAGCTGCTAAACGATGTTATTTATGAGATCGGTTGCAATGGAAAAGAAGGCGAGGATTGTAACTTGGTTTACATCGGCACGACTAAGCGAGCATTAGCTATAAGAATGACAGAACACAAGAGAGACATAAAAAAACAAAAGAGAATCAACGGGGTTATCACAACACATCTTAGAGACTGGACACGAAGCTGACATCGACAATGCAAAAATATTGGACAAAGAGAGAAGAGGAGGGACGAGATATACCTTAGAAAGCCTACGAATTCAGCAGAAGAGAACTACTTCGATGAATTTAAAAGAAGACATTGACGGAACCAATTCTGTTTACAACATTGCCATACTGTGATATTTATGTTTGTGTTAAGAAGTTTATTTTTACTTTTCAAGTTAAAAAGTTCTAAATGTTATTTATTTATTTATTTATTAACTTATTAAAACTGTGCCGTTTGTTGATGTTGGATGTAGGGAATGATGCAATTTTTTAAACTTAAAATGCAATAAAAGTAAAGTAAGTTTGGAAATATTATTTGCCAATTTAAAACTAAATATTAAAAATTGTTAATTTATATATATATATATGTAGACATAATAAACGCCCCTGAAGATGCTGAGAAACTCCAGCGAAACGTCGGGAAAAAACTTTATGTACGTGTTTTAATTTGCATAATTAAACAAAATTGACCAAAAAAGCCCAATAAAAACATTAAAACTATTAAATTTAAAATAATTGGTCACATTAAAAAACTCATAATAACATGGTGTTCATTATTTGTTGGAAGATGCCTGGGGCAGACTTAACACCAAATGGTAAGCGCTGATACTGGAAAAGCCCTCGGTGTGTGTTGATGGTTAGTAGTTGTTGTGATTATTTGCTTACTTTAACCTGGAGGTAGGCATCAGATAAATCAATTGTTGAAAAAAACTTATCTCCAGAAAGTGTCACAAATATATCATCTGGAAGTGGAAGTGGATATTGGTTCGGCTCCAGAGCGTTGTTGAGTCCAGTTGAGAAGTCACCACATATTCGTACACCTCCCTTTGCCTTCTTTCAAGCCACAATAGGTGCTGACCATTGCGAGTAATCAACTCTCTTGATAACATCAAGCTGTTCAAGGCGGATAATTTCGTTGTCGATCTCGGGCAATGAAGCATATGGTACAGGTCGCTTTGGTTTGAAGACCGGTGTCACTCCAGGTTTTAAATGAAGAACCGCTTCTGCTTTTGTGCACATTCCCATAGATCCATCAAATAAGTTTTGATATTCTGCTTAAATCACCGCAATTTTTTTCTGTAAAAGAGAGAGTGGTATTTCACTTTGATTAGACTCTAACTTTGCACAAATTGAATTAATAGGGACGTCGAATAATCGTAATGCTTCGATCCAATCGATTCCCAAAATGTTAAGGTTTGGCACATTTGTTATATAACACGTGTTTTGCATCTCCTTATCTCTGAAGGTTACTTGACACCGTAGTTCTGCTGATAGTGGTAAAGACTGCCCACTGCGCTGAGTGATTTGTTGGAGTTACGTCTGGACTTCCCAAGCGCCTCCAGTTGTCTTCTGATATAATTGTTATATCTGATGCTGTATCAATTTGTAGTCTAACGGGATGATTGTTAATCTCGACCATGATAAATTTTCGGTGAGCTGCATAGTCCACTTTTGATACTGAAAATATAATATTAGTTGTTGTGTCAGATTTAATATATGTGTTTACGCGTTTTCTGCCTCTAAATTTAGATTTATTTTTGCTGCTGCTGCTGTTGTTGTTAGTGATATTGATGTCGTTTCGCTTCCCTTTGTCACAATACCCCTCTTTGTGGCCAACACCTCCACAATCAGCACATTTGTGGGTTTTATACCAACATTTCTCTGAGAAATGCATTCCTCCACAAAACCAACATGCGCTTTTTGGTTTTTGATTATGCTGTTTGTTCTGTTTTCGCACAACTCGTACACCGCTATCAGCAGCAGTACGATTCTCCACCAGCGATGAGTCATGTTTTAGCATTAAGATTCGTTCGCATTCACTTGATAGATCTGAAAGCTTTAGTTTGTGATCTTTTTCATCTGCTTCTAGCTTTGCAAGTAATCGAGTCCGAATATCGACATCATGCGCGCTGGTTAATCCACAAACAAACATAACACATTTAAATTCATCGGGAGTGATAGAATTTAGTTTGAAATTTTCACACTGCTTATTGATTATACCCGCGTATGTCTGGAAATCATCGCATGTATTTTTCTCAATCTTGAGGCAATTGTATCGGGTTGCGAACAGCGAAGTTTTACGTGCAAAAATTTCTTTTAACTTAGCTGTCGTCTCATCCAATTTTACTCGTCGCCACAATAGTTAAATACATTCATAATAATACTAGCATATTAGTGCAGGTTTTTTATAGATAAAATTGGGTAGTGCAACAGCTCGTGGACAACCAGGGCCTTACAACTCACAACCATTCCTGTGTGCGTGTTTGTTGGCAGGAATGGAGGGGACCTACAGTTTTTTGCCGAGTCCGAACGGCTAAATGAGAAGCACTTTTTCATGACAAGAATACTCTTGGAGGATCGGTCAGTTCCTCGCAAGAGGCAGTACCTCGAGTAAAACATTTCTGTTTTAGGTGGCACGGCTGGGAATCGAACCCACACATCCACACGGCATGACAGTCCTACGCAGTCCTGTGGTCAACTTTAGTAGGAAAACGCATTAATACAGTTTCCCCCCTCTTTTCCTCTCCCCAAATCCCCCCTCCAACTCTGCTTCTGGGAAATAGATTTTTTTTGCATTCCTTATAACACCCAATATTCAATATTCTTAAAGGAAAAAAGGCCAAGAAATTTTTGGAAAAAATAACCTAAAATTCCGGAATTTACGCCAAACTTTTTGGGTTCCCTTTCCTAGGAAAAAAAGCCACAACATTGTATGGAGAATTTTGGGCCTTTTTTTCATTTTTATTTTTTGGCGTAGTTTCCTATGGCGTACTTTCAGGGAGCCCCAACTCGAGGAAATTGCAGGCTTTTGTCAATTGCTGTCTACGCCATATTCTAAAAATTCGCTGACCACAAATTATATCAAACGAAGATTGTGGTGCAGGACAAGTCAAGAGTGGCTGGACGTTGACATGAGGAAGCGTAAGTGGCAATGGATTGGTCACACACACACCATCAAACGATGAAATTGCAAAGCAGTCCTTTGAATGGAATGATGCATGACAGGTTGGAAGAAAAACATGGAAAGCAACAGTTCTAGCAGAAGTAGACTCCCAGAGAAAGACGTGACCACAGTTGAAATATCGAGCTGCAGAACGTCCTAATCGGGGTTACAGCACTTGATGATGATGATGATTTCCCTGTCTTGGCTTTTGTCTGGATATCCGTAACATTACTTTGTCTTACGCTGGCTCCTCAGAACTTTCGGGCATCCATGAAACTGGAGGAGTGCCTTCCGTCACGTCGGTTGCAATGTGGTCAATTTGGTTGTCAGTTGATAGACCAGGATAAATGGGAAATGCGTACTATGGCTACCATCACAACGTTTCGCCCCACAGAAGAGTCGATTAACCTAAGACCGTTATCGGAGGTGGTGTTGTGCTGGCTATATCTTTCCATTGTGCCACCAAAAAGTCTTCCCTTTCCTAGTATTGCTCATATCTCTTTTCCGCAGCTCGTAGAACTCTTTCTTCATAACATCATTTTAATAATGTTGGCGAATTTCGCCTTGATGCGAAATGTTGTGAAGCACTCGTTCACAAAGCTGAAACTCAAGACTAAGACTTCTTCCCTAAGTCTGCCTCTTACGTCAAATCCACACAAAAAAGACGCTGCCTTTGTTGTTGGTAACAGTGGCTAGTAAATACCGCAATCTTTCATTTTTCTTTTGCGCAGCCCATCCCATCACACTTCTCGTATGGGGGTTATGTCTGCTTAGAATTAGTCTAGGGCCTCCGCTAAATGTTCAACTTCACGTGATTTTAAGAGAGACAGAACATTCCGCATGCAGATCTGAAGTTCGTTGGCCTTGTTTCGTTGCTTCGCAACTAAAATAGGCCGAAAGGGGGTTTTATTCAGTTTTTTTCGTTATCTCTCAGAAACCACCGTTTTTTTTTGAAAAAATGTGAAGGTGAAAATGGTCACTTATGTAATTCTACACAAAAAAGGTTAACAAAATTTGTTCATACAGTCATAATGTTTTCTCCCAGTCCACATAAACTCAGCTTTGTCAGAATTCTTTTGTGATTTTGCAATTTTGTTGTCTAATTTTCCTGGGCTATTTGCATATTTTACCTAGAAACTCCTTTATTGAAAATTTGCAAATAACTTTTAAAAGCATACAAAATATTTAAAACTACGTTAGAAATTTTTAAATAATAACCAATCAAAGAGGGTTACTTTATAAAACATTGCGGTATACTCGGGCGTATACGCACTTTTTTAATTGGTCCTTTTGGTTTGTGCTTTTTTGAAGTTTCTTGTTGTTAAAAATTAAATTTTCTTTTAAATTTTTTTTATTTAGGTAGTAGATGAAGAACGAGATTCAATTTCAACAAACTAACTCAACACTGAGAAATACAACATTTTTTTCTAAATTTTAATCCCATATTTTCTACGTTTCTGTATTCCTGACTTGTGTTTTCTTTTTTTTGTCAGCTGTATGTCTGCATTCATTTTGTTAGCTTGGCTGGTAGCTCTAGCTACCATACTAATTATGTTAGTAAACAATACTCAAAAATTCCTTTGTTAAAAGACGAATGGGTAGAACAAAATAATTTGATTATTTAAAAATTCCCTAAAAACCAACAATTATAAACTCATTCGTATAAATCACAAATCATAATAGAAACAAAGAGAGAAATATTTCTTCTGCATAGCTCTTTTTCCATAAATTATTACCATGACCCATACAGAGTTAGATGTATGCTTTGTCGCTTAGTCAACAAAAAGAAAATTCTATTAAATTTACCCCAAAACGTATCCATCATTTCACCTGGGATCCCCTTCTGTTTCGTATGGTTTTATGCTTTGATGCCTTAATTAACATTAAAACGGTTGTAACGGGTGATTTTTTAAGAGGTTTAGAACTTTTAAAAAAAACACAAAAAATTCGAAAAAATGAATGAAATATTTATTTGAATCGATAGTTTGAACCTTGAAATTTAATGTTTAAAGATAATTTCATGCAAATGTTGACCGCGGCTGCGTCTCAGGTAGCCCATCCGCTGAGTCCAATTTTGGCATACTCTTTCACACATATCGGCCGGTATCTCACGAATGAATGCATGGATGTTGGCTTCCAGTGCGTCAATCGAAGCGGGCTTGTCCCTATAGACATTAGCCTTGACATACCCCCACAAAAAATAATCTAATGGTGTCAAATCGCACGATCTAGGCGGCCAATTGACCGGCCCGAAACGTGAAATTAACTGTTCACCAAACTCGCCTCGCAATTGCGCCATTGTTTCGCGTGCTGTGTGGCATGTGGCACCGTCTTGTTGAAACCACATATCATGCAAGTCAAGAACTTCCATTTCGGGCAAAAAAAAGTTTGTTATCATCGCCTAACTGCTGGGAACGGCGCCGAATCGACATTTCGCGGTCTTCTGTCACACTAGCTGATACGGCCGCAATATTTTCTTCACTACGCACAGTACGTAAACGTGTTGGTGGTTTAATGTCCAACAAAGTAAATTTGGTGCGAAATTTGGTCACAATCTTCCGAATAGACTGCTCAGAAGGTCGAGAATGCCGACCATAAAATGGAAGCAGCGCGCGATGATCATTTCGAACCGAGCACGAATTTTGATAGTAAAATTCAATAATTTGCAAGCGTTGTTCATTTGTAAGACGATCCATGGTTAAATTGCAAACCAAACTGAAGCTGTTTGACAGTGACACTAGGTACTAAACACACGTCAGCTGTCAAAACCAGTGTTGCCAAAACCAAACCAGCTAAAAAATCACCCGTTATATAGATTTTCGGAGAAATAAATACTTATTCTTCATTAAGCTCTCATTTAGATTTTGGCCAGTGCACGATATGAAGTACTTCCTTGGTCTACCACGAGCACAAACATTTGTCTGGTCATCACTGCCACTTGTTAGGTGAATCACCAATTACTTGGTTGCATTCTTTCCAGTCATTATTAGCCAAGAAATTATAATTTTTGTTTCATTATCAAAGCCAAAACCGTGATTTTTAAAATCTGATTCAGCGAAACGTATTTTTACATTGCGTTCAGGGTTGGATCAGGGCGGATACAATTCTTTCAAAAATAGTTACATAATGTAGCTGAATACTGTACCTTTCTAAAAAGTGTAACCACAAGACGGAGCTAAATGGAGCTAAAACTGTAGCTCAAGGGAAAGAAGATTAAAATATTAGTTCTGGTGAACTCGGTCCAAACCCAGCTAAAAGACGTTTTTTTTTTTGGAAGCTTAATTTACATGTTACGAAAGAAATTAAGAAACAAGTACTAAAGTATAGAAGTGCTAATTTTCATTTTAAAGATTTTGCAAGAAAATGCATGAATTTTAAATCTAAAGGAAAAGGAAACTTTAGAGCTCTGTATCTCGCATATTCCTTGACATAAATTTCCCAAATTTTGGGAAAACATAGAACAGTTATAGGTATATCTAATACAAAAATAAATGCAATAACTCCATATTACAAAATTTCATTTTTGGTATTTTTTTCCGCTTTTACACCACTGTGCGACGACGCGACAGTTTGAGAACGTCTGAAGGTACTGGTGCAGGAATCCTTGGGCCAAACACCAATTTTTGTGTACCGATAGAAGAGTCCACTAGCATTTTCCAGGCGGAAGTTGATGGGGTTGGGGTCGAAATTCTGGCTGGGTCAAAATTCTTTTTGCAAAATTCTGCTTTCGGAATTCTGCTTTCAAAATTCTGATTTTCAATATTCTGTTTTACAAAATTCTGCCAATAATAAAAAGAAGGTTAGAAAAATGTAAGAAAGCGCACGCTTTTTAAAATTTTCCAAACCTTCTTTTTATTATTGGCAAAATATTGTAATGGCAATTTTATCATACTTGTCTCATCATAAATAAGGGGAAATTTCTTGATTTTGCTTAAGACTAAGACTTTTGTCTAAGACAATAATTGTAGGTATGAGCATCAGCATAGTTTACAGATCCGTGCACATAAAAAACAAAGCTTTGCAAACAATTATGCACCTATTCTGTGCAAAACTTTTATATATCCTCGACGAAAAATGTTTGCCTTGGCCTTAGCCACGCATTGAGTCATTAACTTACACTTAATTAATAAACTATAGGCCTAAAACTGGAAAACAATTATTTTTGGATGCAAAAACCATTTGCATGCAAAATAAAATGCACGACTGGGTCGCACGTACTTGCTTTTATGTTCAAGACACTGCGAGTTTAAGAAAATTGTATATACAAACATGGAAATTATGAGAGAAAAATGTAGAGAAGCATGAAATACGACATTTAAATTAGCTAAAACAACTCTTTTGACAGTTTGAGGTGAAAAAAAAAGTATGCCATCTTAATTCATGATGGAATATGATTGTATGGGAAAAAAAATTTAAAATCGTTGGAGCGGTTTTTTTTAAATTAATATTTTATATATATAAAATTCTTAAAAAAATTTTAAGAACAAATTTTGGTTTGCAGATTTAAATTATATATTTATGTGTATATAAAAACAAAATTTGAAACAAAATTGTCAACCCGTTTTTGAGATATCGAATTTTCAAAAAAAAATTTGAAACTTTTTTTAAAAATCCAAAAACTTTTTTTTTTGAAAATGTTGATATGCAATATTATTTAATCTTATCTAAAATTTGCATATAAAAAAATTCATTTAAATCCGTTAAGCTGATAACGAGAAAACTCAAAATAAAAAAATACGTTCTATGACAGGTACTACTAATAGTTGATATGTGTAAAATTTTATAATTTTTGATGGTAGATCGTACTAATTTTAGTATACGAAAAAAGTTTAATCAAAATCGTAGGAGTCGTTTTCAAGCAAAAAAATATTTTCCTTTGCGGTTTTTTCACTTTTGTATGGAAGGTACCGTTATTTTTTCATAAATGTAAAATTTTTTCTAAAAATATTTTAGAAAGTACTAAAAAAGTCTTAAATATCGAGTTTCAAAAAAATCTATGTTGCCGTTTTCGAAATATTTGATTTTCCAAAAAAAATTTTGAAATATTTTTTAAAAATCCAAAAAATATTTTTTCAAAAATATTGGTAAACAAAACTATTAACATTTTTTGGAAGCTTCTGTATAAAAAAAATAATTGAAATCGGTCATACCATTTAGAAGAAAATCAAAAATTAAAAAAATGGTTCCTTGGGAGGTACCATTAATAACCATTTTTGAAAAATGGTTTTTCACCCAAAGAAAGCCTTTACTAAAATAAATTTATTGAATTTTTTTTAAGAAAAGTTGTCAAGCCGTTTTTGAGAAAAATACGATTATGTAAATTTGCCAAAAAAAAATGTATGACAGGTACCGTTATTTTTGGTTCTAAAAAAAAAATGAAAAAAACATGTCGGCAGAATCACCAAAAACCACTAAGTACCAAGTTTGAAGAAAATCGATCGAGCCGTTTAGGCTGTAGACGAACAGACTGACAGACAGACAGACAGAATTTTGCCACCCACTTTTTTGGTGTTCTCTATCATCGTAATATCATGTTTGATTGTTATCTCAAATTTTTTTTGCACGAATCCTAAACTTGCCTTGTAGTACCTATAATCGCAAGTAAAAAAGCTTTAAAGTGAATGTATTTTTTTTTTTTTTCGAAGTGTAAACCAACCATACAAAATACTTATTATTCACCATCCCTATGCACACCTCCGCGTGGTAGAGGGCGGGTAACGCTAACGTGCAGGGGGACCGAATGGATGCCGGGATAAGCAGACAACCCAGCTATGCTGGTCAGGGCACAAACTTGTCCTCGGGATGGTTAAAAGCCCCCTTAAGGCGGATGAACTGCAGGTGGCGGTCAACGGCATGATAGTCTGGTGGCGGAGGAGCTTTTTTTTGGTAAAAGGCCAACGGCAGCAGCAGGTAGCGTCTGTAACCCATATTGGGCGGCTACAAAAGGCGTCTGTTTTCCCATAGTGGGCGGCCTCGAGCAGTTATGTGTTTGACCATACAAAAGGCGGGTGTGCCTATCAAATCTGAGCTTATGTATGTTATTAATCATATCTCGGAAAACACCATGGTGGAAGGATATATGCAAATACATGAATTATGACAACAAATGGAATTGAGTCCCCAAGAGGTAATCTTTTCATAGAAAATCCTTCTGTAGCTTCGGTTCCAGTAAACCGCACATCGGATTTGGGGGTGCGGCATCCTTCATGTACGAGCGTCAATCAAGACGCCATAATAATAAATGAATCGTTGACAAATAGAAGAAGTCTTTCAAGAAGCGCAAATGTTACTTTTGGCTACCGCATACGTACGAAAATCGGAGCATGGAACGTTCGATCCTTGTACAGCGATGGTAGATACGAGCAGGTTGAGCGTGAAATGCTTCGCCTAAAGATCAGTATCCTGGGCATAAGCGAAACTAAGTGGAGAGGAAGAGCTGAATACAGATCAGACACTGGACAGACGAGAATGCTGTACTCCGGCGAAGATGAAAGAGAGGGTGGCCAAAGACTGCATGGTGTCGGAATTATGTTGAACGAAGAAGCGAGGCGTAGTTTGATCTCCTGGGCGCCCATTTCTGCGAGATTAATGACAGCAAGGTTTCGTTCAAAAATTCGTAACGTCACAATTATTCAGTGCTACGCCCCCACAAATGAAGCGACCGAGGAAGACAAAACCGCGTTCTACACTCATCTTAACTCGGTTTACAGTAGTGTTCCGAGAGCCGACATCATAGTCGTTATGGGAGACCTCAATGCCCAAGTCGGTTCAGACAATTACGGACTGGAACGCGTGATGGGAAGAAATGGCTTGGGGTCACGGAATGAAAATGGTGACTTGCTTGTCGACTTTTGTAACGCGAATCGTCTTGTGATAGGTGGGACTGTATTTAAGCATAAGACGTGCAACAAAATTACCTGGGTGCATCCGGATGGTCAAACCGAAAACCAAATTGATCATATCATGATTCAGCAGCGATGGAGGAAGTCTATGTGTGATGTCCGGAGTATAAAAAATGCCGATGTGGGAAGCGACCACCATTTGGTTCTGATGAGTCTCAAACTACGAACCGCTGCCGTACAAAAACCAGCGCAGGATGCAGCAAGGAGCACAAAATTCATTACTAATGCTTTAAATGACCCCAACATATGTCGAAACTATGTCACCACCCTTAACGACAGAGCCTCGTCATTAAATGGAATCCAGAATTCAACAATTGATGAGATGTGGGGTGAAATTAAAAGTGTTTTTATGGAGGCTGGATCCGAAACTGTACCCAAGCGAACGAGACGAAGAGACTCTTGGATATCCCAAGACACCTGGGATAAGATCGAACTTCGCAAATCGTTGAAAATCCAAATTAATGCCGAAGCTGATGTTCAACGAAAGGCTGACTTGCGAAGAGAGTACCGCATTGCACATAAGATGGTCTACCGCTGTGTGAGACGTGACAAGAGGGTGAAGTTGGATGGACTCGCAGATAATGCGGAAAGCGCTGCCAGAAGAGGAGATATCCGGGAATTGTACCAAATAGCCAAAGATGTTATCGGGAAAAAAAGCAACACCAATCATCCTGTAATGGATGTGGATGGCACACTTTTGGTATCAATTGAGGATCAGCTTCGTAGATGGAAGGACCATTTTTGTGCCCTGCTAAATGAGGATTCAGTTGAGCAGAGTGCTGAAGTGCCCCAACTAAACGAGATGCGCAGGTCCTATAGGGGTATTGACATCGAACCCCCGTCAGAATCGGAAATTCGTACATCAATAAATCTCCTCAAAAACAACAAGGCAGCTGGACTGGACGGAATACCAGCTGAATTCCTGAAAGCCGATCCCGTAGCAGCGGCTAGTATTTTACATCCGCTGATACAAAACATTTGGGAAAACGAAAGCTATCCCAGGGACTGGAAGGATGGTGTGATTGTTAAGTTGCCAAAGAAAGGTGACTTAAAGAATTGCAACAATTGGCGTGGTATCACCGTTTTGTCCGTTTTCCCAAAACTAATGGCAACAATCATACTCGAGCGAATAAAGGATAGAATCGAGTCTACACTCAAGAGGCATCAAGCTGGCTTCCGCAGTGGTCGATCGTGTGTTGACCATATCAACACCCTGCGTATCGTCCTCGAGCAGTCGATGGAATATCAATCACCGCTTTACCTCATGTTCGTGGATTTTGAAAAGGCCTTTGATCGAGTTAACCGAGAATGTATATGGAGATCGTTGCTTGGTAGAGGAATTCCACCAAAAATTGTTGCCATTATTAAAGAGTCCTACAACAACGCGAGGTGTTTTGTTTTGCACAATGGGCAGCTATCCGACTCTTTCGTAGTGCAACAGGGTGTGAGACAAGGGGATGTTCTATCGCCAATTCTCTTCCTGCTGGCGATGGACGACGTATTGACGGCCAGTGTAGATACAGCTGAGCGACAGGGCATTCAATGGAGACCGTTCGAAAGGCTCAGTCATTTAGACTATGCCGATGACATATGTCTACTGGCAAATAACATCAGTGGGCTGAACGGGATGTGCCAAACACTGCAAGTGAAGGGAGAGTCGAGTGGTCTAAGAATAAACAGCAAAAAGACAAAAATAATGCTCACAGGCCGCTCCACACAGCAGCGTATTATTCTACAGGAGACGCCAGTTGAAGTAGTCGAACAGTTCAACTACCTTGGCAGTATTGTCTCTGCAAACGGTGGTACGGATCTGGACGTTAAAAGTAGAATAAATAAAGCTCGTGCTGCCTTCGGTACTCTGTCCCCAATCTGGAAATCAAGTCAAATCTCCTTACGCACTAAGTTGAGATTCTTCGAATCCAATGTCAAATCCGTGCTGTTATATGCTTGTGAAACCTGGAAAGTCACGTCTATCATTTCGAAGAAATTGCAGGCTTTTGTGAATCGCTGTCTTCGCCACATCCTAAAGATTCGATGGCCACAAATAATATCAAATGAGGAATTGTGGCGCAGGACAAGTCAAGAGCGGCTGGACGTCGGCATAAGAAAGCGTAAATGGCGTTGGATTGGTCACACACTGAGGAAACCAAACGATGAAATTGCAAAGCAGTCCTTTGAATGGAATCCTCAGGGTGCGGGGCGGGTTGGAAGACCAAGAACAACATGGAAATCAACTGTCTTAGCGGAAGCAGAATCCCAGAGAAAGACGTGGCCACAGCTAAAGTACCTTGCAGCAGACCGTGAAGGATGGAGACGTTTTGTTGACGCCCTATGCCCCAGCCGGGGTTACAGGACACGATGATGATGACACTATTTTTCGCACGCAGAACAATTGCCGGCCAATCGTTTTGCATGAAATTTTGTGACAGCAATGGTTTTATTATGGGTGCTGTGACATAAGGCCAAGTGACATAAAGCCAAATTTAAAAGTTTGGCCTTGAGTCACTTTCCAAAAGCGACATAATGCCAAGTTTTAAGAGTTGGCCTTATGTCGCCTTTACAAAGTGACATAAGGCCAAATTTGTTTGTGACAGGCCAAACGTAAAATGTTTTGTAAGAAAAAACAGTACCTAATTTTTGAAAATAAACTTTGCATACACCCAACCTCGCACCCACCCCAGAGCCCAAGCACTGTTTATTGTGAATTTTTAAATTTCACAAACCTAATAAAACCTTTCCTTTATTTGGTTTGTGAAATATAAAAATTTTCAAATTAACAGTGAGGTATGGATGGGGGGCATGCCCTTGCAACACCCCTGCTTGGGCTCACGAAAGGATTTGGGGTGGGTGCAAATTTGGGTGTATCCAAAGTTTCTTATGCATTTAAAGAAACTTGATTTAATGAAATTTTTCAATGAAAAATGAAAAAAATAACAGGTACGCTAAAGTGACACAAGGCCAAATTGGCCTTATGTCACTTTGTAAAAGCGACACTAGGCCATCTCTTAAAATTTGGCTTTATGTCACTTGGCCTTATGTCACGGCACCTTTATTTTACATGAAACTGTTAACCAACAACCAATATAATTTTGTGTTTCGGCCCCCATTTTTCATTTTGTTAACAGGGGGCTGGACTACTGGCGAACTAAGGTGGCCGACTTCTGGATCTAAGGTGGACGACCTCACAAGAATCGTACTTACAGCTCAATTTTTGTTAATAACTTATTTGTGTTAACAAATTTACTAAAAACGCCTATAATTTAATAACCTACACATTCCAAACAATCAGATAACGTAAACACTCTATTCAACAATTTGAATAAAGAATTTCTGAGGACCAGTTTAACATAAAAATAAAGTTAAAGGGCTGACTACTAGCGACATCACCCTTCGTTCGTTGTAGAAAAATATGTTCAGCAATCAAATAACATAAATAAATGACGAGCTTCCGTCTTTGAGAAAAACCAAAATTAGCAGAATTTTATTGCTTAAAATTTTGTAATACAGAATTCTGAAAAACAGAATTTTGAAAAGCAGAATTTTGAAAGACAGAACTGAGAAAAAGCAGAATTTTGAAAAATAGAATTTTCGTGCAAAAAATAGGATTTTGAAAAGAAGAATTTTAAAACCAAAATTTTGACCCGCTCCCAAGTTAATGTCATCGGGAAATGCGCTGAAAAGAACATTGTCATTATGACAGACAGCCAAGTTGCACTTAAGGCACTAGGCTCTTACTTCATCAACTCCAAACTATTTAGTTTGGCAGTGCGTGGGTAGGCTTGGCGAAAATAGCACTGTCACACTCTATTGGGTACCAGCGCACGTTGATATTCACCGTAATGAAGAGGCTAACACCCTAGCATAAAAGGAGAAATAGACCCCCCTGTGAGACATGAGTCCGATTTCAGTGTAGATGAAAACGTGATCAAATACACAATCAAATCAGAAGAGGAAACCAAAAGATCAAAATCTGGAAAGAATTTCCAAAACTGAGGCAGGCCAAACTGTTGCTTGGGGATTTTAAGCAAGTGCGTTAGACATCCTGCATAAATCAAAGTAGCAACAAAGGAAAGGAGTGTGAGAGCAAGGAGCACCCCCCCCCCCCCCCATGCACGGCACCAATTTTGAATACTTTTTTTTTATGAGGTCCTCAGCTGTAACCGTCAGAAAGTTTAACTTTATTTTTTCACTTCAATATAACCCATCTACGATCTTTATAATCATTTTGAGACAACCTTTAATGCATACTACAAATTCCACCATTGCGTCTATTATTCACAGTACCTAACGCAATTTCAATAAATAAAGCGTACTTATTCCTCCAAAATGAGAGTCACCTTACATTAGGTTTTGAATTTGCAATTTCCATAATTTAGTTACACTTCATTTGAATCCCTTTCAGAGTTAATACTTCGAAAATTTCGTCTTTGTTTTCCTTTATTCTAATTACTTCTAATTTTATAACTACCTATTTCTGTTTTCTTGCTTTCATAACTCTGTAAAACTTACATATTGTAACATCACTCTGGCTGAGGGCTCAAAGGCCACGCTACAATATTTTGTTGTAATAAATTTATTTTTAAACATATTTAGATTTTTCAATAAAAACTTAACTAAACTACTAAGAAATTCTCAAAGTACTTAACCTACTAAACATTAAGAGTGTTTAACGTGTTGATTTTTAACAAGTCAATCTCTCATCAATGTGCATAGCTACATAAATATTACCAGCAAAGGTGCCAATTAAATCAGATTATTTGTAACAATTTATTGAAAACAATTTTCGGTTGTCCATGCTTTTAATTTCCCACTTGTTGAATATTTTCAAGATAATTGGATTATTTTAACAATATTTAACTTGTAAAAACACTGCTATAATTTATAGTCACAAATCCCACTTCACAAACTTAAAAAAACGGCCTGTTTGGCGTTCATAAAATATTAACTTTCTTCCCATCAACTCTCCCGGCTTTACTACTTACCGTTTGTGTTGTTATTATTCGTCTTTGATGAACCGCAGTTATTATTCAGTGAATTGAAAAAATTAACTGCTCCAGTTCGCCGCAATATCCAAAACATGATGATAAATATTTCTATAGAATGGTGATTCTATAGAACTTTTGTTGGATACGTCAAAAGGATTTCTGGATAATGATTAATGATAGCAAAAAGTATTAATAGAAAAAAAGCAACCAGGTTAAGCCTTTTCTTATTTTTGTATTTATAAAGACCTAACAAACACACACGCAAGAACTTTTTCCGAGAATAGAATGAAAAACACAATCAAAACACAAAAACAAACGCTGTATACCTATTTCCAAGGATAATTACAACGACACGAAATCAATTTGCTAATCAATCACAACCAATCTCAAGGAAAACACAACCACTCTTGGTACCACTCAACACGAGTAAACGATTTTTCTGTATTTTTTTTTTTTTTTTTTTTTTTTTGATTGCACAAGCAAAACAAAAAAGGGAGAACAATTAAGTCCTTTCAATCAGGACATTTAAAAAGAGAATATCAAATTGAAAAAAGCAAAATAAATAAATGTTCTTTTTATCCCTCTATGTGTTCACGTTCACACCACACCGCCACCAAATTTGTTTTATGCCGGAGCCGGTTAGCAAAGGATATAAAAGGATATAACTTATTAAACCCTCAAGGGATATATTTTTAATTATTTTTTCGAAAGCTAAGCATAATTTCTAAGCAAATTAGGACAATAATTTCACTTAAAACGGGTTACAAAAGGTTATTGTGATGATGAGCGACGAGCCAACGCGAAAAGCAAATGGGAGAGTGTAATATGAAAAGGAAAATCGCGTGTCCTTATTCCATTCGTGTTTGAAGTCAATTCGGAACTGAGTGAGGAAGGAAATCGAACAGGTGCATGATAGCAGTGATGATGATTTTTTATAACAAGAACAAGGAAAGGACGTGAGACCACATGACGACAACAGTATGCCATGAAAATGAGCTTTCAAGGACTCTTAAGAGAGTAAAAGAACAGGAAATTTTCTCTTTTATTTTTGCATACCTAAGAGGTATCATCAGCTGGTACCTATAGTAGATTAGATATGCGAAGAACGATGTCCTTTGGTGTGCTTTACTTTAACACCTTTAGACAATAGACTTAGGTGTCACATGGATTGTACAGATATTTTTGGGGATGTTCGGATTCTAGAGAATGATGACCCTTTTTCTTTCATATATATGTATGAGTTGGTAAGTATGTGTAGATACATACTCGTATTAATTGAAACACAAAGAGTTAGCATCCTTGTAGGTGTTTTTTTATCGATTCCGAAGGGTGTTATACCATTTTTCATGTGCACTCTAAAACCTTCTTGTGTCGAAGGTTAACAGTTAACAGGTGGGGTCTCTAAGGAAAACTCCTTATATAATTTATGATGAAAAAAATCTTGTGTGTTTGCTTTTTGGTACAATCGTAAATGGGAGTTCCCTAAAAAAAATAAATAGGTATTGACCTCACTCACATAATATGAACGAGTTTAATAGTTATCGATTCAACAATGACGTTCTTTTGTGAAGGACATACAAGTAGATACATTTTACATAACATAATGTACAATTTGAATATATCCATATGAAGTTCACATTAAAGCAATAATGGCTTCCGACCGGATATCTCCCATTTAGGGTGCATTCTCGGCAACTATAGGTAACTGTGACGTAAGGAGTCAGTGAAAATTGTGCAATTGTGCATCTAGCAATTGCAAGTCTGCAACATCTTTGTATTTTTTTCTCAAAAGCTTTTAAAATCTCTTATACAAATTGAAAGAGAGAGCTTTTGAGTTCATTTTGAGACATTTTCTTCTATGATTGTATACACACTATTAAAAAGGCTGCTTTATACGACATCGTGAGCATAACAACACATCAGATATTTTTGTTGGATTTTATTAATAACCCAGTCATATTAGCATTAAAATCAGCCAAATTATGGAATAAATGGTGCAAATCTAGATTTTGTTACAAAGGATCCCCATGGAATTCTAAGGAAACTCTAAAAAGTCCCCATTGATATGAGCGCCGCTAAAAATTTTACGGTTGTTCAAAGGCCCCCAAACGGTTTTTAAGGAATATCTCCCGAACGATAACTCTTACAAAATTTCCTTAGAAAACTTCCTAAAAAAATGTGGAACGCTTTTTTTCATAAGAGTAATCGTTTTCGGTAGAGTTACGGATTCTATGTTTCTGTATTAAATGAACCCTTTCGCATAACCTTTGAGGTTGAGTGCAAGGTGAGTTTTCCTTGCGTGGTATTCCTCAGGAAAAATAGAAAACAGTTAGTAAAAATAATTACCGGGATTTATTTAAAGGTTTTGGGAAAGTTCCCAATCAATTTGGGCTACACTACATTAATCATACGGGGTCGGAGGTCACGAAACGTGTTACATTTGTTGAAAACAACAAGAGTACTTAATTGCATAAAATTTTGAAAAAATACTTAATATGTACTTTTTTTCAAAATTTTGAGTTTGAAAATAAGTTTTTTTAAAAATTGTTCACTCAAACAACTTTATTTAAAATAAAATATAAAGATTTTTGGCTTTGTAATAAAATGCACGACTGGGTCGCACGTACTTGCTCTTATGTTCAAGACAATGCGAGTTTAAGAAAATTGTATATACAAACATGGAAATTATGAGAGAAAAATGTAGACAAGCATGAAATACGACACTTAAATTAGCTAAAACAACTCTTTTGACAGTTTGAGGTGAAAAAAAAGTATGCCATCTTAATTCATGATGGAATATGATTGTATGGGAAAAAAAAATTTAAAATCGTTGGAGCGGTTTTTTTTTAAATTAATTTTTTATATATAAAATCCTTAAAACATTTTTAAGAACAAATTTTGGTATGCAGATTTAAACTATATATTTATGTGTATATAAAAACAAAATTTGAAAAAAAATCAAAAAACCCGTTTTTGAGATATCGAATTTTCAAAAAAAAAATTTGAAACTTTTTTTAAAAATCCAAAAACTTTTCTTTGAAAATTTTGATATGCAATATTATTTAATCTTATCTAAAATTTGTATATAAAAAACTTCATTTAAATCCGTTAAGCTGATAACGAGAAAACTCAAAATAAAAAAATACGTTCTATGACAGGTACTATTAATAGTTGCTATGTGTAAAATTTTATAATTTTTGATAGTAGATCGTACTAATTTTAGTATATGAAAAAAGTTTAATCAAAATCGTAGGAGTCGTTTTCAAGCAAAAAATATTTTCCTTTGCGGTTTTTTCACTTTTGTATGGAGGGTACCGTTATTTTTTCATAAATGTAAAAATTTTTCTAAAAATATTTTAGAGAGTACTAAAAAAGTCTTAAATATCGAGTTTCAAAAATATCTATGATGCCGTTTTCGAAATATTTGATTTTCCAAAAAAAATTTTGAAATATTTTTTAAAAATCCAAAAAATATTTTTTCAAAAATGTTGGTACACAAAACTATTGACATTTTTCGGAAGCTTCTGTATAAGAAAAATAATTGAAATCGGTCATACCATTTTGAAGAAAATCAAAAATTAAAAAAATGGTTCCTTGAGAGGTACCATTAATAACCATTTTTGAAAAATGGTTTTCCACCCAAAGAAAGCCTTTACTAAAATAAATTTATTGAATTTTTTTTAAGAAAAGTTGTCGAGCCGTTTTTGAGAAAAATACGATTGTGTTACCTAATTTGCCAAAAAAAAATGTATGACAGGTACCGTTATTTTTGGTTCTAAAAAAAAATGAAAAAAACGTATCGGCAGAATCACCAAAAACCACTAAGTACCAAGTTTGAAGAAAATCGATCGAGCCGTTTAGGCTGTAGACGAACAGACAGACAGACAGACAGACAGACAGAATTTTGCCACCCACTTTTTTGGTGTTCTCTATCATCGTAATATCATGTTTGATTGTTATCTCAAATTTTTTTTTTGCACGAATCCAAAACTTGCCTTATAGTACCTATAATCGCAAGTAAAAAGGTATAATATGGCATCGTTGGTGTTACCGTTGATTTTAATATTTTTTTTGTAAGTCGATTTCTTAGAAAATTGCTCCTCCCGGCTAAATGGGGGAGAAAGAACCACATTTCCCATACGATTTTTTCTTTTCTCAAACCACCTTACACGCTCTAGCTTCTTGTCACATTTTATACGAATCACCCTGTATAAACGAAATATATACCTCCGACCCCGTATGATTAATTTAGTGGGGCCCAAATCGATGAGGAACTTTCTCACAACCTCTAAATAAACCCTGTTTATATTTCTTAGAACTGTTTTCCAATTTTCCTGGGGGATACCACGCAAGAAAAACTCACTACTCAACCTCAAAGGTGGTGTAAAAGAGTACATTTTATACAGAAAAATAAAGTCCTTAACTCTACCGATTGAATTATCTCGAAAACGGTTACTCTTATGAAAAAAGTACATATATTGCATTTCTTGAAGGAAATTTTCTAAGCTACAACCCAGTCATTAACATTTTGACATTGAGTTACCGTTCGGGAGACCCCCCATTGACCCCCCGTAAAATTGTTAGCGGGACTCATAACGAAGGGGACTTTTAATAGTTTCTTTGGAATGGCATGGGGGTGCTATGTACCAAAAACAAATAACTCATGTGTCCGAAACATTGTTCACATATGTTTTTGAGAAGAAGAAGACAAGTTGTTATATTGTTATCAAAAATAAAAAAAGAATTTTACTATAAACTAAATTATGATGACTTTGTTTTGTTAGCCTTCTATGTGAGTTCACCCTGCACATCTACACCATATACTCGTAGAGTCCAACGTTAACATAGAGACATTTTCCAAAAGATACAAAACGAGAACTTTGAACGGACCCTTGTCAAAAGTGTCAACTCCTTAGCTTACCTCCACGTGGTGATCCTTGAAAAGAAACATTTCCTCATCACCCAACCTCAACCTACCCTACCAAAGACTTCTTAGAACAAGTCTTTAGTGCCTTCAAATTCAGCTATAGGTGGGTATGTAGTACACTTAATGAACATTTTATAAGGCTACTATAACATTGTTGTGCTTTATTGTTTTTGTAAGTCAAGCTTGCGGTATTAAAAGGACAAAAGAACATTTATGACTTAGTTTTGGAGTATGACTACATACCTACATAGATATTTTACCGGTACATAAAACTATAAGGTACTTTGCCTGAAAGTTGCAGCCAGGGGGGGCAAACCGGGGCCTGTGCCGTGACTGAAAAAACTGAGAATTGCGACGCTTAATGAAATAAAATGAATTGAGATGTAGTAATGGAGTATCAAATCGTATTTCTCCGTCAACCTTTAGCAGTTTTCTATTATTATTTCTCCATTTAAAATAATTTAAAATTAAAAAAGAAACGAGCTTTAATTTATTGCTAAAAGTTTTTCTGATGTTTTTTAACAATAGTTTTTTTTTGCATTGTATGTAAGTGTATTTTTACAAAACTTTCCCTCCTCCCTAAACTGTAGGAGATAGATCCCCCGTCTTCAATAATAAAACATTTGAACTGTGTCCCTCAACAAGCGTACAAATCCTTGTCTTGCCTAAAGAATAATTTGCTGGATACCAACAACTTTATTCAAGGAAATATAAAATCCCTCATATTGATCCTCCTTCTATCAAAGGTACTCCATTAACATTCACTGATCAAGCAAAATATTTGGGTCTTATTTTGGACAAAAAAGTTAAGCTGGAAACCTAATATACAAGAAAGAGTCAAAAAAGCCACAGTGGCACTTTTCTTATGCAAAAAAGCCGTTGGGAACAAATGGGGCCTTCAACATCGAATCACTCACTGGCTATATACTCCGGTGATTAGACCGATCCTCACTTACGGAGTGACAGTATGGTGGACTGCTCTGGATAAAGCGGTAAATTGCGACAAATTGAGCAAAGTCCAACGCTCTGTTTGTTTGTGCATAAGTGGAGCACTTCGTACGACACCTTCCGCTGCTCTAGACGTTCTGCTCCATCTGACACCCCTCAATATTTTCAGCAAACAAGTGGCTGCAAATACAGCCATTCGCCTTAAAGCTTCCTCACAATGGACCAACAACAACTTTGGCCATTCCATCATTCTGAATTCATTCGGATCAATCCCAAGTCGCACTGATTACACCATCCCAAAACTTCAGTTTGGCAAAAACTTTCAAGCCAGCATTCCTTCTAGAGTTCTCTGGGAGGATACGGCTCTCTTGGAAGATGAATCAATCCAAATTTACACCGACGGATCGAAAACTGATGATGGGGTGGGTGGTGGTGTGTACTCAGAAGAACTAAAATTAAGTCTCTCCTTACGTCTTCCTAATCATTGTAGCGTGTTCCAGGCGGAACTTATGGCGATCAAAGAAGCCTTATCTTGGCTGAAAGAAAACGTGTTATCAACTACAGATATCCGCATCTTCTCGGATAGTCAAGCAGCTATCAAATCTCTGGAATCGGTCTCTACTAACTCTTTAACAGCCCTAAATTGTCGTTCATCTCTGCTGGAGATGGCGCAGCAGTTTAACATTCACCTGTGTTGGGTGCCGGGGCATAGAGACATTCCAGGTAATTGTAAGGCCGACGAACTCGCTAAATATGGAACAACTCTACCTCTTCTACCTAGTAAGGCAGATATTGGTATTCCCATCGCTACATGTAAACTTATGCTGAAGCAAGATGCTTTAGAGAGAACAAACCTTAGGTGGAACAATATCACCACTTGCTTGGCAACAAAACAAATCTGGCCAGTAATGGATTTTAAGCGATCTAAATGTTTGATATCTCTAAGCAGATTGCACATTAGCTCCATGATCGGTGTCATAACCGGACACTGTCTTATAGGCAAGCACGCAACGCGTCTTGGCGTATTCTCTAACGATTTTTGCAGAAGCTGTATGGACGAGGAAGAGGTAGAATCGATTCCTCATCTTCTATGCACTTGTCCTGCTCTATCTCATAGGCGAAGACTCCATCTTGGAGATTTCTACTTCAATGATCCTAGTGATTTAGTAAATGTTGACATAGGTAGTCTGTTACGCTTCATAAGAAGCTCCAAATGGTTCATCGAGTAGGGAAAAAGGCTTCCCAGATTCTTGTGGTATCACAATGGGCCAACTTATGGTCTAAGTGTGTCAGTTTTCATGACTGACAGCCACTTCAACCTAACCTAACAACTTTATTACACTGTATTTTAGATCTTTTTTAATTCACAAAAAATCTAAATACTCACAAATGT
This sequence comes from Dasysyrphus tricinctus, assembly GCA_963921185.1. Lineage (NCBI taxonomy): Eukaryota > Metazoa > Arthropoda > Insecta > Diptera > Syrphidae > Dasysyrphus > Dasysyrphus tricinctus. The sequence goes on along the minus strand of OY992530.1, from coordinate 138,030,288 downwards.
AGGAAATCAGGACGTGCTCTAAAAAAACTGTTTAGTAAAAATTTTTTCGTTTCGATGAACAAAAAGTGAGATAAACGCTGGAAACCATTTTTACAATTTTCGACAACAATTTTCCATGATGTCGATAATTTTTGGAAACAAAAACTTGAATAGATATTTTAACTTACAAAATCAAATAAAACATGTTACTCTCCGAGAAAATTGGATTTACCTTTTTCAACACCCTTTTTCAAAATGGCAGATAACACAAAATATCCCACCAGCCAGACACTACTCTCACGCGTATCGAAGAACCAGCCAATCTAAAATTACTTGTATTTTGACGTTGCTTAGCTCTCATACTATTAAGGTTTGAAATTGTGTGTGTCAATTTCATTGAAATCGTTCAAGGAACAACGAAGTTATAATATGTTTACATTTTTTGAAAGATCCTATTGCGAAATATTTTTTTCCGTTACAATTCTGTATCAGCTATCACCTGAGTAAATTTCATTGCAATCTCTTAAGAAAGAACGAAGTTGCAAAATGTTGACATATCTTAAAAATATCCTATTTTGAAAATATTTTTTTTCTGCTACAACTCTGTCTCAGCTTCAGCCTCTGTCAATTTCATTGAAATCGCTCAAGGAGCAATGGGGTTCCGAGGATTTAAAAACTTTTTTTCGCAACTTTGTACTTCGATTCTTACATCGAAGTTTTCGGAACTTTGTTACTTGCGTAACTTAGCTTTTCGAAATTGTGTCCTGTCGTAAATTTACATTTTTCTTTCTTCGGTTCAGGGAATGGATCTTCAATAGTTCTCCCATGATAAATTCGGGAACGAACCATATTTTACAGATCCTTGCAGATTTGATTCGAATGAAAACAAATTTTATAAGGAACCAAAAAAATAAGGTTCGTGATCGAATCAAAAACAAAATTCTTTTGAATTGTTCACAAGAGAACAAATCATATTTTATCGATCTACGAATCTTGGTTGTGTATCGAATTTGTTTAGGCATTTTTAATTTTCTTATCTATAGTAATAAGTTGCTGAATGGGTATGGGCTGCACATCCATTAAAAAGTTTTGTTCTCCCAGTGACAACCAAGCAGATATGTGTTTTTTTTTTTTTTCATTTTTATCAAAAACGGCAAGGGCGCCAAAATCAAGTTTTGCCCCGGTTCGGAAAAATCGTAGATCCGGGGCTGGAAAGTTGCAATAAAAGACCAAAGGATATATAGCAATGGTTGAATTTATTATGCAGAGAAAATAACAACCAGAGCCATATAGTAAGTAAGGTCATATCTCTAGATACTATAACTCACCACTCTATTGGGAAAGAAGACATTGATGTTAAAGTTATTTGTTTTTATAGAAGAGTTTCTTAGGAATAATTAACTTTTATTGGGGTATTTTAATAAGAAATAATGTACCTACATATACGATATACCTATGTATCTACATTGTGTTTAATAGATATTTGACGTCCAAAAAGTTAGCTCGCCAACATAGGCATACAAAATTAAAAATTTTATTAGAATTTTATGCTCTTTTTGTGCTATTTTTGTGTTGTTTTCGCAATTTTTGTGCTTTAATATATGTTTTTTTATGCAATGTTGTGTCACCTTAAACTAAAGGTAGCACAACTTTGTCAATTACTAACCGATTTCAATGAAACTGGTTTCATAATTATGTGCTCATTGTGTGTTATATATCTGCATTTTAAAAGATTGGATTCAAATATCTATTTTTTTTTTAATGAAAATCATATTTGTACCCAAAAATGAAAGTGTGTACATAAACAGTCTATCATGCATTTGCATAAAATAAAACCAACTCCTCGCCGCGCCGAGCGAGATCGGTCCAACCAAATCATTTCAACTGGATGCTGGGTTTACAAGGAATACTACACAAAATAATGGGAAATTTTCAACTTTTCGAGTTGATTCAGATCCAGATGTCGATGATAATGGGCGCGTTCGGCTGCGTATCTTAAAGGCCTGTGCCTACGTTCTGTAACTCTCGCATCGAGAAATTTCTCGCATGGAACACGTGAATCAAAACAAATATGACGTCAATTGGCATTAAAATTGTTTTCTCACATTCGCCTGGTTCTGTAACTAGATTTTCTCGACTTGGAACTTTTCGGCATAAAATTTCTGTGAGAGCCTGGAAAAATATGGGTAAACTGTGAGAGCCTGGAAAAATGTGAGTTAAACTGTTTCTGTAAGAAAAAAGTCGAGATAATTTCTCGATTTAAGCATAGTTTACAGTTCCGATGCGAAAAAAAAATCAAAATTTTCAAAACGATTTTCCACCTATTCTGCGCACCAAGTTGAATAATATTCAAGGCGAAAAACGTTTGCTTTGGCCTAAACCACCCATTGAGTCATTAATTTACCCTTAATTAACAAGCTATAGGCCTAAAAATGGAAAATAGTTATTTTTGGATGCGAAAACCATTTGCATGCAAATAATGCCTTGAGGTGAATATATTTTTTTTTCGGAAGTATAAACCAACCATCAAAAAAAAAAATATTTTATTCACCACACTTTTTTTCGCATGCATATCAATTGCCGGTCCATTGTTTTGCATGACATTCCATGACAGCATAGTTTTTTTTTTACGTGAAACTGTAAACCAATCATGCAAACAATTAATTTTACATTTCACCTCAATTATTTTTGACATGCGAGAATATTTGCATAGATTTTTTTTTGCGCACAGGAACTGTAAACTAGGCTTTACCTGCTAAAATTACTCGACAAGTAAAACGCACGTGAGAAGAAAATTAAAGCGATTAAAAGTAGAGAAATTGTAAATATTTTGTATTTGTAGTTTGTATTATTTCAAAACAAAAACAAAAAAACACTCTCCCTTTGGATTTAGCAAAGAGGGTAGTTTGGAAATGTAAATGTAAGCGTTAAAAACAAATATAGAAATACCTACTTATCAATCATTTTCTTCTTTGGTTCAACTTAAGTGAGGTGCGCTTGAGAACTCTCCTCACTTCAAAAGCAAAATTGAATGAAAGTAGATACGTAACAGACCCTAAATAGGGGAGATCATAACTATAATTCACTTAAGTGAAATTAGTAATTTTGTCTATTTTGTGCTTCAGTGTTGTCAGTTTCACTTAAGTGAGGTTTACCTAAGATTTTTAATTTTCACTTAAGTTCACTTAAGTGAGGTGCATTCGAGAGCCCTCACAACTTCTGAAGCAAGAGTAAATTCAACTAGACTAAAAGTAGCAAACAGTTATTATGGGCAGATTCACTTAAGTGAAATTAATAATCTTTCTTTTTTTGTGCTCAGTGTCTTCAGTTTCAATTAAGTGTTGTATACTTCAGATTCTTCAGTTTCATTTGAGTGAAGTATGCTTTTGAAAGCTTAAAAAATTGAAACTAGACCAAAAGTATCGAATCAAAATTATGGGAACGTCATTATATAGATTATATTTGCATAATTGTATGGTTATATATACATACACTTACACATGCATAGATATATCCATATACCTATATTATCAATGTGTTAAGATTGATATTTTTCAATAAATGCATTAATAACCCTCAAAAAAAAAAAAAAAAAAAAAAAACAATTTATGTAGGTATATATTAATACGTAAACACTTTTAAACCTATATCTCCCTTTTAAACTGACTTAATGGCAATTTAGTTCAATATTTTTTTATTTCAAAGGTATAGCCAATCGCTCGGGCAGAAGTTTTTATATTTATATGTTGCCGTTAAGACATTAATAGAGTCAGGTCGAATTTCGACTACTTGGCGATACTAGCTTATATAAATGCGTATTTACTTATTGCATTAAGGCGGCAGACCTACATAAGACATTTGATAAAAATACAAATATTTTTAAATATTTGAATTTTAACTGCCAATAACATAGTTTCCGGTAGATATTCCAATGGAAAGACAAATCAAAAGAGATGTTTCTCACATTGAGATACAGACACAGTTTATTTTTCCAAGTCGAGAATCGTTGCGATTTTGTGTTCTATGTTTTCTCGATGTGAGAAGTTCTCGCCTAAGTTACAGAACGTAGGCACAGGCCATTTATTGTGTGCGGAAAAATTACATTTGTGTTTTTTCGTGTGTATTTTCGTTGTTTCTTGCATTACAGCGTGGCTAGCCTGTGTTCCTTTTTTTTTCAGTTGCATTTGTTTTGATATTTTGGATTGGTGTAACTGTCAATGAATATTTTTTCGCTACGTTTTCGTAAGCATTTGGTTGCCTTGTTGGAAACCAACTAAAAATTTCGTTTCGCATCAGGATAGTTTTGTATACAAATCTGAACGCAGCCAATTACGTTTACATCAGTGTTCCGTTCCTTTTCTCTAAAATGTTAACAATTGTTAACACTGATCGTTCCTAAATTCTCAAATTGTAACATCGTGTAACATTATGACGTCTAAAATCGTTCCTAAAGTCAATGTTGAAGTGTCAGAATGTTACACTGCAACAATTTCCAACTCATCTCTTCGACATGAATTGAAAGTGTTGATCTGTCAAAAACAGCTGAAACTGCAATGTTTTCATTTTATGATTATCTTTTGTTTACTTTTCGTTGTTTAGATTTGGAATTGTTTGCATTTTTGCAAATATGTGTTTTCAATTTAATTGATTTTCCAGCTTAATGATTAGGAATTCTAATCTTGTTGGATATAGTTTACAGTGGATTTTCGTTGGAAAATTCATGTAAGTTGAACTGAACTTAATATAAATTGCGTATGACAAAGCCCTCACTATGTCACTGATGAGTTCAAGTGAGTAAGCCGAACGAAACGCCAATTTATAGGACTAAAGGCCATAAAAAGCTTTTTTGAATCAATAATTCAACAAGTCCAATCCTTAATGCTAAGTCTTCTACTTGGCTGATTTATTTCAGTAGTATATAGAATTTGTATTATAAAACCTTCTTATATGATTTTATTGTTGTTTTTGAGTTTTGAATTGTTTTGTGATAAATTTACTTTTTTTCGACATTGCATTCTATCAATTCTGTGATTTTTGTTAAAGAAATTCATGCTCATAGTTAGTTTAAGTTAATGGAAATTTTATTTTCAAGTTATATGTATTTATTTTCAATTAATTTCACGCAATAAATAGTTTTTCTTGATTATTCATTCTAAATGCGCTTCGATTTTTTCTGTCCAACCTTGCCGTTTGACAGATCAACAATATTTTCAACATTGATCGTTCCTAAATGAAATGTTACAAAGTGTAACATTCTTAACAATGACATTTCAACATTTTTTTTGACACATCAACAATTGTTAACATTTTAGAGAAAAGGAACGGACCACAGGCGTGTTTTATTCCTCGCGTTCGGCAGGCTAAACGATAGGCTATCCATACTCCAAAAAATGTAGGCCTATTCTGTCACATCTGTTATTCTGCTATGAATTTTCTGTTATGAATCATAAAAGATTTTCCGCATAAAAGATCTTTTATGATTCCTTTTAAGTGTTCGAACTTTTATAAAACTCTGTTATGAAACTTCGAAAACGAAATCAGTTAACGAACAGACCTAAAATCTGTTGTCATAATCAGCTGTTCTGTTATGAATTTCGTTGAAAAAGAAAATGGGCAAATTGTATTTTCATTTATTTTTTCTGTGTTGCAGCTAAAAAGAGTCTTATCCTTAACACCGTAGAAATCTCAAGATTAGGAGAAACCATTAACAGGCCAGGAGATAAGGTTGGATGATGTTGTTGATGTTCGTTAATGGAATACAACTATCAGAAGTGATCTTACAAGAATAATTCTGAGTTGTATAGTGTTTTTTATTCAGTGCTTTGTTGTAGCTCAAATAAACAAAATAGAAATATATTTAATTAAATTGTTTTTGATCGATTGTCGTTTCTTGGCGCTTCCACTTTGTCATACTGATCTTCTGCGAATAGTCGCAAGCACTCTATTCTTTCTGTAATGTGATTTGAACGGCGGCGTTTCCGTGTAATAGCTAAACATACTGGGGCAGTTAGGGACATTCAACAGACTTCTCTTAGTCGATGGAGCTTGTTGATCTAATGCAGCGAGCTTTCCTGTGTCCTGCGCTTTCTTCTACAAAGATAGTTTTATTTTAGTTTGCTTTTTTGTTTATAAAACTATTTTTTAATATATTTTCCTTCATTTGTCTCCTTTTAAGAACATTTCGTTGACGAAATATCCATTTTTACTTGATACAACTGTGTTCTCATTGAAATCCTTTATGATAAAAGTCAAAGAAGTTTGTCTTTTATTCTTTTATGATTTATAGCAGATTTGATAACAGATTTTGACATGTTGAATACCAAAAATGCGATTTGTAAAAGATTCTGTTATGAGTTCGAAAGTTTGGCAGTTCATAACAGATTTCTTAGCAGATTTAATAACAGATTTAGCATGCCGAATACAAAAATTATAATTCATAAAAGATATTTTGACAGCTTAAACTTTTGTATGGAAATTCATAGCAGAATAAAAGATCACGCCGAATAGGCCTGACTGTCCGATACCTTGAAATGTTTTTGCATTAGCTGACATCAGCTTTTTTTTTACAAGGGATTACAACAACACAAAAAAATCCGTATCGCTTAAGATACGCGGCCGAACGCGCCCATTATCATCGACATCTGGATATGAATCAACTCGAAAAGTTGAAAATTTCCCATTATTTTGTGTAGTATTCCTTGTAAACCCAGCATCCAGTTGAAATGATTTGGTTGGACCGATCTCGCTCGGCGCGGCGAGGAGTTGGTTTTATTTTATGCAAATGCATGATAGACTGTTTATGTACACACTTTCATTTTTGGGTACAAATATGATTTTCATTAAAAAAAAAATAGATATTTGAATCCAATCTTTTAAAATGCAGATATATAACACACAATGAGCACATAATTATGAAACCAGTTTCATTGAAATCGGTTAGTAATTGACAAAGTTGTGCTACCTTTAGTTTAAGGTGACACAACATTGCATAAAAAAACATATATTAAAGCACACAAATTGCGAAAACAACACAAAAATAGCACAAAAAGAGCATAAAATTCTAATAAAATTTTTAATTTTGTATGCCTATGTTGGCGAGCTAACTTTTTGGACTTAGATATTTGCTTATTTTGTCATGAAGTATGAGGATCTAATGGTTTCAATAATTGAACTCCTTATACAGATTTTTTTTTGAAAACATTAAACACTTTGACGCAGATTGTTATTGTATACCTACAGTCATTAGGAAAAGTGGACAAATGTTTTCTTTTATTTGAAAAAGCTAGTTCCAACTTTATTAGCATTGTAAGTAAGGAAATCATTTTCATTTTTACTTGCGATTTTCATATGTAGGTACTATAGAGCAAATTTTGGATTCGTGCCAAAAAAATTTCTAGACATAACGATGAAAGAGAACACCAACAAAGTGGGTGGCTAAATTCTGTCTATCTGACTGTTTGTATCTGGATCTACCGGCTAAACCAATGTTCCAATGTTCTTCAAATTTTGATTGGTGACTCTCCAGAAGGAAACTGAAATTTGTTTAGCTCCAAAATAACGATAACTTGCCGTTGACATACAACTGTTCAGGAAAAGCTTATTGATGCCAAAACCAAAGATGTTGATAAAAAAAAAATAAGTGTATTGTTGTAGGTATGGTTATTTTTTTTTTTTATTTGGTAAGAAATAAATTCACCCAAAACAATTATTAACGGTACCTGTCATACATCGTTTTTTTTATTTTTCGATTTTCTCAGTAACGACTCAACAGATTTCAATCAAATTTTTTACAAAACGCTACTCTAAAATTTTAATAGTATTACATATCAAAATTTTGATTTTTTTTTTTTTTTTTTTTTTTGAAAGTTCAATATGTCAAAAAACGTTTGATGAATATTTTTGAAACTAGGTTTATATACATCTAATAAGCATCAAAGCAAAATTAAAAAAACTCACGTTGATCTGTGTGACCATGCCCCAACGGAAAAAAAAGATGGCTCAACCAAAGAAGAACTATTCTACGATATTATCGAGAATACATATGATAGGTGCCCCAAGTACGACGTCAAGATTATTCTTGATGACTTCAACGCCCAGATCGGAAAGGAGGGCATCTTTGGTGCGATAGTCGGAGTTTTTGAATTTAAATATGAAAAAAATAATGAAATTGGATTTGATAGTAAAATTATAAAGATAAATAAGCAGGGTGCAGTGCAATAACACCCGCGGTAATAACGCCCGTGGGCGCTATTATACCCAAAATAAAAGTTAAAAACACCCATGGGGGTGGAGCAGTAACAGAGTTCCACGAAAACCATATGTATGAGCGTGAGAATGTGTGAGTGAGAGAGAGGCTGGTAGAAGACAAAGGCTAGGCAAAAACAACCACTTCTTGGTTGACTGGTTAAGCCGAAAGAGGTTTTTTGAGTTTGAGGAAGTAAAAAGAAAAAGATAAAAAGATGAAAAATTTTGAAAATTGTCTGACAAATTAATTATAGTTGGTAATTATTAAAAAGTGTTTTGAAAGTTATTGGAAGTAGGAGTTATTTTATTATAAAGTAAAACTCGCTTTGACGAAAGGAGTTTTGAAGGAAATCAAAATTGAGATTTCGCCAGAACGGGGCGAAGAAAATACTGGAGGAAAAGGAAGAGGAAGGAGTTTGATACAGTAAAGGAAAAGATAAGTAGAGTGAAATTTTGGTAGTTAATTCGTTTTGGTTTTAAGTGTTTGAAAAATATAAATTCGGTTGTCTCAAAATTGTGAAACTCGTGGCCCTTTTGTAAAGTAGCTTTCTTTGTTCTTTTATTTCGGGACCAGTGATAGCGGGCCATTTTTTGCGGCTTCGGTTTTCTTTGTTTTGCTTATAATTACTGTTCTTTTTACCTTTGCTGATATGCTTTAATTGTTCTTCGAACAATTACTTATTCTGTGTTTAATTTTTTTTATCTTGAAAAATTTCTGGGTCTTATTCCAGGCGAAAGCCACGGTTTTCCAGACATTTTTTTTAATAAACTCCCCATCAGGGAATTAAATTATTGCGTTTTCTTTCATTTTATTGAAGAAATATTTTCAGCTACTGGTTAAGGCAAACAACCATAAGAAGTTTCCTAGCGCCCACCCTATAGTGTAAGTACCTACGCCCCTGTACTTAGCTTTATTTAATTTACCATTTATTTACTATCAAATTCTTTTTATTTGAATCGAATTATTGTTCGCCTTTTTTATTCCTATTAAAATTCGACGAACCCACCCCAGCTGACTAGCCGGTTGGCTGCATCGTAGCTGCAGTGAGTGTTGTGTGGTTGTGTCTTGTGTCTATCTCTTTATCTCCCATCCTTCGTCGATCGTTTTGACAGTTGGTTAATTCGATCTTATCTCCCGCGTGTGCCGGTTTCACAATTTATTGTTTTGGAATTAATTCGTTTTGTTTATATTATAATTGGATTCGGATAATCTAAAGTTCGCGGTTTGTTAGTATATTCGTCATCCTAATCATCCTAAATTCGCGGAAAAAATATTGCAACACACTGTGTCTTCGGGCTAAGAAGGCATTTGAGTAGTAAAGCGCTCTCTCAAAGAACCAGGGAGGCCTTATATAAGTGTAATGTTTTATCTTTCTTTCTAGGTTATATGTAGCGTAACACGCTATAATACTATTTAAAGCGCAGCTCGCTGATAGCATTATATAAATATATTAGAAGTAATATATATATAATAGAAGTGGCAAAAGGTGCCCATATAAACGACTCAAGTCAACGTGTAAAGTATGATCAAGAATGATTTTATTATTCAAAATTCACAACTATTTATACTTAAAAATTATCGATATATTCTTACAAATTATTGGGGACAATTCTATTACTCATTGCTTTCTGGAGTAGTGTAGTAAAATACATTCTGTGTCATTCATAATGCATCGTCATCAAAGCGACGTCAATGCTCTCAGCTTCGTTGGTCAAAGGGGACAACGAAAATAGGTGTTATGTATCAATGCAATTGGTTGTATTGCAGAATTTATTTTATTGTATGGATTTGTTTACATGATTATTTTTGTTTACGTTTGAATGAATTAATTAATGAATGGTTATTCTTATTACACTACATAAGACCCTTATCATGTTGCGGTAAAAATTTCCCGCAACAAAAATTATTCTTTCTGGTTCCCTTTCCTTGGGTCCTGTCTTTCCAATTTTCTTTTCAGGTATTTCCTTCAACCTACCATGGTCCATCAGCCATCGGTTCACTCTCTCAGTATCTTGAAGAAATAGGAGCCGATATGTCAACTTTGTCAGTTAAATTGACAGACGGGCGGTCTGTGTTGATCTAAATCCAAAATCCGAGTACAGATTCTAAAATTGACAGACGGGCGGTCTGTCCAAATCCAAAACCGTAAAGAAGCACGGGTTACATTTGGTTCCCCTCTGCTAGATGTTACTCATTTTGAGAATGGCCGAGTGCCCAACCTATTTACTTAAATTATTTTTGTATAAGATGGAACGTTAAACGCTCGTCCCTAATTGCCCCCAAATCTGCGCAAAAGCCCAACGACTTAGATAATTTCGCGAAGTAGAAAATTACTGCCAGTTTCCACCTTATATAATGGTTTTAATTGCAACTTAGCTTTCCACCAGTTTTTCCAACGACATTGGTTTATTTTGATTTCATTCGGAGGGGACGAATGAAGGCGGTGTGAAAAAGAATTTCTTTTTGGGTTTCAGAAACTTTTCTTTTCTCCATCGAAAAATTTGGGTGATGGCTGGATGCATTCATCGGATTCGCCGCTCCTGGAAGTGAAACCAGCGATCGGTGATTTCCATGATGACAATGCAAAATCCAGGGAGATAGTGCGAGTAAGCAAGACCGTCGGTGTTTCAACTGCGTTGGCTCTCTCCAGCAAAGATGGCGGGGAGTAGCTGAATGATGACGCGATCGAAAACCACGGCCGCTGATTGGCTGAAAGCACTGGGGTTGACGATAAAGAAGAGGCCGTCCAGGTTAATGGAAAACCTGGGAGGGCACTTCTACTGTGACTTTGAAAGCATTAAGAGGTTTTATACAAAAAACGAAGAAAGAGTTAAGGAAAGTGGTTGAAAATTAAGAAGAAATTCGAAGATTTAACAAAAAGAATAAAGTGAGGAATTTGAGGAAAAAAGGAGGAAAAATTGAAGAGGAAAAATTCATTGGGAAAAATCTGGTGGAAGGTGTCCACAATTTGGTGGTTTTTCTTGGAGGAAATTGGCAGGAAAATTTCGAAGCTAAGTATTTTTTTTTTTTCTTGTGAATTGTGTGCTAGATATATTTTTTTTTTCGTATCGATTTTCGAGTTATTAAAACTCAGTTATAATTCTCGTTTGGCTTTTGCTCCGGTAAAAATTCCGAAAAAGCGGAACTCGTGACCTGTTGATTAATTTCTTTGTCCGTTCGGGACCAAGCGATAACGGTCCATCTTTCGTTGCCTTTTTAAAATCTTTGTTCTTTTGTTGTTTTGAAAAAATTTTGGGTTTTACTCCTATATTAAAAGGTTTCCCAAATAAACTATCGATTTACAAAATTAAAATTTAATCTCGTCTTTTCCATTTAAAATTGATTCAAATCGCTTAATTTTCTTTCACCGTCGCTCTCCGCTCCAAAAGGTTTGTAATTTCCTTTATAAAAAAAAATTGCTGGCGCCCTTTTTCTATTTTATAATTTTCAGGTTCTACGCCCCTGTGGCAATCAAAAAAACATTATTCGATCATAAATTAATAATTTTGATCAACACCGATTAATTTGATCAGGTGAACCCACCCCCTTACGAGCATAGCCGTGGTGGCAGCACTTTAATCGTCGCTGCAAATTACAATTTTAATTCGCTTTGACTTTGACAGTCCAGATTCGCTTTATTGTCATTTGTCATTCCTCAAAAGTTTTCGCGCATATTGTTTCTTGTTCGTCTTTCTTTTTTTTTTAATCGAAAAGTAATTAATTTCGCGAATTAAAATTGTAACAATTGGCACCCGAACGTGGGGCTTTTCGTTATTATTCATTTATATATGTTCATACAAAAGTATCTTGTGCGGTGAAAGAAAAAAAAACAACCCTAACCAAAAAAAATTTGAGTGTCTTTGTCCTGTGCTGTACTAGTGGTGTCGTTTTGTTTAGGGAAGTTTTCGTGTATTCTGTCTCGACAATTTTACTTTTCTTGTTTTTATTTCTCCCAACAGCTACATAAATGTTCATAATCTCGGAATAAAATTGGTGATTTTCTGGTGTATTTCTATCAAAATTGGTTCCAAGTTTCTACAGTTTTCGAGTCCCGTTGATCGCCATTGGATTACCCTTGGCCTTGGTACGAAAGGAAAAAGTACATACATACATACATATATACATAAGCGGCGGAAAACAATTCAAGAAAAAAACAGTGTGGATAACAAGTAAGGTGTTATTTTGTTTTATTTTTTTTTAATTTCTTGTTTGATTTTGATATCAATTTTATCTGAATTTTTTTTTGCTTCTATAAAAAAAAATATTATCCACAACTATTTTATCTACATATATACCTATCTGCCTATTATAAATTATCTTTGGTTTACGGTAGTTTTCTTTGTTTTTTGGGTATTTTAATAGTGCGAATCTCTCGTTATATTTTTGTCTCCTTCCTTTTGATCGATTCGATTTTTTTTTTTGGCATTTTAATATCTTTCTCAATTGTTTTAATTATCCGTGTGGGCGACTTTATATAGGATTCCTTACCTGTGATTTAGTGAAGTGTTTATAATACAAAAGAAAAGGGTGTTTCTTTTTTTTTCAAACAAAAGTGAATTTTATTCTCGTGTTTTTCTAAACAACATCGTTTTGTTTAATACCCTATAAGCAAAATAATTGGATTCCATACGAGATCAGTTGAGAATATTGGAATCTTAGATTTGGTCCTCATTGTTTTGGTTTCTTATTAATGCTTTTATTGGATTCTAGTGTAGTGTAGTACATACCTGTCAAATTGGACAAAAGGGAAAACCTACAAAAGATTGTCTCCAAATCAAAGTTATTGTGGTTTAGAATTTTAGCAGTGGTGGCAAAGTATTTGGTAGGGTGGAATTTTTTTTGGGGTGGAAAAATTTTTCTGGTGTGACCATATTCTAGTGTGACCATATAAGAATTTTTTTTATTCGTATTTTTTTTTGGAAAACTGTGTTGGAATTTTTTTTTCTTAGAGACCTACTTAATTGTCTTGTTAAGTGGGAAAATTAGCTCAGTGAAAGTTAAAGCAATCAATCAACCGGGTGTTGATTTGTGCTTTAGTACATAAACATACAAAATACTTTGATTATTTCTGGTTTTTTTTTGTGTCTTTCGGATCTATTTTTTTTTGGTCACCGCGTTTTTTTAATTCGGGATCTGCCTTGTATTGAACTCGTAATTAATTTGGTTTTCGCGGTTTATAACAAAAGAAGTCAACTGGGCGTTGACTCTATTGATTTATTTTATACTTTCTTTTACTTTTTTTGATTTAGGATCGATTCGTTTTCAAGTGTTTTTGTGATCTTCTGGAAAGCAATCAACTGGGTGTTGATTTTGTTCCTGATCGAAAACCTTTTTTTGATAACATCGTCTCGCGGTATTTCATAGTAGTTTAAAATTAAAAACAGTCAACTGGGTGTTGACTTTATTGTTTGTCTTTATATTGTTTTATTCCCCCACAGACAAAAACAGTCAACTGGGTGTTGACTTCGTTGTCTTTATATCGTTTTATTTTTCTGCGTGGATTTTTTTTTTGTGGGTTTCAATTTTTTTTTGTCCGTGGTCCTCAGCATAGCAATCAACTGGGTGTTGATTTTGGTGATTGAAGTTTTCGGAAATAATATCGGTGATTTTTTTTTGTTGTACGTCTTCTTTTTTCTTTCGATCGGTAATATTTTTTTTGTTGTTATTTCAATATTTCCTTTTAAATTTGAAATAAATTAGGATTAAAATGGATGTGAATAGGTTGAATAAGGAGGAACTCCTTTATGAGTTGCAGGCCCGTGGCCTCAAGGAGGGTACAGTTGACAGTATGAGGTCGACGCTAGAAGCATCGCGTGTTCTGGAACGCTCGGGTTCCATTTCTAGTGAAAGTCCCCATTACCCATTCTCTTTTGAGGATGACGCAAAGGCTGTTCAAGCAAAAATTTTAGAGATTAGGGATCTTTTGAAAAGTCCTTTGAAAAACCCAAAGTCAGCAGAGTATTTAAAGGTTCAGACCAAAATTGAATGGTCTTTAGGTAGAATAAATAGAGCAAAGGCAGAATCATCTGAAGAGGTCAATAAAGTGGCCGATATTAAGGGGGAATTGTTGCTTTTGATGGCAACATTAACTGAAGGGGGAGATGATACTCCTCCAGAGAAAAATACAGGAAAGGAAAACATGTCGACAGCAGGCGTGGATGCGTTGCCAACTGCACAGGTCGGCCAACGTGCGAGTTCAGGATTCCAACTACAGGATGAACCCTGTGACCGGAATCCTGAGCGTATTGAAAAGTGGAACGTGAAATTCTCTGGTGAGCAGTGCGGCTCATCAGTGAATTCTTTTATCGAACGAGTTGAGGAGCTTAGAGAATCGCGTGGGATTTCGGAGGCTAGGGTTTTCAGGTCCGCAGTAGATCTTTTTACGGGGAAGGCGCTTCTTTGGTTTAGGGCGATTAGGGACACCATCACAACATGGAAAGAGTTAGTTAGGGAGCTGAAATTGGAGTTTTTACCCTCCAGTTATGATGACCTCTTGTTGGATGAGGTCAGGCGGCGAACCCAGGGTAGGGATGAGACAATGGGTATGTACATTGCTCTCATGCAAACCCTTTTCAAAAGATTCTCTGAGCCGTTGAGTGAGAATAGAAAATTATCTATTCTCATGAAAAACATAGCTCCTTTTTACCAAACGCAATTGGGCTTGGCTGATATCAAATCAGTCAATGAACTGGTTGCGTTGGGTAGGAAGTTAAAGACAATTAGGACAAATGTGGAGTCTTTTATTCCTCCTCCTTCAGGTCGCAACAGGCAGGCTTTGGAGCCTGATGTTGCTTACGTTGCTTCCGTTCAGGAAGCAACGGTTGCAGTTAATCGAGAACCCCCACCCAATAGAACCATTCGTTGTTTTAACTGCAACAGGGAAGGACATTTTTCCAACCATTGTTCCGCTCCTAGGCGTTGTTTTGGGTGTGGTACTGTAGGTACTACACATCGTAACTGCAGACGTTGTTCGGGAAACGGGCAACGGACTCTTGGGCCAGCAGGCCAAGAGCGCCGTCGCAATTAGTTAGGTCGCCTGCTGACGACCAGCTGGCAAATCAGGTTAGGTTAGGTTTCACTTTAGATAGTAGTGGGGACGATAGACGTCCATATTTAGGAGTTAACATTTATGGGATTAGATTCTTAGGTTTGTTAGATTCGGGTGCATCGCGAACGATAATTTGTAGGGATTCGTGGAGAGTCTTAAAAGACTTAGGATTATATTTAGATAAATCAAATGTTAGGCAGGTACATTTAGCTGATGGTGCAGGTGTAGGAGTTTTAGGAGTTGTTAATCTACCCATTGTTGTCGAGGATAAATCTGTTTTGATCGAGTGTTTGGTTATACCCTCTCTCCCCCATGCGATGATACTCGGTGCAGATTTTTGGGCACTGTCGGGAATCGTCCCGGATCTTCGTTCACGCATGTGGAGTTTTTCGAGCCAAGAGATGGTGGCTTCGATAGAAACTACGTCTATCACAGAAGAGTCTGAGTTAGACAAGGAGCAAAGGGCCAAACTGAATTCTTTAATTGAGGATTTGTTTAGGGACATGCCAGAGGGGTTAGGAGTGACAACAATGGTAGAGCATATAATTAGGGCGTCGACAGAACCTATTAAGCAGCGGTACTATCCGGTATCACCAGCAATGCAGGTGCATATCGATAAGGCTCTTAACGAGATGTTAGAAGAGGGGGTGATTGAGAAGTCAAATAGTCCTTGGGCTTCTCCAATAGTTTTAATAAAGAAGAAAGATGGTACATTTAGGTTCTGTGTCGACTACAGGAAACTTAATCAGGTTACAGAAAGAGATGCGTATCCACTTCCGATCATTTCAGCCATTTTAGATAAGCTTAGGAACGCGAAATTTTTAACGTCACTAGACATTAAGTCGGCGTACTGGCAGATTCCGATGGCGGAGGAATCTCGCAAATTTACTGCCTTTACGGTACCGGGTAGGGGACTTTTTCATTTCAAACGAATGCCTTTCGGTTTACATAACGCCCCTGCTACGTGGCAGAGGTTTATAGATAGTGTTTTAGGGCCTGAGTTGGAGCCATACGTTTTTGTTTATCTGGACGATATTATTATCGTTACAGATACATTCGAGAAACATCTCGAAATTCTCAACGAAGTTTTTAGGAGATTACTTGAGGCAGGTTTAAAAGTAGGTCGGGAGAAATGCAACTTTTGCAGACCCTCTCTTAAATTTTTAGGCTACGTGGTTGATCGGAACGGGTTACATGTTGACCCGGAAAAAGTGGAAAGTATGGTAAAAATACCTGCACCCAAAAACGTTAAGGAAGTTAGGAGCTTTGTAGGAACTGTTTCGTGGTACAGACGCTTCGTACCAAATTTCGCAACTTTGGTTAGGCCCTTAACAAATTTGCTTAAGAAAAGCAAAAAGTTCGCGTGGACCCAAGAATGTGAAGACTGCTTTAGAAAAGCTAAAGAATGTTTAATTACGGCTCCCATTTTGACATGTCCCGACTTTAATCTTCCATTCGTGGTCCAAACAGACGCGTCCGATTACGGTATCGGGGCCGTACTTACACAAACTTTTGAGGAGGGGGAAAAAGTAATATGTTACTTAAGTAGGTCTCTAAATAGAAATGAAAGGAACTACTCCACTACTGAAAAGGAGTGTTTAGCAGTTTTGTGGGCAGTTGAGAAGTTGCGGCCGTACATCGAAGGAGTTCGTTTCACGGTCGTAACGGATCATTACTCATTGATTTGGTTGAGTAACCTCAAAGACCCACAGGGTAGACTTGCGCGCTGGGCAGTTAGGCTTCAGCAATTTGATTTTCAAATCATTCATCGAAAGGGGAAAGATCATGTCGTTCCGGACATGTTATCTCGGGGAGTTCCGGTAGTGGCTGGGATTTCAGTTGAGGATTCTGACCCTTGGGTGGCAAAAATGATTTTGGATGTTGAGTCAAACCCGCTAGCTTTTCCGGCCTGGAGAGTAGATAGTGGCCGATTGTTTAAATTTGTTAAATCGAAGCATGTAGTAGTTCACGATAGCAACGACGAGTGGAAGTTAGTAGTAGGTAAGAAAGATAGGTTAGGGATTTTAAAAGAATATCACGATAGTCCATTAGCTGGACATATGGGGGTTAGAAAAACGTTTGCGAGAATAGGAGCGAAATATTATTGGCCTAAGATGAGAGTAGATGTAACCAAATATGTTAGAAAATGTAGTATTTGTCAACAGGTGAAACCAATCAACGATAAGCCAGCCGGTCTTATGACAGAGAGAGTAGGAGCATCTTCTCCGTGGGAGATGATAAGTGTGGACTTAGTGGGTCCTCTGCCCAAGTCTAGTAAAGGTTTTATGTATATCCTCACAGTAGTAGATTATTTAACAAAATTTCCATTATTATTTGCGTTGAGGTCTGCAACTGCAAAGGCGGTGTGCAAGGAACTAGAAGATAATGTTTTTCTTTTGTTTGGGGTTCCGAAAATAGTCATCTGCGACAACGGTCCTCAGTTTAAGAGTAGGGAACTTAGGGCACTCTGTGAAGGATATTCGTCGAAGATTAGGTTTACTCCACATTATCATCCACAGGCTAATCCTGCGGAGAGGATCAATCAGATAATTAAAACAACTTTGAGGGCATATGTTTCGGAGAATCACCGCAGCTGGGATTCTCAGTTAGCTAAGGTAGCATGTGCCATCCGCACATCCCAACACGAGGTTTTAGGAGTTACACCTTATTATGCTAATTTTGGAAAGGAAATGTCTACTAGTGGACAGAATATAGTAGGAATTAGCAATGAGGTTTTGGATAGGGACAATGTTGAACAATCAGTTGGAGATATAGGAGATAGATTTAGGAAACTTAGAGCTGATATTGCCGCAAAGTTACAAGCAGCAACAAAAAAATCAGCAGGTGCATACAACCTCAGGAGGCGAGATGTTCAATATCTCCCTAATGATGTTGTATGGAGAAGAAATTTTGTCCTGTCGGACGCTGCAAACTACTACGCGGCAAAGTTGGCACCAAAGTTTGTGGGCCCTTTCAAAATCAGGAAAAGGTTGTCTCCTTGGAGTTACGTCCTCGAAGACGAAAATGGTAAAGATCGTGGCACTTGGCACGCAAAAGATCTGAAGCCTTTCACTTCGTTAACTGAAAATGAATGAGTCTATAAGTCCCTATAAGAATGTAAAGTAGAGTTTTTTTTTTGTTTTGAACTTTTCTTCTTGTTTTGCTTCCAAAATAGACTACCATATTTGGTCTGATGGTTTTCCTACCTCTGTTGTTTTGTTGACCGAGTCGATCCGTAGGAAATTGCTTATTTTTCTTGAAAACTAAGCACATTTCCAAGGAGGAAAGGGTGGGATTTGTTGCGGTAAAAATTTCCCGCAACAAAAATTATTCTTTCTGGTTCCCTTTCCTTGGGTCCTGTCTTTCCAATTTTCTTTTCAGGTATTTCCTTCAACCTACTGAGAGAGAGAAGGGCAGCCATGGTCCATCAGCCATCGGTTCACTCTCTCAGTATCTTGAAGAAATAGGAGCCGATATGTCAACTTTGTCAGTTAAATTGACAGACGGGCGGTCTGTGTTGATCTAAATCCAAAATCCGAGTACAGATTCTAAAATTGACAGACGGGCGGTCTGTCCAAATCCAAAACCGTAAAGAAGCACGGGTTACATTTGGTTCCCCTCTGCTAGATGTTACTCATTTTGAGAATGGCCGAGTGCCCAACCTATTTACTTAAATTATTTTTGTATAAGATGGAACGTTAAACGCTCGTCCCTAATTGCCCCCAAATCTGCGCAAAAGCCCAACGACTTAGATAATTTCGCGAAGTAGAAAATTACTGCCAGTTTCCACCTTATATAATGGTTTTAATTGCAACTTAGCTTTCCACCAGTTTTTCCAACGACATTGGTTTATTTTGATTTCATTCGGAGGGGACGAATGAAGGCGGTGTGAAAAAGAATTTCTTTTTGGGTTTCAGAAACTTTTCTTTTCTCCTTCGAAAAATTTGGGTGATGGCTGGATGCATTCATCGGATTCGCCGCTCCTGGAAGTGAAACCAGCGATCGGTGATTTCCATGATGACAATGCAAAATCCAGGGAGATAGTGCGAGTAAGCAAGACCGTCGGTGTTTCAACTGCGTTGGCTCTCTCCAGCAAAGATGGCGGGGAGTAGCTGAATGATGACGCGATCGAAAACCACGGCCGCTGATTGGCTGAAAGCACTGGGGTTGACGATAAAGAAGAGGCCGTCCAGGTTAATGGAAAACCTGGGAGGGCACTTCTACTGTGACTTTGAAAGCATTAAGAGGTTTTATACAAAAAACGAAGAAAGAGTTAAGGAAAGTGGTTGAAAATTAAGAAGAAATTCGAAGATTTAACAAAAAGAATAAAGTGAGGAATTTGAGGAAAAAAGGAGGAAAAATTGAAGAGGAAAAATTCATTGGGAAAAATCTGGTGGAAGGTGTCCACAATTTGGTGGTTTTTCTTGGAGGAAATTGGCAGGAAAATTTCGAAGCTAAGTATTTTTTTTTTTTCTTGTGAATTGTGTGCTAGATATATTTTTTTTTTCGTATCGATTTTCGAGTTATTAAAACTCAGTTATAATTCTCGTTTGGCTTTTGCTCCGGTAAAAATTCCGAAAAAGCGGAACTCGTGACCTGTTGATTAATTTCTTTGTCCGTTCGGGACCAAGCGATAACGGTCCATCTTTCGTTGCCTTTTTAAAATCTTTGTTCTTTTGTTGTTTTGAAAAAATTTTGGGTTTTACTCCTATATTAAAAGGTTTCCCAAATAAACTATCGATTTACAAAATTAAAATTTAATCTCGTCTTTTCCATTTAAAATTGATTCAAATCGCTTAATTTTCTTTCACCGTCGCTCTCCGCTCCAAAAGGTTTGTAATTTCCTTTATAAAAAAAAATTGCTGGCGCCCTTTTTCTATTTTATAATTTTCAGGTTCTACGCCCCTGTGGCAATCAAAAAAACATTATTCGATCATAAATTAATAATTTTGATCAACACCGATTAATTTGATCAGGTGAACTCACCCCCTTACGAGCATAGCCGTGGTGGCAGCACTTTAATCGTCGCTGCAAATTACAATTTTAATTCGCTTTGACTTTGACAGTCCAGATTCGCTTTATTGTCATTTGTCATTCCTCAAAAGTTTTCGCGCATATTGTTTCTTGTTCGTCTTTCTTTTTTTTAATCGAAAAGTAATTAATTTCGCGAATTAAAATTGTAACAATCATCCTGGTCCTGCTTTATGGGGCAAAAGCATAGACCCAGTCAAAAATGGATGAGAATCTGCTTGGGTGTTTTGAAAGGCAAATTTTTCAGGTGATCTTAGGTACAGCCTCCATCGATGGAGTACGGAGGAGACCTGGTCAAAAAGCTGAAAATCCAAGAGCTGAGATGGCTGGGACACTTGGAGCGTATGGACACCAGCCCGACGTGTCTTCGAATCTTCCCATGATTGTCTAAGCAGACGAGGAAGACTCCACTTTAGGTGGCGCACACAAGTGGAGAACAACCTCAACCAACTTGGAGTCAAATCATTTATATTGTTTAGATGGTGATTTATAAAGCAAATATGGCCTCCTTGGTAGTTTTGTCAGTGGCTAACTGACAGGAGGGAGACCATTTGCATGTCATCTTTCCCAAAATACTTATAGTCCGGGAGCCCACCGTAAGATTACCTATCTCATCGCGGCCACGCAAAAATTGGATGCCAACCGATAGCTTAAGTCCAAACATTTACAAAATTGCTGGTCGGACAAGCTTAATCCGGTCGCAATGGTTAGAAAATGCACTTTTCAGTTTGCATTTTCTGCTAAATGTACCTACTTAGAATACAAGCAACTTATATAAATGGGGTATCAAAAGAAGGCTATTACTGTCCTCTATAAAAGATACCATTGGTCGGACAGACCTTTTTTAGCTGTTGCGACTTCTTTTAATGTCGTTAATCTTTATATTTGGCCAAGCTATATCAATTGATTTATTCCTATTATGAATGATCCCGAAAACAAATGCATAAATGAATTCCCCATTGAAACTTAACATATTCAGAAAAATAAATTTATAAAACCAAATTCCCATTTGCCTTGCAACACTCTGACACATTAATCAAATTAAGGCAACAGGCAGATGTGTATGAACAAAAAAGATGAAAGCCAATAAAATCATCCACATTATCCGGGAGGATATAGAAACTGTCATACTTTTCAAATTTTTGCTGATTGATATACAATATTCATTTCAATAAATAAAGAACGAAATATTGTTTGTTATTCTTTCATTGATTCAGTTATATACAGTTTAGTTTGATGAGAGTAGTGGGTAGTAGAATGCACAAATTCGAGTTGAGGTTGGCGTTATCATTTTAGTCCAAGAATATTTCAAATTTTTCTAAGGCTGCAGGATTTTTTTTATTGATGTACAAGTGCACACGTATGAAAAGAAATCTAAGTGCTTGACTATATTGTTTTTTTTTTTAATTCTTAAAAGTGGCTGATTTCTTAAATCAAATTTTGACACGTTTTTGTCGCTTTGTATTAATAAAAAGTAAGTAGTATGGATTTGTTAAAAGTGCCATCTGACAGTTACCTAGTGCTAGTACTAGACTTTTCTTTATAGAAGGATCTTTACATAATTAAATTTTAAAACTTTTTAGCCGAATAGGTTTTGAATAAATCCCCCCTCCCTGATCAAATAACTGCTCACCAGTTCATCCTGCATCCCAACTTCTATGTTGCTCACAAATATTCACATTCAGGAATGCGAACTAATTTACTGTTATCAAGTTTCCAACCCTATTATTTTATTCAGATATTCAAAATCAATATACATCGAAAATTTGCAATGTACATAGGTACAATATAGAAAGCAGGATAATTGTAAAACTTCAATGAGTCTTAACTGAGGTAAAATAACCCTTTCCAATTAATCATGCTCGACCAGCAAACCAACGCCAATTATTTTATATTTATTTAATATTTGATGGAAGTGACCACCGATAAATCAATATTTCCCCATAGTATGGTTCCTCGAATTCTTTTTGACTTTAACCAGATATCAGTTTTGCTCTTAAAAGGAGGTATGCATTCAAGGGCGGATCCAAACTTTTACCAAGGGGGGGTTTGACTTTTTTCAAAATTCAATACAGTAGGTATGCATGATGTTTGAACGCAGCCAATCTAAGATGTCTTAGAAAAAGTGACAACTTTAACCATCAATGGCATACAATTTCAGTTTGAGGTCGACACAGGCTCAAATTATTCAATCATATTATGCTACATTTCCGCCTAGCGCTAATCTGAGATTTAATGAGATTAACCTTGAATCTCCTTTAAATCTCGTAGATTGACCATACAAAATTTCGTAAATCTTGAAGATTAGAAATTAATCTTGTTAAATCTTCCTAGGACAAATAGTTTTACAAATCGAACTAACCTATTTTTGCATGGTGCTGAACGATTCATTCGAGACTCGCATGCAGTTCTTCATTGTTTCACACGAATCAAACATTCTGTCTCATTCGCACTTCATAAGAAAAATTGGAACGCCATTTGCATTCTTGAAGGTGCTGTCAAATTTAATCTTTTTTAAATCTTTGCTCTGAATTTATTAAAGCTGATATTTGGCCAGTTGGTTAGAGACGTTGTGTACACCCACATACTGCGGTCAGTCAAGCGAAGTGTAGAACAGGCGTCTTAAATGCCTATGTTATCAAACTTGTATCACCACGATGTTGGTGCAATGAATTTATTAATGTTGAATTCCTTACAACCATTTCAAATCTATTTTTTTGTTGGTTGTAAGGAACACACAAAAAATCTAATTTTTCGTGTGGGATTGTGTGTGTGTCATTTGACAGTAGCTTTGAGGCAAAAAGTAAACAAACTATGCGCATACAAATTTGTTACAAATATTCCAAAGTGCATTCAGTTTTTCGCGTCATTTTTTTAGATTAAAAACATATACATTTCCAAGAAAAGTTGCAAAAATAAACAAAAAATAGTTATGTGGCCATTAAAGTAAAAAAAAACACCCGAAATTCATCCAAGAAACACATCATTTGAGAAACACATCGGCGAGCGCGCGATTTATATCTTTAATCGACTTTGGGCACTTTGAATCGAAATTAGTTGATATTTTTATGACTTCTTACTGACTATTCACTATTTTTTGATGAATTAAAATTAGTTTTGATGATTTATTTGCTTAAAATCTATTTAAATGACCGACGAACACTTTAGAACATTTGTTAAACCCGCCGCAAAATACTTTCAAAACCAGAGAAATGTCAAATCTTGTTAGTGTGTGTGAAATCGATTTGAAATCTTGCTGAAAATGCAAGATTTGTTTTGACAGAATAAAATCGATTTTGTTTAGAAAAAAATCGATTTTGTTCAGAAAAAAATCGATTTTGGGGTTGTAAGGAATTCGACATAAGGCTGAAAATTGTTATACAGGTTATATATTACATATAAATAACAGTACCGCCGGTCAGTCAGTCCATCGTTAGAACGGGGCTGGTCAGTCAGCGCTAATGTGTCAAGAAATGGCATGAGTACGATAACTCAGGAGACAAGAAATAATAACGGAATTTTGTAGAACATCTAGAAATGGGCATTTTTTACTATGGGAGACAGGGTCTATCTGTCCCCATTTGGGCGGGAGGGGCAATTTTCTAAAAAAAAATCACTAAAAATGGAAAAAAAATATTTAAAAATAACGGTAGTAGATACAATAATGTATTATACGTTTTTTTAAAGCTAAAAGTCTCTTTTATTGTCTTGTTTATAAATCAAGAAATTTGTATGAATAGTTTTTGAAACAACTAATTTTAAACTCAAAACTTTGGAAAAAAATATGTTTTATTGAATTTATTCCAAACTGTGGGATTACATACTAAACATGTTTGTTCATTATTTTTTGCTCGTATTAGTATTTATTCCAATACTGAAAACTAGACGGTCTTAAGTCTACTAGTTTTTGAGAAAATTGAAATTTACCAAACCAACTTTTTTTAAATTTTTATCTGTGGACTTTTTTTTCTTTGGGATTGGGACAATGAATTCATAAAAAACTTTTTACGAGGAACATGCATGTAATAATTTCGTTAGAAAAAGGTGTTGCCTTTTTCACCAGTTCATTATTTTCATGGCATCACCCTTTCTTTTACTTGGTGCAAAAATTCAACTGAATTCATTGCAAAAAATCATGCTTCAAGAAACACGAGTTTTTCAACGATGAATAATAACGGACAGAGTCCTGAGCTTGTGATTTGTTGGTTCTCATCTTGTTAGATAAAGTTCACAGTGACTTCCTGTAAGAAAACCAATGTAAGATGATGTGAACATAACTTCTCAAATTGCATTTGTTAAAACGTAAATATAAGTTTTGATTTGAAATGAGAACTGCTTTTAATCTTTAATTAGACAATACACTACCGATGTTGTTGATTTCACTAGATGATTAAGTAGGTTCCATTCACAAAGTGATTTTCTTGGTGAACATTCATGACATTTTTCAGTTAAGAGTAATGGTCTGGTGAAAATCAACTCCTCGTACCTAGTGATATCACTGATGTATATTCACGGTTTGTTTCATCAAATACAATTCATTATAGAATAAACAATTTTCACCTTCTTCGTGATTTCACTACTGAATACTCACCAAGAAAAT
Organism: Dasysyrphus tricinctus; assembly: GCA_963921185.1. Classification (NCBI taxonomy): domain Eukaryota; kingdom Metazoa; phylum Arthropoda; class Insecta; order Diptera; family Syrphidae; genus Dasysyrphus; species Dasysyrphus tricinctus. The sequence goes on along the minus strand of OY992530.1, from coordinate 138,005,385 downwards.
CATTTGGTGAACGCCAATGACAACCCCATGTTAATTTCTTCGATGCTATCACCTCAAATTCCTTGGGTGTAGATTCCATTCCTCGAGGAAATAGCTGGGGATTCCTTGGTGAATTTTTAAAAATTTCAAACTGGGAAGGATAAGGACGGAGATATGAGAAAAATTACTGAGCGCTCTATAGAAATATAAATTCGCTAATAGTGAAAGAGAGAGATCGGTACCCGTTATCCTTTCTCCCAACAAAGGCATTGTACTTCAAAATATGGTTGAAAACATCAGTAAGGTTTTGACATTGCTAGTGGTAGTATTTTTTTGAATAATGAATAAAATTTGTGTATTCTGTTTTAAAAAGCAACAACCGTTAATGTTACTTACCGAAGAGGCGCATGCTGTGGCACCAATGTCAGCAACTTTCTTAAGCACCTTGAACATTTGTACCAACATTAATCTCAAAGAAAAAAAGTCCACAAATAAAAATTCAAATAATGTTGGTTAAGTGAATTTCAATTTTCTCAAAAACTAGTAGACTTAAAACCGTCTAGTTTTCAGTATTGGATTTTTTTCTAAAGTTTTGAGTTTAAAATTAGTTTTTTCAAAAACTATTCATAGAAATTTCTTAATTTAAAACAAGATAATAGAAGAGACTTTTAGCTTTAAAAAAACGTATATCTTATACATTATTGTATCTATTACCGTTATTTTTAAATACTTTTTTTCATTTTAATGTTTTTTTTTAGAAAATTGCCCCTCTCGCCCAAATGGCGACAGATAGACCCCGTCTCCTATAGTAAAAAATGCTCGTTTCTAGATGTTCTACAAAACTCCGTTATTATTTCTTGTCTCCTGAGATATCGTACTCATGCCATTTTTTGACACACATTAGCGCTGACTGACCAGCCCGGTTCTAACGATGGACTGACTGACCGGAGGTACTGTTATTTATATGTAATATATAACCTGTATAACAATTTTCAGCCTTAATAAATTCATTGCACCAACATCGTGGTGATACAGGTTTGATAACATAGGTATTTAAGAGGCCTGTTCTACACTTCGCTTGACTGACCGCAGTATATGGGTGTACACAACCTCTCTAACCAACTGGCCAAATATCAGCTTTAATAAATTCAAACCATTTTTTGGCGCTGGCTCTTGGACTATATCAGAGGTTTATGCAAATAAACTTTGGAGTCATAACCTAAAACCATTCCCATACAGGCTTTACCTACGTTGTCGTTGTTTACAACAATAAGAATATACTTAACCTTCCTTTGTACATTGCAAGTGGAAATCGTACAAATGTGCTTGGTTGTAACTGGTTCGATAAACAGGGAATTGTTGTTCAAGGTGTTCGTAGCGTTCGTGCTCCAACTAAAGACCTTTTGAAAAAGTATGTTTTATTCTCTGAGGAGCTAGGTTCGTATACGGGGGAAAAAATGTCATTGAACTTCAATCCATCTACACGACCTATCAAACTTCAAGCAAGGAAAGTTCCTTACGCTCAGCGAGATGCAATATAAGCTGATCTAGACTAATAAGTTCTGTTGGGTGTTCTAGAACCAATAGAATACAGTGAGTGGCTCACTCCTAAAGTGCCCATCACCAAATCTGACGGTTCGGTTCGGATTTGAGGAGATTACACAGGTGTATTGTAAATAAAGCACTGTCACTGCACTGCTTCAAAACACCAGCAATAAGCTATATTCTTGCTTAAATTCGGAAAGGCAACACCTTTGCAAAAATAGATTTCGCTTAGGCCTATCAACAGTTTGTTGTTGATGAGGAAACGGCCAAGGTACTTGCAATTACTAATCCTATATGGTATTTCCGCTGTATTTGGAATATTTCAACAACGAATATTGGTGTTTTGGTATACTTTGATGACATCATCGTTGCTTGCGAAAGTTCCTCACACCGCATTGAGACTCTGGGAGAAGTTTTTTTTAGAGATTAAAAGAAACTGGATTACGGTTGCGCAAAGACTAATGGAACTTTGACTTACCATTCGTGAACTTCCTTGGGTATATAGTCGATGGCCGAGGAATTAATCCATCTGATGATTAAGTTATAGCAATAAGGGATACTCGAGCTCCTACAGAAAAAAAGCAACTGCCGGCCTTTCTAGGACTCATCAACTTTTACCATGCTTTCCAAAAAGGCAAAGCAACAATTTATTGCTGACCTTCTCCACAGACTACTGAATAAGAACAGCAATTGGCAATTGGTATACAAACTACCAATCCGCATTTTAACAACTTAAAGGCCTTCTTACCAGTGAAAGTATTTTGCTTCATTACAACGACAAATTCTCGCTGTGAATTTTTAAATGGGTGTAATTGTAAGGTGCACAGACCACGTGATCAAAATTGCAACACTGATGTGCTAAGCTGACTACCCATATCTTCACCGTTTGCAGAAGGGTTTCAAATTAATATGTTGGAAAAGTGTGATACAAACATCCTTCAATCATGCGATATAGAGAAGATGACTACAAAGGGCACAATTCTACAGCGTGTCTTTTCTTGGGCTTAAAAGGTTGGCCTGCTGTGCTATTGGAGGAGGAGTTCAAACCGTTCCATCAGCCTTGTCATGAAATATCGGTAAGCAAAGACTATACTTTTTGGTGACCGAATTATAATTTCAGAAGCTGCCCATAAAGACATGCTGAAAATTTTACATGCTGGTCATACAGGAGTAGTTAGAATGAAAATTTTTGCCTGAAGCTACATATGGTGGCCAAAGATGGATGCAGACATTGAGTCAACAGTCAAAAGGTGCATCACCTGTCAACAATTTCGCCCACAGAAGTTTCAGTCTAATATTCATACTTGGGAGGAATCTTCAAAGCCATGGGCACGGCTACATTTAGACTTCGCAGGGTCTTTTCAAGGAAAGGTGGCTAGAAGTCAAACTAGTATCTACAACAAGCACTAGTTGTGCAATAAACAGTCAGTTTTACAAAAGCAATTTAATTTCACATATCCTATCTGCTGCGTTTCATCCTTTAACCAACGGACAAGCAGAAAGAATGGTGTGTGTGCGCACAACGAAGGATTATCTCAAACAGAATAATACAGAATGTGTTAAGCTTCGGCTGGATTCCTGCTACTCAACCATACCACACCATCAACAGTAGTTACTGATTCGTCTCCAGCACAAGTTTCGTTCAAGAGCCCGCTGACCGATGACTTACTTTGACAAGATCCACCCTGATAACCAAGCACTTCGTTCAACAAAAAGTGATCACGTTGAAGGTAATGATCTACAACTACAAACCAATGAACCTGTTTGATGGATACGAAACTATTCAAGGGGACCTATCTGGATTCAAGCCAATATAACCAAGCAAACGGGTCCAGTATCTTATACTTGGTATCAACTGAAGATGGAAATATTGTTCGCCGGTATTCAGAAAAACTCCAACATAGGAGCCCAGAACTTCGTGAAGAACCGGATCGAATACAAGGGAATAATAGCGATAAAAGAAAATGTTATAGAATCTCAAACAACCGAGAGCTGCATCCCAAACTGATCAAGCCTTATCTTCACCTAGACGTTCAAAAAGACTTCGGGAGTTGGAAGTTCAATAAAAGACGTGTTTTAACTTAAAGGTTTCCATAAAACACTTCAGTATCGCACTCAAAAATTAGTTAAGTTTTCATTAGCAGGAAGCGTTATGCAACAAAATGTGGCACTCCTAAAAGTTGCTGCCAAGTCAAGTTTGCTAGTTGGAAAAATAGGAAAGAGGCCAAATTCAAACTTTCCCGGAACAAGGAAAATTCATTGCTTTCATAGCCAGCAAGATTGGAAGAGGCACCACAGTTGTATGTACACAGCCATCTTAAAGACCTTGAGAAGTAGATATGGAAAAAAACGCAAAAAGAAGAGTTAGTAAAACAACAACATGTCAGGAAAGGCGGGAGATACTGAGAGCTACTTCAAAAGTAGATGGTGTAATGGTATTACCGAACTGTTGAGCTGGACTTCCAAAGCTCTAAAATGTCGGCAATCACTTAAAAATCGATACTGGATAGAGCTATTCCGCAGTTTTCTGAGATATTAGGTGGATAGCGATGGACTTTCCACCAAGACAATGCACCGATACACAATGCACGGACAACAAAAACCCGTATTCAGAACCAAAATGCCAACTTACCAAACCAAACTTACATCATGGAAAACGTGAAGGGTTGGGTCTCAAGAAAATTCTACGAAAGAGGAAGGCAATAGGAAACGGAAGAGGTCATTGAAGCCATAAGACCGGTCTGGTTGGAAATTTCTCTAGATTATTTGACAGCACACTATAAATCTCTATACAGCGGGCTACTTGAAGTGATTCAGCGCAATCTGGACGTAGTTCCTATTACCTACTAAATTATTTTTCCACCTTTTAGGCGTCTAAATTAAGCTATTGTTGCGAAATGCGTTGGTGATAGAGATCAAAAAACAGACTCGTTTTCGCTTCCCCAAATCACTGTGGCAACTATGTTAACAACTAAGAGTTACCTAATGGCTGCCAGGCATTGTCTTTGGAACCTTGGCACCCCATATGTCAGATATTTTTGAAAAAGTATGCCATCTTAATGTTCATTGTTAAAACGGTCAAATAGATTCAAAAACTATTCAGCCATAAAAAAAAATGTTATCAATGGTTAAAGTTTTTCAAAGTCAGCTGCAATTTTCGGAACCTCATTTCTGAAATATTTGCAAAAAATAAATACTATCTAGAAAGCCCGGTACAATATCCCGCAAACCAGAATCTCGAATAACAGAATATCGCATTTTTTTTAAATCTCGAAAAATGAAATCCCGCAAATAAGTCATCCTCTTTTTCATAGTCTTGAAATTACAAAATATCACTTTTAATGATCTCCCATTCACATCTCTGGCAAATTCAAATATCAAATCTCAGACTCAATTTGTTTATTTTTAACCAAAGGAAAGAATTGTTTCTGCGAAGTAAAAAAAAGGCCGAATTTTGTAATTGCGAGATTTCGTCATGCGAGAATTTGAATACGAGATTTGAACTTGCAAGATTTCGTACCCAACCTGAAAGGCCGCTAGATCCTGATAAAATGTCAACAAGTTTCAGGATAGTATCTAATTGGTCACGGATTTGTTTTGATTAATTCTGTTTTTTTTTGTAAAGGTCATCACCATTCATACCATGTCTGTTCGATTTCGGCACTAGGGTGCTTTATGTGAAATTTGTTTCACCCCAGTTTATTTGCACTGTGATCGATGGTGCGGATGGACATAAGGCCCAGGGACATAAGGCCCAGAGACAAAATGCCCAATTTTTATTTCTGGGACTTATGTCCCACGTGAGTGGGAATAAACAGTTATGTATTTATAGGGGAGGGCCTGCAATCCCCCTGATTGGGCACACTATAGGATATGGGGTGGGTGCGAGGTTGGGTGTATGCAAAGTTTCTTTCTTAAGAATCTGGATTTAAAGAGACTTTGAATATATCCTATGTACATATATGCCTATCCATTTTATTGAATGGGGGTCCATTCCATTTGGTTATTCTTATTAAGTGGGACATTACCCCCAATATTTTTTATTTTGAAGCCACAAATTCAATTTTGGCTTTATGATCCACTCAAGTGGGACATAAGCCCCAGAAATAAAAATTAGGCATTATGGCCCTGGACTCTATGTCCCTGTGCCGTTCGATATGGGTCCGGGGCGCATACTGAATTCTGTCTTGGCGCAGGGACACCCAGTTTTTTATTTTGGGGCTTATATCCCACTTGAGCGGGTCATAAAGCCGAAATTCAATTTGAGCCTTAAGTCCCACCCAAGTGAGACACAAACCCAAAATAAAAAATGATTGGGGTAATGTCCCACTAAATAAGAATCACTCAGTACCTATATTGGATAAATTCCTTAAATTCAGATTCTTAAAATGCAAAAGAAGCTTTGCATTCACCCAACCTCGCACCCACCTCAAATCCTATAGTGTGCCCAAGCAGGGGGCTACATACCTTACTGTTTATTCGCCTTAATGCTGGGTGCCAGTACTGTATTTATGTAAGCAAGGCAAGTGTACATAAATAAGATCAGTGCTAGCACCCAACACTACGGCAAATAAACAGTGAGGTATGTATGCAACACCCCTGCTTGGGCACACTATAGGATCTGAGGTAGGTGTGAGGTTGGGTGTATGCAAAGTTTCTTTTGCATTTAAAGAATCTGGAATTAAAAAAAAAAATTGAAAACCACAAAAAATATGCAACCAGCATAGGTTTTTGACAGGAAACATCGAACAAGCCAACTATGTCCTTAAAAAATAGAAATTTCTAAACTACTGTAACTATCTGATCTCACTTCCTCTTGCCTCGCAACAAAATGGCCACTTTGTTGTGAGGCAAAAGGAAGTAAGGAGTGTCGGTAAAGAGGTAGGGTAGGAAATTGGAATGGAAGAGGTTGGAAAATGGAACGGAATGTCAAGTTCCGGGAGACGCGGCCTGCTTGCGAAGCTCGGCAGTTAGCTCGCTGGAATGGGGGGATCTTGTCCCCGAAACTTAACCTCACCTGCAACAAAAACACAAATCAGGCCAGAGAAAAAAAAATCAAAAAGACATCGGACGGACTATCACCACACCAAGACGCTGCTGGAGACGTTGCATCGTGGCCTTAACCCCCCAACCTAGAAGTCTGCGGTGCTATCGAAAAATGCTCAGATATTGTCCCTTTAATCTCTAGTTTTTGGTAATAATGACAGAAGTATTTTGAACTAAATTACTCCTTTAATTTACCTACCTTGGTGAATAAGTTTATTTTTGATTTATTTATAAGATTTGACACTTAACTCACTGACTGAAGATGATTCGTGTTTTATTTGCGTTTATGTGAATATCGTTAAGTTTTCGATTTGGTTATTTAATTAAATTTTGCAATGAAAATGGTTTACACAATTTGGTTAATTTATTAATGAATTCATATATTTTAATTTATTTATGCATAGGAAAAGCCCCTGGAGAGAGGGGTCATGACCTCCATTTTCCCTCCTCCTGTATCCGCCAATGTATGGATTAACATTTTTGAATTGGCTAAAAATATTCAATTGATAATAAGATTTAAAAAATATTCCTACCTTTAATTACGTTATTTCTGGCTCTGTCATTTACATGTGCTATCTATGTATGATGTACATTAGGGTGGTCCTTAAATTGGACATTGTCTTGGATAGCCTTCATTCGATTCAAAACATTAAAAAACAACTTCCCAATTTTTTTCAGATTTTTATTTCGCCCCCCTGGTCTCCCTTTTTTCACTTCAAGGTACAAATAATGGATTTAGGGTGATTCTTATAACACGCCAAAAAAAATCTGAACTTAAAGATAAGATTGAGACGAAAAAATAATTGTATCGGAGGGGGGGTCTATTTCCCCCCGTTCAGGCGGGAGGGGTAATTTTCTAAAAATTTGACCCGAAATAGAAAAAAATCATTTAAAAAACAACGGGACCACTTACAATGGCATGCTATAGCTTTTTTTAAAGTCATGAATCCAGTCTCTAATATGTTTTTTTAATCAAGTTTTTATTGTAAATAGTTTTTGAAAAATAATTTTCAAACAAAAAAATAAAAACAAAAATAATAATGTTGAACGTTTGAAAATTATTTTTTTCAGAAAATATTAATAATAAAAACTTGATTTAAGAAACATATTTGAGACTGGATTCATGGCTTTAAAAAAAAGTTATAGCACGACCTTGTAAGTGGTCCCGTTGTTTTTTAATAATTTTTTTCTATTTTTGGTAAAAGTTTTAGAAAATGACCCCTCCCGCCTGAACGGGGGGAAATAGTTAGCTATAAGTTATGATTTTTTTTTGCATGTTATAAGAATCACCCTAACTCCATTATTTGTACCTTGAAGTGGAATAAGGGAGACCAGGGGGTGAAATAAAAATCTGAAAAAAATAGGAAATTTTTGTTTCTCTATTTAGATAGAGTCATTTGATGCCTGTCCAAGTTGGATTTTCAAAAAAAAAAACAATATAAGGACCACCTTAATGTACATGTGTTTCATTTTTGTTCGTTTGTAGGTATGTACATATGTATGTATGTATATTTTCCAAAATTCCTATACGAGTGCTCCAAGCAAACATTATTATAAATTACAATTAGCTATGCGTATGGCTAATCAAATTACACTGAAACGCTACATTAAAGAGAATATTGAATGTGATGGTAAAGGCAATCAGTGCTATATACAACCACAATGCTTCAATAAAAGCGCTACATATAATGACGCAATTATACGATTTTCGTTTTCCGAACCTCAAAAGTGGTTTTTGTTTCCACCAACAATGGACTTAATGCAGGATCGATGTAATTAAAATTTTAACAATCATGTTGCCAGAGTCCAGGTTGCCTGCCATTCCACCCGCTGACTGACACGATGGACTGGACGGCTATCAGGCAACCATAACATTCCAACGTAAATCAAATTTCTAAGGACTAATCAACGAGATGTAAATTTTGTCCCTTTTGGCTAAATATTTGGCTTCAACAACAAAAGGTCATTTTTAATTGTTGAAAATATAACTAAGGGCAAAGTGGATTAAAGTCGTTTAATTTTAAACTGTTTCATTTTGGTTTTTAAAAATTCAATTACATCAAAATAAAGGCTAGAGATTTCTCGTAATTGGACCAATATACGGATACAAAGGTGTTTAATACAAAACTAAGTTAAAAAAAAAAAAAAAACTCAATCTGCAAAAATTTAGAAATCATCATGAAATCAAACCCCCGCAAGCAGTGAAAAAATACTAAAGGACATTTTTCGTACCATTTTTAAAAATTAGCAGCTAAGGGGTCAATTCTTTTCTTTTAAATTTGGACTTTAATATGTGGAATTTAAATTGTAAAATTGAACAATAAAGCTGCAAAAAACCTTAAGCTCTAAGACTCACTGCAGATTCAGGGCTTGTCTGATGTTTATTGAGAAGGACCTCGGACCTGTTACGTCCGTGAGCCTCTCTTGTAGGGCATAGGGCCTCCACTACTCCTACGCACCTTCGTGTACGGCTTCTGGAGATGTACTTCAGCTCTCTCCAACTCTTCCCAAGTTGTGCTGTGGTGACCAGGGCTGTCGTTTCACTTTTTCAGAAAGCAGTACTTCGAGGAAAAAAACAGCAGTACACAGCAGTACGGCAGTAAAATATATATTCACAAAAATAATTTTGAATGCATTTAATTTTGTTTAAATGCATTATATTGTTCATTAAAAATTATCACATACGCACCCATTACCTATTTAACTCTGGCGCACAGCAATGGTGGTATTAAAAAGTTTTCACTACATAAAAATCTTTTGTAATGTTTGTGCACGTTTTTCTCAAAATCAGTTGCTTTTCGGAAAAAAGTGAATATTTTTGGGTAGAATTTTGTTGTAAAATGAAATTACATAAGGTTATTAAATGAATTGAAACCACTCCTTTTTCCAGATGGTGTACTTACTAAGCCTGGACACCACAATAACTTAGTTTATAATGAGAAAACGTAGCCAAACGCATATAGTACAAAAAAAATTGCTGATCAATTAATGCTATTTTAATAAGTTTTTTGACTAAATTTGCTACTCCATAAAAATCCTGTATGATTTACTTTTAATCTATTAGTTTTATGAAGAAAAAGCTTGGCAATTTTTTTTTTTATAGAATTGAATAAGCTACATTTTCACTTTAATATTTCATTCCAAACAGTTGATAGTTTTCGTGTAATTAGCAAAAAACTGAATTTTACACTCTTTTACTCCTCCAAAAATTCTTTCTTCAGCCAAAATTTAGGGTGGTTTTGGAAATTGCTCAGGAAGTCAAAACAAAAATTCAGCTTTGTAGGAGTTTTGTGGAAGAACCTAAAAGTCTAAATTTCCTGGGCTAGAGATCCATTAATATAATTGAACATTGCTTGAAAGATGGGTGAAAAATTACATTTTGATGTGTGTGTAATATTTCATTTCAAATGACATCAAAATGTCCATAAACTTCCTTTTTTCGGATCATAAAAGATATACTTGCGATATAAACGCAATGCCTAAACGACAAACTATGCGCTCGTAAAAAAATGTAACACTTTTCGGATAGGATTATGATTTGCAAATGCTCTGTGAACAAATTTTCAAAAAAGCAGTACTTTGGTCGTATTAGCAGTACGGCAGTACGGAGTTTCAAAAAGCAGTACAAATACTTCAATTGCAGTACTTCGACAGCCCTGGTGGTGACTCTTCTTCGACAGCTCCTTGCCAAGTACTTCTAGGTCGACCCACTCTTCTGCCTCGCTTCACTCGCGAGGCATTTGTGGCCTTTTCGAAGCGTATGTACATTCCATTGCCATTTACATTTTCGTATTATAGAGTCGATGGTTTGCTGACCTGTTCTCGCATGAAATCATCATTGGAGATACAGTTAGGCTAGAAAATCCTCAAGATGTTTCGCAGACATCTATTCATGAATGCTTGCAGCTTTTTTCTGACAGCGGGTGTTACTTTCCAAGTGCTGCACCCATAAGGAAGCACGGATTCAACATTGGAGTGGAACATTCGTAACTTAGTCTTTAAGCTTATAGACTTGTTTTTCCATATTTTGGACAGCATTCTGAATGCAGCCTTTTCTTTCCCGATTCGACTTTTTATTATCTAGTTCGGTCCCGCCATCAGACAGAGTAAAGAGACAATGCACTTCCAAGATATATGATCTTACTTAAGCCCAACAGTTTCAACTTCTCTCCCAACCCTTATTGTCATTTGATGGAGATCCATGATCCTTTGAGAGAGTAAGCATACGTCACGTAGTCAAGATGTTTGAGGTTTGATTGCAGATTCCACTGAATTCCTCCATTCGCAGTCGACAAAGCTGCATGCAACACATCACTTATCACCAAAAGGAACAGTGTTGGTGACAGTATACAACCCTGGCTAACTCCACTTTGTATTTAACAACATTCCCTTATGCAGAACGTGACATTATTGGATCCATCATAAGTAGCCTTTATATACCCGGAATGCCCCTCCGGGGCCAGATAAATTCTCGCTATTGACACTGTCAAGCGCCTCTTTAAAGTCGATGAACAGCAGGTGAAGTGGTGAACGATATTCAACGCACTGTACGATGTTGATCAGCAAGGTGTTGATATGGTCCACACAGGAAGATCCCGTGCAGAACGCTGCGTGTTTTCGCTCCAGAATGATTTTTGCTATTACGCTGCTATTGGCGCTGCTCGTAGGAGCTCTGCGGGAATACCGTCAAATCAAATCGCTTTGTTGCTACTCAGTGCATTGATTGCGGTTAAGATTTCTCCTCTACTGGGCGATACAGTGCGTATTCGGGAATTTTTTACTACGGACGGGTCATTGAGTCTTGAGTTGATTTCGCTGATGGAAACGCAGTTTAAAACCGCAGAAAAGTGCTTCTTCCATCTTTTTAGCTGGTCCTCATCCGAGACTATCAGTGAACTGTCTATGCATTTTACCAGGTGTTGGAAGCTCTTTGGTATTTCTTAGACGGCCCTGTTGTCGCACCTACTTGCGGCCTCTTCTGCTCCTGTTGTCAATGCGTTGATATAGTTACGCTAACCACGTTGCATGCTACGATAAACTTCTCTCATCTTCATGCGATACGCAGATTCTAGCTTGCATCTCTCTGCACCCTGCTGCTTGAGTAGTTGAAATGTGGAGCTTTGAGCTGTTTTCGTTCCTCGATCCTAGCCCAAGTTTCTTCGGAAATTCAGACACTGTTTCTTCCCTGCGACCGATCGACTATACTTGCAGCACCGGATATAAAAACTTTTCACAACACACCAATGGTTTTCAATGGAGGTGGGCTCCGTCCTATTGATTGCTCTCAATCTTTGTGAAAGGTGGTCCTCTAGTTGTTGTCGGACTGCGGGGTCCTTAAGTCTATCGGTATTGAACTTAGGGTGTTTGCTAGGGATCTCCGAACTGCAGCTGCGCGTAATCTTAAGGTGGCAATCATCAGATGGTGGTCCCGAGCCATTCCCATGTCTGCACCCCTCCTGTTTTAAACGTCCTGGATACTGCTTCTAAATCAGCGACTGATCAATTTGTTTGGAAGTTACTTGTCTGTGCGTCAACATCCAACTGACTTTGTGGCACGTCTCATAGTCAAACATGGTCCCTCCTATTACAAGGCGGTTGGCGTTACAGTAATCGACAAAACGTTTGCCATTTTCACTACGGTAACGAAGCTTTCCGATAACATGCCTTAACCCATCGTTTTCATTGCCAACCTTGGCTTGGCATTCAAGTCTCCCATTACCATTATGATGTCTCCACAGGGTATACCATCATAAGCTGCACTCAGCCGGTTATACAAGGACTCCTTCTCCTCGACAGAAGATAGCTCCGTACGCGTCGTACTCTAGTCCAGAACCTGGCTTTCAGGACCCTGTCATCTAAATTAGTTGCCCCCCCCCCCTGACAAATCAAAATATTTAACACTAGAAAATTATTCGAGATGTTGATTTTTTATTTTATCAGTGTCTTTTTCTCAACAAAATATCTACATATACATATTAGAAACTGAATTCCTAGCAACTTTTTTTTCTAAGAAAGTAAAATGCTTGGCACCTTAAAACTGGATTTTCGTTCTAATACCGCAGTGCTTAGAAGAAAAAATGTATCTAAATTTTTGGCTGCATTGAGTCAGGCCTGTTTTGACAAATTATTTACCTATTATTTTATTCATACAAAATAATAAGTTAAAAATGCTTGAGAAAAATGTCGTTTGTAAAAAGATCCTTGCTTTTTTTAAGAAAAATGCACGTATCTGCTTTTTTTAAGAAAAAAGGTGTTACCATCATACTAGCACTTGAATATCTGGCAAATTACCTTAGAAAGTAAATTATTTGCTAGTACATACATATATGTCTCCAAATGCCAGAAATGTATGTAGATTAGGGTAGTCGTTAAAAAAAGTTATCTCAGATGGACCTAAATTGGCTCTAAATGAAGAAAAAAATCCCTAATTTTTTCAGATTTGTATATCCCTTATAGTCGCTGTAGGGGTAAATTAAATAGCCGTTCCTTGTTTTGCATACTAGGAAGCTCGCGTAAAATCTGCCAAAAATTCAGAGCATGTAGGAGGGGCAATTTAATAAAATACAGTAGACGCTCGATATAGTGAAGCGCGCGCTTGTAAACATCATTCCCTAAACTATGATCTGATCATTATTATTTAATATCGCATTGCCATAGTTCAATAAATCGCATTTTTTGTAGTTTAATTTTTGTTGCCTATATATTTTGACGTCTTAATTGCCTATTACTCAGGGTCTGTAATGTGTTTTAATATTAATACAATAATAAAACATCCAGAAAATGAGGCAGTTAAAAGTATAATGTAGGTAGGCAACAAAAATGCATTCTATTGAACTTTCTTGAAGCTAAACCATAGGTAATATAAAGTTAATAACAACCTAAATAAGTTAATTATTATAAGAATCAAATAAGAACTTGTGTCTTAAACATAGTCTTAAATTTTCCACAGCATCAAGAAACTGTTAAGTTCCTGTTAAAAAATCAGACAAGAATTTATGATTCTTGGGATTATAGTAGTTATACCGTGCAAATATTTAAGGCACAGCGTTATTTTTTGGGTTACTTTCAAATGATCGACAGATAAAATATCGACAAGTCAAAATGTCGCCTAATTAAAATGTCGATTTATATTTTATATCGACTTTTCTGTATGGGAAAAATTCCGACAAGTCGATATTTTCTCGACTTCTATCAGGGCAGTCGACTTTTTGTCAAATCGACATTTCAAACTGTCGACATTTTAATAAGTCGGTAAAAACAAAGTCGGTATTTTAACTTTCAAAAAAGTCGATAAAAGTCGACATTTTAACCAGTCGACATTATTTTTTTGTCGGTCATTCGTACGTAACCCGAATGTTTTTAATTTAAAGAAGGCTTTCACTCAGGTTTAAACAAAAAACAGCAACAATTCCTCAGAGCTCTCAAACTATGTAAAATGCTTGCGATTTAAATTAATACGAACCCACTGAGCGTTTTTAAAAAATTGTATTTAGTACAAACAAACAATTAATTTACAATTATTATAAACCCGACGTCTGCTTCTCGCAGTTATCTGAAACAAACTTAAAATATAATTCTACTCTATGACCATCATGGTCTTTGTATCTTATACCAAAAATGCTGGTCAGCATAATAACCTACAATTTATTTAAAAGTATTCATGTTACACTGTCTGCTCCGTGAAGGAATGTGCAGAGTGCAATATAATCTATGGGAACATAGGAATATTAAAGAATACTCCTATGTAAAGAATTAAAGGTATCCGCTAACCGGATATCTAGAAGTGATGGGGAAGAATGTGTCATATACATAACTTGCGCGAAATTATTATACAAAATACGTTTTTTTATTAAATTGTTTGTGTTCACTATAGTGGATAGTTCACTATTTCGAGATCCACTAATTCGAGCGTCTACTTTAATTGCATAAAATAGAAAAAAATTACTTACTTAAATTAATAGAACCAACGGCAACACTTACAGTAATGTTTTGTAGCATTTTGGAAAGCTGATTTAGGCCCATCCAAATATAAAAACTCAAAAAACCCATATAACGACCATCCTCATGTAGATACGTTTTCTTCTTAGCACGGCAATATCAGAATAGAAATCTAGTTTCTTATATTTTGAATGAGTCTGCCCCCCCCTGATCGAAATCCTGCGTACGCCCCTGTCCGAGGCATAGTGTCGGTCTTGTTAGCGGAACTGATTTCAGCTATGAAGATGAAGAATGTTAACCTCCGTAATTGCTAACCACTTGTAATTTAACCTATTTACGTATATAGGGATACGCAGATAGTTGCCCAGGGACCACCACGAGAAGGTAAAACAAGCATAGTTCTGAGAAATCAATAGTTTCCCGATCAGGCACGATGAAGGTCACCCAAAAGAAATTGTTGGTGTAAAATAATTGTTTCATTTTTTCATTTCCAAAACGTGTACCAAACTTTTTCTTGAAATGTACAATTTGGAGCCTCATTGCAAGTTTATACATTTGGGATGCAATCTCGCACTCCCCTGGGTCCGTACCCAAAGAGCATGGAGAAACACCACAGAAGGAATGAGGCAGACTGCACGCGGAAGCTGAACTCGACAGACGTACCTTAGAGCCAGAGCTTAATTATTTTTGTTCGATTAAAATTCCTCACATATGTATCTATAATTTTTTTTTATTTACATGAATAAACTGAATTAAGGGCTTGTTTCACAATATCTGATTATAGTTTCAATTAAGCTACTTTGAACTTATTCGTCAGTTAAAAATCTAATTTATGTTTCACAATATTCGATTAGGTCTAACTAGTAATTAAAGTTCTGAGTATCTTAATGGCCAGACGAAGGACCGATTATAAAATTTAACTGGCAATTAAATCATTCACAGATGCGAGTGCGACCTTTAAAACAAAAAAATCTGTATGGTGTTTGGTAGGAACATGATAACTTCATTTTAAAATCTGCATCCACTTTACATCGCTTATAGCGACACGAATTTACCGATTTTCTTCAAATTTGGATTAGTTATGAGAATATGAACATGCTCTTTGTCAAATTATGTTTCAAATTTAAAAGAAATCGGTGCACCCGTTTAGGCTCTAGCTCGATGTAAAGTGGACATTTTAAAATTGAGTTATCATTTTTCTCCGAAACACAACAGAAATACGATGGTTTGGACTTAAAGTGCGCGTTCTGCAATATAAATATCTGCATGGTGTAAAACAATTTTAGAATGATTATAATGGGTATTCATGATTCGATGCATGTCCTGACGTGCTTTTGTATTGTACATTGTTTCATCTTAAGATATAGCGGACGGGTCAAAGTTCAAACCTTCAAACCCCGATAGATGCAATTAAAGTCGCTACAAGAATTTCTAAAGAACTGATCCAACCTCTCAAAATATGTATGTATGTATGTATGTATATTAAAATTGAAAGATTTGGACTACCAGAGTTCCTATAAATATATGTATGTACATGTACAATGTACAATAAATACATATGAATTTATGAATAAAGAAACAACTATTTTATTTCCATTTAACTGCAGTGGTTTGAGGGTCACTTTAACGTCTTTCATATGCATACTCGCACTGAAGGAACAAGGAGTCGAAACTTTAGGTTTGAACACCCAAAACAAATATTTTCGGGAACGTTTGTCCGTCGTTTTGGAACCACGAATAGAGAGAGAAGGCGTCAAAGTTCAAAGTGTAATGAGTTTGAAGTGGTTAGCCTACCCTCACTGAAGTAAGTTTCTTTTTGATGAAATTAAATTTTCAAAAAAATTGTACTTCTGATGCACATTTTCGCAGTATGATACCACTACATGCAGCAGACGAATGTATTCGTTATGTTCTTCACCAAAAATCTCTTGTTGCAATTTGTTTCGAAGTCGATGTTGAATTTTGATGATGTTTACTAATTATTGTTTTGAATATTTTCATTCTGTCAAAATTATTTTGTCTGGAAAACTGGAATAACTTTCGAATAACTAATTGACACATTATTTTAATACTTTGATCATTGTGAAACGCAAAGTTCGTTAATGGGAGGATTTAATTTCCGGATAATTTAATTGTCGAATAACAAATCAGAACTTTACTCAGACATTGTGAAACAAACCCTAAATCTTTAATAAATAAAGATTAGATTTTGTCTTTTCTTTTTACATACATACAATAGCCTAATTGTTGTTAACGCCACTGTGAATCAGCAGTACACGGGATTGCACCCAATATTCGATTAATTAAAAAATCCGGAATAGAAATCATCAAAATGTGAATAAAACAAGCAAATTCATCTTGGTTCCGCATAGACTTGGGACATTTACATGAAAACTGTTGTTTGCAACTTTACAGCGTGAGTTTTGACCATCAGGAGTCCTGAATTTTGCAATTTACAACTCTTTACTTTCCATTGACATTTTAAAATTTCTTAGAGTTGCAGTGTTTTAAATAGTATGTAGTGTAGGTATTTATACTCTATCCAACAAAAATTGTCAGTACAGGGAATATAGGACGTTTGCCTCTCAGTCTGGTTGCATTTGTTAGCATACATCTGTCTCAAGTTAAAGCTCTCACAGGGTTTCCATACTTTGAAGTATAATTACCACAAATCGAAGAACAATGTGCATATGGATGCCATGGATACCATTTCAAACATATTAAAAAAAGATCCATTTATCTTTTTTTACCACACCACACCTTTTCAAATGAATTTGATCACGTTACGGTTTGTAAATGTTTCAAAACTTACAGCAAATAACTTTTTTCTTCTAAGAGACTTAGATCGTACAAATTTTTACTGGATTTTAGAGGTTTATTCAGAAATCTAAACATATAATAAGGGGACAATCAAAACGACAACACTTTTGGCTCTCACCTTTATAAATTTTGTTCTCAAAAGCTTCAAAGCCGAAAGTTCTTTCATAAAAACCACTAAAAAAGCTCCCTTGTATTGTTACGACTTGGCAAAGGCAACTCTGTTTGAGTGTGAATTTTTTGTTTTATTTCACACAGCGAAGGTAGAAGCGAAAGCGAGTATACGATCAGAATGCTTTTGGCATTGAAAGACGACGGTAATGTTGGAGCGTACGAAAGGTTTCAAGGAATTACAACAATTCCTGTATGTAAATCAGTGGTTTAGTATTTTTTTTTAGTGGCAGATTTGTTATTTTAGTGTTGTGATGGTATACACCGGCACCACTGTTTTGACAAAAGCTCGCCCATAAGCCCTGTACTCACAATTTTTGCTGGACAGACTATAGTATCAAAAAGCCATTTTAAACTTTGTGAATTGATACAAGAAATCAGGTCATTTTATTTTACCTAAGTATAATCTTTGTATTGTGTCTTTCAGCTGCAGGTATTTCGTTCTTCTAATGTGCTTCCTATGTATTCAAAAATCAGCGCATTATAAAATTCCATGCTGAATGGGATGGGATGTTGTTATTCTTTTGTTTTATGTGAGGGATTGCGTCATACTTCGTGTACCTAATCGTAGATAAAGGATGTATGATTCTATTTGTTCTATATTCCAGTCAGTTTATTTCCTCTATGTAGTCGTTTAAGGCGAACATCGCACTTTCCCTATATACCTTCAATAGAATTCTTTAATAGATATTCATTGTTCAGCGTGTGGAATATAAATTTTAGACATGTTTGGGTATTAGAAGAGGGATACTGTCTCTATTTAGGCTGTTTATGTTTATCATTTGGCAACGTTTGTATTTATATTGAAAGAACGTGATTTCCGATGGAATAGATTGAATCGAATGAATAATTCAAGAAGTGATTTAATAATGCATCAAGCTGTATCTACTTTAATAGATATTTAACAGGATACAGTCAGGGTATAATTGAAATCAATTATGCTGTGTGCAATACTTCAATTATTATTTTCATCAGTTTTTTGGCCGATTTTTTTTTTTAACTCCAACCCCTACTTTTTAAGTCTAATACATACATAGCGGAGAGTACGATAACTCAGGGGGCGGTACGATATCCCGCAAACCAAAATCTCGAATAACGAAATCTCTCATTTTTTTAAAAATCTCGAATAACGAAATCTCGCAAGTTTAAAATCTTGTTTTTAATAATCTCGCAATTACAAAATCTCGCTTTTTACAATCTCGCATTAACATCTTGAACCTAAAACTCTCGCAAAATTTCAACCAAAATCTCGCAAATCAAAATCTCGCAACTTCAAATTTCACAGCAACGAATCATCGAATTGAATCGAACATACCTACCCAAGAGCACTTTGCATAATTTTTCTTTCCAACTAATAACTATACCCGTCAACAAAAAATTTGTACATCCTTTATTACTGTTAATAACCATTTTGGTTGTCTTTTACGCGTTTATAATGGAACTAAAAGTATTTTCTAGTTCAAGATCAAATACGATTAATGCAATTTGCACATGACACTTTACAACTGGATATACCATCTCCATGTTCTCTCTCTCTTTCATGTTCTTTTGACAACAATAATATTGAAAAATCAACAGTTCAAATTAATAATAACAGTGTGGTCTAAAAGTACTCAGACACTGGATTATATATTTTGCAGTAGGTAGGATATGTCGCAAAATTGAATTGCATTGCAATAAATAAATTTTTTTAATCAAAATCTCGCAAATTCTCGCGCGAGATTTGTATTTTCGAGATTTTGATTAAAAAAATGTTTTTGTTGCAATGCAGTTCAATTTTGCGAGATTTTGATATGCGAGATTTAATTGGGGGATTATGAAAAGCGAGATTTTGTAATTGCGAGATTTCGTTATGCGAGATTTCGAATCCAAGATTTTGATTTGCGCCCATTTGGGCGGGAGGGGCAATTTTCTAAAAAAAACACTTTAAATGAAAAAAAAATTAAGAAAAAACGGTAATACTTACAATTAAGTGTTGCATATTTTTTAAACCTAAAACTGTTCTATCATCTTGTTTTTAAATCAAGTGATTTACATGAATAGTTTTTGCAAAAAACTAGTTTCAAACTCAAAATTTCGGAAAAAAATTTAAAAAACGAGTTTATATTGTCTTTATTCCAAATTGTCAGCCTACATACTAAATTTTATTTTATTTAATTACTCTTATTAGTTTTCAATCGAATACCGAAAACAAGGTGGTTTTAAGTCTAATAAGTCTACTAGTTTTCGAGATAATTGAAAATTAAATAAATGATATCTTTCAAGATAACTGTTGACATTGGCGCCTGCCAGACGACTTTACATACCCTCAGCGGAGCAACGGAGTAGCATGAGCGATACAGAGGACCCAAAAAAGGGAGCTAAAATCCTGAGAACGTTCCCACGAACAGTGGAACGTTTTTGGTTATTTTTGTTTCGAATTCAAAGTTTATTCAAATTCAGATTCTTTAAATGCAAAAGAAACTTTGAGTACACAAAACCTTCTACGGCGGTGCAGGGACATAAGTCCCTGGGACATATAAATACCGAATTTATTTTCGGGACTTATGTCCCACTTTACTGGATCATAAGCTCCCAATCGAATTCGGGACTTATTTCCCATCCTACAGAGACATAAGTCCTGAATTTTTTAGTCGAGACAAACAAAAACTATTCTGTATAAATTCAAACTTTCTCTTAATCCAGATTCTTAAAATGCAAGAGAGACTTTGTATTCACCCAACCTCGCACCCACCCGAAATCCTATAGTGTGCCCAAGCAGGGGGTTTGCAGGGAGCAGCATGCCCCCCATATATACCTTACTGTTTATTCGCTGGAATGTTGGGTGCCAGTACTGTATTTATTTAAGCAAGGCAAGTGTTAATAAGATCAGTGCTAGCACCCAGCATTAAGACGAATAAACATTGAGGTATATACGTGGGACATAAGTCCCGCGATGTTTTCTTGGGACTAATGTATGTACGTCCCAGTAAAGTGGGACATAAGTCCCAAAAACGAAATTCAGGACTTATGTCGTGGGGACTTATGTCCCTGCGCTAGGGTTCCCAACTTTCATTGAAACCAAAGGAGGATACTTTTGTTTATAGAAAAAAAAAGAACTACATATAATAATTTTAACAGTTCATTAAAGCATACAAAAATAAATAAAAACATGGCATTTCATACCTTGAAAAACTTATTCCAATTAATTAATCAAAATTTTGTTCAAAAAAATAAAAAACGATTTCTAACTTTTACTGCCAAAAACTGAGCCAAAGATTTTTTGGATTCACTTGTTCATATTGACTTCGACACTCCCCTATCATAATAACGCAGGAAAACTACTGAGAGCTCTGAAATATAAGCTTGCTA
Organism: Dasysyrphus tricinctus; assembly: GCA_963921185.1. Lineage (NCBI taxonomy): Eukaryota > Metazoa > Arthropoda > Insecta > Diptera > Syrphidae > Dasysyrphus > Dasysyrphus tricinctus. The sequence continues at coordinate 137,984,538 of OY992530.1, read as the reverse complement.
ACCTTCACCAATCACCATGCTTGACCTTAGCAGTGATGAAAATTTTGGCAACGTTAGTTGCATTTCTGTATAAGAAACACGCAATTTTTGTTGGGAAATTATGGTTTTTCCACTGTAAATTACGTTGGGCACTATCCAATACATACATGCATTGCCATTTGAGGGGTATAATTAAAACAAAAAAAAATAGCTGCTAAATTGATATCAGCGATATGTTAGTGAAAATACAAGTTTTGAACAACCTTTATCCAGATTTGCTTTAAAAATTAAGATTGGAATACCAGAATTTTAATTCAACCTGTCAATAATTAAACAGTATAAGAAGTTTTGAATCAAACGCCGAATGGAATACTGTAGTTTTGAAAAAAAAAAAAACACAATAAATGTTCCTTATTTTCTAAAAGGAGGAGGTTAGTGAAGGGAGGACGGGAGGACAAATTATCAAAAAGTAGGACTGTTTTCCCAAAAGGAGGATGGTTGGGAACCCTACACTGCGCCAAAACAATCACTGTGTGAACAAAGTTATTCTCTTCTTAAGATTTTGTTTTGATGCATCTGAAAAAAAGTAGATGTGGCAGTTGTTTTTTAAAGTGTTATTAGTCCATTTTTTCATGTTTCGAGATATTTAAGGTTTTGCGTTTCAATGTGTTTAAAAAATTCAGGTGACGATTTTAGGGTACACAAATTTTGAATTTTAAAACGCAAAAATTTGTATTAAAATTCTTCTAAAAATTAACGGGGCCTGAGCCCTTAGTGGAATAAAAAAAATTAAGTCCATATTTTATATAGGCATTGTTTAACTGAAATGATTTTTTGAGTTCAAAGTAATATAGAATTAAAAATTTATTTAAGTGAATAATAAAATTTTTGAGGAAATTATTTAGGTCTGTAATATAACATTTAAAAAATGGAAAACCTTGGAACTATTAACTAATATAAGTAAAACATTGGTTCCAAAAAATTCATCAACTCGTTTTTTTTTACAATTTTATTTTTAAACAAAAATTTTAGTGCTTTTTAAAACTCCAATTTCGTTTTAATTTTCGTATGGAATATTATTAATCCGCAAAAAAAAATTTATTGAAATCAGTAGAGGAGCTAATGAGCAAATCGAAAATAAAAATGAACGTAATTTAACGAATATATATACCGTTTAAGAGAGTTCTTGGTAAAATTAAATTAAAAAGTACACCATGGAAGCTCACAGACTTTCTTATCAAAATCATTAGAGTCGTTGTTTAGATACTTATCTACATATATACGTTTTTCTTCAACGGTAGTGCCGGTATTTTTAGGGTTAAAATAAATTTCAATTTGCCTTCAATATGAAATTACCAAAAAAAACTCAAGTTCAAAATTTGAATAAAATCGCTTCAGTAATCTAAGCTGTACACATTCAGAGGCACAGACATAATTATGTTATAGAAAACTAATCAAAATTAGTAAAATGACTTGTCATTCCAATTTCTATTGGAAAAATACCGTTATCTTGTTCATGATGTTGTTCTTCAAGTCAAAACTGATTCCAATGGTGGGATAGTGCCCACTGGAAATCGTTGGTGACTTGAAATAACGCCAAACGAAATATAGCCAAATTTTGAATTTGACTTTATTTCCATCTCAAAAACGAAATAACGCCAATTTGGTGTTATTTCTTATGCCCGATGGAAATAACACCAACAAAATAATCGAAATAAAACCAACTCTATTTCAACCAGTTTTTCGTATTGTAATGCGAAAATAGAAATGGCAAGCAAAAAGTTTTTTTTTTAAGAAAAATTGTCATAACAAATATGGACTCACACTTAATATAGACTTTATATTTTGAGGCCCCCAAAAACTCGCTTGGTGGCCTCTACGGATCTTTGAAGGCCTCAAAAACTCGGATGGTGACCTCTAAAAATCTTTGGAGGCCCCCAGAACTCAGTTGCTGACCTCTACCAATCTTTGGAGGTCACAGACCTCGGTTGGTGGCCTCTACGTATATCTGGAGGCCTCCAGACCTCGGTTGGTGGCCTCTACAGATCTCTGGAGGCCCCCAGACCTCGGTTGGTGGCCTCTACGGACCTCTGGAGATCTCCAGACATCGGTTGGTGGCCTCTACAGATCTATGGAGGCCCCCAGACCTCAGTTGGTGGCCTCTACGGACCTCTGGAGGCCACCAGAACTCGGTTAGTGGCCTCTACGGATCTTTAGAGGCCACCAGATCTCGTTTGGTGGCCTCTACGCATCTTTGGAGGCCTCCAGACCTCGGTTGATGGCCTCAACGGATCTCTGGATCTTTGGAGGCCACCAGAACTCGGTTGGTTGTCTCTTCGGATCTCTGGAAGCCAGCAGAACTCGATTAGTGGCCTCTACGGATCTTTGGAGTCCCCAAGATCTCGTTTGGTGGTCTCCAGACCGGGTTGGCTACGAAATCTCGCAAATCAAAATCTCGCATTCGAAATCTCGCATACCGAAATCTCGCGATTACAAAATCTCCCTTTTCATAATCTCGCAATAACAAAATCCCGCTTTTTATAATCTCGCAATAACGAAATCCTGCAAAGTAAAATCTCGCATAGCAAAATCTCGCAAAATTGAATTGCATTGCAACAAATACATTTTTTAAATCAAAATCTCGCAAATTAAAATCTCGCGCGAAATTTTAATTTGCGAGATTTTGATTTAAAAAATGTATTTGTTGCAATGCAATTCAATTTTGCGAGATATTCTACCTACCAGTGCTAAGTACTTAAAGACCACACTGTTATTTTTTAATTTTACCTTTTAATTTTCAATATTATTGTTGTTAAGAGAACAAGAAAGAGAGAGAACAGAGAAAAGATATATCCAGTTGCAAAATGCGATGTGCAAATTGCATTAATCGTATTTAGCCTTGAAATAGAAAGTAATTTTAGTTCCATTATATACGCGCTAAAAACAACCAAAATGATTATAGAGGTTATTAACAATAATAATGGATGTACAATTCTTTTTATTAATTAATTTATTTATTTATTTATTAGTTGGAAAGAAAAATTATGCAAAGTTCTATTGGGAAGGTACCTATGTATATTCTCAAAAAAAAAAAAATGTTCTAAACGCCGTGTGCGATTCTTTGCTGTGAAATTTGAATTTGCGAGATTTTGATTTGCGAGATTTTAAATTGCGAGATTTTTGTTGAAATTTGCGAGATTTTTAGGTTCGAGACGTAAATGCGAGATTGTTAAAAGCGAGATTTTGTAATTGCGAGATTATGAAAAACAAGATTTTTAATTTGCGAGATTTCGTTATTCGAGATTTTTAAAAAAATGCGAGATTTCACTATTCGAGATTTTGGTTTGCGGGATATCGTAGCGCTCCCCTCCAGACCTCGGTTGGTGGCCTCTACAGATCTTTGAAAACCCTTAGAACTCGGTTGGTAGCCGCTACGGATCTCAGGAGGCCCCAATAACTCGGTTGGTTGTCTCTTCGGATCTCTGGAGGCCTCAAGAACTTGGTTGGTGAGCTCTATGAATCTTTGGATTCCTCCAAAACTCAGTTGGTGGCCTCTACGGATCTCTAGTTATTCAAAAGTTGATAGAAAAATTTTACAGTTCCAAAAAACTAAATATGCAAAATAAAAATAAACAAAAATGACTCTCAGTGATGAGTACTTTAAAATGTTTGAAAGTTAGGTGCATAACTTGAACTCAAAAGATGAGAATAAATTGCCGTATTTTATCTGATCCGGATCTGATCATGATAAATAAAACAAACAGGATCATAGTGACAGGAGTGTTAAATACCCATCTCTTTTTGCCTTAAGTTTGTTTATGTTTCATGCATCTGTTGCCTCTTTTCTTTGCGCTACTGAGATAATTCACATAGCAATTTTTGGATCACTGATTTGGATAACTTGTTAAAAATTGATCCGGATCAGATCATGTGAATAATAAAATAAGGCTAATGATGAGGCAGAGGACGAACGTCAAGAAACAGAAAGAAACAAGAAAAAACAAGAACACTGTGGAGATTGCGCAAAATGCTGCTTCAATGTCTTGCGACGATCTTGTTTTGACGCAAAAAGGTACAAAAAGCTTTTTCTAGCATATAATTTGAAGCTGACATTTTCATGTAGGTACACAAGTTGCTTGGAAAAGATCATTTTCAAGTTTTAAATACATCAAAAATCGATGAAGAAATATCATGACGCAAGATCACCTTGAAGCCGCAATGCTAATATGGCGCAGGGACATAAGTCCCCGGGACACAAGCCCCGAATTTCTTTTTCGGTACTTATGTCCCACTTTGCTGGGTCACAAGTCCCGAATTCGATTCGGGACTTGTGTCCCACCCTACTGAGACGTAATTCCTGAAAAAATATTTCGGGACTTATGTCCCACGTATATGTTTTTTTTATTTTTACATAAATGTACGCATAGAGACAATTTAAAGAAACCACAGCTGACGAAATGGTAGAACCGGTTTTATTCTCTCGATTTTTTTTTCGGTAGTACCTACTCCAATGCAAAGTACAGTTACAAGCTGTTGGAAAAAAAAGCAAAGTTTGCAAATTTAGGTATTGGTTAGTCGAAACTGCATCGTGACATGATATGACATGACATGACATGACATGACATGACATGACATGACATAACATGACATGACATGACATGACATGACATGACATGACATGACATGACATGACATGACATGACATGACATGACATGACATGACATGACATGACATGACATGACATGACATGACATGACATGACATGACATGACATGACATGACATGACATGACATGACATGTCACGATGCAGTTTCGACTAACCAATACCTAAATTTGCAAACTTTGCTTTTTTTTCCAACAGCTTGTAACTGTACTTTGCATTGGAGTAGGTACTACCGAAAAAAAAATCGAGAGAATAAAACCGGTTCTACCATTTCGTCAGCTGTGGTTTCTTTAAATTGTCTCTATGCGTACATTTATGTAAAAATAAAAAAAACATATACGTGGGACATAAGTCCCGAAATATTTTTTCAGGAATTACGTCTCAGTAGGGTGGGACATAAGTCCCGAATCGAATTCGGGACTTGTGACCCAGCAAAGTGGGACATAAGTACCGAAAAAGAAATTCGGGACTTGTGTCCCGGGGACTTATGTCCCTGCGCCTAGAATCTCGCGCGATTTTTAATACCAAAAAAAGTGCTAAGCCAACTGGGATTTTGGCATTCGGGATTATGGCATTCGGAATTCTGGCATTCGGGATTTTAGCCATTCGGGATTCTGTCCATTCGGGATTTTGTCCATTCGAGATTTTGTTTTTCAGGATTTTGGCATTCGGAATTCTTTGCCATTTCGGGATTTTGGCATTCGGGTTTTCGTACCCAACCCCGATTTAGATATTTTTTGAGGTTCCGTGAAATAACGCCAAACGAAATAAAGCCAAGTGTCGGAATTCGGCTTTATTTCACTTTACTAAAGTGAAATTACGCCAAATTTTAGCGTTCGGCTTTATTTCGCTGTGGCAAAGTGAAATAAGGCCGAATGTTAACTGAGAAATAAAGCCGAACCAAACAAATTAAAAAAATCGATTTTATTTCTAAGTTTCATTAATCCATATAGGTACTCCATAACCTCGCACCCACCCCAAATCTTATAGCGAGCCCAACCAGGGGGGTTGCAGGGGGGCAGCATGCCCCCCCATACATACCTCACTGTTTATTCGCGAATTTTAAAATTTTATAAACCATATAAAGGAGAGGATTTATTAGGTTTGTGAAATTTTAAGATTCGTGAATAAACAGTGAGGTATGTTTGGGGGGCCATGCTGCCCCCTGCAACCCCCCTGCTTGGGCTCATTATACGATTTGGGGTGGGTGCGAGGTTGGTGTATGTAAAGTTTCTTTTGCATTTAAAGAATCTGGAACTTTTAAATTTTTTAACTAATTAAATATGTAAATCCTTTTGAAAAGTGAAATAACACCGAATCGGCTTTATTTCACTTTTCAAAGCGAAATAAGGCCGAACGAAAAAATTCGGCGTTTTTTCACTTTAGTAAAGCGAAATAAAGCCGATTTTCAACATTCGGCTTTATTTCGCGGCACCATTTTTGGTATGCAACCCCCCTGCTTGGGCTCATTATAGGATTTGGGGTAGGTGCGAGGCTGGGTGTATGCAAGTTTCATTTGCAATCTGGATTTAAGGAAACACAATTTTACATTTTTGTAATTTTTATCATATCATAGTTGGGAAATAACTTCACACAATTTCGGGATGAAATTATTTCCCACCTTCAGTGGGAAGTTACTCCACAAAAAAAAGGTGAAATTAATTCCCACTAGTGGTGAAGTAAATTCCCATGTGAAGGTAGTTCCCGTGAAGTTAATTCCCTGCACCAATATTTAATGCGTTTCATTTCTTGTGATTGCACAATAACCGTAGCTTAAAAAAAAATTTCTAACAAATTATTGAAAATTAAAAATAAGAACATTTAGAATACTTTTTGTTTCATATCTCCCTTAATTCCCATAATTTTTTTGACAAGCGTAATTTTGTTTTGACTAAACTGAAAGTCACACCCACCTAAGGTCGTAAAATTAATGTAATATTACTGCATGAGACCCACAAGAACATCTTTGCAATTTTATATGCTTGCTTGAATAAAAACCTCAAATTAATTACTGCCAGGTGACGCAGCCATACTCTTAAAAAAGGTGTTTCAACAAAATTAAATTCCAACCTAAAAATTCAAAACTATACCTTATACTTAAATCCAATATATATCAATCAATATGTAAATTTAAAAAATATAAAAAAAAATTACTTTCGAGAAATTTCTGAAATATCAACTTTTATTTTTAACCATTTTGAGAGTTATTGTATTCTGTGGCCCTTTTTCTTAAAGTCCCAGTAGGCCCTTTGACCCCCAGTCCGCCCCTGGTTCTGGTGCTTGGCATTGAAAAGAAACACATGTTGATTTTGTATTGATTGTCCCAATATCACCCTAAATGTTAAGACCACAATTAGAGCTGCTATTACTCAAGCTCTTCTTTCCATTGGGTAATTTGCGAATAGCCAAGCTTCCACGTGAAGCTAAAAACAAATTAAATTAACTTCATTTTGAAAAGTCTTCAAATAAAGATTTATTTATCACTAACCAGATCGATTTTTGTCAATGTCGCTAAGTTGTCAGGCAGTTAATTTTTTTTTTTTTTTGTTTTTAGAGTAGAATTTAATATCTGTATTGGGGGCCCGAGTTTGAACGGCTTTTCAACAGCGATTGGAATTCTCAGTGAATCTTTTACTATGAAAACCTCAACAACGTCCCGTCTTTTTAACTATAAAGATGACATCCCATTCCACTGTCATGTCTTGTCCTTTCTTGTCCTTTCTTGTCCTGTCCTGTCCTTTCTTGTCCTGTCCTGTCCTTTCTTGTCCTGTCCTGTCCTTTCTTGTCCTGTCCTGTCCTGTCCTGTCCTGTCCTGTCCTGTCCTGTCCTGTCCTGTCCTGTCCTGTCCTGTCCTGTCCTGTCCTGTCCTGTCCTGTCCTGTCCTGTCCTGTCCTGTCCTGTCCTGTCCTGTCCTGTCCTGTCCTGTCCTGTCCTGTCCTGTCCTGTCCTGTCCTGTCCTGTCCTGTCCTGTCCTGTCCTGTCCTGTCCTGTCCTGTCCTGTCCTGTCCTGTCCTGTCCTGTCCTGTCCTGTCCTGTCCTGTCCTGTCCTGTCCTGTCCTGTCCTGTCCTGTCCTGTCCTGTCCTGTCCTGTCCTGTCCTGTCCTGTCCTGTCCTGTCCTGTCCTGTCCTGTCCTGTCCTGTCCTGTCCTGTCCTGTCCTGTCCTGTCCTGTCCTGTCCTGTCCTGTCCTGTCCTGTCCTGTCCTGTCCTGTCCTGTCCTGTCCTGTCCTGTCCTGTCCTGTCCTGTCCTGTCCTGTCCTGTCCTGTCCTGTCCTGTCCTGTCCTGTCCTGTCCTGTCCTGTCCTGTCCTGTCCTGTCCTGTCCTGTCCTGTCCTGTCCTGTCCTGTCCTGTCCTGTCCTGTCCTGTCCTGTCCTGTCCTGTCCTGTCCTGTCCTGTCCTGTCCTGTCCTGTCCTGTCCTGTCCTGTCCTGTCCTGTCCTGTCCTGTCCTGTCCTGTCCTGTCCTGTCCTGTCCTGTCCTGTCCTGTCCTGTCCTGTCCTGTCCTGTCCTGTCCTGTCCTGTCCTGTCCTGTCCTGTCCTGTCCTGTCCTGTCCTGTCCTGTCCTGTCCTGTCCTGTCCTGTCCTGTCCTGTCCTGTCCTGTCCTGTCCTGTCCTGTCCTGTCCTGTCCTGTCCTGTCCTGTCCTGTCCTGTCCTGTCCTGTCCTGTCCTGTCCTGTCCTGTCCTGTCCTGTCCTGTCCTGTCCTGTCCTGTCCTGTCCTGTCCTGTCCTGTCCTGTCCTGTCCTGTCCTGTCCTGTCCTGTCCTGTCCTGTCCTGTCCTGTCCTGTCCTGTCCTGTCCTGTCCTGTCCTGTCCTGTCCTGTCCTGTCCTGTCCTGTCCTGTCCTGTCCTGTCCTGTCCTGTCCTGTCCTGTCCTGTCCTGTCCTGTCCTGTCCTGTCCTGTCCTGTCCTGTCCTGTCCTGTCCTGTCCTGTCCTGTCCTGTCCTGTCCTGTCCTGTCCTGTCCTGTCCTGTCCTGTCCTGTCCTGTCCTGTCCTGTCCTGTCCTGTCCTGTCCTGTCCTGTCCTGTCCTGTCCTGTCCTGTACAGGACTGTATGCACACTGACACGTCCATTCTGTTCGACGGATCTCCCAACACTGACTGAGACACGTCCGTTCTGTTTGACTGATATTCTAAGACTGAAAGATTGAGTCTAACCCCTTGAACAGAATGAAAGAGTTGAATTTTGTTTAAGTTCTGCTACACCATACATTCCTTGCTAAATTTACAGCTTCTCATTGTGGCACTGTATACTAATTTTGTATCTTTCTACTTTGACAGTGCTACACGCGACAACTACAGCTACACCATTCTGTTCGGCCAGTAAATATATAACTTACAAATCCTTAAGGTAGAGCTATAATAGTCGGAAGGGCACTTAAGCTAATGTCAAAAACCAACGAAAAGTAGCTTTCCAAACCGAAAAAAGGGGAACATACCCATAATGTAATTGCTCGGGAGCGCACCTCACTTCCGTAACCAAAGTTGAACGAAACTTGACGAAACGCTCCACTCCGCTATTATAGTCGCGTCAAATGCTTTCCGTGTATTCGCTTGTTTTCTTCCGACCACTTAAGTGCCCCTCCGAGCATTATAGTTCTAGCTTTACTGGGTGCCGTGAAATAACGCCGAGCGAAATAAAGCCGAATGTCGAAATTCGGTTTTATTTCACTTTACTAAAGTGAAATAACGCCGAATTTTAGCGTTCGGCTTTATTTCGCTGTGGCAAAGTGAAATAAAGCCGAATGTTAGCTGAGAAATAAAGCCGAACCAAACAAATTCAAAGTTCGATTTTATTTCTAAAGTTTCATTAATCCAGATTCTATAAAAATACAAAAGAAACTTTGCATTCACCCAACCCCGCACCCACCCAAAATCTTATAGCGATTCCAAGCAGGGGGGTTGCAGGGGGGCAGCATGCCCCCCCATACATACCTCACTGTTTATTCGCAATTCTAAAATTTTACAAACCATAGGTATAAAGGAGAGGATTTATTAGGTTTGTGCAATTTTTAAATTCGTGAATAAACAGTGAGGTATGTTTGGGGGGGCATGCTGCCCCCCTGCAACCCCCCTGCTTGGGCTCATTATAGGATTTGGGGTGAGTGCGAGGTTGGTGTATGTAAAGTTTCTTTTACATTTAAAGAATATGGAACTTTTATATTTTTTAACCAATTAAATATGATAATCCTTTTGAAAAGTGAAATAACACCGAATCGGCCTTATTTCACTTTTCAAAGCGAAATAAGGCCGAACGATAAAATCCGGCGTTGTTTCACTTTAGTAAAGCGAAATAAGGCCAAATTTCGACATTCGGCTTTATTTCGCTCGGCGTTATTTCACGGCACCGTAGATAAATTCATCGCAATCGCAATAGCAATAGCAAATAGCAAATAGCAGACGAACTGTCAGATTTTCTTCGGTGGGCATTTCATCGCATACCTTTTTAGTATAGTGAAGACAGAGCGACGATGACGTTGGATACAAAGAGATACGTTCAGAGCATTAACATGCGGTATCCACTAGCGATAAATTCATAGCATGCTTTAAAGCATGCTTTCATTATAGCAAGTGGAGACCAATAACGCAGCTATATTTTCATAGTATGCGATAGATAGTATGCTTTCACGCAAGCTATTCATCGCTTGCTTTATCGCTTGCTTTAAGTGCAATAATGCTCTGAACGTACATATATCTTTGTATCCAACGTCATCTTCGCTCTGTCTTCACTATACTAAAAAGGTATGCGATGAAATGCCCACCGAAGAAAATCTGACAGTTCGTCTGCTATCTGCTATTTGCTATTGCTATTGCGATTGCGATGAATTTATCTCCAATGGAGACGGCGTGTAAAGCAAGCGATGAATAGCTTGCGTGAAAGCATACTATCTATCGCATACTATGAAAATATAGCTGCGATATTGGTCTCCACTGGCTATAATGAAAGCATGCTTTAAAGCATGCTATGAATTTATCGCTAGTGAAGACCGCATGTTAGGGGGGTTTACATGGCATGACAGCATCGCTTGATGGAAATGGAACAAGTATTCAAAATCTTTTAAAAACCATACAACATTGGGTGCAGGGAATTAACTTCACGGGAACTACCTTCACATGGGAATTAACTTCACCACTAATGGGAATTAATTTCACTTTTTTGAAGTGAAATTACTTCCCACTGAAAGTGAGTAATAATTTCACTTTATTGTGGGAATTAATTTCACTTTAATGTGCGTTTCTTTAATTCCAGATTCATTAAATGCAAAAGAAACTTTGCATACACCCAGCCTCGCACCCACCCCAAATCCTATAATGGGCCCAAGCAGGGGGGTTGCATACATATCTCACTGTTTATTCGCCGTAATGCTTGCTGCTAACACTGTATTTATGCTTACTGCTAGCACTGTATTTATGCTAGCAGCAAGCATTACGGCGAATAAACAGTGAGGTATGTTTGCAACCCCCCTGCTTGGGCCCATTATAGGATTTGGGGTAGGTGCGGGGTTGGGTGTATGCAAATTTCTTTTGCATTTAAAGAATCGGGATTTAAGGAAACACAATTTTACATTTTTGTAATTTCTATCATATCATAGGTGGGAAATAACTTCACACAATTTTTGGGATGAAATTATTTCCCACCTTTAGGGGGAAATTACTTCACAAAAAAAAGGTGAAATTAATTCCCACTACTGGTGAAGTAAATTCCCATGTGAAGATAGTTCCCGTGAAGTTAATTCCCTGCACCCAACATTGCTTGTCAAGCGGTTGTTTCTTGCGTTCAAATGATCAAATCAAGCCATGCTGTCAAGCAATGTTGGTCCATGTGAACCACCCTATTCCGTCACAGTAGAAATAATTTGGAAGGGGGGTTAACATGAACCAACATTGCTTGACAACATGGCTTGATTTGATCATTTGAACGCAAGAAACAACCGCTTGACAAGCAATGTAGTATGGTTTTTAAAAGATTTTGAATACTTGTTCCATTTCCACCAAGCGATGCTGTCATGCCATGTTAACCCCCCTGGACGGTGACGTTGTCTTAAGCGTGGTACACATTATCAAACCTGAATGTCACGCGTGTTGGATATCAAACCTGCGTGACAAGTTTCGCGTACACACTTATCAGTTATGTTGGGCGTCAGGCAAAGAAATTCCACTACTCTCAGAAAATTGTTTCTTTTTATTTTGATGCTATTTCCGCAACGAATCATGTTGATTCCTTTTTTACATAACAAACACGAGCTTTTTCTTATTTTGTTTGAACTTTTTCCACTGATTCGCTATAAAAATTCTTGTTTTGTTCCGTGAATGACGGCTCATGAATGAAATTGTGTACACATCATCGAGCAACCACCCAACAAACTGAGGGTTGTCACGCAGTATCAAAAAATTTTGTGAGCAGGCAGTTCTGAGTGTCAAACCATCATTCAGCGTGTACACATTGTCAGTTCGGTTTGATATCCAACATGGCTGACACTCAGGTTTGATAATGTGTACCACGCTTTAGAATATCCGTCAAACAGAATGGACGTGTCTCAGTCAGTGTTGGGAGATCCGTCGAACTGAATGGACGTGTCAGTGTGCGGTCCTGGAAAGGACAGGACAGGACAGGACAGGACAGGACAGGACAGGACAGGACAGGACAGGACAGGACAGGACAGGACAGGACAGGACAGGACAGGACAGGACAGGACAGGACAGGACAGGACAGGACAGGACAGGACAGGACAGGACAGGACAGGACAGGACAGGACAGGACAGGACAGGACAGGACAGGACAGGACAGGACAGGACAGGACAGGACAGGACAGGACAGGACAGGACAGGACAGGACAGGACAGGACAGGACAGGACAGGACAGGACAGGACAGGACAGGACAGGACAGGACAGGACAGGACAGGACAGGACAGGACAGGACAGGACAGGACAGGACAGGACAGGACAGGACAGGACAGGACAGGACAGGACAGGACAGGACAGGACAGGACAGGACAGGACAGGACAGGACAGGACAGGACAGGACAGGACAGGACAGGACAGGACAGGACAGGACAGGACAGGACAGGACAGGACAGGACAGGACAGGACAGGACAGGACAGGACAGGACAGGAACAGGACAGGGACAGAGACAGAGACAGAGACAGAGACAGAGACAGAGACAGAGACAGAGACAGAGACAGAGACAGAGACAGAGACAGAGACAGAGACAGAGACAGAGACAGAGACAGAGACAGAGACAGAGACAGAGACAGAGACAGAGACAGAGACAGAGACAGAGACAGAGACAGAGACAGAGACAGAGACAGAGACAGAGACAGAGACAGAGACAGAGACAGAGACAGAGACAGAGACAGAGACAGAGACAGAGACAGAGACAGAGACAGAGACAGAGACAGAGACAGAGACAGAGACAGAGACAGAGACAGAGACAGAGACAGAGACAGAGACAGAGACAGAGACAGAGACAGAGACAGAGACAGAGACAGAGACAGAGACAGAGACAGAGACAGAGACAGAGACAGAGACAGAGACAGAGACAGAGACAGAGACAGAGACAGAGACAGAGACAGAGACAGAGACAGAGACAGAGACAGAGACAGAGACAGAGACAGGAACAGGAACAGGAACAGGAACAGGAACAGGAACAGGAACAGGAACAGGAACAGGAACAGGAACAGGAACAGGAACAGGAACAGGAACAGGAACAGGAACAGGAACAGGAACAGGAACAGGAACAGGAACAGGAACAGGAACAGGAACAGGAACAGGAACAGGAACAGGAACAGGAACAGGAACAGGAACAGGAACAGGAACAGGAACAGGAACAGGAACAGGAACAGGAACAGGAACGGGAACAGGAACAGGAACAGGAACAGGAACAGGAACAGGAACAGGAACAGGAATAGGAACAGGAACAGGAATAGGAACAGGAAAGAACAGGAACAGGAACAGGAAAGAACAGGAACAGGAACGGTAACAGGAACGAGAACAGGAAAGAACAGGAACAGGAACAGGAACGGGAACAGGAACGAGAACAGGAAAGAACAGGAACAGGAACAGGGACAGGAACAGGAACAGGAACAGAGACAGAGACAGGAATAGGAACAGGAACAGGAACAGGACTAGGAACAGGAACAAGGAACAGAGACAGGAGCAGAGACAGGAACAGAGACAGGAACAGAGACAGGAACAGAGACAGGAACAGAGACAGGAACAGAGACAGGAACAGAGACAGGAACAGGACAGGAACAGGACAAGAACAGGAACAGGACAGGAACAGGACAGGAAAAGGACAGGAACAGGAAAGGCATCATATTTCAAATCGAAAATTTCTAATTACTGCCCACATCACGTACAAATGAGCCATTTTTTTTAATGGAGTAAGTCCACTTTTGGAAGAAAAAATGAGTTAATGGCGAATTCAATAAAATAATTGTATTCTCTTTTTGTTTTAATACTCAATAATAGAGCACAATTTCTACCTGAACTAAAAAAAATAAAAACATTTGTAAAATTTATTGAAAATAATTTTTTTTTTTGTAAAGTGAAATAATTCCTTTTTTTCTTATAAGCATAATTTTGGAAAATGTATACTTACGATTATATATGATTTTAACGATTTCCAGTGGGCACTATCCCACCATTGGAATCAGTTTTGACTCTAAGAGTACCATCATAAACAAGATAACGGTATTTTCCTGTAGAAATTGGAATGACAAGTCATTTTACTAATTTTGATTAGTTTTCTATAACATATGTCTGTTCTATGAATTTCTACAGATTACTGAAGCGATTTTATTCAAATTTTGAACTTAAGTTTTTTTGGTAATTTCATATAGAAGGCAAGATGAAATTTATTTTAACCCTAAAAATACCGGCACTACCGTAAGAAAACGTATATATGTAGATATGTATCTCAACAACGACTCTAATGATTTTGATAAGAAAGTCTGTGAGTTGCCATGGTGTACTTTTTGGTAAAAGCTAATTTTACCAAGAACTCTCTTAAACGGTAGATATATCCGTAAAATTAGGTTCATTTTTATTTTCGATTTGCTCATTAGCTCCTCTACTGATTTCAATAATTTTTTTTATGTGGATTAATAATATTCCATATCAAAATTAAAACGAAATTGGAGTTTTAAAAAGCACTAAAATTTTTATTTAAAAATTAAATTGAACAAAAAACGAGTGTATGAATTTTTTGGAATCAAGGTCTTACGTATATTAGTAATGGTGCAGGGAATTAACTTCACGGGAACTACCTTCACATGGGAATTTACTTCACCACTAGTGGGAATTAATTTCACCTTTTTTTTGTGGGAGTAATTTCCCACTGAAGGTGGGAAATAATTTCATCCCAAAATTGTGTGAAGTTATTTCCCACCTATGATATGATAAAAATTACAAAAATGTAAAATTGTGTTTCCTTAAATCCCGATTCTTTAAATGCAAAAGAAACTTGCATACACCCAGCCTCGCACCTACCCCAAATCCTATAATGAGCCCAAGCACTGTTTATTCGCCGTAATGCTTTGCCTTACATAAAAATATATATTTATTTCTTTAGTGCGATCATCTCTGGAGTATGCCTGTTGTATATGGTGTCCTACATCGTCAGTTAGCATTAAAAGACTTGAATCTATTCAGCGAAATTTTACAAAATATGCTCTCCGTAAGTTAAACTGGACTGAAAACGTTATGCCATCTTATCATCAGAGATGCCTACTTCTTGATTTAAAAACTCTAGAAACTAGACGAAAACAGTGTCTTATTTTACTAGCTAGAGATGTTTTATGTAGTCATATTGATTGTTCCATGTTGCTGGTACTATATCCTATTTATGCCCCTTCAAGGACTCTTAGAGATAGAAATATTTTCTTTTTTGTTCCACGTCACTTTACTAATTACGGAAAAAGTGATCCCATATCTAGGTCTTGTATCTTATTTAATTCAGTGAGTGACGTAATGAGCTTACACTTAAGTAGGACATTGTTTAAACAGACCTTAAATGAACTTGAAATGTAACGTATTGATTTTACTGTCTTCATTATTTGTTTTAAATTTGTATACATTATTAATTTATTTTTGTCGTTTATATTTTCTTATTTAATTAATAGTTATTTTATAAATCACTACTCTGGCATTTTAAATACTTTTTTTTTATGTTAGTCTATAAGAGATCTTACTCGATAGATGGAATAAATAAATAAATAAATAAATAAATAAAAACAGTGCTAGCAGCAAACATTACGGCGAATAAACAGTGAGGTATGTATGGGGGGGCATGCTGCCCCCCTGCAACCCCCCTGCTTGGGCTCATTATAAGATTTGGGGTAGGTGCGAGGCTGTGTGTATGCAAGTTTCTTTTGCATTTAAACAATCTGGATTTAATGAAACACAATTTTACATTTTTGTAATTTTTATCATATCATAGGTGGGAAATAACTTCACACAATTTCGGGATGAAATTATTTCCCACCTTTAGTGGGAAATTACTGCACAAAAAAAAGGTGGAATTAATTCCCACTAGTGGTGAAGTAAGTTCCCATGTGAAGGTAGTTCCCGTGAAGTTAATTCCCTGCACCTGCCCAAGCAGGGGGGTTGCAGGGGGGCAGCATGCCCCCCCATACATACCTCACTGTTTATTCGCCGTAATGCTTTGCCTTACATAAAAACAGTGCTAGCAGCAAGCATTACGGCAAATAAACAGTGAAGTATGTATGGGTGGCATGCTGCCCCCCTGCAACCCCCCTGCTTGGGCTCATTATAGGATTTGGAGTAGGTGCGAGGCTGGGTGTATGCAAGTTTCTTTTGCATTTAAACAATCTGGATTTAAGGAAACACAATTTTACATTTTTGTAATTTTTATCATATCATAGGTGGGAAATAACTTCACATAATTTTGGGATGAAATTAATTCCCACCTTCAGTGGGAAATTACTCCACAAGAAAAAGGTGAAATTAATTCCCACTACTGGTGAAGTAAATTCCCATGTGGAGATAGTTCCCGTGAAGTTAGTTCCCTGTGAGATATGTATGGGGGGCATGCTGCCCCCCTGCAATCCCCCTGCTTGGGCTCATTATAGGATTTGGTTTGGGTGCGAGGCTGGGTGTATGCAAAGTTTCTTTTGCATTTAATGAATCTGGACTTAAAGAAACGCACATTAAAGTGAAACTAATTCCCACAAAAAAGTGAAATTATTACTCACTTTCAGTGGGAAGTAATTTCACTTCAAAAAAGGTGAAATTAATTCCCATTAGTGGTGAAGTTAATTCCCATGTGAAGGTAGTTCCCGTGAAGTTAATTCCCTGCACCGGATATGGATTTAAAGAAACGTACATTAAAGTGAAATGAATTCCCACAAACAAGTGAAATTAATACTCACCTTCAGTGGGAAATAATTTCACTTCAAAAAAGTGAAGCTTTTTACCTGCACCGTGTGGGACTCTTACGCACTTTACCCACCGGTGCAGGACCAATCTTTGAAAGATCGACGATGATTTTTCTTTCTTATAATTTATAAATCGCATTGGGGCATGTTTAAAGATATATCACTCTCCCGTAGCTTTTAGACCATTAGGCAACAGCTCATGAGGCTTGGTTCTTCCTAATCTCCGAGCATTGTTTCCTACATCTAAGACTGTCTCCATTTGTGAAGCCTTCGTAACGGATTTATCTGGTATCAATATTGCAGTATCATCAGCAAAGGTGGCTATGATGGTGGGCGCAGGGTTAAACGTCCATAAGAAGAAAGTCCATAATGGACTTTTGGCTCCTTTGTGTGGGTTAAAAGTCCATAAATGCATATGAACTTATAACCCACACAAATGGGCCAAATCCCCAGAAGTAAGTGGGTCGAAAGCTCATAGTTTTTTTAAGAAATGGGCCAAAAGTCCATACTTAAGTCAAACAAACAATTTACTTCAATATTTGAAGAAAAAATTAATGAATATCAACACAAAAAAAGAAACAGGATAGTTAAATTCCTTAAATGCAAAAGAAACTTTGCATACACCCAACCTCGCTACCACCCCGAACCCTATAATGAGCCCAAGCAGGTGGGTTGCATACTTATCTCACTGTTTATTGCAATTTTTTTTTTTATTTCACGAACCTAATAAGTGCTCTCCTTTATTTGGTTTGTGAAACTAAAAAATTCGCAAATATACAACCCCCCTGCTTGGCCTCGCTATAGGATTTGGGGTGGGTACGAGGTTGGGTGTATGCAAAGTTTCTTTTGAATTTAAAGAATCTGGATTTAACATCAATAATTAACTGTCATCTAAGTGGGCCAAAATTCGATAAGCGGTGGGCAAGTAGTGCATAAGAATTTTTGCTGGACTTTTGGCCCACTTGGATGGGTTATAAGTTCATAATGCATTTATAGACTTTTAACCAACCAAAGGGAGCCAAAAGTCCATTATGGACTTTTGGCTTATGATGGACTTTTAACCCTTCGCCGCGTTGATGTCCAGTGGAATATCGAATATTTTTGTATAAAACAAGTACAGAGTTGGTCCTAGGACACTTCTTTGTGTTACACATGCTTCAATTTTCTTCAGTTCCGAGTAATTTTGGATAAGCCGTACTCTAAAGATTCGGTTTGCAACGTAATATTTCAGTATTTTGTAATACTGCCTGGGAAGGTCCCTATGAAGTTTGTACTCAAGTCCCAAGTGCCAAACCTTGTCAAAGGCTAAAGCAACATCTAAGAATATAGCCGAGCATACTTGTTTTTCTTAAGTGTCTTTTCCAAAACATCCGTAATTCAATGCACTTGGTCTATCGTGGAATGTTTATATCTAGAACCCAACTAATAGCTCAGAACTAGTCTTCTTTCTTCTTTTCAGGAACGTTATTTCGTATGTCTATACAAGCCCAACAGCCAAACCAACTAACTAATTTTGATTTAAAAACATTTTCGTCTAGACACAATTTATAAAAATTTTATTTAGGTATTCTAAATTGGATCCGTCGTCGGTTGGTTAAAAATGTCCTCTTTGGGTTATTCGCACCAGAATGTGAAAATTTTAAATTGAAAACAAATAAACGAATAAAGGGACACCCTTTTCAAATCAATCCATATCAATGTATCGGTCAATTTAATATCTACTTTCTTCAGTAAAAAAAAGAACAGATCGCAACAAAAAAGGACATTGTCAGACATGAAATCAATTTAAATTTATTTGACTGGTAAACCGTCTCCTGAAATTAGATTAATTGAAAGTGTGGAGAGATCTTTTGACTTTATGATGAGGACTCTAACTTAGGTTGACTTTTGCAATATCCAACTAACACAGTAGCATTTTTTAATTGAAATCTAAGGAATATAATATACATATATGTAAAATATATTCTTATGAAGAATTGAATAAAAATCATAGCTAGGTACCTTTATTGAAAATTCCACATCGATTTTTTGTAATAGCTTCTGATGAAGCTACAATTCAGGCAAAGAATGATAAAACTTTATAAAATAAATCAAAAAATCTCCATCGACGAATTAAATCCAACTGAAATGTAATTCAAATAGAACCTTTTTCAAATAAATTAAGCAAAATCCAGTTCTGTTAGCGAATGTTGCT
This sequence comes from Dasysyrphus tricinctus, assembly GCA_963921185.1. Taxonomy (NCBI): domain Eukaryota; kingdom Metazoa; phylum Arthropoda; class Insecta; order Diptera; family Syrphidae; genus Dasysyrphus; species Dasysyrphus tricinctus. The sequence goes on along the minus strand of OY992530.1, from coordinate 137,965,303 downwards.
TTAGCAACCGAAAATCCTTTAAGTGGATTTCTTATCGCAATATTTATATTCATTCATTTTTTTGGATGGGACTTAAGCTTTCAGGGGATTACTATACATAATATGGTTTACTTATATGTATTATGAATAAATGAGGAGATACAGGCTTTCTTAAAAGGAAATCCCAGATACTAAAAAGGGCCTGTATTACATCGCACCAGCTTCCTAGAGGGGATAGGGCTCAATGAAGAATATGTTTGCCTTCGCATACTATATCATGCATATATTCCCCCCCCCCTCTCCCACTTTGTAAACGAATTTTATTTCAAATAAAATTTAAAAAGTGTTTCTATTCGATTGACATACATATGTCCAGAGCTTATGTGTTAACCAAAAACGATACCTACATAAGTTAGTTAATAGGAGCTAATCGTTGAGACATCTTTTCAATTACAAATATTGAAATCGCAAAAATAATGTCGGGACATTTACATAATGCAGGTAAATGTACCTCTATAAATGGAAAAATAAGTGGAATTTTTTTTATTTTCCATTATCGTCGTTGGAAAAGTCCGTTTTCTTTTCAATCCTCATTTATTGAAACATGGAAAAGTAACAATAGATTTTTTTAAGGAAAAAATTAGTAGCAGACCGGTTTCTGGATGCACGTTAAAATTGAGGTAACTTGTAGTGCAAGCAAAATCCTCAACTTTCCGATGACCACAAGGTCAGTTATCCCTTTCCACCCTGTTGGGATACATAAGTCCCATTCCATGTTCAAACAGCCCTTAAATCCAAAATAGACTTCTGAAATGAGTGAAATAAGTCCCATTTCGTAGTTTAACCTTTCCTAATGAATTTTAACTTATACTTGAGGCTCAAGTTTGCAGATATTAAAAAGATATTATCGACATATGCGATAAATTTTGTTATTTTTGTGAAACGATTTTATAAAAATTTTGAAAATAGGTAGTTTTTGTTGACATGACAACGCACTTAAATAAGTGCTGATTTGAATAATATTTTCCATTTTCACCATTAGGCGTGTTTTATTATCATTGATATCTGGATCTGTATTAACTTTTTACATATGTTACAAAAACGATTTTGAAAATTTCCCATTATTTTGTTTTGTATTACGTGTACAAATTAATCCAGATCCAGATCCCAATGATAATAAAGCACGACCATTATTGCGGTCTGAGTTAGATATTTTTACCAGAATTTCTGGGTGGGATGCAAGTACCCCAATTTATCCAGCACCCCGAGGTCAGAGGTATATGCCAAATATATCAAAAACGAAAGTTTTGTATATAAAAATAAAATTTCAAAAAAAATTGTCAATCCATTTTTGAGATATCGAATTTTCCAAAAAAATTATTTGAAGCTTTTTTTAAAACTCAAAAATTACTTTTTTGAAAATTTTGATATGCAAAGTTATTTAAACTTATTTGAAATTTGTATGTACAAAAATTAATCAAAATCCGTTCGGCTGCAGATGAGAAAATTCGAAATTAAAAAACATTATCTGAGAGTTGCTAAGTGTTAAATTTTATCATTTTTTGTAGAAGATCACACTATTTTTAGCATGCGAAAAAGTTACATGAAAATCATAGGAGCCGTTTTTGAGAAAAAAAAAATATTGTTCTTAACGGTTTTTAACGTTTGTATGGAAGGTACCGTTCTGTTTGCATAGAAGTAAAATTTTTTCCTTAAATATTTTAAAAATGGGATTTTTTTTATTCAAAAAATATTTTTCAAAAATGTTGGTTTTGAAGAAAATTGGATACTTAAAAAAATTGTTCTTTAGGAGGTACCATTAATAACCAATTTTTAAAAAATGGTTTCCCAACCAAAGGTCACTTTTACTGAAAGTAATTTATTGAATTTTTTTTTAAAGAAAAGTTGTTTAGGTGTTTTTTGAGAAAAAATTATTATGTAAAATTGCCAAAACAAAAAATTGTATTGTAAACAAAAAATGAAAAAAACGTGTTGGCAGAATCACCAAAAACAGTTATGAACCAAGTTTGAAGAAAATCAATCGAGCCGTTTAGGCTGTAGACGAACAGACAGACAGATAGACAGAGAGAATTGTACCATGTCATGTTTGATTGATGTCTCGAAATTGTTTTTTGCACGAATCCAAAACTTACCTCATAGTACATTTAGTCGTCCGACAATTGGTTCTCGTCTTGAAGGCCAATGTACAAAGTACCATTTTAGGGTTTTAACCTGGTAAGTGGCAACCCTACTCCCGTTCTAATGACAGTGCTGCTAATCTGGCATTACTTCTTAAAAATAAAATTAAAATAAATTAAATATAAGTAGGTAAACCAAAAATCAACCTTTCAGGTTGGAATGATAAGTATTTCCTTATTTCGTATTCGTACACTAACGTGCGTCCCCACTTTTAGAGGTCGATTACCTGATATGTATATTTTCTTAACGGTTAATGTTACGAACAAACTTCTGATAACATTTTTATGGAAAATTACCTCAGCTTAATCTGTTTGTAGAACAATTTTTTTCTATAAAACCTACCTATGGCTAAAAAAAACCCTGTCATCGGATAGTTGAGGACTTTTCTCATAATATAAGGAACCTCAACCTCTTTAGGGATTACAATCAAGCACGGTTCCAATCCTGCACCAGCTTAAGTAGAAATAGACTTATAGAATTAGAACGGGACTCCTGACAGGTCACTGCAAGTTAAGGAGACACCTCCACATTCTTGGCCTAGAAAACAGTGTTATATGCAGATTCTGCAATGCTCACGAGGAGACCCCGGACCACATACTGGATAGATGTGACGCACTCGTGCATCAAAGGAAAAGGCATCTGGGAAATCACCAGATAGACTAGAGCGAATAATCATCTCTAAAAATACTCTAAGTAGGTACTCAAGTTTCTTAAGGAAACTTGTTTGGAGTATGAGCTGTAGAATGAGTAACCTCATCAAGCTCAAGTGAGGGGGTGCAATGGACCTTAAGGTCTCAGTGCACGTCTACCCTTAACTAATTAACTAATTCTTCTATCTCAATCCCAACGTTCATACTTGTAACAATTTTTTCCATTCTTTGTTATTTGTATGTTGTTTCTTTTTGTTTGCGTGCTAATATGACTCAAAGCTAAAACATGACTAAACATTGAGTAATGTATATTTTTTTTAAAGCACCATTTAAACATTGTTAACTTAAAAGTGTGAGGAAAAAAAAGTGTAACAAAATTTTAGCTTAATTGGTTGACAATTTTGGATAGAAGTACCATTTGTCCAAACATCAGCTGTCAAATTTTATTGAAGGATGGCTGCGATGTCGATGGATTTTAAAAATCTCTGCAAAATCAGACATTTTTGATGAACTGTACCCGAAAAAGGATTATCTAGGTATAACAAAATTTATTTTGTCTGTCAAACTATAGGTCATTCCCCATCTATCAAGCTATTTGCTGTCAAATTCCATTGAGAGATGGGTATGATGTCGATAGATTGAAAAGGAGAAGATAATACATTTTGCTCAATTCTTGGTGCCTGTTTGCCATTTCTTCAATTGCCGTGAAAGACTCATTAACGGGACGTTCTGAACGACCGATTATGTCGATATCGTCGCGTGCGTCGGTTGGGTATACCTTAAATGTTGGATTGTACGCCTGCCCTACGCACTATATTTATTCCAGAACGATATTAAAGAAATCAGATGAAACCGTGTCTCCTTGTTGAAATCCTGTGCTTTTCCTCAGTTGCACATTGCACCGCATAGTTTCCAAGATCCCGAGTTCAACTATCGCCATAAAGATAGTTTCAGCCGATGAATCCAATCATATGAGGCATGACATGATGACTTGATGTATGCTCCTTTTCAACTCATTCCCACCGTATCTTAAGAGTTCCGCTGGTAAACCATCAGAAGATCCAACGGCCTTGTAGCGGTCACCTTCCATTTTGTTATCCCTCGACATTTACAGAAGATACTCACTCTTTGTTTTGAACTTATTGATCTAAATGTATTCATTACTTCTTGGTTAACCTGTTTTGTCATTCAAAAAATCGTTTGAAAGGTTTAACTGATGATTTCTACGAAAAGGATGGCTACTTTTTCCTTTGTTGTGGTTTGTTTGAACGAAAAATTTACTCTCCTCCGCCATTGGCAGCAAATATATTTAAAGCTACAAGCACACCCGCCTTAGCGTTTGAATAATTTAGAGTTTGTTAACGCCTTGTATTGTCACCTTCCTTCTTGCCTAAGTAATCTCTGTGATGTTTGGGCATGGTAAATTTCTGAAATGCGAAAGACTTGTCTTTGAAAAAGCTTTAAATATAAACCCGTGCGATCATCCTCCCAATCTGAATCCCGCTTGTACCACAATCACAATCTTCTGTCGGTCGCTTCAGCAGGCAGAGCACTTAAATTGAGTTCAAATAAATTTTCAAATTCAAAGAAAGTAGGTAAATCAAGAATTAGATGTTGCACAAAAAGAAGAAGGCGAAGAAAGTGGAGAAAAGGGATAAGCACAAAGTGAGACAATGAGATAAGCTCTATGTAAGAGAAAATTGCAAAACAGTTCAGAGGACGCATTTTATGGGATCAAAGCTAATGGTTAAGATTCCGTTGAGCGTAAATAAAATCATTAAACCATGAAACAAGGGATAAACAAATAACGGAGCAGCCATACACATTTCATAGGACACAAAGTGGATGAATTTATGGCATCACAAACAATGTCGAAGTCGATATTGGAATAGAATTTCAAAAACAGAATCTTCTCTCAGATAAATGTGAGGTGATGTGGAAAATTTACGAATTATTTTGTGAGTGTTTTTTTTTTCTTCGAGAATCTGTATATAGCTTTATTGGGTCTCGTTATTTATTTATTTATTTATTTACCTTTTTGAAGAATTGTTTAATCTGATGAAAGAAAAAATGTTCACTTTGACTTTTATTGCAATAAAGGTTCACAAAAAAATATTTGTTGGCCATTAAATAACGACATTTGTCTGTTTGAACATTCCAAAAGCTCTTTAAATACATACATACATACCTACATACATACCTACCTGTATTGAATGTCATAGAAAATGGAATGATTTTGAGCTGTTGAAAGCAACAAATTATTACAAATTGTCAGTCAAGGATAAGAAGGTTGTATATGTACGTCGCGTGTCGCAGTAAGTATGTTCATAATGTACAATGGCACAATTTACAATTTTGTTTTTGATATCATCATCATCGTATCCTGTAACCCCGGCTGGGGCATAGGGCGTTAAAAAAACGTCTCAATCCTTCACGGTCTGCTGGACGGGAGTTTAGCTGTGGCCACGTCTTTCTCTGGGATTCTGCTTCTGCTAACACAGTTGATTTCCATCTTCCATGTTGTTCTTGGTCTTCCAACCCGCCGTGCACTCAAAGGACTGCTTTGCAATTTTATCCTTTGGTTTCCTCAGTGTGTGACCAATCCAACACCATTTACGCTTTCTTATGTCGACGTCCAGCCGCGCTTGACTTGTCCTTCCACACAATTCCTCGTTTGACATTACTTGTGGCCAACGAAACTTTATGATATGGCGAAGACAGCGATTCACAAAAGCCTGCAGTTTCTTCGAAATAGAAGAGGTGACTTTCCAGGGTTCACAAGCATATAACACAACGGATTTGACATTAGATTCGAAGAATCTCAACTAAGTGCGTAAGGAGATTTGACTGGATTTCCAAATTGGGGACAGGGTACCGCAGGCAGCACGAGCTTTATTCATTCTACTTTTAACGTCCAGATCCTTACCACCGTTTGCAGAAACAATACTGCCAAGGTAGTTGAACTGTTCCACTACTTCAACTGGCGTCTCCTGTAGAATAATACGCAGCTGTGTGGAGCGGCCTGTGAGCATTATTTTTGTCTTTTTGCTGTTTATTCTTAGACCACTCGACTCTCCCTTCACTTGCAGTGTTTGGCACATCCCGTTGAGCCCATTGATGTTATTTGCCAGGAGACATAACATGTGATATTATGTCATCAGTATAGTCTAAGTGACTGAATCTTTCGAACGGTCTCCATTGAATGCCATTTCGCTCAGCTGTACCAACACTGGCCGTCAATACGTCGCCAATCGCCAGCAGGAAGAAAATTGGCGATAGAACATCCCCTTGTCTCACACCCTGTTGCACTACGAAGGAGTTGGATAGCTGTTCATTGTGTACAACAAAACATCTTGCGTTGTTGTAGGACTCTTTAATAATGGCAACAATATTTGGCGGGATACTTCTAGCAAGTAACGATCTCCATATACATTCTCGGTAAACTCGATCGAAGACCTTCTCAAAATCCACGAACATGAGGTAAAGCAGTGATTGAAATTCCATCGACTCTTCGAATACGATACGCATTCTGTTGATATGATCGACACACGATCGACCACTGCGGAAGCCTGCTTGATGCCACTTGAGTGTAAACTTGATTCTATCTTTTATTCGCTCGAGAATGATGGTTGCCATTAGTTTTGGGAAAACGGACAAAACGGTGATATCACGCCAATTGTTGCAATTCTTTAAGTCACCTTTCTTTGGCAACTTAACAATCACACCATCCTTCCAGTCCCTGGGATAGCTCTCGTTTTCCCAAAAGCTTTGTATCAACGGATGTAAAATACTAGCCGCTGTTACTGGACCGGCTTTCAGGAATTCAGCTGGTATTCCGTCCAGTCCAGCTGCCTTGTTGTTTTTGAAGAGATTTCTTGGTGTTTGGATTTCTGATTCTGACGGAGGCTCGATGTCAATACCCCTATAGGACCTGCGCATCTCGTTTAGTTGGGACACTTCAGCACTCTGCTCAACTGAATCCTAATTTAGCAGGGCACAAAAATGATCTTTCCATTTGCGTAGCTGATCCTCAATTGATACCAAAAGTGTGCCATCCACATCCATTACAGGATGATTGGTGTTGCTTTTTTTCCCGATAACATCTTTGGCTATTTGGTACAATTCCCGGATATCTCCTCTTCTGGCAGTGTTTTCCGCATTGTCTGCGAGTCCATCTAACCTCACCCTCTTGTCACGTCTCAGTCTCACACAGCGATAGACCATCTTATGTGCAATGCGGTACTCTCTTCGCAAGTCAGCCTTTCGTTGAACATCAGCTTCGGCATTTATTTGGATTTTCAACGATTTGCGAGGTTCGATCTTATCCAAGGTGTCTCGGGATATCCAAGAGTCTCTACGTCTCGTTCGCTTGGGTACAGTTTCGGATCCAGCCTCCATAAAAACACTTTTAATTTTACCCAGCATCTCATCAATTGTTGAATGCTGGATTCCGTTTAGTAACGAGGCTCTGTCGTTAAGGGTGGTGACATAGTTTCGACATATGTTGGGGTCATTTAAAAGCGTTGGTAATGAATTTTGAGCTCCTTGCTGCATCCTGCGTTGGTTTTAGTACGGCAGCGGTTCGTAGTTTGAGACTCATCAGAACCAAATGGTGGTCGCTTCCAACATCGGCATTTCTTATACTCCGGACATTACACATTGACTTCCTCCATCGCTGCTGAATCATGATATGATCAATTTGGTTTTCGTTTTGACCATCCGGATGCAATCAGGTATATTTGTTGCATGTCTTATGCTTAAATGCAGTCCCACATATCACAAGACGATTCGCGTTACAAAAACCGAAAGGTAGGTCACCATTTTCATTCAAGCCATCTTTTCCCAACACGCGTTTTGTTATTGTTTGAACCGTTGAACATTGAGGTCTCCCATAACGACTATGATGTCGGCTCTTGGAACACTCCTGTAAACCGAGTTAAGATGTGTGTAGAACGCGGTTTTGTCTTCCTCGGTCGCTTCATTTGTGGGGGTGTAGCACTGAATAATTGTGACGTTACGGATTTCTGTCATTAATCTCGCAGAAATGTGCGCCCAGGAGATCAAACTACGCCTCGCTTCTTCGTTCAACATAATCACGACACCATGCAGTCTTTGGCCACCCTTTCTTTCATCATCCCCGGAATACAGCATTCTCATTTGCCCAGAGTCAGATCTGTATTCGGCTCTTCCTCTCAACCTTGTTTCGCTGATGCCCAGGATACTGATCTTAAGATGAAGCATTTCACACTCAACCTGCCTATCTACCTTCGCCGTACAAGGATCGAACGTTCCATGCTCCGATTTTCGTACGTGTATGCGGTAGCCAAAAGTTTCATTTGCTCTTCTTGAAAGACTTCCTCTATTTGTTGACGATTCATTTATTTTTATGGCGTTTTGATTGACGCTGACACGAAGGAAATTCGTGCTCATTTCAAATAGGAAATGTACATATATTCATACATACATTTATCAATGTTTTCGATTTGGACCGACTAAAACACAAATAGCTAGTCGTTGATATGAAAACAAAATATTTGCAAACATTTTAGGTTTGGGGTAGCTTTATTTCTTCTTTCACTCACTAAAATGATTTGCTGTTGCTGACGAGTTTAAAAGTGCGCTACGAGAAATGTGAAAAGAAAATCAATTTACCCTGGAAGCGTAATTGGAGAATGGAGACTGACATTAATACAATTTTTTACAAATTGACTGGAACTAAAGTGGATTTGATTTTAATTACACTATTTGGAATCTGAATCAATTCATTATTTCAGAAAGTTGTCTTGTTGTGTCCCAGAATCAAAAGTAATGAAGTCGAATTGGAATCAATTTGTTTGTTTAATGAACCACTAAATATTATGAACTAAGTGTCCGAAGTACATAAGCTATCCTTGAAATATCAATCGATAAAGCCTGGAATATTATTACATTTAAGTAATGAGCACAAAGTTTCTCTGTAATTTTATTAGCCCAGTCAAATTAGTCAAAAAAAGGGCATCAAATTGCATTTTTCGATGGACAAAATTTTTTTTATGGAATCTGTTAGGCTACGTCTCTTGATCATAAAAACGAGTTTTTGGGATTTTTGAGGTTAGGGAAGACCCGCCATCTTGAAAAAGAGATTGGTTTTGTTTTTATGCAATAACTCGCTTGCATTTTATTTCATAACAAAACGTCCTATTACAATCTTGTAGAAGATAAAACTACCTATAAAATAAGCTATCAACGACCTCTGTAGGTGGTTTCATTTTTGAGATATAACGGACCAATGTTCCCCTATGGGTTGTGTTTTTGAGGTGGTATGACTTTTCTTGAGTTTTATAGGTAACCGTTGATTTTTTTTGAATGATGCTCTGAGAATCATTTTCAGTTCTTGTATCGACCTATAAAATGAGCCATCGATCGATATCATCGGCCACGAATTGTGCGAGTTATCCAATTTATAGGATCACACTTTATGAGTAAGGAGAAAAACATAAATATATTTTTTTTTCAAAAATGTTTATCTGGTGAATCGTACAAAAAAACTATTACTTAAAATGTTGTCCATAGCAGTGACGGTGCGTCAATAAGACGTTTTAGACAGTGTCTACCTTACCGTAAAGAGAGAAGAAAAAAAGAAACCTACTTGTTACAATCAAAAAAACTGTGTTTACTTACATTCATTGCATTAAGTCCCTAACACTAACATCCATAGCCTATCTCAAATTTTCAACACCTATAATTTAACGAACATAAATCATGCATTCATCCCTTACTATTCACACACTCACATTTTCCACACCTACTTTTATTTCTTTAGATAATTTGACCTCTACCAACAACCACAATCCACAAAGCAAAAAATCTCAATGCTCTCACACAATACAAACAGTGATGGGACTTGGGAAAACTAAAGTGGTGGTAGATAGCCCAAAAAAAAGGTGGTAGAAAGGTGGTAGAAAAAAATGTTTTAATGTTAAATAAATCATTTATTTATAACAATTAAATAAAAAAAAAAAAACAAAACAAAATCAGTCCATTCAAATTAAAAATTATAAATCACATGTAGTTCACAATTTCCCCAAAGTTTTTTCGTAGCTAAAATGTTGTGAACAGTTGTTGTGTTTAGAGCTGTGAAAATTTACGTTCAGCTGCTGCGCTACTGTGTGGTAAACAACAAAGTTGTTACATGTATGATGACAGGTTTTCAAACATTTAATCTCCCATACCGTTTTTCAAATTTTTAATAAAAATCCACTGTGGTATAATGTCATCAGTTTTGAAACTTTCTATTATTTTAAATTCGCCGATGAGTTTTCTCCACTCAACATTGAGCATTTCAATGGTTGTAGCGTTTGGTGAAAAATATTTTGTAAGTCCAATGGCTGTTTGCATTTTTCCAGCAATGACTTTTTCGGATCTAAATATTTTAATACTTTAATTTTATCATCAAAAAAAGTAAATCGGTTTTGAATTTGTACACATAGCTCAACATAATAGCTGCACATTACTTTTCGTAGCTCTATGATTTTATTTTCATGTATTTCATTTTCTATGCTTCAAAACATAAACCAGAATACATTTGACTGTATGACAAATAGTTTTCAGAATTTTTTATATCCTTATTCAAGTCAATATTTTCCTGTTTTATAAAATTTTTCATTGCATTTAACTTAAAATATTCCACTTTCGACTAAGAGGTGGATTTTTTTCGTCTCAGATTGAAATTATTCTATTCAAGTCGTTAACTATTTTTAAATTCAAGGCAATAAAATATAAAAAAAAAACGAAATTTTCTTTATTTTTCAGAAAATTGAAAATGCTCATAGCTTTTTAGTTTGGCTCTTCGAATGTTCTATGATTCTTTTGACGACAGTTTCTAAAGAGGGCCACCGAGTTTGACAAACTTTTCAAATTTGATGTTCATCGACACCAAGTGCTTTCTGAAAAGTAAGGAAATCTTTTTGTTTTTTTGAGCTATGACAGACGTAGAAATATATGCCCCTCAACGATTTTTCAATGTGTCCTAGTAAATAGTTTGCAGCATAGGTGGAGCACAAACTTAAATTATGGCAGCTACATCCAATCGTTTAGACATTAGGATTCAAATTTTTCAACCGTGTGCTAACGCCGGTCAGTGTACCCGTCATAACAGCAACATTGTCTGATGAAAAGCCAATCATATCGTCAAAGGGAATACTAAAAGACGCAAGCGTTTTTATAACTTTGCTTTTAGATTGCTTCGGCTGTAGACTCTTTTAATTCAAATAAGCCAAAGAATTTGTCCTTAACAGAACTAGCCACAGAGTCAAAGTACCTTAACACTACAAAGAGACACTATTTTGAAGAAACGTCAGTGGTTTCCGCATTTTACTCGTAATATTATTTAGTTCAAATAATAATTATTATTATTATTAAAAATGTACACAAATATCAAACGCAAAAGAACAATGATAGAAATGATAAATCATGATTACTAGCAGCAAAATGGTAAAAGGTGGTAGATTTTGAGTTGGAGGTAGTAGGATTTTAAAAACAAAAAAAGGTGGTAGAAATACTACTTAAGTGGTAGAAGTCCCATCACTGAATACAAACACTAGGTTCGCTATGGGCATGGCTCTGCCTTCTGCATCTGCTACGTGCTTCGGGAAAGCCCGACTGAAAACGAAGACAGAGTCTTTCGTTCTTCCTAAATTAAATGAAAATAAAATCACCGGATTATGTTGCTCAGGTAGAATTTCTATGTGGAGCGAGTAGACAGATTCAAATCTGTCTTATTGCTTGTTTTGCTTTGAATTTTGAAGTAAATTCGAAACTTTTTCGTTGACCGTTAAGTGAAGAGAACAACTTCTTAATTTTTTATTTTTGGAGTAGATTAAAGAGGAGTGGGCAGTTGTAGGTCAACCCTAAAAAATGCAATAGGTAGGAAGGCTGGACTCTTTCGCAGAAGTACACTACTGACGAAAACAAAATTAAAAGAATAATAATCCTCCCTTGTGCGTTTTGAAGAGCTGTATCTTTGGGATCATATTGAGTCGAAACAAAAAGCATTTTGAAGCTGTGTGCTTCTTCTTGTTTTGAAATTGTTTTTCAAATACATATTTATTTTATGGTACCATTATTGCCTCATTGCGACTGAGAGAAATGGTACGAGAATCAAATGTTCTACCTATTATTTTCTTTGTTTTATGAGTTTCTTGATTTTTTTTTATAAATCAATTTAGGTCTGCCAGTTTTGTTTGTTTGAGATTGGTGTACCTATGTATATAACTTTTAGTCAAACAAATGCATACTTTTGTCTTTGATCACCATTATCTCAACAAAAAATAATAAGGATGAGGATGACATATTCAAGGACAGTTTTTAAGACTTGAAAAGGTTTTCAAAATAATGTTTTTAAAACTTTATGTGGGCTATGTACATATCTTGGCCCTTCTACGTTTGTTTCAAAAAAATACAAGCATTTGATAAATATACTTATCTGTGTACAATTTTTTGTAATTTGTATTCTTGTATTAAATACATAGGTATTTAATTTTTGCTAGTTATTAATAGAGTTCCTTATTGGTAGCCATGTTTTTTAGACACGTTCGTGAAGTCTTGTGTGAAGTTTAACGTTTGATTTCAAAGAGAAATACGCTGTTTTTTGGACTTTGTTAACAGTTTTCATTTTTGACTGGATAAGATGGAAAATAATGAATTTAATTTATAACTGCCTACCCAGTTCGTTCGAGTGCCGCACGTCACTGGTCCATAGTAATGATAACAATTTAACATACATGATACGTGGACTTGCATCCGCACCACACAAGGTTGTAAAGCAGCCGGGAAACTTAAGACACCTACATTTCTTGTTGTTGAAAACTGAGTTATCTTTTTTCAATCCAAATGTAAAAGGTATTGCATGCGGTTTCCTAGGTACTATGAAGAAAAACTTAATTGAATTTCAAATTTATTGATTGGTTTTTATTAACAGAATAATTTTAAAAAATGATAAAAAAAAGAGGTAAAGTGTATTTTACATTAAGTTCTCTCTGTGAAAGTATTTGAAGGGGAGACAAATAATTTTAAGGGGAATATTTTGAGATTTTTGAAGGTCCTGGTAGCATTTCATTATCGCATACATCAGCTTCAAAAATCGTTTCGTTTGGTGTCATTTCATCGTTATGAATCTGCAAGAGGAGGGTACTTTCATCTTCGCAATAATCTTCAGCAATTGTAATACATTTGGAGATGTTGCTGCAAGTTTCACCGCTGCAGTGTGCACAGATGGCGGAACATTTTAAACCCGCTTTGCGACATCCACAAGCCGTTCCACATTTTGATGCGCAGGAACAAGAAATAACCTTCATTATTTCGGGAGGAGCTGGTTCTTTGGTGGTCATCACAGGAACATACATTTTTGTATTTTTATTCCAACCCCACTTTTCCGGATCCTGGTCGTTTCCTAGCCACGTTCGTACCTGGTGATACGTCCGAAATATATGCTGTCGTAGCGCATCTTTTGTGGGGGGAAGTGAACATAAATTGTTTTTCGTTTTTGCCATGGACTTCGTAAATTTTTATAACGAAGTTCGTCAATTGATGTTGTCTTTCCTCCACCATAGAGTGCCATGAAGAATTTTTCGCCTGCCACAATAAGTTCTTCTGGGTCAGCCACTTTTCGTTTAAAAATTTCCACTTCTGCAGTAAGGCTGCCAGCATTTTTTTTCCATTGTGGTAACGAATTTCATTTTCCCAGCGAAGTACGTTGCTGACGTTGTGTCACATCCCGATATAGCGTGTAAAAATAAAATGTTGTCTGATGCAATTGTGTCACATTTTATAATTTTTGTCCAAAACCATTTCTCTGGTGGTGTGATTTTTTGGGTTTCCGAAGAAAAACATTCGCATGATGTTTTCCATGTTCAGTCAACAAAATTAAAATATCAATGTCCTCGGAAACGATTGTAAAAGAGAACGATTAAGCAGAGAAGACTGCTTAATGGTTGTAGTGACAATAAGCAAACCAGCATCACCTTTGTCCTGAAAAACTGTATAACCTGTGTCTTGCAGTTTATGGCTTAGGAGTTGGATGAACTTATTTTTGTTTTGTTCGTTGGCAAGGAATGGTTCTTGAGCTTGTTGTTGGGACTGTGTCACCATTAAAATTCAGCTCAACAGATCTTTTTTGTGTTGTTCTGCGGAATCTTTCCCATGTCTTATTGGTACCTGCAATTGCAGGATCATCGGAATATCCGTCAAAGATAATGGTAGCATTGAAACCATAGTGGTTTTCAACGTACTTTATATATTTTTGACAAATGTCACCGAAAGTAGGTTTTAGGCAAAGTGCGTAGTACCGCTGAAAACATTACGATTTTTGCACAGTACTTTGCATTCATCTATAGTGCAAAAATTTTGTCTGAGCACTGGTGTTTTGATTTTTATAAATGAATACCTACCAATCAATAAATTTGAAATCTTGTTGAGTTTTTTTTAGGTAACACCTGTGAAATCGCATGCAATACCTTCGGTTTACATTTGGTTCGAGAAAAGATAACTCAGTTTTCAACAACAAGAAATGTAGGTGTCTTAAGTTTCCCGGCTGCTTTACAACCTTCTGTGTGGTGCGAAGCGGATGCAACTCCACGTACCATGTATGTTAAATTGTTATCATTACTATGGACAACATTTTAAGTAATAGTTTTTTTGTACGATTCACCAGATAAACATTTTTGAAAAAAAAATATATTTATGTTTTTCTCCTTACTCATAAATTGTGATCCTATAAATTGGATAACTCGCACAATTCGTGGCCGATGATATCGATCGATGGCTCATTTTATAGGTCGATACAAGAACTGAAAATGATTCTGAGAGCATCATTCAAAAAAAATCAACGGTTACCTAGAAAACTCAAGAAAAGTCATACCACCTCAAAAACACAACCCATAGGGGAACATTGGTCCGTTATATCTCAAAAATGAAACCACCTACAGAGGTCGTTGATAGCTTATTTTATAGGTAGTTTTATCTTCTACAAGATTGTAATAGGACGTTTTGTTGTTAAATAAAATGCAAGCGAGTTATTGCATAAAAATAAAACCAATCTCTTTTCAAGATGGCGGGTCTTCCCTAACCTCAAAGATCCCAAAAACTCGTTTTTATGATCAGATGACGTAGCCAAACAGATTCCATAAAAAAAATGTTGTCCATCGAAAAATGCGATTTGATTTGCTAATTTGACTGGGCTATATGTGGATGGGATAATTTAAAAACAAAAGTATTTATTCAATATTGCATTTGCCTCATTTCATTACCAAATTAATGATATGCTTTGACTGGCGTCTATAAGGACATACCCAGGCAAAAGTTATTTGCAGCTTAGAAATACGAGTTAGGTATAAACGTTGAAGACGACTTTATAAATAACTTAATCATTATTAGACAACGAACCTCAGATCTGCACGTTGAATATTCTGTCTCTCTACAGACCACGTGCAGCGAAACATTTAGTGGAGGCCCTTGGACTGCTATACAAAGCAGACATCACCGCAATTCAAGAAGTGCCATGGGATGGGCCGGGCAAAAAAAACTGAAAAACAGTGACATTTTTTACGGTGATTGTTACCGACCACAAGGGCAGCAACCTTTTGGATGTTGGTTCGTCGGTCGTAAGAGGCAGACTTAGGCAAGAAGTCTTGGGTTTCAACTATATGAACGAGCGCCTCAGAACAATTCTCATCAAGCCTCGATTCGCCAACATTAGCCTCATATGCGTTCATGCCCCCACAGAGGAGAAAGATACCGACACCAAGGACGAGTTCTACGAGCTCCTGGACAAGGTATATGAGCAATGCCCTAGCTATGACATTAAAATTGTCTTGGGTGATTTCAATGCCAAACTTTGAAGAGAAGACGTCTGTGGTGGCACAATCGGAAGACTCTGCGTATCGTTCGTAAGCAGTCTGTGGAATTTCAATCACCGCTTTACCTGATGTTCGTGGATTTTGAAAAGACCTTTGACCGAGTCAACCGTGAATGTATATGGAGATCAATTTTTGGTAAGGGAATTCCCCAACAAATTGTTGCCATTTTATAAGAGGCTCGTATTATAACGCAAAATGCTTTACTTTAACCAATGGGCAGCTATCCAACTCATTCGAAGTGTGACAGGGTGTGAGACAGAGGGACGTTATATGTCCAATTCTCCTTCTACTGGCAAGAGACGATGTTTTGACGGCCAGCGTTGGAATAGCGGCGAGAAAGAGCATTCAATGGAGATCGTGTGAAAAGCTTAGCCACTTAAAATATGCGGATGATAAATGTATGTCTCTTGGCAAATAACATCCGCGGGCTGATCGGGATGCTCTGAAGGTTAAAAGAGAGTCGAGTGGTCTAAAAATAAATAGCAACAAAACAAAAATAATGCTCACAGGCCACTCCACACAGCAGCGTATTTTTATACAGGAGACACCAGTTGAAAAGGTTAAACAGTTTTACTACCTTGGAAGTATTGTTTCAGATTAAAATTATATCAAACGAGAATTGTGGTGCAGGACAAGTCAAGCGTGGCTGGACGTTGACATGAGGAAGCATAAGTGCCAATGGATTGGTTACACACTGAGGCAACCATCAAACGATGAAATTGCAAAGCAGTCCTTTGAATGGAATGGTGCACGGCAGGTTGGAAGAACAATATGGAAAGCAACAGTTTTAGCAGAAGCAGACTCCCAGAGAAAGACGTGGCCACAGTTGACATATCGAGCTGGAGACCGTGAAGGATGGAAATGATTTGCTATCGCCCTAATCGGGGTTACAGCACTTGATGATGATGATGATTTACCTGTCTTGGCTTCTGTCTGGATATCCGTAGCATTACTTTGGCTTACGCGATTTAGTGGTCCGAGTCAACGCTGGCTCCTCAAAACTTTCGGATTTTGTCTGGTTTTGGATATATTGTTTAGTAATGGTTACAGATGAAGAATCATTTAAAAAGCATCTGTTGCTATTTTGCCCATGTTCACGGCACTTTTAACTTAGTTTGCCTGGAGTGAATACATTTCTCTTCTCTTGTGATTTAACGTATATTTAGATAAAATATTATATTTTTATGGTAGATACGGTATATATGTTAATAAATGTGTGGATGGGGCATTAATGAGGGGGCTCATAAGTGGGGAGTGTTTCTTTCTATACTCGTGAAGAGTGGTCGCGTCTTTCATATTCCCTAGGGCTCTGAAGGGAGTGGGGGTCATAAATGGGGAAAGATCATGACTGGGGGAGAGGGTAATGACTCAGGAATGTCAAAGCCGATCCACCAGTGATAATTAAACATAATTAAGAGGAAAAAATCACAGCGAAGTAAAAATAACAACCAAAAACAACAAACCAATAAATCCGCCATTTTGAAAATCGTTTTTCGGGGTGTTCCCATGGAGGGATTTTGTCCGACTTTGGATATGTCTTTCAGTAGTGGTAACTGATCATAAATTAATTAAAAAAACATTCTGTTGCAATTTTGCCCATGTTAAATCATATATTGCCTGGACTATGGGGGTTATGTCTGCTTAGAATAAGTCTAGGGCCTCCGCTTAATGTTCAACTTCACGTGATCTTAAGAGAGACAGAACATTCCACGTGCAGATCCGAAGTTCGTTGGCCTTGTTTCGTTGCTTTGCAACTGAAAGGGGTTTAATTCAGTTTTTTTCGTAATCTCTCGAAAACCACCAGTTTGTTTGAAAAAACGTGAAGGTGAAAATGGTCACTTATGTAATTCTTCACAAAAAAGGTTAACAAAATTTGTTCATACAGTCATAATGTTTTCTCCCGATCCACATAAACTCAGCTTTGTCAGAATTCTTTTGTAATTTTGCAATTTTGTTGTCTAATTTTCCTGGGCTATTTGCATATTTTAATTAGAAACTCCTTTATTGAAAATTTGCAAATAACTTCTAAAAGCATACAAAATATTTAAAACTGCGTTAGACTATTTTAAATGATAGCCATTCCATACTTTATAAAACATTGCGATACACTCGGGCGTATACGCACTTTTTTAATTGGTCCTTTTGGTTTGTGCTTTTTTAAGTTTCTTGTTGTTAAATACTAATTTTTCTTTTAAATTTTTTTATTTAGGTAGTAGATGAATACCGGGATTCAATTTCAACGAACTAACTCAACACTGAGAAATACAACATTTTTTTCTAAATTTTAATCCCCATATTTTCTTCGTTTCTGTATTCCTGACTTGTGTTTTCTTTTTTTTTCAGCTGTATGTCTGCATTCATTTTGTTAGCTTGGCTGGTAGCTCTAGCTACCATTCTAATTATGTTGGTAAGCAATGTACTCAAAAATTCTTTTGTCAAAAGACGAATAGGTAGAAAAAAATAATTTGATTATTTAAAAATTCCCTGAAAACCAACAATTATAAACTCATTTCATATAAATCACAAAAAATAATAGAAACAAAGAGACAAATATTTCTTTTGCACAGCTCCATTTCCATAAATTATTACCATGACCCATACAGAGTTAGATGTATGCTTTGTAGCTTAGTCAACAATAAAGAAAATTCAATTAAATTTACCCCAAAACATATCCATCATTTCACCTGGGATCCCCTTGTGTTTCGTATGGTTTTATGTTTTGATGTCTTAATTAACATTGAAACGTTTGTATATAGGTATTCGGAGAAATAAATAATAATTCTTCATTAAGCTCTCATTGCACCCTCATCATCATAACGAGATATTCCTTTAACCTCAAACCCATCGCCAACCAGACTCAGTGTTTATATATGGACGTAGCAACTCCTTCGGGGATGTTTTTGGCAGAATGGAGCTGAAATGTACACCCGCTTCCTAACACAAAACCATATTGAGCTGTCTGCAGCATTACCCTGAAAGGATATTGTTTGATTTAAATAACAGTAAAATTCTTGGAAATTGGAAACCTAACCTACATTATGTCGGTACATAATTATTATGATTATGATACATAGGTACCATATGAATATTAAGAAATTCAGAAGTAACCCTATTAACAAGGCCATAAAAAGGGGGGATTGATTTAAAGAAGGACCTTGATCCTTTCACACAAATTTTCTCATGAAACTATATTATGTATACATATGTATGTATAAGTAATGTAAAGAAAGAGCTAACAATCATTTCGCCTCTATGATTTAAATAGAATTTGACCCGATTGTCGTTAAAGAAAATGCGTAGGCGTATGAAAATGCCCATAAAATTCTATACTGCCATATTGCTGTCTTTCAGAGAAATGAAGATCTTTGGCAATATATATATAATGTCCTTATTGCCATCTACACCCAAAGGCAATACAATGTCCTTATTGTCATCCATACCCAATGTATATATTCCAAGTAAACGAAACCAAACACTCAATTTGTTGAATTTGAACAATATAGGAGTAGAATACCCTCAATGTGTTGTTGTTTGGTTTGGTTTCTGAGATTCTTGAGAGTTTCCAGAAACGGTATGCCAATACCATCTTGACAATTATTGGATAATGTATTTACTTCGGTATTGTGTGGAATGGAGGAGAGCTGTTCGTTGGGTTTTATTTTTGTTTTAATAGGGTGATTCTTATTTGCATACAAAGTACGGAGAACATTTTAGTTGAGTAAAGAAACCAAAATAACTCACTATTTTTTTTTTATTTGCACTTTAGTATACTACAAGAAAAATGCTTAAATCTGGGTCGAATTACCACTTCAGAGACCGAGTGAGTGAGTGCCATCAGTGATCGAATGAACGAGTAATCACATCAAATTTTGGTATACTAGATTGCTCGAAACGTGAGCGGTAATGCCAAACTCACATAATTTAGTCACGTATAACTCGATTACTGATGCGGTGATTTGGCCCCTGATTCATGTATTTTTTTATACACCTCGTAGGTGTTGTTCTACGTGATAACAAAAAAAATAAAAATAAAGTGGGTGGCGAAACAGCTCGCGGAGAACCAGGGCCTAGTGACTTACAACTCTCAACCATTCCTGTGTGCATGTTGTTGGCAGAAATGGAGAGGACCTACAGTTTTTTGCCGAGTCCGAACGGCTAAATGAGAAGCACTTTTTCATGACAAGTATACTCTTGGGGGATTTGTCAGTTCGTCGCAAGTGGCAGTACCTCGGATAAAACATTTCTGTTTTAAGGTGGCACAGCTGGGAATCGAACCCACACCTTCGGCATGAAAGTCCTACGCCCTAACCATCATGCCAAGAGGTACTACGGGAAAAACACATCTTAAACATCATACCGTCTTCAGTTTTTTAACCATTGATTTTCTTAAAACAAGGTTATTGGATGTTGTAGGAACTGGGGACCTCGAGCTGTATCTTTTCCTACACATCAAATGCTTTCATTACCTCCAAGTTGTTAGCCGCCCGGTACTGGTCTTGGCTTTATGTCATGACTTGCTAAACTTGTAACGGCAAATGTGGGTCAAGGTAAAAATTTCAACATTAAACCCATGGCCCTACAGATTTGAGGTTAGGATGAAGCCTACGGAGCCTTTCCGGAGTACGATGTCAAAGTCGTGCTCAGAGACTTCAATGCTAAAGTCGGGAAATAAAATATATTTGGCGGATTAGTTGGAAAGTACAGCTTCCTCGAAACGACAAATGACAATGGCTGAGCGAATTTGCTACAGCTCGCAATACGGTGATAAGGAGCATCGGTTCCCCAGGCAATGGATACACACAGCAACCTGGCGATCTCAAACCGCCAACCAAATCGACCACGTGCTGATTGCCGCAAAGTACGTATCAAACATGTTGGACGTGCAAACTTTCCAAGGTACAAACGTGGACTCTGGCCACTTTCTTGTTGTGACGAAGCTCAGAGCCCAACTTCCAAATAAAAGAAAACGAAGACCGCCAAGAGGAAGAAATTCAACATTAAATGCCTTAGCACATCTGAGAAAGCCAGAAACTGCAGTGAGCAATTAACCGGGAAATCCCTGCTATACTCCCAGCCACAAGTGTCAACAACAAGTAGAACCAGTGTGGCGACATCATTAAAGAGACAGCCGAGACCAACAAAGGCTATCAACCACCCAGAAAAAAGAACCCGTGGTATGATGATGAATGTGTAGTATTGAAGCAGGAGATGGAAAATGCACGAATGCAAATGCTGCAACGGATAACCAGAGCAGCAAGGGAAGAGTACCGTGAAGAGAGAAGGAAAGAGAAAAAAACCCTGTGCAGAAAGAAAAGAGCATCCGCAGCCTCTCAGCTCAGGTATCTCGAAGAGTCTAGCACTGCCACCAAAACCCGCTGGTTCTACAAAACAGCCAAGCAACTGGCATCAGGTTATAGAGCCGGCACGCAAGCTCTACCTAGTCACCGAAGCACAGATAATTGTAGACGTGTTTTAGTAGAAATTCCAGAAACTGCTTACTGAGCATTATGTAGAGGAGGTGACAGGGGAACAAAGAAGCATGAGACCAGTCAATGAAGATCCAGTCCGAGTGCCTAGTACGGAAGAGGTTAAGAAAGCCATCCCCAAGCTTAAGAACAACAAATTCGCCAGTTTGGATGGCCAACCTGCGGAACGCTTCAAGTATGGAGGAGATGTCCTGGTAAGGTGCATGCACCAGCTCATCCACCAAGTGTGGGAGGAGGAAATTATGTCCGACCACGGGTCAAACAGCTCCATATGCCCAATCTACAAAAAAGGCGATCCTATGTCCTGCAAGACATAGGCTGTCTGTTACGCTTCAAAAGAAGCTCCAAATGGTTCACATAGTATAAGGAAAATGGTTTCCTAGATTCATGTGGTTTCACAATGGACCAACTAATGGTCTAAGTGTGTCAGTCTTCACGACTGGCAGCCACTTCAACCTAACCTTACAAATGTCCTTTAAGAACAACAGAGGCATGTCCATGCTTAATGTTGCCTACAAGATCATATCCAACGCACTATGTGAGCGCCTAAAACCTTTCTGCAACACTATGATCGGCACGTACCAGTGCGGTTTCAGGCCAGGCAGATCAACTATAGACCAAATCTTCACATTGTGGCAAATCCTGACGGAAAAGACCAACGAATTTCAATTCGAGACCCACCATCTGTTCATCGACTTCAAAGCCGCATATGATTGCATAAGTCGCCAAGAGCTTCTATTTGCAATGTCGTAACTCGGGATCCCGAAAAACCCATCATGACCAATCCAGCATGACGTTGCAAAATATGCGGTGCAATGTGCAAACAGTTATTTCAGACGTGTACAGAGTTCATTCAAGGAGATGCCCTATATTGTGATTTCTTCAACCTAGTCCTGGAGCAGATAGTGCGCAAGAGCGATGTTAACATGGAATACACTATCTTTAACAGGTCTTCTCAACTGCTTGGATATGCGAACGACATGGACATCATCGGCCACTATAAGAGAGCTATACTTGAAACACCTACCTCGGAACAAACATCAATTCCACGAACGACATCTTAGTGGAAATCAGACGAAGAATCACCCCAACAAACCGCTGCTACTTCGGTTTGGTCAAACAAATGGGTTCAGAACTCCTTCCTCGAAAGACAAAGTGCACGCTATACAAAACGCTTAATTAACCAGTTCTACTCTGCAGCACCGAGTGCTGGACGTCAGACGATAAGTAAAACAGGGGAATTGATACTGGGCACTTTCGAGAGAAAAATTCTTCGGCTGATATTTGATCATATATGCGAAGAGGGCGATTGAAGGCGAACTGTACGAGCTGTACCAAGATGTGGATGTAGTCCAAAGAGCCAAAACACGTCGACTATACTGGTTCGGCCACATCGAGCAAATAGACAACAACACTCCAGCCAAGAAAATCTTCGAATCCCAGCCCCCAGGCTCTAGACGACCAGAATACCAAACCTCCACTACAGGGACCAGGTGGTCCCAGGCACAAGAGCGCTTAATTTTGACGACTGGAGGAAGCGTGCTAGGGACCGCAACCGATGCAAGACCGCAATATCTCAAGCAGAGACCCTTTATGAATCGGGAGCCGGATAAGTAAGTAAGTAAGTAGTTTTGACGAATGCGCTCTCTATATTTCCCTATAGATATGAGAGAGATAGCTATCCTTAAAACGACTATCAAAATACTTACAATCAATTTCTTACCAGCTTAGCTGATTGGTGATACGGCGATGTTCTTCGGATGTATACCAATTCAATTCAATATAAAGGAATTGTACCACAAAACTACAGGTCCATAGATACGCATAACCTTTTATTTTAATATCACCCTGCACGGCGTGGCACATGTATAAATCCGAAGACAACATAAAACGTGCGATTTTAATTTGCATGCTATAACAAAAAGAATGGTGAAAATACATACATAAATGCTCGTTAGAGCATGACAAAGAGTCTATATTGAACATATGCTGTATCTTATGTCCCGATTGTTATGTTATCGACTGGGTACGTGAGCTTACACAGAATTAAATGTAATGATACTCAAACCGATTTTAAATACAAAGAATGTCACTAAGCATATTATTGTATTTTATGATACCTTTTTTGAAATACAAACAAGTATTTTCTGTGATTATATTTCTTATTATAGGTAGGTATCCGTGTAGGTTGCAGGTATGTAGCTATAAATGTAAAAGAATAATTGACTAATGTTGAGTTTGTATTCTTTTGATTTGCTCTTCTTTTTAAGACTAGAGATTAAAAATTATTTGTTGAATAGGAACAATATCTTGTCCAACATTGTTTGACAAAAATCGATGTTTGAAACCAGTGCGTGTTTCCCAACGTGCGGCCCACCGCCCACGCCCCACAGGGGGGCAATTCGATTTTAAAGGATGCAATTTTCCATTCTGATGCATAACAACCGTTTTAGATTTCAAAATAAAATGAGTGCGAAGGAGAAAAAGATCTCAGTTTTTCACTTATTTAATTTCGAAAATAATCTGGACTCAGCTTGTTCAAACTTTGGCTTATGCCAAATTGTGTACGTTTTTTCCAGCTTTATACTTCAATCTGGCGTAAGATGGCTTTCGAAACTATTTGGAAATATGTGTGGAACTTTGCAATAAACCGGAAGTGAAAATGTAAACGGCTGATGGTGGGTTTTGGGTTCAAAATCTTGCTTTCGAAATCTTGCATAACGAAATCTACTACTACTACTTTAAGACCACACTGCAATTTATAAATTCTTTCCGATTTCCCAAACCAATGCGAAATCATTGTGAATCATTCGCAATGATACAAAATGTGGCTAATACACAACGCTAAACAACAACAAGAAACTGTTGTCAGCGTTTATTTTTCAAATATTGTCAAGAAAACAAATTTAATTGAAAATACTTCACATGTCAAAAATTGAATGCTTTGCAAAGCATTTTGCTAAAAATAAAATTTATTTATTTTACGAAAAATAAGAAATAAATCTTTTTAAGTAACATTTTTAATTGTTATAAATAATTTTTAACAATAAAATTTGAAAGAAAAAGTTTTTCGTTTCCCAGTTTTTATTTTCCATTTGCATTTGCAGGATTTTTATTTTCCAGTTTAAAAAAATTATTAATAATGTCATACGTGTTCAGTTCATCCATCATCTGATTGCCGGTATGCCTTTTGGGTGATGGTAGTCAGGGCCGTACTCCACAAATGGCATGCCACGTTTCGTGAAAGGCGCCACCATGTCGTGAAGGCCGACATGAGGTGAACTTTCGTAGCTTCCTCGGTAAGTTCGCCTCATTGAAAAATTATTATTGCTATTACATTGACCAAACTGAAATGGATTGGTTACGATATATTCGAAATTATCATCTTCTGTGCAGCTCTGGAGTAAAAAATCGAGTTGTATTGAAAAGCCAGAGAGCGTAATGAACGTCAAATTCGTTTGCAAGCAAATTGACTGTCAAACCAATTTTCTGCAAATAGGACGACTGCATACTTGACAATAGCAATATCTGCGTTAAAAAACAGCGGCCATTTGACGATCCAAGTGACTTTGATATGACGTTTTCGAAAACGGCCAATATTTTGATCAGTTCATAATTTGGTGAATGATTTTTTATTAAAGCCTGCTGATGCGAAGTGAAAAATCCCATAAAAATGACACAACGAAATCATAAACTAAAAATTTAGTTCTTCTTCTTTTACGCTGTTCGATGAACAAAATTAATAATTGTAGCAGATTATTTGAGAAGTCTACACTCTTTTTCGCAGACAATTAATTACCCATACCATTTATTGTGAGCGAAAAATAAAATTTGTATTTTTTCGTGTTTACTTTTGTTGTTTCTTTCATTACCGGCTACTTGTGATTATTTTGCATTAACTTTTGTTTTAATTTTTTGAATTTGAGCGACTGTCAATGAATATTTTTCCGCTCCGTTTCGTAAGCATTTCGTTGTTTTGTTGGAGACCAACTAAAAATTTCGTATAACTTGTTAGGCTTTCGCGGTTGTCAATAAAAATAATAGATAATTATTTTTCGGATTAGCCGCGTTATAAAAGTTTAAAGAGTGCATTTTGGTACTCACCCTGAACGTTTCGCATCAAATTGCATTGAGCGTGAGATTTTATGATATATTAGATTGACTACGCAGGTTGTACCTGTGCGTAAGAGGTTCTATCTCATGATGTTGTTGTTGTTGTTGAGGTGCTGGTTGTTGGGAGCAAACAATGCTCACTACATCGCAGGGTGTTTCAAGTTTGAACTGGCATGACGGTAAGGTGTTAATGACGGGATCCCAAGAACGTGAAAGCTTAAAACTGTCGTCTCCATTGAAATTTTGGTTGCGCTTTATTTCAATCGCCTCCCGTACCAGCCGGGAAATGTAGTTTAGTGAGCTTCTTGAGCTAAAACCTTGGCTTGGTCAAAATGGATCCAGTGATGTACATCTGGATTGTCCAAGATGTGCTCACAGTCTCAAATTGCCGACTTCTCCCGCTGGTTTTACTTTTTTGTTTCAAAACTTTAGTATACATCCAAAAATAGTTGGTGGCACCCACAGACAAATAAATAAATTGGGTGGCGCAACAGCTCGTGGAGAACCAGGGCCTAGTCACTTACAACTCTCAACCATTCCTGTGTGCGTGTTGTTGGCAGGAATGGAGGGGACCTACAGTTTTTTGCCGAGTCCGAACGGCTAGATGAGAAGCACTTATTCATGACAAGTATACTCTTAGAGGATTTGTCAGTTCCTCGCAAGAGGCAGTACCTCAGATAAAACATTTCTATTTTGTTGTTGGCAGTGGCACTTTCAAAAAAATATTTCCGGCAACGCTGGTTTAGTGTGTTGTGTGATGCAAATATCTAACAACCCAGGATTCGGTGTCAAAATGCAAATTAGGAATACAAAAATTAAAGACACCTAGGGTTCGATCCGGTTAATTGAGAAAGTGTAACGCTTTGTTACAGGGAGACGGACACAATCCCGAAATTCTGAATCCAGAAAACCCAAAATCCCGAAAATTCAAAATCCCGAAAACCCAGAATCCCGAAAACCCAAAATCCCAGAATCCCGAAAACCCAGAATACCGAAAACCCAGAATCCCGAAAACCCAGAATCCCGAAAACCCAAAATCCCGAAAACCTAAAATCCCGAAAACCCAAAATCCAGAAAGGCCAAAATCCCGAAACTATACTTGAAAAAAAAGGTTACAGCCATTACTGTTACTTTATTGACAAAGTTTTAGGCCAAATTCACATTAAAGTTCTGATATCGATAGCGATACATGATAAAGTATTTTAAAACAGGACACAATGAGTTACTACACATTCACATCATCGATACCTGATACGCTTTCGCTCCTTTCAGTTTTTCTTATGTACAAATATTTTGTTGTAGCGATAGCGTATCGTTATCAGCAAAATAGTGTGGATCTGGCCTTATTGAATCTAAATCAAATAGTTTTAACAAATTAAAAACAGTTACAAATCTGAATTTTAACTTCAGCTTCAGCATGTTGTTTTGTATTTAATATTCTGAATTTAAAAAAATGCTTTTAACTTTTATCGTATTTTGCTTGTTTTCTGACTCAGGCACATTCCTAAAACTTTCGTACACTAACTTTTTTTATAAAAGATTAGTTTTAATTGATCATATCATTAAAATGGTTTTATTAAACAAACAAAGTAAAGAAGTACTTAATTTCGAAGGAAGTGCATGCCATCTTCATTTAACAAACATTTTTAGGTATGTGGAAAATCTATGAACATATTTAGGAAACGTCATTAAAGTTCTGATTTATTTTCGTGTTCTTCGTTATCTCGTTATGTTTTACTTAGATCTTCAAAGCTAATTATTTTTCAGATGAAAATTTTAACACAGTTTTTGCCTTTCCCATACAGGTAAGATAGAACAGAAATCATGTACATCAAAAATCTAGAAATAATTTTGCTGAAATTGAAATCCCGAAAAATTATATAAAATGAAAAATTTGCGCAAATTTTTCAATTTATATAATTTTTCGGGATTTCAATTTCGGGATTTCGGGATTCTGGGTTTTCGGGATTTTGGGTTTTCGGGATTTTGGGTTTTCGGGATTCTGGGTTTTCGGGATTCTGGGTTTTTGGGATTTTGGGTTTTCGAGATTCTGGGTTTTCGGGATTGTGGATTTTCGGGATTTTGGGTTTTCGGGATTTTGGATTTTGGGTTTTCGGGATTTCGGTTTTCGGGATTCTGACCCCAACCCTTTGTTACAACATGACAGATGCCACACTATAGATGTTAAAACTGCAAGAGGATTCGCTGGATTTTGGCTTCCCCTCGGATAAAAAATACCCTTTGTTATCATTTCTCCAACGCAACCACCGGTGGCGGTGGTGTTTTCCCAGATAATTTGGATGGTCGAAAACATGCTTAAATAAGGCTGCCTATTATGGGAAACAGATTGCTGCCACCCAATATGGGATACAAACGCTTTCCTAATAGGCTCCTCCACTTTCCACTATCAGACTCCCATGCTGTTGACTACTACCTGCAGTTCCTCCAACTTTAAAGAACTTTTTTCCACCCAAGAACAAGATCAAAACAAGAGAGTTATTCTCATATATCACGTTAATAATGTTAAAAGTCGAGTCAGGATTCTTCTTTCTTTCTCGTTTCTGAATTTAAATAATATGTAATTTGAGCCACATGTAATTTATTGACTCAACTTTAATGGTCCGACCTATTATATATCTGAATCCAATACAAACAAAAATATCCATTTTAATAACCAGCACAATAACGCTTGTAATGACTCTTGGAATTCTCCTGGATCCAGATGAGTAAACAATTAAGATTAGTAAACAAATTTCGACTGCTATCTTATTTTTTTTTTAATATCACGGTGAAGTTACTTCCGTTCTGCCTAATTAATGAAAGTTCTTCCAGAGTAGTTTTATCTTGATCCACTCTCCAATATAGTTTTTCTTATAATTTCTTGGAACATAATTCCGTTTATGAGTATTTTCGAAAGCCATTACTCCTCTTAATCATCAGCTGAAGCAAGTATGACAACAAAACAAACAAGAAACTTAAGAAGCTACCATGGAATATCTCAAAGCAGCATCAAAGTGTGTTTATTCTAAATGCACTCGACCTTAACATGTAGGTAAATAGCATAATTTGAAACATTTTAGCGGTGCAATTGTCACTCTGTGCATAGTTCCACTTGATAGCACTTGACTTGCAACGTTCAAAACAATGTGACAACAGGAACATCGCATTTTCTTCTCAGTTAAGTTTTAGCAACAAAACGTGAAGTGACGCGACGGCGACGGTTGCATTAAACGATCAAGAATGCATTTCAATCTCTGTGTATTGGTAGCTTTGCCAATGTGCATCTTTCAGTGCTCTTGTGAGTGGGTAAAAATATCCCAGACATCCAATGAAAAACAGAATATATCGGCTCGGATTGAGCAGGACCAATCGAAAGAGATAGACTCAAGCGAGCCAAGTCCCGAATGGATCGAATACCAAAAAGAACGTTTCAGGGACTCAAACTCCTCACAAAAGTTAGTAATATCTGGAGAAAGCCACTTGAAAACCAGTGCAGAGGTTGTTGTTCCAGCGCAGATCCAACGGAACAAAATAGTTCGAATGAAAACAAAGATTACCCTTCATTATCCTGAGGCAGACAAACAGCCAAGTACTGAGGCCACTTTGAAGGCTCCGCGTCCGCAGAAACCAAGGCCAACTAAGGGAACTTCCTTTGATCAAGATATTAAGTTTCCATCATTTATGGGATTTTTACAATTTCTAACATCGCTCCAAAAAGGCCTCTTGAAGAAAAACTCATTTGGAATCATGGACAAGATCAAAATGCTAAAAAATATACGAGATCAGTTAATGATGAATATCGGTTTGTTTCTTTTGTTGTTGTTGCAGTACAATTCGATCGGTTTTATTGCAAAAATGATATATTTAAATTCACAGAAAATAGTTTTGGTTCAATGTTTCCAAAAAGCCGCCAAAAACGAGGTCTTACAGATGAATCAAGCTTTCAATTTCCATCGGAAACGGCATTAATGAGCATCAGTTTCTTGACTTTCTCTGTGTTCTTAATTAAATTAGTTCTTGTGAGTGAAGCCTAGATGTGCGTGTTTCTGTTAAAAAAAGAACAATTATAAATCTATTTTTCTTTTCTTTTTTCTTTTAGCAAGTCATTAATATAATCAAAAGCAAACATTACGCTTACAATGGAATGACAATGAGCAATATGACTGCAATGACAAAGAGTCGAATGAATGCGCGCAAGTTCGGTGAAAGTCATGAAGATTTAGATATCGTGACAAAAGTTTCGGAAGCAATAAAAAGTAATCCGTTCAATATACAATAAACGTTTTTGCCTCCAAAAATATTTGTTTTTCTATTTTTAGGCTTATAGATTAGATAGATTTATAGACAATAATTTTATTTCTAGTTGTACCTCGTGGCATAATGGTTAGTGCGTTGAACTGTCAAGCCGAAAGTCTGGGTCGATTCTTAGCGGCTGCCACCTAAAAACAAATGTGTTCCCTAGGTATTGCCTCTTGCGAGGAACTGACGCATCCTCCAAGAGTATTACTTGTCATGAATAAGTACTTCTCATCTAGCCGTTGGGACTCGGCAAAAAATTGTAGGTCCCCTCCATTCTTGCCAACACCACGCACGGGAATGGTTGAGAGTTGTAAGTCGCAAGGCCGTGGTCCTCCACGAGCTGTAGCACCAGCAAATTTATTAATAATTTTATTTCAAATAAGGCTTAAAGGCTCCCCCAAACCAACGCGAAACATTCGTTGACGATGCGAAATCATTCACAATAGCAAAAAATATGAAGGATTTACAACGCTAAACAACAACAAAAAACTCTCTTTGCGAATGATTCGCTATGATTTCGCGTTGGTTTGGGAGAGCCTATAGTAGTTATTACTTCAATCGAACATAGAAAAGATTCTTATCAAAGCTAATTTACTGTAATTACGGTAAGAAAAATTAGTTATGTAATATTACGTTTTCATTAGACCAAATGAGGTAATTTGGTTGAAATTTTCCAAATTAGATCCCAAATTACCTCATTTCCCATACAAATTTAAATTTCGAAGAAATAATTTCAACCAAATTTGCACGAAATTAGGTTGGAAATTTGGTGAAACCAAATCGAACACATCTGAATTCAATACTATTGTGAATCAGTCAATTTCTGATTGTCAAATGTAAGCAATCAAAACAAACAAACAAGGAATATATCTAAATAATAATTAATTTTACTGATAAAACATTACAATCGGTCAGGTAAATGTTTAAATAATAAACAGAAGATATAGATATATGATGTATTGATAATTGATATGTGTAGTTTTAGAGCTGAATCTTAAATGGAGGAACGTGTGTTTGGAAAATTAAGAGGAATTCGATGCTAAACGGCACAACACTCTCGGTGGTATTTCAATGAAGCTGTTAGAAGCCACCAAAAAGAACCTTCTACCATAAACAAATAAGACTTGAGATCAAAAATACTGCAGCAGCTGCATTGTCGTCTGGAGAACACAATCTATCGGTATTGAAGATAAGCTCCAACATCAATAAGAAGAAAAGGCATACAGTTTTACTGATTTGACTCGTAATACAGAAGTACAAGATGTGTGCTCGATTGCAAAAATGCAAAACACCATCTTCCTGTTCCTGGTTGCTTTACAACTGACCAGTGAATCGAATTTAAATAATTTTTAAAAGAATAGGTACCTCTGGTGCAAATAATAAGTTGTGAAAATTTATTAGAACAATGTTTCGTTTGAGAATGAATATACAAATGTTTAACAGCTGACCAGTATGGGAGCTCTACAAGAATAAAGGCTCTTCCAAACCAACGCGAAATCATAGCGAATCATTCGCAGTCAGTTTTTTGTTGTTGTTTAGCATTGTGTATCTTTCATATTTTGTATTATTGTGAATGATTTCGCGTCGTCGGCGAATGTTTCGCGTTATGGTTTGGGGGAGCCTTAATAATAGTAATGGGTTTGCGACAAAGTCGTTTGGTGGTCTCATTTTCCTTTCACATGATTATTGATTCAGAATTCAGATGTTCTTTCAAAGTCCTCCCTGCAAATTATATAAACAAGTATTGTACAAACTGTGAATTATTCCTGCTTTTTTTGACTAACATTTTCATCTACAGTTTCTGTGGTTGTTTTATTTTTCCATTTTTATTATTCTTACTCATTTTTTTTTTATTTTCTTCAGTTTTACTTCTATCAAACTAAAACCAACCATCAAATAAATTTCAAAAGTTTGACCAGGGCTGTCAAACGAAATTAGTAAATTTAGATGAAAATACTTTTTTTTTCAATTTTCGAAATTACCTCATTTCGTCTTTAATGAAAACCCAGTATAATTTCATGCAAATTTGATTCAAATTATCTCATCTCGAAGTGTGAACTTGTATGGGGAATGAGATAATTTCCGATCAAATTTGGAAATTTTCAACGAAATAACCTTATTTGCTCTAATGAAAACGTAGTTAGGTTGAAAATCTGAAAAAAATAAATCAAACAAATCTAAATTTAATGCTGTTGTGAATCAGTCGAAAAAATTTTAATTCAAATGTTAAATCTGAAATACATACATATGTAAATCAATTCAAACATAAACAAAATTCCGTTTAGAAGAATTTACGAACAAGAATCAGTTAAATTTTGTCTTGTTTTGTGTCAGCGTAAGAAATTTAAAGGAACACTAAATTTAAAAATCCCAGCTTGAGCAAAGAGACATGAATGCTGGAGCCGCAGCAGCTGCATCATCGTCACCGTGTCGGCTGGAGAGCATCTCAAGGAATAAGATCAATGATGATCCTATTCAGGAATATACAAGAACTTCAATAATTATTGGAAGCAATCTGGCCACCATTCTCCTTGTTGAGCAGAGGTCAAAGCTTGCATTGCTGAATTGGCTATACCCCTTGGCGTATCACAGAGCCTTACAAGGACCAGAGAGTCACAGAATTCCAATTTTATTTCTAAAAGAAACCCATATTTATATAATAAAGTAAAATATTTTATTGAAATGTAACCATCCAATGTTTCTTTTTAAAAATTAATGTACAGAGTTGTTGGCAATATCGTAACTCTGAATAGCAGTGCTGATGGTTTGGGACATGATTGATTAAAAATATGCGGTAGCGTCGTGGTAGGTGTCACGTTTTCTCACTTTCAGGAGTCTTACTTTTACTTCTTGTTTAAGCATGAACCTATGCTCGTCACCAGCATTGTTAAGATTGTTGGCTTCTTTTCATAGAGTTGATCGGCATGAATTTCAATATTTTATTGAAATTTCTTTCTCAGGCTGCAAATTGTTAAAAATATTTAAAGTTACAGGTATTCTGAATTATTAAAATTATAACAAACTTTTTTGTCCATGTGTTGCATTTGATTTCTGATTTATTTGGCGTGTTCAGGAAAATGAGATCTCAGAGCCCTCAGCCATCTCAGTCTCGTGAACAGGATTCCTCTGAAATTTTGCTGTCAAATAACTGAGGAAAGAAAATATTGGATTCGCTTGCTCAGTTTTTGACACTGAGCCCTCTGAGATCTCATTTTCCTGAACACGCCTATTAATTCAAACTAGAAGTCAAAGCTGTCAAATCAAATTCACATGTTTGACCAGGGTTGTCAAACGAAATTAGCAAAAGTTAGATGAAAACACTTTTTGTGTAATTTGTGAAATTAGCTCATCTAATGAAAACGCAATATAGGTCTATTCATTATGAAAAGCTGGATTTACACCTTCGTTCTTCATTCGGTGAACGAACAACGAGTTAAGTTCATCCAAAATTCAAAACGTCTTTGAATTTCTTCGGTGTTCGTATTCGTTCCTATTATTTACGCCTTCGTTGTTCCGTGGCAAACCAAACCGAGCAAAAATCAAGTGACAGCTGTCAAAAAGACCCACTCCGAAAAAAGTATTACCAGATTGGAAACCACACTCTAAAAAAAGCACCCTTTGCATACACCCCTCCTTGGAGGTTCCTAACCTTCAATTAAAAAGGTGGCTGCAAAGTGAGGAAGTGTCCTTCTTGGTGTTGGAATTGGCCTACTCTGCCGTAGGCAATAAGAGATAATCATTCCAATAGTAGTCATCAGCAGCAAGGAGCTCAAACCGTAATGATGATAATCATGGATGTTCAATTGGGGCTCTTCGGGTGATGTTAAATCTTTCTTCAGGTCTTCTATTTCCTGTGAAAGATTTTTAAATTGGTCATAATTAATAGTGCTAAACTTTCAATGGGGTGACAAGGTCTTTTGAAAGATTGCGGGTTTCAATCCAATTGTGGATTCTTACACTCGGTATGAACGACTTGTCTATAGTAGTTTTGAAGTTTGAGCGCCCGTTTATGATGGTGCTTCCTATTTTGAGTGTGCACATATATCTTGGAACTCAATCACTCCATTGGCTGCTTGCTAAGCCTATGCTGCTCGTTACTCCATTGCAAATGAGAAGACCTGTTGAATTAGTAATCAATGAAAATAAACAATTAGTCGACTGCTTTAGTGTGAAGCACCGATTTTGACGAGTTTTTTCATTCAAGATGCAATCAGTCAATGCTACGGTTGCTGCTGTGCGACTTTAGTCGCACTTTGACCCCTTTTATTGCCTCATGCGACCATGAGACGACTTTTTTAAAAAACTAGCTCTTTTTACCCTTTTTTAGAGATCTTGCGACTTTTCTCACCCATCTCTAGAAAATTGTATGGACAAGGTTAAGTTCTTGGTTTATTCTTAGAAAAAGACTTTCCAATTTGCATTTAAATATTTGAAGAAAACACATATTGGTATATGATATGATTTGAAATCGGCTTGGTTCATCGGGATCGCAGCCGTTCAGTGGAATTGAGTCAAATCTTGGAATTTTTCTATGTGCTGCATATAAACGTACAGTAGCTGTCCAGTAATTAAGTTTTGAAATAATCCGCATATTTTTTCATATTTGCCTATATGGCACGACCTCGTGGCTTGATGGTTAGTGCGTAGGACTGTCATGCCGAAGGTGTGGGTTCGATTCCTAGCCGTGCCACCTAAAAACAGAAATGTTTTATTCGAGGTACTGCCTCTTGCGAGGAACTGACATATCCTCCAAGAGTATACTTGTCATGAAAAAGTGCTTCTCATTTAGCCGTTCGGACTCGGCAAAAAACTGTAGGTCCCCTCCATTCCTGCCAACAAACACGCACACAGGAATGGTTGTGAGTTGTAAGTCACTAGGCCCTGGTTCTCCATGAGCTGTTGCGACACCCAATTCATTTATTTTTTTTTTATATGGCACGACTAGAATGAATATAGAATAGAATAGAATAAGATTTATTTCAGTTCAATATTAACAATGTTTACATTTTTGTTTAAAAAAATCTTTTATGACATGGCAAAAGCCGTCTGCCATATTGACAAATTTTTTGAATAACATTATTGTTTAACAAATCAGGTGCATAAAATAAATGATAATTACTGTTCATGCCATGAAAATGAATATAAGATAATTTTTTTTTTTGTTAAAATTCTTCCCTTAAAATTTGACTTCTATAGTGTAGTGCAGCCTTAATAAATTTTTATAGAGTAGACCAGTCTTTTCCATTCAAAAAGTTAAGAACTTCATCCGTTGCGGAATAAGCTTTACCAAAATATAGTTTTCTAAGTTCAAAAAGCATTGGGCAAACTCCTATAAAATGCCATATATCTTCTCTGATGTTCATATTACATTGTATTGGTAAATCCGGGCGATGCGGAATGTAGTTCAGCTGCAGTAGTTCCCCACGTGATTTAAAGATGGTTGCTATTTTATCCACACTTGCATTTATGCTGAAGTAGCTTGTTGCACTTATACCATAGTCTAGTTGAGAATAATAAGCTCTATATATGGAAGCCCGTGCGTTTTCAATAAATGATTCTCGCATTTTTTCATCGAGACTGATAACTATGTTATACAGTTCCGTTTTCATCTCATGCATGTTTCTGTTTTCAAGATTTAAAGGACATTCAGCTCGTTCCGTCAGTTCTTTCCACTTTTCAAAAAAAGCTGTTTTTTTTATCCAAGGCAAGAGTTGCTACAATTTTTGGTAAACGTGTTTCCTTCATATCAAAAGCTTTAATGACATAGTCGAAGTGAAGTTTTAATGTCGCAATGAACATAGGGGGCAGTCCCGTCTCTATGTGTAGCATATATGTAAGTCGGAGTGGTCATGGGGAGATGCAATATCCGTTTGAGAAAAAAACCTCAGCAATTGTTCAACAGCTTCGTTTTGTGAATATCCCCACACTTGAGCTGCATATAACATAATAGCCCTTGCAGTTGCTTCGAAAATCTGGTATTTTGCTGATAGACTTATGTTGGCATTGTGCATACATGCCCTCCAGGTTGAGTTTATTCCGGCTTTAGCTTTTTTAAGTTTTTCTTCAAAATGCGTCTTCATGATGTTCTGAGCCGTTAATATCACGCCTAAATACTTATAACTTTCTACAATTTCGACCTGTTCTCTTTCGTATCTCCATATATGTATAGCTTCCACGACGATGTCTTTTCCCTCTGCCAAAAATCATTATTTGGGATTTCATGTGATTTACTGTTAGATTACACAATTTGCAGTATTCTTCAAGTTTTGTTATCATCATTTGGAGCTTGTTAGGTGTATCCGCTAACAGCACAATGTCATCTGCGTACATCAGGGCCTTAATTTTAACATTCCGTACATCGATACCCCCGTTTAAGAATACAACAATGTCGTTTATGAATAAGGCGAAGAGAAGCGTACTCAAGGTGCATCCTTGTCGTAGCCCCGAAGGGGGTTGAGAAGCTTTCTGACATTTTAGATCCATCCCAGACTTTTGCAGTACAGTTATTATACAACATTTTTAAAGTTTTCAGCATTTTGGTAGATATTCCCAATGTGGATAGCTTGTAGAACATTAATCCTCTATCTATGCTGTCAAACGCAGACTTAAAGTCGACAAAGTAGTCATATATATTTTTCCCTTGTAATCGGTTGATATCGACGATAGTCGTTAGCGTGAAAATTTGGTCCACAGTTGAGTATCCTTGCCGAAAACCAGCCTGGCATTCACCTTGTACCTCGTTTTCATCCACCCAGTTCGTAAGTCGTTTAAATAGTATACCTCCAAAAATCTTTCGAACAGAAATTCCTCGATAATTTTCGACCATGTTACGATCCCTTTTTTTGAAAATCGGAAGTATTACCGCCGAATCAAAACTCGAAGGGAAAATATCATTCTCATAAATATTGTTGAAAAGCTGCAGTAAACAACAGGCAAATTCCTCGGTGCAGTACTTATAAAACTCATGTGGAATGAGATCTTCTCCTGATGCTTTAGTTTCCTTTAACTCACTTAATACTGTTTTGAGATCAGTAAGTGTAAAAAGTTGATCCATGACTTGATCTTCAATATAATTTTCACAGTATTGAAATGGCGGCGCGGTTCGTTCGACGTCCAAAACAGATTGAAAGTATGTTTTTAGTTCATGTGCAGGGATATTTATACCCATTTTCAATTTCGATCCGTTAATGTACCGAACTGCTCTCCAAAACTCTTTCGTATTTCTGCTCCCAATAATAATCTGAATTTTTTCTTCGTAAAATAGCTTTTTCTTTGATAAGCAGAGTGCTTTGAAATGAGTATTTGCTTTCGTGTATTCTCGTCTAAAAAAAGTAGTGTTGTAATGCCTAAAAAGCCTTAGAAATGAAAATGCTTTATTTCTTGCTCTGCTGCACTCCTTATCGAACCAATCTTGTCTTGAATGTATTGTTTGCGTGTTTGACGAGATGCTGGGTGCTATTTTACGTATAATATCTTGCAGGCCATCGATCGTAACAGTTTCTTCACTTTGCTTTAAGATTTCCAAATCCGAGTTCATAGCTATTTGATAAGCAGTCTTGTTATTGTTTTTCCATCTAAGCTTAGGATAGCTAACCTCGGTTTCCAGTAGTCCTTCGACGTATTCACTTACTTTCAGAGACACTGAAACCGCCATATGATCCGAAAATTTTGTGAAAGAACTTCGAAATCAGATACATCGTAAAGCCAATCCTCCGCAACAAAGCAGTAGTCTATTACGGAACATGAGTTCCCTCTTACAAATGTGTAATCTCCACTCGGGTCTGCTTTTGATCTTCCGTTCAGAACTATTAGGTTAAAAGATTCCGCAAAATCCAATAGAGTTCTGCCCTTACTGTCTGTTTTAGAGTCTTTCGATCTTCTTTGTTGAATAATTTGAACTTGCTGTCCAGATTGATAGTTTATACCCTGCCCACTCCCTATCCTTGCATTTAGGTCTCCTATCAACATCAGTTTGTATTTCTGCTTACTACACACGACATCACTTATAGCGTTGAAATCATCTTCCCAGTGGTTGCAATTTATATATGCTGGGATTATACAGTGTTCGTAATTATTGTTAAATAACTTAAAGCTTAGAACCGTACATTCTTGTATAGTTTCAAATGTCATGAAGTCATTATAAATCTTTTTAAATCCATATACACAACCTCCGCTTGCTCTCCCAAATTTATTAGTTTTTGTTGTTTCTATCCATTTTAACTCGTACTCTTCAAAATAACCTTCGAATAATTCATAATCAACTTTTAATAGAAATGTTTCAAATAAAAAAAATATATTAAATGTCTTAACAAAATTGAAAAAAATTGTGAACAATAATTTACTTTTTAATCCATTAATATAAAAGCTTAAAATATTTAAAAAATTTACTTTAGGGCAATAATTATTAGGTGACTGACAGACGGCTAAATTCTAATTTTTATAATGGTACGATTTTGACGTCCCTGGTGTAATCGATGATATGGCACGAATATTCAGACAAAAAATTGAGGTATCTAATAATAAAATGTGTCATTTCGATGATAGAGAACCCCAAAAAAGTGTATGGCACAGTTCTGTTTGTATATTTCTACCTCAACCTGAGCCCAAACCCCTGAAACGGTTTCTTCAAGTTTTTGAAGTTAAGATTTGTTGGTGATTCCCTAGAGGTTTCGGTTCAAAATAACGGTACCTGACATAGAACCGTTAAGGAAAAACTTGTATATGTCAAAAACAGCTCTAACGTAGGGTTAGGTTAGGTTAGGTTAGGTTAGGAGGGGTGTGCACAGCACAGAGGCTGTTGCGTACACGGGGGCCTGTTGGTCCATTGTGATCCCTGACCCCCTTACAAAAAGAAAGCAGAGATGCTCCTAAACTAATGATTCAGATATGCTGGCTCATTTACGAACAAGCCTGTGCTCTCTATGAATTTCCTCATATTTACCATTGAGACCTATGCGCTAGATCGTCCAGTTCTCCAACAAACCTGTTCCCCAAGTAACGGAGGCGGCTTGTTTGGAGGTTTGGACAATCATGGAGCAGGTGTTTAATGGTTTCTATTTCTTCTACATCCTGACAGCTCCTACAACAGTCGGGTGCGAGTACACCCAGTCTGGTGGCAATTGTGCCAATGGCGCAGTGACCCGTTAGTACACCTATCAAGATTCTAATGCTCTTTTTACTCAGCGATAGAATATACTGAGTTTCCTTTTCACTAATTCTAGGCCATAGACTTCTTGAGATAACGCCATCGTTCCTGGTAATCCAGGATTTATTGATTTGCTCTTTCGTTATCAGGTCCATTTTCGTTTTAATTACGCCGATCGGGATGTCTAGTCCCATGTCTAATTTGCTACTACTGTTTCCATTTGATAATGACCCCTTCCTTGAAAGTTCGTCTGCTATGTCATTCCCTTCTATATTGCTATGTCCAGGAACCCAGCAGAGTTTGACTCGGTTAGTGTTGCAAATTTTGTTCAGTATGCCTCGACATTTTTCCACTGTTTTGGATCTTATGGTCTCACTGGCTATTGCTTTGATCGCAGCTTGGCTGTCCACGAAAAATGTGATCTCCGACGAGATCAGTTTTTTCTTGTGTACCAATTCTGCCGCTTTTTGAATAGCATAAATCTCAGCCTGAAAGACACTACACTCATCTGGGAGTTTATATGACTCTCTAATATTAAGGGCTTCACAGAACATCCCCGCACCTGTTCCTTCTTCCATTTTTGACCCGTCAGTATAGAAGGGGATACCCTGTTCACTAATAAGTGAGTTGAGTTCCCATCCATGTCTTTCGGGTATTGAAATAGAGAAGTGTTTGTTAAAATCCATTAAAGGTGGAATATAATCAGTCTTCACATCAAGTCCAGCCACTGTGTCATACCTTTGTAAGATAGACCCATGATCATAGGTGCTGTGCTTCCAAGAGCCCAGTTCTTTGAGTCGAAATGCACTTTTGGCTGCTGTGCATCTAGTGTACTCGTCTAGGGCTGGAAGATTTAAAATAATTTCAAACCCTGCCTGTGGCGTAGACCTCTGTGCCCCCGTTATTCCTTTACAGGCTAGTCTCTGTACCTTATTCAGGCTTTTGAGATAGTTTACCTTATCAACAGCCTTCCACCACTCTATAGAACCATAGGTAAGTATGGGGCGAACTATCGTCGTGTTTATCCACTGGATAACCTGCGGTCGCATACCCCACCGTGTACCAAAGGTCTTTTTGCATGTGTAGAAAGCACATAGTGCTTTTTTCATTCTTTCCTCTGTGTTACGTTTCCATGTTAGCTTAAAATCAAGGATAACTCCAAGATATTTAGCTTCCTTGGAGAGTTTCAGAGGAATGGCATTAAGTCTGGGAGGAGTAAAATCCCCTAATTTCTTTTTATTCGTGAACAGAACTAGTTCCGTTTTTGTAGGGTTAACCCCGAGACCGTTTTGTGTTGCCCAAGAATATAGTTCTTTAAGTGCGGGTTCCATAATATCTTTGATGGTGGTAAGATACCTACCCGATATCAAAATTACTATGTTGTCTGCATGGGCCACAATTTTAATGCCCTGATTCCTAAGTCTTGTAAGAATTTTATTAACAACTAGGATCCAAAGGAGAGGTGAAATTATCCCTCCTTGTGGCGTGCCTCTTGTAACTGCTTTCTCAACAATAGTATCTCACAGTCGCGAGTTTATGATTCTGCCATCGAGCATGGTATAAATCCAGTCTACCATTGCAGGCTCAACTCCAACCTCTTCCAGAGCAGATTTAATGGACTCCGTCTTTACGTTGTTAAACGCTCCCTCAATGTCCAAAAATGCTGCTAGGGTATGTTCTTTGTGCTCGAAACTTTTCTCAATTTGTGAAACGACCTCATGCAACGCAGTCTCCACCGACTTACCCTTAAGGTAAGCGTGTTGGTAGTTGCATAAAATGTTTGGATTGAGAAGGTCTCTAACATGCAGATCAATAATTCTCTCCAATGTCTTGAGGAGGAACGAAGAGAGACTTATTGGTCTGTAATCTTTTGCTGTCGAGTGTGTCGGTTTCCCAGCTTTTGAAATAAAGGCAACTTTAACTTTTCTCCAGCTGGTAGGGACGTATCTAAGTTAAAAACAACTTTTGAAGATTACCCTAAGCCATGGGGTGATTATCTGTAGAGCATGTTGAAGAAATGCCGGAATGATCTCGTCTGGTCCAGCTGATTTAAAGGGTTTGAACGAGTTTATTGCCCACATAATCTTCTGCTCTGTGATAACCTGATCCAATTCTGGTTCTGATTGTAGAGTTTCTAAGGAGTCTGGTTGTTTATAACCTGAGTCCTCAGGGCTCTTACAGTCAGGAAAATGCGTTTCTATAAAGAGTCCAAGTGTTTCTTGGCTCGAGTTCGACCACGAACCATCGGGA
This sequence comes from Dasysyrphus tricinctus, assembly GCA_963921185.1. NCBI lineage: Eukaryota > Metazoa > Arthropoda > Insecta > Diptera > Syrphidae > Dasysyrphus > Dasysyrphus tricinctus. Next base: position 137,924,289 of record OY992530.1, on the reverse strand, counting down.
TGTTTAATATATCCCGGAATCGTGGGATTATGGGCAAGAACCTTTCGAAGTCTCGCTGCCTCACTTGTATTCTCAATGGATTCACAGTGTCTAGCCCATGAATCCTTTTTGGCCCTTCTTAACTCCTTGGTGTATGAGTTAAGTTCAGCTTTATAAAAGTTCCAGTCTACCTCTAATTTACTCAGTTTGGCTTTATTGAAAAGTTTTCTGACCCCTGTTCTTCGTTTCTTAAGTTCACTGTTCCACCATGGTGGGCTGGTTGGTTTAATGTTACGAGATATAGGGCAGTGTCTTTCGAAGGCCGTTCTCATTTCACTAGTAAGGTTTTGAACAACAGTATCTATGGTTGAGGTTGCCGAAAGCGTTTATTCCTCTGGTGGGTCGATACGATCGTTCAACCATTTTGTGTACTCTGTCCAATTTGTTCTAGTTGGGTTTCTTAAAGGGCTTAATCTCATTTTTATTCCTGTCTAGAGTAAAGAGTATCCTAAAGTGATCTGAGAAAGATTCCTCAGGTGAGACTCTCCAATTCCCTACAGAAATTTTATCGTTATTGCTCATAAGAGTGAGATCTAGAATCTCTTCCCTGTTTTTGTTCCTAAATGTTGGGTGATTACCCTTATTACATAACATAAGGTTTGAACACAGAATGTATTCAAAAATTGACTCACCCCTTTTATTGACATCCTTACCTCCCCATTGAGTGTGGTGGGCGTTGGCATCGCATCCCAACACCAAAGGCGTCCCTCTTGCTGTGGTGTGTCCCACAAGATCGCGGACTGTTTTTGATGGTGGGTTTTCCTCTTCGTACGGCATGTACGTTGACGCCAAGACGAAGTTACCTTCCTTGGACTCAACGCTGATTGCCACGTTGTCCTTGTTGCTGTACCTAGATAAAAAGAAAGCATTAATTGACTTTTTCGCTAGAATACAATTCTTATTTCACCTTCTGACGTGGAGTGGAACAGGTTATAGTTTTTTGACCTCAATCCTTGTACCTGATTCTTACGAATCCATGGTTCTTGGATTAAGGCCACATCCACGGCCTCCTGAAACATGTAGAGCATTAGGTCGTGCGTGGCTGCTTTAGCGTGATGCAAATTAATTTGCACCACCAGCAGCTTTTGACTCCCCTTTGCTAACATGCCTCCTTACCTTTACGGTTCCGAGACCATATCTCAACACGTCTTCGTTGCCTTTAAGAAGAACGAAATTGGCCACGTTCAAACACCGAACTAAAGCGATCTGGATAGCTTTGTGTTGTTGTAATCCCTTGTTAAAAAACAGCTGATAACAGCTGACGCAACAACAACTCAAGTTATCTCAAAATTTTTGGGATAGCTAGATAGCATAGCGAATAAACATTGGAACGCGAGGAATGCGAATACGAAGCCCGATCGATATCCAATACCCTTCATACAGGATTTCTCCAACATATTGCATGGCCGAAAAGTGTTCTCCAAGATAGATTTGCAAAAAGCGTTCCATCAAATACCCGTAGAGCCTTCTGATATCCCTAAGACCGCAATTACGACTCCATTTGGATTAATAGAGTTTCTTTATATGACGAACGGACTCCGCAACGCCGCACAAACTTTCCAGCGCAACATTCACCAAGTTCTTCGCGGACTCGAAGACTTCACGTTTCCATACATTGATGATATTTGCGTCGCATCGTTCACAGAAGCATAGCACGAGAATCATTTGAGGCAGGTGTTGCAGCGATTAAAAGATTTTGGTCTGGCAATCAACCCATCAAATTGTGTTTTTGGCCAATCTGAGCTTGAATTTTTAGGCCATAAAGTCAACGCCGATGGAATTAAACCACTTGTCAGTAAGGTAAAAGTTATTACTGAATTCGTTAAACCTAAAATGGCGAAGGAACTTAAAAGATTACTAGCCATGTTAAACTTTTATAGGCGCTTTTTACCACGAGCAGTCGACAAACAGATGATTCTTCATTACTAACTCATTACCGGAAATTAAAAAAATGACACATCCATCATCAACTGGTCAGCTGAAGCCGAACTTGCATTTGAGCAACGCAAATCTGATTTGGTAGAAACAACGCTGCTTTCACATCCAGTCATCAATGCGGAAATATTTCTCAGCACAGATGCTTCTGACATAGCCATTAGTGCCGCTCTGAACCAAGTCGTCAATAATGTTACATACCCGCTGGGATTTTTCTCTAAAAAGTTGACGGACTCCCAACACAAACAAAGCACATATGACCGAGAGCTTCTGGCTATATACGAAGCTGTTAAGCATTTTCGGCATCAAATTGAGGGCCGCGATTTCTACATACAGACCGATCATAAGCCACTCGTGTTCGCGTTTAGACAAAAATCGGAAAAAGCATCACCTCGGCGCCTCAGGCAGCTTGACTTCATTGCTCAATTTAGCACCGACATAAGATACGTGAAAGGCGAAAACAACTCAGTTGCAGACATGTTGTCCAGAATAACAGAAGTTTCAAGATTCTCTATCGCCGATTCTTTAACCATCGCAGCGGAACAGGCGAAAGATAAAACATTTTTTGAAACGCTTAAAGAAGGTAAATTTCCATCTACATCGTTAATAATCAAGTCTTTTTCCATTCCAGAGAGTCAAGCACTACTCTACTGCGATGTGTCGTCCAACAGAATACGACCTGTTATTCCTCCTACTTTGCGAAGTTCTGTGACTGAACGTCTCCACAGTCTCTCACACCCTGGTAGAAAAGCTACAATCAAAATTATCCAAGAACGCTTCGTTTGGCCCGGGATGCGAAGAGATATCGCAGCAGCTGTAAGAACGTGTATACCGTGTCAAAAAAGTAAGGTGCAGAAGCACAATCAAACACCTTTTGGCTCGTATTCACCACCGCTAGCACGATTTGACCATGTTAACATCGATTTAGTTGGACCTCTAACAACTTCGCAAGGATGTCGATATATCCTTACTTGCATCGACAGGTATTCCAGATGGCCGGAAGCTTTTCCCATTCCAGATATAACAGCTGAAACTGTATCGAAGGCATTCATATCTGGGTGGATATCTCGTTTTGGCATACCTCTACGAGTTACTACAGACTTAGGACGCCAGTTCGAGAGCAATGTTTTTAAGGAAGTAACGCGATTTTACGGCATAAAACACCTTAAAACCACACCTTATCATCCGCAGTGTAATGGTATAATCGAGCGTTGGCATAGATCGCTAAAAGCCGCCATTCGTTGTCACGAAACTCAGGATTGGTGCCGAGTCTTGCCATCCATTCTACTAGGACTCAGATCTACGTTTAAAGAAGACATCAAATCAACACCCGCAGAGATGTTATATGGTGCTTCAATTCGATTGCCTGGTGATTTCTTTGGTGACCACCGCACATTCAAGGACGAAACGGAATTTGTGAAAGATCTTCGGAAGTCTATGTTAAAAGTTCGTCCAACATCAACAGCATGCCACGACAAAGCCAATGTTTTCATCCATCCTAGTTTAAAAAATGCTGATCATGTTTTTATTCGGAATGATGCCGTAAAGTCACTTCTTCAACCTCCATACGATGGACCATACGAGGTCGTAAGCAGACATGACAAGTACTTCAAGGTTAAAATTAAAAATCGAACAACAAAAATATCAGTGGACCGTCTGAAAACCGCTTTCCTGCCTCTTCAACCACCTGCAAGCAACTCTCCTGCTACAACAAACTCAACTGTTAGCTCAAAAGAAGAATCAACATACCTATACAACGCGAAATTTTCAATTAACTTTATAATTAATATTATTGTTAAATATATTTAAGTTAATTTGAGGGGGAGTAATGTGGCGAACCTAGTTTTTCATTATTAAACTAAAAATAATTGAAGTGTACACAAGACTTAGGTAAAGTAAATGCCAGACAGATAGACATTTATATAATTTCAATTTGTCAATCTTCCCTTTCTCTTTTCTTGCCTCGTGTAATACACACCTCTTATAAGTATAACCTAACATACAAAATTTCTAATTTAGGTTAAGAATATTTTACATAATAAAAGTGGAATTTTAGCATTAAGATAAACGTCTAAAAGTATTCTGCTATAATCTCCACAACACTTTTAAATAACTTACGTAGCTCAATTTTTTGTTATTTTTTATTTAATTCTATAGTTAGAAACGTTTTGTATTTAATACTTCTTCTTATATTAATTTTATTACTATTAAGTCGATAAATTTGAATATTGTTCTTATTTGAAAAGCACTTAAATCTACGTTGCCGTCTAGATCGCGCGGCAGTTGCTACAACTATGGTTATAGAATGTAATTTAGATTTCATTCTATCCGTTGCACGAACCCACTCAATTCAACGGGTAAATCATCTCATTTCAACCACCAATCAAATTGATTCGCATTATCATCAGGCAATTGAATACAAAAAAAAAACAATTAATTACATTTCTTAACATAATTAATAATAGAGTTAAGAAATAGAACGAAAGCTATAAGTGCCATCTATCATTTCATAATTTAAACAAAACATTCGAAGATTGGCCATAATTCATTTTCGGGCAGTGCGAAAAGAGTACAAACACAAATCCCAAACATGAGACAAATATACAGGCGAGCAAAGAAATTGCAAAAAAAGGGTTGAGGTCAGAATCCCGAAAACCGAAATCCCGAAAACCCAAAATCCCGAAAATCCAAAATCCCGAAAACCCAAAATCCCGAAAATCCACAATCCCGAAAACCCAGAATCCCGAAAACCCAAAATCCCGAAAACCCAGAATCCCGAAAATCCAGAATCCCGAAAACCCAAAATCCCGAAAACCCAAAATCCCGAAAACCCAGGATCCCGAAATTCCGAAATTGAAATCCCGAAAAATTATATAAAATGAAAAATTTGCGCAAATTTTTCATTTTATCTAATTTTTCGGGATTTCAATTTTAGGAAAAGTATTTCTAGATTTTTGATGTACATAATTTCTGTTCTATCTTACCTGTATGGGAAAGGCAAAAACTGTGTTAACATTTTCATCTGAAAAATAATTAGCTTTGAAGAACTAAGTAAAACATAACGAGATAACGAAGAACACGAAAATAAATCAGAACTTTAATGACGTTTCCTAAATATGTTCATAGATTTTCCACATACCTAAAAATGTTTGTTAAATGAAGATGGCATGCACTTCCTTCGAAATTAAGTACTTCTTTACTTTGTTTGTTTAATAAAACCATTTTAATGATATGATCAATTAAAACTAATCTTTTATAAAAAAAGTTAGTGTACGAAAGTTTTAGGAATGTGCCTGAGTCAGAAAACAAGCAAAATACGATAAAAGTTAAAAGCATTTTTTTAAATTCAGAATATTAAATACAAAACAACATGCTGAAGCTGAAGTTAAAATTCAGATTTGTAACTGTTTTTAATTTGTTAAAACTATTTGATTTAGATTCAATAAGGCCAGATCCACACTATTTTGCTGATAACGATACGCTATCGCTACAACAAAATATTTGTACATAAGAAAAACTGAAAGGAGCGAAAGCGTATCAGGTATCGATGATGTGAATGTGTAGGTACTCATTGTGTCCTGTTTTAAAATACTTTATCATGTATCGCTATCGATATCAGAACTTTAATGTGAATTTGGCCTAAAACTTTGTCAATATAGTAACAGTAATGGCTGTAACCTTTTCTTTTTTAAGTATAGTTTCGGGATTTTGGCCTTTCTGGATTGTGGGTTTTCGGGATTTTAGGTTTTCGGGATTTTGGGTTATCGGGATTCTGGGTTTTCGGGATTCTGGGTTTTCGGTATTCTGGGTTTTCGGGATTTTGGGTTTTCGGGATTCTGGGTTTTCGGGATTTTTGATTTTCGGGATTTTGGGTTTTCTGGATTCAGAATTTCGGGATTGTGTCCGTCTCCCCAAAAAAAAACATAATCAAAACAAACTCCAACATAACATGGCCGTGAAGAAGGTAAGAAATGCACACAAAAACAATTAACATTATTATCAATGTAATTGAGGTGCAACAAAAAAAGGTAATCGGTAAATAAACACAATCGGATAAGCAGAAACAAAATAAAGAAAAAGAAAATGAAGTTGATGTAATCTTTATAAATAAATCTTTACTTTCAGATAAAGAACAACAAAAAAAAACTTCCCATAGCCCAGTTACGCATGCTATCCATTATGGTGAAGTTAAACAACAACCAACAAAAATAGCAACATTGCAAGTAGGTAGGTATGGATTTTATTATTTCAAAATATTACCTAATTGTTATCAATTACGTAACTATATAATTATATTTCAACCCTCTTTCTGTTAATTTGTAGTGACAGCAGCCAAAGCTGAGCATCGAAATGCATCCATCCAGAAAAGGAATTTGGAACTCAAGCAGGTAGGTATTCGTCGTATAGGTAGATAGAAATAAAACAAAACAATTAATCTTTTCTTTTTCTAATCTTCCTACAGGTGTCCACAACAAACTTTTATGAGCGCTCATAAATATTCACTTTTATTGCTTGGTAAATAGGTTTATGAAGCTCTTAAGTTATGAGCGTTCGGTGAATACCGCCCTAAGAGGATGAGAAGAGATAACTTTGAATCTTTTTTTTTTAAATTCAAAATCTAATTTTTCCAGAATTTTGGTATGCAGTTTTATTTATATTCTAACAAAGCTTTTGTGCAAACATTTTTATTGAAATCCGATGAGTGGTAAATGAGAAAACCGAAAATAAAAAAAAACGCTATATGGCAGGTAACGTTAATAAATGTTTTCGGTATTTTTTTTTTCTTACCAGAAGGTTCACCATATCTACAATCATAATAAATGGCTCGATCGATTTTCTGCAAACTTGGTACATAGTGGTTTTTGGTGATTACGCCCACACATTTTTTTCATTTTTTTTTAGAACCAAAAATAACGGTACCTGCCATACAATTTTATTAAAAATTTAACATAATCGTATTTTTCTCAAAAACGACTCGACAACTTTTCTTTAAAAAAATCTAATAAAATAATTTTAGTAAAAGCTTTCTATGGGTGGAAAACCATTTTTCAAAAATGGTTATTAATGGTACCTCCCAAAGAACCATTTTTTTAATTTTTTGATTTTCTTCAAAACCGATTTCAATTATTTTTTGCACAGAAGCTTCCAAAAAATTTTAATAGTTTTGTGTACCAAAATTTTTGAAAAAATATTTTTTGGATCTTTAAAAAATATATAAAAAATTTTATTTGGAAAATCTAATATGTATTTCGAAAACGACATGATCGATTTTCTTGAAACTCGATATTTAAAAGTTTTTTAGTGCTCTCTAAAATATTTTTATAAGAAATTTTACATTTATGAAAAAATAACGCTACCTTCCATAGAAAAGTCAAAAAACCGCAATGGAAAATATTTGTTTGCTCAAAAATTACTCCTACGATTTTGATTAAACTTTTTTCATACACTAAAATTAGTACGATATACTACAAAAAATTATAAAATTTTTTACTTAGCAACTTTGAATTTCTCGTTATTGGCTAAACGGATTAAGATAAGATTAAATAATATTGCATATCAAAATTTTCAAAAAAAAGTTTTTGGATATAAAAAAAAATTTTTTTTTGAAAATTCGATATCTCAAAAACGGGTTGGCAATTCTTTTTCAAATTTTATTTTTACATACACATAAATACATAATTTGGATTTACATACCAAAATTTGTTCATAAATATGTTTTTAGAATTTTATATATAAGAATTTATTTTTTTTTAAAAGCCGATCCAACGATTTTAATTTTGTTTCCCATAGAATCATATTAAACTCTCTAATCTAAAGAGTTGTTTTAGCCAATTTAAACGTCGTATTTCATGCTTCTCTACATTTTTCTCTCATAATTTCTATGTTTTTAAATACAATTTTCCTAAGCCCGCAGTGTCTTGAACATAAGAGCAAGTACGTGCGACCGAGTCGTGCATTTAATTTTTTATCAAAATCGTTGAAGCCGTTTTTGAGATAAATTAGCTTTTCTTTAATGGTTGTATGGCAAGTACCGTTATTTTTGGAGCTAAAAAAAATTCAATTTCCCCTATGGAGAGTTACAAAAACAGCTTTGTTATAACCTTAAGTTGTAAAGTGTAAAGCCTAGTATGCAGATCGAGCAAAGACAAATTTTATCTCTACATTTTTTTTCTCGAGACAAATTCTGAAGGCGTAGAGATAAAAACAAAAGTCAAATGAGAACAGTAGCGTAGTTATAAATTTGAAAAATTATAAAATTTCCTTCAACTAACATAAATTTGAAACTTTTTCATGTACAGAAATCATATTCCTTCAAAGCATTTACAGAGCAAGAAAAATTGAACGCATGCGCTTGATGGTGAACAATATAATGTGGATGGATGAAAATACCTTTAAAAGATCTGAAATTTTCAGCTTTTACTTCTCTGGAAAAAGTCGATTTTAGGGCAATTTGATTACATTTGGATCAAAATACACTTTCTCCGTCAAAATATAGTTTGTCTCCCAAATAAATATATTGAAGGATTGTCTCCTGTCAAAATATATTGAAGGATTGCCACGATGTCAATGGATTAAAAAACCACTATAAATTCTGAAATTTTTGAAGGTTTTTTACTTCTCCGGGAAAAAGTGGATAAGGGCACTTTTTTGACATTTGGATCAAATTAACTTTTTCCGTCAAAATAATTTGTTCTTCATCTTTCAAGCTATCAACTGTCAAATTCCATTGATGTCGATGGATTAAAAAAACCATGTCAAAATCAGAAATGTTCACATTTTTCCACTGCTCCCAAGATCCAATTGAAATTGCCAATTCGTTTTGCGAGGAATGAGAGGAATGAGAGTAGTTGTTCCAGAACCTCTTCGTAAACGTTTTTCCAACGAGATGCATGCATCTCATTTCGGAGCAACTAGGATGAAGTCATTAGCGAGAAGTTACTGTTGGTGGGAGAGAATCGATCAAGACATAGAGAATTTGGTAAAGAACTTCTCGGACTGTCAGCGAATTAGAAGCAATCCGATCGAAGCTCCATTGCACTGCTGGGAAACACCTACAGCACCATTTCAAAGAGTACATATCGATTTTGCAAGACCATTCTTGGGTAAACTTTTCTTCATTTTAGTAGATGCTTACTCTAAGTGGCCAGAAGTCTATATAATTCCAAACATGACAACGGATACATACAACTATTAGTACTGGTAAAGAAATATTTAGTCGTTTCTGTATACCAACGGTGTTGGTGAGTGATCACGGAGTTCAATTTACAAATTAAAAATTCAAAGATTTTCTGAAGATGAATGGAATTGTACACAAAATGGGAGCTCCTTACCACCCTGCAACAAATGGCCAAGCCGAGCGGTATGTCCAGACAATAAAACAAAAACTTAAAACTTTGAAACCGGACATGGCAGATATTAATACCGAACTGTGCAGAATTCTTCTAGACTATAGGAAGATGGTTCATCCTTCAACTGGGAAGTCTCCTTCAATGTTAATTTTTGGACGTGAAATCAGATCAAGAATAGATTGTATGATACCGTCTGGATGTCTCACCTCTAACAATGGTAAAACTGTAAGAACATTGGAAGAGAACGACCGCGTTGCTGTACGCGAATACTTCGAACGCTCAGTCAAATGGAAATTCGGACGAATTGAAAAAAAATTAGGAGTACTTCACTATTTGGTAAGATTAGATGATCAAAGGGCACGGTAGTGCCCAGCCAAGTTCGCGGCACTACACCCTTTTTACAGGAACAAACTCAGGCGATTTTCAACCCCCCTCTAACTTCAGTACCAATAAAGTCAGAAACTTCAAATTCGGAGTATTTGCTGAACTGATCAAACACAGGTGGCTCACCAAATTTCAATTCTTTAGCATTAGTAGTTCCCAAGATATAGGACTTCAAAAATCGCAAAAACCGTAACTGACTGACTCACTGACTCACTGACTCACTGACTGACTGACTCACTGACAGATCATCAAAATTATGGAGCACTTCCCGACATCGTAGAAACTTGAAATTTCGCACAACGGTAGGCCTTATGGTACACACAAAGGAAAAAATCGAAAATCTGCAATTTTTTATTCAGGGGGCTTGGCATCCACCCACTTTCTTAAATATTCTATAAATTATATGGAGCCTTTCCGATTTTTGTAGAACAATGAAAATTGGTAAGTCGGTAGGGTTTGAGGTACTTAGAAAGAAAAAAAATTGAAAAATTGGAATTTTCCATTCAGGGGGCGTGGCATCCACCCACATTCTTAAAAATTCTTATAAATTATATGGAGCACTTCTGATTGTTGTAGAACGATGAAAATTAGTAGGTTGGTAGGCTTCGAAGTACTTAGAAGAAAAAAATCAAATCGAAAATTTGGAGTTGTCCATTCAAGGGGGGGGGGGGGGGGGTGTGCCATCCCATCCACCCACTTTATCAGAATTGCTATTATTTGTATGGAGCACTTTCGGTTGTCGTAGAATTATGAAACTTTGTAGAGCGGTAGGGCTTGACTTTCACCTGGCAAAATAAATCTTTGCAAAAAGGAGTGAAATCACAACAAAAACATAAATGTTAAAAAAGGAGCCAAGTTCTTATGTGTACAAGAAACCTGTGCGTAAAAAGTTAGCCAAAAAAGTAATGAGATCTAAAATATATGCCAAGTTTTAAGTTCGTGAAGTTTAATATCAAATGTCTTAAGTAGAGTAATATCGAAACAATTCCAAATCATGACAGAAATTTGGTATTTAATGATTACTGATTAAAATTTGGTGGATTTACTTGGCAAGTTTTCTCTTAAATACTTACTTAATCACAAATTTAAAATGTATGAAAACTTGATCAGTGAACCCACAAAATTTTAATCAGTAATCATTAATTACCAAATTTCTGTCATGATTTGGAATTGTTTCGATATTACTCTACTTAAGACATTTGATATTAAACTTCACGAACTTAAAACTTGGCATATATTTTAGATCTCATTACTTTTTTGGCTAACTTTTTACGCACAGGTTTCTTGTACACATAAGAACTTGGCTCCTTTTTTAACATTTATGTTTTTGTTGTGATAATCGTATCTGGAAACGTTACAACATCAACAAACAATGGATTTTACCCGAAATGATATTCAACCTGAACCTGATATTGAACAACATGATAATAGCAATGGTCAGAATACACTTACAAATACTGAAGACTTGAATTTGCCAATAGATAATTTGCCAATAAATAATTTGCCAATAAATAATATGCCAATAATTAAAAAAGAGAACACAAACTATCAAAATTGTAACAATGGTGGTATCACAAAATGATGATTCCAATTGTACTAAAACTGAAAATAAATTTCAAAATATAAGAAGATCCTTTGTATATGAAAAAGTTTCAAGTCAATTAAAAAAAAAGCAAAAACAAAACATACCCTCAATAAGAAAATATAGCAACGACCTACACACGTTTGTCTTTTCACACTCACATACAAGAAAATCTCTGCAAATCATAATTTTTCTACTCGTTGCTACGAACTAGACACAAACGACGGGTGACGACGACGCAAGCAGAAGTGACACGATCAACTCGTTCACCACTTCATATAATTTCTTTGCTTCTCTGCCTGCAAACAAAATACATTCCTAAATAAACCAACACAAATATTCTTCTATTCAAAGAGGAGACGACAATTTTTTTCTTATTTTCTTCACGTTTTTCTATTCTTTGACATTTTAAAAACAGCTGATTTGCTTATCTCTCTTACTCCCTTTATTTCTTATGAGCATGAAAATAATACTTTCCTCTTGCTCTTACTACTTGTCTTCGATTCTTTATGTATCCCGCATCCACAATTCTCCACGCAATCGAATGCGGTCGAATGTGGCGCCCCCACAGGGTCCACGTTCAACTAAAAAAAAATTTTCATGAGAATACTATGGTTTTCATATACAAACGAAGATCTAATCGTACTATAAAAGTACCAGATCGATTAAATTTGTAAAAGTCAAAGTTTGCCTTTATATTAAAATTACAAAATCATTATAATTACTTGTTTATTTTGACTTAAAAGTAAAATAATAATTTTGTATTTTTTTTAAGGGGCGAAGAATTGTTATAACCTTAAGTTGTAAAGTGTAAACACTTATTTGAACCTTAAGTTGTAAAGTGTGAAACACTTATTTGAACACGCCCAATAGTTTTATAAAATATGATTGTGAACTATGCTTTTATGCTCGTTGAATAAAATACTCGCAAAAAGGATTTTAACAAGAGCAGTCGTGTTTTTAATAAAAGAACTACCATTTAACTACGGTCACAACAGCCGCGTTTTATTAGCTGCGTTTTATTATCTCTGGGTCTGGGTCGAGGTTATCTTTTAACATGTATTACAAAAACAACATGGGATCTAGGTTTCTATCGAGGTTAATTTCAATAACCCAGATAGAGATTTTCACTCTGGCCGGCAGAGGGCTATTTACCATTGTGAATGGATGTCAGCGATTTGTCAGCAGTATTAGGAATAGAGAGGAAAAGAGACAAGTGCTTACATGAAAAACAAATACACATAAGAAAAAAAGAGACTGATATACAGCACTGCTTTTGCAATAACCCACATCGTTTTATTTTCACGAGGTGAACCATATGGGTTATGAGCGATAATAAAACGCGGCTATTATCACTCATAACCCATATGGTTCACCTCGTGAAAATAAAACGATGTGGGTTAGTGCAAAAGCAGTGCTGTATAACAGTCTCTTTTTTTCTTATGTTTATTTGTTTTTCATGTAAGCACTTGTCTCTTTTCCTCTCTATTCCTTATACTGCTGACAAATCGCTGACATCCATTCACAATGGTAAATACCCCTCTGCCGGCCAGATTGAAAACCTCTATCTGGGTTATTGAAATTAACCTCGATAGAAACCTAGATCCCATGTTGTTTTTGTAATACATGTTAAAAGATAACCTCGACCCAGACCCAGAGATAATAAAACGCAGCTAACAAGCTTAAGTTCAAAATTTGAAGAAAATCGCATCATTGGTTTAGGCCAGCCATACTCAACCTTTTTTTCACAAGGGCCAAAAAAACGTTTTAGCTATATTGCCTCGGGCCACAACATAAATTATTTTTTGGACTTTAGGTGTTAAGTAATTTATATTGAATGGTTCATTAATTTGAACACATATAAAAATTTATTTGATTTCTGAAATTTGGAACACTTTTTCAAGATCTCCCAAAGGTATGTAGATCCAAGATGTAAATTTTTCAATCCAGCGTCGACTTTCTGACTTTTTCTTCTGTCAGGAACATTATCTATTTTTTGAAGGAGAATGGGGAAAATTTATATTGTGGGCACTCATTTCACAGTCTTATTGTTTTTTTTATTTTGTGTCTTCACTTTTGAAAGCAAAACCGGTGAAACTTCTCAAAATTAGGTACTTACAATTTGAGTTTCAACTGCAAAATCTGTGTCTTTCACACGTTAGCAAAATATTTGCTTTTGTCATAGCGTTTTCGTTAGGGAATCCGGAAGTACCCTCCGAAGCTCTCCGATCCCGATTCCAGAATGCCAAACCAAAAGTTGCAACCCTTTTCTTGATTCTGAAGTTTGGGTTTGGTTGCATTTGTGCACTTAGTTGTTGCATTTGGATTTGGGTGATGAAACGTTCACACAGCTGTTCTCTGAATATTGATATTCCTCAATAACAGCAGCGAATTGCTGTGTTCCTTGCCGAGTTTCAGACCTGGTCCACACTAAATCTGGCGGTCTGAAACTGTTTGCGACTAACTAAGGAACAGGTAAAATGTCTCCACCTTGGGTTTGTATTTTGAGTTAACTCCGTATCTACAGCAAGGTATGAAGATGACAATAATAGAGAGGATGGAATGTTTGCTTTTGACTCCAAATTTAAGTATAAGTGAAAATGACATAACTCCAAAATTAAATTACAAATAACATTGACAATTTTGATGTTTCAATTGTGCGCATGCATGCGTGCTTCTGGTTGTGATTCTTTCTTCAAACCCAGAATCTTCAGAAGAAGAACTGTCATTTAGTGCCAAATGAACTTTTTCAGAAGCATTTGAAATGTTTCCGGACGCTACAGGAGGACCAAACGAAAACACTATCAGACATTCGTGAAAACGAAAAGACAAAGTGACATTTCGTTCGTCGATTGAGCTATTTCCACTTGTCTTTCACTGACAACACTCTTTATTTTATATTTCGGGTACTGTTTCATTTTGTAAAAGAAGTGAGGAAATCAGAAAATATCATCCAAAATGTTCAGTCTTTTTTTAGGTGTTATGTATTTCCAAATCGATTTAGGAACTCTTTCCAAACGAATGTAAATTTTGATTTATGGTATTCAGTTTTTCTATAAATTCGAAATGTATGCAAGTATGCCAAGTGGGCCACTTAGAACAGCTCGACGGGCCACATGCGGCCCGCGGGCCACAGGTTGAGTATAGCTGGTTTAGGCTGTAGATCTAAATACAAACAGACAGACAGTAAGAATTGTGGCACCCACTTTTTTCGTGTTCTCATGTTTGTTTGGCTTAATCTCAAAAATGTTGTCTTGCACGAATTCAAAACTTGCCCTATAGTACCTATATTGCAAGTAAAAAGAGTTGCCACACGTGAAGCTGGTATGAACACAGTCAAAAATAGATACATAAATGATAAGTACAGTATATGGGTGCTATAAATTTTATTTTATAAATTATTTAAGTTTATTATGTAAAATTTAAGCATTTTTCATATGTTTTAAAGTTTAAGTTTTACTTTTCATTGCTTATTCTGTTGCATAACATTGAATACACACACAAGTCTCTCATTTTGAGGTCTGTAAAAAATACTAACACAGTAAAAATAGGTACATGTATACATTTTTTCTACCAGAATAATTCATCCCGTGTGCGCTTGGAGTATGGTATGAAACCGATTTTCCACCCGAAATAAAATAATCATCTCGTGTGCGCTGGCCCATTGTGATTAGTTATATTTGTATTTTATATGTAATAAAGTTCACCCTGAAGTAGACAGCAACCCCTGTCGAAACGTCGGGAAAAGTATATGTAACAAATCTTGTTTTATTGCTAGAATTATTGTGACGAAAAAAGGTGACGGAAAATATATTTTCCACGTAAATGTATGTACATTTATTGAAAATCTGCAGAAATAAGAAAAACTATCAAATGTTTTAACAAAAAAAAAATTAAATGAACGATAAAGATATTTTTTCTATTTGGTTTGTTTTCTTTTTTTTGTTCTTAAATTTTTCATTTGAGGATTTCAAGGTGTCCTCTTTTTCATCTGGTCACCCTAGATTTGAAAGATGGAATACAAAATAAGGTGCATTCAGTGCAATTATGGGGCCTGCACACACGGGATGATTTCTGCAGAAAACAGAGTTTATAAAAGAGGGAAGTGAAATGCGTGGTATGAAATGACCTAAAATCTTCTACCTTGTTTTGAGTGGAAGAAGGAAGTAGAAAATTAATACACAAAATAAAATACTAACTAATTGAAAAGAGGTACATATAGATTTTTTCTACGAGAGTAATTCATGTTTGATCATTTTAACGCAAAAAAAAACCACCTTGGCAACCTGAGTTGTATGGTTTTAAAATATTTTGAAAGCTTGTTCCGATTCTATCAATCAATGTTGTCAATAATAGCTGTATTTTATTTCCCCCAAAATCTGATCTGGATTGGATTTGCATACGAAAATACAAGTAGGTATTACAAAAACAACACAAAATCCAACTTTGATTTTGGATTTCGATTTACATTCTGACCAAACTCCCTTTCCCAGCGGCTCCATTGGCAATATTTGAGATTTTGAGGCAATAAATTACCTCATCATTGCTATTCCTCGCGTTCCTATTTTTATTCGCTATGTTATCTAGTAATCCCAAAAATTTCGAGATAACTTGAGTTGCTGTTGGGTCAGTGAATGGAGCAGATAGCTGAGCGCAGCCGACTTCACTCTTTTTCTCACTAATTTCAAGTGGCCGCGTTCGACACATCAATTTCAGTTCACATTGGAAATTTTTCGAGTTTTTGATTGGCCAGCTGTCTGATGAAAATTAATACATTCAAACTCAAACGTCAAAACAAACTGCAGTGCAACTTCGTATTTTTTGTTCATCCCATTCGAATTAATTGTGCACTCGAAAACACTGAATTGGCAAGAGTACGATAACTTAGGCTCCAAGAAATAATAACGGTTTTTTGTAGAACAGTTCAATACAAGCATTTTTTTCTATGGGAGGGGGGATCTATCTCACCCCGTTTGGGTGGGAGGGGCAATTTCATAAAAACAGTACCAAAAATGTAAAAAAATATTAAAAAATAACGGTAATACTTACAACAAAGTATGATATCTTTATTTAAAGCCAATACTTTGTTCTATTAGCCAGTTTTTGAATCAAGTGAAATCTATGTATGGTTTTTGAAAAAATGAATTTTTAACTCAAAATTTGCGAGAAAAAAGCATAAAAAAAGGTTTAAAGTGTAATTTATTAAAACTGTAAAATTATATATAATTTTTTTTCTGAAATTCGTTGCTCTAATTAATTCTTAATCAAAAACTGAAAACTAGATGATTCTATGTCTTCTAGTTTTTGAAAAAATCGATAATCATTGCTATTCCTCGCGTTCCTATTTTTATTCGCTATGTTATCTAGTAATCCCAAAAATTTCGAGATAACTTGAGTTGCTGTTGGGTCAGTGAATGGAGCAGATAGCTGAGCGCAGCCGACTTCACTCTTTTTCTCACTAATTTCAAGTGGCCGCGTTCGACACATCGATTTCAGTTCACATTGGAAATTTTTCGAGTTTTTGATTGGCCAGCTGTCTGATGAAAATTAATACATTCAAACTCAAACGTCAAAACAAACTGCAGTGCAACTTCGTATTTTTTGTTCATCCCATTCGAATTAATTGTGCACTCGAAAACACTGAATTGGCAAGAGTACGATAACTTAGGCGCCAAGAAATAATAACGGTTTTTTGTAGAACAGTTCAATACAAGCATTTTTTTCTATGGGAGGGGGATCTATCTCACCCCGTTTGGGTGGGAGGGGCAATTTCATAAAAACAGTACCAAAAATGTAAAAAAATATTAAAAAATAACGGTAATACTTACAACAAGTGAAATCTATGTATGGTTTTTGAAAAAATGAATTTTTAACTCAAAATTTGCGAGAAAAAAGCATAAAAAAAGGTTTAAAGTGTAATTTATTAAAACTGTAAAATTATATATAATTTTT
The DNA here is from genome assembly GCA_963921185.1 of Dasysyrphus tricinctus. NCBI lineage: Eukaryota > Metazoa > Arthropoda > Insecta > Diptera > Syrphidae > Dasysyrphus > Dasysyrphus tricinctus. The sequence continues at coordinate 137,907,048 of OY992530.1, read as the reverse complement.
TTTTCTGAAATTCGTTGCTCTAATTAATTCTTAATCAAAAACTGAAAACTAGATGATTCTATGTCTTCTAGTTTTTGAAAAAATCGATAATTACTATAACTACTTTTGTATGGGATGTTTGTTTTTTGCTTGCTTACGTATTACGGCTGGCGTATAAACAGTGAGGTATGCAACCCCCCTGCTTGGGCACATTATAGGATTTGGGGTAGGTGCGAGGTTGTGTGTATACAAGGTTTCTTTTGCATTTAAAGAATCTGGATTAAGCAAATATATACAAAGCAGTTGAAATGTTCAAAGTATGCATACCCACTTAGATCATAAAAAAAACGAGCAAACATTCGAGTTTTGTACGGTAGTAGTTTTAGTAATTTTCAATTTTCTCAAAAACTAGAAGACATAGAATCATCTAGTTTTCAGTTTTTGATTCAAAATTAATTAGAACAACGAATTTCAGAAAAAAAAATGATATATATATACAGTTTTGAGAAATTACACTTTAAACCTATTTTGTATGCTTTTTTCTCGCAAATTTTGAGTTTAAAATTCATTTTTTCAAAAACCATGCATAGATTTCACTTGATTTAAAAATTAGCAAATAGAACGGAGTATTGGCTTTAAAAAAAAGTATAAAACTTACCTGTAAGTATTACCGTTATTTTTGTATAATTTTTTTATTCTTTAAGTACTTTTTTTTATGAAAATGGCCCTACTGACCAAACGGGGGGAGATAGACCCCCTCTCCCATAGAAAAAATTCTTGTATTGAACTGTTCTACTAAAAACCATTATCATTTCTTGGCGCCTAAGTTATCGTACTCTCCCCACTGAATTTAATTAAATTTAATAAACAAATTAAGAAAAACAAAAAGAAAAATTATTAAGGGTATTCATGAAACATCGTAAAGCTGTCGTAAACGTTGTAAACTTTTAAATACCGTAAATATGTCAAATTTTGTATGGAAAATTAGACAGATTTACGAAGTTTAAAACTTTACTACGATTACGTCGACTTTACGCTGTTGCATGAATATCCTTATTATTTGTAAGTAACTCGTCGTAATCATCGTAAAGTTGTAAACTTCGTAAATCTGTCAAATTTCCTATACAAATTGTGACAGAATTACAAAGTTTTAAAGTTTACAATGTTTACGACGACTTTACGCTGTTGAATGAATACCCTTATTATTGTTTTTAATTTTACTTTTTGTGTGCCAGCAAAAAGTCTCTATTTAATGATTCACTAACACAGATACAAAACTTCAGAATTGAGTAGAAGTAACAAGTACTGTTCCATTGGATTCAGAATGAATAGCCGCGTTTTATTATCGCTCATAACCCATATGGTTCACCTCGTGAAAATAAAACGATGTGGGTTAGTGCAAAAGCAGTGCTGTATATCAGTCTCTTTTTTTCTTATGTTTATTTGTTTTTCATGTAAGCACTTGTCTCTTTTCCTCTCTATTCCTTATACTGCTGACAAATCGCTGACATCCATTCACAATGGTAAATAGCCCTCTGCCGGCCAGAGTGAAAACCTCTATCTGGGTTATTGAAATTAACCTCGATAGAAACCTAGATCCCATGTTGTTTTTGTAATACATGCTAAAAGATAACCTCGACCCAGACCCAGAGATAATAAAACGCAGCTAGTGTCTTCTTGAGTGAAACCAATGGAAAACGACATTAATTTTGGTAAGTTGAACGCATCGCAATCGTATGACAGTTCAGAGCTCAGTTGTGTTTCAAAATAATATCGGAGAGCTCCGATCATACTCTGCTCAGAGCTAACTCCGATAGCTCGGGCTCTACTCCATGCTCTGCTTAGAGCTAAAAAAGAAAAACGCCAAATGGCAATGGCAATATTGCCTAGAAGATGAGAGGCAATTATTGATTTCCATCATCAAGGCAATAAATTGAGAAAAAATGGGGTTCCCCGTAATTATGAATGGCTTCTTTATTGATTTTTTCAATTAAATCTATGAATAAATATGAGTACGCACATGACAAAATATAGTGATTTAAATTTAATTTTATCAAGAACTGGGGATTTGAACAGTATTTGACGGCATTTGCAGTCAAATATTTCTATACACACATTTTATAATTGAAATTGCCTGGCAATGAAAATGCCCACCCAAGCAATAAATTGCCATTCCTATTCCAATTGCAATTGCTCAAAAATTGCTTAATGGAGCCACAGCGTTAGCATTTTCTTGCAAAAATTTGTTTTTTCTCTGACGTATAGATGGCTTTTTTTTGTTTTGAAAATAAAGAATAGAGTAAAGAAAAAATACAGAAGCAAAAGGATAAACAGAGATAGGTATATAACACTCATTATACACCACAGTACACAAATTTATACTGCGCAGGTTGTTAGTCGAAAATAAAAAATGGCTGTGAGCGTGAGGAAGAAAACACACGTAAAAACAACAACAAATTAAAATTGAAATTGTCAGAAATAAAAATGGCTGCGAGCGTGATGACTTAAATACACGTAAAAACAACAACAAATACTGACATTTGACACAAATTTTGATATGCGCAGAAGAAACAAAAATCAAAACTGTAATGATATTTGGGCTTATTCGGCGTGATCTTTTATTCTGCTATTCTGTTATTCTGCTATGAATTTCTATACAAAAGTTTAAGCTGTCAAAAATACTTTAATGAAATATGATTTTGGTATTCGGCATGCTTCATCTGTTATTAAATCTGCTAAGAAATCTGTTATGAACTGCCAAACTTTCGAACTCATAACAGAATCTTTTACAAATAGCATTTTTGGTATTCAGCATGCTAAAATCTGTTATTAAATCTGCTATAAATCATAAAAGAATAAAAGACAAACTTTTGTGACTTTTATCATAAAAGAATTCAACAGTACGCAGGAAAATGAAGTAAAAATGGAAAATTTATCATTTATTTCGTCAAATAAATGTTTTTAAAAGGTGAGGAATGTAAGAAAATATATTAAAGTACGTACCTATGTATGTATGTACATACATATTTAATAAAACAAATAAGAACATTGAAACAAATTTATTTTTGTTTATGAAAGCACTGCACACTTAATAGAACCAAAATAAAAAAGTAATCCCTTTGATGTTCCTGGCTTACACCTGATACAGCGTCTCAAGTTGGATAAATTTTAGGAAATAATTCTAATAAGGAAAATGCAACAATTCACACGAGCAACAAATATGATAATGATTTCAAATACACACATGTTTTCTTAAAAAAATTAATGCAAACAAAGTTGGTAAATCATTTTTCTATTTTTCAGATAGATCATTTTATTTATAAATTGAAACAAATATATTGTAATATTTTCTCAGGTTCGTTAAGCCCGTATGACACTACATTTTTCTCTCATTTTAAATAAACTGAAAATGAAATTGAAGCGGAACGTTCAATTTCTTATTCAAACTTTGATAGGTGTGAGTGGGTACGCACTATATCCATAAATGTAAAAATGTCACAAAAAATCTATAAAAAATGTGATTTTCAAATTAAATTTGTCAGGTTCTGGCAGCTTTTCTTGATATTTCAGAATTAAAAATGAAAAATTATTTCAAGGTACACTCAGTTACAAAAGTAGATATACACTGGACCCTAGAGAACACTAAGTTTTGATGTAAATTTTCTTTTGGGACACATTGTAAATGTGAAATTTAATTTAGAGAAATGCTATCCCTTTCTTAAAAACACTTTTTATCCTGTTTTTGCTCTGCTGACACTTTAATAGATTAAATGAGAAATACAATGAAGAAAAAATGTAGTGTCATACGGGCTTTAATAAAACTTATTTACTTTATTCAAAACGTCCACTTATTTATTTCGCAAAATAAAACACTTTACTTTTCTTACTACAAACAAAACGATTTATTATTCACCACTGAATTAATTCACAAACTTTACTTTTCACTTTTATTACAACCAACTTTATTCATTCACGATTAAAAACAAACTGTTTCGCTACCGTTCAAACATGTGCCTTTTATACTTGTTTTCCAAACTCTGGAAATAAGGAGAACGTTCTAGTCTCTGTTTCCAGAGCTTTCCATAGGGGAAATTTCCCAATAATTTCCCTTCCAAAAGCTTTTATTTGACAGCTGGTAAGTCAGCTATAATCCGGCAGATGACGCTTCCTTCGTTTGAGAGTTGCTATAATTATTGCTAATAAGGGTATGTTTGCACTGCGACCGTAAGCTTTATTGTGTCCGTTTGTTTGCATTTCGGAGTCGTTATAGTTCAAATATGGAAAGTTATTACACTGCCCCCCTCTTAGGATTGATTGTCCCGAGCAAATCCATCACTTCCATCACCATTATAATGATGCAAACGGTCGCTGTGAACTACTTTTAGTTTGCCTCTTAATCCTCTCTGAATGCGGTAGACGACATCGTTTATTCGTGTTACAACAGTATAAGGGCCTTTCCAATTTTGTTGAAGCTTCGGTGAGAGTCCCTTCCGACAGTGGGAATTATGAAACCACACAAGGTCTACCACTTGGAATCCTGTCGTTTTGGCTTTTGCGTCGTATCTTGTTTTCATCCGATCACTCGACAGCTTTATATTTGCCCTCGTCCTTTCGTGAATGTCAACTAGCTTTTCTTTGAGGTTGTCCACGTAGTCATCTATTCCTTGTGGCTCACTTGTATAACATCCAAATTTGATTTCGCTTGGTAGTCGTATTGAGCTCCCGAGCATCAGGATTTCTGATGGTGTATGTCCTGTTGAGCTATGTACCGCACTTCGATAGGCCATCAAGAATAATGGAATATGCCGATCCCAGTCTCGTTGGTTGTCGCTTACAACTTTGGAAAGGTGTTCTTTAAGGGTCCGGTTGAATCGTTCAAACATCGCATCAGATTGTGGGTGAAGCGGTGTTGTCCTCGTCTTCTTAATGCCAAGGAGTGTACAAACCTCCTGAAAGATCTTGGACTCGAAGTTCCTCCCTTGATCTAAATGGAGCTAAATAGGTACACCAAACCTGCTTACCCAGTTGAAAACAATCTGATCCGCAACTGTTTTGGTTTCCTGGTTTGGGATGGCAAATGCCTCAGGCCACTTGCTGGAGTAGTCCATTACTACCAGGATGTATCGGTTTCCGTTCTCGGTTTCTGGAAAAGGGCATGCAACGTCTATTGCAATCCTCTCAAAAGGCGTTCCCACATTATACTGCTGCATTCTACTCCGGACTTTTCTGCCTGGTCCCTTGCTTGCAGCACAAGTATCACATTTTCGGCACCGTTTTCCGACGTCTTCCCTTGCATGTAGCCAGTAGAATCGCTGCCTTACCTTTTCCAGTGTCTTATTCACCCCCAAATGTCCTCCGGAAGCTCCTTCATGCATCTCTTGAAGAACATCATTAACCTTGGAACGAGGTACGACTAGCTGCATCACATAAGATTTGCCGTCTGTGGATTCCCACTTTCTTCTTAGTACTCCTTCTTGTACATGAAGTGAGTCCCATTGTGCCCAATACGCTTTAAGAGTTGGACTTCTATCGGAGATGTCACCCCATTCTGGTTTCTCTTGGTGTTCCTTCCACGCAAGAATAGGCTCGATATCCGAGTCTTCTTGTTGGGCAGTCCTCAGTTCTTCGTTACTCCAACCGTAAATGGGATCAGCTCTTAATCGCTGGATAGCAGCAGCTTCCTTCTCTTCCTGACGTGTGCAGTGCTTGCAGTCCGGTTTGCATGGTCTCCGAGATAAGGCATCTGCATTTGAGTGCAACCTTCCTCTTCGATGTTGGATCTGGTAGTCGTATGTCTGCAATCTCTCGATCCACCTCGCTACTTGACCTTCTGGATTTTTGAAGTTCAAAAGCCAATTAAGTGCGCCATGGTCTGTTCGAAGAAGGAACTTCTGTCCATAGATGTACTTATGGAAGTGTTTTGTAGCCGATATTAGAGCTAGAAGTTCTCTTCTGGTCACACAGTAGTTTCTTTCTGGCTTTGAGAGTACCTTGCTGTAGTAGGCGACAACCTTCTCTTCTCCTTCATGAACTTGTGAGAGTACGGCACCAATTCCCACGTTACTCGCGTCAGCGTCAATGATAAGGTTTCCCTGGTGTCGGATAGGCCAAAACTGGCGTATTGCATAGGCGCTGTTTAAGTTCCCGGAAGCTTTTCTCGCACTCGCTTGACCATTTGAATGGTTTGCCTTTCTCTGTTAGCTGGTGCAAACTTTTCGCGATTCCAGCAAAATCCTTCACAAATCGTCGATAGTACGTGGCTAGACCAAGAAAGCTTCGGAGTTGATGTTTATCCTGTGGTGTTGGCCAATTCTTTACAGTGTCAACTTTTTCAGGATCAGTCTTCACTCCTTGGGAAGAGATGATATGTCCCAAGTATTTTACCTCAGACTTAAAAAATTCGCACTTGTCTGGATTCAATTTCAAGTTTGCTTCTCGAAGCCTCTGGAAGACGGCCTTAAGGCCCAATTCACATAGAACTGGCTTGAGGTTTTGGTGTGGTTCTGGCGTGCTGCATACATATTCCACGTTGTGGAATTCACATGTTCTCTTATGAGATAATACACACACAGATGACGAGGCGAGGGTATGGTGTCATATGCCATCGCCACACCATATTGAAAACTCCAGTGGCCTACGTAAACGTCACGCCACAATGAAATCTCACACTCAAATGTCAAATTGTAAGGCATTAAAAAAATTAAATGTGATTACGAGTTCAATAAAATTTATAAAAATTTAATTCAGCAATGAAATGAAGATTTATGTAAATATGGGAGGACAAAATTACTGCAACAGGAGCGGGCAACACCAAACATGGAAAAAAAATAGCCCAACAATTCAAGGCAATTTTTTTTTTTTTATATTTCATTTATTTTCTGAGTAGAAGCCATTTTTTGTGAAGTGTTCCTCTGTGTTTGTGTGTATGTATCTGTCAAAAAACCATTCCTTGTCACTTCTGTGTGAACAAAGCTCACCACAACGATACCACCCCCGTAGCAGGCCAGAACCACACCGGCGCCATAAGCCACTTCTGTGTGAATCGCGCCTAAGGTTTCCACAATGCTCATCAAATGTCTTACCATAAACGATGACATCGTCCAAATAGACTAGGCAAGATTTCCAAGTAAGTCCTTGTAAAACGCACTCCATCAAACGCTCAAATGTTGCCGGAGCGTTGCATAGTCCGAAAGGCATCACTTTAAATTGCCACAGACCATTTCCTGTGGAGAAAGCCGTCTTTTCTCGATCTTCTGGATGGATTTCTACCTGCCAGTAGCCACTCTTTAAGTCCAATGTTGAGAACCATTCAGCTCCTTCCATCGCATCCAGAGTATCGCTAATTCTTGGCAGAGGGTAGCTGTCTTTCTTTGTCACATCGTTCAGCCTCCGATAGTCCACACAAAATCGAGTACTTCCGTCCTTCTTTTTGACAAAAACAACTGGCGATGCCCAAGGACTTTTAGAGTTTTCGATTAGCTCATCTCTCTTCATTGTCGATATCATCTCTGCAACTTCGGTTTGTTTGGCTAATGGGAGACGTCTTGCTGGTTGTCGAATAGGTCTCGCGTCTCCTGTGTCGATTCGATGCTGCACCAGTTTTGTTCGACCAAACTGCCCACTGGGTGACGATAGTATATCAGCGTACTCGTGAAGGAGGCTTCCAGCAACACTAAGCTGACGTTCATTTAATTTGGACGACTTCAGAATTTTTGCCTTCATAGAGTTCACTTTCCCAGGGTCCACAGATTTGTGTGTCACAGCTTCTATGGTTTTAGTTATTGCGGATACGGATTCACACCTTCCAACAACTTCTCCTTTTCTAAGCTTGACTTCGTACGGTTTGATGTTGAGTATGCGTACAGGCACCATGTTGTTCTTTGGTTCCACAAGTGTCTTCCCAAGGATGATGTTTTGGGAAGACTGCTCAGAGTCTGGTTCCACCATTAGATATCGATGGCTACCCAAATCACCCTTTATTTTCGTCCAAACGAACACTTCTGAAGAAGGTGGCAGGCAAATATCTTCCTTAATGACGGTCCTTAGTGTTGATGAGTTTTCGTTGCCATAAACCATAGGAATTTCCACATTTTGGTACTTAAGAACTTGCTTCCCGATATCAAGAATTACTCCATGCTCTTTCATGAAGTCGATTCCAACGATGCACTCGTCACATATATCTGCTACCAGAAACAGATGTGAAAACTCTAGTTCTGCCAAACGGATCGTTAGACGAACCTCCCCGTACACTCTGGCTGCCTCCCCTGTTGCTGTTTTCAGACGGTAGGCGTTGGTGTTCCTCTAAAAGTACTTGAGAGTGCTAGGACGCCATATGGCCCTAGGCTCAATGATAGGAAAATCCCTATGCACACCTCCGCGTGGTAGAGGGCGGGTAACGCTAACGTGCAGGGGGACCGAATGGATGCCGGGATAAGCAGACAACCCAGCGATGCTGGTCAGGGCACAAACTTGTCCTCGGGATGGTTAAAAGCCCCCTTAAGACGGATGAACTGCAGGCAGCGGTCAACGGCATGATAGTCTGGTGGCGGAGGAGCTTTTTTTCGTAAAAGGCCAACGGCAGCAGCAGGTAGCGTCTGTAACCCATATTGGGCGGCTACAAAAGGCGTCTGTTTTCCCATAGTGGGCGGCCTCGAGCAGTTATGTGTTTGACCATACAAAAGGCGGGTGTGCCTGTCAAATCTGAGCTTATGCATGTTATTAATCATATCTTGGAAAACACCATGGTGGAAGGATATATGCAAATACATGAACTATGAAAACAAATGGAAATGAGTCCCCAAGAGGTAATCTTTTTATGGAAAATCCTTCTGCAGCTTCGGTTGCAGTAAACCGCACATCGGATTTGGGGGTGCGGCATCTTTCATGTACGAGCGTCAATCAAGACGCCATAATAATAAATGAATCGTTGACAAATAGAAGAAGTCTTTCAAGAAGCGCAAATGTTACTTTTGGCTACCGCATACGTACGAAAATCGGAGCATGGAACGTTCGATCCTTGTACAGCGATGGTAGATACGAGCAGGTTGAGCGTGAAATGCTTCGCCTAAAGATCAGTATCCTGGGCATAAGCGAAACTAAGTGGAGAGGAAGAGCTGAATACAGATCAGACACTGGACAGACGAGAATGCTGTATTCCGGGGAAGATGAAAGAGAGGGTGGCCAAAGACTGCATGGTGTCGGAATTATGTTGAACGAAGAAGCGAGGCGTAGTTTGATCTCCTGGGCGCCCATTTCTGCGAGATTAATGACAGCAAGGTTTCGTTCAAAAATTCGTAACGTCACAATAATTCAGTGCTACGCTACGCCCCCACAAATGAAGCGACAGAGGAAGACAAAACCGCGTTTTACACTCATCTTAACTCGGTTTACAGTAGTGTTCCGAGAGCTGACATCATAGTCGTTATGGGAGACCTTAATGCCCAAGTCGGTTCAGACAATTACGGACTGGAACGCGTGATGGGAAGAAATGGCTTGGGGTCACGGAATGAAAATGGTGACTTGCTTGTCGATTTTTGTAACGCGAATCGTCTTGTGATAGGTGGGACTGTATTTAAGCATAAGACGTGCAACAAAATTACCTGGGTGCATCCAGATGGTCAAATCGAAAACCAAATTGATCATATCATGATTCAGCAGCGATGGAGGAAGTCTATGTGTGATGTCCGGAGTATAAGAAATGCCGATGTGGGAAGCGACCACCATTTGGTTCTGATGAGTCTCAAATTACGAACCGCGCTGCCGTACAAAAACCAGCGCAGGATGCAGCAAGGAGCTCAAAATTCATTACTAATGCTTTGAATGACCCCAACATATGTCGAAACTATGTCACCACCCTTAACGACAGAGCCTCGTCATTAAATGGAATCCAGCATTCAACAATTGATGAGATGTGGGGTGAAATTAAAAGTGTTTTTATGGAGGCTGGATCCGAAACTGTACCCAAGCGAACGAGACGTAGAGACTCTTGGATATCCCAAGACACCTGGGATAAGATCGAACTTCGCAAATCGTTGAAAATCCAAATAAATGCCGAAGCAGATATTCAACGAAAGGCTGACTTGCGAAGAGAGTACCGCATTGCACATAAGATGGTCTATCGTTGTGTGAGACGTGACAAGAGGGTGAGGTTAGATGGGCTCGCAGATAATGCGGAAAGCGCTGCCAGAAGAGGAGATATCCGGGAATTGTACCAAATAGCCAAAGATGTGATCGGGAAAAAAAGCAACACGAATCATCCTGTAATGGATGTGGATGGCACACTTTTGGTATCAATTGAGGATCAGCTTCGTAGATGGAAGGACCATTTTTGTGCCCTGCTAAATGAGGATTCAGTTGAGCAGAGTGCTGAAGTGCCCCAACTAAACGAGATGCGCAGGTCCTATAGGGGTATTGAAATCGAACTCCCGTCAGAATCGGAAATCCTTTCATCAATAAATCTCCTCAAAAACAACAAGGCAGCTGGACTGGACGGAATACCAGCTGAATTCCTGAAAGCCGATCCCGTAACAGCGGCTAGTATTGTACATCCGTTGATACAAAGCATTTGGGAAAACGTGGTATCACCGTTTTGTCCGTTTTCCCAAAACTAATGGCAACCATCATTCTCGAGCGAATAAAGGATAGAATCGAGTCTACACTCAAGAGGCATCAAGCTGGCTTCCGCAGTGGTCGATCGTGTGTCGACCATATCAACACCCTGCGTATCGTCCTCGAGCAGTCGATGGAATTTCAATCACCGCTTTACCTCATGTTCGTGGATTTTGAGAAGGCCTTTGATCGCGTTAACCGAGAATGTATATGGAGATCGTTGCTTGGTAGAGGAATTCCACCAAAAATTGTTGCCATTATTAAAGAGTCCTACAACAACGCAAGGTGTTTTGTTTTGCACAATGGGCAGCTATCCGACTCCTTCGTAGTGCAACAGGGTGTGAGACAAGGGGATGTTTTATCGCCAATTCTCTTCCTGCTGGCGATGGACGACGTATTGACAGCCCGTGTTGGTACAGCTGAGCGACAGGGCATTCAATGGAGACCGTTCGAAAGGCTCAGTCATTTAGACTATGCCGATGACATATGTCTACTGGCAAATAACATCAGTGGGCTGAACGGGATGTGCCAAACGCTGCAAGTGAAGGGAGAGTCGAGTGGTCTAAGAATAAACAGCAAAAAGACAAAAATAATGCTCACAGGCCGCTCCACACAGCAGCGTATAATTCTATTCTACAGGAGGCGCCAGTTGAAGTAGTGGAACAGTTCAACTACCTTGGCAGTATTGTTTCTGCAAACGGTGGTACGGATCTGGACGTTAAAAGTAGAATGAATAAAGCTCGTGCTGCCTTCGGTACCCTGTCCCCAATTTGGAAATCCAGTCAAATCTCCTTACGCACTAAGTTGAGATTCTTCGAATCCAACGTCAAATCCGTGCTGTTATATGCTTGTGAAACCTGGAAAGTCACGTCTACTATTTCGAAGAAAATGCAGGCTTTTGTGAATCGCTGTCTTCGCCACATCCTAAAAATTCGCTGGCCACAAATAATATCAAATAAGGAATTGTGGCGCAGGACAAGTCAAGAGCGGCTGGACGTCGACATAAGAAAGCGTAAATGGCGTTGGATTGGTCACACACTGAGGAAACCAAACGATGAAATTGCAAAGCAGTCCTTTGAATGGAATCCTCAGGGTGCACGGCGGGTTGGAAGACCAAGAACAACATGGAAATCAACTGTCTTAGCGGAAGCAGAATCCCAGAGAAGGACGTGGCCACAGCTAAAGTACCTTGCAGCAGACCGTGAAGGATGGAGACGTTTTGTTGACGCCCTATGCCCCAGCCGGGGTTACAGGACACGATGATGATGATGAGGCGTTGGTGTTATGCAGCCACGTCATCTTCACCAAGTCCTTTCGAACAATGGAGGCAGTGGCACCGGTGTCGATCGTAGCCACTTGCTTTTTGCCGTTAAGTGTTGCCTCCACAGTCAGACTTTTGTTGTTTCGTTTCGTCTGTGAGACCTGGATGGTGGTTCTGGGGCCATCGATACCAGAAACCAGCTTCTGCCCCTCGAAGTTGGTTCTTACTCGTTTCCCGGTTGTGAAACGGGGCGAGTAGGAGTATTGACATTGTTGTTGTTAAAGTTTCTGCTTCCACAATGTTGACATGCAGGTCTTCTAGGTGGCAATCTGCACTGGCGTTGAAGATGTCCGGTCTTGTTACAGGTCCAGCATCGAGCAGGCCCATCTCGATGGTTCCTTTGGAATGCAGTTCTCTGGCAAGAACACTCCTCAATTTCTAGTTCTCTTACCCGATGAACTCCTTGAGAAGCCGGTTCTGCTGCTTCCATAGTCAGGGCGAATGCTAATGCTTCAGGGAGTGTGCGTTTTCCAGCCGTTCGAATTGCTCGCTGAAGGTTGATGTCAGATACAGCATGAACAAAGGCTTCTGTTGCGAGTTGGTTGATGATTTCATCTCCTGCAGCTGGATATGCCAGATGTGCCAATCGTTCGATGTCTGCTTGAAGCTGTTGCAGAGTTTCTCCCCTTTTCTGGATTCTAGTATTGAGTTGAACACGGAAGACTTCTTGCATATGGCCATCTCCAAAGCGTTTGTCAATGGCCTGAACAAGAGCACTGAAGTTGCCACTCTTATCTGCTGGTATGGTTTGCAGCAGTTCAGCAGCAGTTCCTCTGAGGGCAAGCGTCAGAGCTATGTATTTGTCCTCCTCATCCCAGCCATTTGTTGCTGCGGCTGCTTCAAACTGCTTCTTGTAGATTGACCAAGAAGTTTGTCCATCGAAGGTTGGTGGATGCACCTCCTTTCTCCTAGGACAGTCACCAGAACTTTCTCGAACCTTCATTTTCCTTACTTTGTCCAATTGCTTAGTAATGGATTCGATTTTATCTTACACTTTTTCGAACTTTGATTCTACTGTCGACAATTGCTTATCGACATTAGACAATTCGCTGGCTCAAAACTATAATGTTCTATGTCAAGCAAATCGAAAAAAATGAGTTTTATATATCGAAATTTTCGTCTCGTTTTCGGCTTTAAGGAAATGTATGTTTCATTTTTATTTTTGACTTAATGACTGTTTTACACCCCTACGAAATATTAAATTTATGAGGATTCTTAATATTGCTCAGAATTAAAATGTTCTAAGTTAACATAGAACAATACCTCTCATTCAAGCCCAATATCAGTATGCATACTTTTAAGTTACATAGAACATTTTTGCAATTGAGTACAACATAGAACATTATAATATTGATTATTAAAAAGAAAATAAAAATATTTTAATATACATAGAACATACTTGTTGAGTTTTTGGTTTCATATTTGGTAAGGTCACGTATTATTCTCCAGTGTCCTTAATAAGAATTTCTATTAAATATTTCTTAATAAAATATCAAAACTTGGAGTTATGTAAGCAAAGTAAGTACTGACTATTAAAAATTGGAATTTTTTCCAAAATTCTTCTACTTTAAGCCATTCTATTCACGAAAGCTTTTGAGTTCGAGTTCACAAGGAATTACTTGATTTTTCACTATAAAACCACATTTATTCAAGTTTTCCACTATACCACCCTTAGCTATGGAAATATTAAACTCAAATCTAATTTTTTATTATTACAAAATCGTATTTTAAATATGTTTTAACGAGAAAAGCCGTATTAACATACCGTAATTGTTGAAAACAGACTAATTTCCAATATATTCATGTGTATCCCACTCAGTTTTATAATGTTCTATGTACGACATAGAACACAAAATTTACAAAAATGCCAACCAAATAAGAAAAGTGTTCTATGTTAAAATTAAAAAGTGTTAATTATTTCGCTATACAAAACGAAAAATGGAATGAAAGTCCTTAATTCAATAAAACTTGTAAATACAAATAATACTGTATTGTTTTCTTTTTGAAAAAATGATAATTTGATATTAAATAAGCAGCGTAAAACTTTGGGCACGAATATCTCTGGATGAGGGTACCTTAACATAGAACGTTATAGTTTTGAGCCAGCGAATTGTTGATCGACAGTTAACAATTGTTTATCGATAGAAGAATATTGTTTATCGACTCGCTCGTCAAGGGCAATAATTCTATTGTCAAAGGCATCTAACTTACATTCTAGCATATTTGTCTGTTTTTGCAGTAGACACTTTTGCATATTGGTCATGCCCGATGTACTTACTAGTTCTTGCTGTTCTTCCATTTCAATATCGAATATAAACGTGTCCGGGTTTTTTCCACATCTTCTTAAATCTTCTTGCAGACGAATTATAAGATCATTCTTTGTTCCAGCAGTAGGAAGATCTCGCTTATTCAGTTCTGCCTTGAGTTCCACTACATTTAAATCATTCAAAGATTTACCCATTGTCTTTTTTTTTACTTTTCACACAATAAATTTACTGAGTGCACAAATAAATTAAGTTTTATCCCACTTCTGACACCAATGTAATATTTTCTCAGGTTCGTTAATAAAACTTATTTACTTTATTCAAAACGTCCACTTATTTATTTCGCAAAATAAAACACTTCACTTTTCTTACTACAAACAAAACGATTTATTATTCACCACTGAACTAATTCACAAACTTTACTTTTCACTTTTATTACAACCAACTTTATTCATTCACGATTAAAAACAAACTGTATCGCTGCCGTTCAAACATGTGCCTTTTATACTTGTTTTCCAAACTCTGGAAATAAGGAGAACGTTCTAGTCTCTGCTTCCAGAGCTTTCCATAGGGGAAATTTCCCAATAATTTCCCTTCCAAAAGCTTTTATTTGACAGCTGGTAAATCTGCTATAATCCGGCAGATGGCGCTTCCTTCGTTTGAGAGTTGCTATGATTATTGCTAATAAGGGTATGTTTGCACTGCGACCGTAAGCTTTATTGTGTCCGTTTGTTTGCATTTCGGAGTCGTTATAGTTCAAATATGGAAAGTTATTACAATATTTTAACAAACAAGAAAATAGTAACAAACAAATTTTTGAAGGCAAAAACACAGATCACTGGATGGAAATATTAGTTAAAAACAAAAGTAAGCTTGTCATGAATAAAATAAATACTAAATACTAATCACTTTGATCGTTTAGTCACTTTGAATTCTAATTAACAAATTGCAAAATTTACGCGTGCCACAAATACAAGAATTCCATACAGGTGAAAGTTAAATTAACAAATTAAATGTAAATAAATGTTGGGCAATTTTAATATTTGTCAAACGAAATTTTATTCATAGCAGATCAGCTGATTATGACAACAGATTTTAGGTCTGTTCGGTAAGTGCCCTATTACACGACGACTTTAGAGTCATGACTTTTTTCGAAATTAGATGAGTGCGAAGGTGAGGTCAGATGTTTTTTCTCGTTCGCACTCATTGATTTTCGAAAAAAGTCATGACTCTAAAGTCGTCGTGTAATAGGACACTAACAGATTTCGTTTTCGAAATTTCATAACAGAAATGCATAAAAGGTCGAACTCCTGAATACCAATTATAAAAGATCTTTTATGGTGAAAATCTTTTATGGTTGATAACATAAAATTCATAGCAGAATAAAAGATGTGGCAGAATAGGCCTAACTACCTTTAATATGTGTCCTGTGATTATGCACTGGGACTCTGTTTTATTATGATATTCTAATTCGATCAGTGCCGAGATTCAGCTATTTCATCGAGTGAGATGAGATGACTCGCCTTACTCGCCGACTCATCTCACTTCACTCGCAAAAGTGATTCAGCTATTTAAGTGAAATGAGTAAGTTCGAATTTAGTTTCGAACATGAGATATATAGGCGTGTTCAGGAAAATGAGATCTCCGACGGCTCAGTGTCAAAAACTGAGCAAGTGAATCCAATATTTTCTTTCCTCAGTTATTTGACAGCAAAATTTCTGAGGAATCCTGTTCACGAGACTGAGATTACTGAGGGCTCTGAGATCTCATTTTCCTGAACTCGCCTAGTAATAAATATAATAGAGCCAAATTCAACTTCCTTGTCACACTCGTACGTTTAATATTCTGTTTCACATCACAACTAATGGACGCGAAACGAAGTAACAAATACAACAATGTAAACATTGAAATATTAAAAATGGAGTATCTTTTGAATCAATAGGTCTGTTTGGTTACTGAAAATTCGTACGAATTCGTACGACGTCGCACTACATTTCACAAATTCCTGTTTGTTAACTCCAAAGTGTAGCAACGAGAGAGCGAAATGAGAGAGCAAGAAATTTCCCCTCCATGAAAAATCTTGCAAATTTCTGCTACACAAATTTCTGTGTGCAGGAAGTAAAAAACTGTCAAATCCACGTCTGTGTGTATTTTTGTTTGTGTGTGTCTTAAGATTTGCCTGTAGTGTTTGATGGTGTGTGTCACGTTTGAAGTTTCGTACACAAAAGTGATACAAAATTGGTTTTTCGCGTTTGTTAACTTTGTAGCAAGTTTTCCCCTCTATGAATGAATTTTCCCCTTCTTTCAATAATTTGACAGTTTTTGAACATCGTGCTACAAAAGTAACCAAACAAACCTAATTATTGTTTTTGTCGTAATTAAAGTTGAATGTGACTGATCCATGTGAACCCCTCTTATGAGCCTTGAACACATCCATTCGGATATTCATCTATTTTTCAGTTTAAACACAGCCATCCATCAAATTTCAATAGGTCTGTTTGGTTACTGAAATTTCGTACGAATTCGTACGACGCCGTATTAACATACCGTAATTGTTGAAAACAGACTAATTTCCAATATATTCATGTGTATCCCACTCAGTTTTATAATGTTCTATGTACGACATAGAACACAAAATTTACAAAAATGCCAACCAAATAAGAAAAGTGTTCTATGTTAAAATTAAAAAGTGTTAATTATTTCGCTATACAAAACGAAAAATGGAATGAAAGTCCTTAATTCAATAAAACTTGTAAATACAAATAATACTGTATTGTTTTCTTTTTGAAAAAATGATAATTTGATATTAAATAAGCAGCGTAAAACTTTGGGCACGAATATCTCTGGATGAGGGTACCTTAACATAGAACGTTATAGTTTTGAGCCAGCGAATTGTTGATCGACAGTTAACAATTGTTTATCGATAGAAGAATATTGTTTATCGACTCGCTCGTCAAGGGCAATAATTCTATTGTCAAAGGCATCTAACTTACATTCTAGCATATTTGTCTGTTTTTGCAGTAGACACTTTTGCATATTGGTCATGCCCGATGTACTTACTAGTTCTTGCTGTTCTTCCATTTCAATATCGAATATAAACGTGTCCGGGTTTTTTCCACATCTTCTTAAATCTTCTTGCAGACGAATTATAAGATCATTCTTTGTTCCAGCAGTAGGAAGATCTCGCTTATTCAGTTCTGCCTTGAGTTCCACTACATTTAAATCATTCAAAGATTTACCCATTGTCTTTTTTTTTACTTTTCACACAATAAATTTACTGAGTGCACAAATAAATTAAGTTTTATCCCACTTCTGACACCAATGTAATATTTTCTCAGGTTCGTTAATAAAACTTATTTACTTTATTCAAAACGTCCACTTATTTATTTCGCAAAATAAAACACTTCACTTTTCTTACTACAAACAAAACGATTTATTATTCACCACTGAACTAATTCACAAACTTTACTTTTCACTTTTATTACAACCAACTTTATTCATTCACGATTAAAAACAAACTGTATCGCTGCCGTTCAAACATGTGCCTTTTATACTTGTTTTCCAAACTCTGGAAATAAGGAGAACGTTCTAGTCTCTGCTTCCAGAGCTTTCCATAGGGGAAATTTCCCAATAATTTCCCTTCCAAAAGCTTTTATTTGACAGCTGGTAAATCTGCTATAATCCGGCAGATGGCGCTTCCTTCGTTTGAGAGTTGCTATGATTATTGCTAATAAGGGTATGTTTGCACTGCGACCGTAAGCTTTATTGTGTCCGTTTGTTTGCATTTCGGAGTCGTTATAGTTCAAATATGGAAAGTTATTACAATATTTTAACAAACAAGAAAATAGTAACAAACAAATTTTTGAAGGCAAAAACACAGATCACTGGATGGAAATATTAGTTAAAAACAAAAGTAAGCTTGTCATGAATAAAATAAATACTAAATACTAATCACTTTGATCGTTTAGTCACTTTGAATTCTAATTAACAAATTGCAAAATTTACGCGTGCCACAAATACAAGAATTCCATACAGGTGAAAGTTAAATTAACAAATTAAATGTAAATAAATGTTGGGCAATTTTAATATTTGTCAAACGAAATTTTATTCATAGCAGATCAGCTGATTATGACAACAGATTTTAGGTCTGTTCGGTAAGTGCCCTATTACACGACGACTTTAGAGTCATGACTTTTTTCGAAATTAGATGAGTGCGAAGGTGAGGTCAGATGTTTTTTCTCGTTCGCACTCATTGATTTTCGAAAAAAGTCATGACTCTAAAGTCGTCGTGTAATAGGACACTAACAGATTTCGTTTTCGAAATTTCATAACAGAAATGCATAAAAGGTCGAACTCCTGAATACCAATTATAAAAGATCTTTTATGGTGAAAATCTTTTATGGTTGATAACATAAAATTCATAGCAGAATAAAAGATGTGGCAGAATAGGCCTAACTACCTTTAATATGTGTCCTGTGATTATGCACTGGGACTCTGTTTTATTATGATATTCTAATTCGATCAGTGCCGAGATTCAGCTATTTCATCGAGTGAGATGAGATGACTCGCCTTACTCGCCGACTCATCTCACTTCACTCGCAAAAGTGATTCAGCTATTTAAGTGAAATGAGTAAGTTCGAATTTAGTTTCGAACATGAGATATATAGGCGTGTTCAGGAAAATGAGATCTCCGACGGCTCAGTGTCAAAAACTGAGCAAGTGAATCCAATATTTTCTTTCCTCAGTTATTTGACAGCAAAATTTCTGAGGAATCCTGTTCACGAGACTGAGATTACTGAGGGCTCTGAGATCTCATTTTCCTGAACTCGCCTAGTAATAAATATAATAGAGCCAAATTCAACTTCCTTGTCACACTCGTACGTTTAATATTCTGTTTCACATCACAACTAATGGACGCGAAACGAAGTAACAAATACAACAATGTAAACATTGAAATATTAAAAATGGAGTATCTTTTGAATCAATAGGTCTGTTTGGTTACTGAAAATTCGTACGAATTCGTACGACGTCGCACTACATTTCACAAATTCCTGTTTGTTAACTCCAAAGTGTAGCAACGAGAGAGCGAAATGAGAGAGCAAGAAATTTCCCCTCCATGAAAAATCTTGCAAATTTCTGCTACACAAATTTCTGTGTGCAGGAAGTAAAAAACTGTCAAATCCACGTCTGTGTGTATTTTTGTTTGTGTGTGTCTTAAGATTTGCCTGTAGTGTTTGATGGTGTGTGTCACGTTTGAAGTTTCGTACACAAAAGTGATACAAAATTGGTTTTTCGCGTTTGTTAACTTTGTAGCAAGTTTTCCCCTCTATGAATGAATTTTCCCCTTCTTTCAATAATTTGACAGTTTTTGAACATCGTGCTACAAAAGTAACCAAACAAACCTAATTATTGTTTTTGTCGTAATTAAAGTTGAATGTGACTGATCCATGTGAACCCCTCTTATGAGCCTTGAACACATCCATTCGGATATTCATCTATTTTTCAGTTTAAACACAGCCATCCATCAAATTTCAATAGGTCTGTTTGGTTACTGAAATTTCGTACGAATTCGTACGACGTCGCACTACATTTCACAAATTCCTGTTTGTTAACTCCACCAAAGTGTAGCAACGAGAGAGCAAGAAATTTCCCCTCCATGAAAAATCTTGCAAATTTCTGCTACACAAATTTCTGTGTGCAGGAAGTAAAAAACTGTCAAATCCACGTCTGTGTGTATTTTTGTTTGTGTGTGTCTTAAGATTTGCCTGTGGTGTTTGATAGTGTGTGTCACGTTTGAAGTTTCGTACACAAAAGTGATACAAAATTGGTTTTTCGCGTTTGTTAACTTTGTAGCAAGTTTTCCCCTCTATGAAAGAATTTTCCCCTTCTTTCAATAATTTGACAGTTTTTGAACATCGTGCTACAAAAGTAACCAAACAAACCTAATTTGACATTTGACAAACATTTCCGCCATGTGCTAACGAAAAATCTTGAAAAATTAAATTTATTAATAATAAATTTGATTCTTTAAATAAATCCCTCTTTAAAGTGAAATATTTTTATTAAAACAATGTCAAAAGATAAACCGCACGTAGAGGAAGTATTTACGCGATCCAAAAACAAATCTACACCAGTTTTATGTTAGTTAAATGCACTAAAAAAACGATAGCAATAACAATATTAACTCTTATCCTTTGAACCTTTTAAGTAAAATTCCAAAACGGTGGCCTTAAAAATGCCTACAAGGAGTCTACCCTCTACTTCCCTGCTGAAAACGAATTGGGCAAAACCAAAAAACGTGCAGTTGTTGTGACCAGCGGTAATGTTTATTCCGGCCCTGTCTCCGATGGTTCTCAGGAGCTTGTGGATACATACGTTTGCATCCGCAATAAAACAACAGAAAAGGTTCTTTGCCTTTGCTACTACAACGATTCAGTTTCAAGTAAACATTTTGGTTTTTAGGTCCGCATTCTTCCGATTGACCATGCCAAACTCATCAGTCATGTCTACGAGGATAAGGAGAAAACTGAATTTGCATTACTGGCCAAAGACGCCGGAAGGGATACAGTCAGGCGAATCTTCGGCGGACGCAGAGATATTCGCTATATGAACAGCCGGGACAGTAATAATGTGAACATCAGCTCAATCCGTGACCAACTGGAAGCCACCGTTGAGCAAGCCGAGATTAATCAATCCGAGGAAAAAATGCCTTCCACGCTAACTACTATCGATAGTATTCGGCCGCCATTCAACAAAGACGCCACGAATTTAGTAAGCATCTATAGCGTAACTGATGTCATTCCTTTGGAGCTGATTGATCGTCTCGACGAAGAAGTTGGTGTTCTTATGACCACAGACATCGAAGATATTCCGTAAGTAAAAAGAGTTGCCTTCTACACTCGGAGTT
Source organism: Dasysyrphus tricinctus (assembly GCA_963921185.1). Taxonomy (NCBI): domain Eukaryota; kingdom Metazoa; phylum Arthropoda; class Insecta; order Diptera; family Syrphidae; genus Dasysyrphus; species Dasysyrphus tricinctus. Next base: position 137,885,969 of record OY992530.1, on the reverse strand, counting down.
CAATTTAAAACATGATTTTTATTTTGCTTTTTTAAGGATTGACTCTGAATTCCTAAAAAAATCGATAGTTGACTTGAAGAGAGGATTAAAATCAAGGCTGACACTTCTGAAGATGAAGATGATCCTCTATATGGACGGACTGCGAACGCTCATAAAATCGAAGATCAACAATTTAGCAATGGTGGAATTCTCAAAAATCACAGAAAAAGTCGAGAATGATATTCGCAAAAGGTTTTCGTCGGAAATTCATCGTGGGCCGTAAGTTAATCTTCCTAATGAAAACCCATTTATTCTCAATTTCATATTTTCAGCTATCGATCCAATACTACGAATGAAAAAGCACTGTGCTATTTTTTGGTTTTAGCTTTCTTGATCAGTGATGATTATCAAGTAGATTTGAACGAAATTTCAAGAGAATTGTGCATATCAAAGTCGAAAATAGCGAAATTTGGACATTTTGTAAATGCAAAGATTAAAGCGAACACAGATTTTTTGGCACTGAGACTACCGAGCACTATTAAACAAAGCACCGCTTTTGTTGGAAAGAGAAAAATAAAATAAATTATACATAGTTTTAAACGCGACGAAAAAAGGGTTGGTTTTTCTATTTTTGAATAGGTATTCAGACACTTTGGTTCGTTCGGGGCGGGTCACATATCTTTGAAATTTACCTCGGTAGAATTGAAAATAAAATTTGAGAATTTAACATTTGTTGTGCAGTTTTATGTCTCGGCCTAGCTGATGGTTGACTGTCAATATTTTGATGGTCGTTTTGACGATAGCATCTCAATCTCGTATCATGTCTACATATCCCTGGCGGTCGTGAAGAACCAGGTAAGTCGAGATACCTGAAGTGAATTATTATTTTATTAATAATTCTGAAATAAATAGTTAACAACATTTAACGAAATTTTAACCTTGTGAAATACTCTCCTTATACATCTGAAAATACATAATGAACACTTTTTTCTACATTAGTAAAGTTTTGTGAATGATATTCAACATAAACTCCGACCTTCTAAGTTTTTTAAGAGTTTGACTTACCGTTTCTTCACGACCGCCACGGATATATAGTCTAAGAGCTGGCTGCAAATTTTTGGATTGAACGCATAACCAAAAAATGAGTATGAGGGTCTGTAGGTGCATGCATCTCGACATCGAATACAACAAACTGCAGGATTTAATTTTGGTGCCCGTGGTAGGGACGAGGGGTTGAAAATAACGGTTTTCAGATTATTGTGTTATGGGCACATGCACTTGAACTCATTTATTAAAAATTGGAGACAGAGCTGCAACTGAAGGTACATGTTTTGTCGACGACATTTCGAAGAAAAATAACAGGTTTGTTTGGTATCTTTTTCCAAAAAAAAAAATTGTAAGACCAGTCAAATTTAATCTAATGCACTTTAAAATCGAGTCTACTGCACTTTTATTATTCGGAAATGTAAATTATCATTAATCAAAATTCACTTGCTTGCGCAAATCCTGCAAGTGGCAACTGGCAAGTACTTGCGGCAAGTGATTTCAAGTGGTTTACTTACTTGCGAGGGCTTGCAGGAACTAGTCACATCGTGCAAGTATTGCTTGCGCAAGTACTTGCAAGCAAGTAAATCACTTTCCGCAATTCATTTCTTGCAAGTACTTTTTTGGGTCGTCACACCAGGCAAGTTTTAGTTGCTCGCAAGTACTTTTTGGGTCGTCACACCAGGCAAGTTTTACTTGCAGCAATCATTTTACTTATTGCAAGCACTTTACTTGCACGGTGTGACGGTACATTGTGTACTTTTGGGTTCATTTTTTGTTTTACTAAGAACTGTTACTAACCGTACCTGTAATTATACCGTTTTTTTAATTACAATTTTTCAATTTTCTCATTAACAGCTTATGCAATTTATATACATAATATGGCAAATCAAAATTTTGGAAAATAACTTTTGCATTAGAATAAACAAAATCCCAGACGACACCAGAGTTTTTCAATTAATATTAGCATAACCAGGCAACGCACCAATAAAGGAATCTAAAGATCGAGGTGGCACTCGTTAAATAGCTATAACTCGAGCTTATAAACTTTGTGGTAACACACACAATTTGTTGTTGTTCTTTCAAAAATTATTCAATATAAATTGATGTATATTTCCTAGCATGTACTTCACTTATTGTGTGAATTTCCATTTACATCCAAAACCCAACAAAAAAATATTTCTTTGAAACTAAGCTTTTAACTGTAGTGTATGTACATACATAGGCTTTTGAATATACCGGGAGATGAGGGGTATTTAGGAACAATTACTTTCAAGGGTTTTTTATTATTTAATGTTTGTTAGGGAGTAAAGTATTCTTAAAGCCGAAAATGCTACTAAATTCACAATTGCATTTCTGAGAGAATGGTCATACTGGTCACTTTTCATGTTGAGCATGTTTGGTATAACTAGGAAGCTTATGTCGTTTTCCATTGGTTTCACTCAAGAAGACACTCATTCTGAATCCAATGGAACAGTGCTTGTTACTTCTACTCAATTCTGAAGTTTTGTCCCTATATTGGTGCATCATTAAACAGAAACTTTTTGCTGGTACGTAAAAAGTGAAATAAAAAACAATAGTGAATCTACCCCTAACTTACAAATTATAATTTTTTTATTTGTTTTTCTTAATTCGTTCTTTAAATTATATTAAATTCTTTGTATTAGAGTGCTCAATTAATTAAAATGGAATGTAAAAAAATATGAAGTTGCGCTGCAGTTTGTTTTGACATTTGAGTGAATTTTTGTTGAAGTTTCGTGTTGCATGTATTAGTGCTTCTGATGCTGTTTTCCATTGGTTTCACTCAAGAAGACACTCATTCTGAATCCAATGGAACAGTGCTTGTTACTTCTACTCAATTCTGAAGTTTTGTCTCTATATTGGTGAATCATTAAATAGAAACTTTTTGCTGGCACACAAAAAGTGAAATTAAAAACAATAGTGTATCCACCCCTTACTTACAAATAATAATTTTTCTTTTTGTTTTTCTTAATTTGTTTATTAAATTTTATTAAATTCAGTGTTTTCGAGTGCACAATTAATTCGAATGGGATGAATAAAAAATATGAAGTTGCACTGCAGTTTGTTTTGACGTTTGAGTGAATTTTTGTTGAAGTTTCGTGTTGCATGTATTAGTGCTTCTGAGTGTCTTCTGAATTCAAATCAAGAATCAATTTCCTCTCCTCAGAATCGTCAGAAGAGTATTTTTTGTGCCAATGAAACGGTTTCAGAAGCGTTCCGGACGATTCTGGATGCTTCCGGACGTCCAATGGAAAACAGCATGAGTGTCTTCTGAATTCAAATCAAGAATCAATTTTCTCTCCTCAGAATCGTCAGAAGAGTATTTTTTGTGCCAATGAAACGGTTTCAGAAGCGTTCCGGACGATTCTGGACGCTTCCGGACGTCCAATGGAAAACAGCATTAGTCGAATTTGACATTTCTGCACTTAAAATATTGGGAAGGGTACAAAATCCCGAATGCCAAAATCCCGAAAAGCAAAAAATGAAAATCCCCAATGGAAAAAATCCCGAATGACAAAAAAACCCGAAAACATTCGGTATTGTTTCCCGAATTTCAATACTTTCTTAGTACTTTCAAAGAAATCAAACTGTTTTGTATGTCTTTTGACTCCTGCTCGCTTTGGCATCATGACATTGTCTATAAAAGAAATTTTAAAATAAATAATAATCACTTATAAATCTTGAGATATAAAATATAATAAGGGTATTCATGCAACAGCGTAAACTCGTTGTAATCGTTGTAAAGTTTTAAACTTCGTAAATCTGTCAAATTTTCCATACAAATTGTGACAGAATTACGAAGTTTTAAACTTTACAACGATTACGACGAGTTTACGCTGTTGCATGAATACCCATAATATATGTACATACATATTAATTTGTATTCTTCTTTTATAATTAAAAAAGGAAGCAATAGTTTTCAATCGTAACTTTTATTTAGCTTAAGTTCTTTACAAATAATGAGAAGATAATGTTCTTGTTCCGTTTACGTGTAATACCTTTTGTTCTTAAAAACGCATCGCCTACTGGTTGATTTTGGGATTGTGACATAAATTGTTCTCATTATGATTGTTAATTATCAATTTGATACTTGATAAAAATTGAAATATGGTATTTCAAGTCAATTGTTAAAAAAACTGACCGACTATTCACTGAAAATAAAGAATATTCTCACAAAACATTACAAAATGTACATTGTACTTTTCCTGGTATAAAAATCGCGCGCGTGATTCGGGATTTTTTGCCATTTCGGGATTTTGGTATTCGGGATTTCGTACCCAACCAAAAACTTTTTGTTCAAAATTAAATTTCCTATCGATCGATGTACTTAAAAATTGTTTAAAAAAATTTAGCTGGAAAAGTTTACAAAAATCAACCAAATCGTTTCCACCACGTTTCATGATGTGATTTTTTTCTTTTATTAATCCTATTTTAACTATAGGTACTTTCATTCATTATATTCACGGCACTGTTCTATAGATAAGGTACTTAAGTTTTTTGGCCGATTACACTGGTCAACAAGGTTTTTCTTACAGAAACAAAAGTATACTTTTCCGTAGGTTTTTGGTGTGCTGAACTCGAATCTGAAGTCAGAAAAATTCTATCGGGCCACGTTTTTGAGATATTCCCGTTACAAAACCGAAAAAAACCGTTTTTTTGCTGTTTTCAAAGCTGTATTGTAACGTGAAGTAAATTGTTTCAACAAAATTTTTAATGGTTTCTGAAAGAACTAATTTTCTTCTTTCAAAATCAGTTTAAATCTTGCCGATACCTCTTTTCTTCTCGGAGAAATCTTCAGTTAATTGTAGGCCTTCCATTAATGACATAAATACAATGTAAAGGAGAATGGGCAAAAATTTATGGGAAATGGTCCATTTCCCAATATGAATGTGTCATATATCGTTGAAAAGGTTATTTTGAGTACATCATTTTATTATATGGCCGTTAAGCTCTAAACCATGGGGTTCACGAGATATTCAGCTAATGTGGATTGGGAACACATTATTGTTCTTTCGGTGCTTTGAAGCCGAATATCTCGCGAGCCCCATGGTTTAGAGCTTAACGGTTATATAATGAAATTATGTACTTAAAATAACCTTTTCATCGATATATGACACATTCATATTGGGAAATGGACCATTTCCCATAAATTTTTACCCATTCTCCTTTACATTGTATTTATGTCATTAATGGAAGGCCTACAATTAACTGAAGATTTCTCCGAGAAGAAAAGAGGTATCGGAAAAATTTAAACTGATTTTAAAAGAAGAAAAATTGTTCTTTCAGAAAACATTAAAAATTTTGTTGAAACAATTTACTTCACGTTACAATACAGCTTTGAAAACAGCAAAAAAACGGTTTTTCCGGTTTTGTAACGGGAATATTTCAAAAACGTGGCCCGATAGAATTTTTCTGACTTCAGATTCAAGTTCAGCACACCAAAAACCTACGGAAAAGTATATTATGGTTTCTGTAACAAAAAAATAATTAAATTTTGTTGACCAGTGTTATTGTATGAGTAATTTAGAAAATCGTGCATACCCGTTCCGGCAACACAATGAGATCAATTTGTTTTAAAATTCATATCTGGGCATTTTTTGTTTGTTAAGTGGAATGGCATGGGCTATAGTCATTTTGACTTCTGTCCAAAATGGCACTTTGCTTGCGTACGACCATTTAGTTCATCAAACATATCAGTAAACTTGATTTTCATAGACCCTTTAAAAACGGCAGCCAGGTTTGAAATCTATCTCTATCGGATGATGTTTTAGTAAAAAAAGACACAGTAGTGTAATTATTGATTAAATGCACATAACACCATACAATTTAACACTTCAGATTTTATGTTGTAGTGAGCTTAGATCAAGCTGCAACCTACAAACAAAGGCCATCATAAGTGCATGTGTTAGTGGTTAGTAAAATAGTAAAATAATGCAAACCAACATATGCTTACAAACAAAAAGTATACAAAACTAAACTAAATTACAAAAATAAAAACAATACCTAATAATACAAAATTTAACAATAATACAAAAAAAAAATTTAAAGTATCTTAAACAGTAGATAAGACAGTCAAGATCGTGGAGCACTGGTTCTAAACAATGTTTTCAATCCCATTTTACCTACGTTAAAATCAACCGAGGAAGCGTTTAAATTACAAAGCTTACACATACGGCTTAGAGGTTCATGTATTCCGTAGTTAGTTCGATGAAAATCGACGTGTAAAAGTTCAAATCTTCGCAGCTGGTGAGATCCTCCGCGATAATTTATGCCAATATAGGCCAGCAAGTCAGGAGCATCAATTTGGCCACTCATAAGTTGATGAAGAAATATTAAGTCATTATTAACCCGCCTTTGATATAAAGTTTGGACCTGCAGTAGCTGGATCCGATGTTCATATGGTGGGAGGTTGTAAGGATCAGCCCAAGGGAGACCCTTCAGAGCGAAGCGAATGAGTTTATGTTGTATTGATTCAATACGACTTTTATGAATTTCATAGAAGGGAGACCAAACTTGAGAGGCATACTCAAGATGAGGTCGTACATAACAGATATATAGAGAAAGAGTAACATACGGATCGTTAAATTCTTTTGCCCAGCGTTTTATAAATCCAAGCATAGAGCTCGCTTTTTTAACAATATAATTTATGTGTTCTGTGAATTCTAAATTAGAGCTAAACTGAACACCCAAATCCTTGAAGCTAAAGACACGGCACAGTTTGTGCTGGGAAATAGAATAATTAAAAGCACTTGCAACTCGTTTTCTTGAGAAAGTAATTGTTTGGCATTTAACAGGGTTTAGGGAAAGACAGTTTTTATCACACCATAAAGTAAAGCTGTCAATATCAGCCTGCAAGAGACTGTGGTCATGGTCACCACTTATGGTCTTGAAAATTTTCATATCATCAGCAAATATAAGACTTTCACTAGAACGAATGCATGACACAACATCATTTATAGCTAGAACTAATAGAAAAGTTCCCAGATGACTTCCTTGAGGTACACCCGAGTGAGCGTTAAATGGGTTTGAAAGAGAGTGTCGAAATTTCACCTGGTACGATCTATTTTCAAGGTACGGTTTTATCCAATATATAAAAAAAGGTGGAAAGCCGAAAGCTTTAAGTTTGAATAAAATGATATTATGACTAAGTTGATCAAATGCTTTAGAAAAGTCAGTGTAAATGCAGTCAACTTCACTACCGTTCTCTAAGGCATTGGAGCATTTGTGTAAGAAAGTAAGAAGATTTGTTACCGTTGATCTTCTTTGCATAAATCCATGCTGTTTTTCGCATATTAAATTTTTACTATGAAATGCCAAGCTTTCACAAATAACTTTTTCAAAAAGTTTCGGTATACAAGACAGTTTTGATATTGGCCTATAATTCTTTATATCGTTCCTATCACCCTTCTTGAAAACTGGAGTTAAAAATGATTTTTTCCATAAGCAAGGAAACTTCCCTGATTTTATAGAAAGCTCAAATAAAGATTGAAGGGGCTGAACTAATATATGTCCACACCTTTTTAATACTATCGGGGGAATTCCATCTGGACCAGACGAGTAATCATCATTTAAAGATGAGAGATATTCTAAAACAGTGTTCAGGTGCACAGGCATATTATTACAATTCGTTTGGGAATAGATATGTAAATTTTTAAAATAACTTTCGTCAACAACGACAGGCGTATCAACAAAGGAATCACAAAAATTATTCGCATATGCGTTGCAAATATCTGTATTATTTTGTAACGAACAATTTTCGTATACGAAATTCGCCGGATAGCCGTCCGAATTCTTCTTTGAGTTGATAAATTTCCAAAATGACTTAGGATCCTCTTTAAAAAAGCTTCCCATTTCATTTACGTAATTAGTATAAAGATCCCTTGAAAGAGTTTTGAATTCTTCAAAAAGTGCAATATAAGAACTATGATCAATTTGTAAATTAGTTTTTAGGTAAGTTTTCCACGCCCTATTTCTCTTGTTACGAAGTGATCTGAGCTCTTTCGTGTACCATGCATGGCAAACGTTCGAATCTTTCGATAATTTTAAGGGTATAGAAGCATTCATGCAACTATAAAAGATTGAATAAAAACTAAAAACTGCCTCATCCATATTAGTACATGCTGATATTTTACCAATATCAGAACTAACTAGTTTTTCAGAAAGCAATTGATAGTCAGCCTTTTTAAAGTCAAATATATATGAGCAATCATAAGAATTACTATTTTCTGTGAGATGATTAGTCAAGTCAAGGAAAATATCCAGGGGAGGATGGTAATTATCTATATTAGTAATCCCAGAACTAGATTTTAGAACAACAGTACTAATAGCGTCCGAGGAAAATACTAAATCGAGAACTCGAGTTTTAGAATTTTTAATACAGCTTACTTGCTGTAAGTCAGTAGTACTAATTTTATCAAGTAAAAAAAGTTCCGATTGTGCAGAAGTTAAAGAAGCTTCTTGGCATGATTCATCTTCAGAAGGGACCCAATCTATAAACGGTAGATTGAAATCACCTAGAAGTAAAATATTGCTGTTAGAGCAACATAAGTCCATTACAAAATCTATGGCCATAGAAAGTTCATTAAAAACTGCGTCAGAACTTTTAGGGGGTATGTATGCATTTTATATGTAAATATATTTTGACTGTAAAGTTATTTTTATACAGATTAATTCGATGGATAACTGGAAAGGAAAAGAAACAAAAGAAGATACAAAATTATTACGCACAGCAATCAAAACACCACCTCCCATTTCTTTTGGCTTATCAACATGACGATCTTTTCTGTAAACTAAAAACTCTTGACAAAAGAGTTCCGTGTCCAGGAAACATGGATTAAGCCAAGTTTCTGTCAAAACAAATATGTCATGTGGAAGCGCCTGAGAGTTGATATAAATATCAGCAGTTTTGCTGCGAAGCCCTCTTACATTTTGATAAAAGAGGGTAATTCTATCTAGTTTTTTGATGGTGTAACATTTGGTAAGGATTGTTTAAGTTTGTTCTTTCTTTTGATAGTAAATTCCTTAATAAGAACTTCACTAGGCAAGTTACTCCTATCGCAAATTGAATCAAAGTACGAAGACTGCGTTACTATTTTAAAAGATGACACGAAACTATTTGCCTTACTTATTTTGGTGCATTTAATGGAAGAACTGTTAGGTATACAATTTTTAGAGACTAGATGAGATATAATATCATCAGGAATAATATCAGGTTCCAGACGAGAAACAAAAATTGTTTTAGGTTTAGATACAGCTTTTATAGTGATCGAATCAATGCTAGCGTCAGCTATAAGCACAGGACTCTCATCGGAGACTGTACATGGACTCGTCATTGAATTTTGATTCTCACTACCGACAGAACTAGGTAACTGCAGATCTGAATCATTCCTGAGATTTGTGCGTTTGGGGGGCGGACCAGAGTTTTTAACAACTTTGGAGTTATCACGACTCCTTTTATTACTTTTATTCCCAACAGGTACGAAATCGGTTGGTACAGCTGAGCTAGATTGAGCTTGTAGGTCTTCATTATTTTGCAAGATCTCAATAGGTTCCTGTTCTAAGTCGTCAGTTGATGTGGATATATGGACTAAATTGTTGCTAAAAGAGAATGAATTCATTTTAGCGACTGCAGTGTTGAAATTAACGAGTAGTTCTTCGAAACCTTTTGAAATTTTATTATTGTCTGTCTTAAAAGAGGACATTTTAAAAGCGAGTTGGGACAAAGATAAGTTGCGGCAATCGGTGCAATACCAATAAGCAAACTTGGAATGGGTTATTTTTTCGATAAATGCATTTGTTGAGCCAATGCATTTAGCGTGGTAAAGATTACCACAAGGTCCGAAACAGGCAAAAAGTGGGGTAGGGTTAGAACTTTCAGAGCAAGTTTTTGCAGAACAAGCCATATTTAAAAAAAACTATGAAAATAGGAGAAACGTTAGAGAAATTAATTTAAAAAATATTTAAAATAAATAAATTTGTAAGGAAAATGCAAAAAAAAAAAAAATATTGTAATGACCAGGAATTGAACTACACTTTATACCTATGGAACAGAATATTTACCTTTATTTGTTTTTTTTATGTGCTCTATTTTTCCAACCCTATAGGTATTTATTTACATTTTTAAAACTGCTCGTAGGCTCTCACATTCCCTCCCCTAAATGCATGACAGCGCAATATCAAACTATTTCAAACACTCTTTTTAATGCTAAAACGCAAAAAAAGAAGAACCAAAACATAAGAAAGCCTCTCAGGACAATAAACACTTTGATAGAAGTGCACTTGTATCAACGTAATCCGGTTCGGCAAACCCTCTGGGGCTTTGCTATAGGTTACCCCAGTAATAGTTTCTGTCCAAGAAGCAAATAAAAAATACCTGCTGTGTTCTACTTTCAAGGTCCAACACATAAATCGATGACTCAGTAAATAACAAAAAGAAAAAAAAAAGAACAAAAATTCTGCAGTCATGATGCATTTTCTCAAATTTTATTTTGAATTCAGGGATTTTCAATAGTTTTTCCAAATTTTCTTTTTGTTTTAGTTAATTGTTTAGTAATTGTAATATCGACACAAAACAAGGCAACTTCAAGTATTCTTAAGCTCGTGGGCTTATAATTTAGTCAATCAATTCGTCAATATTCTTCTTTGTAAATTGCAATAAATTCCCGATGCATAGTCGAGACTTTTTGGATAAGAGTGTTTGCATATTCAGATAAATTTAATTTTAATTAACAAATAAACGAAATTACATTTTTCAATGGGAATAAATAAAAATAAACCTTTTAAACAGCTAAACCGAAGACGGAAACGATGCAATACATAGTCTTGTTTTCCCAGCGTACGGTGCACGAGCCATCAGTGTCGTTGTTCCAGAAGCAGGAGCTGGCTGTATGCAGTCCGGCTCCGTTTTTCTGCATAATCATCGATGTGACGATGTACTTGTAGGGTTTTTGTTCCTTGGTAAGGACACTGAGACAATTCTCTACGACCAGGCTGGTCCAGTTATTGACTTTATCGTGCTGGTAGGCGTTACCTCCGATAGTCTGCTCGATGGCTTCCTTGATGATTTTGCTTACATCATCCACAACGAATTGGTTTTCTTCACGGACGTCTTCCATTTCAATGAAGCGAAAAGAGTTCTCTTTATTTCTGAAGTTTGAAGAATGTGGGCACTTTTATTTGGTTGAGCTATGAGTTCAAGATGTAGCTGGAGCTATTTTTCTTGCAGCTGGTTTTGGTTTTGGTGAGCAGAAGAAACAAGAAAATTCTATCAGCTTCGTTTTTATTTTTTTACTTGGTAAAATCTCAATTTTCTCCTTGTTGACATTCGGCTTTTTTCTTTTTTATATATTTTTTTTTATGTTTTCTTCTTTTGGACAGAGATGTTATGAAGAAAATACAAGATGAAAGCGTTCAGCACTTTTACGATGTACCATTATACTTCTCTTCTTCTACACGGCGAAGTAATGCCCGTCGTCCACTTGTGCGCAACTAGATCAACGAACTGCGTTCAACTGTTTATTCAACTCCATAATTGGATAAACAAATTATTGTCCCCTTACACTAGTTGCCCAACTCACGTTGCTCTTGTTGAGCAACGAAACTTTACAATTTAGTTGTTCAACGCGTTGAAAGCCCCGTACACTAGCTGACCAACTCACTCAAACGTTGAATAATCCCGTACACCTAGTTGGTCAACTCTTTCAACTGTTGGATACCCCCGTACACCAAGTTGATCAACTCACTCAATTGTTGAGCAACCCCGTACATTAGTTGATAAACTTGTCTGATTTTGGACAAAAAATAGGTTCCTCGAGTTGATCAACAGAGTTTCTGGTGTGGTTGCACAACATGTTGTTGAACGAATTCATATGCCCGTTCACTTAACCAAGCAACACTCGTTGATCAACACGTTGAATGCACTCATCAGTTGACAGCTACTCACATTTCTAAAATTATTTCTCATCAAAGAATAAAGACTTTATTTGCAAGCTATTTTGTATTGTGTTTTATTCAGTTAAAAAATAAAAAAAAATTAATGATTTCACTTCAAAGAAAAAGAAAAGTTGCTGCAGCGTTGGTTCTTTTAGATATGGAGCGCAGGAGAAAAAAGAAAACAACGAGGCGCTTCTGGGTCGATGATTTTTTTTGAGCATCTATGAAGCTTCCTTTTCGGCAATGGTGGTACTAAATTGTTATTACTGAATCTGTTACAAGGGTGAATGAAAATTAATAAGCTCACCACAAACATCAATCTTTTAATTGGAGACGAAATACAAACAATAGAACAAAGGGTTGGGGTCGAAATCCCGCGAATCAAAATCCCGTATGTCGAAATCCCGCGTATCAAAATCGCGGAAATCAAAATCCCGAAAATCAAAATCCCGCCGTTTCTACTACTATGTGACAGCTCATTAATATTTTTCTTTCCTATGCAATTTGCAAATTGCTTTTAAAGATTGAAGTCGATTTTTTCGTATAATGCGATGCATTAGTTCAGGATGGCAATTACACAAGAATAAACCCCGAGGTGTGTATGGGGGGCATGCCATTATAGGCATGCCATTATAGGATTTGGGTTGGGTGCGAGGTTGGGTGTATGCAAAGTTCCTTTTGCATTTAAAGAAAAAAATATAATTCACACATAATTCGAAAAAAAATTAAAAAAAGACAACAAAAATCGGTAAAGTTTAGCCGAAAAAACTGAAAATATTTTTTTTTTTAAGTTTTAGAAAAACTTTTTACCAATTTTATTTTGATTTTTGGAAACGGGCACATTCCAAGATCACGAATATGCATTTTATAAGTCGCTTAGTATAATATAAGGACGCTTAGTTAAGCCGCAAATCAAGTTTAAAGATGTAAACTTTGATGCCTCTAGGACGCTTAGTTTAGCCGCAAATCGCGTTTAAAGATAAAAGTTGATTTTTTGTATGATTCGATGCATCAATTCAGCACCAGTGTCAAGTTTTCTTGAGAAACACTACTACTAAACAGTGAGGTATGTATGGGGGGGCATGCTGCCCCTCTGCAACCCCCCTGCTTGGGCCCATTACAGGATTTGGGGTGGGTGCGAGGTTGGGTGTATGCAAAGTTTCTTTTGCATTTAAAGAAAAAATTATTATTCACATATAATTTAAAAGAAAAATAAAAAAAGACAACAAAAATGGCTAAAGTTTAGCCGAAAAAACTGAAAATATTTTTTTTTAAGTTTTGGAAAAAAACTTTTTACCAATTTTATTTTGATTTTTGGGAACGGGCACATTCTAAGAACACGAATATGCATTTTATAAGTCGCTAGGACGCTTGGCTAAGCCGCAAATCAAGTTTAAAGATGTAAACTTTGATGCCTCTAGGACGCTTAGTTTAGCCGCAAATCGCGTTTAAAGATGAAAGTTGATTTTTCGTATAATGCTATGCATTAATTGAGTTCTCTTGAGCAAGAGTACCTTAAATGACAAATAAACGCGAATAAACAGCGAGGTGTGTATGGGGGGCATACTGCCCCCCTGCAACCCCCTGCTTGGGCCCATTATAGGATTTGGGGTGGGTGCGAGGTTGGGTGTATGTAAAGTTCCATTTGCATTAAAAGAATCTGCATTTATAAGTCGCTAGGACGCTTAGTTTATCCGCAAATCAAGTTTAAAGATGCAAACTTTGATGCCTCTAGGTCGCTTAGTTTAGCCGCAAATCACGTTTAAAGATATAAGTCGAATTTTTGTATAATGCGATGCATCAATTGAGCGCCAATGTCAAGTTTTCTTGAGCAAACAGTACCTATCATTCATAGTTTAATTTTTGATTGAAATTTTCCAAAAAAAAAAATATTTTCATTCATATTTCGAAGAAAAATTGAGAAAAGTTTAATTTGTCATTAAAATTTTCTTCAAAAAATCTTTTTTTCTATATTTTCAAAAAAAAAAATGTCAAAAAAGTTTATAGACCAAGATCCCAGGGCCGCCAGACATACGTCATTTTATCATAGCTGAATTTTTTCCTGTGAATGAACCCTATGGTAGGTATTAACGAATGGATACTACGAACCTTGAACCCGGGTGCGTTTCGGAGGTATTGAGTGCTAAAAGTGCATAAAATGATGCAAAATTACGTTATTTTATTTTTTGAAAGGAGCTTGGGCTCACTTTAGGATTTGGGGTCGTCTCGAGGTAGGGTATAAGGATGCAAAGTTTCTTTTGCATTTAAAGAATCTGAACCCGTGGGTGTTTTTTAACAAATGTTTGCAATCGCCCCGATCACATTTGGGTGATATTTCCTTGTATTGCAGTGGTTTTTGGCAATTTTTCCTATTTTGGGTTTAATTTCCCATTTGGCTATATTAATTTACTAATTTGGGCATTTTCAAAGTAATTTCTTTATTTTTTGCTAGGTAACAAGTTAGTCGTAGCAGAAGAAAATATTTGTTTTAATAAATGCTTAGAAAGTGTTGATGGGTAGGTATATTTAAGCACCAGTGAAGCTTTGGAACCTAAGGATAACATTCGCACTCTTGGCTAAAAATATTGTTAAATAATATTATCCAAGAAACATTATTTTTGTTCGTTAGATCAAAATAGCTTTGAAACTGAACCGTATGAAACACAATTATTTGAAAACTAGTAGCTTGGGGAATATCTTGGATGCCTTTAAATCTGTATCTGTCTAGCTGATATTATTAGGTTCCACTGTTGCAGGTGTTTGGCAGGGAAATATCTTAAAACAGTTGTCTATAGAAAAAATATAAAAATTAGCTTTGATACTATAACGTGATTTTATGATTTTTTGACACCTTAAAAGGTGTCTGGCAGGCATTGGGTCCCCATGTAGGTGTCTGGCAGCTTGGGAAATATCTTGAAACAGTTTCCCAAGGAACATATATAAAATTCAGCTCTGATACTATAACGTAAATTTGACGACTTTTTTGACACCTTTAAACGTGTCTGGCTGGCATTGGGTCCCCATGCAGGTGTCTGGCAAGTGTCAAAATAAGCTTATCATAACTTTCTTTGAAACACATACAAAAATCAGCTCTGATAAAATAACGTAATTTTCCATCATTTTATGCACCTTTAGCACTTCAATACCTCCGAAACGCACCTGGGTTCAAGGTTCGTAGTATCCATTCGTTAATACCTACCATAGGGTTCATTCACAGGAAAAAATTCAGCTCTGATAAAATGACGTATGTCTGGCGGCCCTGGGATCTTACTCTATTATATTTCTATATAATTTTTTTCGAAACAAAAAATCCCACCTGTGTCCAGAATCCAGACCCACCTCTGTCCAGATTCAGACCCACCTCTGGCTTCTTTTAGACTATACCGTTCCCCATCACCAAAACCGAAAAAAAATTCCCACCTCTGTCCAGAATGTAGACCCACCTTTGTCCAGATCCAAAAAAACACAAAAACATAAGCAAACATTTTATACCTACCTACAGCTGTGAGTTTGTAAACATGAAACACAACGGTTCAATTTGTATCCGCACACAAATTTCATCGTATCCAACGCAACTCACACCAAACAAAAATTCAAAACTTGTTCAACGTGTTGAACAGATAATGTGCAGCACATTATCGTGAATTTGTTGCTCAACGCGATGCCCAAGTATGGGCAACGAGCAACACGAGCTTATTCACTTCCCGTACATCTGTTGAACAACGCGTTGAGGAACGAACTCCAACCGCAGTAAACGCGACGGTTGAATGGAATTGAGATCACCGTACACTAGAGTTGAATGTGTTGAACTTGAAATTGAACGCGTTGGGCACAAGTGGACGACGGGCATAAGTTGCTGATGGTTTGTTGAGTGAAAGGCGCCCGGTTTCATGGCACATACATACATGACGCTGTTTAGATTGGGAAGGCTGAGACCGGTCTCACGGCGGTTTCTGGACAAGAGAAGTGGGGGGTCAGGCATGTCGTGAGGCATGAAGAAAACGTAAACATCCGACTCAAGAGTCTCATTTATTGTTATTTCAATGCGCAAAACATTGAAGTTGTTGTTGTTTCTATATGATTTGAGGCACCTCAAATTTTCTAATGTAGACACGATGAGGCTCACGAGTCCGGACTCAATTTTCCCAATCTAAACAGGCTCCATCACATACATTAGGTGTGTTTTTTTGCAAGCCCAGGGGAATCGGGCAAAAAAAACGATATTGGGGCTTAAAGGCTTTTCACACCAAACCCCAAAACCGGTTTTCGGCGAAAACATTTCAAAAACTCGAAAACCATTCACACTGAACATTACACGTTTTCGTTTGACATTCCAGTTTTTTTTACACAAACCACGCGCAATTTTCTTTATTTTCTTTAATTTTTTGGAAATAAAAACGGTGATTTATTAAATAAATAGGATCCATATGAACAATCTGACTTACCACACACAATTATTTAACAATTTTAAATAAATTATTTTATTTTGAGATTCGAATTTTATATTTGATATGACAGAATTTCGTCAGCTGTTTTCAGTTTCTTTTGAAAGCATCCCATCAGTTTCTTTTTTGACACTTCAATAAACGCTGAACTCATTGAAAGGTATGTTTGTTTTGTTCATCTCTGTATTCCAACAAGTTTTCGGCTGGTTTTATATAAAACTTGTGTTTTACGAAAACCTGAAGCTACAAAAAATGTATGATAAAACTTGTGTTTTCGATTAGGTTTTTCTCCAAAACCGATATTTTCGCGAAAACCGCGTTTTTGGTTCGGTGTGAAAAGGCTATTAGCGACGCCATTACAGAAAAAAATGGAGTTTTCATACAAACTATCGATAACATGTATGAAATTCGTGGCGGTAACACAGTTTTTAGCTAGGCAAAAGTTAAGCCCCGAAGATTCTCTGGGCTTAGCTAAGCCCAAAGGGGCTTAGTTGTTGTTGCTTTTAACATGTAAATTGTTTAGCCCCGACGTCGTTTTTTTCGTCCAAGCCCATTCGGGAAAGGATAAAAACACACCTACCCCCATATTAATAAACGGCGGATAACAACGTGCTAGCGTTTATACATCTGTTAATAAGTAGTTCTTATTAACAAATGCGTAATAGTCTGTGACGTGTGTTAACGTACGGATAACTTTAACTATCCAGATTCCACGTATAATGAACGGATAACTTCTTAATACTTCGTTTTCATTAGAGCCGAAATGAGGTAATTTCGCAAATCACAGAAAAAGTGTTTTCATTTGTAATTTGGTAATTTCGTTTGACAGCTCATTTCATTTTTGAATTTCAACTGGCTGCTATTCACTTTTTGTTGTTGTTTTTTCTGTCTCCTTCCATTGAGCTTTGACATTTTCATACAAAAGCTTTTCAGAGCTTTTCAAATTGTGGCTAGTTGGGTGTGTTGATTAGGTTTTGTCTTAATTTCAACCTAATTTCGTGCAAATTTGGTTGAAATTATCTCATTTCGAAATGTGAATTTGTATGGAAAATGAGATGATTTCGAATCGAATTTGGAAATTTTAAACGAAATTGCCTCATTTGGCCTAATGAAAACGTAGTATAGCACATACACGCACGCGTATGATAGCACCGGTTTACTACACTTCGTAAGGCAGTGCATGCTGTGTCACATGTATTAGAAAATCACCATAATTTGATGAAGTGGTGAATTTGGTGAAGTGATAAATACTGGAAAGATGTCATATCTTTTTTAATTAGAAAAGTTATCAAGCGGACAAGTTGTCTATTCGTGTGCCAGTTAACACGTGTGTTAGGGAGCGGATACCAGTTTTTTATTAATACTACTTACTGCTAATGTATGTCTGTTCGTGTATCTCCGAAAACTACAAATTTCTATGAATTTTATTTTGTTTTTATGAACTTTGAAAGAACTTTGGGCTTAATTCGTAGAAATTCGTAGTTTTGGGAGGTACGCGAACACTATGTACCTATGTGATGCATGTTTTTGAAAATGGTCCCAGATATGACTCGTAATAAATTTCAGATTTGTATAAAACTATGCAAATCGGCAAATTAATTTTTAAAAATTAAAAATTTACACTGAGTCATCATCTGTGGCGTATTTTAAGGCACATACATTATATATGTGATACATGTGCTACGTAATAGGCCCTTGATCAAAAAGAGGGTTGGCCAGCACTAAAGAAAATAAAAAAAAACTACAAATAATCAACATTTTCGCATTTATGACTCTCACATAAGGGACTCTGTCAATACTTTAAGCCTAGTACATGCTTCCTCGTGAAGTTCACCAAGAGTTTCCGTTCATTTTGCAGGGGAATTGCTCGTGAGTGAAAACTCTCCACACAGCTTCACGAGCACGCTCGCGGGTGAACAAAAAATTCAAATTTTGTAGGGATTCACGACATGATTCACAAGTAGCCTAGTACATACTTATGAATCATGTCGTGAATCCATACAAAATTTGCATTTTTGCTCACCCGTGAACGTGCTCGTGAAGCTGTGTGGAGAGTTTTCGTTCCCGAGCAATTCCACGCAGAAAAAACTCACTCTTGTGAAATTGGGCCCCTGGTGAACTGTTGACAGTTTGATTACAATAGAAAAATGCCTCATTGTGGTTTTAAACGTCAAACTTTCGCAACACACTCGCAATTCTGTACCAGTGAGCAATAGCCCTGTTTTTTAGTGCATTTTTATCTTCGCTTAGAAAGAAGTAGCATGTTAATTACAACAACAAACTGGTATAATTCCGTATTGTTGTTATATTTAACATGTTGCTTTTTTCTAAGCGAAGAAAAAAATGCACTAAAAAACAGGGCTAGTGTCAAAAAGTTACTTTCTCCACTGGTGATTGTTCACTTCACGAGGAAGAATGTACTAAGGCTTGTACAAGGCTTTAAGCTTATGCTATGTTCCCACCAAAATGAAATCCGAGATTTCAGCTAAAAAAATTTCGAGATTTCAAAATGGTGAAGCAGAATTTCATTGAGATTTCGTTGAAATCCAGAGTTTTTATTGAGATTTCGTTGAAATTTCTATGAAACCTTGTTCCCAGTGGCTCAAAATATCAAAAGATTTCAACCGAAATCTTGGATTTCATTTTGGTGGGAACATAGCATTAAGCTAGAACTATAATGCTTGGGTTGCACTTAAGTGGTCGGAAGAAAACAAGAGCGAGTACACAGAAAGTATATGACGCGGTTATAATTGCGGAGTCGAAGGTTTCGTCAAGTTTCTTTCAACTTTGGTTACGGAAGTGAAACTGACATTTGGTGAAATAAGAATGCCAAAAAGAGATAGATGATAATTACATTATGGGTGTGTTCCCCTTCTGACGGTACAGAAAGCTACTTTTCGTTGGTTTTTGACATTAGCTTCAGTGCCCTTCCGACTATTATAGTTCTTTAGTACATACTTCTGAATCATCGTTTTATTTTCAAGAGGTGAACCATATGGATTATGAGAAATAATAAAACGCGGTTAATGACGACAAAGTAGCATGTTAAATACAACAACAATACGGAATTATACCAGTTTGTTGTTGTAATTAACATGCTACTTTTTTCTAAGCGAAGATAAAAATGCACTAAAAAACAGGGCTAATGTCAACAATATTTATTTATTTATAATTTAATTTATGTCAACAATAGCTTTTAAGGAAGAACTAGAATAGTCGGAAGCCAACGTAAGTGGTCGTACGAAACCGAGCGAAAACAAGAAATTCATATGATGGGCACATAATTGCGATTTAGTACTTTTTCGTTTGATTTTCGTTAACTTTTGTCGTCGGAGTTGAGAGTGCTCACCGAACACTCTTTCGTAAGTGGGCGAATGCAAAATCAAAATGGCGAAAGCAAACTTAAAAGAATTTGGCGCTTGGTGCATAGCTTCAACATTTTTCTGTTTGATGAATGAGTGGAGTAAAATCTAAAATTTTCTTTTAATTAATTTACTATATCACATCGAATTTAAGTGGTTTCGCAAAGTAAATGATTAAAAGCCTATCACTATGGATATTCATGCAACAGCGTAAAGTCGTCGTAAACGTTGTAAAGTTTAAAACTTCGTAATTCCGTCACAATTTGTATGGATAATTTTGAAAGATTTACGAAGTTTACATATTTACCACGTTTACGACAACTTAAAGCTATTGCATGAATACCCGTAGGTACTATGTGCTGTGAATAAATATGAGAAAACAAACATTGAACATACACATTTTTTTTCACTTTCAACCACTTAAGTGCATTACATGGGTGACTTGTGAAATTGACCTTTCGGAAAGCTAGTTTTCGGTTGTTTTTGACATTTCCGCCTACTCTAGTTCTACCTTTAAGCTGGATTTACACCTTCGTTGTTATACGTTGTTCGTTTTGCCCGTACGCGGAACAACGAAGGTGTATGATAACACCGAACACGAAAAGAGAAGAAATACAAAGCCGCTTTGAATTTTGGATGAACATTACTCGTTGTTCATTGTTTGTGGAACAACGTTCACCGAGCGAAGGTATAAAGCTGGATTTACACCTTCGTTCTTCATTCGGTGAACGTTTTTCCACAAACAACGAACAACGAGTAAAGTTCATCCAAAATTCAAAACGGCTTTGAATTTCTTCGTTGTTCGTGTTCGGTGTTATCATTTACACCTTCATTGTTCCGCGTACGGACAAAAATGAACTACGTACACGGACGATAACAACGAAGGTGTAAATCTAGCTTAAGGCCAGCTTTAGATCTGTCAATCATCATCATCGTGTCCTGTCCCCGGCTTCCTTCACGGTCTGCTGCAAGGTACTTTAGCTGTGGCCACGTCTTTCTCTGGGATTCTGCTTCCACTAAGACAGTTGATTTCCATGATGTTCTTGGTCTTCCGACCCGCGCGCCGTGCACCCTGAGGATTCCATTCAAAGGACCGCTTTGCAATTCCATCATTTGGTTTCCTCAGTGTGTGACCAATCCAACGCCATTTACGCTTTCTTATGTCGACGTCCAGCTGCTCTTGACTTGTCCTGCGCCACAATTCCTCATTTGATATTATTTGTGACCAGCAAATCTTTAAGATGTGGCGAAGACAGCGATTCACAAAAGCCTGCAATTTCTTCGAAATGGTAGACGTGACTTTCCAGGTTTCGCAAGCATATAACAGCACGGATTTGACATTGGATTCGAACTTAGTGCGTAAGGAGATTTGACTGGATTTTCAAATTGGGGACAGAGTACCGAAGGCAGCACGAGTTTTATTTATTCTTCTTTTCACGTTCAGATCCGTACCACCGTTTGCGAAACAATACTGCCAAGGTAGTTAAACTGTTCCACTACTTCAACTGGCGTCTCCTATAGAATAATACGCTGCTGTGTGGAGCGGAGCGGCCTGTGAGCATTATTTTTGTCTTTTTGCTGTTTATTCTTAGACCACTCGACTCTCCCTTCACTTGCAGTGTTTGGCACATCCCGTTCAGCCCAGTGATGTTATTTGCTAGTAGACATATGTCATCGGTGGTTGGATGTTGTAGGAACTGGGGGCCTCGAGCTGTATCTTTTCCTACACATCAAGTGCTTACAATACCTCCAAGTTGGTAGCCGCCGGATACTGGTCTTGGCTTTATGCCAGGACTTGCTAAACTTGTAAGTGCGAATGTTGATCAAGGAAAGAATTGCAACATTAAACCCATGGCCCTACAGATTGGAGGTTAGTGCGTTGGGCTAACGACCCGACCACAGTAAAAAAAAAAACCAATTGTTATGAGAGAGACGCGTGAAGCCTCGGATAACGACCCCCCTCAAATGGCAACCAGACCCGGAACGAAAATGGACTATGATCTACGAGTATGCACCTGGAATGTAAGGACACTCTACACACCAGGTGCTACTCAAAAACTTGAATCTGTCCTCTCGCGGTACAAGGCAGACATTACCGCGATCCAGGAGATACGATGGATAGGATCAGGTATAACGAAAAGAAAAGATTGCGACATTTATTACAGCTGTCACCAAAGACTGCACATGCTAGGATGCGGATTCGTCGTGGGAAATCGACTCAGATCGAAAGTCATCGATTTTAAGCCGATAAGCGATCGCCTGGCTGTGATCCGCATCAAAGCTATCTTCCAAAACATCAGCCTAATATGTGCACACGCCCCTACCGATGAAGCTGAGGAGTCTAACAAGGAGGAGTTTTACGACCTCCTGGACGGAGCCTACGGAGCCTGTCCGGAGTACGATGTCAAAGTCGTGCTCGGAGACTTCAATGCTAAAGTCGGAAAGGAAAACATCTTTGGCGGATTAGTTGGAAAGCACAGCCTCCACGAAATGACAACAGACAACGGCTTCCGACTAATCGACTTTGCTGCAGCTCGTAATACGGTGATAAGTAGCACTAGGTTCCCCAGGCGAAGGATACACACATCAACCTGGCGATCTCCAGATGGTCGAACGGCCAACCAAATCGACCACGTGCTAATTGGCGCAAGGTACGCATCGAACATCTTGGACGTGCGAACTTTCCGAGGTGCAAACGTGGACTCTGACCACTTTCGTGTTGTGACAAAGTTCAGAGCCCGACTGTCCAACGAAAAGAAAACGAAGACCGCCCAAAGAAAGAAGTTCAACATCGCATGCCTTAGCACATATGAGAAAGCCAGAGACTACAGTGAGCAATTGACCGGGAAACTCTCTGCCGTACACCCAGCCACAAGCGTCAACAACCAGTGGAACCAGTATCGCGACATTATTAAGGAGACAGCCGAGACCACCATAGGCTATCAACCACCCAGAAAAAAGAACCCGTGGTATGATGATGAATGCGCGGTATTGAAGCAGGAGACGGAAAATGCACGAATGCAAATGCTGCAACGGAAAACAAGAGCAGCAAGAGAGGAGTACCGTGAAAAGAGAAGGAAAGAGAAAAAAACCCTGCATAGAAGGAAAAGAGCATCCGCAGCCTCTCAGCTCAAGTATCTCGAAGAGTCCAGCACCGCCACCAACACCCGCCGGTTCTACAAAACAGCCAAGCAACTGGCATCTGGTTATAGGACTGGCACGCAAGCTCTTCGAAACAGCGAAGGGAACCTAGTCACCGAAGCACAGGGAATTGTAGACGTGTTTAAGCAGCATTTCCAGCAGCTGCTTAATGGGCATTATGTAGAGGAGGCAATAGAGGAACAAAGAAGCATTAGACCAGTCAATGAAGATCCAGTCCCAGCACCCAGTACTGAAGAGGTTAAGAAAGCCATCCACAAGCTTAAGAACAACAAATCCGCCGGCTCGGATGGCCTACCAGCGGAACTCTTCAAGTATGGAGGAGATGTTCTGGTAGGGTGCATGCACCACAGTGTCCCCAGACTTTCATAACCTTTTTCCCCTGTTTTTATCAGCAAACCCAATTTTGTTCCCCTAATCTCCAAAAAAATTCCCCTTTTTTTCCCCTAAATAAAATTTTCATGAATATGCATAGAAACAAAAATAAAAATTATATATTTCTTAAAAGTTTTAATTTTAGTAATAACCTTAAAGTAACATAGAAACATTATTAATATTTGTACATTTTGTACAAGGAAAACCTTCAGAAACTCAAAACTTGTAAATGGGACATTAGATGGGTTAACTTGCGAGATTAAATTTAAAAGAGAATATTTAGATTGAACTTTTTCTTTTTGAAAATATTTTATAATGATAATACGTTTGAATATTTAATTTTTATGAAAAATGTATTTAAAATGCTTCATTTAATAAGTTTGTCCTTTATGAATTTTTCCCCTTTTTTAAGCTTGTCCCTCGATTTCCCCTTTTTCATTATAAAATCAGCAAAAGTGGTGCTTTTCCCCTCAATCTGGGAACCCTGATGCACCAGCTCATCAACCAAGTTTGGGAGGAGGAAAGTATGCCCGACGACTGGTCAAATAGCTCCATATGCCCAATCTACAAAAAAGGCGATCCTATGTCCTGCAAGAACTACAGAGGCATATCCCTGCTTAATGTTGCCTACAAGATCCTATCCAACGTACTATGTGAGCGTCTAAAACCTTTCTGCAACACTATGATCGGCACGTACCAGTGTGGCTTCAGGCCAGGCAGATCAACGATAGACCAAATCTTCACATTGAGGCAAATCCTGGAAAAGACCAATGAATTTCAAGTCGAGACCCACCACCTATTCATCGACTTCAAAGCCGCATATGATAGCATAAGTCGCCAAGAGCTTCTATTGGCGATGTCGGAACTCGGGATCCCGAAAAAACTGATCCAGCTATGCCGCATGACGTTACAAAATACGCGGTGCAACGTGCAAATGGGTAACAGCTCATCCGAGTTATTCCAGACGTGTACAGGGTTCAGACAAGGAGATGCGCTATCATGTGATTTCTTCAACCTAGTCCTGGAGCAGATAGTGCGCAAGAGTGGTGTTAACATGGAAGGCACTATCTTTAACAGGTCTTCTCAACTGCTTGGTTATGCGGACGACATCGACATCATCGGCCGTTCCAACAGAGCTGTACTTGAAGCATTCACAGCTATTGATGAACAGGCGAAACTCGTTGGTCTTGAAGTGAATGAGGACAAAACAAAGTATATGCTATCAACAAACAAAGCCTCATCTGTCCATCGCCTAGGACAAAACGTCACTGTTGGTAGCAGTAATTTCGAGGTAGTCAAGGAGTTCACCTACCTTGGAACAAACATCAATCCCACGAACGACACCTTAGTGGAAATCCGACGAAGAATTACCCTAGCAAACCGCTGCTACTTCGGTTTGGCCAAACAAATGGGTTCAAAACTCCTTTCTCGAAAGACAAAGTGCACGCTATACAAAACTCTAATTTTACCAGTTCTACTCTACGGCGCCGAGTGCTGGACGATAAGTAAAAAAGGGGAATTGATCCTGGGCACTTTCGAGAGAAAAATTCTACGGCGGATATTTGGTCCTATATGCGAAGAGGGCGATTGGAGGAGAAGATTCAATCGTGAACTGTACGAGCTGTACCAAGATGTGGATGTAGTCCAAAGAGCCAAAACACGTCGACTACACTGGCTCGGCCACATCGAGCGAATGGACAACAACGCTCCAGCCAAGAAAATCTTCGAATCCCAGCCCCCAGGTTCGAGACGACCAGGAAGACCGAACCTCCGCTATAGGGACCAGGCGGTCACAGACGCAAGAGCGCTTGGTCTCGACGACTGGAGGGAGCGTGCGAGGGACCGCAACCGATGGAAGACCGCAATATCTCAGGCAGAGACCCTTCATGGATTGGGAGCCGGATAAGTAAGTAATTTGTATTCTGATGCGCATTACAACCGTTTAAGACTTTCAAAATTAAATGAGTGTGAAGGATAAAAAGATCTCACTTTCTCACTCATTTAATTCCGAAAAGAGTCCGAATTCAATCTTGGCTTGTTCAAACTTTGGCTTGTACCAAATTTTGAACGTGTTCTCCAGCTTTATACTTCACACTGAAGTTAGATTGCTTTCGAAAATATTTGAAAAAAAAGGTGTGGAACTTTGCGGTTCTCTTAAGGAATAAACCGGAAACTAAATTTGGCATTCTGACGTTTATGCCATTTTCTGATTTTGGTGATTTCTTCGTGAATTTCATTCAAGTTTTTGAAATGATCAAATTCAAGTTTTTTAATGTTAAAAATTTTATAAAAAATGTAGGGGGCCATCGGCCATAAGAACTTTGGAAAAGTTTTGGTGGGGTATAGCACAAAAAAAGTTGGGAACCACTGATCTATAAGATTTAATTAACACAAAACTTTTCATAAGACAATTATAAGAAAAGCTTATTTATAAAAAAAAAAACAGAATTGGCAGAATTTTCTTTTCCTAAAACAAATTGGCAGAATTTTGAAAAGCAGAATTTTTTCAGACAGAATTAAAAAAAAAAACAAATTTTGAAAATAAGTTTTTTTCTTAAAAAAAACAGAATTTTGAAACAAGAATTTTTACCTGTTCCCTTTATTCGAATATTAAGTTGACAAGGTTTAATAAAGAGTGTTTTTTTTAGAGGTATAGAACTTTAAGTTGGAAGCACTATTTTAACTGGCGGCTATTTTGTCTGCTGTTAAGTGATTTATTTTAAGTTTGGTTTGGCATTGAACAACAACAACAACAACAACAATGTTGAGACACCGTTACATCCACAAAAACTGCCAGTTGGGTGTGCTTTATGGGTTAGTGGAACAATTAGTCCGCACTTCTTTAAAAACGATGCTGGCCAGAACGTTACAGTCAATGGTGGCCGCTATAGAGCCATGATTACTGACTTTTTCGTTCATCAATTGAACAACCATGATGTCAGGAGCTGTGGTTTCAACAAGACGGCGCAACATGTCACACAGCTCGTGCCACAATTGATTTATGGAAGGAAACGTTGGTAACTGTAAGGTTTCACGTTTTGGACCCGTGAACTGGCCTCCAAGATCGTGCGATTTAACGCCACTTGGCTATTTTCTGTTGGGATATATGAAGTCGCTAGTCTACCCCGATAATCCCGAAACGATTGATTGACCAATGGGAGGACAAAATTTACCGCGTTATTGCCGATATACGGCCACAAATGTTGGAAAAAGTAATCGAAAATTAGACCTCCAGATTAGACTACGACCGAGCCAGCCGTGGCGGTCATATGCCAGAAATCATATTTGAATTATAAATATTATATTGTAATATTTTCTCAGGTTCGTTAATAAAACCTATTTACTTTATTCAAAAACGTCCACTTATTTATTTCGCAAAATAAAACACTTTACTTTTCTTACTACAAACAAAACGATTTATTCTTCACCACTGAATTAATTCACAAACTTTACTTTTCACTTTTATTACAACCAACTTTATTCATTCACGATTAAAAACAAACTGTGTCGCTGCCGTTCAAACATGTGCCTTTTATACTTGTTTTCCAAACTCTCGAAATAAGGAGAACGTTCTAGTCTCTGCTTCCAGAGCTTTCCATAGGGGAAATTTCCCAATAATTTCCCTTCAAAAAGCTTTTATTTGACAGCTGGTAAATCTGCTATAATCCGGCAGATGGCGCTTCCTTCGTTTGAGAGTTGCTATAATTATAGCTACTAAGGGTATGTTTGCACTGCGACCGTAAGCTTTATTGTGTTCGTTTGTTTGCTTTTCGGAGTCGTTATAGTTCAAATTTGGAAAGTCATTACACTGCCCCCTTCTTAGGATTGATCGTCCCGAGCAAATCCATCACATCCTTCACCATTACAACGATGTAAATGGTCGATGTGAACTACTTTTATTTTGCCTCTTAGTCCTCTCCGAATGCGGTAGACGCCATCGTTTACTCGTGTTACAACAGTATAAGGGCCTTCCCAATTTTGTTGAAGTTTCAGTGACATTCCCCTCCGACGCTGGGAATTATAAAACCAAACAAGGTCTCCCGCTTGGAATCCTGTCTTTGTTGCTTTTGTGTCGTATCGCTTTTTCATCCGACCACTTGATGGCTTCATATTTGCCCTTGTTCTTTCATGAACGTCACTCAGCCTTTCTTCTTCATTTCCCTTATCACTCCGATTCATGGGGCCAGTCTGTTGAATTTGCACTATCCTTTCGTTGTTCTTCAATGCCTTCTGCTGAGTTTTGATTGTCAGGATACCGTCCATTGAAACCGTTGAGATGACATCTTTGGCATCGTACCCCTTTGGTAGCTGGTACTTCCGTACAAACTGACGACTTATGTAGCCATGTTCATCTTCACGTTCATGATTACCTTCCACTACCACGCTGTTGCCAACAGTTTTGACCATTAACTCATTTGGCTTGAAATGGCTGACATCCATGCACACTTGAAATCCGTCCGCTCCAACTTTGTAGTTTTCTCTGGAATAACGCTCGTCACCCTTTCGCCGAGTAGGAGTTAACTGCAGCGGAGTCACTTTTGGGCGATATATATCGCTTCCCGAGCCATCTTTTTGCGCAGGCCTCATTTTCCTTTTATTCCAATCGTAAATGGGATAGGCTCTCAGTCGCTGGATGGAAACAACTTCCTTTTCTTTTTCATGCGTGCAATGCTTGTAGTCTGGTTTCCATGGTCTTCTAGGTGGCAATCTGCACTGGCTTTGCAGATGCCCAGTCCTGTTGCAATTCCAACATGGAGGTTTTCTAGGTGGCAGTCTGCACTGGCGTTGAAGATGTCCGATCTTGTTACAGTTCCAGCATCGAGCTAGTCCATCTCGCTGGTTTCTTTGGAACGCAGTTCTCTTGCAAGAACACTCCTCAACTCCTAGTTCTCTTAACCGATGAACTCCTTGAGAAGCCTGTTCTGCTGCTTCCATAGTCAGGGCGAACGCCAATGCTTCAGGGAGTGTGCATTTTCCAGCCGTTCGAATTGCTCGCTGAAGGTTGATGTCAGATACAGCACGGACAAAGGCTTCTGTTGCGAATTGGTTGATGATTTCATCTCCTGCAGCTGGATATGCCAGATGTGCCAATCGTTCGATGTCTGCTTGAAGCTGTTGCAGAGTTTCTCCCCTCTTTTGGATTCTAGTATTGAGTTGAACACGGAAGACTTCTTGCATATGGCCATCTCCAAAGCGTTTGTCAATGGCCTGAACAAGAGCACTGAAGTTGCCACTCTTATCTGCTGGTATGGTTTGCAGCAGTTCAGCAGCAGTTCCTCTGAGGGCAAGCGTCAGAGCTATGTATTTGTCCTCCTCATCCCAGCCATTTGTTGCTGCGGCTGCTTCAAACTGCTTCTTGTAGATTGACCAAGAAGTTTGTCCATCGAAGGTTGGGGGATGCATCTCCTTTCTCCTAGGATAGTCACCAGAACTTTCTCGAACCTTCATCCTCCTTACTTTGTCTAATTCCTTGGTAATGGATTCAATTTTATCTTCCATATTTTCGAACTTTGCTTCTACTGTTGACAATTGCTTATCCACAGTTGAAAATTGTCTATCGACTCGCTCGTCAAGGGCAACAATTCTGTTGTCAAAGGCATCTAACTTACCTTCGAGTAAATTTGTCTGTTCTTGGAATTGTTGAAGAAGATTCTTTTCTTGTTTTTCGAGCAGACTCTTTTGTTCTTGGCTTTGTTGTTCTAGAAGATTCCTCTGCTCTAGGCTTTGCTGTTCGAAACGTTCGAGAAGATTCTTTTGTTCATTGCGTTGTTCTTGGCCTTGTTGTTCTAGAAGATTCTTTTGTTCTTGGCTTTGTTGTTCTAGAAGATTCTTTTGTTCATGGCTTTGTTGTTCTAGAAGATTCTTCTGCTCTAGGCTTTGCTGTTCGAAACGTTCGAGAAGATTCTTTTGTTCTTGGCTTTGTTGCTCGAATCTTTCGAGAAGATTCTTTTCCTGGCTTTCAAATTTTGCGAGCAGCTGAGACAGCATATTGGTCATGCCCGATGTACTTACTTGGTCTTGTTGTTCTTCCATTTCAATGTCGAATATAAACGTGTCTGGGTTTTTTCCACATCTTCTTAAATCTTCTTGCAGACGAATTATAAGATCATTCTTTGTTCCAGCAGTAGGAAGATCTCGCTTATTCAGTTCTGCCTTAAGTTCCACTAAATTTAAATCATCCAAGGTAGTCCCCCTGGACAAGTACTTATTGCTATCTGCAGATAAACTGGTTAGAAACATCGCCAACCACCCTAATCAACTGATGAGAAGGATGATAAACCAACAACGACATCCGGAACCAAGGTACCTAGGTGCCAAGGAAATTCTGGATATAACTACAACAACCAACGATGAAGCAGGACACTACTTCTACTCTGACCCAGGGTCAGCACATTACCGTGGCTAAACGCCAACTCTATCCCCCATCCTATATAAATGCACTGCCACTGGACAACCGGGACTGAACAACCCGAGGACGACAAAGTCAAATCGACTTTTATATTAAGTTTTCACATATTATAAATCTTATTTGTATTCAAAATTTTACCAATGTATACCGTTAGGCCCCTTATGTGCCAACAAAATTCTATTATTTATCAATGTATCTAATAGTTATAAATTATTTTTAAGCCAATTGTAAATAGAAATGTTCAATAAAGCAAAATTGAATTGAAAAAAATTGAATTAAATTTAAATCATTCAAAGATTTACCCATTGTCTTTTTTTTTTTTTTTTTTCACTTTCCACACATTAAATTGAGTGCACAGATAAAATAAGTTTTATCCCACTTCTGACACCAATGTAATATTTTCTCAGGTTCGTTAATAAAACTTATTTACTTTATTCAAAAACGTCCACTTATTTATTTCGCAAAATAAAACACTTTACTTTTCTTACTACAAACAAAACGATTTATTCTTCACCACTGAATTAATTCACAAACTTTACTTTTCACTTTTATTACAACCAACTTTATTCATTCACGATTAAAAACAAACTGTGTCGCTGCCGTTCAAACATGTGCCTTTTATACTTGTTTTCCAAACTCTCGAAATAAGGAGAACGTTCTAGTCTCTGCTTCCAGAGCTTTCCATAGGGGAAATTTCCCAATAATTTCCCTTCAAAAAGCTTTTATTTGACAGCTGGTAAATCTGCTATATCCGGCAGATGGTGCTTCCTTCGTTTGAGAGTTGCTATAATTATAGCTACTAAGGGTATGTTTGCACTGCGACCGTAAGCTTTATTGTGTTCGTTTGTTTGCTTTTCGGAGTCGTTATAGTTCAAATTTGGAAAGTCATTACAATATATAACCCCCTGCGGGTAAGGGGCAAGAATATACCCGAGGTAGGCATGCCTGTCGTAAGAGGCGACTAAAATCCAAACTCCGTATACTGAGATTGATGTATACATAACTATGCAATGAGCAAAACAATAAGATATAGTACCCCAGGTGGCAGTCCAGGTTCACTGAAAAATCCACCCTCTTCGGAGGTCGGCTCTATGGATTCTGGAGAGAGCCAATTATTGCATTTAATAAATCCCTTCCTAAAAAGTGCAAGGGTATCTCGATCACCACCATCTAAATCGAGTATAAAACCATCCAAATTCGGGCAAAAGAGTCCACCCGGCACGCCAGCGCGCGCCAAAAAAGACTCAGATAAAACAGAAAATCTTGAAAAAGATAATAACGAACTTCGACGAAGACTTGATGAAGTAATGGAACTTTATCAAGAGCTAAAGAAAGAAGTCGATCTTCTTCGAAAAGAAAATGAGATGTTGAAAGGCAAAAATTCTCAAATAAACTCCAAAGCTAGCTTGCCAGAAGTCAATAATTCTAGATATGAAACAGACGAAGAAGAGCTAGCACGTGAAACGGAAAAGTCCTCAAAGAAAAGATTAAGTAAAAAGCGTAAAGCTGGCTCTTCACCTGAGGCAGCCTCGTCTTTTGAAATAATAGTTTCACCAAAACATGCGACAGTAAAAGAAAAACCTGTTAAGGAACGGCCCCCGCCACCGATAAATGTTATCGGTATTGAGGAGTATAACAAGTTGCAAACCATATTAAAGGCATTACTACCATCGGCTTTTAAAGTTATTTCGCTCAATAACAACAAATGGAAAGTATGTGTGAAAGACCCCGAAAGTTATTGCCTTCTGTTGCGAAAACTAAACGAAGAAAAAGTAGAGTGGTATAACTATGAAAATAAGTCGGAAAGACCCTTACGTGTTGTGGCGAGAGGCTTACACGCATCATGTTCAAAAGACGATATCATTAGTGATCTAAAAGAGCGCAACTTCAAAATCTTAGATTCAATTAACATCGTCAAAAGAGAGAAACAGACAAAAGAGGGTGAAACAAAAGTGGTACAGCGTGGTCTTCCACTATTTATACTTTCGTTCGATAAGACTGAAAAACTAGATGAAATTTATAAAATCAAAACAATTCTAAACATCGTAGTTAAGATCGAACCTCTAAGAAAGAGCACAAGGTTAGTCCCTCAGTGTAAACGCTGTCAAGAATTCAATCACACCCAAACTTATTGCAAAAAAGAGCCAAGGTGTGTAAAATGCGCCGGAAAGCATTTAACCGTTGACTGCATCGGAAAAAGTGAAAGTCCACCGACGTGCATTAATTGTAATGGAAATCACCCGGCAAACTATAGAGGCTGCGAAGTAGCTAAAGAATTACAAAAGCGGCGATCGAAATCTGCCAAAACACAAAGAAACCGACAAAGGCAAATAGAAACCGTAATTCCCAAGACTTCCAAATCTAGTAAAGCTCCAAAACCTAGTATCCGTAAGGAAAAGAAAACAGTGTCAATACCTTCGGAGAATATATCAAAGCAAGGAAATGCAGAAACATATGCCCAAATAGCGGCCAAAAATATACCCGCAAACAACGACACTGAAACAGACCCGGTTTCAAAAGTCTTTTCAATAATTCTGTCGAAACTTGAGGAACAATGTGACACAAATAAACTTATCTTTGATAGGTTAAGTAAGCTCGAAAATTGTTTTCGACCCAAATCTCTCTCAAAAAAATTATGATGGAAAAGTTTAAAATTCTTACGTGGAATGCCAACGGATTTTGGCAAAAACTTGGAGAATTAGAGATGTATATGCAGGAAAATGATATCGACATATGCTTGATATCAGAAACGCATGCCAAAAATGAATCAAATCTTAAAATCCACGGGTTTCTTGACTACCACGCTGTTCATCCTTCAAATAAAGCAAGGGGTGGATCATCGTTATATATAAAAGAGTGCATTGAACACTCAATAGGCCTGAAAATAGAGGTAGAATCGATGCAATTGAGTAGTGTTCAAGTTAGAACTAAAAACATTCTTCTCAATGTCTCTTCGATATATTGCCCTCCGCGTTGCAAAATCGATAAGAGTGAATTTACGACATTGATAAAGTCGCTAAGCCCAAACTTAATTGTTGGTGGCGACTTTAATGCGAAGCACACCTTTTGGGCTTCAAGATGCATATCTCAAAAGGGTCGAATGCTCTATGAGGCAGGAATGGAAAATAATTGAGATTTTCATTCGACTGGAAAGCCAACTTACTGGCCAACTGATCCGTCAAAAATACCTGATTTAATCGATTTGTTTATGGTAAAAGGAATACCCTCCAACCGTATTGAAATTTCAGAAGGCCATGATCTGTTCTCTGATCATTCTGCAGTCATACTCACTATGAGCGAAAGCCTTGTCAAAATTGAAAAACCACCCAGGTTAACAAACGGTAAAACCAACTGGGAAGGATTTAAGAAAGATATCGAGGACAACGTTGAATTGAGGGTATCATTACAAACGCCTCTTGAGCTTGAAGACGCAGTAGATACCTTTGTTGATATAATACAAAAGGCAGCGTGGAATAACACACCTTATCAAAGGGTTACGCCGCGCTATAAAGATATAAAATATCCGCAGGAAATAAAAGACTTAATAAAAGATAAACGAAAAGTACGTAAGAAATGGCAGCGAACCCGTGCTCCTCAACACAAAGCTCATTTAAATCGCTTGTGTAATATGCTAAAAACAGCGATATCAGATTTCAAAAACCGTGAAGTTGAAAATTACCTTGAAAGCTTGTCAGCTGGGAAAGAATCCAACTACTCACTTTGGAAAGCTATAAAAACAACGAAAAAACCAAAGCTTCCAGTACCCCCGATTAAGAAAAGCCAAAACGAATGGGCTAAAAGTGACAAAGAGAAAGCGGCGGTATTCGCCGATTACCTGGAAGAAACATTTAAACCTTCCGATGGGCAAGCACTCAATGAAAATATTAATATGAGTTTTAGCTCAAGTGAAAATTACAGAACCAGAAATGCTACGCTTGCTGAATTGAACAGAGAAATAAAGAAGCTAAAGTCTAATAAAGCTCCGGGGTATGACTTAATAACAGCGGAAATATTAAAAATGCTTCCTAATAAAGGATTAATTAACCTCCTTTATATAATAAATGCCGCTCTAAGGCTAGAATATGTTCCAAGCCAATGGAAAGTTGCGGAAGTCATAATGGTTTTGAAACCTGGCAAACCATCTCACGAAAAGAATTCTTACAGACCGATTTCGCTTCTTCCAATAATATCGAAAGTTTTTGAAAGAATACTACTCCTGCGCCTGCAGCCTATAATAGAAGAGAAACGATTAATACCTGAACATCAGTTCGGATTTAGAAGCAAGCATTCAACAATTGATCAAGTGCATAGAATAACTGACGTAATTGAGAGAGCTCTTGAAGAAAAGAAACTCTGTTCGACGGTCTTTTTGGATGTGTCGCAAGCGTTTGACAAGGTGTGGCACGAAGGCCTCAAATTCAAATTACGACAAGTTCTGCCTGAAGGACTTTATAAAATTCTTAATGAATATCTAGAAAACAGACTTTTTCGTGTAAGACACGGAAATGAATATTCTAATTTCAAAGAAATAGTGGCTGGGGTACCACAAGGTAGTGTTTTAGGTCCAGTTCTGTACCTTCTACTTACACGTGACATACCTCAAACAGAAGACACTATCGTAGCAACGTTTGCTGATGATACTGCAATACTAGCAGTAGGCAAAACGATTAACGAAGCTACGATTAAATTACAAAATGCTCTTATAATAATAATGTTAATGAGTGGACAAAAACATGGCGAATAGCGCTCAATGAACAAAAGCCAGTCCACGTGGACTTTACGTATAAAAAAATAAATAGATTGCCCGTCTTTCTTAATACCGGTCGTGTACCATTTGCGAATGAAGCAAAATATCTGGGAATGACTCTAGACGCGAAATTAAAATGGAAGCTGCACGTAAAAAAGAAATGCGAAGAATTAAAAAGTAAATTAAGAGATATGAACTGGCTACTCAGTAAATATTCCAAGCTTAGTATTGATAATAAGTTATTTTATACAGGCAGGTACTTAAACCTGTCTGGACTTACGGTATACAACTCTGGGGTTGTACCTGCGATACAAATTTAAATAAATTACAAACGTTTGAAAATAAATTGCTTAGGTCATTTGTAAATGCACCATGGTATATAAGAAACGAAGATCTTCACAGGGATCTCGGGATTCCTACGGTTCGAGACGAAATTAAGAGTTTCGCGCGAAAACATAGAAATCGGCTATTAGATCACGCTAATCCAACGATTATTGACATTCTTGACGAGTCGAATTTAGTACGCCGTCTGCAAAGAACAAAACCTTCCGACTTGGTGCGGTGAACACAAAACCGCTTTAAAATCGCGGAATAAGCAGAAACTTTCACCGGAAAGTTACCTGCAACACGTTACTTAACTTCGTTAAAAATAAATTGCTAGATAAGTTTCAACTTAGTTGCAATCGGGAAGTGGAGGTGGTTTTAGTGTAGTAAGAATCTCACACTTCTATGAGCACGCGTTTTCCGGTCCTCATAGAGCCTGATGCAGGTTTTGCACCTACCCACGGTCAAAAAAAAAAAAAAAAAAAATATTTGAATTATGATGCCAGAACATAATCTTTCGAATAAAGTAAATTTCATGTCAATTTACAAAAATCCTTTTGTTTTATTCCAATCTATACCTCTAAAAAAAACACCCTTTACAATGGCTAAATAGCTTAACTAACGAACACAGTATTTCATATACTAAATACAATGATAATTCTTTGGTCTGGCGTCCTTAGGGCAACTAAGTTGCCGGCAACTTTAAGTTGCTGGGAACTGCCAGCAACTCCGAGCAACTATAGTTGCTTGCCACCGCCCACTAAGCAACTTCCGAGCAACTTTTTGGATTTTGGCGTTTCTGTATTAATATTTTTGTGTTGATGTTTGGGGAGATTACGATAACTCAGGCGCCAAGAAATGATAACGGTTTTTTGTAGAACAGTTTAATACAAGCATTTTTTACTATGAGAGGGGGGTCTATCTCACCCCGTTTGGGCGGGAGGGGCAATTTCATAAAAACAGTACAAAAATGTAAACAAAATATTAAAAAATAACGGTAATACTTGCAACTTAGTCCTATACCTTTTTTTAAAGCAAATACTCTGTTCTATTAGCTAGTTTTTGAATCAAGTGAAATCTATGCATGGTTTTTGAAAAAACGAATTTTAAACTAAAAATTTGCGAAAAAAAAGCATAAAAAAAAGGTTTAAAGTGTAATTTCTTAAAACTGTAAAATAATATATCATTTTTTTCTGAACTTCATTGCTCTAATTAATTCTTAATCAAAAACTGAAAACTAGATGATTCTATGTCTTCTAGTTTTTGAGAAAATTGAAAATTACTACAACTACTACCGTACAAAACTCGAATGTTTGCTCGTTTTTTTATGATCTAAGTGGGTATTCATACTTTGAACAATACAACTGCTTTATATACATAGGTATGTTAGACACAAACATACATATTAAGAATTTATATAAATTTGCTGCAATTGTACAGTTGGTAGTACACGTAGAAACATGTATAGGATAAACTTAAAGTTTCCTTAAATCCAGATTCTTTAAATGCAAAAGAAACTTTGCATACACCCAACCTCGCACCTACCACAAATCCTATAATGTACCTAAAAAGGGCAGTTGCAGGGGGACAGCATGCCCCCCGTACATACCTCACTGTTTATACGCCGGCCGTAATACGTAAGCAAGCAAAAGACAAACATTCCATACAAAAGTAGTTATAGTAATTATCGATTTTCTCAAAAACTAGAAGACATAGAATCATCTAGTTTTCAGTTTTTGGTTGAGAATTAATAAGAGCAAGAAAAAAATGATATATAACTTTACAGTTTTGAGAAATTACCTTTTTTTATGTTTTTTTTTGCAAATTTTTAGTTTAATTTTTTTTTTTTCAAAAACCATACATAGATTATTGGCTTTAAAAAAAGGTGAAACACTTAGTTGTAAGTATTACCGTTATTTTTTAATTTTTTTGTTTACATTTTTGGTACTGTTTTTATATGAAATCACCCCTCCCGTCCAAACGGGGTGAGATAGACCCCCCCTCGTATAGCAAAAAATGCTTGTATATAACGGTTCTACAAAAAACCGTTATTATTTCTTGGTGCCTGAGTTATCGTACTCGTGCCTGATTTTTGTCTTTATTTTGTTTTAATTCGTGTGCGATTGCCAATGTGAATGATGCGTCGCGTCGTGAATAAAATTTAGGTAAATGAAAACAAAAATTTAAATTTATTTTATATTGGATATTATTTATTCAATTATTAATTCAGTTCAACGGATTTAGTTTCATTTTGGCGATGTTACTGGTGCTGTATCTAAATACTTTGTGTATTCTAGCTTGCCAATAAGAGGATTATGCTATGTTGCCACCAAAGGTTTATCTCAGTTCAGATTTAATGAATCTATTTGGTGTTTCCACCGCACAAAGAGATTTAAAATAAAATGCACGAATGGGTCGCACGTACTTGCTCTTATGTTCAAGATACTGCGAGTTTAAGAAAATTGTATATACAAACATGGAAATTATGAGAGACAAATGTAGAGAAGCATGAAATACGACATTTTAATTAGCTGAAACAACTCTTTTGACAGTTTGAGGTGAAAAAAAGTATGCCATCTTAATTCATGACGGAATATGATTGTATGGGAAAAAAAAATTTTAAATCGTTGGAGCGGTTTTTTTTTAAATTAATTTTTTATATATAAAATTCTTAAAACATTTTTAAGAACAAATTATGCAGATTTAAACTATATATTTATGTGTATATAAAAACGAAATTTGAAAAAAAATTGTCAACCCGTTTTTGAGATATCGAATTTTCAAAAAAAAAATTTGAAACTTTTTTTAAAAATCCAAAAACTTTTTTTTTGAAAATTTTGATATGCAATATTATTTAATCTTATCTGAAATTTGTATATAAAAAAAATTCATTTATATCCGTTACGCTGATAACGAGAAAACTCAAAATAAAAAAATACGTTCTATGACAGGTACTACTAATAGTTGCTATGTGTAAAATTTTATAATTTTTGATGGTAGATCGTACTAATTTTAGTATATGAAAAAAGTTTAATCAAAATCGTAGGAGTCGTTTTCAAGCAAAAAAATATTTTCTTTGCGGTTTTTTCACTTTTGTATGGAAGGTACCGTTATTTTTTCATAAATGTAAAATTTTTTCTAAAAATATTTGAAAGAGTACTAAAAAAGTCTTAAATATCGAGTTTCAAAAAATCTATGATGCCGTTTTCGAAATATTTGATTTTCCAAAAACAAATTTGAAATATTTTTTAAAAATCCAAAAAATATTTTTTCAAAAATGTTGCTACACAAAACTACTAACATTTTTTGGAAGCTTCTGTATAAAAAAAATAATTGAAATCGGTCATACCATTTTGAAGAAAATCAAAAATTAAAAAAATGGTTCCTTGGGAGGTACCATTAATAACCAATTTTGAAAAATGGTTTTCCACCCAAGGAAAGCAAGGAAAGAAATAAATTTATTGAATTTTTTTTAAGAAAAGTTGTCGAGCCGTTTTTGAGAAAAATACGATTATGTAAATTTGCCAAAAAAAATGTATGGCAAGTACCGTTATTTTTGGTTCTAAAAA
This sequence comes from Dasysyrphus tricinctus, assembly GCA_963921185.1. Classification (NCBI taxonomy): domain Eukaryota; kingdom Metazoa; phylum Arthropoda; class Insecta; order Diptera; family Syrphidae; genus Dasysyrphus; species Dasysyrphus tricinctus. Next base: position 137,847,603 of record OY992530.1, on the reverse strand, counting down.
AAAATGAAAAAAACGTGTCGGCAGAATCACCAAAAACCACTTGTACCAAGTTTGAAGAAAATCGATCGAGCCGTTTAGGCTGTAGACGAACAGACAGACAGACAGACAGACAGGCAGACAGACAGACAGACAGAATTGTGCCACCCACTTTTTTGGTGTTCTCTATCATCGTAATATCATGTTTGATTGCTATCTCAAAATTTTTTTTTGCACGAATCCAAAACTTGCCTTATACTACCTATAATCGCAAGTAAAAAGATTAATGCTACATTTCCACCTGACGCTAATCTGTGATTTAATAAGATTTACCTCAAATCTCCTTCAAATCTCGGAGATTTACCATACAAATTTATTTCGTAAATCTTGAATATTAGAAATTAATCTTCCTAGGACAAATAGTTTTACAAATCGAACTAACTGGTGCTGAACGATTCAGTTATTCAGATAAACCTTTGGTGGAAACATAGCATAACTTTGACAGTACCAAAGACCGTATAATACCAAGATATTGCATCTAGTGTAAAAATTCGCAGTCAAAGCGCTAGTACTGTGACGACCCCAGTGGTGACCCCATAGATGTGTGAGTGAGAACCCCGTCTATGTATAAGTTTTACAATCGTCGGTGACGCGGTCGCTGAGTCGTGGGTCTGCGGCGAATAAAGGCTTGCATGTCTGTATGTTTTATGTGAGTTCGAATGTGAATGAGGATGTGATACAATACGTGGGAATGTTTCCCTTCCCCCGACCGACCGCATCTAGAGCTGATTTTTGGTGGTTGGTTGAGATGCGGTATCTTGGTATTATACGGTCTTTGACAGTACCAACCTTTAAAAATGCGAATAGTGTTTCATTTTTACTTGCGATTATAGGTACTATAAGGCAAGTTTTGAATTCGTGCAAAAAAAAAATTTTTAGATAACAATCAAACATGATATTACGATGATAGAGAACACCAAAAAAGTGGGTGGCACAATTCTGTCTGTCTGTCTGTCTGTTCGTCTACAGCCTAAACGGCTCGATCAATTTTCTTCAAACTTGGTACATAGTGGTTTTTGGTGATTCTGCCGACACGTTTTTTTCATTTTTTTTTTAGAACCAAAAATAACGGTACCTGCCATACATTTTTTTTTGGCAAATTTGCATAATCGTATTTTTCTCAAAAACGGCTCGACAACTTTTCTTAAAAAAAATTCAATAAATTTATTTCTTTCCTTGCTTTCCTTGGGTGGAAAACCATTTTTCAAAAATGGTTATTAATGGTACCTCCCAAGGAACCATTTTTTTAATTTTTGATTTTCTTCAAAATGGTATGACCGATTTCAATTATTTTTTTTATACAGAAGCTTCCAAAAAATGTTAGTAGTTTTGTGTAGCAACATTTTTGAAAAAATATTTTTTGGATTTTTAAAAAATATTTCAAATTTTTTTTTGGAAAATCAAATATTTCGAAAACGGCATCATAGATTTTTTGAAACTCGATATTTAAGACTTTTTTAGTACTCTTTCAAATATTTTTAGAAAAAATTTTACATTTATGAAAAAATAACGGTACCTTCCATACAAAAGTGAAAAAACCGCAAAGAAAATATTTTTTTGCTTGAAAACGACTCCTACGATTTTGATTAAACTTTTTTCATATACTAAAATTAGTACGATCTACCATCAAAAATTATAAAATTTTACACATAGCAACTATTAGTAGTACCTGTCATAGAACGTATTTTTTTATTTTGAGTTTTCTCGTTATCAGCGTAACGGATTTAAATGAATTTTTTTTATATACAAATTTCAGATAAGATTAAATAATATTGCATATCAAAATTTTCAAAAAAAAAGTTTTTGGATTTTTAAAAAAAGTTTCAAATTTTTTTTTTGAAAATTCGATATCTCAAAAACGGGTTGACAATTTTTTTTCAAATTTCGTTTTTATATACACATAAATATATAGTTTAAATCTGCATAATTTGTTCTTAAAAATGTTTTAAGAATTTTATATATGTATAAAAAATTAATTTAAAAAAAAACCGCTCCAACGATTTAAATTTTTTTTTTTCCCATACAATCATATTTCGTCATGAATTAAGATGGCATACTTTTTTTCACCTCAAACTGTCAAAAGAGTTGTTTTAGCTAATTAAAATGTCGTATTTCATGCTTCTCTACATTTGTCTCTCATAATTTCTATGTTTGTATATACAATTTTCTTAAACTCGCAGTATCTTGAACATAAGAGCAAGTACGTGCGACCCAGTCGTGCATTTTATTTCTCTTCAAGAGGAAGTGAGATTGAATGTTTCATTTATAAATAACTGAGCTAATCCATGAATTACCCTGTTTAGATTGGTGGTTTCACTACAGCATGACGACAGATCGTAGTTGAAATCGGTGAGGTAGAATGGGAGGGGTTAGTAAAGAAGAAAATATAAAAATTTGAGTAAGCAGTCACGTTTCATAACCAAAATGGTCCATTTCATTCCATTTTGTTCATTATGCTTGTGCGTCCAACAGAAAGGTTCCTAATTTCCTACCAAGATACGTGGTTAGAAGAGATCGAGAGCAGAAATAGTCATACGGTGTCTAAAATCAAATGTTTTAATTTGCAAATATTCCATCAGCATGCAGAAGTACATTTGTGTGAAAACTACAAAGTGTATACTTCTCACTACGTAGTGAAGCCAACAAATCTAAACAGGGTCAATGAATCCTTCAGTGCCATATAAGAAAAGGTTAGTTCGATTAGTAAAAGTATTTGTCCTAGGAAGATTTAACAAGATTAATTTCTCATCTTCAAGATTTACGAAATAAATTTCTATGGTAAAGGCTCCCCCAAACCAACGCGAAACATTCTCCGACGACACGAAATCATTCACAATAATACAAAATATGAAAGATACACAATGCTAAGCAACAACAAAAAACTATCTTTGCGAATGATTTCGCCTTGGTTTGGGAGAGCCTTAAATCTTCAAGATTTTAAGAAGATTTCAGGTAAATCTTACTAAATCTCAGATTAGCGTCATACTACCTTTTCACCGAACACTAAACCGAGATTTAATAATATTTACCTCAAATCTTCTTTAAATCTCCAAGATTTACCATACGAATTGTTTTCGTTAATCTAAGAGATTAAAAATTAATCTTGTTAAATCTCCCTCGAACAAATAGTTGAACAAATCAAACTTACCTATTCTTATATGGCGCTGAAGGATTCATCAGTGGCTGGATTCAGTTCGCTAATGTTTGACACAAAAAAAAAACATTCTGTCTCACTTCCACTTGAAAAGAAAAAAATTAAACCCCTTTTGCTTTTGAAGTGTGCCAGAGTTAATCTTCTTTTTAATCTTTTCAGCCGGTGAAAACACCACATAAATCTTTTTTCTTAACTCCCAGACTATCTTTCGGTGAAAACGTAGTATTAGGTGGAAATGTGGCTTCAAAAATTCAGAAATCTGAAAACTTATAAATGTAAGATAAAGTTGCCGGCAACAAAAGTTTGTTAGTGGGATGGGGAAAGCAAATTTAAATTGCCGGCAAAAAGTTCCTCGAGCAACTTAAAGTTGTTGGCAACTTATTGCTAGTTGATCTTGGTACTCTAGCTATAGCTGAAAGAAAAACTAATCTGTGTACGGCCTACAGATAACGTCTACTATTATACTCAGAAGGAGTATAGAGTAGAAAAGTCAGTGGGAATCGTTCCTCACCTCCAGCAAAAGCCAAAAGAAATACTAAAATACTATCACGGTAAATAATTAAACGGAGAAGCCTGAAAAAACGGTACCAGATAAGCTAAGAAATTCGGTGAAACTTCTGATGGTACCCTTCGTTCTCAACCCAACAGCATGGTAGGTACACACATAACCAACTAACTAATGCTATGTTTCCACCAAAGGTTTATCTCAGCTCAGATTTAATAAATTTATTTGGTGTTTCCAATGCACAAAAAGATTTAAAAAAGATTGACTTTGACAGCACTTTTAAAAATGCAAATGGTGTTTCATTTTTTCTTATGAAGAAGAAGTGAGATAGAATGTTTCATTTGTAAAGAACTGAATTCAGATATGAATGAATCCTTCAGCGCCATACAAGAAAAGGTTAGTTCGATTTGTAAAAGTATTTTTCCTAGGAGGACTTAACAAGATTTATTTCTAATCTTCAAGATTAACGAAACATATTTGAATGTTAAATCTTGAAGATTTAAATAAGATTTGAGGTAAATCTTATGTCGTTTTCGATTGGATGTTCGGAGTACTCCTTTTCCACTCCATTTTAACTCCTACTGCTACAAAAGCCTTCGATTGGCTGTTCCGAGTAATGTTTTCGGAGTCTTTTTTTGTTCCCGATTTCAAGAAGGAGTAGATTTGGAACACACGCATACAAATAGAGTTTTTCGTCGGACTACTTGTCAAAAGAGATAAATGCCATTTTATAAAATGGTGTCATTCAGTAGTGTGTGTGTAAATTTGACAACACGATATTTTCATATTCGATTGGAATCAAAAAGGAGTAGAACATTCAGAAAATCCAATCGAAAACGACATATAGTCCAGTCAATTTGTGCTCAAAAAGGCTCTTTCGAGCAAATTGTGGGGTAGCTTTGATTTTTTTAAGAAATTACTTTGTGTGACGAAATTTGAACTTTTGTCTGTAATATGTAGTAGTAGTAGTAGTAGTAGTGATTTATTTATTCATTTTATACTTAAAAACTATTACAAAAGTTTATATGATGGAAATATAATGGAATAATAGTGTTCATTCTGTAACTTTGGAAGTTAGTGGTGAATGAAACGTTATAATCTTTATTTATAATTCAAAATAAATATCTGATGTGGGGTGACAATCAGTGCTTACAATAATAATGATAAAAAAAAAGAAAAATTGAGGAAAAAAAGTTAATTTACAATTATGAAAATGTTTTCAGCAATTCAAAAAAATAATTAATACAAATTTATATACGTAGAATTTCGTAATCTACATTAAAAATTTAAAGGAAAAAAAAACTTAAAATTTTAGATAAAAGATTCAATACAATCGTAATTTAGAGTGAATAACCAGTCTTTGACTTTTTTAATGAAAGAAGTAAAACGAAGAGTCTCTCTGATACATAAAGGCAATTTATTAAAAAGATATGGAGCTGTGTAAGTATAAAAATGTGAAAAATGAGTTTTATGAGCACGTGGAACATTTACTAATCTCAAATTATTTATCCGCAAATTGTACATTTCAGAATTCCTACTCGGAATGTTACCGCTTTGTTTGAAAAACTCTCTTAGAACTTTAAAAACATATAAATGTCTCATTGGAAAAATTCGCAAATCTTTAAATAACCAAGATATATTTTTATGATAGTCTTTGATGCGCTGAGTTCGAATCTGGCCTTGGAATTGCTCTAGCATTTCACGTTTTTGAGATATTTGAATCTAAAGATTTTAACCAAATGCATTTTTTATGAAAATTTGAAGTTATATTTTTTCCCAAGATATTTTTTTTTCGAAAAAATGTTTATGGTCATTCTGAAGACTGAACATTTTACTTCAAAATTCTTTTTTAATTCTTTCAAATACCTCCATTGGTCTTCGAGAAAACGTTGGTTTTCGCCTTACTACCTAATTCGAAAAATACAGTCAATTTGTGCTCAAAGGGCAGATTGTGGGATTTTTCGAATTAGGTAGTAGGACGAAAACCAACGATTTCTCAAAGACGAATGGAGGTATTTGAAAGATTCAAAAAGAATTTTGAAGTAAAATGTTCATACTTCAGAATGACCATACAAATATTTTAAATAAGTATAGATGTTCAAAGGGTAGACACGGTGCATTCAAGAGGACACAAGCGTCCACAAGCTTTTTTTCAAAGCGAACCTCTGTCTATCAACTCCTACTCTCACCTCCAAGTGGTGAACATCGGGTGCCTAGTACCTTTAACTGAAGATGGGGTTCCAATCCCTGTGGACGGTTTTAGGGGGCAGCAAACGAGAGAGGGGGGGAGGAGTGTTCCCACTAAGGCACTTCTCCTTCATCCAGGCGGCAGCGGAAGAATTCTCAAGATGGAATCAACGGTGGCGTCTACAGTTCCAGTTAGGCTGAACTACTTAGTGAACACCTTATACGGGCTACTACGACATATTCGGAGCTCAGGCCTATAAGGAGCGGTTAATCCGGCTCCCCGCCCTTGGAGTTATATTGTAAGGGTCTGGTCCTCCAGGTTGGGGGTCGTGCCGTCGGGGTGACTTCCCGGCCACGTAAAGCTATCTTAGTTGCGAAGCACCAACAAGCCTCGGATACGGACGGATTTACTGTTGACGAACCAAGCAAACGAAATAAGGACAATGAACTTCGGATCTGCACGTGGAATGTTCTGTCTCTCTATAGACCACGTGCAGCCGAACATTTAGCGGAGGCCCTAGACTGCTACAAAGCAGACATCACCGCCATCCAAGAAGTGCGATGGGATGGGCCGGGCAAGAGAAAACTGAAAGACTGCGATATCTACTACGGTGACTGTTACCGACCACAAGGGCAGCGTCTCTTCGGATGTGGATTCGTCGTTAGAGGCAGACTTAGGCAAGAAGTCTTGAGTTTCAACTATGTGAACGAGCGCCTCACGACAATTCGCATCAAGGCTAAATTCGCCAACATCAGCCTGATATGCGCGCATGCCCCCACATAGGAGAAAGATGACGACACCAAGGACGAGTTCTACGAGCTCCTGGACAAGACATATGAGCAATGCCCTAGCTATGACATTAAAATTGTCTTGGGTGATTTTAATGCCAAACTAGGAAGAGAAGACGTCTTTGGTGGCACAATCGGAAGATACAGCCTGCACGACACCACCTCCGATAACGGACTCAAGCTAATCGACTTTGCTGCGGGGCGAAACGTTGTGGTAGCTAGTACGCAGTTCCCGCATCTCGATATACATAAGGGGACATGGTGAATTCCTGGTCAATCAACCGCCAACCAAATTGACCACATTGCGATCGACGCAAGGCACTCCTCCAGTATCAAGGATTGTTTGTCGTTAAATGATCGAAATCAACCTTTAATCACTCGCTAAAAAAGTCCTCAAAATCGCTAATAAAAACACCTCTAAAATAAAACACGTCTAAAACCTTCAATTATAAATTTCCAGTGTTTATTCTGAGTTTAACCTCCTTTTAACCTTCATAAAGGGTTGACATTACATTTATGAATGGTATAATTCTTGGGGAAGTGCTTCGAATGTGTCATAGGGGTTGCGTGCAGGCCCAATTAGTAGATGGGTATTTAGACAGCGTTCAACATTCTCCCCCGCCAGTGAACAAAGTAAACGATTCTTTAGTCATCTGTGGTCTTCTAGGCCTGCTTAACTGTGTCACAAATTTATTGGGAAAATCATCTTCATGTTAGTTGTTTTCTCACATGCAAAAAAAAAGATTTGATTAATATTTTGTATTTGGCAAACGAAATATATAATTTTATATCTTATTTTCATATTAAATTCAAAATCTTAAAAAAATTTGATTCAAAATTGCATCTTATAAGCAAGCTGGAAATATGATCCGTGTAACATGGACCCAATTCGAGATTCCAGTCCACTGAAAAGTTTCATGCAACTTTTTTGGCAGCACTGCTCTCGTCTCAATTGCCTTGTTACGAATCGGCACCAACTTCACACTGCATTGAATTGTATTCTATTTGTCGGCATCCATGAAAGCAAAGAAGAAGAAGTAAAGGAACTGGTATATCGTGGAAACAGTGAAGCATTTTTCAAAATTGTGTGAGTTACACAAACACAATTGCATTGCCCCAGGGTCGCAGTGCAGTTACACGGCTGAAGGCTGGGGCGCTCAAAGGAAGCCAGATTTAAAATAGAAAAAAAAAAACAATTGAGATGCTTCCGTCATTTTGCCGAGCTGTAGAAAAGTGTACATAGATTTTATATCAAAAAAATAGTGAAAAAGCCTATTAGAATGAATAAAAAAGTGAAATGAAAGTTAATTTAGTGAGTAATTTGAAAAACTTTACTAATAAGAAATATATGTATATGTAAAAAAATTATGTGGTGCTGCATTTAATCATATAAAAACACCTTTAATAGGGTGCACGAATTTTTCTTTTCACAGATAAGTTTTCTATCATATTCTACTTAATAAAGTGATGTTTTTTACCGTTGCGTACTTTTAAACTGAAATAAACACTTCTTGACAAAGTTATAAAACCAACAAGATAAATAGGGGCAACAGCAGAAGGGCCTTTAAAAATATTTTATTTAAAGCGTTAAAAAATATTTCTGCACTACGGGCGCTAAACGGATTTGAGCGCCTTGCCATCACCAACAAAAACTAGATCGACCCTGTGCGAGAATTTCTCATTTGACAGATGAGTCTCAACGAAATCAGTGGATTAAAGTATATTTTTGTTTTCAACAAATTTGCTATTTTTATAGTAAATTGCGATAAAATATTGATTTTAAAGTATTCTTAGATAATTTATTCACCTAAATAACATCACTTCACGTTACTTTATACGGAAATAACAGGCAAAACTAACTTGTAAAATAAAATATTTGTATATTCCTTAGTATAGGCGTTTTTAGAGGATTTAACGTAGCCACCACATGCTGTTTTATATTTTTTTAAATAAATTATTGACAGTATTCACTATTCTAACCTTAATTTCACTTTTTTATTTAGATTTATAAACTTTTTCACTTGTTTAACAAATTGAAATCTCGAAACACTTCCCTTCCAGTTCGGCAAAATGACAGATGAATCTCAATTTGTTTTTTTTTTTTCAATTCTTGCTGCTTCACTCACGTACACTGTATATGTCATGTGATATACACCACTTCCTTTACTTCTTCTTCTATGCATGAAAGTCATCCTCGTAGGAGCAAGAGCAATATGTGTTTTTTTTGTTTATAATTCAATTTTCATTTAAGGCGGTGTGTTAAATTTAATTTCGTTCTATGTTATGTGATTTGTTCAATATTATTTGATTTGTTGTTTAATTTGTGAGTGAATTTAATTATGTTTTATGTTGTTTAATTTATAGTTTTATTCCTTGGCGATTCTACTACGATATTTTATAAACCTTTTACGTAGTAGGTAGTATATGCCGCACAATCGCCATTGGAACCCCAAAATATTTGTAGTTATCCCTTTTTATTATGTTCTTTTTATTGTTAAATGTAATTAGACATATCGTGGTTTTGTGAATTATGCCGTGAATTAATTCGAAATCAATTGAATTAAATCTAGGTTACGGCATTTTGCATAATGTATGTGTGTATGTATATAAATTTGCCTTTAAGGTTTTTTTTTATCTTTGATGGCATGGTTGCCACCATGGTTGAGTGATGTTGATTTTTTTTTGTGTTGGTTCGGATTTGCTTTGACGAATTTTAACTTAAATATTATAATTATTTAATTATGATGTTTTAATTTCGGATTTATTATTCGAATCAATTATAATCGAATTCGATTAAATTATTTGTTTTTCTTTGTGGTGTTGGCTGGTGTACTGGGTTTGAGTTTTATTTACGTGCCATTATTTAAATACTCCTTTCTTTTTACAGGTTTTTCATTTTGGGTGTTTTCAGCAAATAATTTTCAATAGGTGTTTTATAAATTTCAATCAGGTTTTTTTTTGTAATGATTTCCTTTAACTTTTGGTTGGTAAGTTCATTTAGTTTATTTATGAAGATTGATTTAATTTTTGTGTGAGTGCGTTATTAACTGGGTGTTTTTGAATTTTAATAAGGTTTTAACTTTGTTGATATGCTGAATAGGTTATTTCGTGTTGTTTCTTTCATTTTCGAATTTAGCTTAGGAATATTTAGTTTTAGCGATTGCAGATGTGGGTGGAAATTCAATTTCGATTTTAAGTTTTAGGTACTGTGTTAGTTTATGTTTCTTCAAAGTGGACTGTATTTTATTTTAATTTTGACTGCCTGATGGAATGAATGTTTTGTATTATGAGTGACCAATGAGTGAGTGAGTGAGTGATGAATGAATGAATGACGAACGAGTGAGTGACTGATGAATGAGTGATGAATGAATGATGAATGAATGATGAATGAATGATGAATGAATGATGAATGAATGATGAATGAATGATGAATGAATAAATTAAGTTAGATTAATGTTTTTAAGTGTGGATAATATTTGTATTGGGGATTTTCTTTTCATTTTGAGCTTTCATTTTATATGACTGAATTTTCTGGATCTTTCATTTTATATGACTGAATTTTCTAGTTCAGTGCTGTTCGATGGAAGTGGACAAATTTTAGTTATAGGTCTTTTGAATTCACCATTTTGAGTTTTAACTTTGACTACTCGGATAAGTTCATCTTCTCCTGGGTATGTAACGCTAATTCGTGCCAGAGACCATCTTGAAGGCGGAAGCCTTTCATCTTTAAGCAGAACTAAATCTCCGATTTTAGGTTGCTTTTGTTTTCGAAGCCATTTTGGGTGATTTTGTAGCCTTGTCAGGTATTCGCCGCTCCATTCTTTCCAAAAGGTTTGAAGTGATGCCTGAAGACGTTTCCATCGGTCGATGTATCCAATTCTTTCAAGTGCTAATTCTCCTTCTGGAACAATATGCAATGAACTTCCGATCAGGAAGTGTGCTGGTGTTAATGCGGTGAAATCGTCCAAGCTATCTGTTACCGGGCAGAGGGGTCTCGAGTTAAGACAAGCTTCTATTTGAGCTAGAAGCGTGCTGAGTTCCTCATAGGTCAACGCTTGGTTTTGGGCAACACGTTTTAAGTGGTATTTCACTGATTTCACTCCTGCTTCCCATAGTCCACCGAAGTGTGGGGAAGCTGGAGGAATGAAGTTCCAATTGGTGCCTAGTTTACTTATTGATTCAGCGATTTCGGTGTAGTCATGCTTTGCAGCATTTAGCATTTTGTGTAGTTCGACATTAGCTCCTTTGAAATTGGTTCCGCAATCACTATAGATGTTAGCACAAATTCCTCTTCGTGCAGTGAATCTTCGAAATGCGGCAATGAAGGCTTGAGATGTTAGATCGGTTACAGCTTCTAGGTGAATGGCCTTTGTTGCCAAGCAGATGAATATGGCAAAGTACCCTTTGAACTTTTTCGAACATCTACCTTTCCATGCTTTAACTTCCATGGGTCCAGCATAGTCAACACCTGTGTGAGCAAACGGTCGTGACACATTGACTCTGGGTGCTGGTAAGTTGCCCATCAATTGTTCCATGGCTCTGGGTGAGTTTTTGAAACAAGGAAAGCATTTACTTATGTAGTTCCTGACCGTTCTTTTCATCCTAAGAATCCAGAACTGATTTCTTATGTATGCTATCGTCTGTTGCAACCCACCATGAAGTGTTTTTTCATGTGCATCAGCGATTATGAGTGATGAAAAGTGGTGATCTGGCTTCAAAACGATAGGGTGCTTCTGATCATAAGTAAGTGTAGCGTTTTGAAGTCTACCTCCAATTCGGATGATCCCAGTTCGGTCGATAAAAAGATTTAGAGATTTGTTGAGTTTTGTTGTCTTAGTTTTCTTTAATTCATTTATCACATCGGGAAACATTTGTTGTTGTACGTTTTGTATAGCTGTGCGCATTGCTATGTTAAGTTCTAGAGATGACAGAACTGATGTCATCCTAAAAACCTTTTCTTTTCTTACATTGTAGACGAATCTATTGACAAACGCAATAATTCTTAAGGCTTCAAAAAGTGTAGAGTGCTTGTAAATCACGTCCACAATAGCATTTTCATCTTCAGTAGTAACGTGAATTTTGATTTCTCTCTTTTCCTCTTCCGTTTCTAGTTGAGTGGGTTGTGTTGGCACTGAAAATTCCCATTTCTCTTGTAGAAATTGTGGTCCTTTCCACCAAAGAGTACAGTGTACTATCTTTGATGGTAAAATACCGCGAGACGCAAGATCAGCTGGATTTAATTTTGTGGGAACGTGTCGCCAACTGCTGACATTCGTCAGCCGCTGAATTTCAGTAACTCGATTAGCAATCAACGTCTTCCATCTGGATGGTGGTGCGGTTAGCCAACAAAGGGTGATTGTGGAGTCCGTCCATGCATACGTTCTTAAATTTTTGAATGGGAGAACTGACTGGGTGTAGCTTAAAAGCTTAGCAAGCATGACCGCTCCACAAAGCTCTAACCTTGGTAAGGAAACTGTGTTTACTGGGGCTACTCGCGTCTTTGAGATTAGTAAATGAGCGTGGATTTCATTGTTGCTGTCCAACAATCGTAGATACACCACGGCTCCATACGCTTTGGTAGAAGCATCGCTGAAACCATGGAGTTCTAATGCTTTAACATCACCTTCTACATTAATCCATCTGGGGATTCGGATGTCTTCTAAAATGGGCAACTCTTCCTGAAAGGAGAGCCATTCCTGCTGCAGTTCTACTGGAATCGTTTCATCCCATGAAAGTCCCCTCAACCATAGTTGCTGCATGACGATCTTCGCTTTAATAATGCATGGTGAGACCCATCCAAGTGGGTCGAAGAGACGTGCAATTGTGGAAAGAATTGTGCGTTTGGATACTATTTCTTCGATGGCAACCTTTTGGAATGAAAAGGAGTCTGATGAAGGGTACCAACTGATTCCTAATGTCTTCATATGGTCCAGTGATCCGAGGGTGAGTGACACACTTGTTTCTCTATCTTCTTGCGGTATATCTTGTAGGAAATCTTCATCATTGCTCATCCATTTTCTGAGATGAAAACCAGCTGATAGTAACAGCTCTGAAATTTGTTTATACTTTTCTTTAGCTGCTTCTACAGATTCTGCACCGGACACCAAATCGTCTATATACATATCTTCGCGAATCATTTGAGCTGCTAATGGATATGTTGATTCTTCATCTGCAGCAAGTTTCTTAAGTGTTCGATTTGCAAGATATGGAGCTGGAGCAGTACCAAACATCAAAACTTTTACTTTAAAAAGTTTAACTGGTGTAGCTGGATCCTCCCGCCAATAGAGAAACTGGTAATAGGCATCATCTGGATGGATTTGGATTTGCCTTTACATTTTCTCTATGTCAGCTGTGAAGGTAATTTTGTGAATTCTCCATCTCAGAACTATCGATATAATGTCTGTTTGTGTTTTTATCACAGAGCAGAAGATTATGTGGGCTATAAACTCGTTCAAACCCTATAAATCAGCTGGACCAGACGAGATTATTCCGGCATTTCTTCAACACGCTCTACAGATAATCGCCCCATGGCTTAGGGTAATCTTCAAAAGTTGTGTCAAACTTAGATACGTCCCTGCTAGCTGGAGAAAGGTTAAAGTTGTCTTTATTCCAAAAGCTGGAAAACCGACACACTCGACTGCAAAGGATTATAGACCTATAAGTCTCTCTTCGTTTCTCCTCAAGACACTGGAGAGAATTATTGATCTGCATGTCAGGGACCTTCTTAATCCAAACATTTTGTGCAGCTACCAACACGCTTACCTCAAAGGTAAGTCAGTGGAGACTGCATTGCACGAAGTCGTTACACAAATTGAGAAAAGTCTCGAACACAAAGAACACACCCTTGCAGCATTTTTGGACATTGAAGGAGCGTTTAACAACGTAAAAACGGAGTCCATTAAATCTGCTCTGGAAGAGGTTGGGGTTGAGTCTGCCATTGTGGACTGGATTTATACCATGCTCAATGGTAGAATCATAAGCTCCCAACTTGGAGATACGATTGTTGAGAAAACAGTAACAAGAGGCACTCCACAGGGAGGGGTGATTTCGCCTCTTCTTTGGGTCCTGGTTGTTAACAAAATTCTTACAAGATTTAGGAATCAGGGCATTAAAATCGTGGCCTATGCAGACGACATAGTAATTTTGATATCGGGTAAGTACCTTACCACCATCAAAGATATTATGGAATCCGCACTCAAAGAACTATCTTCGTGGGCAGTACAAAACGGTCTTGGGGTTAACCCCTCAAAAACTGAGCTAGTTTTGTTCACGAATAAAAAGAAATTAGAGGACTTTACTCCTCCAAGGCTTAATGACATTCCTTTGAAACTTTCCAAAGAAGCTAAATATCTTGGCGTAATCCTTGATTCCAAGCTAACATGGAAACAGAACACAGAGGAAAGAATGAAAAGAGCACTATGCGCTTTCTATACATGCAAGAAAACCTTCGGTACACGGTGGGGAATGCGACCGCACGTCATCCAGTGGATGTACACGGCGATTGTTCGTCCTATACTAACCTATGGTTCTATTGTTTGGTGGAAGGCTGTTGAAAAAGTAAGCTATCTCAAAAACCTGAACAAGGTACAGAGACTAGCCTGTATAGGAACAACGGGGGCTCAGAGGTCTACGCCACAAGCAGGGCTGGAAATTATTTTAAATCTTCCGGCACTTGACGAGTACATAAGATGCACAGCAGCCAAGAGCGCACTTCGACTCAAAGAACTGGGCTCTTGGAAGCAAAGCACCTATGGTCATGGGTCTATCCTCCAGAGGTATGACACAGTGGCCGCACTTGATGTGACGACTGACTACATACCACCTTTTATAGATTTTAATAAACACTTCTCTATTTTAATACCCCAAAGGCATGGCTGGGAACCCAACTCACTCACCAGGGAACAGGGTATCTCATTCTACACCGATGGATCTAAAATGGAAGAAGGAACGGGAGCTGGGGTGTTTTGTGAAGCTCTGAATATTAGATATTCGTATAAACTCCCAGATGAGTGTAGTGTCTTTCAGGCTGAGATTTACGCTATTGAAAAAGCGGCAGAAATGGTACAAACGAAGAAACTGAACTCGTCGGAGATCACATTTTTCGTTGACAGCCAAGCTGCTATCAAAGCTTTAGCCAGTGAGACTATAAGATCCAAAACTGTAGCAAAATGCCGAGGCAAACTGAATGATATTTGTGACACTAACCGAGTCAAACTCTGCTGGGTTCCTGGACATAGCGATATAGAAGGGAACGATATAGCAGATGAACTGGCAAGGAAAGGGTCAGTATCAAATAGAAACAGTAGTAGCCATTTAGATATGGGACTTAACATCCCGACCGGCGTGATTAGAACGAAAATAGACCTAATAACAAAAGAGCAAATCAATAAATCCTGGAGGACTAGGAACGACTGTGTTACCTCTAGAAGTTTATGGCCATTGGCACAATGGCCATCAGACTGGGTGTATTTGCACCCGATTTCTGCAGGAGCTGTCAAGACGTAGAGGAAATAGAAACCATTAAACACCTGCTCTGTGATTGTCCAAACCTCCAAACAAATTGACTCCGTTATTTTGGAAACAGGTTTTTTGAAGAACTGGAAGATCTGGCACAGGTCTCAATGGCAAACATGAGAAAATTCATAGAAAGCACAGGCTGGTTCGCAAACGATCCAGTCTATGTGAACCATTAGTTTGGGTGCATCTCTGCCTTCTTTTTTTTTAAGGGGATCACAATGGACCAATAGGCCCCCGTGTACGCAACAGCCTCTGTGCTGTGCACGCCCCTCTTAACCTAATCTTAACCTAACCCTATGTCTGTTTGTGTCTTAGGTCCCGTTAACAAATGATCATTTAAGGAACTTCCGTCCGAAGTGTTAAATGAAGCATTGAAGACCACACGAAGCTTTGTTGTGGTACTGGACTCTTTGAGAACAGCATGATGTGGTACTACATATTGGAAGGGTGATTGTAATGTGTTGTCTTCATTCATGTTAACTTCTTCCATCTGATCTAATTGAAGGTATTCAGCTATGCACCTATTGTACTCTTCATAAAGTGTTGGGTTAGCTAATAGCTTCTTCTCTTGTTTATAGAACATTCTTAGAGCATTTTGATGTGTTGAATTAAGTGCTGGACGTTTATTTTCTTTGAAGGGTAGCGAAACTTCAAAACGCCCTCCCGGCAACCTCTTGGTGTTGTGTAGAAAGTGCTGTTCGCACGCAACATCTTGCTCTTTTTCAGCCTCTTCATAGGGTGACTCTTCAATTTCCCAAAACTGTCTCAATTGAGTATCAATATCGAAAAATTGTGTAAATACTTGTAATGTGTGATGTGTTTCAAGTGAAACTTTTCCCAAGATGATCCAACCGAACAGTGTTTTTTGAGCTATTGGCGAGATTAGTTCTTCTCCTCTGATAACGTCGGGTAGAATTACATCGCAATAGACGTCATTACCTAGCAAGATGTCGATATTGGCAGGTTGATGAAACGTTGGATCGGCTAATTTCAAACCTTGGATATGTTTCCACCTCGTTGGGACTACTTCTCGACTTGGCAAAAGTCCTGTAAGAGTCTTATACACATATCCTCTTGTTGACGTTTCAAAGTCGGAATAATTAGATCCAAGGTTCAATTCTACATAATTTTGACAAGAACCGGTCTTCAATTGTCCTAACACCGAAACGTCAAAAGATGTTCGATGTTTTTTCAAACTTAAAAGTTGAACTGCAGACTCTGTTATGAATGAGGCCTGTGATCCAGGATCAATCAGAGCTCTAAGTTGTATGAAGTCACCTTTTGCTGACTTAACTTTTACAATTGCAGTTGCTAGTAAAATTTGTGTGTTCCTAAATTCATTAAAATGGAAGCAATTTGCAGACGTTGATTGTTGTTGTAAATCGGAAGGGTAGAAGGTTGCAGCATTAGGGTTTATTTCTGTAGTTATATGATGTGTTTGTGGCCGGTTTTGAGTGCTGGGTTTTGGGTGAGTGAATGTGTTTTGATTATTATTAGAGTGTGTTTGAGTGAGTGCGAGCGATGATGGTAGAGGATGAGACAATGAGTTAGTGTTATTTGAATTGGGTGGCAATGAATTATAATGAGCGAATGGTGTTTGTGTGTTTGACTTGTGTTGCACATTATTTGATTGTGAAAACTGATTTTGATTGAAATTATTATTGTAATTTGTGTTGTAGGAATTGCCAAAATGCAGCAGTGAGTTGTGTGGTTTTTGGCAGAAATGACAAAGTTTGTTACTTGGACAGGTATTTGTTCGATGGCTGTAGGCTAAACAGTTAAAACAATTACCAAACTGTTTCACCACTCGCTGTCGAGCTTTTACATCCATTCCCAAGAATTTGTTGCAGGTTCGCAATGAGTGCACTCCGCTGTGGCAAACTTTGCATGTAAATTTCTCTGCTGGTTTCGTGTTGATGTGAAAAACATTTTTTGATTGCCTTTTGTTTGTTGACGATGATTTTACATTTTGTTGTTGGTCAACCATCTCCAATGTTCGGAACTTGGTTTCCAAAAACTCGGAAAATTCCTTAAATGTGGGAATTTCTTTTTTCGTACCCAAGGAATTTTCCCATTTTGTTTGTATCGAAGTGGGTAGTTTCTTCAGTAACAAAAATATTATTATTGCGTCCCATTGACTTACTGGCAAATCTAAATTTTTCAACGCATGCAAAATTTTTGTTGTACTATCTAACAATTCTCTGATACCTTTGGCACTTTCTTCTTGGACTACTGGCACTTCGAATAATAATTTAAGCTCATGGTTTACCAAAATACGCTTAAAATCATAGCGTGATTTGAGCAGTTCCCAAGCTTGGTCGTAACTTGAATCATCGATGTTGACATGATCAAGTAAAGTGCCAGCGCTTTCTTTACAGCATGACTTTAGATAGTGTAGCTTTTCTATATTAGATAAGGACTTGTTGCTATGCACCAGTGACACAAATTGGTCATGGAATGACCGCCAATTTTGGTATTCGCCTGTGAACGTTGGCGGGTGAATTTTGGGTAGTCGGACATCATGAGTTTTCTGAGTTTCGGAATTTTGCAAGGTATTCTGCACATTTGATTGTATGGGTGGAGTAAATTTATCCAACTCATCCAACAATAGGCATTTGTACTGAATGTAGGTTTCATTGGTTTCGGAATACAGCTCTTTCATTGGTTTGATAACTTCTTCTTTCAACTTGTCATCGCTAAGAATTTCTGCGTACCATTTTAAAATACCTATCCAATTAGTTTCAAGCAGATCAAGCCGTGTGGATACATAATTTTTTGTTCGACGATCTGAACTCACTGTTTTCTTGAAATTTGAAAGATCTTTCGATATTTGCTTGCAAGTACTTTCAAATATCCTTGCACTCATTTTCACTCGAATATTATTACTTAATATTGTAAATAAAATTTATAAAACGTAAGTAAAATGTGTCTACTCACTTTTTCTTTCAGTGTAGGCAGGCGGCGGCGGCGGCTTCCTCAACTTCTATGGGATGCTTCACTCTCAGTGGCACTTTGTTGTTTTATATTTAATTTGTTTAATTAATTTATAAAAAGGAAAATTATTTATTGTTTTTAATGTCTTTTGATATATTATTTTATTTAAATTAATAAATCTTTGGGAAGCGACAAAATGGTCGCCACACAGTTTTTTTTGTTTTCACAATAATTTGGCAAATTACACAATTATTATTATTTTGTGGTTCTTTTCTTTTTGTCTCGAAGGACCAAAATGTTTGTCGTTAAATGATCGAAATCAACCTTTAATCACTCGCTAAAAAAGTCCTCAAAATCGCTAATAAAAACACCTCTAAAATAAAACACGTCTAAAACCTTCAATTATAAATTTCTAGTGTTTATTCTGAGTTTAACCTCCTTTTAACCTTCATAAAGGGTTGACATTACATTTATGAATGGTATAATTCTTGGGGAAGTGCTTCGAATGTGTCATAGGGGTTGCGTGCAGGCCCAATTAGTAGATGGGTATTTAGACAGCGTTCAACAAGGATGTCAGATCCTTTTCCGATCGAGTCTCTCGCGCCCTCTTATCTAGTCCTTTGCCGCCAACTGCAAACATCGAGAACCAGTGGAAAAACTGCCAGGAAGCCATCAGAGATGCCGCCTCTGACGTGCTGGGCTTTGCACGACCACCACAGTGAAACCCCTGGTTCGACGAAGAATGCCGGCAAGTACATGCAGTCAAACAACAGGCATACAAAGCGCCCATGCATAGAAGGACCAGAGCTGCTCGCGAGCTCTACGAGCAGAAGAGGAGAGAGAAACACAAGCTTCTTAGAAGGAAGAAGAAAGAGCATGAGAAGCGCGTGATCGAGGAGTTAGAGAGATGCCACTGCAGGAATGAAGTTCGGAAGTTTTACCAAAAAGTAAAAAGAACCTCCCAAGGTTACAAGGCCCGAACCGAAGCCTGCAAAGACGATCAGGGGAACATCGTGGTGGAATCGCAGTCGGTGCTGAGGATATGGAAAAATCATTTCTGCAAATTGTATAACGGCGATGACGAACCGAATTCCGCTAACATGCAAACTGCACCATTCAACTTGGACGACGTAGGCCAACAATTCCGTCCACCCGATCTTGACGAAGTGAGGATAGCCATATCTAAACTTAAGTCCAATAAAGCTGCTGGAGCTGATGGCCTTGCGGCTGAACTATTCAAAGCGGCTGGCGATGAATTTGTTAGGAGTATGCACCAGCTCATCTGTAAAATATGGTCGGAGGAAAGCATGCCCGATGAATGGAACCTCAGCATTGTTTGCCCGATCCTCAAGAAAGGCGATCCTCTGGACTGCACCAACTACAGAGGCATCAGCCTTCTTAATATTGCCCAAAGATCTTCTCTGCCGTACTTTGTGAACGCCTGAAGCCATTTGTCAACAACCTGTAGGGAAGTCCACCATCGACCAAATATTCGCACTACGGCAGATCTTGGAGAAATCCCAGGAGTTTCAAATCGATACCCACCACCTTTTTATCGATTTCAAGGCCGCGTATGACAGCATCTATAGAGACGAGCTGTATAGAGCAATGTCTAGTTTTGGCATCCCTGCCAGACTCGTCCGTTTGTGCAGGATGACGATGGAGAATGCACGCCGCTCCATCAAGGTCGGCAAAGACCTCACCGACACCTTTGATGTCAAAAAAGGTTTTAGGCAAGGCGACGCGCTGTCATGCGACTTCTTCAACATCGTTCTTGAAAGAATAGTGCAAAACTCTCACGTCAACACTAGAGGCACAATCTTTCAAAAGTCCGTCCAATTACTCGCTTACGCTGATGACATTGACGTAATAGGACGAACAAAGCGTGATGTCAGTGGTGCTTTTGTGAGCATTGAGAAGGAAGCCAAGAAGATGGGTTTAACGGTGAATGAAAGCAAAACGAAATATATGCTGTCAACAAGAAAAGACACCCAACACCGACGTCTAGGACAGAACGTCACTATAGACAGCTATAATTTTGAGGTGGTCAGAGACTTTGTCTACCTAGGATCCGCTATAAACTCGGCGAACGATACCAGTGCTGAGATCAAACGAAGAATTACTCTTGCCAATCGCTGTTTCTTCGGGCTAAGAAGGCAATTGAGAAGCAAAGCCCTCTCTCGAGCAACTAAACTGTCCCTGTATAAGACGCTTATCATCCCGGTCCTGATGTATGGTGCAGAGGCATGGACACTGCTAACGGTGGATGAGAACGCGTTAGGCTGTTTTGAGAGGAAAATTCTCCGGGTGATTTTTGGTCCCGTCTGCATAGATGGGGAATGGAGAAGAAGATTCAACAACGAACTGTATGGGCTGTACAGCGACACCGACCTAGCCACAAAGGTGAAAAGCCAACGACTGAGATGGCTGGGTCATCTAGAGCGAATGGACACCAATGCTCCGGCCCGGAAAGTCTTTGAATCCAACCCCGTGGGACAACGCAGTAGAGGTGGACAGCGTAAAAGGTGGCGCACGCAAGTGGAAGAGGACCTCAACCAACTTGGCGTGCGAAACTGGAGACAGCTAGCTAGAAACCGAGCCGGCTGGAAGAAGCTTGTTGGTTGAGGGCCTGGTCCACCCCGGACTGTAGCGCCACGTTCGTTTTAACGACAGAAGACAGCATTGAATTTTTGAAGCATTAAATTTTACACGGTTTCTTATTTCCCAATGGCAATGGGCAATGCCTTCGATGAGTTTATCATATACTGCCGTTCAAGTTGAGTAATAATTTCATCTGAAAATTGTGTGAAGTTATTTCCCACCTATGATATGATAAAAAAGACACAAATGTAAAATTGCGTTTCTTTTAATCCAGATTCTTTAAATGCATAAGAAACGTTGCACACACCCAGCTTCACACCTACCCCAAATCCTATAGTTTTTCCAAGGAGGTTTGCAGGGGGGCAGCATGATCCCCCATACATACATCACTGTTTATGCGCCGTAATGCTTTGCCTTACATAAATACAGTGTTAGCACCCAGCAATACGGCAAATAAACAGTGAGGTATGTATGCAACTTCCCTGCTAGGTGCGAGGCTGGGTGTATGCAAAGTTTCTTTTGCATATAAAGAATCTGGATTTAAAGAAACGCAATTTTACATTTGTGTTTTTTTTATCATATCATTGGTGGGAAAAAACTCCACACAATTCTCAGATGAAATAATTACTCACCTTCAGTGGAAAATAACTTCACCAAAAAAAAAATGAAATTATTTCCCACTAGAGGTGAAGTTAATTCCCATGTGAAGTTATTTCTCTGCACCTAGATAAACGATAACATCACCAGTGGGCCTATTGCTACGAAAGCCGTAGTGCCGGTCATTAAGAATCTTGCATTTTTCAAGATATTTTTTGAGCTTTATCTGCGATTCCATGACCTTGGTAAGAAGGGACGTAAGTACAATTGGACGATAGTTTGAGGGAGAAGAAAATTCGCCTTTTTTAGGGACAGGCCATACAAATTCGGTTTCCCATCTACTCGGAAAGAGCCCAGTAGAGTAGGACAGATGAAAAGCTTACGCAGAATACTATCTGGACCAGAGCATATAAAACAGCACAGGACAAAGTACTCAACGATAAATTAACAATAAAAAACAACGCACTATACAACACAGCGATAAAACACCAAAGAAGACAACAGCAATAAAAGAGACAAAGGCACACAGATAAAATGATATATTCACAATAAGTTTATTCAAAAACAAAACACAATCCACAAAAAATAAGTTAATTGGCAAAACAGCACCAGTCATCAAAAAAAGCCCGAAGATGGATACATAATCCGAAAGGCGTCGCTTGAAATATTAAATATATGTTGTGTTAAATAACATTTTAAATAAATAAATAAAAAAAAATTTAAGTTTTACTTTAAAACAATTATCCTTTTTTATTTTAATTTCAAATTTCAATTCAGACGATTGTGTACATCAAGATCTTTTAGAACTCTTTCCACATCACGAGTGCGTAAGAAGATTCATCCGCAAAAATCACCACATATCTAAGGTATTATACTGCGCAGGTTGTCCTTGTCAGTCGGAAATAAAAAATGGCTGGGAACGTGAGGAAGAAAAAACAACAACAAATACAAATTGAAATTGCAGAAATAAAAAATGGCTGGGAACGTGATGACTTCAATACACGTAAAAACAACAACGAATATCGACATTTGACACAAATTTTAATTTGAAAAAAAATCAAAACTCTAATGATATTACCTTTACTATGTGTACTGTGCCCAAATATAACTAGATCTCTCAAGTACACGTGGAGTCATGACAGTCTCTTCGCAGCGTTGACAGCAAATTGTGCTGCAACTGCAAGCAAATTGACTTTCTCTTTTGGGCTAACATAAGGAATGTCATTGAAGACTAGCATGGGAACCGAAGATGAAGTGGTATTTCTAATGTTTTTTTACAAATGACCAAACATTTTTACTACCTTTGGAACATTGCAGTATTTTTTGCCTTAATTTTTGATCATACAAAAATATTGTTCTTTGAATATGGCCATTACATTTCTTTCTAGCTTGTTTAAACTTGATCCAGTTTTCCTCATTAGGGTTGGCTTTATAACATCAGAAACTTAGTTGTCTAACCCTGATGGTAACCTCTTTACAGCTCAAATCAAACCATGAATTCTCTTTCGGTTTGATGGATTGTATCCTTTGAGGAATAAAATTTCTTATTCCGTAAAAAATCAATTTTTTGATCATATCTACACTAAAACCGGAGTTAACGTCACTATCGAGGAAGCATAGTGACCCATTCAAGTCCCTGAAGAAACAGTTGAGACCGTCCCAGTTGGCTTTCTCGTAATGCCAAACGGTTCTTCCAGGGTTTTTTTCTTTAACTGCATTTTGTTGGCACGAGAAATTGGCTGATATGACACAATGGTCTGATTTGCCTAAAGGCTATAATACAATAAGCTTGTATCTATCAGGATAAGAGATAAGAAACAAGTCTAGGGTATTGGTGGTTTGACCTGAATCGTCAAGGATTCAAGTTGGCTCGAAGACATGCTGTGTTAGGTGGTTTAACTCAGCAAAGATGAATTAGTCCTTAATAAATTGCTTCCATTTCAATAATTATAGCAGTCCAAATCTCGATGTATCTTACCTATTGGAGTGTCTCAGAAATGCAAAGTTTGTCTGCCATTTTTTTTTATGAAATAATAAGGGTATTCATGCAACAGGGTTAAGTCGTCGTAAACGTAGTAAAGTTGTAAACTGCGTAAATATGCAATTTTGTCATACAAATAATGACGGAATTACGAAGTTTTAAAACTTTACTTCGTTTACGACGACTTTACGCTGTTGCATGAAAACCCTTACAAATTCAAGTTTCTAGCTTTATAAAATATCGAAAAATATTCACTAATTTTGCTTTCGAAGCAACTCAAAATTACTAGTTCTAATGCTTAATTTCAAATGATATACATAGCTGCCATAATAGTATTTATGGAATTTTTTTCTTAAACGTAAAAGTTCAAGCTTCCTTGGTTTTCACTCAACGCTAAAGTTTTTTTTACAAACCTATATTAAGACACCTCTTTAAAATCTTCTAATTAAGAACCACAACATGGTTCCATAAAACCGAAAGTCTTTCAGTTCAAAAAATTGACATGTTTCTACACCCCATTATTGAAATATTTGTATCCCAGCATTGGGTAGGTGTGATATTTACTTTTTCTGTCTTCTATCAGAATAGCTTTGGACCACATCAAGTATTTATATTCGCAGTCAAACAACACTTTGGGTAAACCTCAGCAACTCAGCATTAAAAACCCCTCCTCTCCAAAAGCAAAAAAGATTCACATAAGTAAAATACTTTTCAAATTCTTCCAAAATAATTCTCACAATCATTTACATACAGCTGATGGTTAGCAAGTTTAACCATAAGGAACGTATAACAATATCGTCACTTTCGTATCTAAACATTTTGGTGGGTTAAATATTGTTGTTTTGCGGTTTGACAACAATGTTGAAGCAATCAATTAGTAAGACTTTGGCTTAATTTGACCGGCAAATGATGGCAATCACTTGTAAAGTAGCTATGGTTTAAGTTCCTCAAAAACGGTAAAGGGGAAGTAAGTTAGTTCTGTTAGATGAAGGTAAATAATTTAACTCGCAATTAGGTAGGTATAGACGAAAATCATTGTTAGGCGCAGCATTTGGCGTACTGTTATGTTTGGAATTTTCCAATTTAGTTCGTGTTTGTAGTTTGCGATTGCCATACTTGTTTGCATGTTAAAAATTTATCGCATGCTAATTGTGACAATTGAGAGGTTTAGGTAGTACTGCTGACACAATATTTATGTATCTTTTAGATATGATCAGATAAATGGCGTGTGAGTCAGAAAGTTAACAACTATTTTTATGTTTTTTTTTTTGTATCTAGCTACAATTGCTTGCTAATGAAAGCGAAAAAACCAAGGGCAGGGCTCACCTACATCCATAATTTATGGCTTTAATATTTTATTAAGAATTTTGAACCTAGTTTTAAAAGACTATATATCATCCCGTTTCTGCGTTAACCTCGTAACTACCTATGTATTTGACGAAATTGGGTTTTTTATATAACCACACTGATAAAGGCTCAAAGAATATGGAGGGCAAAGTATGAATATTAAAATGATATCACAAACATATTTTACCGTTAATTCTTTTTCCTCGTAACTACTGTCATGTTGATTGATTTTGACGAGAACCTCGTAGCTACGTTTTGAGGTTTCAGTTGCTGGCTTCTTAACTTTCTTTGCACTGCAGCTTGCAGAAAATTTAAAACATTCTTTTATTACTTGACAGTGAACTAAAAACGTAAACTAGTTTAAAAAGTTTTTTTCAATTTTAAACACCTTATTGTTTTGCCAACTAGTGTCATGATAAAACCATTTTAAACTGGGACAAAGTAACTTATTTTTATTTTAAATAACTTTTTCATATTTTGTTTGTGGTGGGTCCGATGGACTATTGTCAAGCGGAGGAGGTTCCTGAGGTGGGCCTAGAGCTGCGACAAAGGAACAACATTTTTAAATAACTTTTTCATACATTTCTAGGGGTTTTAATGGATTTGGGTCTGACAGAGGAGGTTCTGGAGATGGATCTAGAACTGGTACAGATGAACACCTCCAGAAGCTTCTCCGTCGAATCCTACCTTATCCGACCCACCACTAAAAAGGAAGAAAAACAGATGAAATTCATAGGGTAAAAGTTTTCGTTGCGAAAATTTTTCAAAAGTATTTGACAGTAGCTGTTTGCTCAAATGTTAAATATTTTGGATAAATTAAGAACATTTGAGTATGTAGTTTGCCCTACCTGAACGTTTAAAAAATTCACAGTTCAAAGTGAAAAACGGGATTTTTAAGCTGTGTGGCAAGGCAAACTATGTACTCAAATGATCTCAGGTTCCGTGATATGTGATCAGAGGAGCATTATCTTTTGTTAACACACACTCTCGAAGTTGTATTCATATCTTTTTTCGATGAACTGTTAAATAATACTAAAGCCCCGATTATGGACTGCAAGTATTTGATTTTTTGATAAGTTTTACTCAAGCCTTCAACATAAATCTACATTTTAAGTTTTAATTTTTTCCTAATGAATTCTAAGCGAATTCATTAGTTGATATAAAATTTTCCATGAATACAACCATATTTCAATTTAATTTATATATTTTTATACTACAGCAACTCTTCCAGTCCTCACTTCATACATTTTCAACCATTTGAAATTATTTCAAATAAAAGCAATAACCTTGCATCTGCATTTTGTATATAGCATTTGCACATTAAATTAACCAAATCGCAAATAGGTTTAACCTAAACGCAAATAAGTTTCACCCAAGCGCAAATAGATTTAACCCAAACGCCAATAGAATTAACCCAATCGCAATTCGAATTAAACAAAACGCAAATAGAGTTAAACTATTAACAAATTAATTTAACCAAAACGAAAATTGAATAAACCCTAGCTTGATTTATTGTTCCAGGTGTACTTTTTGGGTCTAATGGATTTTGGTACTATCCATAATTGTTAAAAAGCCATTATTAAGGGATTGGCCTTTTATTTTTGGTAAGTTCTTGGAAAAATGCGCAAAACTAGTTGAATTTACAATTGGGGTTTTGTCAAAATCTTATGGTGAACTATTCCTACTGTTATAAGCCTTCCATTTCTTCACCACACAGCTGGAACAACAAGTTGAGCCCGGGTTAATTCAATTTGCGTTTTGGTTAAAATGATTTGTTAATAGTTTAACTCCATTTGCGTTTTGTTTAATTCGAATTGTTAGTGGGTTAATTCTATTTGCGTTTGGGTTAAATCTATTTGTGCTTGGGTGAAACTCATTTGCGTTTAGGTTAAACCTATTTGCGATTTGGTTAATTAAATGTGCGAATGCTATATATTTTAAAATAGATTTAAAGAAACATTTGTTTTATTTTTTCACAAATTAAATTATTTTCGTCTTAGTTAGGACATCATCAGGGCACCCTGGGCACCATGTTGATGTCCTAACTAAGACGAAACGCGTTGGCAATATTCAACAATAAAATAATTTAATTTGTGGAAAAATAAAATGTCCAAGATTAGTTTCCACCAAGTGTTATGCTATGTTTCCACCAAAGGTTTATCTCAGTTTAGATTAAATAAATCTTTTTGGGGTTTCCACCGCACAAAAAGATTTAAGAAAGATTAAATTTGACAGCACCTTCAAAAATGCAAATGGTGTTCCAATTTTTCTTATGAAGTGCGAATGAGACAGAATGTTTGATTCGTGTGAAACAATGAAGAACTGAATGCGAGTCTCGAATGAACCATTTAAGTAAAGGTTATACTATGTTTCCACCTAAGGTTTATCTCAGTTTAGATTAAATAAATCTTTCTGGTGTTTCCACCGCACAAAAAGATTTAAA
Source organism: Dasysyrphus tricinctus (assembly GCA_963921185.1). Taxonomy (NCBI): domain Eukaryota; kingdom Metazoa; phylum Arthropoda; class Insecta; order Diptera; family Syrphidae; genus Dasysyrphus; species Dasysyrphus tricinctus. The sequence continues at coordinate 137,820,512 of OY992530.1, read as the reverse complement.
AAAGATAAAATCTGACAAAACTTTCAAAAATGCAACAGGCGCTTCAATTTTTATGAAGTTTGAAAGAGACAGAATGTTTTATTCGTGTCAAACAATGAAGAACTGAATCGAGTTTCGAATGAATCGTTCAACACCATGTTAAAATAGGTTAGTTCGATTTGTAAAACTATTTGTGCTAGGAAGATTTAATAAGATTAATTTCTAATCTCCAAGATTTACGAAATAAATTTGTATGGTAAATCTCCGAGATTTGAAGGATATTTGAGGTAAATCTTATTAAATCTCAGATTAGCGTCAGGTGGAAATGTAGCATTAGTCTCTCAAATCTATTGATTATAGCTATTTTGTATATATGAAAATACATCATGAGATAGAAACTCGTATGTAGCAAAAACAGTTAGATCATGTATTGTATTATGTTCAAACATTTTTTAACACTGGTATTCAATAAACACTGTAAAACATAAATTAAAAATCCATTAAGTTTCGATATTGTGTTTAACTGTAAGAAACCTCGATTCCTGACAAATTGTGTTCTTATAAATACGAGGTTAACACAGAAGCAGGACGATTGTTCATTATAAACATATATACATACATACATATACATTAGAGTGTCCGTTATTTCGCAAAATCGGTTTTAAATAGGTAGTTATACCCTAAAGTTTATACCCTAAGCAAAAATTTGGCCAAACAAAATTTTGTGCGAGGCCATTTACACGTGGCTCTAGGCCCATATTTCCCATACAAATTTGTATGGTATTTTCGCTCTATTCACGTTTTTTTTTTCTCTCGAACTACTCAAGCTATACAATGTATAAGGGTGGTCCTTAAAAAGGTCATTATTTTATTCTTACAAATAAATACAAAAATAAACCCTGTAAGATTTTGATCATTATTTAACTTACCATAAGCCCCTATTAACATGCATTACTCATCGAAGTTGTTATTTTACTGTGCCATAAAAACCATTCAAACAATTACCAAGGCATTCTATTCATTCTAATCTACCTTTAAAAATTCTCAAAAACAAAAATTTGCACGAAAAACTGATATCCCAAACCTTAACGTTTCTGTAGACTCAATTGTGAATTAAAAAAAAAAGATTAAGCTATTTTTGAAAGAAGCTTAAGCATAGTCAAAGCTATTACTAATAGCTAAGGCTAGACAGTTCTATAGTGGGGCTGTTAGTGAGACCAACCTTTCATTTTGACCTGACAGGTTGAGCTTTAGTACACTAATAGTGCATGTCCTAACTTTACTTTTAAGAAGTGTTGCCAAGGTGGCAACACTGTCAGAAGGACAAGAAAAGGGTTGCCACAATCCCGAAATGTTGTTTATAAATCGAAAACCAAGGGTCAGCCGATGACCCGAGAGCTCCCGATTCAGCACCCTTGAAACCAGAACCACATTATTGTTTTTCTCCCACCCCTCCCCTTGTCTAAAGGGGGTGCACAAATTCGTTTTGGGAAAGAAAATTTGAAAAGCCAAGAGAAGTCAGAAAAATATTTTTATTAATAAAATTTAAAGATGGTGTCGACGCAAAATTTCACAATCTACTACATTAAATACAAAGTTGATTGAAAACCTACTTTGGTTTAAGAAAAAACACACTTTAAAAGTGTTGGGAGGGGGGACAAAGATTAAAAAACTTAAATAATTATCTTGGTATAATATAGGCATATGACACATGTTTCAAGAGTATTTTTTAATGACCAATCATACTAAATCAGAATGAACACGATACACCTTCAAAAAAGTTATAGCATTTTTTTATAAATGATGACTGAATTTTAAGTGAAACAAGTATAATATTACCAAATTCCAACAGCGTTGTCATAACTCATAAGCAACCAGAATCAAAATAGTCTAGAAACATATTTATAGTGAAAGGGTGTTTTTTTCAGTGAAAGGAAAAAATGTGAACTACTACCATGAATCCCCTCCCGAAACTGGAAAGTTTATTTTCCTGCTTTATTGACTCGACTTCATTTTAAAAAGATTTTTTTTTTTTAAATTAACTGACTTAGAGCCATTTCACACATAGCCGGCAACTGGGTACCCGGTACCGGCTAACCGGTCGTTTGGTTAATGATCTTATGGAAGCTGTCACACATGCCGGAACTGGGTCATTTGTAGAAAACCGGTTAACCGATGTCGGCTAACCAGCTGCCGGGCATGTATGAAATGGGCCTTATTAATTAATTTCAAATTACACTAAAAACCTTTAGCTTATACAAGAAGAAGGTAATGATTAGATTATTAAAAAAAAAATTATAGCTTTGACATCAACAGAACTAAAGTGTACATAAAGTACAGACAAACAATTAGAGAAAAGAGTTACAAAATCTTAACATTAAAAAAAGTACGTATACGACCAAGTGCACAATTTCTTCAAAAGTAACTATTATAAAAGTAATTTAATTTAAAAGTGTTTGCAGTGGATGTTTCATTGAAATAAAATAAATAAATAAATAAAATAAAATAAAAGTGATGTGATTGTGCTATTTGTTATAAAGTAATTAATTATTCATTATTATCAATATCATTAGAGAAAATTGAATTCCAGCAAAACATTTCGTATATTTTGCACTGATATAATCATTTTTCTGACAAATTAACAAATATTAAGCAAAAAATTAAATAACGGAGACATTTTTTCAGATTATACGCTAAGTAAACTTTAAATTTTGAAAACTGAATGCATGTGCTAGAATAAATATAAATTAGATGAGAGGAGGGCTGTATTAACTTAAAATTAGCATAAAATGTCAAATAGTTTCAGTAATTTAGTAGCCATATGGCGTTTTTCTTTTTTAACTCAGAGCAGATCACGGAACTGTCAAACAAAAATTCTATGTTTCTTTTTTAGCTCAGACATAACAGAGCATAAAAAGTGTGTTTCTTTTTTCCGTCAGAGCTAGCTCAGAGCTTGCTCAATTATAGACCAGGAAAATTGCACAAATAGTATGGGGAACCTTGAACAAATTAATTCATGAAATATTAAAATTGGAATCGACGCAGAATTGCAACCTCTATAACATATCCAATCCAAAGTCTCCCAAAATCCCCGCATTGGCTTTTTGTGTAGATGCATTTGAAGCGGTGCAGACGAGGAGAACTTGGAGGTCTATCAAACAAAAATATTTGTGTTGGTACAACCTAGTCATATGATATATGCTTTAAAGGTAGTTTTTAACGGACTATTTGGGTTCTTGGTTGCCATGACAAAATCAATATTTTTGGCGAGTTTTATGGGTGTAAGAGTTTTTCCGTGGGTGTTATGGTAAACATTCTACACTTGCCCATCCCTCTTAAAGAGCACACTTTCACCATGGAATTTTTGGGACTGTCTTGATTCTTAGTTCGTATGGCATATGGAACATTCACTCCAAATTTCATTAATAGACCTTTATTTTCAAAGGGTTTTCGATAATATTTTACCTGAAAAAAGTCATCATTGCGTACAAAGGACTTTAACTTTTTTTTGGGTGGTTGTATCATTTTGAATTTAGTTTCATTATATCCAGCGTTAAAAACTACCTTTAAAGCATGTATCATATGACAAGGTTGCACCAACACAAATATTTTTCATTAGATTCAGCGTTAAAAACTACCCATAAATTATGTTATCATATGGTTAGGTTGTACCAAAACAAATATTTAAGTTTAATAGATCTCCAAGTTCTCCACGTCATGCATCTACACAAAAATCCAATGCGGGGATTTTGGGGGACTTTGGATATGTTATAGAGGTTGCAATTCTGCGTCGATTCCAATTTTAATATTTCATGAATTAATTTTTTCAACCTCGGAACCCATTTTTCCTGGCCTATTAGCTCAGGATTAAATGACCGAGCGAATCGAGCAAAAGACTGAGCGAAGCCAACTTCACTTATTTTTTTATGATATATAATTTCAAATTGATTACCTGGAAAGTCCTCGGACAGTGGCCCATCAATTGTAAAAAAATTGCATTTACCAAAAACACATGAAATGACAGTTCAGTGCTCAAGTGTGTTTCATAGTTTAATCTTAGGAATCTGATCATAAATTTTGTAATTTTAAATTTTTTGCATTAAAACAAAATGTTAATGCAAAAAATTTAAAATTACAAAATTTTCAGCATTAAAGAAAAACGTCAATGCAATATGAAAGTTTTTTGCATTCAAAAAAGTTTTATGCAACCACCAAAATTGTTGCATTAAAATAAGACTTCAATAAAATTTGAAAATTTTCTGCATTAAAAAAAAATTTTAATAGAATTTGAAAGTATCTTGCATTAGAAAAAATATCAAAAACTGTCTGCATTAAAAATAAAAGCAAACGCGATATGAAAAATTTCTTGCATTACAAAAATGTAAATAAAATTTGAAAATTTCTTGCATTAAAAAAAAGTATGAACATTTCTTACATACAAAAATGTATGAAATTTGTTGCTGAAATCGTTAAACTACGCCAATAATATTTAAGGTATAGGGGAAACATTTTGTCTACCGCCCCCTGAGACAGGGGGAGCAATTTCTGAAAAATTGACTAAATGCTAAAAAATATTAAATGTTAAAAATCAAAGAAAGCACATGCAATAATGCGCTATAGCTTCTTTTACTTCTTTTCTTGGTTACAATAAGGTTGTTTTAGTCAATAGCTTTTGAAAAATTGAATTTCAAAGTCAAAATTTTTGAAAAATTTCAACTTCAAAATAAAAAAATCATAATTTTTTCAAAAATTTTGACTTTGAAATTCTCTAAAAAAAAAAAACAATTCTTCATACCACATTCACATTTTCTTCTTAATGCTGAACTTTTTTGACTCGCATTAACATTCTTTTTAATGCAAGAAACTTTCAAAATTATCAAAATGTGAATTTTCTTATAATTAATTAATAAATTGAAAATCAATACTCAAGCTTTTGAGCAACGTCCCACAATGTTTCATATATCAAATTTTTTATTAGGATTGGTGAAATAGAGTTTTGAAAAATTAAATCCATTTTGTGGACTTGGTTGATAAATATAAGCCATATAGTTTGCCAAAAGGGGGATTAATTTAGTAGTTTTTAATGTGAGACTTTTTTAAAAACACATTTTTGATATTTTACTTCCAATTGAGCTTTATAATTTAGATATTTCTGATTTCTTAAGACAAATACTAAATCATAAATAAGGTGTATTTTTGTTCCTTAATATTCAAGTTATGTATTTTTCAGGTAAATGTGCTCGAAAAGCATATATTAATATAGATGCCCTAAGTTTGTTTCCCCCTAAAATATATTGTGAAGTTTTTTATAATTTTATTTGGCTGAGTATAATTTAAATTATTATAGTCCATTATTTGACACATCATTTTGGAATATTAAAAAAAATTACCAATGTTGATAAGTTACATTTATACTGAATTCTTTCAATTATTTGCATATTTCATATGCATAAATTAAAGGTATTTTTTTTTGTACATTTTTTCTTAGCTTTTCCCTGGTTTACAATGATGTATGATACATTAAAATAAAAGTATTTTTAATTGTTAATTGAAAAAAATCTGATTCACTAAAATCCGTTGGTAATTAAAAAAGTTATTAACGTTTTAGTGAGGCCGGAACAATGTACAACAAAGACTGTTTTAAATGTATTAAATTCAAATAATATTTAATTCTTGCTCTGCTGTTGGATATACAACTTTGTGAGTACCTAAATATATTTAGTCTTTATACTAAATTTAAATACTTGATTAAATTTTTTTTTCTAAGATCAATATTTATATGAAATTTTTAGATATTATTGTCATTAAGTAGGTGTAAAAAAACATTACTTCAAATTGTTTTTACATTTTTTTCATAGTTACCATGTAAAAAATAATATTTTTTTTATAAATCTAACGATTATCTTACTGACAGTATTTTAAAACCTTAATTCTAAAGATTCATGCAGATTTGTTAAAGTAATCATTATATTAATGAAGCTTTGTCAAACAGTTTTTTAATTAAAATGCATTTTATTTGTAAGAAATCATTTAAAAAATTTTTAGCACCGCTCATGTAGGTTTGATGGTAAAACATTGTATAACATAACATTAGAAGAGAAAATAAGCAAAAAATAAGCATTTTTTGTTTTTTGAAATTGTGAAATTTTTCATCAACTTTTGAATTTAGAATGCTGCAAATCGAATTGAAGGCAGACTTAATCACCCCTTTAGTATGAAATTTTTTACCCCTTTACACACAGTGTAGCGTGTCATTTTGGCGTTATTTAAAGACCTTAATCTTGAAGATCGGATGAGTAGAATGGGAGTTATGATTTTTCAAGATAACCATATAAAATTCGAACTAAAACATTTGCTTCAGATAACTAGGTTCTCCACTGGTGGGTACTGATCGGCAATCAACTCACATTTTTCTACCCAGGCGTTGGCTCTTTCAATAGAGCCAACCTGTGTGGATATTTTTGCGGGTCTGTTCCTAAAGATAGAGTGAGACATCACATGGGGAATAAAAGTGTAGTTTGTATGAGATTTGTTGGCGCAAAATGTATAGCCAACACACTAACACAGACCAATATTGAAAGAAAAATAATATTAGAGGAGATATCTACTTTGTATGGGATTAATATAGCACGTAGGGGTTGCAGTGAATGGCTCGATTTAAATAGGTTTTGCTGGTTTTATAATGATTTAAACGGATTGGGGTGTTGTTTTTTATCAACATAAAAGGATATTTTGTTCTCAAGTTTTAATAAAAACAAATTTTTTTTTTTTTTTTTTTTATAATGAGCGCGCACTAAAGGGGTTTTGACTACCCTTAAGATGATGAACACAGTGCGAGCGATTAGGAAAATAGGAAAGGGTTAGAAAGGAGATACCGATGCACATTGGTTTTGAAGTTTTGAATATCAAAATGGGAGGGGAAAATAGAGCTTGGTAAAGCATTCCACATTCGTGTTGTGCGGCTAAAGAAAGAATCTCTATACTTGACAGTACGTCCGAAGTTGGGCTCAAGGGTAAACTGATGAGCATTCCTAAAAGCACGAGTATTGCGGTTGAAGTTTTTAAGGGGAGGAATGCAACTGGCTATTTCACTAGAACACTGTTTATAAAAATAGCGATAAAATAATGTGAGACAAGAAACACTGCGGCGGTGTTTCAAAGATGTAATTGATAGCGTAACAGTTCTGTCACCTATCATTTTTAAGGCCCTATTTTGTATTCTATCTAACAAATTCAAGTGAGTTGTAGGGGCACCTGCCCAGATGTGAGAGTTATACTCAAGCTTTGGTCGTATGAAGGCTTTATAAATTACAGCCAGTTCAGAGGGGGAGAAAAATTTCTTACATCGTCGAAGAAAGCCTAAACACTTTGCAGCGTCTTTGGCAACTTCGAATATGTGATCATTCCATAAAAGGTGGTCTGTGATGCACATACCCAGAACTGAAAGTTGTTCATTTTCTTCGATGCAAGTTCCGCTCATGGATAGCGGCATTGGGGGTGGGTTTTGCTTTAGGGACAGCAGACAGAATTGGGTTTTTGAAGCATTAAATTCTACACGATTTTTATTTCCCCACTGGACAATGCTGTCTAGATCAGAATTTAATGAGCTTATCATACGCTGCCGTTCAAGTTCCACATCCGAAGAATTGGGAAGTGAATCTTGAAACGAATATGAAAAGATGAGGGTGCTGTCATCTGCAAAACAATTTAATGGATTAGAAGTTTCAGACAAAAGATCATTAATGAAAATGAGGAAGAGAGTCGGAGACAAAACGGAGCCCTGGGGCACACCAGCATTTATTTTGTGAATATCAGACTTGAAACCGTCCAATACAACTTGTATTGAACGGCCAGAGAGGTAATTTCTAATCCAACGAAGAAAAGATTGATCGAAACCAAATGCACGCATTTTCGATAAGAGAGCTTGGTGCCAAACTCTATCAAATGCTTTTGAAATATCAAGTGCAACAATCTTACTTTCTCCAAAACGATGTAAAGATTTGTTCCACTGTTCGGTGAGATATACCATCAGATCACCAGTGGACCTATTGCTACGAAAGCCATACTGCCGGTCATTAAGAAGCTTTCGTTCTTCAAGATATTTCTTGAGCTGATAATTTATCAGCGTTTCCATGACCTTGGAAAGAAGGGACGTAAGTGCAATTGGACGATAATTAGAGGGAGAAGAAGATGCGCCTTTTTTAGGGACAGGCTGGACAAATGCTGTTTTCCATCCACTCGGAAAGAGACCAGTAGAGTAGGACAGATGGAAAAGCTTACGCAGTGGCTTTGCCAGCGTTGAAGAACACCTCTTCAGAACAATAGGTGGGATACTATCCGGGCCAGCGGATTTGTGTATATCAAGATCTTTTAAGACTCTTGCAACTGCACGAGTGCGAAAGAAGATTTGTCCCATGAAATCATTACCGCTCTCAAGTACAGGAGGAGTCATAACACTCTCTGGCAACGTCGAATTAACAGCAAACTGTGCTGCAAGCAAATTGGCTTTCTCTAGTGAGCTGACAAAGGGAGTGTTATTGGAGACGAGCGTTGGAACCGAAGACGAAGTGGAGTTTCGAATATTTTTTACAAATGACCAAAAATTTTTACTACCTCTGGGACATTGTAGTATTTTTTGCCGTAATTTTTGGTCATGCAAAAATTTGGTTCGACGAATATGAACGTTACAAGTCTTTCTAGCTTGTTTGAACTTATTCCGGTTTTCCTCAGAAGGGTTGGCTTTATATCTACGGAAACTTACTTCTCTTTCTCTGATAGCCTCTTTACAGCTCAAATCAAACCATGAGTTCTCTTTCAGTTTGATAGATTTTATCCTGTGAGGGATAAAATTTCTCATTCCGTAAAGAATCAAGTTTGATATCATATCTGCACTGGAGTCTACGTCACTATCGAGGAAGCATAGTGACCAGTTAAAGTTCCTGAAGAATTCATTGAGACCGTCCCAGTTGGCTTTCTCGTATTGCCAAACGGTTCTCTTAGGAGTTTTCTCTTTAACTGAGTTTTTTTGGCACGAGAAATTGGCAGATATGACACAATGGTCTGATGTGCCTAGAGGCGATAATACACGTAAAGTGTATTTATCAGGGTCCGAGGTAAGAAACAAGTCTAGTGTGTTGGCGGATTGACCTGCAACGTCAGGGATTCGCGTTGGCTCGTCAACGAGCTGAGTTAGGTGGTTTAACTCAGCAAAGATCTCAACATACCTTCCTTCGGGTGTTGTCTGGCCAGAAAAGCGAAGCCACGAAGAATTGTGTACATTGAAATCGCCCGCAATGACGATTTCAGTGTGAGGATAATGGGCAACAATTCTTTGAATGGAGTCAGACAGATAATCAAATTCGTTAGAAGTTGAATCTCTGTCCAGGTTAGGGCTCCGATAAATAAAACAGGTATGGATGATGCGCTTATTAACCGTGAATTTAAACCACATGAAATTGAAGTTTGTGTTTGAGCACAAACCATATTGAGGTTGAAGTTGGTACGCAACATCATTTCATATATAAACGGCGAGACCATGATGAGGAAAGAATAATGGCACTAGGTTATACCCATGTAGATTGAATTCCGTATGATCGGTATTATCACCTACCTGGGTTTCACCCAATGCCAAAACAGCTGGCCTGTTTAACGCAGTATAAACATACGCAGCGTAGAAATTTTTCCTTAGCCCACGAATGTTGCTAAAGTCGACCCTAAAATCTCCTACCATCTTTTGAAATATTCAAAACTCAGAAAAACCAACTCAGACGAGTTTCTAAGATGAGTGTCAATTATGTTCCAATCTGACTTCATAGAACAATTTATTGCTAGTGTTATGCCTAAGCAATAAAATATTCTGATCCGCCCTGGTTACATAACAGACAAACAGCTATCCGCCCGAGAATCAGTTTGGCTTAATCAATGTACATTGAGTGAGAGTCCCCATGCAATGCGACAATAACTAAAGGTAGCGCTAAACGACGAACATGCTCGCCGAACTTGTTCTTTTGCGTTATCCCCTACACGACGAACACATTTGGCGAACATTCATTTCGTGTTGATTCTTCAAAGCGTAAGCATGTGCGATAAAGAAGCGCAAGTCGTTGCGTTGTTGTAATTTCACAGCAAAAATGAGGTTTGCTCGCGAACATGGCCCTACATGGCGAACACCGAAGCCAACAAACACGACAAAATCGAAATTTTTCGCCAACAGTGAGCCGTTCGCGAACCATCCCCTACACGACGAATATATAGCGAGCACGAACAAGTTCGGCGAGCATGTTCGTCGTTTAGTGCTAGCTTAAGCCAAATCGACTGCGAAAGATGAGAGGAAAGGAACAAAGGATTACCACTCGTTGTGTTGCGATGAATATTTTTTTTGTACATTATAGGTGACAATGGATTTGTTATTATTTTATGCACTTGCACTGATTTAAATTTGATGGGTATGCGGCGCGAGAGTTTTTTTTTTTTTTATTTCACTATTTGGGACTATTGAATTTTTGGTTTATATTTTGATTAGGGAAATTATTTGCACTGTTTTTTTTTTATTTGTTGGGCTATATTAATTGAGGCTTGAGACACACTGGTATGAAGACAACAGATATGGTACAACGAGACGAACTTTACTTTCGACACGGAAGATTTTCACATGACATGTGCACTCGACGGGAGACTGATCGGCACTCAATTGTTTGTAGTACGTGTATTTAAGACGAAATTTTAGGGTTGGCGCAGCCAAGCTAGCCAACTGAGAGAATCGCCACTGTATCCAAAGTCTCCCAAAATCCCCGCATTGGCTTTTTGTGTAGATGCATTTGAAGCGGTGCAGACGAGGAGAACTTGGAGGTCTATCAAACAAAAATATTTGTGTTGGTACAACCTAGTCATATGATATATGCTTTAAAGGTAGTTTTTAACGGACTATTTGGGTTCTTGGTTGCCATGACAAAATCAATATTTTTGGCGAGTTTTATGGGTGTAAGAGTTTTTCCGTGGGTGTTATGGTAAACATTCTACACTTGCCATCCCTCTTAAAGAGCACACTTTCACCATGGAATTTTTGGGACTGTCTTGATTCTTAGTTCGTATGGCATATGGAACATTCACTCCAAATTTCATTAATAGACCTTTATTTTCAAAGGGTTTTCGATAATATTTTACCTGAAAAAAGTCATCATTGCGTACAAAGGACTTTAACTTTTTTTTGGGTGGTTGTATCATTTTGAATTTAGTTTCATTATATCCAGCGTTAAAAACTACCTTTAAAGCATGTATCATATGACAAGGTTGCACCAACACAAATATTTTTCATTAGATTCAGCGTTAAAAACTACCCATAAATTATGTTATCATATGGTTAGGTTGTACCAAAACAAATATTTAAGTTTAATAGATCTCCAAGTTCTCCACGTCATGCATCTACACAAAAATCCAATGCGGGGATTTTGGGGGACTTTGGATATGTTATAGAGGTTGCAATTCTGCGTCGATTCCAATTTTAATATTTCATGAATTAATTTTTTCAACCTCGGAACCCATTTTTCCTGGCCTATTAGCTCAGGATTAAATGACCGAGCGAATCGAGCAAAAGACTGAGCGAAGCCAACTTCACTTATTTTTTTATGATATATAATTTCAAATTGATTACCTGGAAAGTCCTCGGACAGTGGCCCATCAATTGTAAAAAAATTGCATTTACCAAAAACACATGAAATGACAGTTCAGTGCTCAAGTGTGTTTCATAGTTTAATCTTAGGAATCTGATCATAAATTTTGTAATTTTAAATTTTTTGCATTAAAACAAAATGTTAATGCAAAAAATTTAAAATTACAAAATTAAAGAAAATTAAAGAAAAACGTCAATGCAATATGAAAGTTTTTTGCATTCAAAAAAGTTTTATGCAACCACCAAAATTGTTGCATTAAAATAAGACTTCAATAAAATTTGAAAATTTTCTGCATTAAAAAAAAATTTAATAGAATTTGAAAGTATCTTGCATTAGAAAAAATATCAAAAACCGTCTGCATTAAAAATAAAAGCAAACGCGATATGAAAAATTTCTTGCATTACAAAAATGTAAATAAAATTTGAAAATTTCTTGCATTAAAAAAAAGTATGAACATTTCTTACATACAAAAATGTATGAAATTTGTTGCTGAAATCGTTAAACTACGCCAATAATATTTAAGGTATAGGAGAAACATTTTATCTACCACCCCCTGAGACAGGGGGAGCAATTTCTGAAAAATTGACTAAATGCTAAAAAATATTAAATGTTAAAAATCAAAGAAAGCACATGCAATTATGCGCTATAGCTTCTTTTACTTCTTTTCTTGGTTACAATAAGGTTGTTTTAGTCAATAGCTTTTGAAAAATTGAATTTCAAAGTCAAAATTTTTGAAAAATTTCAACTTCAAAATAAAAAAATCATAATTTTTTCAAAAATTTTGACTTTGAAATTCTCTAAAAAAAAAAACCAATTCTTCATACCACATTCACATTTTCTTCTTAATGCTGAACTTTTTTGACTCGCATTAACATTCTTTTTAATGCAAGAAACTTTCAAATTATCTTAACATTTTTTTTTAATGCAGACAATTTTCGACTCGCACTGACATTTTTGTTTAATGCAACAAACTTTCAATTTTGCAATTACATTTTATTTTGCATGCAAAAAATTTTCATAATGCATTAAACATTTTCTTTAATGCAAACTTAATTCTATCCAGCTTAACAATTTTTTAATGCAACAAATTTTCTAGTTATTTTAATCCAGCTTAACAATTTTTTAATGCAACAAATTTTCTAGTTTTTTTAATGCAGGAAGTTCTCGAGTTTACACTAAAACTTTTTTTTATCAAAATGTATTTTTTCATTGAAATGTTTACAACTCTGATCTGCACCACCCAGGGATATTTCAATGTGTTATTTTTGTATTAGATAAATTAAATCAACTTTAATTGGTCATTATGAAAAAAATATACATATAATATTGGCAGAAACGGTACGATTTACCAAAAACTAAAATATCTTTTCACACATACATATTTTATAGTTTCGATAAAATTATTATTTTCGAGATTAAAATTTTGGAATTTCTTATAACTGAAAATAGCGCGAGATTATCAAAGACTTGAGTTAAATGAGGAAAAAGAATCCAAGAAAGGTTGTTCATACTTCTATACCTTCTTTTTCTTCTAAAAGCGCTAATGTCAATTTTTTTCAATATTGACTTAAGTAAACTTTTTTACTCAGTGGAAGATCAGCTTTGACTAAGATGGTTATAGAAAGTTTAATTTTAGTAAGAAATAAACGTTTTTGGTTTTCAAAAAACTATCGAATAGGACATTGGCCCTTTTAGGACCAAGGTACAGATATATTCTGAATAAATATTACAACGTGTCTTCCCTAACTGATAGGTTACAAAGACTGCAATTAAATTAACCATATGTATTGGCGTTTTTCTTTTTTGGCTTTGCAGAAGCTGAGTGACAGAGCAGAGCTCCGAGCAGATTATGATCAGATTCCTAAGATTAAATTATGAAACACACTTGAGCACTGAACTGTCATTTCATGTGTTTTTGGTAAATGCAATTTTTTTACAATTGATGGGCCACTGTCCGAGGACTTTCCAGGTAATCAATTTGAAATTATATATCATAAAAAAATAAGTGAAGTTGGCTTCGCTCAGCCTTTTGCTCGATTCGCTCGGTCATTTAATCCTGAGCTAATAGGCCAGGAAAAATGGGTTCCGAGGTTGAAAAAATTAATTCATGAAATATTAAAATTGGAATCGACGCAGAATTGCAACCTCTATAACATATCCAAAGTCCCCCAAAGTCCCCGCATTGGATTTTTGTGTAGATGCATTTGAAGAGGTGCAGACGTGGAGAACTTGGAGATCTATTAAACTTAAATATTTGTTTTGGTACAACCTAACCATATGATAACATAATTTATGGGTAGTTTTTAACGCTGAATCTAATGAAAAATATTTGTGTTGGTGCAACCTTGTCATATGATACATGCTTTAAAGGTAGTTTTTAACGCTGGATATAATGAAACTAAATTCAAAATGATACAACCACCCAAAAAAAAGTTAAAGTCCTTTGTACGCAATGATGACTTTTTTCAGGTAAAATATTATCGAAAACCCTTTGAAAATAAAGGTCTATTAATGAAATTTGGAGTGAATGTTCCATATGCCATACGAACTAAGAATCAAGACAGTCCCAAAAATTCCATGGTGAAAGTGTGCTCTTTAAGAGGGATAAATAAAAAAATAAATTGGGTGGCGCAACAGCTCATGAAGAACCAGGACCTAGTGACTTACAACTCACAACCATTCCTGTGTGCGTGTTTGTTGGCAGGAATGGAGGGGACCTACAGTTTTTTGCCGAGTCCGAACGGCTAAATGAGAAGCACTTTTTCATGACAAGTATACTCTTGGAGGATTTGTCAGTTCCTCGCAAGAGGCAGTACCTCGAATAAAACATTTCTGTTTTTAGGTGGCACGGCTGGGAATCGAACCCACACCTTCGGCATGACAGTCCTACGCACTAACCATCAAGCCACGAGGGATGGGCAAGTGTAGAATGTTTACCATAACACCCACGGAAAAACTCTTACACCCATAAAACTCGCCAAAAATATTGATTTTGTCATGGCAACCAAGAACCCAAATAGTCCGTTAAAAACTACCTTTAAAGCATATATCATATGACTAGGTTGTACCAACACAAATATTTTTGTTTGATAGACCTCCAAGTTCTCCTCGTCTGCACCGCTTCAAATGCATCTACACAAAAAGCCAATGCGGGGATTTTGGGAGACTTTGGATACAGTGGCGATTCCTCTCAGTTGGCTAGGTTGGCTGCGCCAACCCTAAAATTTCGTCTTAAATACACGTACTACAAACAATTTGTTTTTATTAAAACTTGAGAACAAAATATCCTTTTATGTTGATAAAAAACAACACCCCAATCCGTTTAAATCATTATAAAACCAGCAAAACCTATTTAAATCGAGCCATTCACTGCAACCCCTACGTGCTATATTAATCCCATACAAAGTAGATATCTCCTCTAATATTATTTTTCTTTCAATATTGGTCTGTGTTAGTGTGTTGGCTATACATTTTGCGCCAACAAATCTCATACAAACTACACTTTTATTCCCCATGTGATGTCTCACTCTATCTTTAGGAACAGACCCGCAAAAATATCCACACAGGTTGGCTCTATTGAAAGAGCCAACGCCTGGGTAGAAAAATGTGAGTTGATTGCCGATCAGTACCCACCAGTGGAGAACCTAGTTATCTGAAGCAAATGTTTTAGTTCGAATTTTATATGGTTATCTTGAAAAATCATAACTCCCATTCTACTCATCCGATCTTCAAGATTAAGGTCTTTAAATAACGCCAAAATGACACGCTACACTGTGTGTAAAGGGGTAAAAAATTTCATACTAAAGGGGTGATTAAGTCTGCCTTCAATTCGATTTGCAGCATTCTAAATTCAAAAGTTGATGAAAAATTTCACAATTTCAAAAAACAAAAAATGCTTATTTTTTGCTTATTTTCTCTTCTAATGTTATGTTATACAATGTTTTACCATCAAACCTACATGAGCGGTGCTAAAAATTTTTTAAATGATTTCTTACAAATAAAATGCATTTTAATTAAAAAACTGTTTGACAAAGCTTCATTAATATAATGATTACTTTAACAAATCTGCATGAATCTTTAGAATTAAGGTTTTAAAATACTGTCAGTAAGATAATCGTTAGATTTATAAAAAAAATATTATTTTTTACATGGTAACTATGAAAAAAATGTAAAAACAATTTGAAGTAATGTTTTTTTACACCTACTTAATGACAATAATATCTAAAAATTTCATATAAATATTGATCTTAGAAAAAAAAATTTAATCAAGTATTTAAATTTAGTATAAAGACTAAATATATTTAGGTACTCACAAAGTTGTATATCCAACAGCAGAGCAAGAATTAAATATTATTTGAATTTAATACATTTAAAACAGTCTTTGTTGTACATTGTTCCGGCCTCACTAAAACGTTAATAACTTTTTTAATTACCAACGGATTTTAGTGAATCAGATTTTTTTCAATTAACAATTAAAAATACTTTTATTTTAATGTATCATACATCATTGTAAACCAGGGAAAAGCTAAGAAAAAATGTACAAAAAAAAATACCTTTAATTTATGCATATGAAATATGCAAATAATTGAAAGAATTCAGTATAAATGTAACTTATCAACATTGGTAATTTTTTTTAATATTCCAAAATGATGTGTCAAATAATGGACTATAATAATTTAAATTATACTCAGCCAAATAAAATTATAAAAAACTTCACAATATATTTTAGGGGGAAACAAACTTAGGGCATCTATATTAATATATGCTTTTCGAGCACATTTACCTGAAAAATACATAACTTGAATATTAAGGAACAAAAATACACCTTATTTATGATTTAGTATTTGTCTTAAGAAATCAGAAATATCTAAATTATAAAGCTCAATTGGAAGTAAAATATCAAAAATGTGTTTTTAAAAAAGTCTCACATTAAAAACTACTAAATTAATCCCCCTTTTGGCAAACTATATGGCTTATATTTATCAACCAAGTCCACAAAATGGATTTAATTTTTCAAAACTCTATTTCACCAATCCTAATAAAAAATTTGATATATGAAACATTGTGGGACGTTGCTCAAAAGCTTGAGTATTGATTTTCAATTTATTAATTAATTATAAGAAAATTCACATTTTGATAATTTTGAAAGTTTCTTGCATTAAAAAGAATGTTAATGCGAGTCAAAAAAGTTCAGCATTAAGAAGAAAATGTGAATGTGGTATGAAGAATTGTTTTTTTTTTTTAGAGAATTTCAAAGTCAAAATTTTTGAAAAAATTATGATTTTTTTATTTTGAAGTTGAAATTTTTCAAAAATTTTGACTTTGAAATTCAATTTTTCAAAAGCTATTGACTAAAACAACCTTATTGTAACCAAGAAAAGAAGTAAAAGAAGCTATAGCGCATTATTGCATGTGCTTTCTTTGATTTTTAACATTTAATATTTTTTAGCATTTAGTCAATTTTTCAGAAATTGCTCCCCCTGTCTCAGGGGGCGGTAGACAAAATGTTTCCCCTATACCTTAAATATTATTGGCGTAGTTTAACGATTTCAGCAACAAATTTCATACATTTTTGTATGTAAGAAATGTTCATACTTTTTTTTAATGCAAGAAATTTTCAAATTTTATTTACATTTTTGTAATGCAAGAAATTTTTCATATCGCGTTTGCTTTTATTTTTAATGCAGACAGTTTTTGATATTTTTTCTAATGCAAGATACTTTCAAATTCTATTAAAATTTTTTTTTAATACAGAAAATTTTCAAATTTTATTGTAGTCTTATTTTAATGCAACAATTTTGGTGGTTGCATAAAACTTATTTGAATGCAAAAAATTTTCATATTGCATTGACGTTTTTTTTTAATGCTGAAAATTTTGTAATTTTAAATTTTTTGCATTAACTTTTTGGCCTCCATTAATTTTTTTTTGGTGGTTGGATGTTGTAGGAACTGGGTGCCTCGAGCTGTATCTTTTCCTACACATCAAGTGCTTACAATACCTCCAAGTTGGTAGCCGCCGGATACTGGTCTTGGCTTTATGCCAGGACTTGCTAAACTTGTAAGTGCGAATGTTGATCAAGGAAAGAATTGCAACACTAAACCCATATGGCCATACAGATTGGAGGTTAGTGCGTTGGGCTAACGACCCGACCACAGTAAAAAAAACCAATTGTTATGAGAGAGACGCGTGAAGCCTCGGATAACGACCCCCGTCAAATGGCAACCAGACCCGGAACGAAAATGGACTATGATCTACGAGTATGCACCTGGAATGTAAGGACACTCTACACACCAGGTGCTACTCAAAAACTTGAATCTGTCCTCTCGCGGTACAAGGCAGACATTACCGCGATCCAGGAGATACGATGGATAGGATCAGGTATAACGAAAAGAAAAGATTGCGACATTTATTACAGCTGTCACCAAAGACTGCACATGCTAGGATGCGGATTCGTCGTGGGAAATCGACTCAGATCGAAAGTCATCGATTTTAAGCCGATAAGCGATCGCCTGGCTGTGATCCGCATCAAAGCTACCTTCCAAAACATCAGCCTAATATGTGCACACGCCCCTACCGATGAAGCTGAGGAGTCTAACAAGGAGGAGTTTTACGACCTCCTGGACGGAGCCTACGGAGCCTGTCCGGAGTACGATGTCAAAGTCGTGCTCGGAAACTTCAATGCTAAAGTCGGAAAGGAAAATATCTTTGGCGGATTAGTTGGAAAGCACAGCCTCCACGAAACGACAACAGACAACGGCTTCCGACTAATCGACTTTGCTGCAGCTCGTAATACGGTGATAAGTAGCACTAGGTTCCCCAGGCGAAGGATACACACAGCAACCTGGCGATCTCCAGATGGTCGAACGGCCAACCAAATCGACCACGTGCTAATTGGCACAAGGTACGCATCGAACATCTTGGACGTGCGAACTTTCCGAGGTGCAAACGTGGACTCTGACCACTTTCTTGTTGTGACAAAGTTCAGAGCCCGACTGTCCAACGAAAAGAAAACGAAGACCGCCCAAAGAAAAAAGTTCAACATCGCATGCCTTAGCACATCTGAGAAAGCCAGAGACTACAGTGAGCAATTGACCGGGAAACTCTCTGCCGTACACCCAGCCACAAGCGTCAACAACCAGTGGAACCAGTATCGCGACATTATTAAGGAGACAGCCGAGACCACCATAGGCTATCAACCACCCAGAAAAAAGAACCCGTGGTATGATGATGAATGCGCGGTATTGAAGCAGGAGACGGAAAATGCACGAATGCAAATGCTGCAACGGAAAACAAGAGCAGCAAGAGAGGAGTACCGTGAAAAGAGAAGGAAAGAGAAAAAAACCCTGCGTAGAAAGAAAAGAGCATCCGCAGCCTCTCAGCTCAAGTATCTCGAAGAGTCCAGCACCGCCACCAACACCCGCCGGTTCTACAAAACAGCCAAGCAACTGGCATCTGGTTATAGGAGTGGCACGCAAGCTCTTCGAAACAGCGAAGGGAACCTAGTCACCGAAGCACAGGGAATTGTAGGCGTGTTTAAGCAGCATTTCCAGCAGCTGCTTAATGGGCATTATGTAGAGGAGGCAATAGAGGAACAAAGAAGCATTAGACCAGTCAATGAAGATCCAGTCCCAGCACCCAGTACTGAAGAGGTTAAGAAAGCCATCCACAAACTTAAGAACAACAAATCCGCCGGCTCGGATGGCCTACCAGCGGAACTCTTCAAGTATGGAGGAGATGTTCTGGTAGGGTGCATGCACCAGCTCATCAACCAAGTTTGGGAGGAGGAAAGTATGCCCGACGACTGGTCAAATAGCTCCATATGCCCAATCTACAAAAAAGGCGATCCTATATGTCCTGCAAGAACTACAGAGGCATATCCCTGCTTAATGTTGCCTACAAGATCCTATCCAACGTACTATGTGAGCGTCTAAAACCTTTCTGCAACACTATGATCGGCACGTACCAGTGTGGCTTCAGGCCAGGCAGATCAACGATAGACCAAATCTTCACATTGAGGCAAATCCTGGAAAAGACCAACGAATTTCAAGTCGAGACCCACCACCTATTCATCGACTTCAAAGCCGCATATGATAGCATAAGTCGCCAAGAGCTTCTATTGGCGATGTCGGAACTCGGGATCCCGAAAAAACTGATCCAGCTATGCCGCATGACGTTACAAAATACGCGGTGCAACGTGCAAATGGGTAACAGCTCATCCGAGTTATTCCAGATCGTACAGGGTTCAGGCAAGGAGATGCGCTATCATGTGATTTCTTCAACCTAGTCCTGGAGCAGATAGTGCGCAAGAGTGGTGTTAACATGGAAGGCACTATCTTTAACAGGTCTTCTCAACTGCTTGGTTATGCGGACGACATCGACATCATCGGTCGTTCCAACAGAGCTGTACTTGAAGCATTCACAGCTATTGATGAACAGGCGAAACGCGTTGGTCTTGAAGTGAATGAGGACAAAACAAAGTATATGCTATCAACAAACAAAGCCTCATCTGTCCATCGCCTATGACAAAACGTCACTGTTGGTAGCACTAATTTCGAGGTAGTCAAGGAGTTCACCTACCTCGGAACAAACATCAATCCCACGAACGACACCTTAGTGGAAATCCGACGAAGAATTACCCTAGCGAACCGCTGCTACTTCGGTTTGGCCAAACAAATGGGTTCAAAACTCCTTTCTCGAAAGACAAAGTGCACGCTATACAAAACTCTAATTTTACCAGTTCTACTCTACGGCGCCGAGTGCTGGACGATAATTAAAAAAGGGGAATTGATCCTGGGCACTTTCGAGAGAAAAATTCTACGGCGGATATTTGGTCCTATATGCGAAGAGGGCGATTGGAAGAGAAGATTTAATCGTGAACTGTACGAGCTGTACCAAGATGTGGATGTAGTCCAAAGAGCCAAAACACGTCGACTACACTGGCTCGGCCACATCGAGCGAATGGACAACAACGCTCCAGCCAAGAAAATCTTCGAATCCCAGCCCCCAGGTTCGAGACGACCAGGAAGACCGAACCTCCGCTATAGGGACCAGGCGGTCACAGACGCAAGAGCGCTTGGTCTCGACGACTGGAGGGAGCGTGCGAGGGACCGCAACCGATGGAAGACCGCAATATCTCAGGCAGAGACCCTTCATGGATCGGGAGCCGGATAAGTAACTAAGTAAGTAGTAATTTTTTTTTATTAAAAAAATGTCGATATTGCATTGAAGTTTTTTTAATGAAAAAAATCTTATTCTGCATTAACATTTTTTTAATACAACATTTCCGAGTTTGCATTACCTACCATTTCTTATTTTTGAATGCAAAATATTTTCAAATTGCATTAAAATTTTATTTTTAATAATTAATGCAATCACAAATGCATTAAGAACAATGCATTTTTACATCTCTGGTGCAGAAACATAATTGACTTACTCAAACACAGACAAAAATTAAAAGCTCAGGATTGGCATTTTTATCAATTATTCTGTCTTTGTATCGTAGATAATAATTGATAAAAATCTCGGGGATGAATCTTCTCACTGTTGTTAAACTTGTCCTCTATGATATATGTACATACCTTTATCCCATGCCCATGTAAAAAGATACAAATTAAAATGTTTCCGGCACAAAGTTGTTCAGCTTCTCTTCACTGTATTCCAAAAAATTCATAATCCTAAGCTTTTAGCTCTTTAATATTTAATAAAAGCTTTCGCTCAAAAAGGATTTTTTAACAGTATAAGAGAATAGAACATAACAGAAGAACATGGTATTCTTTTCTCTATATGCTTTAGCTTTAAGGTTATTATTAAGTTAGTATGCTGTCGTAAGAACATTAGTTTGTTGTAAAAGCTTCAATGCAGCTGTTATTCATCATCATCATCATGCATACATTACAAAATTGAAAATAGCAAAACTGCAAGAGCTATTTAAGAAATTGTTATTATGTCTTCACTGCAATATTTTTCTTCTCAGCATAGTGGAAGCAATTCAAAAAAAGAATCCTTTAATGAGCGCTTGTCATAACAATGAAAAATTCTCGCGCATTGTTAAGGATTCTTGGAATAAAAACACTACCTATTTGAGTTGTCTCAAGAAATGAGAATCTGTTTTAGGTGGGTGAGTTTGTGTCCGGAAAATAATTGCCAATTAGCATTGGATATTGAGCTACAGTACAGTAGAAATGAGTGCAATGGAGGACAGGAAAAATTCCTATGGAAGAGGAGGACTATTTTCCATTGTTTGATTTGGGGGTCAATTTTGTAATCATATTCTCGTCCTTTTCTTTGTTTAATTTTGTCAATTATTGTCGATATCGATCACCACTATATTGTTTCAGCAGATTTTAAACAATAATGATTAAAAAGTCTGCATCGATACAAACACCAATAACAAGAGTTTTTGAATTAGATAATTAATCCAGTCAATTTATGCTCAAAAGAATAATTATTAGCGACCATACTGTGGGATAGCTTTGCTTATTTTTCCAGCTCTATGCTTTCGAGGGTGCTTAATCGGAATCTGAGATAAGCGACTAAAGTTTTTTGACGCAACATACAAAAATTAGCAAGTGGTACATTTTTTTCAGATTGTTGCTTATAACTCCAAAACTATTAGTTTTTCACAAATTACATCAAAGTTCAATTGAAAGTAGTTCAACAAATTTTAGTTCAAGGTTTTTTCTGCACCATCAATTCCTGTTTCGCTCTAAGAAATACTCATTTAAAATTTAAGAATTCAGCATATTTTTAAATTAGGTTGTTTAAGACGAAGGCTAACAACTAGTTAATAAATTCTAAAAGTTGAATGAAGGTATTTGAATTTCGGAGAATGACTATAACAATTTATTTGAATAAAACTACCCCGAGAAATAATATAACCCCCAATTTGCATACAAGAACACTACTTATTTTTAAAAACTTCCTATCCGAATATTCCAAAAACGTGACGTGCGAGGGCAATACTAAGGTCAGATTTAAGTTCCGCGAATCAAAATGTCTGTTCGTTTACTTCCCAAAACTACAAATTTCCTCGAATTTAGCTCAAAGTTCTATCAAAGTTCATATAAAAATAAAATTCTTAGAAATTCGTAGTTTTGGGAGGTAAACAAAAGGACATAATGATTAATAGGATATATATTATTATTAAATTATATTATTATTATTAAATTATATATTTACGATGATCACTTGTTCACTGTCTCTGTAACGCTAGAAAATAATTTGAATATGAACAATTATAAATGCTTACAGATGTTTAACGCGTGTTGGGAGAATAACGGTCGATGTCTTGAAAGATATATGTTGTGTATAAGCACCTTCGGGTAAAATTTTAGTGTTTCCACTTTTCGGGAAAGAACTTCTTTTTATTTAAAAGCTTGAGACCTCCATTTTGTTGGTAATTTTTAATATTTTGAATATGAAAACAGTTGCGGAAACTCCTTCAGATGCCAAGGAAATATGAAAATGTTGCAGAAACGCTTCCAGATGCCAAACGCGTGCTGGGAAAATAATGGCTGATGTCTCAAAAGATACTTGTTGTGTAGACGCACCTTCAGGTAAAATCTCAGTGTTGCCCATTTTTCAGGAAAATACTTTTTCATATGGCTAAAAGTGGTAACTACTCTTTTTTAGTAATTTTTAATATAATCTGTATTTGATTTCCCCCCCCGAATAGATCTGGATTGGATTTGTATACGAAAATACATGTATTACGGAAACAGCACAAAATCCTACTTTTATTTGGATTTGAATTTCCCAATCCATTCCGAGTGCACATTCTTAGCACTTCCTTGCAAAAATTATTTTTTTCTTCGACGGGTAGATGGCTTTTTGTGTTGAAAATAGGGAGAAAATAGAGTAGAGAGGAAATACAGAAACAAAAGAATAAACGGAGATAGGTAGAGTAAGTTCAGGTAATGTGGTATATGCGTATAATGTGGAATAGGCAGTTATTTCAAAAACTAAGCATGCTTCTACAACGGTTCTTGATTCAGCAGACGGTGATTATAATAAAAGTAGTAATGCGAATCTTAACAACAACTCACAAATTGTCCATTAATTCGATGAAATTGTTGAAATCCGTATTTTTGTACAGCTGAGTTATTTTAGATGGAACAAAAAGTGTTTGTGCGCTTTGAATAATTGTGTTCAAAGCCAATTTGTCAATGCACCTGAAGAATATATTAATCATTAACGTTACTTAATTGTTAGTTTTGTTTAAAAGAATTTATTTTAAATTTTATTTATTTTTTTGTACAAATATAGAGTTTCGGGTAATGTGGTATACTAGCAGATATTCCTAATTGGATGTAGTATACCACATTACCCAACCTTAAAATATTGTATCCCTTCGTCAACTGACTTTTGCGCTCTTGCAATGATGTTTTTTTAAAATGTTCAAAAAAGGTGAAACTAGAAAATGGGACTTGAAATATATGCAGGGACCCACTTGTATTATGAGGAATGATGAAATTTGCCTTCAAGACATTCGGAGGGTCACTTTGTATAGTATACCAAATTAGACAGCAAGGTGTACCACATTACCCAATACTTTTCAAAAGTGACGATTTCAAGGTCATATCGTTATTTTGTCAAAATCTTTACAAATTACTGTTAGAATCCGACAAAAACAGTTAACGTAGTAGCTTATATGTTCGTGTTGAAATCTGACAAATTTGTGAATGATCGTGTCTCTACTTTTTCTGTTAAGTCAAAAATACAAACATATATACCACAATACCCTAACTTCCTCTAACACTCTTGTCGCACTTGGGTCCTGTTTGTTTTATTTTAATTATCTAATCCGGATTAGATCTGGGGGATAATAAAATGTACTTACCTTAGGGTAAAATGTCAGTGTTGCCACTTTTTGGGAACGTCTTTTTTTATGTCGAAGTGTGAGACCCCAATTTTTGGTTGTTGAAGATCAGATGTCAAACGCGCTTTTGGAAAATAACGTCGGATCATTTAAAAGATAGGTGTTATTGAGCAGGCGCACCTTCCGTTAAATTTTTGGTGTTGCCAACTTTACGAAAGGATACTTTTTTTTTATTTGAAAGGGTAGGACCTCCTATTTTTGGAAGTTTTTAATATAAAAATTTCGAAAAAAAACTCCAAATGCCAACCGATAGAAATTAAAAGAAATCATTTTGCATATATTTCTTGCATATTGAATTAGAGTTATCTATGTATTCATTCATTTTCAACGGGTGCCTTAGGCGCGTCAGAACCAACAAGTATTTTATATTTTAATATATGTAGATGAAGTGTAGGTAATGTGGCCCCTATTATTTCTTGCGTCATAAGCTTCTTCTATTGGGAGTCATTTTTACAAACATCCCCCCTAATATAAGTTATATGGAAAATAATGGCTTTTTAGGTGCTCAGGTGGCATTACAATTCCCACTTAAGGTTAAAGCCAAAAAAAAACTTTTTTTCATCTTGAACAAAATCGAATGTGTGTAATGGTTGTATAGATAAATTATACATTTATAAAGTATCAAATTAATAACTTAATTGTTAATAAAACTAAAGTAAATACGATTATGATTTTGAAGAAAACTAAAAATAATCTTCTCTTGTTTTAGTGGAGCGAATAAATTAAGTTCAAATAAAGAATTTTAATTGAGCCCTACTCCATATATTGCATTGTACCTGGACGTAACGCAATATATGGAGCAGAGCTCACTTAAAATTCTTTATTTGAACTAAAGTAAATACTTGAAAATAAAATGCAAGTGTAGAAATATGGCCCCCTTTACATGCGGGTATTATGTTCAAAAACTATTTCCAAAAATAACTTTATTTAAAGAAGAAAAAATTAGAGATTGGATTTTTGGCTTTAAAAAAAGCTTTAGCATGACTATTAGGGTGTTTCATTTTGCAAGGCACAAAATAAAATGTAAAATTTTACCTGACTTTGCTCACGCCCCGAGTCTCTCTGACAAAAAATATATCTTTGCCAAATTTCAAGAAGATTGGAGAATATTTAAAGGTTGCGCATTTTGATAATTTTTTTTTAAGTAGACAAAAAATACGATTTTTACATTTTTTGCTGTTTTTAGAGAAATTGTTTTTTTTTTAAGAATACAAAAGTCTAGCTCCCATCAACCTTGAGGGTGGGTTGATCTCAAAAAAAAAAAAATGATTGCGCCAGTTAGAGGAGGGGTAAGCGAACAGGTGAACCCGATATAGTCAATTTCGACGATTTAATCAACGGTGCTACCAATAGAGGATAAACAATTTCTTTTGGCCAAAATTGGATGATATGGATGTGATAGACATTGCTCTTAAAGGGCAGCACTATACGTATCACTGAGCTAATGTAACAAAAGACATTCCACATAAACTATAATAATTGTAAGGTAGGGTTATCTCTCGAGGAGTTGACGTTTATTGGCCACCAAGATCGTACGATTTGACCCCATTAGACTTTTTTTCGAGGGGTTTTCTGAAGTTGCTGGCTAATGTTAATGAGCCGCAATCAACTGATGCCCTCAAAGTCAAAATAATTTAGGCCATCATTCAAACTAAGCCGGAACTATGCGGCAAAGGCATTCAAATTTGGGCGCCTCGGATCCATGCCACCGTGTGAAGCCGTGGCGGATATTTTGAACAATGTCATATTCCATATTATACATACATTATAGCATACGTATAATAGGCCCTTCAAAAAGAAATAAGAATTTCGTAGGTACCACACACAGCTTTTCTTATACCATTTCAAAATCGACCTGGCCTAATTTGTAAACCGTGTATAATGCTGAAATGAAATTTGAAGGTATACATTACAAAGAGAAACAAATTAAAGAACAATTATCGTGAGTAGGAGTGTCACGAATTTACACATTGCAGTTTGGATTGCACGTGTGGACACACTACAACCTGCACAAGATGAAGAAAGTGCATATGAGAAACCCCTTAGCACAAAGATTTCAATATTAAAAAACTCGATAGTCTCAGATAAAAGTGATCACTGAGACTCGGGGCGTGAGCAAAGTCAGCCAAAAATCACATCTTTTGAAAAATGAAACACCCTAATGATAATGGCAAATGTTGCCGTTGCTTTTTGATAATTTTGTTCTATTTTAAGTCCATTTTAGTAGAAAATTGCCCCTCCCGTCTAAACGGGGGGAGATAGGCCCCCCTCTCATTCAATTTGTTTCTTTTCTCAGTCATACCTAACACAAAATACTAAGTACATTATATGATAGTACTTCAATGAATGAAGCTGCTGCTTGCAAAAAAAAAGTTCAAGTGCAGGTGATAGTTTGTGAGTTATTCCGCGAAAACCAAAGGGGGCCATATTTGCGGCACTTCCTCTATTATTATATATTTGATTTTTATTTATTACAAAGTTATTAATTAATTGAGTGCTTTGCAGTATATTTTGGGAAACAGTTAAAACACACCAATTTTCAACTAGCTCTTGAGTCCAAAGAGGATGTCGGAGAAACAAATCTTGAGCGGAGATTTGTTGGAAATTGTGATTGCTTTAATGAAATTTACAAATAATTGAAATTTTTCGAGCCATAAGTGAAAAACTCTTAAAAATGCATTTTTGCATTTGTTTCCATAATTCGCCACGAAATTTTTGTCGCAAAAGCATAGTTTACAGTTCCCATGCGAAAAAAAATCAAAATTTTCAAAACGATTTTCCACCTATTTTGTGCATCATATTGAATAATATTCAGGGCAAAAAACGTTTGCCTCTTCGCTTAAGCCACCCATTGAGTAATTAATTTACCTAATTAATAAATTTTATAGGTCTAAAAATTGGAAAATAATTATTTTTGGATGCCAAAATCATTAGCATGCAAATAATGCCTTGAGGTCAATATACATGCATATATTTTTTTGAAGTGTAAACCGAACATAAAAAAAATATTTTGTTCATCACACTTTTTTTCGCATGCAAAAAACTTGCCGGTCTATTGTTTTGCATGACATTCCATGACAGCAATGGGTTTTTCTTTTGCATGAAACTGTAAACCAATCATGCAAACAATTAATTTTGCATTTCTCCTCAGTTATTTTTGACATGACTAGATTTTTTTGCGCACGGGAACTGTTAACTAGGCTTAACCTCAGATTTGGATTCAGCATCCCTGGAAACATAAACCAGAACAAAAATCAACACTAAACCACAATTAGAATGGTAAAAACATGATGTGACTGAACTTAATGTTAACCCTCTTAAAGCATAGTTTACAGTTCCGATGCGAAAAAAAATCAAAATTTTTAAAACGATTTTCCACCTATTCTGCGCACCAAGTTGAATAATATTCAAGGTGAAAAACGTTTGCTTTGGCCTAAACCACCCATTGAGTCATTAATTTACCCTTAATTGACAAACTATAGGCCTAAAAATGGAAAATAATTATTTTTGGATGCGAAAACCATTTGCATGCAAATAATGCCTTGAGGTGAATATATTTTTTTTTCGGAAGTATAAACCGACCATCAACAAAAAAATATTTTATTCACCACACTTTTTTTCGCATGCAAATCAATTGCCGGTCCATTGTTTTGCATGACATTCCATAACAGCATTGTTTTTTTTTTTTTGCATGGAAACTGTAAACCAATCATGCAAACAATTAATTTTACATTTCACCTCAATTATTTTTGACATGCGAGAATATTTGCATAGATTTTTTTTGCGCACGGGAACTGTAAACTAGGCTTAAACTAACAAAAGCTATCTTGGAAGCAAGTAACTGAATGAATGAACACAAAATCTTTTCAAATACAATTAACTAATTTTATTTTTTGATCTTTAAAGAAAAATACTTAAAAATATGTACGAGTAGTACTGTCTATATACATTTAAATTGAATCTTAAAGATACATAAGCTTAAGCTACACAACAGCAAACAAAAAATATTGCTTACAAACCCAATCTGCTAAATATTATTAACTTACTTAGTGACTGTATACAGTTTTATAAAGTTAAAGGAATTCACATATATGACATCGTAATTAAATTTTGTGTCACACCACTATCGAAAATGGCTTCAGAGTTAATCGAATCTCAACCCACTCTCATGTCATAACCCTACGGATTCACATAGTTGCCCCAAAGGTTGTGATACTGGTAGGAACCAGTGACCGATGTCGTTGCTGAAACACCAGTATCCTGGTAGTAGCAATTTCCTCCTGGCATATTGAGTGATGCTCCTCCCGTTGTTGTCGTTGTTCTGATGGGACTTTGGTGTTCGCTGGATGAGTGCGTATTTATTCTATCGAGTGGTTGCAATTCGAGCAGAGATTCGACTTCATTTTTGTAAGTCATGATACCGCCCAAAGATGCCACACAACTGGAAGAGGTAGTCGTGGATGCGTTATGATGAGAATGAGGCTTTGGGGAGAGCGATGATGAGGGTGAGGAAGCAGACACCGGTGTGGCACACATGTGACCTTGTGGCAGACCATCCAAATATTGGTCGATTTCTTTCGGATCGATGTCAGCATCTACGATAGATGGCGCCAAATAGTTGTGGACCATTTGGTGGTGGTGCTGGTGATGGGTATGCAAATAATTAAGGGAAGCAATCGAGTGTGGCGACGAGGTTGATGTTCCATAGGACGCTGTTAGATCATGTTGCTGCTGCTGATGATGGATGACGGGGTTTTGTTCTGGCTGAGATTGAGAATGCGATGAGTGAGGCTGAACGTGCTGTGGCTGCAAATAGTTATGAATGGCATATGTCCTGCCGCTGTCGACTCGGCAACCACCACTGTTGTGGTGATGAGAAGAAGACGAATCTATTCCCAGAGACTGATGATGATGATAACTGATGCCAGCAGCCGCCAAGGCATCACTATTTCTATGGAATTCTAAGCTATTGCTGACGTATTGTGGATGATGATCCGATGTACTTAGCGAATAATGTTCGGGCGAATTGTGTTCATTTTTGGCTAATGATGATGAAACTGATGACGACGAAGTCGATGGAAGTGACAGGGACATAACAAGGGGTGGTGGTGTTCCGATCGATCGATGAAGGACACTGCCAATAGTTGTGTATGGGGTGGCTGGCGGAGTCAAAGGATTTGCCTCACCCACTGATTGCCTAGAGCTTGACGTTGTTGAACATGGTGAGTCCATCTGGCGAACGTAATCGAATTTGCGAAACGATTCAGTGCTCTCAGTTAGGGACTTCAAAAGGGAATCGTGATGGTCGCCGGTACCATTTGCATGGTTATACTGAGTTAATAGATTGCTATCACCGCAACCAGTATTTGTGTAATCCATCTCCGTTGATTGGTTTATAGGAGCCAGCCGAGTGCCAGAGGCATCTGTGTTGAGGTATTGTTCACGACAACCGAAGCGGTTGTTCTTGTTTATGGGATCCATAAATGATTTTAGCTCGTTTCTGCGACTGGAATTACTCCTTTGATTACTATTTGACTTAAGATTGCATTGTGATGATTTCATATCTATACTTGATGCGGGTGGAATTGTTGAATTTGTTGAATTGGCTGTATTTGATTTGGCCTTCTTTCTGCGTGGTTGGTATTTGTAGTCAGGATGCTCTTGTTTGTGTGTTAGTCTGAGCTTCTCGGCAAATTCAATAAATGGTTTCTTGTCACTGTCCTTGAGGTTTCTGAAATTTAAAATAAAAACAAAATTAATTAAAACAAATAAAACTAAGAAAGGAAGCTTGTGGAAAATCATTATAACTTTTGTTTTTTTGAAAATAGGGAGCTAAATTATTGTTTAGTTTTATAATTTAATTTATTTTAGAATATTATGTAATATTAAATAATAAAATAAATAAAAATAATAATATTTAATCTCTCAAAGTTATTATAAGCTGGTACTCAGAAAGGTGATCTTAAGAATTACAATAACTGGTGTGGTATTACAGTTTTGTCCGTTTTTTTTTTTCAAAGCTAATGGCAACCATCATTTTCGAGCGGATAAAGATTAGAATCGAATCTACACTCAAGAGGCATCGGGCTCTGCGCGTTGATACAGCGCAATTGGAGAGATATGGCATTCAATGATGGATATCGTTTTAAAGGGTTCAGTCTGATTCAGAATGCAACGAGGAAATGAGACGTCTCGCCGTCAACGTGGCGAGATCTCTTTCAGTTGTTCTCTCTTAAAAATGATTTAAAAAATAAGGAAATAATGCATGATAAAGCAATATTCTCGTCATTCCGACACGTCATAGCTTCGAAAAATTGACGCAACGTGACGACGAAAAATGCTTTATGGTGCATTATTTCCTTATTTTAAATTCTTTTTTAAGAGAAAACTACTGCAAAGTATTTGTATTTTTCGACAGGAGATGCCGCGGCGGTTTGGAAGACCAAAAGCCAATACTCAAATAGACAGTCCTAGCAGTGGCCACAGTTAAAATATCAAGCAGTAGCCCGTGAAAGATGGAAACGGATGGAAATTTGTTGGCGAAGTGATTTGTTGGCTCCCATTGCTCCAACCGGGTTACAGGATGATGATGACTCGGAAAAGTAGATACAATGTTTTTGATAGGCTTTTGTCAAATGCTTAAAGAAAACTAACAAAATTGAATTGGTAAGCATAAAATTTTATTGAAACTTCAGTTTGAAGAATTTTTCGTTTGCAGAACCATTACTGTCGAGAGATAAGCATAAACGCATTTTAGATTTCTTTAGATTTAGACATATTTGCATATAAACATATTTTACAAAACGATAGCTTTGTTTGAGAATTTGGAGCTTTTAGTCCGGGCTCCAGTCATAAAATTATCTTTCTCATTGCGGCCACGCAAAAAGAAGATGCCAACCGATAGCTTTAGTCTAAACATTTAAGCATATAAAAGCCGAAAGCGTTTGCAACTGTGACGTCATTATTTATTACGTCATAATTTGCTACTTTTGACCACACATCATCGGAGCACCTTTTTGGAACAGTCCCCATATGCTCTCAAACAATTTGCGGATCATGTGCGACACACAGATCGCATATTAGTTTGCGACATCTTTGCATATCGTAATTTGCGAGCATTTGTGATCGTCAAACACATTTGCGATGGCCTAAAAGAAAGACATTGCCATATCTCACACATTTGCAAACACTTATGTGAATTTTCAAAACGGTTATATTAATTATCCAAGAACATTTTTCCAAATAAAGGACAATCGGCAAAAATATATGGAAGGTGGTCTAGGAACCAATAACAACGAGACGTATGTCGTTGGAAAGGTATTTTTATGAGCTACAATAGTCACTATGGCGGCTCATTTCAAATCACTGTGTGAAAAAAGTTATTCGTTAACCTAGGTTTTGTTTTGGTACCATTAAGTGTGGAAAAAATGTATACGAACTGGTCTTTCCAGTACTAAGAAGATGCATGTCGTTGAAAAGGTATTTTTATGAACAATAATAGTTACCATAACAACTTATTAAAAATCACTGTGTGGAAATAGTTATTCGCTGTTTTAGGGAATTTTAGCACAGATAAAATGTATGGAGCATGGGTAACAATTAGCGAATAACTTTTTTCACACAGTGATTTGGGTTTAGCTGCCGTATTGACTATTGTAGTACATAAAATTTCCTTTCCAACGACATACGTCCCGTTGTTATTGGTTGAACTTGCCATCACACTTTTCGCCCATACTAAAAAAAAAACATTTTTTTCACACTAAAATGAACCACAATATTTGATTAGTTTACGAATTCCTTTTTTCACACAGTGATTCGGACTGAACTAATATTAAGATATTGTAGGTAATGGAAATACCTTTTCAATGACATATATATTGTCGTTATTGGTTAGACCAGTTTTCATAAATTTTCCCCATACTAAATATATTTTATTCATACTAGAATGCACCAGAACACAATTCTATTTAGCGAATAACTTTTTTCACACAGTGATTTGAAGTAAGCCCCCATAGTAACTATTGTAGTACATAAAAATACCTTTCCGACGATATATGTCTCGTCGTTATTGGTCTTGCAGACCGTTTTGTCCTATTCTCCTTTGTAGTCATTCCGAAGAATTTTCATTCTCCACATTTCCTTCGAAATTATTTTTGAATCTTTCAAATGCATTCATTCTTCTTTGAGAAAGCATTAGTTAGGCGTAAGCACTCGTCTTAAACTACCTATGTAATTTGAAAATATGCTGAATTCATAAATTTCAAATGAGGATTTCTTACAGAAAAATTGAAATGGATTGTAGAGTGGAGTCCGTTAAGTTTTTTTTTCTTTTTTTAATGATGTTGAACTAATGACTTTGAACAAACAAATTAAAGTTTTTTTTTCGCAATTTTGTGTTTTAAATTAAATTTTTCTAAACAATCCGGAAAAACAACTTGATGTAAAAAGCAAATTAAAGATTGGAATAAGACGCTATAAGAACCAGGATGCCTTTATGTATACTTGTTTTGGAAAAAGGAAGAACTACAGAAATCTTTTACAATTTTTCTATTATTATTTAGCAATATGCAAAACCCAAGAAAATATGTATTCGCAAACGTGCATATGATTGAAATTGGTTGATATGCGTAATAGAACATTTGCGGACACATGATGATGATGTGCAAGCACCTTGATCGCAAATGCATTTGCAACTTTTGGGACAGTTTTTACACATCGTGTGAACACCCTATGTGTAAGTTTGCGGACACTGATATAGAAACAGAATTTGCGACATATTTTCGACTTTTAACGTGACGTGAGAGTCGCAAACGTTTGCGGCTTTTTATATGACGTAGCTTTACAAAAATACTTGTCGGACAAGCTTTATCTATTTGCAATGGTTGGATAATTCCCTTTTCAGGTTGCATTTTCCACTTAATGTACCTATGTTTAATATAAGTAAATTCTATAAATGGGGTATCAAATGAAAACTAAGACTGTCCTTTACAGTATACACGATACCAATGGTCGGAAAAAATTATTTTGACTGTACCGATGTGATGTGTTCCACCATTGATTAGATTATGACACAGATTTTGAGAAAAACATGAACAAACCTTATAATGTGAGCTTTTTACTGTAATGAAATTGTTTCATCATCTTTCTTGGGTAAAGTAGGCAATGAGCGCGTTTGTGCACGTTTTTCTCAAAATCTGTTGCTCCTACAAAAAAGGTTTAAGCTTGATTCACACTATAGTTCTAATACTGATACAGTCTCAGTACGTGCTCACTACATTGAAATATTCTTAAACGAGAAACAATGTTTATATTCACACAATCGTTATCACTCTAAAGCCGATACGCTCTCGCTCCGATTTTTATTTGTTTGAAAGAATATTTTATCGAAGTGAGAACTCATTTTTCAATTTTCTATTTATTTTGATGTGACAAATCGATGACAAAAAAAATTAATTTGAAAATAATATATGAAAAAAAGAATACAAAAAAATATGGGAGCTATATCGATGTCGGTATCGGAGCCGCAATATGAATACTAGGGTTAAGTATCGGAGCGAGAACGTTTTGAGAATTTATCGATATTGGCACAATAGTGTGAATCAAGCCTTAACATTTTTTTTGCGCAGAGTCTTATGAGCAATAATATCAATTCACTAATTTTTTTAAAATTAGTTTTTTGATATTTACAAAAAACTTTTATCTGTCCCTTTTACGGTACAAAATCCAAAGTGTAACTTTGACACTCTATAACTTCAAGATTAATAAACCTACACAGTTTGTTAATAACTCATTTTATAGACAGTTTTACTGTCTATATATGGAGCATTCCATGAAAAAGAGGAACTCTCAGCTAATTTTTAAATATTTGAATGTATGTTTCAATGTACGTTTATAGCAAAACCGGTGCACTGATTTGCTTCAAACTTGGTACAGTGCATTAATATGTAATACTCTACACGGAAAACTTGAAATTTAATTTTAGATCCCCTAAAACGCCCAAAACGTGATTTATCTTCCAGTCTCTAAAATGCCTCACTAAAATAGACTGTGTTGTCATGTGAAATCGCCAGACCCTTGGACTTTCGAATTCTCACTGCATTCAAACTAACAAAAATAGGATAGAGTACCGAATTCATAGGCTGTCAAAACCCCGCCAAGTGCTTAGCTATTAAAAAACTACTAAAAATGATTACCGAATTGAACTCTGTGCGACACGTGACGTGATTTGTCCGTACGTGACAGAACATTAAAAAATGGTTTGAAATATAACGATGTGCATTTTTGAAATTTTTTTCTCGTTATTATCGCTTTTGATTCATTTTCATAATTTGGTTGTAACACATTTGTGATCGATGATCTATAGTTTCGCTGAAGTTTGAACATTAAGATAGCAACCTAGAACATTGGTAGAATCGGCCCGTCCGTACGTGACAGCTCTTCTTATTTTTTTTCTTAGACATTTAAAGGAATACCTTCAGAATGTTTGCATATAATAAAAGACTCATGTAGAACCTGTTAAATAAAATTAATATATGACATGTCTAAGTAACGTATCAAAAACTAGACGTTAAATGATAACATAAAAGTAGTTGAATTTGTCCGTACGTGACCATGGTTATTCCATGTTATTCTCTTATAATTTGTTGTAAAAGGAAATTCAATCGAGTTGTTGAGTAAAAACCAATTCACTTACTTTCTCAAAGCCTTCCCGTTACCGCGGACACCTCAAAACTTGGTTTTATAATGGGAAAGTTTTAACTGACAAGTTCTTTAACTTTATTTTTATTTCTTAAGTTGATTGAGAATCTATGTCGTTCAATATAATGTAAGAAAACTATAATAAATGTTTCACAATCAACAGACGTTTGTGATTTCGTTATATGATCTAGGAAAGTGAGGCAAATTTGTTGCACCCGCGATCGCACTTTGCATCCTTTTTCTGGCGAATTATTTATTTTATTGAAGTTATATAAACAAGTCCAAAGTGAAAAGGTGAAAATGAAGGTAATCCTTCCAAGTAATAATTTCAATAAAATATTTGTTTATTTTATTATAAATGTACTTGAAATGAGTCTTAATGTTGCAACCGCAAATTTTTTTTTTCGAAAAAACTGATTT
The DNA here is from genome assembly GCA_963921185.1 of Dasysyrphus tricinctus. Classification (NCBI taxonomy): domain Eukaryota; kingdom Metazoa; phylum Arthropoda; class Insecta; order Diptera; family Syrphidae; genus Dasysyrphus; species Dasysyrphus tricinctus. The sequence continues at coordinate 137,784,868 of OY992530.1, read as the reverse complement.
TTACTTGCCTCTCCCCAAAATTACGTAACTTTTTAGGAAAAGCTCAAGACGTCAAAACAAAGTAGACTAAGAACCCACAGCAGATTTTGGGTGTAAGGTAAGTGATAGCAAAAAAAAAAAGTATAGGCGTCGAAAGCTTCATTAAAGGCTATTAAAAAATCAAAGTCTTGCAGTCCACAACTGGGGCATTTGTGATTAAACAGTGCATCAAAAAAAAAAATATGAATGCAACTTCGAGGGTAATCGTGTTAGCCGAAATTGGTTTTCACTACTTCCCTTCCGCGGATCCCATATCACGGAATCTGAGATTGAGATTTTAGTGTTTAATTCGCCCTGCCAGACTGTTTAAAAAAACCGTTTTTCACTTAGAATTTTTGAATTTTTTAAACGGTTCGGTAGAGCGAACTATACACTCAAATGGTTTCAGGTTCCGTGATATGTGATCAGAGGAGCTTATCTAGGGAGGGGTGAAAACCAATTTCGGTTAACACGATTACCCTCGAAGTTGCATATATATTTTTTTTTTCAAATGCACTGTTCAATCGCAAAGGCCCCAGTTGTGGACTAGAGGACCTTGATTTTTTGAATAGCCTTTAATGAAGGTTTCGACGCCTATACTTCCTTTTTTGCTATCACTCACACCCAAAATCTGCTGTGGGCTCTCGGTCTAAGGCTCTTCACCAAAATTCAGCTTTGTTAGAGTTTTTTCATCTAATACCATCGATTGACAAACGTTTAAGCAGTGAATATGGGTATCTTTGATCTGACCTTCCTATTTCCAAAACTTGACTCTAGATTTGTATGTATCTATCTCCTAGAGACTAGACAAAGTCCATACTAATTTAATTTTTCTCTTAGCAAAAGTGCTGTTTAATTTCGCAAAAAAACCGTTGCAATTTAGCTGCATTTCCGTCAGGCAAATACAGATGGTTGAAAAGGGTGTAGTATATTTACATTATGTTTAAGGGACATAATGACATTATATTATTATTTGGTGGAGCTTTTTTATTATTTATTGTTTAGGGGGATTTTTAAGATTTTGGGATGTTTTGATGGTGAAAAGCCTGTAAGCAATGGAATGTTGATCACCTCTTTCACAAAAACAAGAGGGGGTAAACTTGTAGGGTAATTGCGGGAGAGATGCCGCGGTTTTTCAAAAATCAACATAAAAAATTTATAGAAGTTAAATAGACTTTATTTTTTAAACAAAAATAATAATGGATTTACATTCTACCATGAAAAAATACTTAACCTAAAAAAAAAAAAACAGTTTTACATAAAAAAATGACAAAAAAATAAAAAGTGTGGGAGAGATGCCACAGTATAAATGCATTTAGTTTTAATTTGTAATTTAATGTGGAACATTTTTGTTGTCTGCGTTCCTCATCACCCCAGCGGGAAAAATTAAAAAAATCATTGAGGAATAACCTGCTTTTTCCTTGAGGAATGGAAGCTGTACCTGCCACTTTTCAGCTTATTCCTTTGATGAATTTAACATGGGCGTGTCATTGGCGGGAAGCACATGCCACTTTCTCGATGAAAATTCACTAACGAATTCACTACTTCAATGGAAGTTGTTTATTCACCGACCCAGGTGATGAAAAACAAGGTGATTGCATAATCTGTGAACTCACTACATACGGGTATTTAGCTTATTCATCAGTTCAATAATTTCGATGAAAAATCTAATGAAAATTCAGCTATGAAATCACCAGGTAAGTGGTAGTTTCTTTTTCATCAATTAAATCCTCCCATTTGTATTGTTTACTAAATCCCATCGGTAATGCACCCTTTATTTTAAAATGAAAACAAACCAAAAAGTTGTTTCCATTTCAAAACAAAAATTGTTGGCGTTTTGGCAAACGCAATTTCTATTGACTTCAGTTCGTCTTACATGGACTTTTTTACAGAAAGTCACTGTGAACTGTATTCAACAAAATGAGAATTTATAGTTGCCAAAAAATTATAAAACTACTTTGTGCAGTACTATTCATCGTTGGAATCATCGATTACAATTCACCATGAGTTTCACTCACATTTTTTTTTTTTTTTTTTTTGTTCTCGCCATGAACACTTTAAAAAGCAGATGAGTGGATTCAAACAATGAACTGATGATCTTGTACATTACTTTTCCACAAATTTTTCATCACATACACTCAGAGAAAAACGTCAGGTAAATAATTAGCCTGGGCCTTGTTGAATTCACGAGCTGCACAATCCCATACAAAGTTAATGACATTTCAGAAATTTACCTGATTTTAGTAACCTTTTATTCAGTGCAAAATCAACCTGGTGGACTTTCTTGCCATATTCAGGTTGATTTAAGAAGATGACCTGTAATTTTAACACTAATTTCTTGTAAATAAGAAATTTTAACAAGAATATAGTGTCAATTTTAACCAAGGTCGTGTTTTTCTAACACTGTATGATATGAATTTCTGTTTTACTACATATCAGGTTGAACTAACATTTAATGTGTTTTTTTTTACCTGTTGTATTTTACCTGACCTCATGCTAAAAAAGCACTCTGCCAGTTAATTCCAGCGTGACACAAGTGCTGAAACGCACACACACTGACAATTTAAGTAAAACGATTTGAATTTAACCTGGTCTCCTGTTAAAGGAGCACTCTGTCAGTTCATTTACACGTGACACTAGTGCTAAAACACACACACAAGCCATCCAATGAGTTTCAACTAAGGTATTGATATTTGGCACCAGTTTTTTGTGTAGTGAATTGGCCCAGTGGATGAGTGCTATCTCCGTGTGTGAAAGGTTCCCAGTTCAAAACTGAAGTAAGTATCACAAATAATTTTTAAATTAAAATAAATAAATAATAAATTTCTATATGTACTTTCAGAATAATGCTTACGAGTTGAGCGATAGACAGCGCAAGAGACGGCTCTTAGACGTATAAATTCATGAATTATGCCGGATTTACTCGATTGGAAAACTGCCAGTATAATGACAAAAGCAACAAAAAAAGAATGGACAAATTAATTATTTTTGTCATTATAGTGGCAGCGTTCAAGTCGTGTAAATCCGGCATTAGATACAGGGTTGATATAACATTGAAACCTGTTAAATTAACTATAGGTTGTCAGGTTAAACTAACCAGATTTTCATGTTAAAATTACAGGGCATTGAATATTTTGTCAGGTTAAATTAACTATATTTGCAGGTAAAATTTACAGGATTACAGTGTTAAATTTTCAAATCAGGTATCAGGTTAAACAGTTAACCTGATCTACCGAGTTGAAAAATAGCAACCTGAAAATCAGGTATGATTGGCCAGAAATTGGTTGATAATACCAGCTTTTTTCTCTGAGTGTACTTTTCCCTTTTAAATTCGGTGACGTGAAATAACGCCAAACGAAATAAAGCCGAAATTCAAAAATTTGGTCTTATTACGTTTTCAAAAACGAAATAAGACCAAATTTTAAATTTGGTTTTATTTCATTTATGAAACCGAAATAAGATCAATTTGGCTTTATTTCGTTTTCAACTTATTTCATATTTTCAAATATCTAATTCTGCCCAAACTGAAATTTTTTTCCTAACATGAGGAGGCTAATGAAAAGAAGTTTAATGGTAGGATAAATTCAAAGTTTCCAGATAATTTAAATGCAAAAGAAACTTTGCATACAACCAACCTCGCACCCACCCCAAATCCTATAGTGAGCCCAAGCAGGGGGGTTGCAGGGGGCAAGCATGCCCCCCCAAACATACCTCACTGTTTATTCGCGAACTTTTAGATTTCACAAACCTAATAAACCCCCTCCTTTATTTGGTTTTTGAAATTTTAAAATTCACAAATAAACAGTGAGGTACGTATGGGGGCATGCTGCCCCCCTGAAACCCCCCTGCTTGGGCTCGCTATAGGATTTGGAGTGGGTGCGAGGTTGGGTGACTGAAAAGTTTCTTTTGCATTTAAAGAACCTGTATTTAATGAAATAACGATTCTCAAGAAATATTTGGCCTTAATTCTATTTTCGCATTGCAATAAGGCCGAAAAACTGGTTGAGATAGATTTGGTTTTATTTCAATCATTTTTTTGGTGTTATTTCCATCGGGCATAAGAAATAAAACCAAATTGGCGTTATTTCGTTTTTGAGATGGAAATAAGGCCAAATTCAAAATTTGGCTATATTTCGTTTGGCGTTATTTCACGTCACCTTTAAATTCACCGAAATAAAGGGTCGTTTCATAAACACAAAGCAGAAAGTGGAATCAAAGCTACAAACTGAGGAAACTTTGCATTACTCTTCACCTACTATAAAATCATTGTATGTCGTTTCTCTTATGATTTGGCAAGTGAATTCATTGATTATTTCAGCAATAGATTTCATTGAGGATGATATTTCCCGCTGGGACGTCCAAAGTCTTTACAGAGGGTGTAATCGGGTTTTTTGAAGCGTGTACAATTTTCATGGAGCCATTTGATACATTTTTTACACTGAACACAATTTTTGTTTTTTCGTTGAAAAATATTTTTCCCAACATCCGGCACGATTATAAGGATCCTCAGCCGACTCAGTCTTCCTTTTTAATTTTTTTCTTCCTCTGTTAGTCTTGCGGATATATTTTCGTATCATAATGAAGCTCCGAAGCAAACAAATTAACGCAAATCAAAATGCGGCATCTTCTCAAAAAAAAAAAACGGCGGCATCTATCCCTGAAGTGAGGGAGAGATGCCGCACTACCAGGCAACATAAAAAAGAGCAACAAAACAAAAATCAAACCAACCACTTCTCATAACACTATTAAACCTTACAAAATACTTAAACTTGAAAAAACACTCTAAAACTTGTTTTCGCCTCGACAAATTGCAACAGACTGAAAAATTTCACTAGTCAGAAGGAGAGCCTAAAACAAAACAAAAAACTCCCGTTACACATTGGACCTCAAAATGCCAGATTCTTCCAATAAGAGAAAGAATTCAGGTGGTATAAGATGGACATCTTAGGGATTAGTGAAGTTAGATGTTTGGGCTTGGGGAAGTTTAAGTCTCCAACTCGTAACACTGTACTACTCTACTCCGGAAAGGCCCCTGGAAGTTATAGTGAATCTGGCATTGGATTGCTGCTTCCCAAAACAGCCCTCAAGAGCTTAGTTCCCTGGGAGCCTTCAGATGACAGGATCCTGAGAGCCAGGTTCCGGACTAGAGTACGACGCGTCACCATCATACAGTGCTCCACCCCAACAGAGCTCTCTTCTGGCGAGGAGAAGGAGGCCCTTTATAACCATCTGAGTTGTGCTTATGATAGTATTCCACATATAGGAGACATTATAATGGTAATGGGAGACTTGAATGCCAAGGTTGGCAATGAAAATGAAGAGCTAAGGCATGTTATAGGAAATTAGGTATGGTGTTGTTGACCGTAACGATAATGGCGAACGCTTTACTCGATTTCTCTAAAGCCAACCACTTTATAATAGCAGGGACCATGTTTTGAGCATACGACACACAACAAAGTCAGTTGGGTGTCGACGAACAGACAAGCAACTTCCCACCACATTGATTACTTCGCGATCTGCAGGACGTTCGAAACAGATGAGGTGAAGACATGGGAATGGATTACGCACAACTGCAGTTCGGATATCCTAAGAAAGCACCCGAGTGCCCAAGGTCAATACGAATAGACTTAAGGATCCCGTAGTTCATCAACAACTAGGTGACTATCTTTCACAAAGTAGCACCGAACCCATCTCCATTGAAAACCATTGGTGTGCTGTGAAGAATGTTTTTATATCCGGTGCTGAAAATATAGTCGATCAGTCGCAGGGAAGAAATAGTTCCTGGCTTTCCGAAGAAACATGGGCTAGGATCGAAGAATAAAAACAGCTCAAATAGACTAAGAGGCCACAGCAGATTTTGGGTGCGATCGATAGCAAAAAAAGAATTATAGGCGTCGAAAGCTTCATTAAAGGCTATTCAAAAAATCAAGGTCTTGCAGTCAACAACTGGGGCCTTTGCGAGAAACAGTGCATCGAAAAAAAAATATGAATGCAACTTCGAGAATAATCGTGTTAGCCGAAATTGGTTTTCACCCCTCCCTAGATAAGCTCCGCGGATCCCATATCACGGAATCAGAGATCATTTGAGTGTTTAATTCGCCCTGCCAGACTGTTTAAAAAAACGTTTTTCACTTAGAATTTTGAGTTTTTTAAATGGTCTGATAGAGCGAACTATACACTCAAAAGGTCTCAGATTCCGTGATATGTGATCCGAGGAGCTTATCTAGGGAGGAGTGCAAACCAATTTCTGCTAAAACGATTATCCTCGAAGTTGCATTCATATTTTTTTTTTCGATGCACTGTTTCTCGCAAAGGCCCCAGTTGTGGACTGCAAGACCTTGATTTTTTGAATAGCCCTTAATGAAGCTTTTGACGCCTATACTTCTTTTTTTGTTATCGATCACACCCAAAATCTGCTGTGGGCTCTCGGTCTAAAAGTTTGCGTTGCAGCTACTCCAGCGTCAGGGAGAAACGATCTAGAGTCTGCGTATTGCATGAAGATGAAAGAACTCACCATAGCGTGCGAACGTGATAAGTGAAACTATGTATATATATCAACATATTGGCAACAGAAGCAGAAGAGGCCAGATGTAGGTAGGGCCATCTACAGAATTACCAAAGAGCTTACAGGTGTCCAAGTTCTAAACAACCCCTGGTAAAAGGCATAGATGGTTCACGATTAAGACCAGCTCAAAAGGTGAAAGTAGCATTTTTCTGCGTTTTCACCAGTGAAGTCAACCGAATGACCCGTCCGAAGAAATAAATTCCCGAAAACGCACTGTATCCTGCAGTGGAGAAGAAATCTCAACCGCAATCAATGCACTGAAAAACAACAAAGTAGTTGCACTTGACGGTACTCTCGCAGAGCTCCTACGAGCATCGTCACCAGCATCGAGTGAGCTCCTTCACCCACTCACTGAGAGAGCTTGGGAAACAGAGAGTTTTCCTGAGGAGTGGAAAAAGGGAATGATTCTCAAGCTCCCAAGGAGAGGACCTTACACAGTGTGAAAACCTGAGAGGAATTTGCGTACTGCCTTCTGTAGCTAAAGTAATAGCAAAAATTATCCTGGAGCGAATAAAAGACCACCTAGAAGACACGTTTGATGCCAAACAAGCGAATAAAAGACCACCTCGAAGACACGTTTGACGCCAAACACAATCCAGTGCGGATCTTCCTGTGTAAACCACATCAACACTTTGCGGATCATCATCGAACAGTTCGTTGAATATCGATCACAACTTCACCTGCTGTTCATCGACTTCAAAAAGGTGTTGGACACTGTCGATAGAAAATTAATCTGGCTTCCTTTGCGCAGGAGGGGCATCTCAGACAAATTGATTGCTATTATAAAGGTTTCATATGATGGAACCAAATGTCACCTTCTGCATCAAGGAATGTTGTCAAAAGAGTTTGAAATCCAAAGTGGGGTGTGACGGGGTTGTATACTGTAACCAATACTGTTCCTGTTGGTGATAAATGATGTGCTGCATGCATATTTGTTGACTGAAAATGGGCGAATTCGGTGGAATCTGGAATCGTACCTCAAACGTCTAGACTACCCGGATGTGAATTTGTACTCTCTCATAGGATCATGGATCTCCATTGAATGATAACAAGGGTGGAGAGAGAAGCTGAAAGCGTTGGGCTTAAGATCAATGTGGCAAAACAAAAAGGATCAGCCTTGGAACTTACTCATCTTCCCAAGTAGATATTTCTGGACAGCCAGTAGAGATGGTAGAGAGTTTTCAATATCTTGGGAGTATTGTCTGGGGAGACCGAACTAGATATAATCAGCCACGTCGGGAAAGCAAGGCTGCGCATGGAATGCTGTCCATAATATGGAGAAACAACTCCATAAAATTTTAGACCAAGTTATGATTGTTCCACTCCAATGTTGAATCCATGCTTCTTTATGGGTGCATCACTTGGAAATTAACACTCACTGTCACAAGAAAGCTGTAAACATTCATGAATAGCTAGATGTCCGCGAAACATCTTGAGGACTTTCTAGCCTAACCATATCTCCAATGATAAACTTCATGCGTGGACAGGTCAAGAAACCATCGACTCTATAATACGAAAACGTAAGTGGCAGTGGATTGGACATGTGCTTCGAAAAGGGCACGAGTGCATTGCAAGTCAAGCAAATCAATGGAGTCCTCTCAGTCTCTCACGCAGCGAAGCAGAAGAGCGGGCCGACCTAGAAGTACTTGGCAAAGAATTGTCGAAGTCAGCACAACTGGGGAAAAGTTGGAAAGAGCTTAGGTACATCTCCGGAAACCGTACACGATGGCGCATAGGAGTAATGGATGACCTATGCCCCGCATACGTCCATGGAACCTCATGGACGTAACAGGTCCGAGGGCTTAAGTAAGTAAGGAGGTATGTCCCCATACGATGTTTGCTAATTTTCTCGGTCTAAACTAAAAATGGCATTAACAAATATAAGAATTTTATTAGCCATCCATCAGTCTACTCTTACGAAATCTCACAAATTTTGATCCCTCAAAAATTGGCCAATAAAATCCAGAATTTTGCTGATATATACATATTTCAGAAATAGCTGAGATCTTATTTTTCTGAATTGATCTATTATGGTAAAAACTTACCGAAAAGCTTGCTAAGACAGACAAATATGGTTATGCGGAAGATGCGTAATCTTATAGTTTTGTCATAAACGTTAGAACTTAGAAAAAAAAACTCCAAAATCTTATGGAAGCGGTTTGATAATTTGCCAGAATTTTTTATGGACAGTGTCAAATGAAAGTGTATTTGCAAAAAAAGAATCAATATTTCATATTTCATATTTATTGTTCGAAAAAAAATCATTACATGTAAGATTATATCTTTTTAAGTATGCAAGATTTCACATGGAATTACAAGAGGAATCCAAAAAATAAAACAAACTTATAATAAATTGTAGGATGTACATACGTACATAAGTATAATATCAAATGGAGATCTTAATTATTTAAGAGAAAAGAAAAGAGAAAAAAGAAAAAAAAATAAAGAAAATAGAGAAAGAGAAGAAAACAAATTTTCAATTCAGATTATTAGAAGATTATGTATGCTCCTTAAACGTAAGAACCGCAGAAATAGCGAAACAAGTCGCGTTTGATTGAATTAAAGGGTCTGGTGTTGATGGTCGTTTTAATTTGGTGTGGCAGAGAATTGTATAGTCTGAGAGTATGGCTGAAGAACAGTCGTCTAGTGGTCAGAAGATTTGATCGTGGCAGTAGAATATTGAAAGTTCTTCGTGACCAGACAAATTCAAGGCTCTCAAAAATGTAGCTAGGACAACGATATTTAATTATTTTCACCAATAGAAGCACTGATCTAAAGTCCAAGTAGGTAAATAGATCGCACCCAAACAGTGAAGTTCGATACTGCGAAACATGGTCAAACCTTCGCAAGTTAAAAACGTATCTTATGATGGAATTAAAGGCTATTGAGACTTTGTTGGAATTCACAGAATCAAGACTTCCAAAAATTTCACAACCGTATGTAAAAAATGGTAGCAAAAGGGAACTGGCAAGGAGTTTTCTTGTGGAAGCAGGTGTAAAATCGCTTGAACGCCAAAGGGAACGAAGTCCGCCATAAACTCTTCCAATTATGCTATTTATATGGTCGTTCCAAGTGAGAGTAGAGTTTATAGTAACCCCAAAATTACGAGCTTTTTTGTACAAAGGGAACTAAAATTCCATTGAGCAATATGGGGGAAAACTCGTCCGTAGAAATAGAGCTTTTATAAATGATCATACTTAAAGATTTACGAGGATTTAAGACCAATGAGTTGTTACAGGCCCACTGCTGTATAGATTCAAGGTCCTCATTAATGCAACATATACCATCTTCAACTATACCAAGAGATCTGTTAAGTGACAGCTGAGCATCATCGGCGTAAAGATCTATCTCGCTGTATGAAACACAATTGAAAATATCATTTATATACATGCAGAAGAGCAAAGGACCCAATATGGATCCTTGGGGAACACCAGTAGACACAGGAAGAAAGGAGGAAGTTTTACCACCAGAAACCACACATTGGCTTCGGCCGCAAATGTAGTTGTACACTAACTTAGCAGCTTGGTGTGAAAATTTAAAACTTGTCAAGAGCTTACGATACAAAATTGTATGACTAAGTGAATCGAAGGCCTTGGAAAAATCTAGCATAACGAGCAAGGTAAGCTTATCCTCCTCCAATGATTTATGTAAGGAATTAATTTGTTTGATAAGGGCCGTCGTACAGTTATGTCTTGGTCGGAAACCCGACGGATGTTCATGAAGAAGTTTATGATTTTGTAAGAAAACATTAATCTGCTTAAGCATTAATTTTTCAGCAACTTTTGAAAGTAAAGACAGGATACTTATTGGACGAAATTCAGGTGGATTAGAGTTGCCATTTTTAGGTATGGGAATGACTTTTGCCATTTTCCACAAAGTTGGAAATGTTGGAGACATAATCATCGTATTAATAATATGTGTCAATGGTCGAACTAAATTGTAGCATAGCATTTTCACAAACTTAGGGTGAATTTTGTCGACTCCTGAAGCATTAGTTTTAATGCTACATAGCGCAATATAAACCTCATCCGGCCTAACGTTTACAAAAGAAAAACAATCTGAAGGTGGATGGTCTGCTGGTTCTGGAAGGATAAAATTTGAAAGAGGAGGGGAAATGAAATTTCATAAAAATTTTTTATTGAGCTCCTCTGGATCGTTTGACTGATCATTATTTCTATGTGAGTGAACACCAATTTTTTTAAGATTAGACCACAATCGCTTTGTTGGTTGCTTCGCATCAAGGATCCTAGCAAAATATTTTTTCTTTGAAATACAAATTTCATAATCAACAAGATCACGAATTCTCTTATAGCTATCCCAATATAATGAAATCCTAAAGCGTTTCCAGCTGAGATAGGCTTGGTTGCGATTTGAAATTAAAGAAAGGATCCTGTCGGTGAGCCATGGACACATAGGGTTGGGTTGAGTGCGGCTAACTAAAGGAACAAAATTACTATGTAAATAAGATATCGCTTCATTTGTGAAAGCAACTTGATCATCCACACTGTTCATATATCTAACAGATTCCCAATAGATACCACTTGCAGCTGATTCAAGAGCTGGTCTGTTAACCAAATTGTAGTTGAAATAGGAGAATGTATTGCTCTCAAAAACTGCCGAAGAGGTGTCGAAATCAAAAATGAGAAGAATTAGATCATGATTAGCGAAAAGACTAGGTGAAAGCTGATTAAAAAAAAGTACTTTGTTTAAATTAGAAGTCAAGAAGATGTCTGAAAGTGTTGAAGGTGTGCTTGTAAAGTGTGTGGGCTTGTTATTCACCCTTTTGATTGCAACAGAGTCGATTTTAATCTGGAAAGTATCTACAAGGTTATCTGGCTCCAAAAAATTCAAGTTGAAATCACCAGCAACAATAATATCTTTGTAGCATGGAGACAAATCTTCAAGAATTTTAGTGATGGTCTCGACGGTACGGTGTTTTGGAGCCTTATAAACACAGCCAATTAAACATATTCCATATTGCGACCTAAGCTCACCGAACAAGCACTCCCTGATGATGTCTTTATAGGACGAAACGCGTCGGATTTTTATTTTATACAAAAATAAAGTTAAATTATATCAAAAATTATTGTGGATCTTTTATTAACAAGTGTTTTCATTTATTAATTACAATGACATCAAGATACCACCAAGTGCCATCAAAAGACTCCATAGAGTTCATCAAAAAAACATCCTCATTGTCAGAAGCAACAACACGAAATTGTAAACAGGATCTGACATAGATAGCGAAACCACCCCCACGTCATAAGTATGTATTTAAATTTTTGAAATGTCCTTAAGCCTTAAGCCTTTAAGAATAACCTTCCCAACTCAATTTTTTTTTTAAATCTTATACTCATTTTTAGTTTCTACCCCATTTTACCCTATGTTTGAAGACAACATCCTCATAGTAAACTCTATCAAACAGAAAGAGAATTTTTGTTATCTCATACCATTTTTGTTCTTACCCCATTTACCCTATAGTAGTAAGTAAGTAAGTACCCTATATCTACAAATTGAATTTTTTAACCGTTAAGCCTTCCCCTTAGAATAACCTTTCAAACTCAAATAGACATTTTGAATTTTCGAAATATAAAGATCAAAAACTCACAAATACCCCAAAAAAAGTACAAACGTTTAGATTTTAACGTTGCAATTAATTTGTATCCAAATAAAATTTAGCCTATATGTTACTCAGGGACATTCTATCTTTCCATTTATTAAAGAATTTTAAGAATCGCTTGAATATTTCCAGGGATTACCGCCCTACATAGGTACAAACAAACAAATAAAAATGTTTCATCTTTATAATATAGAGATAAGATATATGTATATAACATTGACTAATAAACTCAAATCAAAAGTTCCATAGTTACTTATAGTCTATTGAATAGACCTTTTAAAAAGGAACAATTACGTGCAAGGGTTTTTATTATTGAATATGTTTGTTTGTCCCATAACCATGCTTAAGACCGAAAATGCTACTTAATTCACAAATGCGTTTCTGAGAGAATGGTCACACTGGCCACTTTTCAGTATTTTTAGTATAACTCGAAAACTAAGCCGAATTCGACAGTTTTACATTATAATCCTTTTTTTCAAAATTGAATTTTCTATAGAAATGGATAGTTTGAAAAATTTCTTAAGAAAATTTAAGCAGGAAAAAACAAAACCAACATAAAAAAAACGAAAAATCAAATATTTTTAAATTTTTTTCTAAATTGCGCATAACTTTTTTCAGAGCAAAGATACGCTCAAGACATGCATGAACAAAGTAAACTGGAGTCTTACGGCTTTAATATGACATATTAAAAAGCCATATTATTTGAAAATTGACAGAGATATAGCTATTCAAACTTTACCATTTCTTATCATTTTTCGCAGTTTTTGCCCGAAAGCCTATTTTTTGGTACTTTATGACAAATTTAACGTTCCTAGTATCAAATCTTATGTTAATCGAACCAGCCGTTCGGTCTGTAGGTCTGAAAGCATTTAAAAACAGCTGAAAAACGAAATTGCGAACTAGCATCCTTTTAATAAATTCTCTTTATTATCTAAAATTTGCCATATGGTACCGAAAAAGGGACTTACGGGCCAAACTGCGAAAAATTATTAGAAGTGATAAGGTTTGAATGGCAATATCTCTGTCAACTTTGTCAACAAATATTAATTTTTGAACATTCCATATTAAGGCCTTTAGTCTCTACTTTATTTTGTCCGTGTATGTGTTGACCAAATATTAATTTTTGAACATTCCATATTAAGGCCTTTAGTCTCTACTTTATTTTGTCCGTGTATGTGTTGACCCTATCTTTGCTTCAAGAAAAGTTATGCACTATTTATTTAAAAATTTAGATATCCTTGATTTTTTGATTTTTTTTAGGATGGTTTATGTTAACTTTTCCTGCTTTTTTTGAACTATCCATTCCAATAGAAAATTTAATTTTGAACAAAAAGTATTATAATGTAAAATTGTCAAATTCGACTTAGTTTTCAAGTTACACCAAAAATATTGAAAAGTGGCTAGTGTGACCATTCTCTCAGAAACACATTGGTGAATTTAGTAGCATTTTCGGTTTTAAGCATGCTTAAGGGCCAAACAAACATATTCAATAATAAAAACCCTTGCACGTAATTGTTCCTTTATACTCCTCATTTTCTGGTCTATTCAATAGGCTATTACTAGTTTATTCAAATTCAAAATTTATTACATATCAAAAATATATTACGGGATATGCTACGAGTCTTGATGTTTATTTTAACTTTTGGATACATATTCCCCGTCCAAATAGACACATAACTTATTTATATTCGTTTTGAATTTTATCGATAGATACCAAGTATAGATGCTCGAAAATTTTATGATTGACTGCCCGTGTCCATTCCTACAAAATGTGCTGTCCATCCCTACAAAATGGAAACGATAAATTGCATTGTATATTTTTTCAATTCATATATTCGTGTGTTATAAAAGTCATTACTCATATGAAAATTTACACATCATGTGCATTTGTTTGCAAAATGTTGGTTATTCATAAAAAGCCAGAGGAAAAAATTGTACCCCAAAGAATTCATCAAAAAAAAAAATCTACAAAAAAAAAGAAACTATAACAAACCAAAATCAAACAAAATAATCACCCCATAGCTCAAATTGAAAAATCATTTTGTTTTTTTTTTTGTCTACAAAAAAAAAAAACATTCAACTAACTTTAAGCAAATATTTTCTCCCTTAAAATAAACACACACAGTTGTATCGGTTTCAGAATGAGGTTCAACTCTGGTAACTATAATTTAATTTAACCATGAACTTCCTGTGCAAGTGCGATGGAGCAGGACTCTCACTCAACATAGGACAGATGAAAATACTGGCTTAAAAAAAGCTGAACAAACTATGGTTTCGAATGCAAAAAAGGACTCTATCTGGCGATGGGTCTAATACAGAAAACTGTAGAAGAGCACGTAGGGTAAATCTGGAGAAAATATATACAGCTACATGGAAATGTATATAATATATTTCTTCCGTTCTTTCACAGCCCTACTCTGTTGGACAGAATAAAAATACAACTATTATACAAAATGCTTGCTCTCTCTGGAAAAGCACACCAACCTGTGCAAAGTGTGTCTAGTAGTCCAGGAGTTAGATATGCTACATACAAGTACGGGGTTGAAATTTCCAGAATTGGTTATGATTTGTTATCTTTATATCGCTTATAAGAAAAAACTCTGAAAATGTTATGCAAAAGTGGGCGTGGAAGTAGGCGGATTTAAATAAAACTGTTTTTTTTTTTTATTTATTTTATTTTCAATCATGACAACAAACTCTTAAGATTTCATGCATATTGTAGGAGACGTTTCCGAGAAACAAAGAAATAAACTAATAAAACTTATTTTAATTGTCAATTTTGTTCTCGTCTATAAGAAAAAACTCCGAAAATTTTATGGATATCGTTCAAGCCATTTACGAGAGATAGAAAAATAATAAAAATGAGCATGGCAGTGAGCGGATTTTACTGTAACAATTTTTTTTCCAGTCATAAAAGAAATCAAACGAGCTATCAGGAATGTATTTTTTATGTGTTTTTGAAGCTCTGTTTATATTCTTATAAGAAATCAAAAACAAGCAAAATAAAAAGACGTATTTTTACAACAAGAGGCGGTCTAAAATCTATGAATTCTGAACCAGTCAATTGATTTGGATGAAATTTTCAGACATGCTAAAGGATAGCATAAGCTATAACCGGATTAAATTTCCGCTTACTGGCACGCCAACTTTTGAAAAGAGGTCATCTAAAATGATATTAGTGGGGGGTGTTCTTCAGGAAAGTTCTAGATAACGTCATTTCCTATAATTCTTCTAACAAGAGATAATACAATCAAACATGACATAACGATAATAGAGGTCATCGAAAAATTGGGTGACACAATTCTGTCTGTCTGTACCTCACCTACAGCCTAAGCCGCTATAGCGATCTTCTTCAAAGTTAAGGATTTTTGGTGGTTCTAGGAGGTGAAATTGAATTTTTGTAGCTCAAAAAATAACGGTACTTGCCATACAATTGATAATTCATAATTCTTTATTCATACCAAAAAAGCCTTAAGACAAACAAACCGTTAAGGAAAAATTTATATATCTCAAAAACGACTCCAACAATTTTGATAGAAAAAAAAATCAGTGTATTATTGTAGGTATGGTGTTTGGTGTATTGTTTATCTAAAAATAGATTTACCAGAAACTGTTACTAACTCATTAATGGCTCAACCGATTTCAATCAATATTTTTCACAAATAAAAAGGTTTTTTAGAATGATAATAATCAACCATATTCTGCAAGTCGTATTTTGTCTCGTACTCGTAGTCGAACTCGTTTCCGTCTGAAAGCAAAATCATTATTCACCAAGTCATATATGTACGTTGGATACGAGTAAATTAAAAAAAAAGAAGTCTAACGATGCTTGTGTTCACGTATCTTCGAAAACTACGAATTTCTACGAATTCAGCCCAAAGTTCTGTCAAAGCTCATATAAAAAAAATAAAATTGGCAGAAATTCGTAGTTTTGAGAAGTACACGAACAGACATATTACTGTCAAATAATTTAAATGCCATTAAATAGAATAAATTTGTCTGTGCTTCCTCTTTTTACGTATAGGTCCCCGATAAAAATGACCAGAATTTTGCCACAAAGGAGCCAACATGCAGCATTTATACCTGGTTTAGACACCATTGAGACCTTAAAGGTTTCTCAAAATCATACAATTGCTTCTTCCAATTGAAGGGCATCACAGAGGAGTAACTGTGAAGGAGAATGATGCCTGACTTAGCAGCTTGTCATCCTTCGAATTGGAAGTCACTATACTACTTCTTGGAGAAGTGAAGTGCATGGTAAGTTCAAACAGGAGGATCCAATACAAAAGACTTTTCGCCAACTACGTACACGGATTCGGTCGCTGTTGCGTCGTGGCCCAAATGCTAGTTTTTCTTGATTTTTTTTTTTCAAATGTATGTATTTATCTTTTTGTGCATGAAAAAAAAAAAAAACATTTTATAAAATATGGGTTACATCGATTCATTTTTTCAGAGGATTTACATCCAGAAAAATCGGGACAAATCAAAACCAATGGATTTGCACGATGTTGGTAATAGTCAAAGAGCTGAGTCAACGGGAAAGTATAGCGAAGTTAAAGTGCTCTACATTGCTCAAAAATTATTTAACATACAAATTTGTGCAGTTGCAAACTATGTACATTAATGCCATTAACTTGTAGTCGCTAAGACCACTAAAACCAAAATGCACTTTCAAATTGCAACAAAAAATTGATCGAAGTAAAAGTAGTGCTTTTACCGCTCTTAATTTCATGCTGCAGGACAACTTTCTCAAAAATGAAGATAATCTGAGCTGACAAAAATTGGTTGTTGAGAACGAACCTGATTTTTGCAAACCAAAACTAAAATTAAATTTTTTTGCGTAATTTTTTCGCAAATAATTAATTCTCAACAAACAATTTTTTTCGGATTACTTATTTTCATTTTTGAGAAAGTTGTCCTGCTAAGTTCAAGTGAAAATCGCAATACGTATATTTTTTTCAAACGAAGAAAAAATTATATTTATATAATATATATAATATAATATATATGTATATAATAGTTAAACTGTATTTTTGAAAAAGTTGTCCTGAAGAGAAGTTAGTGAGACACCTTTTTTTCCCCAAACCAAAAACGCAATTCAATTCGCAATTAATAAGTTCTCAACAACCAACGTTCTTCAAATCATTTATATTCATTTTTGAGAAAGTTGTCCTGTTGAGTTCACGTACAAATTGCAATACACCCATTTTTCGCAAACAACAACGAACGTACAGGCCAAACAACAACATCGACACATCGATAATAGCTAGAGTAATTGATGAACTATTGTATATTTCACCCTTTCTCATAATTGTTGGTGACTTTAACAGTGACATACTCAAGGACTCATCTCTTGCCCTTAATCTTTTCCCAGTAAATACATCAACACCCACTCACTTTACAAGCCATAGCAGTACACTTTTTGATGTATTTTTTGTCAGTCATTTGTACAAAGTTTTACACTATAATCAAATTTCAGCTTCTGGTTTTTCGCGACGTGATCTTATCCATTTGACATTTCAATGTGATCCCTTGATTTCAAGTAGAACTATAAGTTTTCGCGATTTCAAAAATATAGATCTGAATCATTTGGAAGATGATTTAAAAAGAATTAAGTGGTTTCGGGTTTATGAAATGCCAGCCGTTGCCGACCAAGTGCTCTTCATTTAAGACAACGTAAGAAATTTATTTGATACACATGTTCCGTTGATTACAAAAAGCATCACAAGAAAAAATATTCCGTGGTTAAATAACAACATAAAAAACTGATTTTTAAGCGTGACCAGGCGTACAAATGTTGGAAGCGTTTTCGGTTGGAGGTCCTATTCCATGTTTTTAAAAGTTTGAGAAATAAGGTAACTACTGAGATACGTGAAGCAAAGAGATGTTATTTTGTACCCGAACTGGATCCCTCTCAAGCTGGCCGTAAACTTTGGACAAATTTAGGAACATTGGTATAGGGATACGCAAACAATAAAATAATTCTACTGAAATTATCGACTGCAATGAACTTAATAGAAAATTTATTTCACTTCCATGTCCAGAAGTTATTGATGAAGCAGCGAGTTTATTAGTTGAAAGCAGCAGTTTTCTTTCCCATGTTTCAGTTTTTCACCAGTTGATGAAGCCAATGTATTAGAAAGTTATACAAATAAAATCAGATTCAGTTGGAATTGATGAAATTCATCCCGTTTTCGTTAAAGCTATACTTCCGTACATTCTGAAATACTTAACACAACTTTTTAATACAATATTTTCGTCAAATGTGTTTCCTTCTGCTTGGAAACAAACAAAGATTATTCCAATCCTAAAAGGTCAAAATGAATTCAGACAAATTGCCATTCTACCATTTCTGTCTAAGGTATTGGAAAGGATAATGAATAACCAGATACGAAAATACTTAAACAACAATAATTTGTTATGTATAAATCAGTCTGGTTTCCGGCCAAAGCACACTGTACTACAACTCTTATAAATGTCGCTGAAAACATAAGACAAGCAGTTGATTCTGACAACGCGTTTTTTTTATTCTTTTGGACTTTTCCAAGGCATTTGACACAGTCAACCATAAAGTGCTTTGCAGTAAGCTAGTGAACCTGTTTAGTTTCTCTTTCTCTTCGGAAATGCTAGTCCAATCATATATGTATTGCAGATCTCAGGCAGTTTTTGAAAACTCCTCCGTGTCTGAGCTTCTTATGTTGAACAGGGGAGTACCACAGGATTCAATACTAGGACCACTTTTATTCTCCATGTATATCTGATCTGCCTGATTGCTTGCAAAATACACAAGTAGATATGTACGCTGATGATGTTCAGATACGGAAAAGCTTTCCCGTAGGCTTGGTTGAAAATGCAAAATGAGGTCAATGACGACTTATGCAAGGTTCATAGATGGTCAAGGAGAAATGGACTCAGCGTTAATCCGCTCAGTTTTATGTGCTTGGTTATTTCAAGAAAGCCCATTAAAACATCAGACTTCCCCAAGATATACTTAAATAATAGGCAAATTAAGTTTGTCGATTCTGCCAAAAACTTAGGTATAACATTTACAAAGACGATTTCTTGGAATAACCATATCAGAATGATCATTGGGAGGGTTTATGCAGGGCTTCGAATACTTTGGACAAATTATAAGATTACACCCTTAAAAACACGAATCATCTTAGCCAAAACATTACTTGTCCTTATTATGCTGTACGGTTGTGAACTTTATTACAATTGTGATTATGAGCACAAGCGTAAATTGAATGTTGCTTTCAATAGCATTGCCAGGTTTAGCTTTGGATTAAGGAAATATGATCACATTTCTCAATTTTCAAAATCTATATATGGCATTACCCTTGAAAATCTTTTTAAACTTTGAACATTAACTCTACTTAACAATATTTTGCAAACACATCAACCGCCTTACCTTTATAATAAGATCTGTCATACGCGTTCTCTTAGATCTTTTGACCTTGTGCCAATACGTTACGTATTCTTAATATCTGAGCGCCAATTGTTAATAACCGCGATACGTCCCTTCCCCAATCTATAAGGATGATAAGCTGTACCAGGCTTTTCAGGTTGAAACTCAAGGATTACTTGGAGACATTAACGTTGTGATGAATTCTCTTCTTCTTTTCATTTCATAACTTATGTTCTTTTTTAATTTCTTTTCTTTATTTTCACTTTCACTTGCATTTTCGATTTATTTTATTTCAATTTTAATAATTTTTCAATTTATTTTTCAAACGATGAAGTACCTAAATTTAAAATTCCAAATTATGAATCCTCTTAAAATTTGCCCTTTTTTTGGATCGTTTATCTACATTTTTGAGATAGCTGTCCTGCTAAGTAAGCAGGACACCCATTTTTTCCTAATCCAAAAACGCGGTACAATTTCTTTTACGTAACTAATTCGCAATTAATCGGTTCTCAACAACGAATCTATGTACATTTTTGAGAAAGTTGTCCTGCTCGCAAACCATAAAAGCAATTAATTTTGTTGTTTGCGTAACTAAATCGCAATTAAGAAGCAACTAATAATGATAGAATACTTTTTTATCGTAATTTCCAAAAGTGTCCTGCTAACTTCATATATATGTCATTCCCCTGACGTGTCCCCATGCCTACTTACCACACTGCAATTAATCTTAGCAAGGAAACTAAAAAAGATACAAAAATTCTAATGATGCAGTCTTTTTAACAATGTATGCACCCTCACTGAAGAATGGTTAGATTATTTTTAGTTGCTTAACTTTGTTAAATAGGAGCTATTAAGTAAGTGTCCCCCATAAAATTATCATTCTTATCTCAACAATGGAAACAAAAAAAAAAATATATAGACTCAAAATAGAAAGCTGACTTTTTTGTTGTTTAACGGGACAAGATTGCTCCTTACAAAAATTGAAGTAAAAGTTTGAAAAAACTTGGTTGTCTTTTTTATTTCAAGTAAAGGCAACGATTTTGTTTTTCGTCCAACGAACTGATCATTCCTTTAGCGCGTGTTTTTAAAAATTAATTAACTGTCGTATAAAAATTAAAATTTACTCGTCTCTGTCTTTTACAAGGACCTATATCATAAATAGTACAGAACACCTAATTTTCTGATAACTTCGATTTAATTCTCATAAAACACCCTTCGGAGTCATTCCCCTATTTTTGTGTCATTCCCCTGATTCTCAAGTTTTCATTATAATGATTAATTGAATTTTGGTAGTTCAAGAAGGATCAATAATGTTGCGTTCAAACATATTTACAGTATTTTTAGTAGTTTTGAATATAATTTCATATTACTATAAAATGTTTAGCTATCCAAAATCCTTGAACCACAAGAGCAAGTTCGTCCAACATAGTCGTGCAAGCTATTTTTCATTTAAGTGTTTGTTCTCTTTTTTCTTTATCTTCCTGAAATCATTCGCAAAATTAAATATCCATCAAATCACCGGAGTAAATATAATTTTTTGGCATTCCCCTGATACAAGTGTAATTTCCCTAACTTAAAAAACCGTTAGATTTAATCAAATACTATGACCATTTGTTTAAGAGATATAATTGTTATTCTAGCAAAATAGGTTGTTTTGAGCGAGGGTCCAGTTTGAAGTAAAAAATATTAATGTTTTGAAATATTGAAATATTGTATACTGTTCAATAACTCCTATTTCACACATCAGTTGTAACAAAAAATAAATAAATGCAACGCTAACTCCCAGACTATAATAAATGTGCAGAATGGAGATAAAGGAAAAGTGCACGTTGCATTAGTTCCAGTATTAAAATCAGTACAAGATGCAAATTGAATGGAATAGGAAAAGCATAATTTTCATATCAAAGTAAGTCTCTTCAGAAAGCTTAATTTAAACATGTTTCGAAAATTAAATTGAATGAAAATTATACGCATATGCTGTTATACCTGTTAGAGCTACTTTATGCCTTTATAAATTTGCAAATGGGTTAGAATGTTTAATACTTTGTCTATTGTAATGTAATAAAATTTTTTAGGGAGCTTATTCTACAATAAGTTATGTGCAAACAAACAATGTATGTAATAAAAAGATTAAATGTAATCAAACATAACAACAAAAAAAAAACAAAATAAGAATAGGTACCTGAAGTGAAAACATTTAAACAAGAGCTTCAAAACTTCAATTTCCATTATTTTCCATTACTACTTATTTAAATCCCAATCCTCTTAGAAAATAATCATTCATTTTGTTTAGAGTAAACCTATCTTTCTATTATTTTGTTAGCAATTAAATTTAAAACAATCTAAAATAGAAAATCGATTGTAGGTATGATACGAAATAAGAAACGTGTCATTATCTTGATTATTGCGAATAAGAGACGTTAGAAAAGAAATTTTTGGAAAATAATGACAATCATGTTATTCTTAATAACCCTCTAATATGTCAAAATGAAAATTTATTTGGTTTTCATCTCAATTAAATGTTTTATTTGCATTATAAAACTTAGCTAGTAATATGACCTCAATAATGGATAATAATTGAACCTTATCATTATCATCCAGATCCATGTTTTACGTCTACAATTACAAATTGGACAAAACATATAAAGATGACAAAACAATCTGTGAAATCCCATTCTGATTTCGATTCTATTAAGAAACTCAGAATGGAATTTAAAGTTAATTTTAATTGGCATCCACGTTTTATCTTCCTCTGTTATAAATTATAAGACGCACAACAACAAAAAAAATAGAGTCATTTGTCCCTCTTATCGCTTTTCGTTGATCCCAATCAATAATTTCTTGATTGCTGTTTGCATAACGAAGTGTAATAGCAAAAGCAGGAACTATGACCTCACCATTATGGGGGGGCTTGTGTGAAGAAGTTTGGGTCTCAAAGTAATTCGTTAGTGGCTGAATGAATTTTATAGTCAAAACAAGTAAACTTTGAGTATTGAACGTAATCTATGGAAAAAAATAATTTATATACAACAGAAGTGATAAGAGTTTTTGCGTTCGCAGATGTCTAAGGCAGCATTTTAAATTGTATTAGTCATAGTCGGCATTACTTGCGACATTATGCAAACAAGCACATAGTATTTTTCTACGTTTTGTACATTGATTAAAATTAAGGTGTTACAGTTGGTTGCTAGACAGTTTGCATTGGACGTTTATAGGTTCTAATATGCAAAATAATAACTTTCAAATTTAATGATACTCAGATGAAGATTTTGAAGTAGGTACCCTAGGGTGGACGTTAAAAAAAGATCGCATCCTGCATGGGCCTACATGGGTGCCATGAAATAACGCCAAACGAAATAACGTCGAATTTTGGAGTTGGGCTTTATTTCGTTTTCTAAAGTGAAATAATGCCGAATTTTAGCGCTCAGCTTTTTTTCGCTTAAAACAAAGCACATAATTCCGATTCGGCGAAAAGGGACGTACTTGACTTGTGTATATTAAAAAAGTTGCATAACGCATTTACGCAACCACTTCATAACATAAAAAGGAAACACCAATTATCACCAAATCTTGAAACGGTTTTGATTATTTAGAAAGAAGTTTGATTATGAAAATTTTAAGAAGTAACTTGAATTTTGAAGTAGTTTGGTTTTTGAAAACGGCAATTTGCTTTTTGAAAACTGTAGCTTGGTTTTTGAAAATTTTAAGAAGAAGTTACTTAGAATTCGTAACGTTCACAAGCTACCAGAGAATAAAATGAGTCGAGTAATGTTCATGAACATTGAATACTCACTCGAAAAAAGCGAGTTCAAACAAACAAAGTCAACACAACAAAAATGTTTGCGAGCTTTCATGTTCATGAGTATGATGACTCGTAAGTCAGCACACTCATCAAACGAGTACAAATGAGTATACGTTGCAACCGAGTTCAAATGGTTTCGAATAAAAACGAGTCAGGCGCTCGTGACCATATTGTGCACGATCAGTATGATCACATATACTCGAATCGTGGCGGAAGATGTGTATTCGAGGTCTGTTGATGAGGATGGGTAAGCTAAGCAATTTTGTGCGCATTGGTGGATGGTGGTTGGTTTTTGTGATGTAATTTCTATTTCTTTTTTTTTTTCAGTATTTCGACTAATAGTGAGAAATGTGTTTTCAAAATAATAAAAATAGATGAAATGAAATTTGTTTAACTTGTTTTATCTAACTGAATTAAAAAAGTATAATGATATTCAAGCTAAATAAAATGAAAAAAAAGATATAAGAGAAGAAAATGAATAAAAATGAATAAAACAAAGAAAAAACTAATAAAAACTTAAAAGCTATGAAACTTTTTTTAAATAATAGTCTAGATATATCTGTTTAAAAAGATTATAATGTTTTTTAGAAAAGCCTTTATTGAATATTATTTTTATTTTATTATTAAATTGTTGCTCCTCTTAAGTTGCCGTCGTAGAGTGAAATAGAATTTATCTTCAAATTGGAATTCGCGTCGAATTTTCAACCATAAAGTCGGAGAAAAGGTCTCTGGCACTAGATGAAGTAGATGGTTGATCTTCAACATTGCCAACAGATGTAGAATGCACTGTCGGAACTATAGACTTTATATAATCATATATTTCCATTTTCTCGATTTCCGAAAGTATTTGCAATAAAATGCATGGAGGATATAAAAATGTTGCAGCTTTGAAAACTATCTTTTTATATTTCATTTTGAAGGCGTTTAAAAATCTCCAACGTACGGTACAAACAAAAGTACCTAAATATTCTTTTTAAAAGAATGATTTAAAACCGCAATATCCCAAACTTTCATGTGGCATTCGTTTGTAGGTATATTATATACCTTACTTACAAAAAGGCATTTGTCGCGATATTGATGATTGATTATGTGTCACATAATTGCATTTCCTATACATCCACCCATTCATAAATCTTTTTAACATATTCGCAAAAAGACAGAGACAGGTTTTTTTCCTGATAATTCAACCCATCCCTAAAAAAACACTAAGCAATATATGTACCTAGACCCAAAAAACGAAAAGAGTTATCCTTTCTTTAAAAAAATCCAAAAATACAGCACTATACATACCGCATTTTTATTAGGGTCGCATACCTATATTATTTACATAAATACCTAATCTACATAAGTACATTTGTCGCAGATATTGACGATCATGTGTTGCATCTTCTTACCGACCCAATAAATCTATTCAATAGATACAAACAAAAAACAACAGGAACAAGTTTACTTCTTGCAAAATTGCAAATTGAAACCACCGACCATAGAAACAATGAATAGATAAAAATAAATACATATAGAATCTACCTACCCGTGCACAAACTATGATGCAAGACCAACGACCGATCCAGGATCACATTGCCTTTGGCTATTCATGATGTTCACGATATTTTCGAATACCCATTTTCTTTCGAGTATACTCGCTTTGTTTTGAGTACTCGAAAATTGTTGCAACTGTTCATGAGTAATTTTGATTGTGGATATAGAAGGCATCAGATACTCATGAGTTCGATCAATTTGTTTGACCTGACTTATGAGTATTTTTACTCGTGGATAAAATGACTTATGAGTATAGAGGCAGATCGATCGAGTATGAACGATCATAAACAGAAATTGGATTTTGTTCGAACTGATTCGAACACGCTCATTTTAATCTCTGCAAGCTACCTAAGAACTCTACTTGCATTGTTATCAGCAATTTTTGATAATGGGGATACTTCACTTTTGTTAGGCCCAGTTTTTCAATGCAAGACCATTCGAATTGCGTAGTGAAAGCTGAAGTTTTGTTTTGAAAAACTGAACCTGAAAGTTCAGATGGTATGATCATTACTTATTTATTATTAGTGAAACCATTCAAGAATTCGAATTTTGAGTTTGTTTGGTTCGGTTTTATTTCTCTGCGGAAGTTCGGCTTAGGGCCGAGCGCTGAAATGCGGCGTTATTTCACTTTCATCATCATCAAATCCTCTTACCCCGAGTGTGGCATAGGGCATCAGCAAAACGTCAAACGCCGAGCGAAATAAAGCCAAATTTCGAAATTTCAATTTATTTCGCTTTACTAAAGTGAAACAACGCCGAATTTTAGAGTTCAGCCTTATTTCGCTATAGCAAAGTGAAATAAAGCCGTAAGTTAACAGAGAAATAAAGCCGAAACAAACAAATTCAAAATTCGATTTTATTTCAAAGTTTCATTGAATCCAGATTCTATAAATGCAAAAGAAACTTTACATACACCAACCTCGCACCCACCCCAAATCTTATAGCGATCCCAAGCAGGGGGGTTACCTCGCACTGTTTAATAGCGAATTTTTGGTGTATGTAAAGTTTCTTTTGCATTTAAAGAATCTGGATTTAAAAAAACTATAAATGCAGATGAACTTTTAGATTTTTTAACTAATCAAATATGTAAGTCCTTTTGAAAAGTGAAATAACGCCAAGGTATTTTAACTGTGGCCATGACTTTCTCCGAGATTCTGCTTCTGCTATGGCAGTTGATTTCCATGTTGATCTTGATCTTCCAACCCACCGTGCACCCTGACGATTCCATTCAAAGGACAGTTTTCCAATTTCATCGTTTGTTTACCTCAGTGTGTACCAATCCATTGCCATTTAAGCTTTCTTATGTCGACGTCCAGCCGCTCTTAACCTGTCCTGCGCCACAATTCCCCGTTTGACATAGTTTGTGGCCATCGAATCTTTGGGATGTGGCGTGGACAGCGATTCACAAATCCTGCAATTTCCTCGACGTGGTAGACGTGGCTACGTGGCTTTCCAGGTTTCGCAAGCATATAACAGCACGGATTTGACATTGGATTCGAAGAATCTCAACTTAATGCGTAAGAAGATTTGACTGGATTTCCAAATTGAGGACAGAGTACTGAAGCAGCACAAGGCTTTTAACTTTAAAGGTAGGTAGGCCATTTGTAGTAGTGCTGAGGCATATGAATCTCGAAAATCGAATTTAAATTTACTTTTACATGGGCGCAGTGGGCTGGCATGCTTGCTGTCTGCTCGGCTCGAGCTTGTCGGAAATGGGTAGGTTCTTGCCCACACGCGACCCAATCTCGCCTGCTACAAAAACATTAATCATGCCATTCAATTTTTCATTGATTGAAAACTAAGGCGCCAGTTATAGCTATCATTGAAACTCATCATTGAAAATTTTAATGATTGATTTTGAGACGCTTAGGAAAGAAAATCGTTTATTATTTTGATGGAAAAATAAAGCTAAAGCCTTAATTAATATTTCTAGCCAAAAAAATTGTTCAAATAGGCCCAACTTTCCATATAAAAAGACTTTTCTTATTTCAATGATTGAACTACCTTACCAATGATCATTGAAAAATTAAAAGTCAATTTTTGTGGAAAGTTGGGCCTGTTTGAAATTTTTTTTTGGCTAGATATATTAATTAAGTCGTAAGGTTTATTTTCCCATCAAAATAATAAACGATTTTCTTTCCTAATCGTCTCAAAATCAATCATTAAAATTTTCAATGATGAGTTTCAATGATAGCTATAACTGGCGCCTAAACCGTTTCAAAAACAAATGAAGAAAAGATATCGGACGGACGAGTTACCACCAGAGGGCGCCAAGATTTAATTGGCGGGACCTAACCCACCCTGCCATGGAAGTTGACGGCCTACTTTTAACTTCCCCTCAGATTTATCTCACCTTTTTATATTTCCAGCTCAGCTCATCATCACCTCAGTCGGCCACCGTCAGCATCCCCTTCTTCCACTGGCGCGGCGTCTCCTGTTGAATAATACGTTGCAGTGTGAAGCGGTTTGTGAGCATTTTTACTTGCGATTATAGGTACTATAAGGCAAGTTTTGGATTCGTGCAAAAAAAAAATTTTGAGATAACAATCAAACATGATATTACGATGATAGAGAACACCAAAAAAGTGGGTGGCACAATTCTGTCTGTCTGTCTGTTCGTCTACAGCCTAAACGGCTCGATCGATTTTCTTCAAACTTGGTACTTAGTGGTTTTTGGTGATTCTGCCGACACGTTTTTTTCATTTTTTTTTAGAACCAAAAATAACGGTACCTGTCATACATTTTTTTTGGTAAATTTACTTAATCGTATTTTTCTCAAAAACGGCTCGACAACTTTTCTTAAAAAAAATTCAATAAATTTATTTTAGTAAAGGCTTTCTTTGGGTGGAAAACCATTATTCAAAACTGGTTATTAATGGTACCTCCTAAAGAACCATTTTTTTTATTTTTGATTTTCTTCAAAACGGTACGACCGATTTCAATTATTTTTTTTACACAGAAGCTTCCAAAAAATATCAATAGTTTTGTGTTCCAAAATTTTTGAAAAAATGTTAATTGGATTTTTAAAAAATCTTTCAAATTTTTTTTTTTTAAATCAAATATTTCGAAAACAACATGATCGATTTATTTGAAACTCGATATTTAAGACTTTTTTAGTACTTTCTAAAATATTTTTAGAAAAAATTTTACATTTATGAAAAAATAAGGGTACCTTCCATACAAAAGTTAAAAAACCGCAAAGGAAAATATTTTTTTGCTTGAAAACGACTCCTACGATTTTGATTAAACTTTTTGTATATACTAAAATTAGTACGATCTACTACCGAAAATTATAAAATTTTACACTTTGCAACTATTAATAGTACCTGTCATAGAACGTATTTTTTTATTTTGAATTTTCTCGTTATCGGCTCAACGAATTTAGATGAATTTTTTTATATACAAATTTCAGATAAAATCAAATAATATTGCATATCAAAATTTTCCAAAAAAAAGTTTTTGGATTTTTAAAAAAAGTTTCAAACTTTTTTTTTTGAAAATTCGATATCTCAAAAACGGGATGACAATTTGTCTTCAAATTTTGTTTTTATATACACATAAATATATAATTTAAATCTGCATACCAAAATTTGTTCTTAAAAATGTTTTAAGAATTTTATATATAAAAAATTAATTTAAAAAAAAAACCGCTCCAACGATTTTAAAAATTTTTTTCCCATACAATCATATTCCATCATGAATATTATTAAGATGGCATACTTTTTTTCACCTCAAACTGTCAAAAGAGTTGTTTTAGCTAATTTAAATGTCATATTTCATGCTTCTCTACATTTTTCTCTCATAATTTCCATGTTTGTATATACAATTTTCTTAAACCAGTGTCTTGAACATAAGAGCAAGTACGTGCGACCCAGTCGTGCATTTTATTTTGTTTGTCTTTTTGCTGTTTATTCTTACACCACTCGACTCTTTCTTCACTTACAGTGTTTGGTACACCCTGTTCAGCCCACTGATGTTATTTGCCAGTACACATATCGCACCTCCGGTGGAATAACGACGTTAGTGCAAATTTTCCAAATTTTGAGAAATCGCGTTTAAAGTTTTAATCCCCATACAAAATAAAATACAATAAATAGGTAAATAGCTATGACTTCGATGGTTGTAATGATGGATACATATTGTATGAGCAAGAATTATATCTTAGTTTTATGTCTGCCCCTGTCTTAGGCTTTTTGAGTGTTTGAAGACCTTCAATTACGTCATTAAAAAACTATCCGTTAAACTTTTGCAGTTAAAATAAAATGCACGACTGGATCGCACGTACTTGCTCTTATGTTCAAGTTGTGTGGGGCTTAAGAACTTTAAAAAATATTCAAGTAATTATAGAAAAAGTATAAAAAGCATTCAAATCGTTCTTTTAATTGTATAAACAGCCTGACAAAAAAACTTAGAGCTCAAAAAAAAGTATGCCATTTGATTACTTGAAAAAATATGAATAAATGCAAAAAAAAAATTAAAAATCGTTGGAGCCGTTTTCTTAAAAATTAATTTTTTATATATAAAATTTTTGTAACATTTTTCAAAAAAAAATTTGGTATGCCAGTTTTGAGTATATATTAATATACATTTAAAACTGAAATTTCAAAACAATTCATCAACCCGTTTTTGAAATATTGAATTTTGAAAAAAAAATTTTGAATCTTTTTTTAAAAATCCAAAATTTATTTTTTCAAAAATTTTGGTATGCAGTATTATTTATTTTCTAACAAAGCTTTTGTGCAAAAAATTTCATTGAAATCGGATGAGCGGTTAATGAGGAAATCAAAAATTAAAAAAACCGTTATATGGCAGGTACCGTTAATAAATGTTTTTGGTGATTTTTTTCTTATTGAAATTTACATCATGTCTACAGTAATACACTGATTTTTTTTATTAAAATCGTTGGAGCCGTTCTTGAGATAAATAAGCTTTTCCTTAACGGTTGTATGGCAAGTACCGTTATTTTTTGAGCTAAAAAAAAATTCAATTTCCCCTCTGGAGAGTTACAAAAAAACCTTAAGTTCAAAATTTTAAGAAAATCGCTTCAGTGGTTTAGGCTGTAGGTTCAGGTACATACAGACAGACAGACAGACAGACAGACAGAATTGTGCCACCCACTTTTTTCGTGTTCTCTATCATCGTAATGTCATGTTTGATTGTTATCTCGAAATTTTTTTTTTGCACGAATCCAAAACTTGCCCTATAGTACCTATGTATGTACATCGCAAGTAAAAATTAGCTATATTTTAGAAACTAGAAAAGATACAATATTGTCGTTTTGAAAGCTGATTGAGCTGAAAATTTGTAAAATTTTGGCGTCCTTTCAGTTTTGGAAAAATTTGCACTTACGTCTATATTGCACCTGAGGAGGTGCGATAAGTCATCGTCAGAGTCTAAATGACTGAGCTTTTCAAACGTTCTCCATTGAATGCCCTGTCGCTCCGCTTAACCCACACTGGACATCAGTACGTGTCGTCCATCACCAGCAGAAAGAGAATTGGCGATAGGACATCCCCTTGAGTAAGACCTGGCGTTGTTGTAGGATCCAAAATAATGGCAACAATTTTTGGGGGAATTCCTCTATCAAGCAGCGATCTCCATATACATTCTCGGTTATAACTCGATCAAAGGCCTTTTCGAAATCCACGAATATGAGGTAAGGCGGTGATTGAAATTCCATCGACTGTTCAAAGAAGATACGCAGGGTGTTGATATGGTCGACACACGATCGACCACTCCGGAAGCCAACTTGATGCCTCTTGAGTGTTGACTTGATTTTATCCTTTATCCGCTCGAGAATGAGGGTGGCCATTAGTTTCAGGAAGCGGAAAAAACAGTGATACCACGCCAATTGTTGCAATTCTTAAGGTCACCCTTTTTTACAAACTATCCCTGCATGAGGATTTTCCTTTCATTGAGCCTAGGGCCGAAGTGGCGCCCTATCACTCTCCAGTACTTTATAGAGCCATATAGTCCCTAAAGAAAGAGTTGCGCAGACATGCAGTTTGTATATCCTCATTTCATACGTGTCGCAGGGAAGACGAAAAACTACTATAGCTTAGGTTCCAAAGTAAAAAGGAGAGAAGAAAGTTATGTCTGTAGCCAAACATATAATAAGATTAAAAAAAATAGCAGTAACATTTATCATCTTCCCTATCACCGCAATGTGGAGTTTGATCCAAATAAATTTTGAGTTTGATATTTTGCTCGGAAATATTATTTTTGAAGCCTGCCTAAAACTACCAACAATTTATCGAATGTACATAAATTTGACATATAATTATGTTGTTCGAAAGAAAGTTTTTAGAATCTTTCTTAATGGGAATTTCCATTATATTTTTTTTTTATAAAATTGACTTTGGCATGTTATATTTGCTGTTTAATTGCTATTTTGACAATGGCAGCAAACAATAAACTTTGTCTGCAAGAGAACAAAAGGAAGACATTTCTTAAATTCAATTCACATTTAAAATTAAATAAATCATACAAAATTAAAAAAAAAAAACCATTACATTCATGTACATATTTTTAAACTCATGCAAAAGTTCAAACAAAATTATTTCTAAATATATAAGTTTTCAACCATAGGACACCGCTTATAATTCTGCAACAAAAGCTTAAGGTGCTTTTGCAACAAAATTAACCTGGAATTGCATTTATGTAAATAAAAGATGCTGACTGTCTCATGAAATTTTAGTCACCCAAGTTCTTATAAAGTTATGATTTCCAATTTTGGTAAAGTGCATATTTTATAATTTATTCCTCTATTTACTCTCAGACTGCATTTAATAATTCAGTTTTATGTAATGATGCCAACGACTCTCAAAATTTCTATTCGTAGTTTTAATGTCAACATAAGCATTCAAATAATATTCCACTTAGAGTCAAAACTAATTAAAAACTTAACTCGAAAACGCTCCCCCAGCAGTAAAGCTCATTATAAAATGCAATTTAATTTCACGGAATTAACACATTCACAGAGGAAGACACATAAAACAAAACAACAACAAAAATAAAACACAAAAGTGGACAAAAACTCAAGTAAAATCGGTTATTACAAAACTACTCACTTCCAGAGTTTTCCTAGAGATTTACTCAGTTCAGAGTTCTGAAGATGGGGATACTGCTTGGACATTACCCTTCGAGCTGCCTGTGCCCACACCATAAATGCATTCATGGGCCTCTTGATGTGGTCTTTTTTCCTATCGGATGTCGATCTGAAATGAGAAAAATATTGTTCAGTGGTCGAGATAAATTAACTTTCAACATCACTAGCTGTATATGTGCTATGCATTCTGATTCTATACATCTCTATCTCCATGGTTGTGATTCGAGAATAATGCAATTTTCATTTTTAATTAACGTGCGCTGTGCTGTACAAAATATTAACCCAACAAACTCTGATGATGGATTTTCGGTTGTTTTGGTTGTTTTACTTGGAGACTCATTGCATTATGCATCAAGCTTCCTGTTTGAAGGAATATAAAATATAATTTTACGTGCCAGATATTTGGAAAATAATATTAGGGAGCAGGATTATTGTATAGGAATGATAATAGTTTCGTGCAAAAGGAACTATTATAACATTAACTCTTATTATGTTGTAGTTCGCTTTTGCTTTAAAATAGAATTTGGAAATTTATTAATTCAAAAGTCCTTATTTCTAAAGTTCTTCCACCGGAACGACGATGCTCACCCAGATAAGAAGCTACAGGGAAGTATTTTGCTGACAAAAGTTAACAGCAGTCATGTGGATGTGGCCTACTTAACGTTAAGGACTTTTTTCAACTTTTCACTACACCACGGATAATAGTTTTCCGGGTAAGAGTGATGAGATTTTTTTTCTCCTCACCGATTTCGTAGACAGTAAATAGGTCTTTCAGCAGAAGAATCAGGCACCAGAAAGCTACATATATGTACCTACATACATACATAATTCGCATATTGTATCTTTATATACAATAAAAAAAACGATTATTTTTATTGTGGACTTTAAAAAAACTGTATTTTAAAGACATCGTTGTCAAATGGGTAATAGTACGGGGTAATTAGATTTCATTATATGGAGCTCTGAGAAATAATTCAAACATGCAGTTTGACTTTGATATTCGAAAGGGTATTAGTACACGAGCCGAAAACCACATTTTTCACAATTGCACCTAGAGTCATTTGGCCGCCATTTTGTTTTTAACGGCTTTTTTTTGTTATCAGACGTAACTCACGTATTTTTGACGCTACGAAATTGTGAGACAAACTTGTAGAAAATTTAATTGTCTACAAAATATGTTAAGTAACTTTTTTCGATAAGTGCTTTATTTAAAAAGTTATACTGCATTTTCTTAAAAAAAGTAGGGGTTGATTTTGGTAAATTCATCATATCTTATTTTTTTGTTAAAAAAAAAAAAAAAAAAATCGAAATAAAAGTTATAGTCCCTTCAATTATCTATATTTTTTGCCTTGACAGTTTTGTTATACGGCTTACGGTTCTCGCCCTGTAGCGCATATTAATAGTAGAGAACTGTATAGAATCATATATTTTTAACTACTTGACTTCTGCTGTTAAATAGAAACCTCGAGGATCGAAAGCAAATTAGTACTCGAGCCGAAAACATAATTATTCACAACTGCCCGTAGAGTCATTTAGCCACCATTTTGTTTTTAAGGTTTTTATATCTTCGCAACTAACTCACTTTTTATTGATGCCTGACAAAAAAGTTGTAGGACAAACTTGTAGAACATTTAATTTCCTACAAAATGTTTCTTGTAACTTTTTTCGATAAGTATTTTTTTAAAATTGTACTAAATTTTGTTAAAAAAAAGGGTATCTTTTCAATTTATTTTTTATAAAAAAAATAAATGTCGAAATAAAAGTTTTAGGTAGACCTTTCAATTACATATCTATATTTTTTGCCTCAATATTTTTTTATTATGCGGTATACCTTATGATATGATTTGTTAATAGTTTAAATTATTTGCGTATAGTTTAACTATATTTGCGAATTGTAAAATTAACTAATATCGCACTCTAATCGGGAAATGACTTCAGAACTTTTGTGGGAAATTACATAGAAATTCCCAAATTAATATCTTAAATTTCTAAAATAATGCTAATTTTATGTTAGATAAATGTAAGATAATTTTATCGACTGGGTTTGAATGGATGTAACTTCAAAACGGCTGTATTTACGATAAAACATATTAGGACCTTTTGTGTAGAAAGTTCAATTTTCTATAAGAAAAATGTAAGTAGTTAGTTTAAATACTTCTTATTATGCATAAAGTTATAAAATTTCAAATACAAACAGGAGTTTTCTCCCATACAAATCGTATGGAAAACGGAAATCTGCGAACAGGCATGTCTAAACATAATTTTTAAGAGCCCAAAATTTCACAGATATCTTTTTTCACTTAACTGTTTGAGCCTGTTTGGAAGATTCTATTTCTCCGTTGTTCGCTCGTTTTTGTAGTGAAAAACTCCATGTTGAGGGTGGGGTGGAAGAGAGTTATATCGTCAATTATTTATTTGTTTGAGTATAGCCAATTATGATACGAATATAACAAAACAAAATTATAACAAAAATAAAACATCCAATCCTGTACGGATTTCTTGAATATACATATATGCGCTACAGAAGTATGCCGCATAAGAAAATATTGAGGCAAAAAATTTAGATGATTGAAAGGTCTACTTACAACTTTTATTTCGACATTTATTTTTTATGATAAATTGTTGAATAAAACACAACATCCCTGTTCAAAATATTGTATACCACTTAAAACTAAGTTTTTGTTATCATTGTCATATTTTTATGTCATATCTAACCTGAAATGTAACATACTGAATTTCTATCTTTTTTTAATAAATTGAAGTCATCGAGAAAGGTTGTAATCCATTTTTTTCTAAGGGTTCATTTATAACTTCTACCATAAATTGAAAAGATACCCTTTCTTTAACAAAATGCAGTACAACTTTAAAAAAGTACTTATCGAAAAAAGTTACAAGAAACATTTTGTAGGAAATTATTATTATTATTATTATTAAACTTTATTGTCACATAATAAATTACAATATCAATAATTGCTAAGGTTAAGCACTAGCTACCAGGAGCCTTTGGCTAGATAAAATTATTATAAATTAAATAAATAGTTCTAGTTCAAGTATAATCTCGTTAATATATCTTATATTTCTATTTGAGATAACCGTTAGAAGTTCTTGAAGAGATTGACCGGAAATATTTAAAGAGATTGCCTTGATGATTTCGCACTGAAGCATGTGGGCTTTGTAGGAAATTAAATGTTCTACAAGTTTGTTCTACAACTTTTTTGTCTGGCATAAATAAAATGTGAGTTAAGATATAAGAACCTTAAAAACAAAATGGTGGCTAAATGACTCTACGGGCAGTTGTGAATAATTATGTTTTCGGCTCGAGTACTAATTTGCTTTCGATCCTCGAGGTTTCTATTTAACAGCAGAAGTCAAGTAGTTAAAAATATATGATTCTATACAGTTCTCTACTATTAATATGCGCTACAGGGCGAGAACCGTAAGCCGTATAACAAAACTGTCAAGGCAAAAAATATAGATAATTGAAGGGACTATAACTTTTATTTCGATTTTTTTTTTTTTTTAACAAAAAAATAAGATATGATGAATTTACCAAAATCAACCCCTACTTTTTTTAAGAAAATGCAGTATAACTTTTTAAATAAAGCACTTATCGAAAAAAGTTATTTAACATATTTTGTAGACAATTAAATTTTCTACAAGTTTGTCTCACAATTTTTTTTCGTAGCGTCAAAAATACGTGAGTTACGTCTGATAACAAAAAAAGCCGTTTAAACAAAATGGCGGCCAAATGACTCTAGGTGCAATTGTGAAAAATGTGGTTTTCGGCTCGTGTACTAATCCCTTTTGAATATCAGAGTCAAACTGCATGTTTGAATTATTTCTCAGCAAAAGTCTAACTACCCCGTACTATAAAGCGATTTCATATATGGGCAGACAGCATATGCACAATTAAGAAATCACAAATTGATCACCTTAGAATGCTTGGAGTCGCCAGAGCATACAGTGAGCATCTGAATGAGAAGCTCCTCGCTGTGCATTCATTTGCCACAGACGCCTACAACCCGGGGTACTAGTATCGCAATATCATGAAAGAGGCCGCCGAAACCAAAAAAGGCTGCTAACCACTCCCGAAAAAGAATGCGTGATGACGAATCCGTACAGCTCAAAAAGTAAACATATGAAAATGGCACAGCGGAAAACAAGAGCAGCGAGAGAAGTATCGAGCAAGGAGAAGAGAGGAGACGAAGACCCTGTGTAGCAAGAAGAGGGCGTTTGCATCAGCCTTCCAGCTCAAGGAGAAATAAGAGTCTCGCGATTGATACAATACCCGGAAGTTTTATAAAAGAGCCAAGCAACTCACTCCTGTTTTTAAAACCGGAACGCAGGCTCTTCGAAAAGCGAAGCTGCTAAATTGGCATCAGCTAGAGTAAGAAATAGGACGAGAAGTGAACCCAACTCCAGTCAATGAAGACCCAGTACCACCCGCCCAGTATAGAAGAGGGAGACTTAGCTATAAAGAAGCTTAAGAACAACAAGGCCACCAAATCTGATGGTTCGCCACCGGAGCTCACCAATCACAAAGGGGATGTGTTGAAAAGGCTGCATGCATCAACTCATTAACCAAGTTTGGGTGGAAGGAAACATGACCACTACAAAAAAGGCGATCCTTTCTTCTGCAAGAACTATCGAAGCATATCCCTGATTAACATCGAATACAACTATCCAACGTTTATTGTGTGAGCATCCTAAGCCGTTCTGCAACACTATAATCGGCAACTACCTGTGCAGCTTCCGGCCAGGCAGAGCGACCATAGACCAAATATTCCCTCTCAGGCAATTCCAGAGAAAACCAACGAAAGCATTCTTCTTCTGGAGATCTATATGGCGATGGATGAACTTGGAAACCCGGGAAAACTGTACCAGTTGTGTATCATGACATTAGAAAATATGCGATGCAATGTGAAACTAGGGAAAAGATCTCCCGACTATTCTAAAAATGCACAGGATTTCGGCAAGGAGCTACAATATCAGTTCTGGAGCAAATAAATAGAACGCCACGCAGGGTAGGCGTTAACCCTGAAGGCACTATTTTCAACAGATGTGTCCAACTTCTAGGATATGCTGATGATATCGACATCATCGGCCAATTACAAAAGGTCATTATAGAGTCTTTAATGGTAATTGAAAAACAGGTGAAACTCTTTGCCTTGAAGTAAACGAGGAAAAGGATGTCAACTGGCTTGAAAATAACGTGACTGTTGATAGCAACAGTTTCGAAAAAGTTAAAGAGTTCGTCTTCCTCGGAGTAAACATTGAACCCACGAACGATATCTTAGTGGAGAAGATACAATCACGATAACTCTATTAGTTGTATCAAGATGAGTGTTTCTAGTACAAAAAATCAAAAGTCCACTACATTGAATTAGCCATATGGGGCGAATGGACAATAATGGTCCAGCCAATATAGTTTTTTAATCCCATCAGCCCCCAATTTCGAGATAACGAAGAATCATTTTTGGTTTCGGTCTCCAAGTTGCGTTTGATGAATATGAAATAAAAGATGAAACTTTTATAGATTATAAATAAATATTTATTTAAACTTATATCACAACTTATTTAATATTGTTTTCGACGCGTTTCGGAATCAAAGTTCCATCATCAGGTTCGATACAAAATAGATTTTTTATTAGATTTTTGCCACTTGTTATTTATTTGTTCAGATCTTCTGTCATTTGCAGTTTTGTTTTTGTTTTTTATTTATTTAGGTTTTTGTTTTGTGTATGCGTTTTTATACGCGCGTTAAGTTGGCTTTGAGCGCTGTGTCGTAGAGTGGGTTCGGTTTAAGTAGTAATTTGTCGTTCAGTAATTTATCTTGTTCTGTTTTGTAAGCTTTATATATCTCGAATTCTTCTTCGATCACAGAAAAAATAGAACAACAAATCCACACAATCACAATTAAAATAGTTAACCAACATAAATTAAAAATACAAAAGCTTTCCAATAAACAAATCAATAGCCCAACAATATATAATAAACATTTATTCTACCCGAGAATAGTAAACTGCACACAAATTAAATTATCAGACTCAGAAACAAAACTATTGAGCAAAGGTCTAAAGTTCAATTTACCAAAAATAAACAAAAACACAATAATACGAGAAGTAACCAACACAGAAGCGGCCATAAAAATGATCCCAACCAATGAAGCTCAAAACGAAACACGAGTAATTATAAATAAAAAACTCAGACAAACGTTAAAATACAATCAACATAACACCAATTACAAAAAGAAGTTCAAAGATAATATTACAAACACGGAAAAAATAAAACAAAAACTAATAGAAAATAAAGCAATAATAACCAAAGCTGACAAAGGGAATACAGTCGTCATCATAGATAAACAAGAATATATCGACAAGACAAATTCATTTATTACTAGCAACAATATTCAAAAACTAACTAACGATCCTACTAAGCAATACGTAAAAGAAATTAATAACGCAATAAACAAATGTAACCATCTCTTCACAAATATAACAAAATACAGATTAAA
The DNA here is from genome assembly GCA_963921185.1 of Dasysyrphus tricinctus. Lineage (NCBI taxonomy): Eukaryota > Metazoa > Arthropoda > Insecta > Diptera > Syrphidae > Dasysyrphus > Dasysyrphus tricinctus. Next base: position 137,746,294 of record OY992530.1, on the reverse strand, counting down.
ACAACCAAACGCCAAAGCACCACATTTCACAGGTCTTCCTAAAATACATAAAGAAGGAACTCCGATAAGACCTTTAATTAATTACACCACTGCACCGGGCTATAAAGTTGCCAAACAATTACAAAAAATTATAAAAAGCAATATTATAATACAAAATAATAATAGTTTAAATAATTGTACACAACTAATTGAAAAATTAAAAAACATAAATATATCAGCGCAGTACAAAATGGTTTCTTTTGACGTTACAAACATGTACACAAACATACCAATCGAAGAAACAACAGAAATTATTAAAGAAAACCTCCAAAATAATGCAACACTACCCACAGAACAAATAGACGAATTAATTTCAATATTGAAGATTGTACTGAAACAAAATTATTTCACATTCAATAATATGTACTATACACAAAACGAAGGTCTCGCCATGGGCTCTCCACTTAGTGGTTTAATGGCAGAAATATACTTGAACCATTTTGAAAATAAATACATTTTGTCAAATCATAACCCACAACAACAAAAAATAATATCATATTCCAGATATGTTGATGACACATTCATAATATTCGATGGAACACATAGACAAATAGACTTATTACAGAAATTCATAAACAAAATAAACAAACAGATTCAGTTTACAGCAGAAATAGAAACAGAAAACAGTTTAAATTTCCTTGATTTAAATATCACAAAGCACAACAACAAATTAAAATACAAAATCTATAGAAAACCCACAACTACAGACATCACAATACATAAAGACTCCCACCATCCACATTCACAAAAAATGGCAGCTTACATCGCTTTCATAAATAGGTTACTATTAATACCAATGGATAAACAGGATTTTAAAGACGAACTCAACATAATAAAACAAATAGCCTTATCAAACGGATACAGTACAGAAACAATCGACAAACTACTCGCGAAAAGGAAAAAGAAAATCCATAGCAAAAACAACAATAACGACAGAATAGAAACGAAATTCATATCAATTGAATACACAAATATTTTACCACAAACCATCAAAAACGAATTCAAAAAACATAACATTAACGTTTCATTTAAAACAAATAATAACATTCAAAAACTAATACAACCTACAAAAGTAATAAACACAAAAAATAGTACTGGAGTATATAAAATCAGATGCAATGACTGTGATAAATACTATATTGGACAGACAGGAAGAAGTTTCAGCGAAAGATTCTCCGAACATTTACCTAAACAAAACACAAAATCTAACTATGCTATGCACCTTATTAATGACAATCACGACTACACAAACTTTGACACAAACCTCACCCCAATGCACTTTTGCAAAAAAGGAAGGTTATTGGATGCACTCGAAGAATTCGAGATATATAAAGCTTACAAAACAGAACAAGATAAATTACTGAACGACAAATTACTACTTAAACCGAACCCACTCTACGACACAGCGCTCAAAGCCAACTTAACGCGCGTATAAAAACGCATACACAAAACAAAAACCTAAATAAATAAAAAACAAAAACAAAACTGCAAATGACAGAAGATCTGAACAAATAAATAACAGGTGGCAAAAATCTAATAAAAAATCTATTTTGTATCGAACCTGATGATGGAACTTTGATTCCGAAACGCGTCGAAAACAATATTAAATAAGTTGTGATATAAGTTTAAATAAATATTTATTTATAATCTATAAAAGTTTCATCTTTTATTTCATATAACGAAGAAGGCCGAATCCCCGCCCGGTTTCATGCTGAAGGTCTTGGTTCGATTCCCAGCCGCTGCCACCTAAAAATAGAAAAGTTTTTTCAAAGGTGATGCCTCTTGCGAGGAACTGGCAAATCCTCCAAGAGTATATATACTTGTCATATGAAAAACTGCTTCTCATATAGCCGTTCGAACTCAGCAAAAATTGTAGGTCCCTTCCAGTCCTGCCAACAACACGTACAGCTAGAGAGTTTTAAGTCCCATGAGCTGTTGCACCACCAAATTTAATTTATTTTAAAGCTTTGTCTAGATGATTGCAAGCAGGGCGCTCGGAAACATAGAGGATGGAAAGCTGTCGTGTCGTAGGCTAAGAGCTGAGACCAGTGATGAAAATTGACTTTTGTCAATTGTACTGATAACTGAAAAGAAATTGTACTGAAAAAGACAAAATAGTACTGAACTTTTTTAAATTATAAAACAACGCAAAAAATTAAAATAAATATTTTACTAAAACAAAAATATATAAATTAAATATACCTATACATTTCATTGGTATAATTTTATTCTAAAATAAGTCTTATGGACGGATAGCAACTTTGGCATAAGTCTTTTCTTTTTATTTACATTCATATGTACATACATTACATTCATTATGTTTTTCTTACTCTAAAATTTCTTCATCGGCAAGTGGTTTACTCGATAAATGTCTATTCAATAGATTTTTTTTAATAATGTAGCTGTGATATTCATTTTTAATTACGTTTTTAGTTTCTATTAGTGCAGAACACGTGTCCACCTGCATTTGTTTTCTTAGTTTTGTTTCATAATTTGATAAGAAAAAATTCTTTTGACGTTTGCGGAAGAATGAGGAATAGAAAAAGCACCCTGGACAATTCGGTTTATATTTGAAAACATGAACTCGTTGCATTCATTTTTCACAAGGCCAATTTCAGCCCAGAACTCAGAAATAGATGCATTTCTAATTTTTTTAAGTATTGGCAGTCAGCTAGAGCTCGATATTCTTTATCAATGAGTTCAATGTTTTTTTTGTTCGGCAGGAAAAAATCTATTGAATTTACTTGGCCATCTAAAATTGAAGTTTGTGAAAAATGTTGCAACGAGTTCAAAAAAATGTCTTCAAAATAAAATCTTTTTTCACATCTTCGAGGAAAGTTATATAGAACATCCGTGCATGACTTTTAAAGCTATAAATTTCGCTTTCAGTTAAATTTTTAGAAGTGTAAAAAATTTCACTTTGGTCCCGCAATAGATTTCCTTGACGGGAAGGTGGTTTTCCAGTAAGTTTATTCACAATAGCCGCGTTTTATTATCGTTCATAGCCCATATGGTTCACCTCGTGAAAATAAAACGATGTGGGTTAGTGCAAAAGCAGTGCTGTATATCAGTCTCTTTTTTTCTTATGTTTATTTGTTTTTCATGAAAGCACTTGTCTCTTTTCCTCTTTATTCCTAATACTGCTGACAAATCGCTGACATTCATTCACAATGGTAAATAGCCCTCTGCCGGCCAGAGTGAAAACCTCTATCTGGGTTATTGAAATTAACCTCGATAGAAACCTAGATCCCATGTTGTTTTTGTAATACATGTTAAAAGATAACCTCGACCCAGACCCAGAGATAATAAAACGCAGCTAATATGGGTTTTTCATTAAAAGCTTCTTTACGTGAAGATGTGGTGAAGTCTGACTGAACATATTTATTTGATTTTAGAGATTTATGAACGTTGACCTTTTCAAAAATTAAAAATAGTACAAATAGTACTGAAAATTGTAAAGTGGTACTTACGTACTCGGGAAAGTCCAATAGTACCGAATTCAGTACAATAGTAAGCCTTTTTGCAACTGTGGCTGAGACCCTTCATGGGTTTGGAGCCGGATAAGTAAGATACCACATCATACCTTACTCTTCATATTTGGTATATATTTTATTCATACAGGGCGTGGGAGCAGGTGCTTTATTATTGAGCACCTTCTCCGATTCTCATAGATCATCTGCTCTGAGAATGTACTTAGTTTTCTTAATATCACCCATAGAATTAATACGATACTAATCAGATAAAAAATCGTCTACTTTACTTTTGATATTTAATACAGTATAGTTATGCACCAAATCCGAGGTAATGCGTCTTGCGAGGAACTGACAAAACCTATACAAGAGTATACATACAATGTCATGAATAAGTGCTGCTCAACTAACCGTTCGGACTCGGCAAAAAACTGTAGGTCCCCTCCTTTCCTGCCAACAGCACGCACACAGGAATGGTTGTGAGTTGTAAGTCACTAGGCCCTGGTTCTCCACGAGCTGTTGCGCCACCCAATTTATTTATTAGTTATGCGCCAAAACTATTTAATCGTTTGACTGTTTTTTTTTTTTTTTCTTACTAAATCCAGACCTCTTTTTGCCCACCGATATTAAAGTATTTTTTCGTGAGACAAATATTGAAAGTTAAAATTCTTTGCAAAGAATTTCTATACTTTGACGAAGCTTCTTATAAGCATACATGACATATTAAAATATATCTACTTCTACATAATCAGCCTTATTCATTAGAATGCGCTAAACAGGTGAATAGTTATGCACTGCATAAGGATTTATGTAGCCACTATGTAACGTTACATAAATCCTTATTCATAAAAAATTTCCCCATTCATTTTAGTTATGCAACGCTTGTGTCAAAAAAAAGTACCACAAAGAGGAAATCTATTACGTTTTACTTCAACTTCACATAAACAAACATCAGCTGTTTGTGAAAAATCAATAAAAGAAAAATGCTTCCAGTTCGGTCTTTTCAATTTCTGTGTCTATAATATTATAATTTTGTAGTTTTCTTGTGTCATTACTCATTTTTAGCAAAAATAAATAAAAGTTTCGATAAAAACTCATAGCAATTCCATTCCATTTACTCTCAGTGATTTTTTATTAAAAAAAAAAACAACCCCCAGTTTTCCTGCTGCGCTGCCGCCACCGGTTGGATTGTTTTTAGTTTCTCTATTTTTGTTTTTCTATTCTATTTTCATTGTGTTATCTATTGTTTATAGTAAATACGCATTTACATATGTGCATAAATAAAAGAAAATTAGTTTTTTTGAGAAAATAATCTGTTTTGTTGTTTTATTTCATTATTTCTTTGCCCACATTTTTTATTGGGAAGAATAGGTATAGATATGTATGTGTGCGCATATCAAAATATTTCACTTTTGTGTGTGTTAGTGACATTTTGATACTAAAATATCCTTATGTTGCCACTATTCAACCTCCAAACTCGTTTAGCTTATAATGAGTCTATGTAACGTTGCATAAGTTTTATGAATAAGGTTTTTGCGTTCAGATGCATTATAACGAGTACATAGCACTATGCACAAGCTATGATGCGTTTATGAATAAGGCTGAATGTGTATAAAGTACAACAAGCATACATATCTACATACTTAGCTAAAATTTATTTAGTTTTATTATAAGTCACTTGCAGATCATATTGAAAGTTTTATTAAGACACTTCCATTGGAATTACAGGTGCAGAAGCAGTGGAGAAGTGTAGAGCAATATTGGCTTTATATTGCAATAAAAGTTGAATTGTTAAGGAATTCAATCAATGAAAGTTAAAACTAAAATTTTTATTGACTGATTTTTATTGAGGAGGTAATAACATTAATTCGTCACTATTTGTTTGTGGTACTAAAAGTAGTATATTCATCAATGATAGTTTCACTAGCTACACAAGAGCATTATTTATAGAAACTAAAAAACTTAAAGTTATTAAAAATTATAAGTATTTATGGTTTCAGAATTCTCAAATTTTATTAAGAAAAGTTGAAAAAGGTAGGGTTGTAGCTATTAGATCTTTCGATGATTTGGAGGCGCTGAAAGACGTTTAATTGTCTTTCTTTAATATTTTTTTTTTAGCTTTTGCCATGTTAAATCCTAATGAAAGCCTTGATCTTTTCAGCGATAACCTTCTCTTTTCAACAATTAGAGATACTAATAGTCATATATTTTATTCGACTTCTATAATATAAATAACAAATTTTATGCAATTCACCAAAACATTCGCAGTTTGAGGCAAAATTTTGACTTGTTAGCTTGCAATCTAGAGTCTCTTGTTTACTTACCGGGCCTTATTTTTGTTTCTGAGATCTGGATTTATGATCACGAAAGTATTAGTCTACGAGCCGACAGCAAATTTTGGGAGTGGAGGTATAACCAAAATCGGAGTATGAGGGATTGTAGGTACATGTATTGTGATATCAAATACCAAAGTCTGGCAGGTTTTGTTTTCAGCCTTTGGGAGGAGTGGGGGGTTAAAAAGAGCTAGATCCCCTGATTTATTTTCAAGGCTATAAACCATTCAATTCATTTAAAAAAAATCGGATATGATTCCCAGTCATTTGTTCTAAGCATAAACACCACAATCTTGTCGGTCCGATTAACAAAACTCAAGATATAACTATTTTACGTGAACCTTATCATCTCTTTTTTGGAGGTTGTCAGCAAAACAGAAAATCAACAAATAAAGTCTCCACAAAAAACGGCAATAAGGTTTGCTTAAAAAGGTTAAATCATGGGTCCTATTTATCGGATCACCAAGATATAAGTCTTCAGACTTTGGGAAAATGACAGAGCATCATATCCTATCTTTTAAAAGTGAATTGAAGTGTTAATGACCCTACCATATAAAGAGGAAACCAAGCGGGTTTTAAACCCCCACCCCCACCAAAGGCTGAAAAAAAAATCTGCCAGACTTTCATATTCCATATCACGATACATGTACCTATAATCCCTCATACTCCGATTTTGGTTATATACCTCCACTCCCAAAATTTGCTGTCGGCTCTTGGTCTATATTGAATATTCAATTCCTGGTTATACATTTCATTCTAACACAAATGAAAATTATTCCGGTGGTGGAGTTGGAGTTTTCGTGAGTGATTTGTTGGCATATGAGGCATTTTCCTTACAGTTCTTAAGCGCCGATGTGTTAAAGGTGTTATGCAAAGTGTCTGATATTAGTTTATGCTTTATTTGTTTTTATAGATTGCATACAATTGGAGTTAATGACTTTCTGGACGAGTTTTCCAACTTTTTGAATGGTGAAAGGAGTGCTAGCCTAATCATCTTGGGTGATCTAAACATAGAGATCTTGAGTTATACATCCAATTCCGATTGTTATCTGGCTATCATAGCTGAGTATGGGCTTACCTCTTTTATAAACGAACCTACTAGGCCCATATCAGGCTCATGTCTTGATCATATTCTTGGAAGGTTTTCAAACCCTTCAGGCATTCATTGTTTGGGTTTAAATTTTGAGTTAAATATAACTGATCATTGTATGACTGGCATACTGTTCAATGATCTTAGTTATAAAAAACGTAAAAGACTTATGAAAGTTCCAATAAATAACAAGATTCAGTATGTTCAACTCAACAATGCGCTCCTCTTTGAAAATCGGTCTGAAGTTTACTCAGAGGACAATATCAATATAGCCTACGAGCGACGTTTTTCTAAAAATTTTGCAAGGTCATATTAATGATTGTTCTTCTTCCTCTTTACCTAAGAAGTCTGAATTTAGATTAAAACCCTGAATAAGGAAGCCTTTACTAAAAAAAATCCACTTGAAAAATAAATTGAGGAAAAAATGCTATACACATCCATTAAATTCTAATCTGAAAACGTTTTAAGAAAATGTGTCAAAAAATCAATAAAAAAATAAAGTGTAGCAGTGACAATTATTATCACAATAAAGTAGAAAAATCCTTAGGTAATCCCAAAAAATAATGGAAGGCCATTAATAGCATCATACATAGAAATGCTTCGAATACGCCCTCTAACATTGTGCTAAATAACGAAGGAATCTAAATTGATGACCCCCTTTGTGTTGCAAATATTTTCAACGAATTCTTTGTGTCCATAGGTCAATCGTCTTTCACCAGTGACAGTGGAAATAATTGTAGTGTATGTTCGAGAAAGTGTCTTATAAATGGTTTGCATTTTAGAAGCAGTTTCTTCTTTGAAAACGTTTCAGGTTATGAAATTTTGTGTCTTATAAACTCTTTAGACACCTCCTTCTCATGTGGTTTTGATGGAATTTCCAATTATGTCCTTAAACAAATTTCTTTGAATATAATAGATGTTCTTTTGCATCTTTTTAACCCTTAAACCCTACCCATCCATAGAAAATCACTATTACTACCCTGGGGTCCAGAAAGCCCCATACACATGTGGGTCCTTTTTCCAAAAACTATAAAACATTTTAAGATAATTTTTTTTTTTATTTAAATGAGACATTAATGTCGAATATATAAAATTAATTAAACCTCAGAGTCTAGGCAGTCTTGTGGCACAGCCCGGCTGTGTTCACCTCAAAGGGGGTTTCAATACCTCCCACACCTGATTTTTGTTTTGTGGTCCTTATCACTTGGGCAGATTGCTCATCTTTTTATGTGTGTTCAGCAGGATTGGGCTCAGCCATTGGCCGTTTCTTTTTAAAAATATCTCAAACGAGTACCTGGAGATAAGTAGGGCAAAGTAGTAGTTTTCTATACTAAAACACGAGGGACGCGTTGTATAAATTATGGTAACAAAACAATAAATATTTTGTTTGTTTAACTTTTTGTACTTATTTTCTTCAAACACGCATTTAATAAATAAAATCTAATTATTTTATCAACTTACCAATCAAACGTAATGAAAATAACTTAATAAACAAGAACTCGAAAATGTTACAGTATTCCTACCCTGGGGTCTATGAGACCCCAAAGTGGTTATATAAGCAACTGTACTGAACAAACTGTAAAAAATAGTTAATAACAGGACGCCTACTGATGTTTTATAAGAACACCATGAATAGGGCGGTCTTGGGATGCTTTGTTAAAAAAATATTTAATAAAGTTAAGTTTCTTCATCGCGCTGGACCCCAGGGTAGGGTTTAAGGGTTAATAAAAGCATTAAAACTGGGTTTTTCCCGTCGAAGCTGAAGCGTGCTAACGTATTACCGCTTTTTAAAAAGGGAAGCCGTAAAGACAAAAATAATTATAGACCAATTTCCTTACTCTCTTCCATCTCCAAAATTTTTGAAAAAGCGATTAAAATAAGAATGTTGAGTTACCTTAAAAAATAAATTATTTCAGCCCATTGCAATTTGGTTTTAGAGAGGGGCTTTCTACAGAAGACGCCCTTTTGTTATTTTGCTCCATAATAAACAAAGGTTTGGATGAAAAAAAATGCTGTGCTAGTCTTTTCGTCGATATTACAAAAGCTTTCGACATGGTAGATCACGACATTCTTCTAAGCAAACTATACTGTGCAGGTTTCCGAGGCTTCATGTTAAGCTGGTTCGCTTCATACCTTAAGGATAGGACGCAATCAGTAAAAGTTGAAGATTGTCTCAGTGACACGAAAGTTGTGAATTTAGGTGTACCTCAAGGCTCAGTATTGTGTCCCGTTCTGTTCCTCATTTACATAAATTCCCTATTTTTGCAACCATATCGTGATAAAATTACTGCTTTTGCGGACGATTTAGGTATTGCTTATATCTCACCTTGTTCTCTGAATTTAGTTGCTGATATAAAAAATGATATTTTCTTACTCAGAAATTGGTTTTATCATCATAAACTGGTTGCAAAACTAAGCTTAGATATGTGTTTCAGCCTAAATGTGGTAGAATCTCCAGATATTGATATATCTTTTCATTCTTTCGACTGCCCCAGATACATTCTCAGTTTGTGTGATTGCAGTGACAGTAGTTCTGGAGTTACTTATAATGGAAGCTTGAGTTGTAACACATCTTGTTTTAAAATTGAAATTGTTAGAGAATACAAATACTTGGGTTTAATTATTATTGATCAAAATATGAGCTGGCTGCAGCATACTGTTAGCCTAGAAATAATATTCGATCAAATCTCCGCTGTTTTTTTCACCTTAAGAAGTTTTTTGGCAGGAAAACTCTAAAAAGCGTTTATTTTTCAATATTTCACTCAAGGTTACAGTATGGTATAAGTTGTTGGGGTGGAGCCTACCAGGTGAAACTTCAGCCACTTCTTGTGTTGCAAAAATGTGCTATCAGAAATTTATGTTTCGTTAACCGTTTAGCTAACTCCATGCCTTTATTCAGAAGTTTGAAGATTCTACCAGTTAAGCATCTTTACTATTTTAAAGTTTTGAAAATTTTCTTTTTGAAAAGTGGTTATTTGCAAAGCCCAATATCAGATACTATAATTTTGCGTAGCAACGCCCGGTTTTTGGTAAAAATTCCTCCTTTTCGCACAACTCACTACAGAAACTTCTACTCTGTTGTTTCTTGCAAGTTATTTAATAGCTTACCGGAAGATATTCGACGACTAAGATCTCCTTCTGAGTTTTTAAAGAAAGTAAAATTATGGCTTCTTGAATTTGATAACAGACAAGTTGAATTATTGCTCACTTAGGTGGTTTGATTTCAAACTGCGTTTGTTATGTTTTTTTTTTTGTTAGTTTAAGTAAACATGCATCCTTAATATATAAAAATACTTAATTATGTAATAATAAAAAAAAAATAAAACAAATACCCCACAATACAAAATATAATTAAATTTCACTACATATTTTTTTTTTGACTTAAGGCGATATTACACTAGCATATAAATATGGCAAATTTGCCATATAAATATGTCTCAAAAGGGTCATATAAATGTGATAGACATATTTATATGACAAAATATACAGTGGTGGACAAGAATTTAGCACACTTATTCAAAAAAATAAAAACTATTGAATTTTTTAGTTGTTTTGGTACTAAATCTTTTATATTTATTTTATTTATATTCAGTATATATTGTAGTATACTTTTACCAAACAAAATAATATCTTATGCTATATCTGTAAAAGAAAATAGAAAAATACATTGAAATATCATTGTTTCACCTGGACATTAATTTAGCACATTTATAATTTTTTGTATAAAACGCTTGATCTATGCAACTTACCGTTATCATTCCCACGGTATTTCTTTAATACTTTGTAGGGAATCCTTTATTTTTTATGACAGCAGTAATTCTTCTAGGAAGACTTTCAACCAAAGCCTCACATCGTTGCTTCGGAATTGCATACCATGCACTCTGAATTTCTTGCCACAATTCAGCTAAATTTTTTGGTTTTTTTCTTTCTACGAAATGTTCCACATCGTTCCATAAATTTTCAATCGGATTAAGATCGGGAGATTGCGCTGGCCACTTTAAAACTCTGATTTTATTGACCTCTAAGCATCTCTTCACGAGTTTTGAAGTATGCTTTGGGTCATTGTCATGCATAAAATGCCATGAGAGAGGCATATTTTCTTCGGCAAATGGTATCATATGGTCCACAATAATGCCTTTGTACAAGTGTTGGTCCATTTTTGTGTCAATTTTAACTATGGGGCCAACACCATGCCAGGAAAAAGCAGCCCAGACCATCACATTTCCACCACCGTGCTTGACGGTTTTGATAGTGTACCTGGGATTGTGTTGCATATTCTGTGGACGCCATACATATTTCTTCCCATCAGATCCGAACCGACAGAACTTGGATTCGTCGCTCCAAAACACATTTTTCCAAAAACTGAGTGGTTTGTTCATATGAGTTTTGGCAAACTCTAACCTGGCTTTCAAATTTTTTTTGGAAACGAGTGGTTTTCGCTGGGCGACGCATCCACGCAAATTCCTTTCATTCAAGCGGCGTCGTACGGTTCTTGAAGAAATTGCAACATCATAATTCGCCATTAATTCGCCTTGAATAGCACTGGAGGACTTAAAAGGATCTTTGCTTGATAGTCGATAAATAATTTTATCTTGTTTCCTTGTAGTTTTTCGCTTCCGCGGACCTTGCTCAGTATTTTTAGCAACTCCAAAGCGCTCAAAATGTTGAAGTGCGTTGTAAACCATCTTTCTTGAGCACTCTAGCATCTCAGAAATCTCTGATATTGTCCTACCTTGAGCCTTCATCTGCAGGATGACTTCTTTTGTCTTCTGAACACCATTGTCCTTTTGCCATGACTATTAAATTTTATTTTGATTTATTTACTTACTTAATATTAGAAAATATTGTACTACCTTGTAAATTGTTTTGTTCTTCTTAAATAAACCACTAAAATTGCCAAAAGACAGGCAGATCTAAAAATGTGCTAAATTAATGTCCAGTGAAAAACAATTTGAATGACAAATAAATAGACGTTATCCTCAGAACAAAAATTTATAAAAATTTGAAAGCAACAGTTATTTTTTGCCAAGTAGGTTGCCAATGACTACATAGTAATTTACAGTTGCTTGCTTAAAAATTAAGACGGATAATTGAAAATATACAACTACTTCTACTGGTGTGCTAAATTTTTGTCCACTACTGTATATGGTGCCATATATATGAACATGATTTTGAGCCATATATTTGATAAAGTGTAATATCGAATCAAAGGCGTTGACATATATATTTGGAAGTTTTGAGCCATATAGTCATATACAAATCGTTTAATTTTATATGTTTATGTATGTCAAGCAATTTTATCATTTATTTTTGGAATATGGATCAAGTGAAATCAGAAGTCTTCATTTATTTTTTAATACACAGGGAAAGATGCAGTATTTGAAACGGTGCAGTGCAATAACACCCGCGGTAATAAGGCCCGTGAGCGTTATTTTCCAAAATAAAAGGAAAAAACACCCAGGGGCTTATTTTCCAGTCTGAAAAGACCCACGCAAGAAAAGCAATAAGAAGCGCGGGTGTTATTGCTTTCTGGATTTGTCATTTAAGCCCATCACTTTAAGTATGATCCATGCTCTGCTTTTTAGCACCGCCTATTTAAAAATCTCAAAATTTTACAGCTACTATTGTTGTTGGATATATAGGATAAATTCAAGGTTTCTTCAAATCCAGATTCTTTAAATGCAAAAGAAACTTTGCATACTACCAACCTCGCACCCACCCCAACCGATAGCTTTAGTCCAAACATTTACAAAACTGCTGGTCGGACAAGCTTTATCTGGTCGCAATGGTTAGAAAATGCACTTTTCTGGTTGCATTTTCCGCTGAATGTACCTATAATATAAGAAAATTATATAAATGGGGTATTAAATGAAAGCTAAGACAGTCCTCTACACGAACTTTTTTTGGCTATTGCCACGAGTCCGACCACTTTTCTAAAATTTACATTTTGTGCATCCTTGGATAAAAATGAAAAGAAAGTGGTTAAGGCAGTGTTAAAAAAAATACCATTTTTTTAAATGGTCGGACTCGTCACAGTAGCCAAAAAAAGTCTGTCTGACCATTATCGTGAAGAAGACATTCTTAGCTTTTATTTTTTACCCCATTTATAACGGGTGATTTTTTAGCTGGTTTGGTTTTGGCAACACTGGTTTTGACAGCTGACGTGTGTTTAGTACCTTGTGTCACTGTCAAACAGCTTCAGTTTGGTTTGCAATTCAACCATGGATCGTCTTACAAATGAACAACGCTTGCAAATTATTGAATTTTACTATCAAAATTCATGCTCGGTTCGAAATGTTCATCGCGCGCTGCTTCCATGAGCCATGAGGCTCATTTTTGGTTGAATGGGTACGTAAATAAGCATAATTGCCGCATTTGGAGTGAAGATCAGCCAGAAGCATTGCAACAGCTACCAATGCATCCCGAAAAAGCCACTGTTTGGTGCGGTTTATGGGCCGGCGGCATTATTGGGCCATATTTCTTCAAAGATGATGCGAATCGCAGCGTTACTGTCAATGGTGAACGCTACCGAGCGATGATAACAAACTTTTTTTTGCCCGAAATGGAAGTTCTTGACTTGCATGATATGTGGTTTCAACACGGTGCCACATGCCACACAGCACGCGAAACAATGGCGCAATTGCGAGGCGAGTTTGGTGAACAGTTAATTTCACGTTTCGGGCCGGTCAATTGGCCGCCTAGATCGTGCGATTTGACACCATTAGATTATTTTTTGTGGGGGTATGTCAAGGCTAATGTCTATAGGGACAAGCCCGCTTCGATTGACGCACTGGAAGCCAACATCCATGCATTCATTCGTGAGATACCGGCCGATATGTGTGAAAGAGTATGCCAAAATTGGACTCAGCGGGTGGGCTACCTGAGACGCAGCCGCGGTCAACATTTGCATGAAATTATCTTTAAACATTAAATTGCAAGGTTCAAACTATCGATTCAAATAAATATTTCATTCATTTTTTCGAATTTTTTGTGTTTTTTTTTTTAAAAAAAGTTCTAAGCCTCTTAAAAAATCACCCGTTATAAGCTGCTTATATTATAGGTATACATTTAGCGGAAAATGCATCCTGAATAGTGCATTTTCTAACCATTGCGACCGGATAAAGCTTGTCCGACCAGTAGTTTTGTAAATGTTTGGACTTAAGCTCTCGGTAGGCATCCAATTTTTGCGCGGCCGCGATGAGATACATATGTATGCACATATGTACATAGGTAATCTAACGGTCGGCTCCCGGACTATAATAATAATTTTCATACCACAAACAAAATTTTTGTATGTTAATGGCGGAATTTATTTTTGCATCTTTCGATTCCAGTTCAGAGAAAAAGTGACAATTATAGAGCAAGCAGCAAGGATTTATCAAAACCAATTTAAATTATGTATTATTTATTTTGAAAAATGTTTATTAATTTGTGTATTCTTTTTTTTGAAGTGACATTAACACTATTTTTGAATTTAAAATATCAATGTCACTTACTCTTCTTAGTACATATTATATACTACTATGTTAGCATTAAGATTTCTTTGAATTTGTTAACAAAGAATAATGATTTAAATAAATAAAAATAAAAAAAAATATTTAGGAAGAAGTGTTTAATATGCTGATGATGTTCAAAGGGTAGACACGGTGCATTCAAGAGGACACAAGCGTCCACAAGCTTTTTTTCAAAGCAAACCTCTGTCTATCAACTCCTACTCTCACCTCCAAGTGGTGAACATCGGGTGCCTAGTACCTTTAACTGAAGATGGGGTTCCAATCCCTGTGGACGGTTTTAGGGGGCAGCAAACGAGAGAGGGGGGGAGGAGTGTTCCCACTAAGGCACTTCTCCTTCATCCAGGCGGCAGCGGAAGAATTCTCAAGATGGAATCAACGGTGGCGTCTACAGTTCCAGTTAGGCTGAACTACTTAGTGAACACCTTATACGGGCTACTACGACATATTTGGAGCTCAGGCCTATAAGGAGCGGTTAATCCGGCTCCCCGCCCTTGGAGTTATATATATAGGGTCTGGTCCTCCAGGTTGGGGGTCGTGCCGTCGGGGTGACTTCCCGGCCACGTAAAGCTATTTTTAGTTGCGAAGCATCAACAAGCCTCGGATACGGACGGATTTACTGTTGACGAACCTAGCAAACGAAATAAGGACAACGAACTTCGGATCTGCACGTGGAATGTTCTGTCTCTCTATAGACCACGTGCAGCCGAACATTTAGCGGAGGCCCTAGACTGCTACAAAGCAGACATCACCGCCATCCAAGAAGTGCGATGGGATGGGCCGGGCAAAAGAAAACTGAAAGACTGCGATATATACTACGGTGACTGTTACCGACCACAAGGGCAGCGTCTTTTTGGATGTGGATTTGTTGTTAGAGGCAGACTGAGGCAAGAGGTCTTGAGTTTCAATTATGTGAACGAACGCCTCACGACAATTCGCATCAAGGCTAAATTCGCCAACATCAGCCTGATATGCGCGCATGCCCCCACAGAGGAGAAAGATGACGACACCAAGGACGAGTTCTACGAGCTCCTGGACAAGATATATGAGCAATGCCCTAGCTATGACATTAAAATTGTCTTGGGTGATTTTAATGCCAAACTAGGAAGAGAAGACGTCTTTGGTGGCACAATCGGAAGATACAGCCTGCACGACACCACCTCCGATAACGGACTCAGGCTAATCGACTTTGCTGCGGGGCGAAACGTTGTGGTAGCTAGTACGCAGTTCCCGCATCTCGATATTCATAAGGGGACATGGCGAATTCCTGGTCAATCAACCGCCAACCAAATTGACCACATTGCGATCGACGCAAGGCACTCCTCCAGTATCAAGGATGTCCGAACGTTCCGAGGAGCCAACGTTGACTCGGACCACTACCTCGTTGTAGCAAAGGTAATGCTACGGATATCCAGACCAAAGCCAAAACAGGGAAATACTGTCAGGAAGTTCAACGTCGGACGGCTACAGTCGCAAGAAATCGCCAGGTCCTTTTCCGATCGAGTCTCTCGCGCCCTCTTAACTAGTCCTTTGCCGCCAACTGCAAACATCGAGAACCAGTGGAAAAACTGCCAGGAAGCCATCAGAGATGCCGCCTCTGACGTGCTGGGCTTCGCACGACCACCACAGCGAAACCCCTGGTTCGACGAGGAATGCCGGCAAGTACATGCAGCCAAACAACAGGCATACAAAGCGGCGCTGCATAGAAGGACCAGAGCTGCTCGCGAGCTCTACGAGCAGAAGAGGAAAGAGGAACACAAGCTTCTTAGAAAGAAAAAGAAATAGCATGAGAAGCGCGCGATCGAGGAATTAGAGGAGTGCCACTGCAGGAATGAAGTTCGGAAGTTTTACCAAAAAGTAAAAAGAACCTCCCAAGGTTACAAACCCCGAACCGAAGCCTGCAAGGACGATCAGGGGAACATCGTGGTGGAATCGCAGTCGGTGCTGAGGATATGGAAAAATCATTTCTGCAAATTGTATAACGGCGATAACGAACCGAGTTCCGCTAACATGCAAATTGCACCATTCAACTTGGACGACGTAGGCCAACCATTCCGTCCACCCGATCTTGACGAAGTGAGGATAGCCATATCTAAACTTAAGTCCAATAAAGCTGCTGGAGCTGATGGCCTTGCGGCTGAACTATTCAAAGCGGCTGGCGATGAATTGGTTAGGAGTATGCACCAGCTCATCTGTAAAATATGGTCGGAGGAAAGCATGCCCGATGAATGGAACCTCAGCATTGTTTGCCCGATCCTCAAGAAAGGCGATCCTCTGGACTGCACCAACTACAGAGGCATCGGCCTTCTTAATATCGCCTACAAGATCTTCTCTGCCGTACTTTGTGAACGCCTGAAGCCATTCGTCAACAACCTGATAGGTCCATATCAGTGTGGCTTTAGGCCAGGGAAGTCCACCATCGACCAAATATTCGCACTACGGCAGATCTTGGAGAAAACCCAGGAGTTTCAAATCGATACCCACCACCTTTTTATCGATTTCAAGGCCGCGTATGACAGCATATATAGAGACGAGCTATATAGAGCAATGTCAAGTTTTGGCATCCCTGCCAAACTCGTCCGTTTGTGCAGGATGACGATGGAGAATGCACGCTGCTCCATCAAGGTCGGCAAAGACCTCACCGACACCTTTGATGTCAAAAAAGGTTTTAGGCAAGGCGACGCGCTGTCATGCGACTTCTTCAACATCGTTCTTGAAAGAATAGTGCAAAACTCTCACGTCAACACTAGAGGCACAATCTTTCAAAAGTCCGTCCAATTACTCGCTTACGCTGACGACATTGACATAGTCGGACGAACAAAGCGTGATGTCAGTGGTGCTTTTGTGAGCATTGAGAAGGAAGCCAAGAAGATGGGTCTAACGGTGAATGAAAGCAAAACAAAATATATGCTGTCCACAAGAAAGGACATCCAACACCGACGTCTCGGACAGAACGTCACTAAAGACAGCTATAATTTTGAGGTAGTCAGAGACTTTGTCTACCTAGGATCCGCTATAAACTCAGCGAACGACACCAGCGCTGAGATCAAACGAAGAATTACTCTTGCCAATCGCTGTTTCTTTGGGCTAGGAGGCAATTGAGAAGCAAAGCCCTCTCTCGAGCAACTAAACTGTCCCTGTATAAGACGCTTATCATCCCGGTCCTGATGTATGGTGCAGAGGCATGGACACTGCTAACAGTGGATGAGAACGCGTTAGGCTGTTTTGAGAGGAAAATTCTCCGGGTGATTTTTGGTCCCGTCTGCATAGATGGGGAATGGAGAAGAAGATTCAACAACGAACTGTATGGGCTGTACAGCGACACCGACCTAGCCACAAAGGTGAAAAGCGAACGACTGAGATGGCTGGGTCATCTAGAGCGAATGGACACCAATGCTCCGGCCCGGAAAGTCTTTGAATCCAACCCCGTGGGACAACGCAGTAGAGGTGGACAGCGTAAAAGGTGGCGCACGCAAGTGGAAGAGGACCTCAACCAACTTGGCGTGCGAAACTGGAGACAGCTAGCTAGAAACCGAGCCGGCTGGAAGAAGCTTGTTGGTTGAGGCCCTGGTCCACCCCGGACTGTAGCGCCACCTTAAGTAAGTAAGTTTAATATGCATATGAAAATATTGCGGTAAGTATTTTGCAAGGCAAACAAAAACAATATTTTGGACTTTTAAAGTTCCATTCAAATGTTTATTATAGAATTGTAATTATTTGATAGAATTTAGAAACGTCAAATCTAGAAGTTATACGAAATATTTTTATAACTTTAAGTTGGACCTGGAATATTCTTGCCATGCGGAGTGAGTAGACGGAGGCCCAAAAAGAAATCTCACACCCAATCCAAGCAACGGGACCCCCTGACGACCTAAGCCCCTCAGAGGATCGACCCGCAAATCCTCACTTTAATCCACTTTCATCCACTGGTCAAACGAGTTATGGTATCAAAACGGCGCAATTCAGAGCTAATTTGACACAGAGCCAGTTTTATGCTCATGCCACCTAACCTAAAGTCAGACGCCTGACAACAACGGAAAGGCAATCTTTGCAACCATCAGTATCATACAGAAGACCGTCTTAGCTTTTAATTTATAACCCATTTATATAAGTTCCTTATCAGGATAGGTATGAATATATATTTAGCAAAAAAATGCATCCTGAAAGTAAATTTTCTAGCCAAAAGCAACCTGAAAGTTCTTACCGGACCATTGGTTTTGTAAATATTGGGATTAGAGTTATCAGTTGGTATAATGTTTTTCAATAGTTGCGATGAGATTGATAATCTAGTAGTTGCCTCCCAGATTTTGAGAAGGATTATGAAAAATAGTTAAATAGACACACCTGTATATGCATATTATATAAACATAAGTACATGTCACTTCCTCCAGAATAAAAAAGAAATATTTAATCTCGAAAAATGATAAAATAGGTACTATCAGCAGTATTATTACTTATCGATGTCCTTGCAATTTAAGAGTCATAAATTTTTTCCTCTGGTATATAGTATCATTGCTTTATCTTCTAAAATAAATCTGAAATTCATAATATGAAACTAAATTAACAAAATCAGTGTTATTAATTTCCAAAATTAATTTTAAGACAAGCTAAATAAAATTCCATTTTCTTAAAAAAAAAGTAGACATCATAACAGTGGTTTTTTTTTTCAAATAATTTTACGCAGTTTTAGTTCTTTCTCGTGCATTTAAAACGCTCCTAAGAACACTATTTACGTCGCATGACTCTGATATTTGTTTTTTTATTTTCTATTTTAATTAATTTTCTTTTGGTATTAGAAACAAAAATGAAAGTTTTATTTTTGTAGGCTTAACAGAATTAATTCCAATAGCATCTGAATTAACCACTTTTTATCGAAAAATTCATGCTCTTTGTCGGTATTTTTGACCCAGTGAAGTCAAATTAAAAACCTTAATGAGAACCAGATCACGACAACTAATTCTACTAATCAAAAATTAACGAATTTAGATCAAGAACTTTGATTAACCATAGAAAATTGTCTTTGTGAAAGAATTTAAACACCATAAAAGATGACATGGTTAAAATTGAATTTTATTTCGAAGATAATATTATTTCAAGAGTTTGAAAGAATAAAGTTAAATAGATTTTGAGAAAATTAATTAATTAAGTAAACAGAAATATTTTCACTTATTTACTATTTTAATAATTCGTTGTTGATAGCTGATATGAACATTCTAAGCATTCTTTTTTCTTAGAAACTTTAAACTTAATCTCCTCAAATGATATATGTATATGAACTCACAGTAAAATGAATTTTATAAATACAAATTTCTTTGGCTTTTTTTCTAATTCACCCCACCGAAGCGTATAAGCCGACCCCAAACCGTAATAAATATGCGATTGATTTATACGCAAAAGGAGAATAGTGCTGAGTATCTCAAATAGATAACCGTAGCTTTCAGGAAGTCTTGAAAACCAGAATATTGAAACTCAGACCTCGGATGCACGTACATGTACACCATTCTAGAAACATTATAATCCCAAAATTCCAAACCAAAAAAAGTGGTAAGGAGAAAGTACGATATAAGTCAATAGGGTCATCCATTTTGCGGTCTGGATTTGACATCCTTGTTTCAACCACGTACCTACATACGTCAAACCGAACTGTCATCCAAGACAGTATATTAATTAGTTTATGATATGATGTGCCATTTTGCAATATGGATAGCTAAGCAATCGCTGACCGTGTTAAAATTGTGAAAACATTTTATAAAAAAGTGGCTCTTTTTTAGGTAGGTACTTTCGTGTCTTAAGAGATGGTCGAAAAAATTGTCTAGCGATGAGGCATAGTTTTCACAAAGTTGATTTGTCAAAAATCCACTCCCAATTTAACTGTCGAAAAGACCAGTGCATCCACAAGAAGTCAATATATGATGTGAAATTGATCCTATCATTTGTTCATACTTCTTTCGAAAATAAGGAATTCTCGTCAAATGTTAAAAATTTTAGTTTTGGCCCAAAATCGAAGACATGAAAATGTAAACTCACATCTCACACAACAGGACCCACTTCGGCTTAGTTGCAAGAAAACTTTGCTGTCCAATTATTTCTCTTTTTGCTGAATTGGTCATCAAGATCTTGTTCACCATTGTATTTATTTTTATAAGGCTGTCAGACCCGAGTCCTCAATAATGTTATAGTTATATTCCATTCATAATAACAAGATTTAAACTGTATATAGAATACCAAACTTGATGAAATTCATAAATGTGTTTTATTTAAGACTCTTGGAACCCAAAATTGATGACCATCTGCAAAAAATATTTTGTTTTCCCTGTTGAAATTTTTTTGGTACGATATAGATGTGAACAACATGTGGTCCCAACAGGACTGTACTATACGTTTTGATGCCCACAAAGGACATTCAACATAAACGAGAGTAAGCTTATCACTCGCAGAGATGACCTGTTTTGGCCACCAAGATCATGCTATTCAATCCAGTTAAACTTATTCTTCTATAAATATATCCACCACAACTCAAATTCAGTCGGATATGGAAATTGGACTTTTCGGATCCGTCCACCTTACGACATTTGAATAATGTGAGCTACGCCATAACAATATCACCACTACTCGTGGTTCTGAAAGTATAACCCCAGATCAAGCACAGGCTAATTGAGTTCTACAGCTTATAGAAAATCCGGATCAACCTTTCCAAATTGGAACTTGGCTGCTCAACGGGCAGCGGTAGTCGCAACGCAATTTAGTGCAGAAAAATTGTTTCGAAACTCTTAGTGGGGCTCACTTTAGCTACCAAACGGAACACGAAGCACCTGGAGATTCACTTTAACGAGTTCCAAACTCAAATTAGTAATCCTTTTATCACTATCAGCTCCGGTTTTTGAAATATTTACATTTGAAAATGACAAAAAAGGCGGGTTTTCGCAACTTTTGAGTTTTTAATCCAGGAACATCTTGAAAACCCGAGCTTATGTTAGAGAAAAGAGGATGGATGTGGTTAGGTTAGGTTAGGTAGAAATGGCTGTCAATACTAAGTACTGACACACTTAGACCAAAATTGGTCCGTTGTGATACCACATGAATCTTAAAAACTCCTTCCTTACTTGCTAAAACCACTTTGAGCTCCTGACGAAGCGTGCGAGACTATAAATGTCTGTGTTTGCCAGATCACTAAGATCGTTAAAGAAGTAAACTCCTACATGGAGCCTACGTCTGTGAAGAAAGAGCAGGGCATGTGCAGAGAAGGTGAGGAATCGTTTCCTCTTCCTCCTCGTCCATGCAGCTTCTGCAGAAATCGTTACGCCAAGCCGCGCTGCGTGCCTGCCTATTAAACAGTGTCCTGTTATGACACCTACAATAGAGCTAGAATAGAACGATGGATGTGAGTTTAGCGTCTAAACCTATGCCTTAAGCACCTTTTTGCAAGTATTAGGTACATGATCGATATCTAATAAATGGAATTTCACTTCATCCTTAAATACTTACATATGTACAAGCAACTTCTGTCAGGCGGCTGTTAAAGCCATTGATTCGGCTACATCATCCTCTAAATTGGTCCAACAATGCCGAGATGAGCTCGCAAGTCTAAACATTAACCTCAAGGTCACTTTTATCTGGGTTCCTGGTCACAGTGGCATTGAGGGAAATGAACGGGCAGATGAACTAGCCAGGCAAGGATCAGCCCTTCACATCTCACTTGCGGAAAGAGTCTACATTCCCCTTGGAGTTGTGAAGGGCAATATATTGTCAATTTTCCTTAGGGAATCCAATCGTAGGTGGAGCAGTTTAACCAACTGCAAAATATCCAGAACGATCTGGCCCGCCTTAAATAAATCCCGAACAACTGATCTCTTATGTAGACCCAGGCGGGACATAGCCAGGGTCGTAGCAACCTGCACTGTAAATGTCCAGCTCTAGCCAGAATGAGAGCACAATCGTTTGGAATGGCTTTTTTTGACGACCTAAACGAACTTTCCGAAATGAAGATCAAAGACTTGATCTATTTTCTTAACGCCACGAAATGGATCTGAAACAGAAATCTGTTGCGTTCTGCATCATGTTTCCCCCCAGATCCAAAGTCCGCGAGTAATCGGAACCCGGGTTTCTGAGGAGCTTCATGATGCTCAATGGCAATGATGATCACATGATCGGATCGATCGCGCCTGGTTGCTATTCTACTTGCTAAGGTGGCAAGCTCGGGCGAGATGTGATCCGAGCAAGTGAGTGTCCTATGACCCAACTCACAAGATACATTAACCATACTTCGCAGCCGTCCTATTTCAAAGCAAGGAACGCTTTTATCTGCTTTCATACACAGGTCAAACGAGTTATGGTATCAAAACGGCGCAATCCAGTGCTAATTGGGCAAAGAGCGAGTGTTACGCTCTTGCCACCATTTTTTTACCTACAAGGAACTTCTGCATAATTGTTTGTTTTCAGTTTTAATCTCCACGACAGCCATGAAGGAACTTAAAGAATTCGAAATGAAAATGCTCTGAATTTGCTCTGGGCACCACTTTGACCGGTAGCCACGGAAACTCTACAAAAGCATCAAGCATCTTTCTACAGAAGCAAAAATAGTCTTACTGGAATGGGCAGGAACCTACTGCTTTTGGCAAAGAAGCTAGTATACGGAACATTAACTGAAGCCCAAATAAGTTAATAATGTTGTACGCTAACACAAGGTACGCCTACCACCAATTGAACTTGAACAATGTCATATCCCATATTCTTGTTATTCCTTTTCAAAATCAACCCACCTTACTCGTACTTACCCGGCTCGCAATCCATGAAGGGTCTCTGCCTGAGATATTGCGGTCTTCCTTCAGTTGCGGTCCTTCGCACGCTCCCTCCAGTCGTCGGCGACGACGGTCTTGCGCTTGTAACCACCTGGTCCCTGTAGCGGAGGGGTTGCTGGGACTCGAAGACTTTATTGGCTAGAGCGTTGTTTTCCATTCGCTCGATGTGGACGAGCCAGTGTAGTCGACGTGTTTTGGCTCTTTACATCTAAATCCACATCTTAGTACAGCTCGTACAATTCACGACTGAATATTTTCCTCCGTTCTCCTTCTTCGCATATAAGACCAAATATCCGCCGAAGAATTTTTCTCTACGAAGTGTCTCCCTTTTTACGTATAGTCCAGCACTCGGAGCGCCGCACCGCGCCGTAGAGTGGAACTGGTAAAATTAGCGTTTTGTATAGCGTGCACTTTGTCTTTCGAGAAAGGAGTTTTGAATCCATTTGCTTGGCCAAACCGTACTGAAATTAGCAGCTACTCTATAAGGTAATTCTTCGTCGGATTTCCACTAGGATGTCGTTCTTAGAATCGATGTCTGTTACGTGGTAGGTGAACTTCTCGAATACATCGAAATTGCTGCTACCAACAGTGACGTTTTGTCCTAGGTGATGGACAGATGAGGCTTTGTTTGTTGATAGTTTAAACTTTGTTTTGTCCTCATTCACTTCAAGATCAACGCATTTCGTCTGTTCATAAATAGCTGTGAATGCTTCAAGAACAGCTTGCTTGGAGCGGCCGTTAATGTCGATGTCATCCGCATAGCCAAGCAGTTGAGAAGATAGTGTTGAAGATAGTGCCTCCCAGGGATTGGGTACTATATGTCGACTCTTGAAATATCGACTCCAAGATCGACTTTTAAAATCTCGACAGAAAAAAATCTCGACTGGTTAAAAGACCGACAGATCAAAATATATAGACACAAATTTGACCAACTTTTTAAAATGTTGATTTTTCAAAATGTCGATTCTCAAAATGTCGACAGTGATCGAGATTTTATGAATCGAGATTTCAACAGTTGACATTTTAAAAGTCGACATTTTGAAAGTCGACATTTTGATCAGATCATTATTATCTAATATCGCATTGTCATAGTTCAATAAATCGCATTTTTTGTAATTTAATTTTGATTGCCTATATATTTTGACGTCTTAATTGCCCATTATTCAGGGTCTGTAATGTGTTTTAATATTAATACAATAATAAAACATCCAGAAAATGAGGCAGTTCAAAGTTCGAAATATAAGGTATAATGTATAGGTAGGCAACAAACATGCGTTCTATTGAACTTTCTTGAAGCTAAACAAAAGGTAATATAAAATTAATAACTACCTAAATAAGTTAATTATTATAAGAATCAAATAAGAACTTGTGTCTTAAACATAGTCTTAAATTGTCCACAGCATCAAAAAACTGTTAAGTTCCTGTTAAAAAATAGTTATTCCGTGCAAACATTTAAGGCAGAGCTTTGTTCTTTAGGTTACTTTCAAATGACCGACAGATAAAATATCGACAAGTCAAAATGTCGACTGGTTAAAATGTCGATTTATATTTTATATCGACTTTTCTGTATGGGAAAAATTCCGACAAGTCCATATTTTTCTCGACTTCTATCAGGGCAGTCGACTTTTTGTCAAATCGACATTTCAAACTGTCGACATTTTAATAAGTCGGTAAAAACAAAGTCGGTATTTTAACTTTCAAAAAAGTCGATAAAAGTCGACATTTTAACCAGTCGACATTTTTTTTGTCGGTCATTCGTACGTAACCCGCCTCCCAGGCTTACACCACTCTTACGCACTATCTGCTCCAGGACTAGGATGAAGAAATCACATAATAGCGCATCTCATTGTCTGAACCCTGTACACGTCTGGAATAGCTCGGATGAGCTGTTACCCATTTGCACGTTGCACCGCGTATTTTGTTATGTGGCATAGTTGCATCAGTTTTTTCGGGATCCTGAGCTCGCGACATCGCCAGTAGATACTCTTGGCAACTTATGCTTATATGCGGCTTTGAAGTCGATGAAAAGGTGGTGGGTCTCGACTTGAATATTCGTTTGTCTTTTCCAGGATTTGCCTCAATTTGAAGATTATCGTTTATCTGCCAAGCCTGAAGCCACACTGGAACGTACCGATCATAGTAATGGTGAAAGGTTTTCGACGCTCACACACTACATTGGATAGGATCTTGTAGGCAACATCAAGCAGGGATATGCCTCTGTAGTTCTTGCAGGACATAAGATCGCCTTTTTTGTAGATTGTGCACATGGAGCTATTTCACCAGTCGTCGGACATTCTTTCCTCCTCCCACACTTGGTTGATGAGCTGGTGCATGCACCCTACCAGGACATCTCCTCCACTGGAAGAGCTCCGCAGGTTTGCCATCCGATCCAGCGGATTTGTTGTTCTTAAGCTTTTGGATGGCTTTCTTAACCTGCTGCTTAAACACGTCTACAATTCCCTTTGCTTCGGTGACTAGGTTTTTTTTGCTGTTTCGAAGAGCTGGCATGCCGGTCCTATAACCAGATGCCAGTTGCTTGGCTGTTTTGTAGACCCGGTGCGGGATTTGGTGGTGGTGCCAGACTCCTCGAGATAAATGAGCTGAGATGCTGTGGATGCTCTTTTCTTTCTGCGCAGGTTTTTTCTCTTTCCTTCTCTTTCCGTCTCCTGCCTCAATACCGCGCATTCATCATCATATCACGGGTTCTTTTTTCTTGGTGGTTGATAGCCTATTATGGATGTCTCAGTCTCCCTTTACAAAAATGGACTTAGGGACTTCACTGAACGATAAAATGTAACAAATTAGTGTAGCAAGTCAAAACTTTCAACAACAAAAAGATGGAATTTAAAGATTTTATTTGAAAATTAGGGTTGTGTGGCACTATATTTTTTCTCAATTGTATTTCTCATTAAATCAGCAGAGCAAACAAAATTATATAAAGTGTTTTTAAGAAAGGGATGGCATTTCTTTAAATTAGTTTTCAAAATTCCAAAGTTTTCCAAAGTTTCTTTTGTAGATATGTATCGTCTCGGTATCGTCAAAATCGAAAAATTTCAGTATCGCATAGCCGTAACAGAAAGTAGATTTCACTTAAATCACTTCCTCAAGCTAAAAAGAACCAAGTCTGAAAATTTCATCTAAATCATTGGCTTCAGAGAAACGAAGCATAAGAAAATCGGGCGAAGCAGAGTGGGTGGTTATAATTACAATATTGTTGTCTAAACCTTCTCTCTACCTAAGAGAAAGTACTGTGAACATTTCAAATCGTTAGAGCCGTTTCCGAGAACGCAAGTACCACTCAAAAAAATCCATTTTTTCTGCCAATACCAACCGATACTTAAGAGAGTATTGTTAAATTTCGGTGCGAAAAGTACGGTATGCCTTCGGTATAGTTTCAGATGCTTTGAATCTGGTATCGTCTCGGTATGTTTCAGTTTCCGATTACCGATACCAAATGATGCCGAGACTTTTCCGGTATAGTGGCCAGCCCTAACTTAATTAGTATACCCCGAAATAATATTTCATTTTTAATTCTAAAATGTCAAGAAGAAGCTACCAGAACCTGATAAATGTAGTTTCTTATATTATTTTTTTTCTCAAATGTTACATTTATGGATACAGTGCGTACGGCTCTGGACCTTTGGCACCTTTTTTATATAAGAAATTTAAAAAAAGAAAATGCCATCAAATTGGCCAGTAATTTGTCAGAATAGGTCAATTTGTCCAAGAAATTGGTCATCCCTTGATAACTTGTAATCAAGACTTAAAGTTTTTCAAGGTCACGCAAGGTCGTGGTCGATTTTTGGCACCTCATTTGTGGGTATTTTAAAAAAAAGTATAATTTCGAAAGATGTTAAAACCTTGAAACGAACTTTAAAAATTCCAAGAAAAAAATCTATGACTGACCAATAACTGAAAATAGCAGACCTTGTCCTTGACCATAAAATTAATTCCACCTGAGATCTATATATATTTTTTTAACATTTTCTTTGTCGTGGGTGCATTCTGTATTTGAGCAGTTTGAAAGACAAATTATGAGTGACAAGTTAGCAAAGCAACTTTGACGAATCGAAAAATGGTAAATTGGATAATTTGCCGTTAATTAGTCGTTAATTAGTTGTGACAATTTCGAATTTGTCGTTCAATGTTTTCTATATTTTGTTGGGTGTTTTGCTAACTTGATATCAAGTTCGCAAAGCGACCTGTCGAAAATCAGTAAAAACTTCTTATACCTGATGGTTTATGGCGTAATAATTTGCCGTTAATTTGTCGTTAATTAATTGTGACAAATTCAATTTGATCATACAATGTTTTCTTTGTTTTTTTTTGGGTGCTTTGCTAACTTGATATCGATTAAGGAAAATTGATTTGGTAACCGGACGCTCATAGAAAACAAAACACCTTAAATAATATAGAAAACATCGCATGACAAAATTGAATTTTTCACAACTAATTAACGACTCATTAATGGCAAATTATCAGGGAATAACATATTAAGTTTTGGACGTTTTTACCATTTTTCAAAAAAACATAGAAAACATAGAACGACAAATTCAAAATTATCACAAATAACTAACGGCTAGTTACTGGTAAATTATTAAGCCATAAGCCATCCGGTATAAAGAGTTGTTACCCCATTTTCAGGTAGTACTTTGCTAACTTGATGTCAAGCTACCAAAGAACCCAAAAAACATAGAAAACATTGCACGATAAACTCAAAATTGTCCCAACTAATTGAAGACTAATTAGTGGCAAACTATTTAGCCATAAACAGTTCGGAATTAGCAGTTTTAATCCCTTTTTAAGGTGATGCTTTGCTAACTTTATATAAAGGTAATGGAGAATCAAAAAAAACATAGAAAACATTGCAATATTGAATTTAATTTTTCACAACTAATTTATGACTAGTTAACGGAAAATTATTAAGCCATAAAACATTAAGTATAAGCAGTTTTTCACGCTTTTCGAGTAGTGTCAATTAAGCAAAGTGCCCAAAAAAGCATAGAAAACATTAAACGAAAAATTCGTAATTGTCACAACTAATTAACGACGGTTAACGGCAAATTATCCACCTATCCATTTATCGATTCGTCAAAGTTGCTTTGCTAACTTGACACTCATAGAAAACAAATAACCCAAAAACACATAGAAAACATCGCACGACAAAATTGATTTTTCACAACTAACTAACGACTAATTTACGACAAATTATTGAGCACTAAAATTTTAAATTTTAGAAGTTTTTACAACTTTTCAAATAAAAAAACATAGAAAACATAGAATGACAAATTCGAAATTGTCACAACTAATTAACGACTAACTTACGACAAATTATGCATCTATCCATTTTTCGATCCGTGAGAGTTGCTTTGCTAATTTGATATCAAGTTAGCAAAGCACCAAAAAAAACATAGAAAACATTGCACGATCAAATTGAATTTTCACAACTAATTAACGACTAATTAACGGCAAATTATTAAGCCATAAACCATCAGGTATAAGAAGTTTTTACTGATTTTCGACAAATTCGAAATTGTTACAACTAATTACCGACTAATTAACGGCAAATTATCCAATTAACCATATTCCGATTCGTCAAAGTTGCTTTGCTAACTTGACACTCATAAGCAAATTACATATTTTTATAGAATTTTTTTTTCTGATAACATCCATATTTTGTTAAATGTTTGTTTATTTTTAATTCAAAATAACTTAGGTACACTATTAAAGCAAGTTCGTCCAATCCAGCAGCGCATTTAATACAAATCTGACAAACCAATCAAAATAATATGAAATCCCCCTCTTTGAAATTATGGTTTCTGGTCAGTTTACATTATGATAAAATGCAAACTTCATTACTGATATCTGTTAAGTACATCTCGTCTGCCAAGCTGCAATGATGTTCACGTCATATTGTGTTTCATTTATCTCTGATAATAATAATTTATGAAACCCATCACAATCACATCTCAGAAACAAATCAAAATTAAAAACCATGGAAACTGACACAAAAGGGCAGTTCAAGTTACTTTTTGCTTCGTAATTCAAAACAAAAAAAGTAACGATAATTAAAATTTTAATCCGAATAAGTTTTTTTCTCCATCTACTCGTTCCAGTGTCAGTGATGCCGTCAAAACTCCAACTAAAAAATTAAGTGAAATTAATTTATATTAACTTAATCGAGAAGCTTTATTAAATTTTGAATTTGTGAAGAAATTTATCAGCGAAATTCCAACATATACTGAGATGTGCACAGTAGTCTAGCAGATGAACAACGTTATATAAGGCAAAAGTGGGATGACTGTCGTTTGAGTTGAAGCACCCACACACCAATCTTCCTGACGATGAGTAGAAAACAATTTTCAGAGTGATTCTTGGCCGTTCAGTCAAGTGATACTGTGCTGTGAATCCTTCTTTTTTACAATTTCCAACTGCATCTCCTCAGGCACTTGATTCCGGCAGACATAAGTTTGAAGTGTTTTAGCAGTTTCTACAACGTAAACAATCAAAAAACAACGGAATTAGAGTAGGTATACTGTTATGGAAGTTCAAATATTTATGCATCTCTGGCATTAGATTGGGGAATGGGGAGATAGTTTTCAAATAAAAACTGTGCAAACTTTTCTTGTAGCAGTTAGCATGCTTTTGCATTAATCCTATAACGGTTCATATTCAATAATAATAAAATGTATCTACGACTGGGTTGCATGTACTTGCTATAAGATATATCTAGTTAAAAAGTTATTAAAAACGTGAATCCATTTGGAAAAGAGAATGTTGAAAAAATGATTCCGAAAAAATAAATGATTTCTTAAATAAAACTAATTTATTCGGAGAAAAATTAAAAAAACCTTTGAGCAACAAAAACTATCGGTATAGGTAAGGAATGCCAATGCCATTTTTTATATTTCACATGGCTGCTAGATAGCAATCATTATTAAAGATACCTTGAGAAAAAATTTAATTTCACTTCCAGGAAATAACCTATACGAGTTTTAAGTCCCATGTTTCAAATCACTTGAGTCTGTTAGCCTGTAGGTAGATAAAGGCTGCGGACGGAAGAAACTTTTTCGCTTTCTCTATCTTACTTAGAAAGGTCTGATTAAAATCTCTCTTTCGATTTTTTTACGAATCCAATCCATTACCTACGACACGATGCAAGTTAGAAACATCAGAGAGAAATAAATTCTTTGAAAAAACATGCGCTTGTTGATTTGGTATTAAAATTTTAAAACATTTTACTTCACAGGAAGCTTTTAAAATTCTTTAAAATTATAGGATATTTTCAAACCTCATCCTTTTCATTTCCATAGAACATTACTAAAACTTAACAAAACTTATACACGATGATTTGAGTGCAATATGAAATTATTTAAAGCAGAACTTAGAAAAGAAAAAACTTTTGGGAATAATAAGATTTCCCTCTTCACAATTTATGGCAGTGACGTTATTTTTAGAACTGGAAAGAAGGCCCTAAATTCCCTAAGGCAACACTGAGAAAACTGTACTATGAGTTTTTTAAATAGAAGCAAGTTTAACAAAATGTTTGATTTAGTACAAATAGAATTCGATTTAAACCTAATTAAATTCTGTTTTGATTCGAAAATACTATTATGTTAGAGTAAAGTCTGTTTAAATCAAAACCATTCATGTTCGAAAATTTCGTTAGAAGCTGCACGTCCGTTTTTGTGTGCATTCAAACTAGCTTGAGTTTGATTTTTTAAAGGCCTCTTAGATTATTTTACTCACTTAAAAGTATTAAACATGACATTAATATTAACGAGTTTGTTTTAAATATAAAAACACTTAAAATATTTACAATAGAAAGAGATTGAACAGAAATTACGAATATAAACTCGAATCAGTTTGAATTGAGCTCAAACGAAGTTAAAACATAACTGTAATATTGGCTAATGATTCATATGGTGTTTTGCGTCGAAAGTCATTAAAAGTGAATCTGTTACGTATATCAGTTGTTTTTCACCAGTGTTTTTACAGAAAGAAATCGACATTCACGAAATAATTTATTATTGAACCTGCAAGTACTTGCTCACACTTTTTAACTTTTTTTTTTAAATTCCTTATTACTTTTAGTTGCTTTTATATTCCTCTCAAGGGTCTACTATTATTTTGGAAGGAAGATAAGAAATAATCCTGGGATATAAACATAAAATATACAAACAAATTTGGGTACTACCAGTTTTACATGTTCATAAAATTAATAAAGAAAATTGATACCTCAGAAATAAATTATTGTAAAAAATAAGCTAAATAAGTTTTTTCTTTACTAACTGACTAAAGTTCTTGAAGTTTCTTATATCTCCAAGTCATATTCATTGAGTAATGCGTAAAAAATAGATTTGGGTTAATATAACTATGTATTTACATTGTTAAGAAAATTGACATCGATGCTATTTGTTTTAAACAAGAAGCATCTTTGACTCAAACACGGAAATATTCAAAAAAATTACTATGATTCATATTTAAAACAAAATCAAATGAAGTTAATTAAAACAAAGCGAAATGTGTTTATGTTAAACTAGCTGGCCCGCCCCGGCTTCGCACGGCTTTACAAATTTATTTTAAGTATATAAATTAATATACAAATATATCAATATTAATACTAACTGGTATCTATTACTAATTTTAAAAATCGATTGATTTGTTAAATTTAGTTGTTTGAATTACGTTTTACGAACATCATTCTAAAGCTTTGGGATACATATTACAAATGTTTGTTTTTTCCATAATTTGCATAGACATGTTAATCCAATGGCATTCCAACTCTTGAACATTTCTACAAAAAAATGTCCTTGTGTGAAACAACATGGATTTAGTTAATCCAATTCACACTCTTATAGAGATTGCCCTTGCACTTTATTGATTTATTATCATTGCAAAGGCAAGTTACATCGGGAATTACAAACTCTTCACATTGAAAGGCGTGTCTATTTGTATAATTGAAATGCGTGAAAGTAATATTTTATTTTGTTCGTCATTTTTTCACAACCTCACACACAGCTTGTTTTATTCCATTTCAACATCATCCTGTCCTCATTCCTCAAGTCAGAAAAAGAAAATTCAAAGATAATAAGAGGTTTATTAAATAAACTGCCATTAATTAATGAATATTTTACTCGTAAAAAGGAAAACTTCAAAGTTTATTCTCTAAATTAAATTATTATTATAATTATCTTATTTAAAAATATAAAACTTGAAACATACAAATCTGCTAAATAAAAAAACAAAACATGACTTGGTTCGGTACAGCTCTGAAACCTCCATATTATACTCGTGTAATTGCAAATAATATATTTGATCTACATTTGAATTGATCGACGCACTGTTGTATCGCATTCTTCATAATTTTCAAGAAATATTAATAGTTTGTAATCTTAGACATATCCCGCACATACATACATACCTATGATCATTTGCCTAGAACGTACCCAATTCGATCAGCGGAGTGGGGGAAATTTATTAAAAAAACAATTTCAGCAT
This sequence comes from Dasysyrphus tricinctus, assembly GCA_963921185.1. NCBI lineage: Eukaryota > Metazoa > Arthropoda > Insecta > Diptera > Syrphidae > Dasysyrphus > Dasysyrphus tricinctus. Next base: position 137,713,552 of record OY992530.1, on the reverse strand, counting down.
CATTTTACACATTATTCTATTTTTTAAACAAAATATTAGGCCAGTCCCACCAAATAAAATTTCACTGAGCTCTCAATGTCAATTTGACGGAGGCGGAATGATTTGGATGATTTGGTGTGGGGCAACACTTTCCGTTCAATTGTAAAAAAAAAACAATTCCCGAGCTGAAGTTTTTGAAAACGAAATTTCAACTTTGTTTGGAAACCTTTAATTACTAAAGCACAAAAATAATAGCATTTTTTTTCATTATCGTTTTTGACAAATAACCGAAAACTACGGAGTGGAATCTGGGAAGGTGATTTGTGATAGTTGACAGAGGTGCTATTGTATTTTGACTGTCAACTATCACAAATCACCTTGGCGATTCCATCCACGGTTTGTCAAGCTGCGTACATCACAACGGAAATTAAGCATCAATTTTGTATCACATTTCTGTGTTTTGACATTTTTTAACTTTCTTTGTGGGAACGCAGTTTAAAGGACTTCGAAAAATTTCTGTTAAGAAAAATGATACATATGTATCTTGTCATTTACTGTTCTTAAATCTTGATTGTTCCAATGATGTTGACTTGTTGATAGGTACTTCAGAAAAGAGCAATGTCGTTGCGAATAGATCATTCTAACGCAGTTCAAATGCAGCTATATTACTCATTTGCGAACGCATTTCTTCAATACATTTAAATTAATAATTTTAATCTTTGAACATTTTATATTTATATTTTTGACAAAAAATACAGAGCTTGTTTTTAAAATAATCTTTATTTTTTCATATAAAAACATTCATTTTTCTTTTCCACGATAAAAGTGCAGTACCACACATAGAAATTGTCTCAAATTACTCTTTAAACCATGCCAGTCATTTGAATACCAAGCATAAATTTCAGCTCCATCTAACGTGTAGTTCTTGAGTCTATAGGTCATACACAGACAAACATTCATTTTTATATATATATGTAGATAGATAGATAGAAGAAAGCAAAGTAAATTCAAACAAAAGCACTTTCAAACCATATCAACAATGAATAAATACATTTCTATTTAAATTAAATAGAAATCGCTTCCATGCCAAATCGTATGTGTTTTAGTTTGATTTAAATATGAATATGTTTAATATTTTTCTCAGTGAAGGATTATAATCGTAAATAACTCAACTTCTAGATTTAAATTTTTGATTTCATTTTCATTTTAATACATCTAGTATATTTCAAAATGGTTGGTAAAAATATGAACATTGAGGTGGTCTTTTAAAAAAGGTTAAAGGGCCTAAATCAGCTCTAAATGAAGAATATAATTTCCTAATTTTTTCAGAGTCGCGGTAGGAGTAGGATTAAATATTCCAGTCAGATTAGGGGTGTCACATGGAAATTAGAGATAATAAGCTGGATCCTCGTAAGCACTTTCATATTGGCATTCTAAAAGTTGTCTGAAAAGTCTCATAAAAACTCGTGTCTGTAACGTAAGTTATTCAAGGTCAAAGGTCACAAAAATCTATTTTTCTCGATTTTCTCGGTGTCTATAGCTTGAATGATGTTAACATCTATTCTAAAAATTTCAGAGCATACAATTTTCGAGATTGTTTTTCAATTATTTTTGAGTGCGCTCAACAGTTTTTGAGATAGAGGGTGGAGTAGGCGTAGAGCTCAGCCATAGATACATACAGTAATGCAAGGCCAATCGTGCATCTCGGTGAATAGTACCTACCTTGTAGTTAAGTTATTAAATCATTTAAATATCATTAACGATGAATAATTAGTATTTATTATTAGTAAATACATTGTATTTAATAACATTTAAAGCAGAAATAAAATTAGTTATTTTAACTTTACCTTTATTCAGCAGCTGTATATTTTCTATATATGTAATATAACTGAATAGACATTTTAAAAAGGAACAATTACGGGTTTTTAATATTTAATATGTTTGTTTGTCCCATAGCCATGCTTAAACTTTGGCTTTTCGAAACTTTCTCCTTTCGTAACTTCGTTTTTCGAAACTTAGGCTTTTCGAAATGTTATGCTTTCGGAACTTTGGTTTTTCGAAACTTTATCCTTCGGAACTTTGCCTTTTCTTTCTGTACATGTCCTGCTCTGTCCCACGGACGTAGGCTCCACTAAGGAGATTACTTCTATATAGATCCTAGGGATCTAGCAAACACGGACATATATAGATAGATAGATAGATAGATAGATAGATAAATAATTTTATTTCCAAAATAGATTTATAAAAACATAGTTTAGCTGGTTCTTAAATTAATATGACAATAACTTGTATAAGTTGCCTGTCAGGTTCAAAAAAGTATAGACTAAATCAAGGCAAAGTGAGCTTAATTTTACAAAAATTCATTAATTATTTGAAAGCGATATTTAAAAGCGGATTTTAAAAATTGATATAAATTCCAATAGCACTGTCCGTTTAAGGCATCTAGGAACTGGGATCTCGTTAGCTCAAAGCTTCCAAGAAATTGCTTCCTATATCCCCTGAATATGGGACATACTCCAATGAAGTGGTAAGTGTTTTCTGGTGCATCGAGGTTACAAATTGTACATATGCCAATAGTATGGTTTTGAAAGGCTCTTGCATTTAAATTGAGTAATCCACTGCGAGCTTTTAGTATCAAGCTTATCATATCTTGTGGGTTTGTATCTTCAAAGTAGTTAGGGACATCATAGTATGACACGTTACTGTATTCATCGTGGAACTGCGATTCTTGTGCACTGCTTACAAAGCTGTTCCAATGTTTCTCCTTCAGCTTAGTTAGAAGAATATTTTGAGAGTTGCGCATCTCAGATCTAGGCGATGTAAAAGAAATAGGAACTGAGGCTTCCAGAAAAAGCTGCTTCCATTCATTAGCCCAGTAAATGTCCTTCCGAATTATAATTTCCGATAGGATTCTCGGAAGTCTATTTCTCGGTAGTTCCATGACTCTGGATATGAAGGAAAAGTGTAGTCTGAGGGTTGTCAGGAAAGCTTTTGGGAGTCCTGTTTCGATGTGTAGTACATAGTTTGGCGTGTTGTTTGGCAGAAGAAAACACCTTTTCAGGAAGAAACGTTGTAGCCTTTCCACTTGGACATGCTCCTTGTATCCCCACACTTGGGCACAATACAACATTATTGCTCTTGAAGCAGCGTCGTGGATCTTAAATTTTGCTGAGTGACTTATTGATTTGTTCCGTATAAATTGCGACCATGTTGAGTTTATAGTATTTTTTGAAGTTGTAAGTCTGCTATTAAGATGTTCTGTCCATGACATATTATGGTTCAAAATAACACCAAGATACTTAAACTGGTTTGTAACAGCTATCTCGACACCACTGAAAAACCATTTTTCTTGCGCTGCTCTTCGACCGCCGCACAATGGGCAAAAATAGTCGATTTGGTGGCCAAAATTCAAAATTTTCATATCTTCATAATACTTAAGTTTCATTATAAGTCGATAGAAAAATACTCATACGTGCAATATGTAAAATTTTTTTTTCCTAAATATGTCCAGGTTAAGAGAAAACGGACCTCAGACTTAGATAAAAATTCTATTGATGTAGAAGACATTTTCTAGCATGGGTTTAAGACCACGATTTTTTAAGAAAACCCATTTGGAAAACCATTGGTTTTGTCAGAACAAGTTTATTCACATATTTATCTGTTATAATGCTGAAAAAAAATTAAAAGGCGGTGACCCGGATAGTACCGTTTGATTTTGTAAAACTAATCTTAATAAAAACCAATTTTTCAGGTTCATTAAAGTGAAACAAAAATTCACAACTTTTCACAACCTTCACTTATTTATGTATTGAAAGTGAAATATGTAATCTATCGAAATTTAAAAAAATCATACCCGCCTGTATCCGACTTTAGGAGTTAGAGCGAACAAAAGTCTGTACCTATAGCGACTTTTTTTCGCAAAATTTTACATTAAGTGTACCTTATTGTTTTTATTTAGTCCAGTTAACAACTAACAAGTGATCTTATACTCATTTTCTCTGACTCCACCAAAGCTGTGTACCTACTCTCTTCAACTCGTTATTTTTGTTCCGTTATTCTAGCCTAGTAATAGACTGTTGCAAGACTGATTTGAAGTTATTTGCAATTAAGCTTTCGATAAGCAAAGTGGTGCCTTAAAAATTATTGTAATTATCATGTGGACCTACAAACTTCTATTTGATTTTTTTTGTGAAGACCCAAAGGCGAATGCCAAAGATTTAAAAAAAAAAGTGACCAGTAAATTTGACCTTGATGTAAGTGCTTTAAATATAAGTTTAGATGGAATATTGAACCAAATAAAGAAAAAATACCGATTGTGCTCATATAACAAAAAAAAAATGTTTGATTAAATATTCTAAATGGCTCCAAAATGCTTTTGAACTTAAAAGCGATTTCGAGTCAGAAGAACAAATGTCCAGAAGAGGACGACCAAAAATACTTTACGAAGAAAGCTCTGATAGATCAAAAAGACGAAAGAGAAATGAATTTGAAGCGAACTGTCCAAGATCTGATGTCCGCCTTTCAGAAATATACACGCATAATTAAAAAAAAAATCACCAAACATAAAAAGGCAGAAATTGTTTATGCTGTAGAAAAAGCAACTAAAGAAGATATTGATAGAATACATAGCGTTATATTTTCACAAGAAACTGAAACCACAATATTTTCAGCAGAGGAGGCTTTGGCAATTTGTTTGGACTTAGGACTTACAAAGGATAAATATTTAACATTAAGACAACACCTGATCAGAAAAAAAACTAATGTTCTCCCCCCTTATTCCTCGATAAGTCAGGCAAAAAAAGACTGCGTTCCATTAAATTGGAATGTTTCAGAAACTTCGGCCGAATCAAGCCTCCAAGATATTTTGGACCATTCAGCAGAAAGAATTTTTCAAACTATAAGTGAAGAAAAAATTGCTTCCAATACCTCGTCCACTTATGTTTTATATACAAAGTACGGATTTGACGGTTCTTCGGGTCAAGCACAGTATAAACAGCGTTTTTCTTTGGAAAACACATCAGATTTGTGTGATAGTAATTTATTTATTACCTCTTTAGTGCCATTAAGACTTCAAAACGAAAACTTTTCTAAAAATTCAAGTGGTATAAGTGAAATTTCAGAAATATGGAAGAATCCTAAACCTTCATCAACTTATTTTTGTAGACCAGTTGGATTTAAGTACATTAAAGAAGATCGAGAACAAATTCAAAAGGAGGATAGAAAATTAAAAGAAGAAATTAAAAACTTAAAAGAAACAACTTTAAATAAATAAATACGGTAAAGAAATCCAAATTAAACACAAACTCTTTTTCACAATGGTAGACGGAAAAGTGGCTCAGCATGCCTCTGGCACTACATCAATCGTGAGGTGCGTAATATGTAGCAAAACTATGAAGGAGTTCAATATGAGTGAGGACGTGAACATAGAAAATAATGCTGAATTTGGTTTATCACCTTTACATGCGAGAATTCGTCTAATGGAGTTTCTTTTGAATTTAGCATATGAAAAGGCTATTGAATTTCAAAAAGCTAAAAGTACGGAATTACAAGAAGTTAAAAGAATTGAAAAAACCCGAATTCAGAGAGAATTTCGAGAAAAAATGGGATTGATAATAGATACGCCTAAACAAGGCTTCGGTAACACCAATGATGGGAATACGGCAAGACGGTTCTTTGAGAATTTTGAAATGACTGCGGAAATACTAAATATAAGAATTGAAATAGTTTTAAGATTTAGAAACATTTTGAATTTGATTAACAGCGATTTCAAGTTAAATGCCCAAAAGTTTGGAGAATACGCCAAGGACACATTAACTGAGCTCAAAAAACATTATTCAAAAAAATTTATAACACCAACCGTTCACAAAATTCTAAGCCATGGGGAGTATATAATTGGTTCTCAATTCTCATATTTTGCCAATAGGAGAGCTGTCAGAAGAGGCTCAAGAAACCAACCATAAATTATATAGGAAATACCGGTTAAACAACACTTGTAAAATTTCAAGAAAGAGGACGAACGAAGATTTATGTAGGATGATGTTGGTATCATCAGATCCCTTTATATCTTCACTGAGAAAACTGCAACAAAAAAGTGAAATACAAGATAAATGGCCTGCAGATATTCAAGATATTTTTGAATAACTTTTTCTTAACTGTTTTGTTTCCTTTTTTTCTTGGAAATACCTTTTATGTACAAGGAGTTTCCAAATTGAAGTTCAGTACTTCGAAAAATGAATTCTGAACATATTTTAAGAAGGATATCTTTTTAGAGGGTAGCCTATATCCAACCGTTTATGCGTGAGGGGTAATTTTCTAAAACATTGACTTAAAATGGGTAGAACATTGTTGAACAACAACGACAACACTTACAATACCTTGATGTTGCTTTGTATAATGCCAAAAACATATGCTTCTATTTTGTAAATAAATAAAGTTATGTCAATAAACAGCTCTTGAAAAAAATATTTTCAAACTCATCATCTTGGAAAAAAAAATATTTTTTTTTTTTTTTTTTCAAATGATGTGTTTGAATTTTTTTTCATAGCCTGTTTATTGAAATAACGTTATTTATTTATTAAATAGAAGAATAGGTTTTTGGCTTAATACAAAGCTACATCACAGTATTGTAAGTGGTGTTGTTGTTTTTTAATAAGGTTCTTCCCATAATAAGTCAATGTCTTAGAAAATAACCCCTCACGCGAAAACGGGTGGAAATAGACCCCCCTCCAAAAGGATTTTCTTCTTAAAATATGCTCAAAAATCATTTTTCGAAATATTGAAATTAAACTTAGAATTATTTTTTTATTTTGAAAAAAGTTGAACAAATTCATTTTGTAGTTAATTTTGAAATTAAACTAACAATTATTTTTAAAACTATGCATTATATAACATTTGCTACTTATCCCAAGTTATGAATTAAAAAAAAAATCATAAAAAAATATCAACTAGTTTAAAAGTTATAGATTTTTGGCCACTAAATCATCGATTTCTGCCCACTGTGCGCCGTTGCGAAAAATTACTATTTGAGATTTTTCCAAATTAACTGTGAGGCTCCATTTGAGGCAATATGCGATGAAGCTGTCTATTAAAGTTTGTAGTTTAGGAGCACTGTCAGATAGGATAACTATGTCATCAGCATAAAGAAGAACGTTGATTCCTATTCCTTCCACACATATTCCTGTTGGTAGCTCATCGTGAATGTCGTTTAAGAACAGGATAAACATTAACGCACTCAGAACACATCCTTGCTTGACCCCTTTCTTCGTTGGAAAGAAATCCGTTCTGCTATTGCCATCCCAGATTGCAGCTGTGGTATCTTTATATATCGATCTTAAGATTCTCATCATTTTTGTAGAGATACCAAGTGAAGCTAGTTTGTAAAAAAGAGCATTTCTATTGACGTTGTCAAAAGCTGCTCTAAGATCAACAAAAAATGCATAGAGTTTCTTCTTTTGACTTAGTTGCAGATGGATGAGACACGATAAGTTGTAGATCTGGTCAACGGTGGAGTAGTTATTGCGGTATGCAGCTTGATACTCGTTCAAAATGTTGTTTTCTTCAACCCAAACAGTTAGTCTATTAAGGAGAACAGATGTGAACATTTTATAGAGTGTGTCTAAAAACGATAATCCACGATAGTTTGTAACTTCATCAGTATTTCCTTTTTTCCAAAGAGGATAAATAATCGATGTTTTAAATGAAGTGGGAATTATAGCTGTTTCAAAAATTTCGCTGAATAGTTTATGAATTTCTTCTATAAGTGAAGGACTAGCGTTTTTATAAAATTCATATGGTATCCCGTCTATACCAGGAGCTTTATTATTTTTCGAGGTTGAAATTGCTTCAAGTATTTCATCCATCTCTATATGACGATCTAGCTGTGATGTAACAATTACAGGTGTTTCGGGATACAATAGTGTAGTTGACTCTGCTGTTTCCGATAGTGCAATTTGGAAATGAGTTTTAAAGTCTTCGGCCATCAAATGCGTTTTTGGATTGGGTGAGTCTCCACGAATCTCTTTTGCAAGCTTCCACCATTCCTTTGTTGTGCTCACCATGTGAAGTCTTGTTACAATGTGCTGATAGTATTCACGTTTTTTCGTTTTGCATAGGTTTCTATAATGTTTTTTGGCAGAAACATATTTTATTCGAAACACATCAAGATTGAATTTCCTGAAATTTTTAAGATGTTTAAAGGAAGTTTTTCGGGCTTGATTACAAGCCAGATCGAACCAAGGCTTCTTCGGTTCAAACTTCAGCGGTTGACAACGAACGCCTCCATTGGCCTCGTAAATGCAGTCTTTGATTGCGTTGCAACGATTTTCGATCGAAGAAGATGTGTTCATTCTGTTTTCAAGGGCTGATTCAAGATTTTGTACATAGATTTGACATCTATTTTCCGTCCATTTAAGACGAGGAAGGTGATTTGTATTGGCTAATATTGGACGTGTGTTGAAGGATTTTAAGGAAAAGGTAATTGGCATATGATCGGAAAAAGTTTCGCTACCTACAACGAAGTCATCGATCAATTGAGCTGCTCCGTATGATGGACAGCAATAGTCAATAACAGAAGAACCTCTGCTACTGACAAAGGTAAACTCGCCATTCTGATCATTAAAGCAGCGTCCATTTAAAATAAAAGCACCGATGTCCTCAAGAAGTTCGAGAAATATGTTACAATTACCGTCACAGGTTGTATCTTTTGAACATCTTGTTTCTTCTATTGAGGTTAAGGCTGATGGTCTGGCGTCAATAGATCCTCTTGTTCCAGTTCTAACATTCATGTCACCAACGAGGAGGAAATTATCCAGATCAGTTTCAGCAAAAAAGGCTTTTAGTTTGTCAAAATCTGTTCTCCAATGGTTACAGTTGAGGTATACAGGCACTAAATGTATTCTAGTTCCACCGAAAGTGGCTTGCAGTACAGTTGTTTCGTTACAGTTTATAAATTTGAGTTTGTGAGTAATTTCGATGTCCTTCTTATATCCGTATACACATCCCCCACTAGCTCTTCCAAAGTTGCTGTTTTTCGTTGCTGGAATCCAAATCAATTTATACCCAATAAAATATTTTTCATAGTTTTTTATATTTTCATACATAACGAAGGTTTCAAAGAGAAAGAAAAATTTAAATTTACATATAAAATTGAAGAAATTACATAAAAGTGTTTTGTTTACAAGTCCAGCTATATTATAAACTAAAACCTGACAGGCATGGAGTTGCTAATTTTGATTTGTGATATTACGATTGTTACGGACATATATAGTCAGGAGCTCTAAGTGGTTTAAGGAGTAAGGAAGATCTCAAGATTCATGTGGTATCACAACGGACCAACGTTGGCCTAAGTGTGTCCGTATAAATTATTAACAGTCACCATGTCTTGACCCTATCTTTGCTTAAAAAAAAGTTATGCTGAATTTATTAAAAAAAAATTAATCCAGTCGATTTAGAATTTTTTTTAATAAAAGATTGGGGAAGCAATTTTTTCTTGATTTAATGAAATACATACAGAAAGCTTTAGTCCAAATTTTCGACCATCAACCCCTTGCAGAGTTGCCGCTATGTTGATTCTTTTTTAACGAATAATATTCGTTATAAAAATGTATTTCTAACAAGAAAAGTAAGTTCTACAAATTTGAATGTATGTATGATACTTTTTTCAAATTATGTGTATTTAACAAGTTATATTCAATTATAGGTAAAAAAAAAATGGATTTCAGACTTTTTTAGTCAAAATTTGTATCTTTCAATATAACGCGAAAAATTTCTTTTGAAAGTTCTAGTAGTCACTATATCCCACAGTTTTGTTTTTATTATTTTTGGTTTATAAGCAATTGTTTACCAACTTTATTGCCAGAAAGGTATCCGCACATCATAACAATTAAGTATCTTAAAAGTGTGAGTTTGCTTTTTTTCAATATAGAAACGGGTAAGACATTTTTTATTTTTGAGTTCGTTGAAGTGCTATAAAAAAAAGCCATCAATCCAAAACAGGGTTGCCATTATATTCAATTAAAGAAGGAGTAAACTCGTTTTTCATTCACAAATAAAATGCGTATTTTTAATTTTATCGAAAAAATACGAGTGCAATCCTGACAAGAAAAATAAGTTCTACAAATTTGTTATAAGGTATTTTCCATGTTTTGTGTATTTTAAGAGCTATAACCAATTAAGAAAAATGGAGCACACATATATTTTTTATTCAATTTTTTGTTCAGTGTTAAGGTGTCAACGCAGCACATCCCAAGACACCTCATACCCACTCAACTAATACCGCGCAAGTGAACCCAAGCCTCAACCCATACCAGGACAACTCATACCGGAAGTAAAGTCGCTAAAACTCATCCCCAAAATAATCTTCGTACCGGAAACTAAAACTCAACGAAAATAAAAATTCAAGATAGGGTTTGTGCATTCACTTCGTTCAGTTTTGAAAATTTGAATTTGAGAGGGATTTTCGCTAACGAATTTTTGCGGAGGGATGTTTTTTTGTTCTAAGACTGGTGTGGAAACACTTTTAATCAGGTAGGAACTTTCCAAGATTTTTTTTGATGGATTATGATCTGACGAATAGAGTTCTGGAGGTGGGTCTGGAACCTGGACAAAGGAAAACATTTTTTTTTTACTTCTTCATACATTTTTTTTTGTGGTGTTTCTGATGGAGTAAGGTCTGACGGAGGTGGTTCTGGAACCTGGACAAAGGAAATTTTTTTTTAAACTTTTTCATAGATTTTCTTTTGTGGTGTTTCTGGTGGAGTAAGGTCTGATGGAAGAGGTTCTGGAGGTGGGTCAGGAACCTGGACAAAGGAAACAAAATTTTTTTTTAACTTTTTCATAGATTTTTTTTGTGGTGTTTCTGATGGAGTAAGGTCTGATGGAGGAGGTTCTGGAGGTGGGTCAGGAACCTGGACAAAGGAAAACACTTTTTTTTACTTTTTCATAGATTTTGTTTGTGGTGTTTCTGATTGCGTCAAGTCTAACTGAGGTGGTTCTGGAGGTGGATCTGGAACCTGGACAAAGGAAACAATTTTTTTTTTAACTTTTTCATAGATTTTTTTTGTGGTGTTTCTGGTGTAGGAAGGTCTGATGGAGGAGGTTCTGGAGGTGGGTCAGGAACCTGGACAAAGGAAATTTTTTTTTTTAACTTTTTCATAGATTTTTTTTGTGGTGTCTCTGATTGAGTAAGGTGTGATGGGGGATGTTCTGGAGGTGGGTCTGGAACCTGGACAAAGGAAAAAAATTTTTTTTTTAACTTTTTCATAGATTTTTTTTGTGGTGTTTCTGGTGTAGGAAGGTCTGATGGAGGAGGTTCTGGAGGTGGGTCAGGAACCTGGACAAAGGAAAAAAAATTTTTTTTTAACTTTTTCATAGATTTTTTTTGTAATGTTTCTGATGGAGTAAGGTCTGATGGAGGAGGTTCTGGAGGTGGGTCAGGAACCTGGACAAAGGAAAACACTTTTTTTTACTTTTTCATAGATTTTGTTTGTGGTGTTTCTGATTGCGTCAAGTCTAACTGAGGTGGTTCTGGAGGTGGATCTGGAACCTGGACAAAGGAAACAATTTTTTTTTTTAACTTTTTCATAGATTTTTTTTGTGGTGTTTCTGGTGTAGGAAGGTCTGATGGAGGAGGTTCTGGAGGTGGGTCTGGAACCTAGACAAAGATAAAAAATTTTTTTTAACTTTTTCATAGATTTTTTTTGTGGTGTTTCTGATGGAGTAAGGTCTGATGGAGGAGGTTCTGGAGGTGGGTCAGGAACCTGGACAAAGGAAAACACTTTTTTTTACTTTTTCATAGATTTTGTTTGTGGTGTTTCTGATTGAGTCAAGTCTAACTGAGGTGGTTCTGGAGGTGGATCTGGAACCTGGACAAAGGAGACAATTTTTTTTTTTAACTTTTTCATAGATTTTTTTTGTGGTGTTTCTGGTGTAGGAAGGTCTGATGGAGGAGGTTCTGGAGGTGGGTCTGGAACCTAGACAAAGATAAAAATTTTTTTTTAACTTTTTCATAGATTTTTTTTGTGGTGTTTCTGATGGAGTAAGGTCTGATGGAGGAGGTTCTGGAGGTGGGTCTGGAACCTGGACAAAGGAAACATTTTTTTTTACTTTTTCATAGATTTTTTTTGTGGTGTTTCTGATTGAGTCAGGTCTAACGGAGGTGGTTCTGAAGGTGGGTTGGGAAAGTTGGCACTTTCAGGATTATGAACATGACGCTTATATTGAGTTTCATTCTAAATTTAAAGAACTGCTCTCAAAATCAATGAGTGACACAACCATTACGGTGTCTCACCCCCCGTTTGGGCAGGAGTGGAAATTAATTATAAAAATACTAAAAATGGAACAAAAGATTAGAAAATAACGGTAGTACTTACAATTAAGTATTATACCTTTTTTAAAGCCAATACTCTGTATTATTAGCTAGCTTTTAAACCAAGTAAAATCTATGCAAAATTTTTGAAAAAAAACGGGTTTTAAACTCAAAATTTGGGAAACAAACTTAAAAAAAAGGTTTAAAATGTAATTTCTCAAAACTGTTAAATTATATATAATTTGTTTTTCTGAAAATCGTTTCTCTAACTAATTCTTAATCAAAAACTAGATGATTCTAGGTCTTCTAGTTTTTGAGAAAATTGAAAACTACTAAAACTATTATGTTACAAAACTCGAATGTTTGCTAGCTTTTATTATGATAGAAGTAGGTATGCATACTTTGAACTTTGTTACAATTGCAATATATCGGTATGTAAGACACAAACATATGTACATATTAAGAAATTCAGAAACACCACAAAAACATCTATGAAAAAGTTAAAAAAAAATGTTTTCTTTTGTCCAGGTTCCAGACCCACCTTCAGAACCACCTCCGTTAGACCTGACTCAATCAGAAACACCACAAAAAAATCTATGAAAAAGTAAAAAAAAAATGTTTCCTTTGTCCAGGTTCCAGACCCACCTCCAGAACCTCCTCCATCAGACCTTACTCCATCAGAAACACCACAAAAAAAATCTATGAAAAAGTTAAAAAAAAAAATTTTTTCCTTTGTCCAGGTTCCTGACCCACCTCCAGAACCTCCTCCATCAGACCTTCCTACACCAGAAACACCACAAAAAAAAATCTATGAAAAAGTAAAAAAAAATTTTTTTTCCTTTGTCCAGGTTCCAGACCCACCTCCAGAACCTCCTCCATCAGATCTTACTCCATCAGAAACACCACAAAAAAAATCTATGAAAAAGTTAAAAAAAAAAATTTTTTCCTTTGTCCAGGTTCCAGACCCACCTCCAGAACCTCCTCCATCAGACCTTCCTACACCAGAAACACCACAAAAAAAATCTATGAAAAAGTTAAAAAAAAAATTTTTTTCCTTTGTCCAGGTTCCAGAGCCACTTCCAGAACCACCTCAGTTAGACTTGACTCAATCAGAAACACCACAAACAAAATCTATGAAAAAGTAAAAAAAAGTGTTTTCCTTTGTCCAGGTTCCTGACCCACCTCCAGAACCTCCTCCATCAGACCTTCCTACACCAGAAACACCACAAGAAAAATCTATGAAAAAGTTAAAAAAAAATTTTGTTTCCTTTGTCCAGGTTCCTGACCCACCTCCAGAACCTCCTTCATCAGACCTTACTCCATCAGAAACACCACAAAAAAAATCTATGAAAAAGTTAAAAAAAAAATTTTTTTCCTTTGTCCAGGTTCCTGACCCACCTCCAGAACCTCCTCCATCAGACCTTCCTACACCAGAAACACCACAAAAAAAATCTATGAAAAAGTTAAAAAAAAAAATTGTTTCCTTTGTCCAGGTTCCTGACCCACTTCCAGAACCTCCTCCATCAGACCTTCCTACACCAGAAACACCACAAAAAAAATCTATGAAAAAGTTAAAAAAAAATTTTGTTTCCTTTGTCCAGGTTCCAGACCCACCTCCAGAACCTCCTCCATCAGACCTTCCTACACCAGAAACACCACAAAAAAATCTACGAAAAAGTTAAAAAAATTTTTTTTTTTCCTTTGTCCAGGTTCCAGATCCACCTCCAGAACCTCCTCCATCAGACCTTACTCCATCAGAAACACCACCAAAAAAATCTAAGAATTATTAAAAAAATCATATTTTATAAATCCAAATCCCACTTTTACTAACCAAAAAATCCCTCATACAAATAAATTTAACGAGCTTATCAAAAACACGCACCATAAACTTTCCCAGTATTTTATTGCAAGTATAATTTATTTTTGGGTCCAGTTTCACTTCCGGTATGAGTTGTCCCGGTATTAGTTGTACTGGGACCAGCTGGGTCATGGTATGAAAGCTGCGGGATGAGGTGTCTTGGGTTGAGTGGTCCTGGTATGTGCTATACCCAACCCTACTTGACTATTTCGCAAGAAAAAACTTCACAAATAAACCGAAATTTTGCAACTTAAAATGTTCATTATCAAAATCACGCAATTCCAGTAACATTTGCTCCGAGTTCTTAACTGAAAAATTAGACTCCAAGACAAATCTCCAACACTATCAATAAAGAGTGTATTTGCTTATACTGCAATGCAATTGAGTTTTGTGAGATTTTAGTCTGTGAGATTTAAGTTTGCGAGATTTTGTAGATGCGGAGTTGTGGTGTGTTTTGTAAGGCAAGATTTTAATTTTCAAGATTTTTTAACCAACCAGAAAGGCCACTAGATCGTGATAAAAGATTTAAAAGTTTCAGTATTCGATTAGTGATGTACGCACGAATATTCGTACACGATTTTTGTTCTTTGAGTATAGTGAAACCATATCTGAATGATGGAATTCATATTTTAAATTTTATTTAAACTTTTCTCATTAACCGCTCATCCGATTTCAATAAAAAATTTTCCACAAAGCTTTGTTAGAGTATAAATAAAAATAATACCCCCCTCTAACTTCAGTACAAAAAAAGTCAAAAACTTCAACTGTATTTGTTGACCTGATCAAACACAGTTGGCTCACCAAATTTCAACTCTTTAGCATTAGTAATTCCCGAGACATAGGACTTCAAAAATAGCAAAAACCGTAACTGACTGACTGATTCACTGCCTCACTGACAGATCATCAAAATTATGGAGCACTTCCCGACATCGTAGAAGCTTGAAATTTCGCACAACGGTAGGCCTTGTGGTGCATACAAAGGAAAAAATCGAAAATTTGGAATTTTCTATTCAGGGGGCGTGGCATTCACCCACTTTCTTGAAAATTCTTACAAAATATATGGAGCACTTCCAATTGTTGTAGAACGATGAAAATTTGTAGGTCGGTAGGTCTTAAAATACTTTGGAAGAAAAAAATCGAAAAATTGGAAGTTTCAGTTCAGGGGGCGTGGCATCCACCCACTTTCTCAAAAATTCTTATAAACTATATAAAGCACTTCTAATTGTTGTAAAATGATGAAAATTGAAAAAAAATTTTAATATTAGAATTTTCCTTTCAGGGGCATGGCATCCACCCACATTCTTAAAAATTCTTATAAATTATATGAAGCACTTCCGATTGTTGAAGAAGGATGAAAATTGGTAGATCGGTAGGGCTTGAAGCACTTGGAAAGAAAAAAAATCGAAAATTAGGAATTTTCCATTCAGAGGGCGTGCCATCCACCCACTTTACCAGAATTGCTTTTATTTATATGGAGCACTTTCGGTTGTCGTAGAATTATGAAAATTTGTAGGGCAGTAGGGCTTGATTTTCACCTGGCAAAATTAATCTTTGCAAAAAGAAGTATTTCACTTCTTTTTAATCAGTAATCATTAAATTCCAAATTTTAGTCATGATTTGGAATTGTTTCGATATTACTCTACTTACCTAAGATATTTGATATTAAACTTCATGAACTTAAAACTTGGCATGTATTTTAGATCTCATTACTTTTTTTTGGCATACTTTTTACGCACAGGTTTCTTGTACATATAAGAACTTGGCTCTTTTTTTAACTTTTATGTTTTTGTTGTGATTAATATATACTCAAAATTGGCGTACCAAATTTTTTTTTGAAAAATGTTACAAAAATTTTATATATAAAAAATTAATTTTTAAGAAAACGGCTCCAAGTAATCAAATGGCATACTTTTTTTTGAGCTCTTAGTTATTTATCAGACTGTTTATACAATTAAAAGAACGATTTAAATGCTTTTTAAACTTTTTCTATACTTATACTTGAATATTTTTTAAAGTTCTTAAGACCCACACAACTTGAACATAAGAGCAAGTACGTGCGATCCAGTCGTGCATTTTATTTTATAGTAAATCGCACTAATTTTGTCCAAACGAAAAAATTTCAAACGAAATCGTAGGAAAAAATGAAATTTGAGAAAAATAAATATTTTCTTTAACGGTTTCTTAGCTTTTGTATGGAAGGTACCGTTAGATTTGCATACAAGTAAATTTTTTCTTAAAATATTTAAGAAAGTATTAAAAAACTTTGAAGTATCGAGTTTCAAAAAAAAAATATATCATGTCGTATTCGAAATATTAGATTTTCAAAAAGAAATTTTGAAGCAGTTTTTAAAACTCCAAAAAAATTTTTTTAGAAAATTTTGGTAGCAATGTATAAAAAAAACTATTGAAATTATAAGTACCGTTTTGAAGATAATCGAAAATAAAAAATGGTTCTTTGGGAGGTACCATTAATAACCATTTCTTGAAAAATGGTTTCCTATCCAAAGGTAGTCTTTACTAAAATAAGTCTATTGTTTTTTTTTTTAAAGAAAAGTTATGAAGTCGTTTTTGAGATCAAATGAGATTTTGTAAAATTGCTAAAAAAAATTGTATGGCAGGTGCCGTTATTTATGATTCTAAAAAATGTAAAAAAACGTATGGGCAGATTCACCAAATACCACTATGCACCAACTTCTGAGAAGAGCGATCCAGCCGTTTAGGTTGCTTAAGTTTTCTCTGGTGTGTTTTTTAGCAAAATACAAATTGCTGCATAGTTAAATTATCTACAAATTGCAAAATTTTTATTAAGTCAATACATTCATTATAAGTTTTTTGTCTAATATTCCAAACAATATTTTTCAACAATTCAAAGTTATTAAAATTACCCTGGCTTCCACTAACCAGCAAGCAAAAGCCAATTTTTTGTGTATTTAGATTTAATTATTTCTTAATGTGCACAGTGATCGGCGCTGTAAAATGGTTCTTAACACAGGGTGTAAGTGTGTGATTCTGCACACCTCCGGTACTATGGCTTTTCTAACCATATACAATTTATTTAAATTAGTTGCATGAAAATGGTACCATAAGATTTCGTTAAAGCTATTTATATATGTATAGAAAGATATTTTAATACCTTCTTCTGTTGCCTTAAGACCCAGTACGAGCAACACAAAACTCTTGTTTTAAAATTCAGTACCTATACCTAGATTATAAAATTATAAACTCATTAAATTGAATATAAGAATTTTTAATTTGCTATTGAAGCCTGTGAAAGTGCAATGAATCACCCACACACATAATGTACCTTCAAAGGCAATATTAACAAACCAAGCTCTCGTGTTTAGCTTCAATTCCAACAACAAGCAAACATAGTTTTTTTTTTTCTATCACTTTGTTTACAGTGTTAACTAATTAACGTATATTTATACTCGTTAAACATACACGTAAATAAAACAAAAAATAGATTTCCCATGGAATCGCAGTAGCAATCTTTAGAGCATCACTTAACTATTTATTTGTCATGTGCGAACCTCATATACTGATACTCATGCGGTTGGTATTTCTATACAAAAATATCGCGTCTAGATGAAACATTGAAAGTTGACAAACTGCAATTAGCACCTTTTGTAGGAGGGGTTTGCCCATTGGAAAATAAAAAAAAAAGTTGAAGATTTAAAAAAAAGAAGATAATATACGCGAGTATATATTGCAGTTGATATACATAAGCTTCATAGCGTAGTATATATTTTGTGGGTTACAAAATATTAAAGATCTTGCGGGATCAAGGGAAAGCTATAGGAAAACAAGCTTCCGTTTAAAGAAAAATTCCCACACATACGTTTTTTTTTTTGTTGGCTAACAAAATGCAAATGCACCTATCATACCGTATTTATTTTAAATATGCGTAAGTATATGTCGTGGGAGCATTAGCTGTGGTTTCCCACACATAAAAAAAGGGGAGCCCTTTACAACTAACAAGATAAGCTTATTGATTCAGCTTTCTTTGGAGTGTTATGATATTAAGAAGAAGGCGACAATTTAGATAAGATATTTGAGGAGAGGTTAAACTTTTGACTCAGGAAGATATTAAAAAGATTGATCATTTACTTTCAGAGGAACTCTTATACAATAGGAATGTAAATATAAAATATTCCCTCGTATAAGGATCATAATAACAACACCACCTGCTACATACAAATTAAAGTACCAAATAAGTATGGAATAACAAAAGCAAATAAGTTGTGCAGTTTTGATAAGGCTATAAGTAGATTTATGCTTTGAAATATTATTTAAAAAAAACGTTGAAAAATCCATATTTAGGTTTTCAAAGCTGACAAGAAGAAAGGAATACCCTTTTCAAAATATTTGTGTAATGCTTCGATTAATTGCTTTCTAATTTTGATGTTATCAAAAAAAAAATTATAAGTGATAATACGAAAAAATATTTTTTTTTTCTGTTTTGGGAATTTTACATATCTTGCTAAAACAACACCGCCTCCGGCTTTGACCTTACCGATTTCAGCCGTCAATTTATTTAAAAAAAACTTTTTCACACCTGCACGCACACATTGAATAAATTTTTATTAGAGCGTGGTGGAAAAAATTAGCTGTAAGGAAATTTTATTTGGGGTGAAAAAATTAAAAACTATCGTTCTTCGATATTTGTTTTTCTGTTTTCAGTCACATTTTTGCCCCTCCCGCCTAAACGGGGAGGTATGCACCCCCCTTCCCACACTATTTTTTTCTTCTTTTGACCCAACCTACACGCGCTATAGTTTTAAACTATCTTATGCCAACCACACTGTATCTGTCAGTATGCTGATAACTATGCTACTTGTTCTTATAAATTTATAATTGATAGTTTTTGAAAGGCTGTCTCTTGGAAAATCTTGGATCTAGACCTAGAGAGACAATTTTGGGCTCAAATTGATTTAAATCAAATTAATTTCAAATCGTAGAACAATGTTTTAATCAAATCTAGTCCTTGGGGTATAAAATCGACAGTTACTGAAAAAAGCGCGAACATTTCGTGGTTTTCTTAATTGTTTACCATGATTCGTTCGACTCTCAAGGTCGAAAACTTGGATTATTTATAACGTCAACATCACAAGCAACTCAGGAAAAAATCAGAACTACCGGATTTGATGCAAGGTATCCCTTCTATGAAACTACAAGGTTACTGGACTAATATGTACGTACATAGGCAGAGTTGTAAAAATTTCAATGCAAAAAATGCATTTTGCATACAAAAAATTATAATGTAAACACGAAAATTGTCTGCATTAAAAAAAAATGTTAATGCAAGCTGGAAAATTTGTTGCATTAAAAAAATAAAATTTATGACTGGGTCGCACGTAGGTACTATAGCTCTTATATATATTCAAGAAACTGAGGGTTTAAGAAAATTGTCTACAGGCGTTTTCCTTTGGAGGTGGCGAAGTACTTGCAAGTACTTTGCCAGCTTTTTTCAATGGAACACATCAAACTGCTTTCCCATATAAAAGAATCTACTCGCACATGAGAGCATGTGCAGTTGGTAGTACTAGACTATGGTTTTCATCTACTCATAAGTACTTTGCCACCTCCAAAGGAAAACGGCTTATGGCATACATTGTAAGGATATGTAAATTATGAAAAAGTGTTGAAAAAATACGATATTTAAACTAGCTGAAACAACTCATTTGATAAAGGAAAAAAAGAACGTCATTTTAATTTTGACTGAAAATGATTGCATGCAAAATAAAATGCAAGAGTGGGTCGCACGTACTTGGTCTTATGTTCAAGACACTGCGGGTTTAAGAAAATTGTATATAAAAACATGGAAATTAAGAGAGAAAAATTTAGAGAAGCATGAAATAAGACATTTAAATTGGCTAAAACATAGTTTGAGGTGATAGTTTGAGGTGGAAAAAAACGATGCCATCTTAATTCTTGATTGAATATGATAGTATGGAAAAAAATTTTAATCTTTGGGGCGGTTTTTAAAAAAATTATTTTTTTATATGCACAATTCTTATAACATTTTTAAGAATAAATTCTTATAACATTTTTAAGAATAAATTTTGGTATGCAAATCTAAAGTATATAAAAACAAAATTTGAAAAAAAATTTGAACCTATTTTTGAGATATCGAATTTTCAAAAAAAAAAACTAAAACTTTTTTTAAAAATTAAAAAAAAAATTTAGAAAATTTTGATATGCAATATTTTTTTAATTTTATTTGAAATTCGCATATAAACAATTCATCTTAATCCGTTTAGCCGATAACGAGAAAATTCAAAATAAGAAAATACGTTCTATGACAGGTACTATTAATTGTTGGTAAGTGTAAAATTTTATAATTTTTGGTAGTAGATCTACCTAATTTTAGTATATGAGTGCTTCCATCGCCATCGTTACGGGTGTGACAGTGATACTCCATATTTTACTATATTATTTTCATACTATTCCCAATTTATAAATAAAAAAACTTTACTATTCTATAGGACACCTGAAGCCCTTTTAAAAAATTAGTATATTAAAGCTCGACAAATTAGTGGTTCAGTTTTAGGATGCAATTTAGTTGCGTTACGGGTGTGACCTTAAAAAAATGGTGATTTGCGATTAAGACATCTAATTTTCATGTGGTGTAAAATATTGCATGATAAGTATGTATCATTCTTTGGCAAATATTTACCCAGATAGCTGATCTTCAGTTTCAGCTAAATAATGAGAACCAAAACTACGAAAAACTATACAAAATTTTTATTTGAAAACGTTACGGGTGTGACAAGTCATCGTTACGGGTGTGACCGAGTATAATTTGTATGCATGAAAACAATATAATATACTATATTTTGACTTCATTTGAAGCCGATTAAATTTTTATTTAAAGAAGATTTTCTTAGAATTATATCCCTATATCTAAAAGCAAAAAAGCTAAAATTGGGTTGAAAAACAGAAAGAATATGATTTGAAATGCCAACCTGTTTCTCAAATAGTGAAACAAATAATTATTGAAAATAGGGTTTTTGACCTTCTGATAACAAAAAGTGACTTTTGGAGAACTTTTCTACTAATAGTAGGGTCGCTTAGCAAGAAAATCTGTTTTTGTCGGACAAAAGCACCAAATTTTTTTTAGGTACTACTTAGGTCCATAGCTTCAGATTTAGGGTAGGACCCATCTCGGCGGTCAACCATCTTGGATTTTATAGCCGCCATTTTGAAATTTAGGTATATTATTAATATCCCGGCTTCTAAATCACTTTGGATCCCAAACTTGGTGTATAGGTATACATTTTTGGGGTCAGTGAATACAACCACATACTTTTCAAATATTAAAGTGTGCAAATATATGAAGGGGGCATGGGAGTCATGACCCCCTTGCTCCTAGACAATCAATATTTAGGGTCGGATAATATACCTATATAAACAAGTTTAAAGTGTATCTGACTAAACTTATTCAAGGAGGGGAATGGGGGGTCATAACACCCCCTCCCCCTCAGAGCCCAAGAAAAAAAAATCTTAAAATATCATATGGATGATCATATATAAAATTAAAAATTTAATTTCTTTGTCAGCTGTTTTAAGCAATATCTACATATGTTTTGGTTAGTTGTCTAAATGTGACCATTTACGCAAGATTTTTCTAAGTCCCCTATTACACGATGATTCTTTGCCTCAAACTCTTTTCGAACATAATGAAGAATGATTCAAAATGGCTTTTTATGGCCTTTAGTCCTATAAATTGGCGTTTCGTTCGGCTTACTCACTTGAACTCATCAGTGACATAGTGAGGGCTTTGTCATACGCAATTTATATTAAGTTCAGTTCAACTTACATGAATTTTTCAACGAAAATCCACTGTAAACTATATCCAACAAGATTAGAATTCCTAATCATTAAGCTGGAAGTTTTTTTGCCCTGGGCCAGGCATAGTTTCTATATATGAAGGTTTTATAATACAAATTCTATATACTACTGAAATAAATCAGCCAAGTAAAAGACTTAGCATTAAGGATTGGACTTGTTGATAATGAAGAATGGCTGTAGTAGGTGTATGGTTCGTAATGTTGACACGGACGTGGTGGTAGTCCTCATTGGCAAGTTCTGTCACCTCATGATCTTGTGTACAAATTTGAATATTTCTGTTGCCTTTGGTACAAGATCATTTAATTATAAAGACATCAATGCTATTAACGAGAAACTGGGCGTAGAATAATCCTTGGCATCCCCGTATTTCACAGTTTTACGGGTTGCGATACAACATCTTCATTTTTCGGACGAGGCAAGAAATCTGCGTGGGAGGCATGGAATTGTTATCATGAGGTGACACATACCTTAATATGCATAGCTTACATCCTTACACAGAGCTTAATTGTGAACATTTAAAAGGCTAGAACGCTTCACGGTAATATTATATGATAAATACAGTAATTCGGACAGTGTGAATGATGTCAGCAAGGAGCTGTTTTGCCAGAAGACTAAGACAATGGAGAAACTTCCACCTACAAAAGATGCACTACTTCAACAGTCAAAGCGGGTTGTATACATCAGGCAGGAGTATGGTGTACCAGTGAGCACAGTGCGCTCCTAGTCCGGAAGGCTGGGGCTGGACTCAGAAAGAAGAAGGTGGATCATGGGTTCCTGTATGGAACACATTACCTATAGCTTCAAAGGCATGTACTGAATTGGTGAAATGTAATTGCAAGAGTCAAAAAGGATACACTGGTAGATATGCTTGCAAATCTGCTCGTTGAAATTGTACTGATCTTTGTAAATGTCAATGCTTGAAGGCGACATAAGCAATCCATATAGATAAATGCAATTCAACATCTTTCATATGTGATTTCTATTGTATTTAAATTTTATATATTAATATGTATGAACATGTAATAAATAAATAAATAAATTGGGTAATAGCTCGTGGAGAACCAGGGCCTAGTGACTTACAACTCACAACCATCCCTGTGTGCGTGTAGTTGGCAGGAATAGAGGGGACCTACTGTTTTTTGCCGAGTCCGAACGGCTAAATGAGATGCACTTTTTCATGACAAGTATACTCTTGGAGGATTTGTCAGTTCATCGCAAGAGGCAGTACTTCGGATAAAACATTTCTGTTTTAAGGTGGCACAGCTGGGAATTGAACCCACACCTTCGGCATGACAATCCTACGCACTAACCATCATGCCACGAGGTAATACATGTACATTAGGGTGGTCGTTATGTTTTTTTTTAGTTTTAATATTTGGATGGGCCTAAATCAGCTCTAAATGAAGAAAAAAAAAACTCCCTAATTTTTTTCAGATTTTTATTTTCATCCCGTATAGTCGCTGTAGGGGTAAATTAAATTTCACCTTTTTTTGGAAATTCACGTAAAATCTGCCGAAAAATTCATAGCATGTAGGTCAGAAGTAGAAAAGAAAAAAATTTTATGAGAGGGGGCTAATATCTCCCACTGCTTGGACGGGAGGGGCAATTTAATAAAATAATTGCATAAAATAGAAAAAAATTAATTAAAACACAACGGCAGCACTTGCAGTAATGTTTTGTACCTTTTTGGAAAGCCAGAAGTAATAATAATAATTTGGGCTAGCCGTACGTCGCGTCAGTTTTTGCACTTCTGTGTGTTTAAATGAAGTTTCTTTTTTATTTATAGTTTTTCCTGGGCTTTGAGGGGGGGGGGGTGTCATGACCCCCCATTTCCCTCCTTGGATAAGTTTAGTCAGACACATTTTAAACTTGTGTATATACATTATCCGATCCTAAATATTATATATGATTGTCTTGGAGCAAGGGGGTCATGACCCCTATGCCCCCTTCGTATATTTGCTAACTTTAACATTTGAAAAGTATGTGGTTGTATTCCCTGACCCCAAAAATGTATACCTAGACACCAAGTTTGGGATTCCATGTGATTTAGAAGCCGAGATATTAATAATATAACTAAATTTCAAAATGGCGGCTATAAAATCCAAGATGGCTGACCGCCGAGATGGGTCCTACCCTAAATCTGAAGCTATGGACCTAAGTAGTACCTAAAAAAAATTTGGTGCTTTTGTCCGGCAAAAACACATCATCTCGAAATTTGACGCTAGCGACCCCACTATAAGTGATTCGAGCTGCGAAATGAGCGGCGATAAAAAAAAATTATTGATAATTTCACTTTTAAAATGAAATATGCAATGGGTATGGTTCGTTTCGTTTTTTTTGTTGTTTCGTCTAGGTCGTTTCGAATTTTGTTGTTTCAAATTTTGTTGTTTCGAATTTCATTGTTTCACTTTTCATTTATTTCGTTTTTTATTGTCCAGAAAATTTTAATTTCGTTTTCCAATTAGTTCGTTCGAACTTTATTTCGTCTTTGATTGTTTCTATTTTTGTTTATTTCATTTCTGAGTTATTTCACTCTTAGTTTATTTCGTCTTTAGTTGTTTCGTTTTCGATTATTTCTATTTTCATTGCAAAGTTTTTTGTTCATTTCAACTTTCAGTTATTTCGCCATCATCGTTTGGAAGGCACCGTTATTTTTTCATAAATATAAAATTTTTTCTAAAAATATTTTAGAGTACTAAAAAATTCTTAAGTATGGAGCTTCAAAAAAATCGATCATATCGTTTTCGAAATATTTGATTTAAAAAAAAATTGACACATTTCTTAAAAATCCATAAAATATTTTTTTACATAAAATTGTTTATATTTTTTGGAAGCTTCTGTATAAGAAAAATTATTGAAATCAGTCAAAACGTTTTGAAAAATATCGAAAATTTAAAAAATGGTTCCTTGAGAAATACCTACCATTAAAAACCATGTTTTGAAAAATGGTTTGCCACCCAAAGGAAGCCTTTACTAAAATTAATTTATTGAATTTTTTTTATAAGAAAAGTTGTGTAGTGGTTTTTGAGAACTATAGCATTATGTAAAAATGCTTTAAAAAAAATTTATGATAGGTATTTTTTCTTAGAACCAAAAATAACGCTTTTGGTTCTAAGAAAAAATGATAAAAACGTTTGGGCATAATCACCAAGAACCTTTCTCTTTTAAAGAGAAAATGTAGGCAAATCAAATTGGGCAAGTTTCGATGTTAATTCTCAGTTATCCGGGTAGCTTTGTGTTGTTGTAATCCCATGATAAAGAACAGCTGATGACCGCCGACGTAACAACAACTCAAGTTATCTCAAAATGTTTGGGATAACTAGATAACATAGCGAATAAACATTGAAACGCGAGGATTGACAGCTCATGATTGGCTTCTTTAGGTGTGTTTAATGAATCTGTTCCAAGCAAAAAATTACAGAAAAGATAAGAAAAGTACAGCATTGTGTGTTCCATAAGTAAAAACCTTAACCCAAACTGTTCTACATTCTGTCACTTTGTATTACATGACGTTTTTCAGAACAGTTAAGAACAATACTTCCTGCACCTAGTTTTGAGGTGTAGCAAGTGAGTGATAAATGTCAAAGTACCAGCTGGTTTGTTTGTTTCGGATAATGATAAGCCAAAATTTATCACAGATGTACTCTTCTTATATTTTTGGGCTTAACATTAAATAAAGGCATAAAAGAATATAAGAATTGTGAATTGATAATAAATTTGAATTGAAAACTAATGCAAAAAAATGACAATTGAAACATTTTTAAATTTGAAATTGCACAGCTGATAGGCAGCGGTCAATCCCGTCAACACAAAGCTGCACTTTTCTGTTCCATCTTGTTCTGACAGTTTTTACATTCTTGTGCTGTTCTGCTCTGTTCTGATCTAATTTCTCTTCATTAAACACAGCTTTTATTTGATATTCTCTGATTAATACACTGAAGCAAAAACCTTCCTACTCATTAGGATATCGATGGATAAATTTAGAAAAGAAATAAGTATGGGAAGACTAAGACAAAAGTATTGAATATCGAATTTCTTAGGAAGTTTTACTTGATTGTTTGACCAATTTTGCTATTTAAACAAGTTTCTTTGTAAAGAAAATAACAATTTTAAAAACAAAATATATGTTCAAAAGTGGGCCTTTTTTTAAGTTTGTCTACAAATCTAGAGTTTTATTCAGAGCTCTTAAAATGTGCCAGTCCTTTTTTGTTTTCCTGCGCAAAATATGAATTTTCTCGTTGAAGGGTTCGCAATGGACAAAAGAACGAAATCGTTTAAGAATAGGATTCTCATAGTTGCCGATAACTTAAAAGATTTTAGCTGTCAGAAGTTTTATGAAACCTTTTTATTAGAAAATAAGTATCTTAATCAAATTCAAAGCTCCCAAAAATATGAAACTTCGGATGAGGAAGAAAATTAATGTCTATTTTGCCTAAATTTCACTAAAGTCCTGCGGTATTTTGAATTCAATTAGGTGTTTATGTATTTTAGTTTTATTAGTTTGAACCCCAAAAAAGTGTTTATAAAGCATACTGATTTATATCACAGATATGTTTTCTTAAAAAAAAATGTTAAAATAAACTACCAATAAGTATTAAAACTGCTGCTTCTTGTGTACCTATATACAATACCTGTATAAATATATATATTTATAAAATAAAATTAAAGCAAACTTTTGGTCATATTTATCAATTATTTAGATGATGGTGTGGTGACCGAGGGGGGGATTAACATTAGAAGTTTGGAGTTTCGAAAATAACCTCTTTTTTTCGAACGCGTTATGGACACCCTATTTATGTACCAAGTTTGAAGAAAATCGATCGAGCCGTTTAGGCTGTAGACGAACACCAAACTCGATTTTAATATTAAATTTTGTATGTATAAAGTGTTTGCTATATGTATTTTAAACAAAAAAATGTTTTGTATAATGCCAATTTTTAGTATTTATTAAATATTAATAAAAAACTTAATATTAAAAAAATGTATCAACAAAAACTCATTTTTCTCAAAAACGCACAACGTTTCCTTACAAAAATTCAATACATTTTTTTTAGTAAAGAAAAAAAAATACTTTTATGCAAAACTAACGGTACCTTCCATACAAAAGTTAAAAAATCGTTAAGGAAAATTCTCATAAAAGTACCTCGCATAAGGGTACTACCAATTTTTATAGTTACAAAAATTAAAAAAGAAAAGATTTTTATATTTTTTAAAAACTATTTAAATTTTTGTTTCTAAATATGTATTCAATATTTCAAAAAACGGGTTGATACATTTTTTAATATTAAGTTTTTTTATTTATATTTAATAAATACTAAAAATTGGCTTTATACAAACATTTTTTTTGTTTAAAATACATATAGCAAACATTTTATGCATACAAAATTAAATTTTAAAATCGATTTTTTTTGCATTATTTATATTTCCTCAAGTAATACAATCACATTCCTAGTTTTAAGCTTTAGGCTATCTAAGGAGTTCTTTATAGAATTAAAAGAAGGACTCTTCCATGCATTTTCTTACAGATTTTTTGTGTAACATATTTTCAAAAGTTTTTAAGTTCCAAACAAGTTCCAATCTAGTCATGCATTTTATTTTCTACAGCACTAGCACTATGGAGTGCAGATTGTGTGTGTGTATAAAGGACACTCTCTCTTAAAGTGCTATTAAATTAAGCTAAGCGCCTAGCATATTGACCAGTGCATTCATTGTAAAAATTCGGAATTTCTTTCAACATTTTAATTTATTTGCTTTACTTTCCAATTTCAATTATGTTTTATATAACATTTCTATTTACAATTAGCTTAACAAAAATGTATAGCAATATAAGATACATTCATACATTCATAAATAACAAGATTTTGCTGTCGTCCTCGGGTTGTAACGTTTTAGGTAGGATATTATTAATTTGTTTCAATCGTCATTTCTTGGATTTCGACCAATCCAAGGGCTTACAATTCCATGTTCATTATGAAAAATATACATATTTTAATTTTTATAATCCCTTAAATTCCATATACTTTGAGAGAGAGAATTCATTTGGTTTTATTGTAATTAAATATACGGTAGTCATATTCTATTTTTGGTGTTTCTAATCTAGTTTTCTTGGATCAGGATTAAAAGTTTTAATGATAGCATATTTCCAAGTTCCAACTATACTTAATAACGAAATAAGTTTCCGTAGAGTAATCGCCTAATGATCCATTCATTATAATGGTTAAGTAATTATAAGAACTTCAACGTTTTATGTACACTCGTATAAGCTGAAAATAACTTTTGCATTTGCCTGATGGGTATGTAGACGCCAGTCAGAATATATACATTAGGTTGGTCCTTATTTTGAAAACTTTTGAGCACCCGTTTTTTTTGTTCATTGACATCTTAAAACACTACCCTATTTTTTTTTTATTTTTTTTTAATCACGTTAACACGTGCTTGATGTTGATGGTCCTGTGAGAGTTATGGCCTATTTAAATACTTTTTAGCTCCCAAAATAACGGAACTAGCTATACAACCGTTATGAAAAACCTTATTTATCTTAAAAATAGCTCAAACGATTTCGATACAAATTCTAAAAATGTTTGTATAGTTACTCGAATATTTTTGAAAATTCTTAATTTCCAAGCAAATTGAACTTTTTGAGTAAGAACGTTCGACCCAGTCGTGCCTTTTATTTTTTTTTTTCTTTCGAAGCAGGAGCAGGTAACGGATTTTAAAGTGCACTTTTATGAAATTTCTAACTTTCAAACTCATTGCGGCACGTGTTAATACAATCCGATTAGCATCAAATTTTTTTTGTACACGTTTTTAATGTAGAAGAACAAAAAAAAAATGGTGCTCAGTAAAAACAAACAATTTTGTTTTTCCTTCATACAAATAAGGACCACCCTAATATACATACATACAAATACATACTGACATTATCATTATTTTTATGATATATGACAAAAGCAACATATTTAGACAACATTCTTGTTTTGAAATTACCATCTAGATAGAATTACAAATAAACATATTGCTCATTGTCAATACCTGAATTTAATAATATTCCAACGCTTTATCGATCTGTTTACAAAAATAGCATTTTTCAAGGTCAGATTGTTGCTTGCTTCGGGCATTTGGTTCATCATTCAGTATAGGTATGGTCCATTAAATAATTATTTTATTGAACCTTAGAGTTTATTACGATTTGACATAGCATGTCTTTTGATTCCGAGACAAAAAGACAAATTCCTGTAATACTGAGCCAATAAATAAATGCGCAATTAAAATCAAATTCACTTAAGTTGCGGCCGATTTGTGTTAAAATTCAAAAACAATTTTATTTAGTATAATGTCAGTTTCCATTCTCCAATACTCCAAATACGCTTCGAGGATATTGATTTTGTTTTCGCAATTTTTGTAGCGCACTTTTGTACCCATCAAAAACAGCAACAATCGCTTTTAAAAGAGAAATGTGAAGGAAGGCATAAAGCTACAAAACCCAAACAAAAATGTTTGCAAATATGCATTATGTTTGTATATATTTTGTGTTCATATCAAACGTCTATCTGTGTTATGGTTGGTCGAAGGAAGTGAAGAACGAATGTGTATGTATGTGTACTATGTATATTAAAGAGCAAATAAGTAACAGACTTTGTCCGATTTAATTTCAAGGAGTCTAACTTGCTGCGTAGGGCATCATATTTCGGGGACAGTCGCAGTCAGGTCCAGAAGACCAGAAAGGTACTGCCTTTTCTTCTTAATGATCTTTGTAAAAGGGAGATTTTTTTTTCATTTTTGCCTGCGATATAGGAACTATAGGTCAAGTTTAGGATTCGTGCAGATAATTTGAGATAGGTAGTTATAATCAAACATGTCATTACGATATGATGGAGAACGCCAACAAAGTGGGTGGCCCAAATCTGTCTGTGTATCTGTTTGTATCTCGACCTGCTGGCCAAGCCAAACCTGTGAAACGATTTTCTTCAAATTTTGAAATTACGGTTTTATAGTAAGTCCCTAGAAGGGAAATTTAACTTTTTTTTAAGAACCAAAAATAATGGTAATTGCCATACAACCGCCTAGGAAAATGTATTTCTCAAAAACGGCTCTAACGATTTTAATAAAAAAAAAAACAATGAACTATTGTTACAATTATTTCTTTACCTACACTCCTCGTCAACTGAATACGTACAAACATTTTTTAATATACTTTATCCATTTTTTCCAAACAGTGATGGTTATTATGCCATCTGTTGATGCTAACTATTCCCTTAAGATGTTAAGCAGATTATTCCGAAAGAATTATCCAAAAACAACCGTGAGTTTTTCTTCAACCACTTGCAAAGTGTTTTATATGCAAAGTAGGGGTTTTTTTTTTAGTCAACTGAATAGGTACAACGCCATTTTCTTCGTTGTTTATAAGTTTTTTGGAGTGCTTGACAGTTTAAATTAACGATTTTAGTGTTTTCAGTAAAATTTAATTCTTGATTTCAAATTTTAAGAAAAATGGGTAGATCTACGTGTCTTAACAGTGTTGAAAAAGCTAAAATCGATTTACTTAGAGACCAAGGCCTAACTGGACGTGCAATAGCTGATAAAGTTGGCCGAAGTTTTAATGTAGTTTATTCTTACTTGAAAAATAAAGATGCGTATGGCAAAAACATGAAGGGAGGTAAGAAAACAGCAACAACAGCAGCTGAGAGACGAAGAATTTTAAGAAATGCATCAAATTCTTCTGATTCTGTGGCAAAAATAAAACAAAAAGTAGGCGTAAACGCAAGTTGCTCAACAGTATTAAGAGTAATCAACAACTCAAGCCATCTTAAACGAATGAAACTTAAGAAAAAACCACCACTTGACGAGAGACGGAAAATGTTGCGATTAGATTTTTCAAGACTTCACATGAGTTGGAAAAAAGAATGGTATCACGTGGTTTTTTCAGATGAAAAAAAGTTTAATTTCGATGGCCCTGATGGGTTCAACTTCTATTTTCACGACTTAAGAAAAGAAAAAAGATTTTTAAAGCGCCATCATAGTCATGAAGGAGGTGTCATGATATGGGGAGCAGTCAGTTATTATGGAACAGTTGAGCTCGAGGTTGTAACATCAAGAATGACAGCAGCTGGGTATAAAGTAATTTTGGAAAGAAATTTTCCTAAATTTTCTAACATCTTTGGACCCATAAACTGGACCTACCAACATGATAATGCGCCTATTCACTCAGCGCGCATAATAAAAACATGGATAGAGGAGCAACAAGTGCAGTTGCTTCAATGGCCGCCGTACTCACCTGATCTAAACATCATAGAAAATGTCTGGGGATGGTTAGTACGCAAAGTTTATGAGGGTGGTCGTCAGTTCGAAGACAAAGAAACCTTAATCTCTGCAATCAAATTAGCGTGGAGCGAAATTCCGTTAAATTACATTAAAAAGCTATACGATTCCATGCCGGATCGAATTTACGAAGTAATTAATAATAAAGGTGGAAGTACCCACTACTAAACTTAAACAAAAACTTGTTTCATTCCATTCCAATACCAATTTTAATTTTTGTACCTATTCAGTTGACTCAAAAAAAAACTTCTACTTTGCATAAGTTACACTTTGGAAGTGGTTGAAGGAAAAACTCACGGTTGTTTTTGGATAAAACTTTGAAATTCTGTTATTTATATGTTACGAAAATGTTTACCAGCAACAGATGGCATAATAACAATCACTGTTTGGAAAAAATGGATAAAATATATTAAAAAATGTTTGTGCGTATTCAGTTGACGAGGAGTGTATTAGTAATAATTTTTCTTACAAAAACTCTACTAATGGTACCTGCGATATAAGGATACAACCATTGAATAATTACAAATAGAAGGGGACACCGGACATTGCTCAAACGACAGTCGCACCAATCAAATCCAGTGGCCGCTCATGAAGCTATAATTTCCTTTTCACACAATAATTGGTTTTCTTCTCGGCTAAGTGAGTCTGAAATAAATCCTTTTGTATTTTTCTTAGAGATATAGATACATACGAGTAGATATGTAGATACAGCGAAGAAAGGATACATATTTTTTTTCTTCAATTTGTGCTTTGATTTTCTTTTGTGAATGAACGCACATGTAGGTACACATAGGTGCATTTTGAATATATTGGTGTTTGGTGTCCGTCTCACCGCAATACAGCAACAAAAAGATACAAAACGGTTTCTCTTTTATTTAATTTTAATTTTATTCCATTATCAGCAGGTGAGTTTTAATTTCTCACTCCCAGTGGTGTTAAAAATTAAACTTATTTACAGTTATTATCCTGACATCTAATTTAAATTAAAAGAGCCAAACTTTTTCCTACATAGATAATCTAATCATCCAAGCAAATTTTTTCCTACAAATAAAAGGTCTGTTTTTTTTTTAATAAAACGATATTATAAATCAATCATTTAAATGAAAAAAAAAGGAAAACGTGAGTATTTTTTAAGAAAAAATCTACATATTATGCAGGCACATATAAATATCATTTAAAAGATATCATTAAAGATTTTTTTTTCAAAATTTTTCATTATAAATGCAACTTAACATGTGAAATGTGAAGATAGCAATATTTGTGAGTTTGACGATTCAGATGACGAGGCATCCTTAGACAATGAAGTTGAACAAAATATACCGTCAAATATTTCAGAAATGTCTACAACATATTTTGCTGGATACATCGCAAAGTCTGTCCTCAAAAAAACCGGTTGTGAAATATGTAAATTCAACATAGTCAAAGCTCGACAATATGAAAAGACCACAAATGGAGGCTTGATAATTCCTTCAAAATCATTTGTCAAGCTCATAGATATTATTGTAAAATGTTTCAAAGAAAATTTTGATCAGCTTTGTTTCCAACAAACTGTTCTACAATCTTTTTTAAATATATGCGATGCCCAAGTTTATTACCCCTGTGCATCCCCTGATCATAAACAAATTTTATTAAATCATACTTTAAAGGTATTAATAAGAGCTAAAATTAAAATTATAAATGCCAGGCTAAAGTGTAAAGAAACTAGATATATTGAGACATATTTGAAGTACAGCTATTCGAATTTGTGGACCTCTTCTTTTCTGTAATATACAGGGTGTCCCGGACCTGAGTGGATTTATTTTAGGGTGTGGTTCTTGGGGTTATTCTAAAAATTGTATGGGGGGGGGTCAAGTTGTATCTCTCCTCCCTGAGGCAAGGACTTCAAATGCAAAAAAAAACATTCAAAATCAACGAAAACACATCTAATAATGTGAAAGATAATACTTCATTCCAGCATTTGGTTTTTAAATCAAGTTGTTTAAGCAAATAGTTTTTGAGAAATTAAATTTCAAAGTCAAAATTAAAAAAAAAATGTGATTTTTTGATCTTAACTCGATATTTTTCAAAATTTTACGTACTTAAGTTTGTGTTCAATATTCAATGTCCTCATTATTTTTTAGTCCATTACCGAAAACTTAATGGGCCGTACTAATAATCAAATTTAGCAACGAGTTAAATATTTCAGTGAAATTAACCATAATGTTATCGAATCCAAATAATGAACCATACATGGAATGTTAATTTTTTTGGAGTTCATACCACGTATGGTTCATTGTTAAGAGCTCAATTAAATATTAAGGTCATACCATGTATGGTCTATTATTTAGAGTACATTTCATTATGGTCCATTTCAATGAGATATTTAAGTCTTCACTAAATTTCATTATTAGTAGGGCCCAATGTAATTATCTTTCTTAGTTTATGAGAAATTAAGAAAAAACAAAAGGTATTTTTACCAAAAAAGGCCGAAAAAGGGTTTAATTATGGATAATTCATGAATGAATTCATTTTTTCGGGTTTTTTTGGTAAAAGTACCTTTTGTTTTTTCTTAATTTCTCAAAAACTAAGAAAGATTTTTGCATTTGGTTTTCGGTAATGGACTAAATAAATGATGAGGGCATTGAATATTGAACACAAAAAAGCACTTTATTACGTAAAATTTTGAAAAATATCGACTTAAGAAAAAAAATCACTTTTTTTTTTAATTTTGACTTTGAAATTTAATTTTTCGAAACCTATTCGCTTAAACAACTTGATTTGAAATCCAAATGCAAGAATGGAGTATTATCTTAAAAAAAAAACTATAGCACATTATTAGATGTGTTTTCGTTGACTTTTAATGTTTTTTTTGCCTGCCTCAGGGAGGGGAGATACAACTTTCCCCCCAAACATTTTTTTTCTTAGAATAACCCCAAAAACCACATCCTAAAATACTTCCACTCAGGTCCGGGACACCCTGTATATTATCTTTACTAAGATTTAAATAATTTCTTGTATTTGTTGTTTGAATTAAGCTTAACAACAAACTACCGCTCACTTTCAAAAAGTATTCTTTATTTTTTTTATTATGTGTAGACTATGACTATGTGTAGACACGGAATGAAAATGGTGACTTGCTTGTCGACTTTTGTAACGCGAATCGTCTTGTCATAGGTGGGACTGTATTTAAGCATAAGACGTGCAACAAAATTACCTGGGTGCATCCGGATGGTCAAACCGAAAACCAAATTGATCATATCATGATTCAGCAGCGATGGAGGAAGTCTATGTGTGATGTCCGGAGTTTAAGAAATGCCGATGTGGGAAGCGACCACCATTTGGTTCTGATGAGTCTCAAACTACGAACCGCTGCCGTACAAAAACCAGCGCAGGATGCAGCAAGGAGCACAAAATTCATTACTAATGCTTTAAATGACCCCAACATATGTCGAAACTATGTCACCACCCTTAACGACAGAGCCTCGTCATTAAATGGAATCCAGAATTCAACAATTGATGAGATGTGGGGTGAAATTAAAGGTGTTTTTATGGAGGCTGGATCCGAAACTGTACCCAAGCGAACGAGACGTAGAGACTCTTGGATATCCCAAGACACCTGGGATAAGATCGAACTTCGCAAATCGTTGAAAATCCAAATAAATGCCGAAGCTGATGTTCAACGAAAGGCTGACTTGCGAAGAGAGTACCGCATTGCACATAAGATGGTCTACCGCTGTGTTAGACGTGACAAGAGGGTGAAGTTGGATGGACTCGCAGATAATGCGGAAAGCGCTGCCAGAAGAGGAGATATCCGGGAATTGTACCAAATAGCCAAAGATGTTATCGGGAAAAAAAGCAACACCAATCATCCTGTAATGGATGTGGATGGCACACTTTTGGTATCAATTGAGGATCAGCTTCGTAGATGGAAGGACCATTTTTGTGCCCTGCTAAATGAGGATTCAGTTGAGCAGAGTGCTGAAGTGCCCCAACTAAACGAGATGCGCAGGTCCTATAGGGGTATTGACATCGAACCCCCGTCAGAATCGGAAATTCGTACATCAATAAATCTCCTCAAAAACAACAAGGCAGCTGGACTGGACGGAATACCAGCTGAATTCCTGAAAGCCGATCCCGTAGCAGCGGCTAGTATTTTACATCCGCTGATACAAAACATTTGGAAAAACCAAAGCTATCCCAGGGACTGGAAGGATGGTGTGATTGTTAAGTTGCCAAAGAAAGGTGACTTAAAGAATTGCAACAATTGGCGTGGTATCACCGTTTTGTCCGTTTTCCCAAAACTAATGGCAACAATCATACTCGAGCGAATAAAGGATAGAATCGAGTCTACACTCAAGAGGCATCAAGCTGGCTTCCGCAGTGGTCGATCGTGTGTCGACCATATCAACACCCTGCGTATCGTCCTCGAGCAGTCGATGGAATATCAATCACCGCTTTACCTCATGTTCGTGGATTTTGAAAAGGCCTTTGATCGAGTTAACCGAGAATGTATATGGAGATCGTTGCTTGGTAGAGGAATTCCACCAAAAATTGTTGCCATCATTAAAGAGTCCTACAACAACGCGAGGTGTTTTGTTTTGCACAATGGGCAGCTATCCGACTCCTTCGTAGTGCAACAGGGTGTGAGACAAGGGGATGTTCTATCGCCAATTCTCTTCCTGCTGGCGATGGACGACGTATTGACGGCCAGTGTTGGTACAGCTGAGCGACAGGGCATTCAGTGGAGACCGTTCGAAAGGCTCAGTCATTTAGACTATGCCGATGACATATGTCTACTGGCAAATAACATCAGTGGGCTGAACGGGATGTGCCAAACACTGCAAGTGAAGGGAGAGTCGAGTGGTCTAAGAATTAACAGCAAAAAGACAAAAATAATGCTCACAGGCCGCTCCACACAGCAGCGTATTATTTTACAGGAGACGCCAGTTGAAGTAGTGGAAAAATTTAACTTCCTTGGCAGTATTGTTTCTGCTAACGGTGGTACGGATCTGGACGTTAAAAGTAGAATAAATAAAGCTCGTGCTGCCTTCGGTACTCTGTCCCCAATTGGGAAATCCAGTCAAATCTCCTTACGCACTAAGTTGAGATTCTTCGAATCCAATGTCAAATCCGTGCTGTTATATGCTTGTGAAACCTGGAAAGTCACGTCTACCATTTCGAAGAAATTGCAGGCTTTTGTGAATCGCTGTCTTCGCCACATCCTAAAGATTCGCTGGCCACAAATAATATCAAATGAGGAATTGTGGCGCAGGACAAGTCAAGAGCGGCTGGACGTCGACATAAGAAAGCGTAAATGGCGTTGGATTGGTCACACACTGAGGAAACCAAACGATGAAATTGCAAAGCAGTCCTTTGAATGGAATCCTCAGGGTGCACGGCGGGTTGGAAGACCAAGAACAACATGGAAATCAACTGTCTTAGCGGAAGCAGAATCCCAGAGAAAGACGTGGCCACAGCTTAAGTACCTTGCAGCAGACCGTGAAGGATGGAGACGTTTTGTTGACGCCCTATGCCCCAGCCGGGGTTACAGGACACGATGAAACTTTTAAATCTATAAAATAATTTAAAAACTACTTTTTGTTTTTAATTAATTAAATAAATACAATTCTAATGTTCGGACTCAGACGTCAAACTTCAACCATTCAAACAAATTTAAGGAAAACAAAATGTTTGTTTTTAGTTTTGTATTCATGGTACTAAGTTGTGGTATAAGATGAAACACGAAGCATTTTTTTTATTTTTGAAGGTTGTCAAAGTGAGAAAATCTCCGAACTTTTTGTTCGGAACTTTAGTTAGGTGACTTGTGTATTCAGCTTTAAGTCACCTTGTTTTTGTTGTAATATTTAGTTTTACCTGAGATATGTGATCTTCAAGCTTCATTTTCATTCATTCCCAGATAGGTCTATTCATCATCTATCTTTCACGCCATCAACCGTTATTTCCGACAAGGAATTTGGCATCCGGAGCCTGTCAACCACCTTAGGTTAGGTTAGGTTAGGTAGAAGTGGCTGTCAATACTAAGTACTGACACACTTAGACCAGAATTGGTCCGTTGTGATACGTCAACCACCTTAGGTCGTGATCAAAATACAAAAATATTTCCAGGCGCATGCTTCGACCTCAAAAAAATCCATGTTCTCGTTAAGTGGGAACAATGAAATTTTTTTCCCAGATAGGTCTATTCATCACCTATCTTTCACGCCATCAATTGTTATTTTCCGACAAGGGATTTGGCATCCGGAGCCTGTCAACCACCTTAGGTCGTGATCAAAATACAAAAATATTTCCAGGCGCATGCTTCGACCTCGAAAAAATCCATGTTCTCGTTAAGTGGCAACACTGAAATTTTTTTCCCAGATAGGTCTATTCATCATCTATCTTTCACGCCATCAACCGTTATTTTCCGACAAGGGATTTGGCATCGGGAGCCTGTCAACCACCTTAGGTCGTGATCAAAATACAAAAATATTTCCAGGTGCATGCTTCGACCTCAAAAAAATCCATGTTCCAGTAAAGTGGCAACACTGAAATTTTTTTCCCGGGTAGGTCTATTCATCACAGATCTTTCACGCCATCAATTGTTATGTATGTATGTATGGTATGTATATCTTTTGCTTCCTTCCAAATATTTATTGCATGGTTAATATAAGTATGCAGATTTGAAGACTAACATATTCTTAACATTTTTGAAAATAACAAATTGTGTTTTTACTAAACATTTGTGTAATCACCATCGAAATGAAAACAAAAATAACGAATTCTTTTCAACTATTTACAATTTTGTATTGGTCACGCACTACTTGGACAAGAAAAAAAACTTAAAGTTTTTTTTTTAATTTTTTTCAATATAAAAATGTTCAGCAATGTTACGAATATGTTAATCTACAAATTTGCATACTAATATTTACCATGCAATTAATATTAGCAAAGAAGCAACAGATATACATATATGTACCTACGAAGGGATCACAAAAAGTCGTTTTTTTTTTAAATTATTAGGTGTGATTTTGGTGATCAAAACAAAGTTTTTCGATTAAAAGTCAGATATCGCAGGCAGAACAAAATTTTACAACAACGGCAACAACAAAAAGGTTAGTAACTTATAGTTGAATAAAGTCATAACCGATAGATTTGATTGACTTATAAAAGTTCCGAGAAAATTACAACCTTTAAAAATTTAAAAAAAGCTTTCTGTCTCATCTCACACATACAACAAAAACCACTGACAAAAAAATTCAAAATCTTGTTCCTAGAATTTTTCTTAACTAGTGTACATATGTACATGCGATTTTTTAATTTAAATTAAATTATGGCCAAATTCAAATCAGAATATCTACCTCTCAAAAGTCCACTTAAAGTGTATCCTTCTATTTAAAAGAAAAACATAAGATTTGTATCACTTAGTTACTAAAAAAAGGGAGTTACATACCTACATACCTTCAAATGTGTTCTACACCCTGTTTCACGGTTTTAGTTTTAAATTTCAAACATTTTTCATTTGGGTATAGTAAAAACAAAACTTTAATTAAAAAAAACTACATCTTTACTATCACTGGTTGCTTTAGTTTCTTTTTTGATTTATTAAGTACATAATAATACTTATAATTTTTATTTTTCTAATCTTAAAAATAACAATGTATGTATGTACCTACATTTATACCAAAATCGTTGAAAAAACAATACAAAGAACAAATTATAAACCATTATTTAATTATTTTTATGTGACAGATGGCAGGTATCTATGTAATAAATAGGTACGAATTGAAATTGAGTACCTACTTGATAATCTATATTAATTGATAAGGATCCGTAAAAATCGACGAAAAATTTAAAAGAAGATGGAACAGGTACCTTCCTGCATATACCTATAAAACGACCCATTCACAGCACATAATGGTGCACACACTCCGCCACACATATACCACCGATCGACCCACCACACCAAAAATCAAAGATAGTGCACACTTGTGTTGTGTGTATGTACCACTTGAGACTAATGTTTTCAAATTAAAAAAAAAAAATTATTATTCCTTGCCTATGGATCTCAAGATATAAAAAACAAAACAAAGCCATCATCGTTAACATCCCAAATTGCAAAAAAACACTAACAACAAATTTCATTTACTGGACAACACACACACAACCCAGAAAAGAAAATATAATTTTTATCTCTACCCCATATTTTCATTAACCTTGAGTCCTCGAATGGCATTGAAAAAAATACCTCAAAAGCAAAACTAAAACGGCTGTTCAATTCGTTGTTGTTGTTCATTTTCATGCTCTGTGAAAAAAAAAAACATTTCTTCCCTTTCTTCTTCGGCAATTAAGGAAATTTCCCAAAAGGAACAAACTTTTAAGGGACAAATTTATTAAAGGGGTGTTGTATTTGATAGAGCGATTGCAGCGACAGCCTGCCAAACCAGGCCACCTAGTGGACGTTTTGCCCGGTGTCCCTTCTATTTGTAGTTATTCAATGATACAACTTTTTTTTATTTTCTCACTAGCGGCTTCACTCAAAATTTGAATATTATATCACATTTTGAAAATATTTTAAAATATGTACATATTATATTACCTACATTTTGGAAAAAAAATAAGTTTTGTATTTTTTTAGAAAATATTTTTTTTTTTTTGAAAATTAAATATTTCAAAAACGTATTGATTATTTTTTTAATTTTGGGTTTAAATATATACACTGCCGCTCATCTGAATAGGTTCAACTTTTGTTGCACCTTACTGTTAGCCTCTCTTCATATATATCGCAATCATACATCTTTGTTATACATGTAATGAAAGATCATCATTATATGCTTAGTTTGGGAGAAAACAAAATTTTTAAAGCTTACCGTTATTCTCACACGCTCGCTAGACCAAATGCATTAATAAAAACAAACATATTTGTTGGTTCATCTGAATAGGTTCAACATCAAAAACTTTAGTTTAATTTGAGTCGCGTCGGTCAATTGTGCTCAAAATTTCTTGTGTAAATTAATTTAATTGTGTTTTACCTGTTAACGAAGAAAATGGGTCGCGGAAAGTCTTTAAGTGAGGAGGAAAAGGGCAAAATAAAAGCATTTCGAGAATTAGGACTAAACCAACGACAAATCGCGAAAAAAATTGGCAGAAGTCAAAATTTAGTAAGCAATTATTTGCGAAATGTCAAAAAATATGGACAAAACATGAAAGGTGGCACTTATAGGGCCACATCAAAAGCCGATAGACGTGCAATCATCAGGGCAGCTTCCAATTCTCATGATTCCGCGTCAAAAATCAAAATAAAAACGGGTGTAAAATGTAGTTTGCCGACGGTTAAACGGGTTATTAAAAGTGCTAAACATTTGAAGAGAAAAAAAGTTCAGAAAAAACCACCGCTTAACGAATACAGAAAAGAAATCCGTCTCCAATTTTGTAAAAAATACATGTCGTGGAAGTCGGAGTGGAAACATGTGATTTTCTCAGATGAAAAAAAATTTAATTTAGAGGGCCCCGACGGCTACAATTATTATTTTCATGACCTTCGAAAAGAGGAGCATTATTTAAGCCGGCTGCATAGCTGTGAAGGCAGTGTCATGGTGTGGGGAGCTATTTCCTTCTACGGAACCTTCGAACTCCAATTTCTTTCATCGAGAATGAATGCAATTTCCTATAAAGGCGTTCTAGAAAAGGCCTTCCCACAGATTTCTGATCTCCTTGGACCAATATCGTGGACATTCCAACATGATAATGCCCCTATCCACACAGCGAGGATTGTGAAACAGTGGATTGAGAACCAAAATGTGGAGATGCTTGTGTGGCCTCCATACTCCCCTGACCTCAATATCATAGAGAATGTGTGGGGACTTCTTTCACGTAAAGTATACGAGTCAGGGAGACAATTCGAAGATAAAAAATCGTTGATCGAAGCAATTAAAAAATCCTGGACCGAAATTTCGCTTCAGTACCTCGAAAAATTGTATAGTTCAATACCAAATCGAATTAACGAGACTGTACTCAAAAAAGGAGGCAATACACATTATTGATTATGATTATTATATTCTTACCTTTAAAAAAGTGCAAAATAAATTATTAAATAACAGTTACTTTTCTTGTTTTATTCCATTTCATTCGTTGAACCTATTCAGATGAGCCAACAAATATGTTTGTTTTTATTAATGCATTTGGTCTAGCGAGCGTGTGAGAATAACGGTAAGCTTTAAGAATTTTTTTGTTCTCCCAAACTAAGCGTATAATGATGATCTTTCATTACATATATAAGAAAGATGTATGATTGCAATATAAATGAAGAGAGGCTAACAGTAAGGTGCAAAAAAACTTGAACCTATTCAGATGAGCGGCAGTGTATATGTATGTAGGGAAACCTAGCGATCCGTGATACCGTGTTTTTTACTGTAAAATTTGTATTTTCTAAACATACCTAAAATGTTTTGCTTTCTATGCACACAATAAATACTTGCGCATAGATCCATAAATAGACAGAGAGCCCACAGCAGATTTTGGGTGTAGGTAAGTGATAGCAACAAAAGAAGTATAGGCGTCGAAAGCTTCATTAAAGGCTATTCAAAAAATAAAAGTCTTGCAGTCCATAACCGGGGCCTAAGTGAGTAAACAGTGTATCGAGAATCGTGTTAGCCGTAATTGGCTTTCACCCCTCCCTAGATAAGCTCCTTGGATCACATATCACGGAATCCGAGACCATTAGAGTGTATATAGTTCGCCCTGCCAGACCGTTTAAAAAATTCAAAATGAAAAACAGTTTTTTTAAACAGTCTGGGAGGGCGAACTATATTCTCAAATGATCTCAGATTCCGTGGAATAGGATCCAATGAGCTTATCTAGCGATGGATGAAAACCAATTTCGACTAACACCATTACCATCGAAGCTGCGATATATTTTTTTTTGATGCACTGTTAAGGCCACGGTTGTGGGCTGCAAGACTTTGATTTTTGAATAGCCTTTAATGAAGTTTTCGACGCCTATACTTCTTTTTTTACCATAACTCACTTGGTCATCATGGGAGGATCAAATGTCACAAAGCATCCTTTGAAAATAAAATAAAATGCACGACTGGATCGCACGTACTTTTCAAATTCTTCGTTGTAGTGAGCTTAGAGCAAGCTGCATTCTACAAAACTTGCTCTTATGTTAAAGTTGCTTGGAACAACTTTAGCAAAAACATCCGTAGAAATAAAACACAAATTTCACTTCTGTATTATGCTATGTTTCCACCAAAGGTTTATCTCAGATTAGATTTAATAAATCTTTTTGGTGTTTCTACCGCACAAAAAGATTTAAAAAAGATTAAGTTTGACAGAACCTTCAATAATGCAAATGGCGTTCCAATTTTTCTTATGAAGTGCGATTGAGACAGAATGTTTGATTCGTGTGAAACAATGAAGAACTGAATGCGAGTCTCGAATGAATCGTTCAGCACCATTTAAGAAAAGGTTAGTTCGATTTGTAAAACTATTTGTCCTAGGAAGATTTAACAAGATTAATTTCTAATCTTCAAGATTTACGAAATAAATTTGTATCGTAAATCTCCGAGATTTGAAGGAGATTTGACGTAAATCTTATTAAATCTCAGATTAGCGTCAGGTGGAAATGTAGCATTAGATAATTTTTAATTTAGCTTGAGGTGCTTCTAAGCATTAAGAGGTGAAATTTGTGTATTATTTCTACGGATGTTTTTGTTAAAGTCGACTTAAGGCTAGATTCGGATCTATTACTCAGGGCCATTAATTTAAGCTCATGAAAATTGAAAACTGCTGATAAAATACAAAATTGAATTTTCGAATTTCGCATAAGTACCACAGATTTAAAGGGTGTCCCATAGTTACCACTGCCGAAGAGAGAAACCATTTTTATGTTCCAAAACTAAAGAGTTTATTTTCTCTTTTTTTACTTTTTTAGAGTTATATAAAAGTTTTGATAGTTTTGAGTCATATTCCTTTAAACTCTAAACTCGCTCTATCTTTTGCCGAATAAAGAAAGATTCTGGAATTTTATTATTCAACTTTTTCCGCAAATTTATTACTATCAATATTTTTTCATAAATTTAAGTTATTTTCTTACTTCAATATTATTTTTTTTGTTTGGAGTTAGTATTTTCTCATTTTCTAAAACCGCTTAAAATATTTTCACAAAAAAGAAACCGTAGGCATGAATTCCCCTCAATCCAGCACTGATAACAGATGTCGGAAACTGACTGGATCCCAAAACACGAATAAATGGTGTTTGTTCAAGAATGTATGTAGAGCTCAATCAATAAACCACAGCCCGTGCACAGGAAATCAGCATTCGTTCTCTGATAAAGAATCATCCGCATGTGATGAAAAAAAAAAATGAAATTCTGGAAGAATAGAACGTGGTTGTTTTTTTTCGTCAACATGTGTGCAGGTACATAAATATAGCACAGGTTTTGGATAAAAAAACTGACATTTCAATTTCCATTACTTGGCAAATTGAAATGAAAAGCGAATAACTCGGTTATGATGGTTCCAAAATTGATGAAAGTTGCAGACTGGAATGTACTATAGTCAAACTTATTTTTGACCTTAATCGAAAATGGTAGATACAGCACAATGATGAAAATGAAAGAAAGGATTGAAATGATTTGAAATAAAATTCGAAGAAAAATATTATATCTTCACCTTACCTACAGTTCCAATAGCCATAGCGAATTCTGGGTCGGGTTAAGGAGTAAATAAATAAATAAATAAATATGGTAGCGTAACACACCTCGTGGAGAACCAAGGCCTTGTGACTTAAAACTCTCAACCATTCATGTCTGTTATAAGGAACGGAGGGGACCTACAATTTTTTGCCGAGTCCGAACGGCTAGATGAGAAGCACTTATTCATGACAAAAAATACTCTTGGAGGATTTGTC
The DNA here is from genome assembly GCA_963921185.1 of Dasysyrphus tricinctus. NCBI lineage: Eukaryota > Metazoa > Arthropoda > Insecta > Diptera > Syrphidae > Dasysyrphus > Dasysyrphus tricinctus. The sequence continues at coordinate 137,669,353 of OY992530.1, read as the reverse complement.
AGTTCCTCGCGAAAGGTAGTACCTTGGAAAAAACATTTCTGGTTTTAGGTAGCAGCAGCTGGGAATCGAACCCAGACCTTCAGCATGATAATCCAACGCACTAACCATTATTCCACGAGGTACTAATGGGCTTAGAAGTAAGTAGATCAAATTTTAATATTTCATTTTGATTATGGTCTAAGTAGAGGGGAAAATGGATGTGGACTAAATATTTCTATTTTGAGTGGTTTAAGCTTATGGCCTTTTCCAGTCAGAATGGCATTTCTTGTTCCGAAGAGAAAAAAAAATACTTCCAGATTTGATTTCAGAATCAAAACTAGAAGGATTCACATCCATCAAATCGATACCAATCGAAAAAGTCATAAGACTAGCTACAAAACGGGATTCTCAAGAATAAGAATAAAATGAGCCCAACAGTATTGACAGGTGACAGCTAACGATTAACATTACTGTCATCAAATTTCTGTCCATCCTGCCATGTTTTTAATAAAAAATACTTCCTTACCATTTTTGTTACGATACGGTAATGTAGTCTGGTGGAATGCACTGGACAGAGTTACCAACCTTAAAATAATGACCAAGCTACAAAGAATGGCATGTATTGGTATCACTGGGACAAAGAGGTCCACCCTCACAGCGGGTCTGGAAGCTAACTCAGCTTAAAACCACTATATCTATATATACAGGAATCAGTAGCCCTAGCGCACTTCGGCCTAGCAAACTGGCAGCTGGATAGATGAGTGCTACAGGCCACGTGCAGATTCTACAGTAATACACGGGAAATATGGTATGCACTGCTACATTACACCCCGTTCAGACTTCCACAAGCCGTTCACGACCACCTTTCCTAGCAGAGAGGACTGGCAAATGAACGATCCGTCAACCTGCGAATCGATGATAGCTATATATGTACATCGACTGACGCGACGCACGATTCCAAGATGGATGCTGGTGTTGGTGCAAAGTTCTTTCCGAAACTCTCGGACTATCCAGCTCATTCAGACTTCCTGATTACAGCAGTGTCTTCCAAGCTAAAGTCCTGGTAGTGGCAAAAGCTGATAGACAAGTCTCAATGATGGCAATACCACAAGCTGATATCACATTTTTCATTGATAGCCAAGCTTGAAACTTTCGGTCGCGAAGAGCTAAAGGCTCTTGGTACACAGCACAACATAAGGCTCTGCTGGGTTCTTAGTCATAGTGGTGTCCCAGGTAACGAAAGCGAGTTGGCAAGAATAGGATCAACTATTGATCTTAATCAGGCAGAAACAACGGTTCATGTCACCCCTGTAATCTTAAACAGATAATCGAAAGCAAAGTTTTAGCTACGACAAACAACGATGGAGCTCGCTCGATACCTGTGTTATAATTATAACCAGAAAATTATGACATAGTTTTAACCAGCAAAAGACCGCCACCATCATCCAACTGAGAAAAAAATTTGTATCATGAGTATCACCACCGGTCACAACCACCTGGGTTACCACAAGAAAAAGATGGAGCTTAGCTTGGACGACTTATGCCTGCATGGATGTGGTGACGTAAAGATACACGAGGATACTCCTTACTACCTGTGTCATTGTCCTGCACTATAGAATCTGAGGAACAGGCTCCTAGGAATACATATCTGCAATGACTAGGAAGAACTCTTTGACACTCCAAGCATAAACCTGTTGAAATTTACTAACGCTACCCAATGGCTTGTGAATTCTTAAGCTCTATCAACCATCCGACCACGAGATTGCAAACTTCTCCAACCACAGTCAAAGACATAAAAAGGGTCCAGCACGATATCTAATGATACAACGAACGAAAATTGAGCGTCGCAAGTAGTTTTTGTAGGAGCAGCAAAGAAGGGAGAATGGGCACCTCGCCTATTCACCAGCTACTGTTGCTTCTGTGTGAATGCGAGCGTCAGTGACAATGTTAGAATGGGCACCTCGCCTATACCTACACCGGCTACTATCGCCTCTGCGGTGAACACGAGCATCAGTGACTTGATGGGGCCACCTCTCTCTTAGATTGGTAAAATCCTCTTGAGGATAGGGACACCCTCTTCGACTCATTCAACAATCTTGACCAAACAAACTGACATATACACCAACAACTGACCTATCAGACCCATCTACCATGGAGGGATGATTTCTCAAGTGGGGGTAAAAGAAGGATCACCCCTTTAAAAGACGTTTTCTTCTCCTCAGCCAGGTGATTATGTGAGGACAGACATTTCTTCAAATACCCACAGATTTTTCAGGTCATAGCCTGCTGCAACTCATCAGCACCTTTAACGGTCTTGAATTGACATGGGATTTATCATAGGTTTCATTTCATGGGGTTTTACAATCTCTAGGGTACCACAATGGATGTACATTGATCTAAGTGTGACGGTAACAAGAGCAACTGAGAGTCCATTATCCTAACCTAACCTAACCTACCATTTTTGTAATTTTTTTTAATGATAATTTAATTAATCTGTGACATAATAGCATCTTCCCCATATAATGGATGTTCAGTGTGTGTCATCGGTTAGATTTTTTGATAGAAGATGCAACATTATTTTGTATTGCCATATGGATGACAACATATATGTATGTATGTATAGCATATTCCTAAAAAATGCAGAATCCTTCCAAAATGTTCTGTTAAACTTATAGAACCCCCACATCCACATGCCATACAAAAGCATAAAATCTCATTTTGCAGGAAGCTAGACATCTGTCCATACCATTTATAGTTGAAATATAATGTGCAGCATACCTAGACCGAGTACTATAGATGGAGACAGAGCTTCTCGCCAATCACATGAAGGAACAACCGAACGAACATGGCATGTTCGTTTAATTTATATGCAAAATAGTTTACACAAAAGACACAACAAAATGACACCTTGATTGCTGCCTTTTGATATACAACTACAAACCATAACACGAGGACATATTGTCCTGTATAGTAGGTACTATATCTTAACAACACCATAGTTTTGAACGATGTGTAAACTCTTTCTGAGTTTGATGGCTAGAAGTGGTGTAAAATGACAGCAAACCGTACCACACAGTTTACCACTTCAACTTACCATGTCATGTGGAAAATGAAACAGTATCCTTTTTTCAACCAAGGAAATTTCAAGTGTATAGCTAAGCTACAAATGTATAATATGTTACCTAAGTAGATACTAAGGTCAGTTTTGACATTTTTGAAACACGTGTTATGTGCACTGGAACTTGCTTTTCCATCTCATCATCATCATCATCAAGTTCACATCATTGACATCTGTTTATGATCTAACATCTGAAAGAATTATGTTTCAGCAACGTGATACGAATCTAGGTTAAACCACCCACATCACATACATACATAGTTTTGACCTATAATTCAGTTTAATTACCTTTAAATCTGGGAAATAATTGATACTGTTTTGCAGGGATTGAAGTGCTTAGTTAATAATATTTTAAAGTTACATTATTTAAAACCATATCAGTTGTTTCAATTTATCTGGCTATATTATACCGAAAAAGATAATTAGATGCAAACATAAATACCAGAAGGAATAAAATAATCACCCACCCATAAGGAATTTTCATGATTATGACCAAATTTTGTTTCAAAAGTTTTGTAAGAAATGTTTTTTTTTTAATTTTTGATATGTAATTTTACTTTTTGCAGATGTGCTGCTTTTTCCATACATCAAAATTCCATCGGCACAAATTATAATGAATTTACCCATTAAAAAACACCTTCCGAAAAAACTTTATGACGTCACAAAGTTGTTCCTGGATTCAAAGTTAAAGTGCCAAAAAGTAACTTTTAGTACATTTTCAACTCATCTCTTTGATACTGAGTTGAAATGGTTAATCCGTCAAAAGCAGCTGAAATCACGATGTTTTCATTTTGAGTTATCTTTTGTTTGCTTCTCGATCGTTCGGTTTGGAATTGATCTCATTTTTGTAATATGAAGGTAATAGTTTAATTTTATTATCCCCCAGATCTGATCCATATCAAAGGGCACGGTATTGCCCAGCCAAGTTCGCGGCACTACACCCTTTTTACAGGAACAAACTCAGGCGATTTTCAACCCCCTTCTAACTTCAGTACCACTAAAGTCAGAAACTTCAAATTCGGAGTATTTGCTGAACTGATCAAACACAGGTGGCTCACCAAATTTCAACTCTTTAGCATTAGCAGTTCCCAAGATATAGGACTTCAAAAATTGCAAAAACCGTAACTGACTGGCTCACTGACTCACTGACAGATCATCAAAATTATGGAGCACTTCCCGACATAGTAGAAACTTGAAATTTCGCACAACGGTAGGCCTTGTGGTACATACAAAGGAAAAAATCAAAAATCTGCTATTTTTTATTCAGGGGGCGTGGCATCCACCCACTTTCTTAAATATTGTATAAATTATATGGAGCCTTTCCGATTGTTGTTAAACAAAGAAAATCGGTAAGTCGGTAGGGTTTGAGGTACTTAGAAAAAAAAAATTGAAAAATTGAAATTTTCCATACAGGGGGCGTGGTATCTACCATGGAGCACTTCCGATTGTTGTAGAACGATGAAAATGGGTAGGTCGGTAGGGCTTAAGGTACTCAGAAAGAAAAAAAATGAAAAATTGGAATTTTGCATTCAGGGGGCGTGGTATCCACCATGGAGCACTTCCGATTGTTGTAGAACGATGAAAATTGGTACGTCGGTAGGCCTTGAAGTATTTAGAAGAAAAAAAATCAAAAAATTGGAAGTTTCAGTTCAGGGGGCGTGGCATCCACCCACATTCTCAAAAATTCTTAAATATTATATGAAGCACTTCCGATTGTTGTAGAACGATGAAAATTGGTAGGTCGGTAGGACTTGAAGTACTTAGAAAGGAAAAAAATCGAAAATTTGGAATTGTCCATTCAGGGGGGTGCCATCCACCCACTTTATCAGAATTGCTATTATTTGTATGGAGCACTTTCGGTTGTCGTAGAATTATGAAACTTTGTATAGTGGTAGGGCTTGACTTTCACCTGGCAAAATAAATCTTTGCCAAAAGGAGTAAAATCACAACAAAAACATAAATGTTAAAAAAGGAGCCAAGTTCTTATGTGTACAAGAAACCTGTGCGTAAAAAGTCAGCCAAAAAAAGTAATGAGATCTAAAATATATGCCAAGTTTTAAGTTCATGAAGTTTAATATCAAATATCTTGAGTAGAGTAATATCGAAACAATTCCAAATCATGACAGAAATTTGGTAATTAATGATTACTTATTAAAATTTGGTGGATTTACTTGGCAAGTTTTCTCTTAAATACTTACTTAATCATAAATTTAAAATGTATGAAAACTTGACCAGTGAACCCACCAAATTTTAATCAGTAATCATTAATTACCAAAGGAGAATGGGCAAATTTGTATGAAACATGGGCGTGAGCGGCCAGGAATGGTTTTGCCATTTTTGGATGTGTTTTAGTCCTCAATCACCGTGCAGAATTTTTTTCATTGTGGTGTACCTACTTCAAAACCGAAAAAAATGCATTTTTGTTCTATGACCTTAATAAAGTTTTACAAAGTTTCTGGCTTCTGACCAACTCAAAAACAGAAAAAGAAAGTGCAGTCTCAAGAATATTTTGTATACAAAAATGGCCATATAACATCATTAATAAGAACATTTACCATAAAACTATTATATTACAATCCTCACAATATTAAAAAATCCTGAGTAAAATAATATGTTTAAAAAACTAACAAAATTGTTGAAATACGTAGGTACTGGGTCTGTTTAAACCCGTAAAGCGTCCTTGGGATATTCCGAAACCCCGTTAAACACACTAATACAGTGTCAGTAGACGTTAAGAAGTCAGAATAAAGCACTACACCCACTAAAAATATAATCACTATGCAATACTGCTCAATGTAATTGCATTATATAAACATTGAAATATCTTCTTTTCTAAATGAAATGCAATGTAACGTTTATAGTGAAAGTTGTTCCTGAGTAGCATACCTTTCATTTGACACTAATTTCATTAATGGCCGCTAACGCCCAAAAATGCCCATTCTCCTTTCTGTCATGATTTGGAATTGTTTCGATATTACTCTACTCAAGATATTTGTAATTAAACTTCGTGAACTTAAAACTTGGCATATATTTTAGATCTCATTACTTTTTTTGGCTGACTTTTTACGCACAGGTTTCTTTTACACATAAGAACTTGGCTCCTTTTTTAACATTTATGTTTTTGTTGTGATTAGATTCAGTGGCGTATTGAGGGGGGGCCCAGGGGGCCTGGGCCCCCCCCAAGCCTCAAAGATCATATTATTATTTAGGGGATTTCATCATAATGTACATGATTAACTGAAATTTTTTCGTAAATCTTAGAGATTTAGAGGGAGCTCAGATTCTCGAGCCTCCCAAGTTCTGAAACGGTTGTTTGTGTTTGTTTGAGTTCGACCCCTAGCTGACGTTGAGGGTAACTTTTTTCGAAATTTTTTATTTATCGACCGATTTTTGAGTGAAACCACATAAATCGTTGGGAATTCTTTAAATTAATATTATGCATTCGAAATAACAATTATTGTTAATAAAGCGTCTTAAGAAAATAAGCACAAAACTTATACAATGCGTGATTTTAACTAAAAAAATAACATAGCATAACAAAGGTACAAAAACATGAGCATTTTAAACAAACAAAAGTTATTCGCAGTTGATAATATTTGTCAGTAAAACATTGACCAAACATTTCGTTTGAATAATTCATAACTTTCTATAAAATATTAAATGTTGACTAAGTACTTTCAATTTGAATTTACTAACAACCAGAAATTTATCTTCCATTTTAGTTTGAATTATTGCAACAAGAATCGCAATATTAAAAACATTAATTTTTAAAATTCTTGTTTCAATATTTACATTAAATTTAAAAACGAAATAAATTTTTTTTCTTAGGTTGACTTTACACCTTGCTGTTTGTGCAAAATGTTTTGGATACAAGAACTTTGAAAAAATAGTTTTTTGAATGTGAAACGAGGAGACGGTAGTACGAAATTGCCGAAAGCAGTAAAGTGCTAATATAGTACTTTCAACAGTACCGCAGCAGGCAGCACTGCGCTTCACTCTCGATCAAAGAGGAGAGAGAGAAAAATGTTTCGTACCTGTTTTCCTTATTTTTTTTAATTTGATTTCGTGAACGTGAATAGCAATTGTGAAAACCAAAAACAAAACAAAGGTGAGCATTTTGATAAGGTAAGAAGCTATGCTTGTGTTTTGGGGAGGAATAAGGAGAGTGTTATGTAGGCGTAAAAATAAGTTTTGCAAACAAGCTTAAAATTGCAAGTAGGTGCGAAAGTATGCGTAAAATACATGCATACATACACTCAGTCGCATAAGTTTGTATACACTATAACACGTAAATCATATCGTCGTCGTTCTATCAAAACTCCCTAAGTCCATTTCTCTCGAAAACGAGAACCCTCTCTTCAATACGATATATTTATTAGCATCTAAACATTTTAGTTCTGTTAATCTAATGTTGTTCTATTTATAAATTAAAAAATTCCCAAAATCAAACATTTACAAATTTTGGTTAGTACCAATCCATAAAAAGTACCGGTGGATGTCTCAAAATAAATGAAAATGGACTTAGGGAGTTTTGACTGAACGACGACGATATGTTATGGTTTATACTAACTTATGCGACTGAGTGCACAGACATCTAATGGCAATGCTCTCCTTTGTTTTGTTTTTGGTTTTCACAATTGCTATTCTCGTTCACGAAATCAAATTTAAAAAATAAAATAGAAAATGGGTTTTGGTGTGCGAAACATTTCCCTGTAATTCTTTTTCCGCTATTGACGTTTTCTTTTCTTTCAGTAAAATAAAATTATTGAAAAATTATTCAGGTGGGCCCCCCCCCCCCCCCCAAATTTTTTCTGGATACGCCACTGATTAGATTATCATAATAAAACACACAGGATCCCAGTGCGACAAGAGTGTTATATAGCTACCTATCCGATCCCCGTTTATCCTTTTGTTTCTGTATTTTCTCTCCCTATCTTCAACACAAAAAGCCATCTACCTGTGAGAGAAAAAACTCATTTTTGCAAAAAAGTAGAAAGGGTGTATGGTCAGAACTAATTTGCAAATCGAAATCCAAAAGCAAGGTCGGATTTTGTGTTGTTTTTGTAATACATGTATACATGCATATGGGTGTTTCCATCGTTACGGGCGTGACAGTGAGACTCCATATTTTATTAATTATTCACATACTATTCCCAATTTATAAATAATAACTTTACTATTCTATAGGACACCTGAAGCCCTTTTAAAAAATTAGTATATTAAAGTATGAAAAATTAGTGGTTCAGTTATAGGATGCAATTTGGTTGCGTTACGGGTGTGACCTTAGAAAACTGGTGATTTGCGATTAAGATATCTAATTTTCATGTGGTGTAAAATATTGCATGAAAAGTTTGTATCATTCTTTTGCAAATATTAACCCAGATAGTTGATCTTCAGTTTCAGCTAAGAAATGAGAACCAAAACTACGAAAAACTATACAATTTTTTTATTTCAAAACGTTACGGGTATGACAGGTCATCGTTACGGGTGTGACCGAGTATGATTTTTATGCCTAAAAACAATATAATATATTATATTTTGACGGCAAAATGTTGTCATCGATGTATAATCATTTCTCACATGATGTCAAAAACACTTTTTCTAGAAAAATTAAGTTTTTCTCACTGAAAAGTGAATAGATTTCTCACTTCAATGAGATTTTTTCCATTTTCTTTTAAAATAGGGAAAACTTTCAGTTAAAGCCGATTAAAATTATATTTAAAGTAGATTTTCTTAGAATTATATCCCTACGTCATGAATTTCATATCTAAAAGCAACAAAACTAAAACTGAGTTGAAAAACAGAAAGATTACGATTTGAAATGCCAATCTGTTACGGGTGTGACACAGACTTAAAATTTTAAATACGGGGTCAGTATTAATTTCAAAGTCTTGAAATTTTGTCTTACAGTAGATCATAGTATTCTCCTTTTTTCCCCAAATTATCACATTGATAAAAATTTTTTTCTTCTAGTAATGAAACATAATTTTTTTTTGTTACGGGCGTGACACTAACCACTTTATGAATCAACTGCCTACAAACTAAAACTGTATTTACTATTGAATAATTAAATGACACGAAAACGTGCTTAGAGTTCTGATAAGAGCAAATAACCACCGGTTCTCAAATTGTGAAACAATTAATTATTGAAAGTAGGATTTTGAGCTTCTGATAACAAAAAGTGACTTTTAGAGACCTATTCTGCAAAGTGGTTCGAGCTGCGAAATAAGCGGCGATAAAAAAATTATTGATAATTTCACTTTTAAAATGAAACATGCAATCTTTTAAAACCGTCTAACGGTCATTTTTTCAATTCTAAATCATATTTTGTGATTTTTCGTAAAGGGTCGTTTTCTATGAAATCACCCATATACAATCCAGATCAGATCTGGGGGAAAATATAAAGCTAATATATTTTTAGTTTAATATTTAATTGATTTTACCGTCGATAGTGAGTTTGGAATTTTTTTCCAGGTCTTGGGACATTTTTTTATCTGATTTGATCGATTTGTAGTAAAGAAATTTGTGCAAGTAATGAATGATAAAAAAAAATGGAAATGTTTTTGCTTAAATATTCAATTTTTTGCTGGAATGAAGTTTTATGAAATTTAATTTGAAAAATGTATGCATTTTCAAAGTGCTGATAAAAGTTCTTTTCAATAATGAAATCATAATTTCTTTTTGATTTTTAATTCCAAATTTATTTTGACTTTTTTTCACCCAATTTGTTTGACAGATCAGCCATATTTTTAGCTTTTGTCGTTCCTAAATGAAAAGTAACTCAAAGTAACTTTTTACTTGCGATTATAGGTACTATAAGGCAAGTTTTGGATTTCTGCAAAAAAAAAAATTTGAGATAACTATCAAACATGATATTACGATGATAGAGAACACCAAAAAAGTGGGTGGCAGAATTCTATCTGTCTGTCTGTCTGTCTGTCTGTTCGTCTACAGCCTAAACGGCTCGATCTTCTTCAAAATTGGTACATAGTGGTTTTTGGTGATTATGCCCACACATTTTTTTCATTTTTTTTTTAGAATGAAAAATAACGGTACCTGCCATGCAATTTTTTTTAGCAATTTTACATAATCGTATTTTTCTCAAAAACGGCTCGACAACTTTTCTTAAAAAAAATTTAATACATTTATTTTAGTAAAGGCTTTCTTTTGATGGAATACCATTTTTCAGAAATGGTTATTAATGGTACCTCCCAAAGAACCATTTTTTTGATTTTTGGTTTTCTTCAAAACGGTACGACCGATGTCAATTATTTTTTTTACACAGAAGCTTCCAAAAAATGTTAATAGTTTTGTGTACCAAAATTTTTGGATTTTTAAAAAATGTTTCAAAATTTTTTTTGGAAAATCAAATATTTCGAAAACAACATGATCGATTTCTTTGAAACTCGGTATTTAAAACTTTTTTAGTACTCTCTAAAATATTTTTAGAAAAACTTTTACATTTATGAAAAATTAACGGTACCTTCCATACAAAAGTTAAAAAACAGCAAAGGAAAATATTTTTTTGCTTAAAAACGGCTCCTACGATTTTGATTAAACTTTTTCATATACTAAAATTAGTACGATCTACTACCAAAAATTATAAAATTTTACACTTAGCAACTATTAATAGTACCTGTCATTGAACGTTTTTTTTTATTTTGAATTTTCTCGTTATCGGCTAAACGGATTTAGATGAATTTTTTTATGCACAAAATGCAGATAAGATAAAATAATATTGCATATCAAAATTTTCCAAAAAAAAGTTTTTGGATTTTTAAAAAAAGTTTAAAAATTTTTTTTTTGAAAATTCAATATCTCAAAAACGGGTTGACAATTTTTTTTTCAAATTTTGTTTTTATATACACATAAATATATACTTTAGATTTGCATACCAAGATTTGTTCTTAAAAATGTTTTAAGAATTTTATATATAAAAAATTAATTTTTTTAAAAACCACTCCAACGATTTTAAATTTTGTTTTCCCATACAATCATATTCAATCAAGAATTAAGATGGCATTCTTTTTTTCCACATCAAACTGTCAAAAGAGTTGTTTTATCCAATTTAAAAGACGTCTGTGAAGTTAGCAGGGCAACTTTCACCCACGCAATTGGGACCTTGACAGGAATTTTCAGTTTTTTTGCATTTTTTTTGCATTTCTATTCCCGATTTTGCAGTTCGCCAAATAACGGTGTAATTTAGTGACCTGCTTACTTCACAGTGAAGTTAGCAGGTCACATGGCGTATCTCAGGAACCAAACGTGCTAGGAACTTGTAGTAAGGCTCCAAATTTGCAGTTTTTTGCATTTCAAGAATAGGCTAGGTCAGAATTTTGAAGTCCTTTTTTTGAAAAAAATTTCATACTGACCTGCTAACTTCACAGTGAAGTTAGCAGGTCACATGGTGTATCTCAGGAACCAAGCATGCTAGGAACTTGCAATAAGGCTCCAAATTTGCAGTTTTTTTGCATTTCAACGATAGGCTATGTTCAAAATTTGAAGTCCTCAATTTAAAAATTTCCCAAGTTTGACTTCAATATGAAGCAAGTAGGTCACATCGTGTATCTCACGAACCAAGGATGCTAGGAACTTGCAGTAAGACTCCAAATTTGCAGTTTTTTGCTTTTCAAGAATAGGCTAGGTCAGAATTTTGAAGTCCTTTTTTTAAAAAAAAATTCATACTGACCTGCTAACTTCACAGTGAAGTTCGCAGGTCACATGGTGTATCTCAGGAACCAAGCATGCTAGGAACTTGCAATAAGGCTCCAAATTTGCTTCACTGTGAAGTTAGCAGGTCAGTATGAAATTTTTTTTTTAAAAAGGATTTCAAAATTCTGACCTAGCCTATTCTTGAAATGCAAAAAAACTGCAAATTTGGAGCCTTACTGCAAGTTCCTAGCACGTTTGGTTCCTGAGATACACGATGTGACATACTTGCTTCATATTGAAGTCAAACTTGGGAAATTTTTAAATTGAGGACTTCAAATTTTGAACATAGCCTATCGTTGAAATGCAAAAAAAACTGCAAATTTGGAGCCTTATTGCAAGTTCCTAGCATGCTTGGTTCCTGAGATACACCATGTGACCTGCGAACTTCACTGTGAAGTTAGCAGGTCAGTATGAATTTTTTTTTAAAAAAAGGACTTCAAAATTCTGACCTAGCCTATTCTTGAAAAGCAAAAAACTGCAAATTTGGAGTCTTACTGCAAGTTCCTAGCATCCTTGGTTCGTGAGATACACGATGTGACCTACTTGCTTCATATTGAAGTCAAACTTGGGAAATTTTTAAATTGAGGACTTCAAATTTTGAACATAGCCTATCGTTGAAATGCAAAAAAAACTGCAAATTTGGAGCCTTATTGCCAGTTCCTAGCATGCTTGGTTCCTGAGATACACCATGTGACCTGCTAACTTCACTGTGAAGTTAGCAGGTCAGTATGAAATTTTTTTCAAAAAAAGGACTTCAAAAATCTGACCTAGCCTATTCTTGAAATGCAAAAAAACTGCAAATTTGGAGCCTTACTACAAGTTCCTAGCACGTTTGGTTCCTGAGATACGACATGTGACCTGCTAACTTCACTGTGAAGTTAGCAGGTCACTAAATTACACCGTTATTTGGCGAACTGCAAAATCGGGAATAGAAATGCAAAAAAAATGCAAAAAAAACTGCAAATTCCTGTCAAGGTCCCAATTGCGTGGGTGAAAGTTGCCCTGCTAACTTCACAGACGTATTTAAAAGTCGTATTTCATGCTTCTCTACATTTTTCTCTCATAATTTCTATGTTTTGACATACAATTTTCTTAAGCCCACAGTGTCTTCAACATAAGAGCAAGTTCGTGCAACCCAGTCATGCATTTTATTTAAATATGACATAACAACACTTCTTTTTGACACATTAACCACAGCCAACTAGAGAAACAGAAAAGAATGCGCCACTTGGCAAATCATGTTATCACATTTCAAATCAATAAATTGCAAATAACACTTAATATCACAAACCAAAATTGCCACCCGCGATTTTAGAGATTAACATCAAAAGCAGCATATGGATACAAAATAATGAAATAAAAAATTAAATTTCTAGAAAAAAACAACAAAATCTTCACCTGGCAAAATGTATTTCAAATATCTCTGTCAAGATATGATTGCATCTTGTCATCCAATCAAGATATGAAACGGAGTGACTCCATTAGATATTTAATGTCAAGACGAACATTCTGAGAGAAATTATCTACTGTGGAGTCGGGGTGTAAGGAATTCACTCCACTTAGCAAATACCAAAACCATTAGGTATAAAATGAAAACTACCTTACCTATTCGAGTTTACAGAGTTCTACTTACCTACAACAAACAAAATGGTTCCAAATGGAACCGTGAGCCCATATCCGTTACAGCCGATTTTCAATTTTACCCATACCGAGCGCTAAGATGTTTACACATCAAAAAATTAACAACGAGCTTGATGTGCTTTTCAGCGACGTCGACCTAGTCAAAAAGCTGAAAATACAGCGGCTGAGATGGCTGGGACACGTGGAGTGAATGGACACCGACGCACCAGCCCGACGAGTCTACCCCTGATGGTCTACGCAGCAGAGGAAGACCCCACCTTAGGTGGCGCACACAAGTGGAGAACGACCTCAACCAACTTGGTGTGCGTAACTAGAGGCAGCTAGCTAGGAACCGAGAAGGCTGGAGAGGCTTGTTGGTAAAGGCCGTAGTCCACCCTGGGACTGTAAGCGCCATCTAAAGTAAAGTAAGCAAGAGCTAGTTAAAAGGAGTATTTGAGGGAAATTCCCCGCTTCTAGCTGTTAAGGAATCTGAGTAGTCAACGTATGAATGCAAAAAAAAATAGGTGAAACAGAAAAAGAATATAACGGTAAGTTTCACAAACTTCTTATATAAATTAAATAATGCAGTACTATTCTTTTATAAGGATGGACACTTTTTAGCGATATAGGAACTATATGACAATCTATGCATTCTTAAAAAAAAAAAATGACCTCGAGATTTTGATGTGACTTGTCATTACGATGATAGAGAGGACGAAAAAAGTGGGTCTTACAATATTCTGTACAGCCTAAATAGCTGGATTGATTTTCTCAAAACTTGGTACATAGTGGTATTTGGTGATTTTGCCCACATGTTTTTTTTTTTAATTTTTTCTTAGAACCAAAAATAACGGTAGGTACCTGCCATACAATTTTCGTTTTAGCAATTTTACATAATTTCATTTTTCTCTTTATTTACATCCATTATTTACTGTGTTTGTCATTGGTAGCGGGTGCAACAATATGTATCTTTGTTATATTCTTTGGATTGACATATAGCTTAAATTTCCAATATTTCATAGGGTGTTTTAACTCTCGCGCATGCTTGGTCTGGTGGCCAGCCTTAGAAATAAAAATTAAATTGAAATAAAAAATTAAATTTCTAGAAAAAAACAACAAAATCTTCACCTGGCAAAATGTATTTCAAATATCTCTGTCAAGATATGATTGCATCTTGTCATCCAATCAAGATATGAAACGGAGTGACTCCATTAGATATTTAATGTCAAGACGAACATTCTGAGAGAAATTATCTACTGTGGAGTCGGGGTGTAAGGAATTCACTCCACTTAGCAAATACCAAAACCATTAGGTATAAAATGAAAACTACCTTACCTATTCGAGTTTACAGAGTTCTACTTACCTACAACAAACAAAATGGTTCCAAATGGAACCGTGAGCCCATATCCGTTACAGCCGATTTTCAATTTTACCCATACCGAGCGCTAAGATGTTTACACATCAAAAAATTAACAACGAGCTTGATGTGCTTTTCAGCGACGTCGACCTAGTCAAAAAGCTGAAAATACAGCGGCTGAGATGGCTGGGACACGTGGAGTGAATGGACACCGACGCACCAGCCCGACGAGTCTACCCCTGATGGTCTACGCAGCAGAGGAAGACCCCACCTTAGGTGGCGCACACAAGTGGAGAACGACCTCAACCAACTTGGTGTGCGTAACTAGAGGCAGCTAGCTAGGAACCGAGAAGGCTGGAGAGGCTTGTTGGTAAAGGCCGTAGTCCACCCTGGGACTGTAAGCGCCATCTAAAGTAAAGTAAGCAAGAGCTAGTTAAAAGGAGTATTTGAGGGAAATTCCCCGCTTCTAGCTGTTAAGGAATCTGAGTAGTCAACGTATGAATGCAAAAAAAAATAGGTGAAACAGAAAAAGAATATAACGGTAAGTTTCACAAACTTCTTATATAAATTAAATAATGCAGTACTATTCTTTTATAAGGATGGACACTTTTTAGCGATATAGGAACTATATGACAATCTATGCATTCTTAAAAAAAAAAAATGACCTCGAGATTTTGATGTGACTTGTCATTACGATGATAGAGAGGACGAAAAAAGTGGGTCTTACAATATTCTGTACAGCCTAAATAGCTGGATTGATTTTCTCAAAACTTGGTACATAGTGGTATTTGGTGATTTTGCCCACATGTTTTTTTTTTTAATTTTTTCTTAGAACCAAAAATAACGGTAGGTACCTGCCATACAATTTTCGTTTTAGCAATTTTACATAATTTCATTTTTCTCTTTATTTACATCCATTATTTACTGTGTTTGTCATTGGTAGCGGGTGCAACAATATGTATCTTTGTTATATTCTTTGGATTGACATATAGCTTAAATTTCCAATATTTCATAGGGTGTTTTAACTCTCGCGCATGCTTGGTCTGGTGGCCAGCCTTAGATAAGGAAGCCAATCTAAAAACCATGACTAAAACTTAAGGACTATCATATGTATGGGCACAACCAGTGCCATTAGAGCCATACCAACGGCAGCCCTAGAAACTTTCCTTTCACTAGCCCCGCTCGATCTGCTTACGAAAGAGCTAGCGGCCAAAAGTTCTTTAAGACTTTTGCAGTGTAAAAATTGGAAAGGGGAGCCATCAACATCAATTACCAGCACCTATACATACGCCCGCCACCACCCATCGAATGATCAATAGCCACAGCACACAGAATATACCATTGTATACACTCTGATAAGCAACAACAACTGCACATTGCATTCGGTGCTGCCGACGCCATACGATTTTACATTTGACCTCCTTACCATTCACACTGTCTTGTGGCACAAAATTTATCATGAGGAGGTGCCAATTTCCGGAAAAGCTGAAGCTTGTTACCTCGAATGAATTCCTAATTATTATTTAATAATTTCGAATTTTAGGAGAGTTTCCAGCGGTTCATCGTTTCTAGCAACCTTGATAAGCTTAGGTCCTTTACTTGGTGCATCCGTGTATCATTTAAAGAAAATCTTTTTGGCATCCGCCGTTTAAACCCCGTTGTTCTCCCTTGGACTAGCCTTGGGCTGGAATCAGATTCCTACCGTTGTTCTCCCTGCCTGCTCTTTGGAGTTGTTTCAGGGCTATACCCACTGTTCTCCCTTGGACTATCTATGTCTGGAATCAGATTCCTACCGTTGAATCCCCGGTTCACTTCTTCTAAGTGAATTTTGTGGGCAGAGTCTACTCCTGTAGCTCTACAAAACCGAGCCTTGATTTATATGAAATACCATGTTAGTTATCATAAGACAAACCGAAACTGTAAGATTTATATTAAATACCGTGTTTGTTATCTTAAGACAAAAAGAACCAAAATTGTAAAATTGTAAACCTCTTCTGCTTATTAATAAAGATAAAATATTACAAAGCTAGTGTTTAACCCGATTTCTTTACTTCTTAACCCGAGTTTTATCTGCTTTTAATCGGAAAAACCCTGGACTACGACGAGCCTATCTCAGCCTCGAATAAAAAGCACCACAAGACATAGACATTCAAACAGGTTACGTTACACCGCACATTGATTTGAACTTAGTAGCCATAACAGATATCCCAACCAGGGAGCTCTGGAATGAAAACCTGTCATAAATGCAGATCACGTTTCGGTCTTTACTGACGGTTCCAAAACCATCGAGGGGGTTGGGTCAGGTATCTACTCAGACAACCCATCTATTAGCAGATCTATAAAGCTTCCAGATTTTTGCAGCGTATTTCAGGTGGAAGTGCTTGCAGTTTGTGAAGCCGCAAAACATCTCTCCTCACGCAAAGTAATAAACAAAAAATATTGATTTCATAGATAGCCAGGGGGCAATTAAAGCCATTTCTCTCAATCACCATAAAGCCCAAACTGATAGAACGTTGCCGGTATAAATTAAACTTACTAGATGCAACGAACACGGTCACCCTTTATGCAATGTTTCCACCAAAGGTTTATCTAAGTTCAGATTTAATAAATCTATTTGGTGTTCCCACCGCACAAAAAGATTTAAAAAATATTAACTTTGACAGCACCTTTAAAAATGCAAATGGTGTTTCATATTTTCTTATGAAGAGGAAGTGAGATAGAATGTTTCATTTGTGAAGAACTGAATTCGGCCATTAATAAATCGTTCAGCGCCATACAAGAATAGGTTAGTTCGATTTGTAAAAGTTTTTGTCCTAGGAGGATTTAACAAGATTAATTTTTTAATCTTCAAGATTAACGAAATATATTTGTATGGTAAATCTTCTAGATTTAAAAAAGATTTGAGGTAAATCTTATTTAATCTCAGATTAGAGTTAGGTGGAAATGTAGCATTAGATGGGTTCCCGGATATCGTGATATAAACATAAACGAAATGGCGGATGAGCTGGCCAAAAACGGATCTCATCTCTTGATCCAGGGCAAATCGATTTTTCGGTGCTTGTACACTGGAACAAGGAAAAAGTAAAATCCACCAAAATTTCATTGAAGGTGCAGATGATCATTAATTGATACCTGCAGGGTTTCAAGGAATCTACGGCAGAATATTTCGGAAAAAAACTGAATATTTGCTCAAGATAAGCAGGCCTCAATTATCACTCCTGGGTTGGAGCCCTAACGGGGCACAACTCAATGGGAACCCACATGAGCAGAATAGGCATCAGTTCATTGGACTTATGTAGGGGGTGTCAGGATGAAGAGGTGGAAGAGAGATCTCCTCACTTCCTTTGTGAATGCCCACAAAGCCTAGCCATAGCCAAAACCAGAAAACAAGCCCTAGGAAAATACTTCTTTGAAGAATTTGGCGACATCTCTGTCCTGCCTCTAAAGGACATCCTGAAATTCATCCCAAATATGGGATGGTTCAAGGAGGCCCCCACATCTAAACATCTTGATTATCCCCTACCTTTCCTTCTCCTCACCCACCTACCACCCTGGGGAGCGCAAAAGATTCACCAGAGATTCGTGTGAGATGATGAGGCTTGCCGCATTATCACCAGTGGCGTCTTTAGGCATGGGCCCGGTGGGCCAGGGCCCAGGGCCCCGTGATTTAGGGGACCCCCTGAACTGCCCAAGTATACCAACCGATTGTTATTTTTGAAAGTAGATATATGCGAAGTTGAGTTTGGATTTATTTGGCTCTAGTAAAATGAGTGATAGAGCATTATTTTTCATCCTTATCCATGAAAGACCACTTAATACTCTTAAAACCTTTTAAATTTTTTCACAAAAAAGAATATTTAAGTTATTTTGGTAATTTTCGTACCAATATGAAATTCGAGAAAACTTCAATTTTTGAAATAAAATAAACACAATTAAATAAAACTACATCTAACACTTTTTTAGGTTAGGAACAAACAAACAAATAAGAAAAATTAGTTAATCTTTTGAAAACAAAGTCGATCATAGTTATATAATTTTGTATTTTTGGTTGTCCTTACTCCCCTTTTTTCTGAAAAAATTACAATAATGTCTCAAGAGTATTAATTGGGCTTTCATAATAAGGAAGCAAAAATTATACTCAAAAACTTGTTTTTTTTTGTTTTTAATAAAAACAAGAACAAATTTTATATCAGGTTACAAATGCTCGTTTTAATAGATCGGTTGTAGTATCCAAAACAAAGTGAAAACGAGAAAATTATAATTTTTAATTTGTACACCCGGAACAAAATCCTTGGACAAATTTTATGTTTAAACTTCGTTTTCGGAACATTTTAAAACATCATAGGTACAATATTATTTTTATTACGGCACTGGCACAAACTGAGAGTAACATGTGCAATATGCATTTTGCAATGCAATGAATATGTGTCCAGAAAATTAACTCTTAAATGAACTAGTGAGAGCCAAAGTTGCAAAAATTGAATCTGTATTAAAAAATATTTCTGCATTTGAATTTTTTGAATTGATGAGCTCCATGCCAGGACTTTTTTCATTTAGAGGCCACCCACCAGAAAATTCAAAGTTTGAGTGCAAGAGTTGCCTATCTGATCAGTTGAAACGGTATTTTGTAGAATTATTAATACAAAATCAAAAACCTCAAATAAAAATCGAAATCAATTAATTTTTTCATTTAATTTTTATAAAACTACTAGTGTTTAAAAATAATCTGCTCCTTATTTTAGCTCTACTGAAAAAATAATTTGCCATAAAATACCCGATCGGGCCATACGGCCACCCAGTAGCGTAGCTAGGGGGGGGGGGCCAAGGGGGCGGTCGCCCCGGGTGAGAACTTTATTAAATTTTTATTAGAAAACATACAATTTTTATAGTATTCAAATTTGTAGGGGCGGCAACATCATCCTCGTTGTTCATGAGAAGTTGGAATTGAACACAAGTTTGATTTTTGTTTAATAAATAATTCAATCGATTTATATTAAATTAAAAAATCGCAAAATCATCATCGTTGTTTATTACAGAAGTTGGAAATAAACAAAAAAGTATTATTTTTGTAAGTTAAAAATTCTATAACATTTGTAGGTATAAGAATAAGAACGTACAATTTTTCATTGTGTTCAAATCACTAGGGGCGGCAGCATCATGACCGTTGCTCATTATAGAAGTTGGTAATAAACACAAAAGTTTGTAAATAAAAGAAGAAGTTTTTCGGACTTACCACGATTGTTTTTATTTTTATTTTAATCAACCGATTAAAAGATAATTTCCCGACGTTTCGATAGTCGACTATCGATAAAAATAAAAACAATAGTAGTAAATAAAAATAAAAACAATCGTAGTAAGTCCGAAAAACTTCTTTTATTTACAATGTAGAACCACGATAATAGTCTTAAATCTAAAACACAAAAGCTTATTTTTATAAATTAATATTTCTTTCAAATTTTGAAACAAAATGGCTTTCGTAATGACAATTTGTTTGTGTTTTTGTTAATTCTCTCAATTTAGAATTCAGAGGGGTTGACTTATCTCAGAAAATTTTTTCGCGTTAGATTTGAAAAAAAAAATCCTATAGATTGAATAATTTCGCAGATGATTTGTTTTTGCTTTTTTCAAAAATAAAAAATAAATATTATTTAAACAAAACTGATAAATGAATAATAAAATAAATAAAACATTACATTAGTTTTTTTTAACATAAAACCAGCAAACAAAAAAAGCTCTTAATTATACACATGGTTGCATTCAACACAAAGAATTTTTAAAAAAATGTGTTTTATTTTGCGAAGGCTTGAAGATTAATTTTTGTTCGTAGAATGAAGTGCAGTTTGTAGATTTAGCAGCAGATTTATTTTGAGAATAAATGCATTAGATCAACAATCTACTGCAATTTCAGTGAAGTAACAACTCTGTAGTCAGACACTCAGTAGTGACTTAGCCGTGGCCCTTTCATGGTTCATGATAATTTGATCTGAGAAATATGAACAGTATGCAATTTCTCAGTTTTGCTGTCGAATACCTACTGATGATGATGAAGCAATTAGGCGTGTCTCACCAAGTACAATCTCACCGAGCGATCAAGTTGACGTAAGCGAAAAGTTTTGGTGGAACTAGATCTCAGTTCAATGGTACTGAAATTGTCGGAACAACATTTTAACTTTGCTTAAAATATTTGAATGTTAAAGCACAAAACTTTATGAAATGAATGAAAAATAATACTAAGATCAATTTATTTTTACTTTTTATCAACATTCAACCTTTATTTTATATTTTTGTATCGATTTCGTATTTGCACATCACCGAGAAATTGCAAGGCTGTCAAATGAACAGAAATGAATCCAAAAAATTTCGTCTCAGTAATCTCTGAAGAAAATCTAAGTGCTCAGGTGAGATTTTTTGTCCCACTTTAAAAATCTCTGAGCTCTCAGAGATTTTATTTCGTAAGATACGCCTAATGAACAGTTATGAACTTCGCTGTTTTTGGACGAAAGCAAAAATTTTAAAAATTTGAAGTATCATGTGCCTATATTATATACAGTCGGTTTAAAGTTAAATCCCAGTAGGTCAGAAACAAAAAAAAATTCAGTCAGCAGATATTGCGGCAAAGTGGCGTGTAATTCCTTGCATTTATAAAAAAAAATATTTTAATCAAAATTTTGTCTGCAACTTTAAGACCGATGATATGAATTTTTTTTAGTATTGTTAGACCGAAGGGGCGGCAAATTATTGTTTTGCCCTGGGCGGCAAATATCCTAGCTACGCCACTGCGGCCACCTACTTTGAGTGTTGGCCCCTAGACCCTGGCCAAATAGAAATGGCCCGCAAATCTTAGTTTTCTGTTTTTATACAAAAATATTTTCTTTAAGAGAATCAAAATTATATTGCCTAAACACTCTAAAATATGGCTCGCTTAGCTATCTGGTAAATAGTTCTTGTTTTCAAATTTTTTTCGAAAGTGGTTGACAATTTTATTAATACAACGTTTCGTTTTGTAAATCATCTTTTAGATTCATTGAAATTTTCTCTATGACGGAATGTGGCCCGGACTTTTTACAAATGGCACCCAAAAAGGCCCTCAATATTTTTTTATCGTGGCAACGCTGGCTGGTAGGTAAATCTATCAATTTTCCATGGGCCTATCCCGTTTTAAGTTCGAAAAAGATATTCCCTAAACATATTTTAAAAATAAATGAAACGAAAATTTTCTTTGAACACAAAATCTCGAGACAACAACTCTCTGTATAGGTTTCAAAAGAGCGCCAGGGTTAACCTTTTGATACTCCCGAAATAGTTAAATGATAATAGTTAATACATGGTTAAATTTAATAAAAAATTATGGTAAGACTTTTAATATGAAATAGTTTTCAATAAAAACAATTTCAAGGGGCCCCCATATCGTTAAGGCCCAGGGCCCCCAACTGTCTAAAGACGCCCCTGATTATCACCCGTCTAAACCTAACCAAGCATCCAGTAAATGCCAGAACTACAGGAAGCATCTGTATCCTTTCTATTGGTATGTCGTTGACAGTTCTAAATTTCGGACAGAAAAGCCAATTCTTCTAATGTTATGTGGAATAATCAAATCAAATCAAGCCAAGCTCCATTATGATTTTTTTTAATTTTACTTTTTGTGTACTTAAAAAAATACTCTTGTATTACCTACATTTTACTTTTATTTAAGAACAAACAATTACAAAACATTTGATATATCAATTTTGTTTCTAAGTTAGTTGAATTAAGAAATATAGCCATTTAAATAAAACAAAAATCTCAAATTTAACTTAAAAAAATAGTACTAAAGTCCCGTTAATTTTTCTTCAACACCCACAGTAAGGGTTATTTCGGAAAAGTTATATTTTTGTAATCGTAACAGTATGAGTACATAATGTACATATTATATATTTTGAACATTAAGAGGTTTGTACGGAGCAATGTTTTTGTTTCCTGTGCTATGAGTGAGGGATTATTATGTTTGAGATAAATCAAAGGGCACGGTAGTGCCCAGCCAAGTTCGCGGCACTACACCCTTTTTACAGGAACAAACTCAGGCGATTTTCAACCCCCCTTTAACTTCAGTACCAATAGAGTCAGAAACTTCAAATTCGGAGTATTTGCTGAACTGATCAAACACAGGTGGCTCACCAAATTTCAACTCCTTAGCATTAGTAGTTCCCAAGATATAGGACTTCAAAAATCGCAAAAACCGTAACTGACTGACTCACTGACTCACTGACTCACTGACTCACTGATTCACTGACTCACTGACTCACTGACAGATCATCAAAATTATGGAGCACTTCCCGACATCGTAGAAACTTGAAATTTCGCACAACGGTAGGCCTTGTGGTACAAACAAAGGAAAAAATCGAAAATCTGCAATTTTCTATTCAGGGGGCGTGGCATCCACCCACTTTCTTAAATATTCCATAAATTATATGGAGCCTTTCTGATTGTTGTAGAACAATGAAAATTAGTAAGTCGGTAGGGTTTGAGGTACTTAGTAAGAAAAAAATTGAAAAATTGGAATTTTCCATACAGGGGGCGTGGCATCCACCCACATTCTTAAAAATTCTTATAAATTATATGGAGCACTTCCGATTGTTGTAGAACGATGAACATTTGTAGGTCGGTAGGACTTGAAGTACTTAGAAAGGAAAAAAATCGAAAATTTGGAATTGTCCATTCAGGGGGGGTGCCATCCACCCACTTTATCAGAATTGCTATTATTTGTATGGAGCACTTTCGGTTGTCGTAGAATCATGAAACTTTGTAGAGCGGAAGGGCTTGACTTTCACCTGGCAAAATAAATCTTTGCAAAAAGGAGTGAAATCACAACAAAAACATAAATGTTAAAAAAGGAGCCAAGTTCTTATGTGTACAAGAAACCCGTGCGTAAAAAGTCAGCCAAGAAAAGAAATGAGATCTAAAATATATGCCAAGTTTTAAGTTCATGAAGTTTAATATCAAATATCTTAAGTAGAGTAATATCGAAACAATTCCAAATCATGACAGAAATTTGGTAATTATTGATTACTGATTAAAATTTGGTGGATTTACTTGGCAAGTTTTCTCTTAAATACTTACTTAATCACAAGTTTTAAATGTATGAAAACTTGACCAGTGAACCCACCAAATTTTAATCAGTAATCATTAATTATCAAATTTCTGTCATGATTTGGAATTGTTTCGATATTACTCTACTTAAGATATTTGATATTAAACTTCATGAACTTAAAACTTGGCATATATTTTAGATCTCATTTCTTTTCTTGGCTGACTTTTTACGCACGGGTTTCTTGTACACATAAGAACTTGGCTCCTTTTTTAACATTTATGTTTTTGTTGTGATTTTAGTTTTCTCTCAACAAAATCCCTTACTATAACCTTAAATCCCAACATAGCTTTTACAATATTATGTTGTATTAGAGAAGCTAATACAACATCTTCATTTTATTCTTTTTTCACTATTCTATGCGAAAGTATGCATATTCTAACTCTTATCTGGTAAAATCTTTACGCATTTTAAGGGTGTGAATCCCTTTAATCACCTACCTCTACCCAGAAAATACCTCTAATGCCTTTATTGCTACTTAAATAATATAATCAAACATAAAAACGTTTTTGACTTAACTAACCGTTTGTGTGTAATAATCTCTTAGCTGAAATGCTTTAGGTCCTGCGAGAACGGGTTGAGAACAACAAGAACAAAGTATACACGACGTAGTTACCTTGAGAAAATCCATTAAATTGTTAACATAAAACAGCAGCAATAAAATTAATCAACCAACCTGCCTGGACCAGAAAAAGTCATCAACCGTAAATGATTTGTTCTTCAAAGATTTTCCTTTATTGCTGCATTAAAAAAACTTTACAGCTTTTCATCTTGTACATAAAATTATTTAATATTCAAACGGTAATATTTTTCAAAAATACCTTGTTATATGAGAGGGCGGTGTATAATGTGTGTATACATTGTACATACCTACTTGTAGGTAAAGTATACAAACACAACATTTATAAACATAAAATTAATGTTGTTACTTTAAATTCTTCAAAGGATTTCTGATTAATGCAAATAATGTAAGGAAAAAAATAAGTCGGTACACAATACAAGTTTTAAACCTTGGACCCTAGGACGTGTCGTTTCGTTTTTTTTACTTTTTGTTCATATTCATACATAGGTATAAAGTAAACAAACTTCCTTAGAAAAGAAGGAAATGTTTGCTTAAATGGTAAATATCCGTATTATTCCAACATAACATAATTCGACTTTGTCAAGCAAAATGAAAAAATAAATATCGCAAAACTTATTTGCTATCCACAGGAATTTTTTGCTCAAAATACTCTCACAACTCATTTCAAGGCGAATAGAAAAATACTATCGTTAACCTTTGAGCACCGGTCACAAAGCATTTTATATCCTGAAACCTTGAGGGAAGAAAAAACATACGCTAACCCAACTTAAGATATTTTGTTTTGTCGCGTCGTCATCGTAAGCTATATCTTGGGTGTAGAATGTGGGTGTAGATATACATATTATACAGGGTGGTATAACTTTAACCTTATAATATGCTATCGAAGAGTCATACAAATTCTTTCGAATCAAGGATAAGCACAACAGTGGTTGATTATTAAATTTGTAAGTTAGTACCTGCTTTATTAGTATCGTAAATAAATAATAATAAGTACTGGAATTAGTCCAGTCAATGAAGGAAAATATGCCATCACCTCAAAAAAAATTCATCAGTTTTGAAACTTGGCTCACTTATTCAGAATGTTCTAGCGATGTTCTGTACCAAAGTGAATCCGAGGCGAGCTCTAGCGGCAGGAACGTGCAACATTTTTAATTTTTTGTTTTTCGTATTTATCTTAGAAATTATTTGTACTATCTGAAAATTTTCTGAGAAAGAAAGATGGAGTGTAAAATTCTCTACAATATCAATTATGACCAAAATTTCCATATCTCTTATAATTAAAAAGTTATTTGGTGCCAAAAGTTTGTATTTTTTTGAATTGCCAAATAAGCGGCACATTTTTTATTCTTAATTATAAAATGCGGTACGAGGGCTAACGTTTTAAGGATTTTTAATATTTGATCGACATTCAAGCATTCACCATGACAAGAATGACGTATGTTTGTAGAAAATAGTGCCCTTTTCTACACCCACACCTGGATTCACGTCCAGTATAGCCTTACAGAAAAAAGTCAACGGAGGAAACAAAATTCCTTCATCACAAACAAATTCAACTTGAAACACTTTTCACCTTGGCACGTACGTTTTTTTTTTTAAGCTATGACAAAAAAATTAGGATCAAAATAAGAACGTTTCTGCTCTCCCACTGAAAAATTCACAAATGAATCCTGCAAGTGTACCATGAATTCTTCAAATACGAAGTTTTAAACGTGCAGTCTTATAAGTTTTATAAGTTTTAAAAGAAACCAAACTAACATAATCAATATTGTAGAGAATTTCATAATTTAAAAATGTTGGACGTTCCTGTCGCTAGAGCTTTCCTCGGACCCGTGCGCCAAGTTTCAAAACTGTTGAATTTTTTTGAGGTGATGGCATATTTTTTCTTTCATTAACTGAACGTAACGTAATTATTTTATTAAATTCGCTCTTTTTGCATATTACCAATAATAATAAATTATTTACTCCAAAAACTGTAAAAAGTTATACCATTCTGAAATCTACATTTGTTACGCCAAATTTTTAAAAAGTTTGCCACTAGGGTTTCTCTACGATTTTTTTATACCAGAGATGCTTAAACTTTTTCATTTTTTTTCAATTTTTGTAATTAAAAACAAACTTATGCTTCTTTTAATAAAAAAAGTCCAAGAGCTAGTAAAATTGTTTACCGATTATGTTTAGGCATTGACAGTGTAGAAAATTGTTGCAAAAGAAAAAAAAGAAAATCCAATTGTAGTCGTGGTATTCAAAAAGTTAAGTAAGTAAAAAAAAGTACACTGAACGAAAAAATGCACATATTTTGAATAACCTTTGAGATAACCCATTTTTATTTCTGGTTTCAGAGTAGTAATAAAGTGGGCAGTACGCCATTTCAGGATTATCCAAAGTTTACCGGACACCTTGTATAAATTAAAGTTTCTGTATAAGAAAAATTTATGTGTGTACCCCTCCCTAAATTCTTCTCTGGATCTGTCCCTGGTGTAGAAAAGGAGCACTATTTTGTACAAGCATACGTCATATTATAAACCCTTAAACCGTTTGTCCTAATACCACATTTCATACATAAAGAATATAAAATGTAGCACTTTTGAGCCAATTTAAAAAGTATCAGTTTTTGACGCCAAATAACTTTTAAACTATAAGAGATATGGAAATATTGGTCATAATAAAAACTGTAGAGAATTTCAAAAGTTATCTTTCTTTTTCAAAAAATTTTTTTTGGTAGTATAAATAATTTCTAAAATAAATACGAAAAACCATAAAATACAAATGTTGCACACTTCTGCCGCTAGGGCTCGCGTCGGATTCATGGGGACTTTTTTAGACTTAATAACTAGACCATTCTGAATAAGTGTGCCAAGTTTCAAAACTGTTGTATTTTTTTTAAGGTAAAAACCTTTATTGACTGGACTAAATAGACAATTTTAAAAGAGAAATATTGATGTGACTTTAAAAAAATGAACTAACATTTATGTTAAGTTAAAAAAAAAAACATTTCTACCACTTTTGGTCCAAATTTCTTTCAAAGTTCATACAAAAATGGAACAAAATTTGGAAGAATTTTGGAAAGAGACACAAAGACCGCGGAGGAGGTTAAAATGCTAACAAAACGTAAACTCCTACAAATTAATTGTATATTTCTGTGATAAAGTTAAAGAAGATCAGTCGGATCTGAAGGTATTTGAAAGATTACAAGAGAATTTGAAATAAAAATTTGTTTACTTCAGAATGACAACAGAAATTTAATTGAAAAAAATTATCTTGATAAATAATATAACCACAAATTCGCATCAAAAACACCTTTTTTCTTCAAAATGTTAGTTTTAAATATGTCAAAAACATGAAGGGCTATACAGCAATTCTGAGGCCAGATTCAAATTAGACAAAAATCAAAATCGTTTGAAAGTATATCTTGGTTCATGTTACAGTCAAAAATTCAAATTTTATCACACAAAGTAATTAATTAGTGTTTCCGAATGGATTTTCGAAAACAGTAAAAAGAAATTGTGTCAACTTTCAATTGTACTTTGATGAAATTTACGAATAATTGATAGTTTTCCAGTCCAAAAGGCAGCAAGAAGTTTTGGGCTTTTACAAAAAATATTAGACACTCCACCAAATCATCTATTCCAACACTCATTTTCAACGATGTTCCAATTATAAAGTCTGTTGAAAAAGCGAAAGCACAATTTTCGGCAAACTCGATCTTGCCGGAAAGCAACATGATACCACCTGTGACTGTGACTGAGAGCGCCCCGAACAGTTCAAGAATACAAATTTTCTTCCGCACTCGCACAGTGCAAAAAGTACTTAAAGAGAACATTAACAAATCTGCTGGTCCAGATTGTATTTCCCCTTTAGTTTTGAAGAAGCGTTCTTCTACATTGAAAAACCGGGGCGCAAGCTTTTCCATCTTCTGGTCTCTTCCCGAGTGAATGAAAAATTGCATCTGTTCAGCCCGTCCCTAAAAAAGGCGAATCATCTTCCCCCTCTAATTATTATCAACCAATTGCACTAATATCAATACTTTCAAAGGTCATGAAAGCATTAATAAATCGCCAAATCATAAAATATCTTGAAGATCGTAAACTTCTAAATGATCGTAAATAAAATTTTTTGTATTAAAAGGTCCACCGGTGATCTATTGGCTATCTCACGAAAAATGCAACTAATCTCTGCACCGTTTTGGTAAAATAAAAAATGTTGCACTTTATATTTCCACAGCATTTGATAGAGTATGGCATCAAGCTTTTTTTTATCGCAAATGAGTAATTTTCAGACCGTTCAATCCAAGTAGTATTAGATGGGTTCAAATCTGACACTCAAAAATAAATGCTGGTGTGCCCCTATTCCTTATCTTTATAAATGATCTTTAAGCTGAAACTTCTAATCCACTTCATTGCTTTGCTGATGACAATATCCTTAGTTTCTCGTAATCGTTCCTTGACTCACTTCCCCAATCTTCAGATGTGGAACTTCAACGTCAGCGTTAAAGTATCAGGAATAAAATCTAAACTACCCCACAATTTGCATGGCAAAAACACAATATGACTGAATTTATTGCTATCCTTAGATGTGTACCATTTCTAGAGTGAAGCCTTTAGTAAGACGTCCCTCATTCATGTTTGAAAAATTCAAAAAGAAAAATCAAACAGAAAAATTTATTTTTTGAAAAATTTACTTTTTATTTATTTTTATATGAAATAGTAAGGGTATTCATGCATCGTCGTAGGTTTACAAATTGTGTAAAATGATAAGTTTACGCAAAAGTTTGCACGAACGACATTTTTATTGGCCACGTTCAAACACCGAACTTAAGCGATCTGGATAGGTTTGTGTTGTTGTAATCCCTTGTTAAAACACAGCTGATGAAGAAACAGCTGTTGGCAGAAAAAAGATCCCAAGCTATCCCAAAAATTTTAGGATACAAAGCTATCCTATGAGAAATGTCAACAACAGCTGACTTGCGTTCAAACACATACATGGATACAAAGCTATCCTAGATAGGCTATCCATTCAAACATTGAACGCGCCCATTGATTTGGTTAAATGCTGTGTAATTGAATCAGCTGTTCGTTAAACGTCAAATATTTGGGCGCGTTCGGCTGCGTGTCTTTAGCGATCCAGATTTGTTTGTTTTCTGATGTCAGCTGATGCAAAAACGACTCAACGTATCTGAAAAATGCTTGGATTATGGATAGCCTTTGACAGAACTTTGGACTAAAATGCGCAGAAATGCACAGAAAATCACAGAAATTCAAAGTAAGGGACATGTAAAGGAAGGGTTACGTACGAATGACCGACAAAAAAAATGTCGACTGGTTAAAATGTCGACTTTGATCGACTTTTCTGTAAGTTAAAATACCGACTTTGTTTTTACCGACTTATTAAAATGTCGACAGTTTGAAATGTCGATTTGACAAAAAGTCGACTGCCCTGATAGAAGTCGAGAAAAATATCGACTTGTCGGTTTTTTTTCCCATACAGAAAAGTCGATATAAAATATAAATCGACATTTTAACCAGTCGACATTTTGACTTGTCGATATTTTGTCTGTCGGTCATTTAAACCCAAAGAACAACGCTCTGCTTTAAATGTTTGCACGGAATAACTATAACTCAAGAATCATAAATTCTTGTCTGATTTTTTATCAGGAACTTGACAGTTTTTTGATGCTGTGGAAAATTTAAGACTATGTTTAAGACACAAATTCTTATGTATATTTGATTCTTATAATAATTAACTTATTTAGGTAGTTATTAACTTTATATTATCTTTTGTTCAGCTTCAAGAAAGTTCAATAAAACACATTTTTGTTGCCTACATTATAATATTTCAAAGTTTTAACTGCCTCATCTTCTGGATGTTTTATTATTATATTAATATTAAAAAACATAGCAGACCCTGAAAAAGAGGCAATTAAGACGTCGAAATATATAGGCAACAACAATTAATTTACAAAACAATGCAATTTATTGCACTATGACAATGCCATATTAGATGATAATGATAAGATCATAGTTTAGGGAATGATGTTTACAAGCGCGCGCTTGTAAACATCATTCCCTAAACTATGATCTGATCAAAATGTCGACTTTCAAAATGTCGACTTTCAAAATGTCGACTTTTAAAATGTCGACTAATGAAATCTCGATTCATAAAATCTCGATGTTGACATTTTGAGAATCGACATTTTGATAAATCGATATTTTAAAAAGTCGGTCAAATTTGTGTCTATATTTTGATCTGTCGGCCTTTTAACCAGTCGAGATATTTTCTGTCGAGATTTTAAAAGTCGATCTTTTGGAGTCGATATTTTAAAAGTCGACATATCGTACCCAATCCGTAAAGGAACAGCCCTATTATTTCGTTAAACGTCAAATATTAAAAGTCAAAGATTTGTTTGTGCAAAATTATTTCGTGAAAAAAAATTATTAAAGTTTATTAAAACATGCCAAAAATAAGCAAAAAACTAAAATTTATTCATTTATATGAACAAATTGCCCAGAATGATATACTAATTATGGAACTATTGGGAAAAATGACGGTTTTTGCTTTTTCTCATTTTCAACCGACCACTTCAGTAAGCTATCAACAATTATTTTTGTCTACCTTAATATACATGACAATAGGTGCGTTGTAAGGAATAGTCGCAAGCTCAAGGCAGTTGTCGGATGAAAATCAGCGAATACAAACAAATCATATGTCACGCCCATAATGTTCTTTTCTTCATTTTCGTTAACTTTTGCTTTCGGAAGTGAATAGAGCGCCCCCGAGTACACTTCACGGAAGTGAAACTGAAATTAGTTGAGGTAGGAACGAAAAAAAGAGAAAAAGTGAATTATGGCTTAATTCTGGTTTTGACAGTTCAGAAAGATACTTTGCATTGGCTAATGACATCTGTTTCTAACTGCTTCCGACTATTTAGAAACTTCCAAACCAGTGCGAATCATTTGTTGATCACAACAAAAACATTAATAACAGCACGTTGTTGTAAATGAAAACAACACGTTCGTCATCGTCAACGAAAGATTCGCATTGGTTTGGGTGAGAATTTATAGTTCTACCTTTATAATTTACGAAAAGTAGCGTTCCTAAAGGCTCTCCCAAACCAACACGAAATTAAATGAATGATCTCAATACAAAAAAACAACTAAAACTGTCTTTGTGAATGCTTCGCTATAATTTCGCGTTGGTTGGGTAAAGCCTTTAATCGTTGAGTAAATGTATACCTTCTTATTATTTTTTTTTTGTGTAAACTACGTTTTAATTCACAACTTTTATCACCAACTAATTGCAATGCAATAATTACAGAACACATTCAGAGCTTTTTTAGTTCTCTGAGATATCATTTATATCATGTTTCTAAACATGCCTAATTCTAAAAGTTACAAACACGCCTAATTCAACCTCTAAAATCACAATGACGTTTGGATAAGTTTAACCAAATATTTGGTTAATTTTCCGCAGCTAAATCCTTGGATAAAATTAACCAAATTGTGTAAACCATTTCCCATACAAAATTGTACAGTTCATTAACCAAAAGATAAATTTAACCAAATCGTAAACTTACATATCTAGTGTTTTACGCAGTTGCATGAATACCCCTAGTATCTAACCAATGCAAATCTGTTTTTATCTTCATATTGAAGATGATTATGCAATGCTTAGGAACAATACAATTTGTTCATTTAATTGGCTTGTAAGACTGATCATTTGGTGATCGGGCCGGTGAATCAATTTGAAAATTTACAGGAATATTGATGCTAGAAAAATCAATTAATCTGCATGCAATCAATAATTCTGTGCATCTATCAATATTGGTGAAAATGGTGGATTTTTTTAATTATTTTGGAATGAACAATAATTACAACAACCTATGAGTGTTTCCACCAAGTTCAGTGGTGCCTGGTGCGGTTCATGGTTCGCTCCCAGATGACGGGAAAGAGTTTTTCAATTAATATGAGCATAACCGGACTTAGCACCACCAAAGGAGAAGATCAAGTTGGCACTCGTGAAATAGCTAACTCCAGCCTAGTACTTCATTCAAAAATTATTCAATGTAAATTGATGTTTACTTCGCAGTATGTGCTGTGCTGCACTTCAGTGGATTTCCATTTACACACAAAACCCCACTTAATATTTTTACAATTCTGTCTGTCTGTCAGTCCGTTGAGCTTCAACTTTAACGGCTGGATCGATTTTTTTTTTTCAAACATTGTACACAGGTTTTTTCATTTGCTTAGAACCAAAAATAACGGTACCTGCCATACAATTTTTCTAACAATTTTACATAATCGTATTTTGCTCAAAAACGGCTAAACAACTTTAAAAAAAAAAATGCAATAAATCACTTTTAGTAAAGACTATCTTAGGTAGGAAATCATTTTTCGAAAAATGCTTATTAATGGTACCTCCCAAAGAACCATTTTATTCATTTTCAATTTTCTTCAAAACGGTATAACTGACTTCAAATATTTTTGTATACAGAAGCTTCCAAGAAATATAAATAGTATTGGGTACAAAATTTTGTAAAACAATATTTTTATAATTCTAAAGAAATGTTTCAAAATGTTTTTTTTTAAATCAAATATTTCGAAAGTGATATAATCGATTTTTTTCGAAAACTCGATACTTAAGAGTTTTTGTGTTTTCTTAAATATTTTAGGAACAAAAATTACTTTTATTCAAAAATAACTTTACCTGCCATACAAAAGTTAAAAAAACCTTTAAGGAAAATATTTTCAAATTATTTTTTTTTTAACTTCAATATCTCAAAAACGGGTTGGCAAATTTTTTTTGAAATTCTATTTTAATATGCACATAAATAAATACCTAAGATTTGCATACCAAAACTTTTCCTTAAAAATGTTTTAAGAATTTGATATATGTATACATATGTACAAAATTATTTAAAAAAAAAAACACTCAAACGATTTTAAAATTTCTTTTTCATACAATCATATTCAATCAAGAATTAAAATGACGTTCTTTTCACATCAAACTATGAAGAGAGTATATGAGGGGTATAGTTTCAAAACTCTTCTTTTCCACTTTTGAGAATTTTGAGTGAAATGAAAAAAAACAAAAATGATATTAGCGATTAAGGATGACCTTTATCTATTCCTTAGGGTTTGGTTTTGATCATATTTGGTGAGCCTACAAATTATAAAAAATCAATTTAATTTGGAAAAGAATAGTTTTGAAAGTTACGATTGCAGCTTATTTGATTTGTATGGGAATAGATGACTTTTGATTCAGAAGAATTTAGGAATAGAGGAGTTTTGAAAATATAAAAACCTCAAAGAAAAAGAAAATTTTTGGTGTAGAATTTGATTTGTAAGGGAATAGATGAGTTTTGAATTGAACGACTGAGTGGAATAGTGTAGTTTTGAAAGAAACACCTCTTTTCAAGTACTAAAAAGTTTAGGAAAAAATAATTTTTTATAAATTTTACATAATTACGTAGATGAAGGACCTTCTAAAGAACATTTCCTCATACCTAACTCATTTTTGAAAAAAACTGGAATAGGAGAGTTTTGAAACTACACCCCTCATATAATATAATATAATTTCCATGTCTTTATACATAATTTTCTTAAACCCTCAGCCTCTTGATCATAAGAGCAAGTACGTGCGACCCAGTAGTGCATTTTATTTGTTGAGTTTACGTGTTATTTGAATGACTCTTAAATTACTAACACATTCAATTTTAACTTCCTGTGAAATATATGTATTAGATTTGTGTACTGTGGCGAATACTTACTTTTTATAACGGATACCAATTTGAATTTCAACAATTTTTGGTTTTTCATTGATTTTATTAAAACTTGGTGTGATGGTATGGGTGATGACCAACAATTTGTTTATTGCAGCCGTTCACTGGAACGAAGATAGCATTATATTGTGTCTGCAGATTTTAAGTGACCTAGAGAAGGGTGATGTTTTTGTATTGGATTGAGGGTTTCGATAAGCTGAAAAAGTGGACATCGTAGCATAACTTTTGAACTAACGGATGGATTTGCATGATTTTTTCAATATTTTGTCTATTAAATGTGACTGATTACTAGAAAGATTAAAAAATAATTTTGTATATGTACATATTTAAAATTTTTCTTTCATTTAATTTTAAAAATTTTGAAATTCCTATTTCAAATACTTATTAATGTCCATTTAAAAAAAATCATCCACTAATTTTTGAAATATTGAATTTTCAAAAAAAAATATTTTTCTTCTTGTTTTTTTCAAAATTTTGATACGCAATATTGTTAACATTTTGAGGGAGCTTCCGAATAAGAAACTTCTCGGGGCGTTTTGAGAAATTCGAAAACCAAAAAACCCTTGTACCCGTTAGAAACAGTTTTTGGTAAACAAAATTTACCAAAAAGTACAATATGGCTACAGTAATACAACAATTTTTTTAATCAAAAGCATTTCAGCCATTTTTGAGATAAGTAAAATTTTCCTAAACAGTTGTATGGGAAGTACCGATATTTTTATCAATCAATTCTACACCCACAGATCGAAGACCAGAAATGGGGTCCCTCATTCCTTCTTTCTAATCACTGTAGCGTATTCCAGGTGGAACTTCTAGCGAAAAGAAGTACTATCCTGGCTCAAAGAAAACGTGATATCAACCTCGGATATCCGCATCTTCTCTGATAGTCAAGCTGCTATTAAATCCCTACACTCTGTCTCTACAAACTCTAGAACAGCCATTAACTGTCGAGCATCTCTGTTGAAGATGGCGGCGCAACAGTTTAATATTCATCTTTGTTGAGTGCCGGGCCATAGTGACATTCCAGGTAATTGTAAAACTGATGAGCACGCTAGAAGTGGAACATTACTACCGCTACGTGTAAACTTTTGCTGAAGCAAGATGCTTTGGAAAGAACCAACATTAAGTGGGACAAAATCACTACTTGTTTGGCGACAAAACAAGTATGGCCAAACCTTGACTTAAAGCAAACTGCACATCAGCTTTATTGTAGGTGTCTTAAAGGGACATAGTTTACTAGGCAGGCACGCAACGTGGCTTGGCGTACTTTCAAACGATTTTTGCAGAAGTTGTTTTGACCAGGAGGAGGAAAAAATGATTCCTCACCTTCTCTGTACTTGCCCTGCTCTTTCCCACAGACGTAGGCTCCACTTAGGAGATTACTTCTAAAATGATTCTAGTGATCTGGCAAACACAGACATTTATAGTCTCACACGCTTCGTCAGGAGCTCTAAGTGGTTTAACGAGTAAGGAGGATTTTAAATATCTAAGTGTGTCAGTATTAGGTAATGATAGTCACTTTTACCTAACCGTACCTATAAATGCTTGAAAAGAAGCCATTTTGTAAAATGGCGTCATTCGGTAGTGTATGTGTAAATTTGACATAACGATGTTTTCATATTGGATTGGAATCAAAAAAAAGTAGAACGGTAAGAAAAACCAATCGAAAATGACATTAAAAAAATCGTAATTTATCTATAATTATTTGTATTTTTAAAGACTTTAATACCGTTATCAAAGAGAAGGTCCCCAAGTATGTCTATATATGTACATATGTTTTTGCAAACTGTTCTCAATATTTTTTCTGAGAATTTAAAATATACATATATGATTAAAAACTAAACGCCCTGTATTATCCTTTAAGTACCTTTCATCCCTAAAGGCTCGGAATCCAGTAACAAACGCGTTTAGAGACAATTTTCAAACTTTTAAACTGCTATCAAGAGGATGAGTTAATGCGATGCGAGAAAAAATGGTGGAAATTACCAAGGAAACGACCAACACCATATCGACCAGTTCACAAGTAGAAAGCTCTCTTCCCAAAGGAATTATTTCTATTTCCATCCTTGTAGTTTGATGCTATATTCGCTTTGAACTGAACCTTAAAAGTTTATCTACCATTGCGCTGTTTTTATATTGAAAAATGGAAATGAACATTATTTGATTTTCTCCGTTGCTATGTAAAAAAAAATAAAATCCCTGGCCTCATTTGTGCTGTAGGTAAGTATATGCTTAAATTTTTCCACTGGCGATTTATATTATAACAATAATCTGCATGATTTTAAGCGGATCAAAAAAAAAAATCCGAAAAAATTGTTACCACTTGGGAGTGCTGATTACGCTTTAAAGCTGACGTTGCCTTTTTGAGTGATGGAAATTAATTATTAAAAAATCATCAGAGTTACAGTGGAAATGAAGGCAATAAGTATGAAGACCAACAGCTGACTTTAAACCAGACATTTTATGAAAGTTTTAATTATTAATGCATACGACAGGACTTTTTTATGACATGACATGCGGTTGACTGATAATGGTAATTAATTTAATTATTGTTTAAAGAGCAGTTGCCTTTGGTGTAGACAAAAAAAAACAGGAAGAAGATTAAAATTTGTATTTAACACAGCTTATTATTAGCTTATCATATTTTATCATTTGTATATGGGTCAATATTTCAAAACATTAATATTTTTCACTCCAAAGTGGACCCTCGCTGAAAAGAACCTATTTTGGTAAACGAACAATTATGTCTCTTAATAACCCTATAATAATCACTTTAAGACAAGGAGTCATAACATTTGATCAAATCTAACGGTTATTTAAGTCAGGGTAATGATACTTGTATCAGGGGAATGACAAAAATTTTATTTACTTCGTTGATTAGATGGATATTTAATTTTGCGAATGGTTTCAGGAGTGTAAAGAAAAAAGGGAACAAATACTAACATGAAAAATAGCATCCACGACTATGTTGCACGAACTTGCTCTCATGATTCAAGGAATTTGCGAGACTAAACATTTTATAGTAATAATCGTATTTTTTCATGATATTTTGACCGAGAAAATGTGAAAAAATTCAAAACTACTAAAAATATTGTAAATATGTTTAAATGTAATATTATTGATTCTTCTAGAGTTACCAAAACGCAATCAATCATTATAATGAAAACTTGAAAGTCAGGGGAATGACACAAAAAATGATGTTAGGGGAATGACTCCGAAGGGTGTTTTATGAGAATTAAATGGAGGTTATTAGAAAATTAGATGTTTTATATTATTTTTCACGTAGGCCCTTGTAAAAGACACAGACGAGTAAAACTTTTTAATTTTTAGACCACACGGTTTAGTAAAAAACACGCGTTAGAGGAATGACAATTTCACTTGACGAAAAACAAAATCGTTGCCTTAACTTGAATAAAAAGACAACAAAGTTTTTTTTGAAACTCTTACTTCAATTTTCATAAAGGGCAATTCTGTACCGTTAAAGAACAAAAAAATCAGTTTTCTATTTTGAGCCTATATATATTTTTTTTAAATTTCCATTGGTGGGATACTTACTTATTTACTTACTTAATAGCTCCTATTTAAAAAAATAAAGCAAATAAAAATCATTTAAATATTTTTTAGTTAGGATGCGTATATTATTAAGAAGACTGCATCATTAGATTTTTTGCATCTTTTTTAGTTTCGTTGCTAAAATTCAGACAGTGTGGTAAGTAGGCCTGGGGACACGTCAGGGGAATGACATTTTGGGTGTTTAAATGGAGATAGCGGGTATGATATTTTTTTTAACTTTATTTTTTCTAGAGCAAATATTAGAACCCGTCTGTTTCAAGCCATCCAATAAACAAACTTATAATAAAATTTTGTACTTCGGCTCAAAAATGAAGGAGACTGAAATATTAATATTTTGAAATATTGACCCATATACATTTATCATATAAGGTAATTAAACAAATAGTTGATTTAATGGAGAATGAGAAAATATTTATGAGAAAATAATGTTAAACTTAATTAAAATAAAATACTTGGTTATTCCAAAAAAATTATTTTATTAAAGGGTAAATCGTTTCGTCTTATGAGGAGGGCACTCAGGTGAGGATATTTTCAGGGAGCTGGTCTATACTTTCTCAACACAAACTCTTAGCTAATTCTAATAAAAAAGTTACGGCTGAGCAGCCTTTTGTAAAACCATGTTGTTTTGGAACAAGAAATGATTTCACATAAGAACATGAGGACTCAAAAATAATTTTGGAATAAGTGATAATGTCGCTAAAGGTCTATAATTTTTCCTTTATTTTTTTTTCTCAAATAAATTGAAATACACAAGAAGACATTGCTATTTTGAAAACAACGGACAAACGCAACAAGAACAAAGCTTTATATTATAGTGGTTCGTAGTTCGTTGCTGTATACGCACTGGATATTCACAGATTGGCGTCAACATAGAAGAGACCATAAAAGAACTGAAAAGATTTTCAGTTCTAACCGGGGCCAGCGGGGGTCCAATTCTGCAAATGGTTTTTGACTGTCCGTGTACACATAAACATTCTATTCACGCCCAACACTCATTTGTGATTACATATTACTTATAGTGTACCTACACATTGGGGCGTATTCATACATACATAGATGTTGTTTAAGCTGTTGCTAGACAAAACTCGAGTTTAACTGATGAAGTTTTAATGTGTTAAGCTCCCGATTTGCCTAGCAATAGCTTAAAGAACATCTACGAACAATCATGCGCTATTGTCCTACAAAAATATTAAACTCACTCTTGTGGAATCGCAAATATCGATGTGTACACGAGTTTTTGACGTAAACAGCGATATGGTCACCGAAGAACCTCTTATTTAAAACTGTAGTTTGTATCCGTTTGTATCCAACCGCTTTGTAATAGGAGGGACCATGCTTGAGCATAAGACGTGCTACAAAGTCATTTGAGTGTCGACGAAAAGACAAGCTACCCTAGGACATTCGAAAGAGATGAGGGGCAGACATAGGAATGGCCCGGGACCACCATCTGAAGGTTGCTACCGAAAGATTACGCACAGCTGCAGTTAAGAGATCCTAAGAAAACACCTGAAAGCCCAAGTTCAATACCGATATACTTAAGGATCCCGCAGTCCGCTAACAACCAGGGGACCAGCTTTTCATAGGGATTGAGAGCAATCAGTTGCATGGAACCACCTTCATACCACCCCCCACGCTTTTCAAGAGTCGGCAAATTCAGGAAGCTAGATTTAATAATTCAAGAAATTAAAAAAAATAATAAAACCCGAAATTTTACAATATTTTTCGGAAAAAGTAAGTTTGTATTTTCATTATATTAAGGTTTTTAAACTTTTAAATGTACCTATGCAAATCGACATTTTTGCCGATTGCAGATTTTGGAAATATGCCGAATAATTAAAGAGTCGGCAAATCAACGAAGCTTCATTTGCAAGCAATTATGAATAAAACGAGCCTTAGCATTTTTGCCGATTGCGGATGTCGGAAATTTGCCGACTAATTCAAAAGTCGGCATATCAACGAAGCTTCATTTAAAAAAAATTAATAAAACGAGCATTTTTACTGATTGCGGATTTCGCAAATATGCCGACAAATTCAAGAGTCGGCAAATCAACGAAGCTTAATTTGAAAAAAAAATCCAATAAAACGATCATTTTTGCCGATTGGGTATTTCGCAAATATGCCGACTAATTCAAGAGTCGGCAAATCAACGAATCTCAATTTAGAAAAAATTTAATAAAACGAGCATTTTTGCTGATTGCGAATTTCGCAAATAGCTATGCCGACTAATTCAAGAGTCGGCAAATCAACGAAGCTTAATTTGAAAAAAAAAATTAATAAAAAGAGCATTTTTGCCTATTGCGAATTTCGCAAATAT
Organism: Dasysyrphus tricinctus; assembly: GCA_963921185.1. NCBI lineage: Eukaryota > Metazoa > Arthropoda > Insecta > Diptera > Syrphidae > Dasysyrphus > Dasysyrphus tricinctus. The sequence continues at coordinate 137,629,198 of OY992530.1, read as the reverse complement.
GCCGACTAATTCAAGAGTCGGCAAAACAACAATCTTAATTAGAAAAAAATTTAATAAAACGAGCATTTTTGCTGATTGCGAATTTTGCAAATATGCCGACTAATTCATTGATCTCTTGGGAACTAGAACTCGAAAAGCCATTGCAAATGAAATCAATAAAGCTGGTATTTTTTCTGTAATGGTTGATACAACTCCAGACTCATCACATCACGATCGACTTGCTATTAATGTTCGATACGTTGTGAAAGCAAACGAGAGACTTATTCCTATTGAACGTCTTCTGAAAATGGACGTCGTCCTAACGAAAAAAAACGGGAGAAGAATTGGCCCAAAAAATAATAGTGACCCTTCAGTCAGTAGGTATTTCCATTAAAAACATTGCTTTTCAATCTTATGACTTCGCCAAAAACATGTCCGGAAAGTGCAACGGTACGCAGCAAAAACTATCGGAAAAATGCGGTAAGATAATCCCTTACATTCCATGCCAAGCGCATTGTATCAATTTATTCGTTGAAACAGCATGTAATTCGAGTGTGTTGATTAAAGAGTTTTTCAATGTTTTGGAAGCATTATATGTTTTCTTCTACGGCAGCACAACACGTTTTCAATGTATGCGTGAGGAATTCAAAAGCATTGAAAATTCATTGCAACTGAAAAATTTGTCAAAAACTCGATGGACAGCTAGAGCTGAGACAGTAAAGGCTGTTTGGATATCTTTCGAAGGCATTCCTCGCGTTCCAATGTTTATTCGCTATGCTATCTAGCTATCCCAAAAATATTGAGATAACTTGAGTTGTTGTTGCGTCAGCTGTTATCAGCTGTTTTTTTAACAAGGGATTACAACAACACAAAGCTATCCGGATAACTGAGAATAACCAGCGGAACGTGCCCATTGTACATGGTTTCGAAAAAATAAAACCGATGTAAGTTCTTTTGATAATAATACCCGTACCTCCGCTTCTGGTCTGCTGAAAAAAATCTTGGATTTTGATTTTATAAGCTCGTTATATTTTTGTAAAAACGTCATGTTTAAAGTAAAAAATTTGACAGAAAATTTAGAAGCTGAAGAGTTGAATGTCATTGATGCTGTATTGTTGATTTGAAGCACATCAATAATTATCATTTCAACAAATGAATGACGATGGCGATCAAATCGATGCATTAATAAAAAGTTCATCTTCATTCGCTGAGAAATTAAAAATAAATCCAGCGAATGATTTTCTGAAACATCATAGAACACGCCGTGTACCAAGAAGAATCGATGAAAATCCAGAAACATGCTTTCGACTTCGATTTCCAAACATTTTATCGAAAAGAATTTAGAACGGTTTTGCAAGTTTTTACGACGTGTATAAACGATAATTTAAAAGATAATTTTTCATCTTTCGAACCTTTGCAAAAGATTTTTGAAATTCCAGTCGACAGAGGCAATGTCACAACAGAATCAGTGGAATCCATAATGAAATTGGAGCCCCTATTTTTTAAAGAAGATCCAGAGTGTTTGCTTTCTGAGTTGCAAATTCTTCTTGATTCATCCACAAATTGTATTAATTTCGAAGACATTACCAAAGTTGTGTTCAAGTAAAAATGGTAGTTCCCTTAGCGCACAAACTCATTTGCTTCATTTTAACTGCCCCTGTGACTGTGACATCAGCTTCTTGTGAACGATCATTTAGTAAATTAAAATTAGTCTTAAACTATTTGCGCACGACAATGGGTGATGATCGTTTGAATAATTTGATGCTGCTTTATTCTTCGAAATATAAAGGGGACGAAAATATTCTTAATGAGGTCGTTGAAGAATGGTCCTTATTAAAACACCGCCGAATTAAAATCTAGATAGTACAATGTTAAATTTAAATATTAAATTTTAAAGTTGCTACAGTAAAATAATAATAAAAATAAATTAATAAATTTTATTATTAAAATTAATTTATTATAAATAATAACATAGCTATGTTATTAAAAATTGTTTATTTTAAATAAATAAACTGCTGCAATATTAATAAATTAATGTATTTTATTATTATAAATGACTAAACTGCTGATGCTGATAGAATTATGCGTTGCTTTAATTTTTTTATAAAGATTGCTTAATATCTATACCTAAACAAAAAAAATAGCTGCAATAATAATATAAATGTCCATGAATTTAATTCGTTGTTAAAAATTATAATTGATATCTTATTTTTCTACCAAATAATAGTTCCCAAGATTTTAAAATTGTTTCATGGAAAATCATTGCTCCTAAGTTTTTTAAATCTTTTACATCAGCCGAAGGCGGTTTCATTGAAAAATCTAGCATTTCGAAATCTCAAAAGCGTATGTGGCGAAATGAAGATTTGAGCATAAATCAATCAGCCCTATCAGGAGTTTCACCCGAATGTCATTCCACTCGGAAAAAATCCTTTTTTCATTTCCCTTATTTTGAGTTTCACCCGAAAAATGCTAAGTCTATACAGTCGGCAAATTCTTAAAATAAGTCGGCAAATTCCTAAAATAAGTCGGCATTTTAATGAAACTCACCCCCCCAATGCTCGAACCCTCGCTACGCCACTGGTTGTAGCTCAAGTACGAATGCGAATATCTATATATGACGCCACAACACCGAGCGGATGTTGTGAAAGATTTGAAGTCGAGAAGCGAAAATCACGGGAGATCGCCAGGACGTTAGCTGACCAAGTCTCTCTTATAACCTTTCAGCAACTCCGCCACCAGCACCAACTACAGTGGACCAGTGGAAACACTGCCAACAAGCCATCAGAAGTGCCGCCACGGATGAGTTGGGTCTCACTAGGCGACCACAACAAAACCCTTCGTTTGATGAAGAGTGCTGGCTGGCGCATGCAGCAAAGAATGAAGCTGCAAACTGGAACCAGAGCTGCTGAGAGAACAGGCCGGGAGCTCCACAGGCAAAAACGAAGGTAGGACTGCTGAATTCTAAGGAGGAAAAAGAGAGATCATGCGAAGCGGGTGGTCCAGTCTATTGAGGACTGTAGCGGTAGGAGGGATGATCGAAAGTTCTTCCGAAGGGTGAGGCAATCTACCGCAGGCTTCAAGGCCAAAACAGAATCCTGCCGAGACGAGAGTGGGAAAATAGTAGTAGACACATAGTCGGTGCTGAGGATCTGGAAACAGCAATCAATTATTATCAATAATTATCCATTAAACCTGGATGACGATTTCCGTCCACCCGACCTAAATAAAGTTCGGTATGCGATAGCCAATCTTAAAGCCTACAAGGCTGCTGATGCAGATCGCCTGCCAATTGAGCTATTCAAAGCAGGGGGAGATGACTTGGTAGCGAGTATATGTACACCAACTTATCTCCAAAATTTGGTCGGATGAAAGTATGGCCGATGAATAGAACCTCGGTATAGTGTGCCCCATCCAAAAAAAACGAGATGCTCTGACCAGTGCAGAGGTAAAAGTCTCCTCAACTGTACTGTGTGATCGCTTAAAACCATTGTCAACGGTCTGATCGGCCCCTATCAGTGTGGTTTAAGGCCCGGTAAATCAACCGTCGATCTCCAACAGATTTTGGAGAAATACACAGGAGTTCCAAATCGATACACACCATCTCAATATCGATTTCAAAGTCGCATATGATAGCGTAGACAGAGGAGACCTATACAGAGCCATGTTGCGTCTTGGCATCCCTTCCAAACTCGTCCCCTTGAGCAGGATGACGATAGAGAAATCTCGCTGCTCCGTCAAAGTCGGCAAGATCACTACGGACCCCTCTGAAGTCGAGGCAATTGTACGCAACAAGTAACAGAGGTACAATTTTTCAAAAGTCCGTTCAACCACTTGCTCATGCAGATGATACTGACATCATTGGGAGAACGAAGCGAGCTGTTACCGGTGCGTTTGCAAGTAATGAATCGGAGACAAGACGAAGTAGTATATGCTATCATCAAGAAAGGAACCTCAACTCGGCAAAACTTCACGACGGATAAGTACAACTTCGAAGTCGTCAAGGACTTTGTCTTACTCAAAACCGTTAAACCCATTTTCTTTGCTTCATTCTCTTCACTCACGAAAATTCCACTGCTTCACTGTTCTGTCAATATCGTTCTCATATGCGAGTTATTGGATGAAATTTTAAAACATTGTGGATATGGTGTTTGTGTGAGGGTTTTGGATTATACTTGCAAGGACAATGTTAAGGAAATAACATGATAGCGCAGCGCCTTGCCTCAAAACATTTTCTGACATTAAAGGTATTGATAAGGTCTTTACCAACCCTGATGGAGCGGAGTGCGTTCTCCATCGTTATCCTGCATAAACGGACCAATTTAGCAGCGATGTTAATACTATAAAAATTGCTCAATATCTATAGTTTGTGTCCACAGATGCTGTCATACGTATGGCCTTAAAATTGATGTAATGATTGTGGGTGTCAAAATTCCTGGGATTTTCCAAGTTATGTCGTAATGCAAATATTTGGTCGATTGATGACTTTCCTGGCCTAAGGGCACAATGTCAACTTATTGACTTACGGCAGGTATTCCTATAAGGGGGCACATCTTCTTGGAAGAGGGAGGCAAATCATGAATTTTGGAAGAGAAAAGACCAAAAATCTGTATATAAATCCATATCCATGAGCTTTGGAAAATACAAGTTTGGACACCCTGTGGGTATTTAAATTTTTTTTTAAACAATTCAAAAGCGTCCTTTCATACTGTCGTTAAATTCACCCATAAATCAAAATCTTTTCATAAAGCAATGATGTGTGCCAAAATATTTAAATTTTAAAATTCATAATCCTCATCGTCATCATCATTGTCCCTGATGTACCTGTAGGTTGGCGTAAATGTTATTATTACCTAAAGTAAACATAAAAGTAAACATGAAAGGACAAGCGACTACCTACCTATTTAGATATAAAAATAAATCTTAAATCTCGGTCGCCATATCTAATTTGGTTTTAATCTAAATTGTGGCCCTATAAACCTTTAGTACGTAGTTAAACTCATATTCACCTATATATTCTTATCTCTGGCAATATAAACGTCCTTACCGCACATTTCGTCCACAAAAACCTTTCCCAGCCGGCATCGCAAACTAAACATAGACAGAGGGAACCTGCGGTGACACAAAGTAAACTACAACTATACATACATATTTATATCCTTGTGCAAATAAATGCAGTTTTTTTTTTTTAAATAGGATAGGATGATAGGTTAGGACTTGTGTCTCCTTATTTTGTTTTTTTCATAAAGGAAACCTCCATATAGGTACGAAGGAAGCTAATTTGTTTCGTTCTGTTTTTTTTTGTTGCCCTTCAAACTGCGAGTTCACATTATTGTGGTGACTATGAATGTTGTTAATCATGTAAACAAATTGTTTTCCATAGCCTAACAAGAAGATAAGAGTCTTAATCATCATCATGAACCAGCATCCCAGATCCAGACATACCACATCCGCTACTCATAACCATTGAGATTGAGATATGCAGTGGTGGAAGGAGCAGGCAGGTAGGTAGGTACTAGGTACTTCCATGTCCCATCGCCATTTAACAAGACACTGGATAAACACTCAAAAGGGATTCTTAAGCGTTTCAATTTGTCAAGTGCGGTTGCGGAGCGGTATGTGTGTACTTAGTCAGGCATTTAACACCTCAATGCTAAACAAGAGTCTCGAATTCTAGTCGTCTTCGCTTCCTCGGTCGGTTAAGAAAGTGGATTATTAATTTCATCATTTGGCTCCTTTGGATGCAAGGTGACTCGGCCTCGACATCGGTCACACCATTAATCTTTAAATCATTTGAAACGCTTCCAGCGTTTAAATATCGATTTAAAATTTAAATAAGCACGAGTCTATGTTAAGGTTGGCTGATGGCTTGTGGGTCCTTGTAAATCTAAAGTTGCTGGTGCACATGATGTGGGTTGGAGAAACTCAATGATAAGTATAGAAGGTATACCTATGTATATAATGTGAATGTCCTTGAAGTGAGGGAGTGTAGCTAACAGGCAACGTGCTCTACTTGCAATTTGTACGTGCGGTATTGTAAACCCAGGAAAATGTATATGTAATTTCTCTTGATGGAAATGAAATTGTTTCCTGACACAAAAAAAAGCCCTCTGAGAGTTGAAAGACACGGAGTAGGAATGGGTTAAGTCAGAGATTTGCTAAGGCTGTAAAGAGAAGGATGCACAGAGGCACACGAGAGTTTAACTGTTTGTTATGCAAAACTAAAAGTTTACGCATAATTGAAATTGTTTCACGAAGTAATATTTAAGTCAAAGTGGCAGTAATGTTTCAGCATACTTATAAAATAAGTAATGGGAAATGTCGTCAAAATAATAAGTGAAGCATTACCATGTAAGTTTCTTTAAAAAAATTTGAAACTTTAAAGTCCGAATTTTATGTTAAAATTCTCGGTTTGAATAAATAGATGGAATGCTATGCAACTTAATTTTTTAATTAGATGCAAATATGGGATTATTTCACTTAATTACTTTCTTGAAAATTTGTAATTCCGTATTTGATTTTACCGTAAAATGTGGATTGAACTGATTTATTTTGCGTTGTCACACTAGGACTAGGTAGTTATTTTTACTTGCGATATAAGTTCTATAGGGCAAGTTTTGGATTCGTGCAAAAAAAAATTCGAAATAACAATCAAACATGACATTATGATGAAGACCAACAAAGTGGGTGGCACAATTCTGTTTGTCTGTCTGCCTGTTCGTCTACAGCCTAAAAGGCTGGATCGATTTTTTTTAAACTTGGTACATAGTGGATTTTGGTGATTCTGCTCACAAGTATTTTTCACTTTTGTTTTTAGAACCAAAAGTAACGGTACCTGCCATACAACGTTTTTAGCAATTATACTCAATCTTTTTTTTCTCAAAAAGGGCTTCACAACTTTTATTTCAGAAAAATCAATAAATTACTTTTAGTAAAGGCTACCTTTGAGTTGGAAACTTGTTTTTAAATGGTTATTAATAGCACTGCCCAAAGAGCCAATTTTAAATCTTCGATTTTCTTCAAAACGGTAAGACTGGTTTCAATATTGTTTCTATACAGAAGCTTCCAAACATATAAATAGTATTGTATACCAACATTTTTGATAACTTATTTTTTTTAATTTTTAAAAAATGTTTCTTTTTTTTTTAGTCAAATATTTCAAAAACGAAATGATCGATTGTGTTGAAACTCGATACTTAAAAGGTTTTAATAACTCTCTAAAATACTGTTTGAAAAAATTGTACTTTTATGTAAAAATAACGGTACCTTCCATACAAAAGTTAAAAAATCCTTAAGGACAATATTTTTTTTTTCTCAAAAATACCTTCTACGATTTTCATCAAATTTTGTCCGTATGCTGAAAATAGTGCGATCTACTACAGAAAACTATAAAATTTTACATTTAGCAACTATTAGTTGTACCTCTCTGTTTTTATTTAATTTGAATTTTCTCCACGGATTTTAATTATATATCAAAATTTTCAAAAAAAAATTTTTTGATTTTCGATATCTCAAAAGGGTTGTTTTAGCAAGTTTAAATATCGTATTTTTTGCTCTACACATTTTTCTCTCATAATTTCCATTCTTTATATACAATTTTCTTCAGCCCTTAGCCTCTTCAACATAAGTGCAAGTACGTGCAACCCCGTCGTGCATTTTATTTTATTTTCGCTCAAATAACCAAGTTGTTGCCTCATATTTTAAAAACTTTGAATTCTTTGGTAACAAGTTCCACAACGTAATATTCTACGTATCTACAATTTGAGTTCTTTTCTCAAAACATGTTGATTCTTCTGATGAACCTATTAAGACTTGAGACTGGATAGTTTAAACCTGCTCTTCCGGTTGTAGGATATAATTTGGCAAGGCACTGAAGGAATTCAGCATCTTTTATTAGATTTCACAAATACTCGGTTCAACCTCGGAATAGTTAAGCCAAGTCAAAGCACTTACTCCGTTTTTACACCTAGTCAAACAAATCCTTATTTATAAAAGTATTTCTGAGCCGTTACAAGCTACGCCCTTCGTATGTCAAGAAAATGACCAATCTAAAACTCTGGTTACTAAAAACGTAAACAAACTCTCAAAATTCAATAATTAATTATTTTTGGTGGAATTTTGGTAAAGAAATTAATAAATGGATAAAATAAAATAAAAGAAAACGTTCTTAGTAACGTTTATACTCCTTTTCACACGATGTCATGTCAAAATCACATTAAGATACTGAAAAGACTTAAACCTCCTATGAATCAGTTTAAGCTTACTCCTTCTCTATTCCTCGAGTATTTTTTTAATAAATATCTAAACTTTTTAGGATTAAAAGCGTTGTAAAGTCGCTAAAACGAGTTTATAAATAAGGCAAAACAAACAAACTATACTTTGACTAAAAGGGTGTATTACGATCCAGATGTCACCCAATTGCTTTCACCTCTTTTTCTGGAGCAGTCAAAATTCATCAAAAATTTTAGATTTTTTGCGGTTTTTTAATCCATCGACATCGTAGCCATCCGTTAATGGAATTTGACAGTTGATGGCTTGACAGATAATGGACAAACTATATTTTGACAGAAAAAGCGTATTTCAACCAACTGACATAAAATCACCTTTTTCCGTAGCTGTAAAAAAAATGAAATTTTCATATTGTTTGAGGTTTTAATACATTCAAATTGTATTTTTTTTTAATTGGATCAAATTGGATTTGATCAAAATCAGCACAGTATTGAATTGAATTCATAAAATTTGGAGAGATTTAATTTAATGGAAATCGAAATGAAAACTGAACCGGCACAGTATAATCGAAAATGAATTCAGTGAAATGAAAATCATCGAAAGATGGATTGATTTAAATCAGTGATTGCCAAAGTGGTCCAGGTGGACCCCCAGGGATCCATGGGAGATTCAACGGGGGTCTACGTTGACATAAAATAAAAATGGGGGTTCAGCAGTTGTTTCTGGTCTCGAAAGTAAAGAACAAAAATTTTGGCTTGGCCTTATTATTCAATGAGGGCAGATATTACCTACATACACTTATCAAAAAAATTAAGGGAACACAAAAATTCCAAATTTGTTGGTGATTTTTGACAGGCTGTATTTCAGTGAATAATGGTCGTATTGCGACTTAAGAAAAAAGGGTTCTGAAGCTTTAAAAACTAAGATTCTAATTTTCAAAATTGTTGGCTAAAATTTGTAAGGAGCTTCTCATGCAGTCTTATCAATAATATTCTAAATGTTGTTAATTTGTTAATTTGTTCAGTTAGGCTGGCATATGGAACAGATAGCCTGTTTATTTAGCATTAATTCCCTTTTTTTAAAACCTCCCTTAAGTTTTTTGATAAGCCTTGTTAAGAAAATCAGCGACTGTTACTTGTTAAAACTTGCATATCATCAGCTTTCTGTCAAAACCTCATAAATCTTAAAATGCCATTTCAATGCAATTCAGATCAAAACAACTCACGGAATTTAAATATGAGCGTTTTTCTTTTTTGGCAGAGGCAGAGCGATCAGAGCAGAGCTCCGAGCAGATTATGATCGTATTCCTCAGATTTAATTATGAAGTAGCTTGGGCACTGAACTGTCATTTCATAGGTGTTTTTGGTAACGTAAAATTTCTTGCAATATTTTTACAATTTGTTGTCAAAACACATAAGAAAAAAATAGAAATAATCATATTTGTTCCTAAAAATTGTAAAAGCTCAGTTTTTGATAATTAAAGTATATTAGGTGATTTTAATTTATCAGATATTATCTGGACATGGTCCGAAAATGACAAAATTCTCATTTCCTGTTATTTGAACAAAGATTTTGAAATAACTTTTATCGATTATATTTACTCTTTAGGCCTTTGCCAAATTAATACTGTTCCAAATTGTTTTATGAAAATATTAGATCTTGCTTTTATTTGCTGTGATGAATTTAATGTAAATGTTATAGAAGCTCCTTTTTCTTTGCTAAATAATTCTCTTCACCATAAAGAATTACTTATTGAAATTGCTATGTACGATTATCATAAATTCCAAGCTAATTCTTTTGAAAATAATTTTCATTTTCCAAAAACAAACTTTAATGAACTAAGAAGTTACTTTTCTTGTATTGATTGGAATAATGAACTTCATAACTTTGATTTAGAACACGCTTATAAACGTTTTATTGAAATAATGTTCACGGGCTTAAATCAATTTGTTCCTCGCGTTCAAAAAAGGAAATCTTCGAAACCTTTATGGTACAATAGAAGACTCTTGCATCTTAAGAACATTAAAAATAAAGCTTTCGTAAAATATAAAAAACTGGTAACCATACTGATTATGTGTTATTTAACAACTTAAGAAAGGATTTTTTCCGTTTTAAGTAAATTCTTGTACAGAAATTACATCATGAATATTGAAAACAACATTAAAAATAATAGTTAATCGTTTTGGTCTTTCATAAATTCTAAGCGAACGTCATCTGGAATTCCTCAGAAAATAAGTTTAAATGAAATTAATTCGTCAGATATTGATACTCATTTGGAAATTTTTGCTAGTTTTTTTGAGTCTGTTTATTCCTGTCCGATAATAACTTCCGTGCCTTGTTTAGAAGAAAAAGTCGAGATTGGTTTACTTCAGCTAAGATTGGAAGAAGTTACAATGGGGCTCCAGGGTCTTAAAGTTAACTATAAATGTGGTGTTGATGGCATACCAGGAATCATTTTGAAAAATTGAAGCGATTCACTTTCTTGGCCGCTGTGGAAAATTTTCAATAAATCATTGTCTGCGGGTTTATTTTTACCTGAGTGGAAGGAATCATTTCTTGTTCCTGTTTTCAAAGCCGGTTCTAAAAACTTAGTTGAAAATTATCGAAGAATTTGTAAACTCTCAGCCATTCCCAAGCTCTTTGAAAGTTTGGTTAAAACTAAAATTGAGTTTCTGACAAAGGAATGCTTGTCGGAGTCACAACATGGCTTCGTTCCTGGTCGATCTACGGTGACTAACTTGGCGGTATTCTCATCTTATGTTTTGAACGCACTTGAGGATAAATGTCAAGTGGATGCATTGTATACTAACTTTAGTAAAGCTTTTGATTCGGTCGATCACAGTATTTTGTTAAAAAAAACTTGAATACTTTGGCTTCCATTCTGAAATGCTTAAATGGATTTCTTCGTATTTGAAGAATAGAACTCAACGAGTATTGATTGACAATAAAGTTTCAAGAAGTTATTGTACTTCTGGAGTTCCTCAAGGGAGTCACCTTGGTCCATTACTATTTTTACTATATATTAATGATATAGTGAACGTAATCCAAAATTGTTGTTATCTCCTGTATGCAGATGATTTAAAATTGTTTCTTAAAATCAAATGCATTGAAGATTGTGTAAGAGTTCAATATGATTTGGATCGTATTTCAAATTGGTGCTCTCTTAATAGTTTAAAACTAAATATTGGAAAATGTAAAACAATAACATTTTCTAAATCAGCATTAGCTCTTTACTTTCCATATAACATTAGTTCTAATCCTCTGCTTAAAGTTGATGACATTAAAGATATAGGTTTTATTTTTGATTGCACGTTTTCCCAAAAAAAAAAAACATAATCGACTATATTGTTGCTAAGTCAAACACCTAAGTTGGATTCATTAAGAGAAATAGTAAAGATTTTATGGATCCTTATGTCTTACTAAACCTTTACACCTCACTGGTTAGGTCGACAATTGAGTATGCAGATGCAATTTGGAACCCATGCTATAAAGTTCATTCTGATACAATTGAACAAGTTCAAAGGCGATTTACTAAATTTGTTTTTTATAAAATGCGTTGGAATTTTAGGCCTGACTATAAAGCTAGGTGCCAATTGCTTGGTATAAGATCATTAGCATCTAGAAGAAGTACTTATGATGTAATGTTTGTGAGAGATATAATATGCAACCATATAAAAAGTCCGTTATTGTTTTCTATTATTTCCTTTTATATATACCAACAAGACAGTTAAGAGGAAGATATCTCCTTTTTGAACAAGTACATAGAACAAATTATGGACAGAATGAATCAATATCACGAGCTATTTCCTCGTTCAATGAAGTTTGTGCCATTTTTGATTTGCATTTATCTCGTGAAAAATTTAAAAACGAATTATTATTAAGACTTGTATTCTAATTATTTCCTATTTTTATATTTTTATTAAAAAATCATTGTTATTATGCCATATCTGTTAAGCAAGTGCTTGTAGATGAAATTTAACATGTATCACAAAAAAATAAGTGAAGCTCGATTCGCTCGGTCATTTAAACCTGAGCTAATTGATCAAGCTCTGGGCTAGCTGCGATGGAAAAAGAAACACACATTTTATACTCATATATATGTCTGAGCTAAGAAAAAACACATAATGTTTGTTTGACAGTTCCGTGATCTGCTCTGAGTTAAAAATGAAAAACGCCATATGTTATGATACCTTTTGGGGCTATCAACCAGTTTAAAAACCTTTAACGATCTAAGAATTCCATTTTATTACCTTTTAAATTAGTTTTTTGTGTTTTCTAAGCAATTTTCAATACAGACTTATGAGTCTTTGACAAAAAGACGACGATATTCGATATTCAGTGCAACGGCGTGTCGAGATTTGCAAAGCGGCGCACAGTGGGCTGAAAAGCAAATCTAGAGGGTCAAAAATCCAAATCTTTGTAAACGAGTGGTGTGTGTGTCCGTATCTTATTTAAACACCTAAATAGCCTAGCAGGTGCCAAATAGAGAGAATCGTTTTTTCATGGTTATGTGAACAATTAAATATTTTTAAGAGACAAGAAAGACACAGAAATAATGATGAAATGATGTCTCAATGCCAGTTTTTGTACTAAATTATGGTTTGAACATAGGTAAAACTATATAAGCTAATATTATATTGATCTCTGAGATATTTTCCACTGATAGTTTTTCATTTTTAGCCGAAGAATTTGGACCACTGTCGTCAAATAACCTGTAAGATGTTATGTTATACTTTTTCGAAAATGGGCAAAAACGGGCAGATGAAATATTAAAATATGTTATATATATTAATCCTGGAACTTAGTTTAAGTTCAATCTTTTTGTACAGGTTTGTACAGAAAAAGTTGCAGCCTACAGAATAAATGCTTTGTCAATTTTGTCTTACTAATAAAGTAAATGCCATGGTTCGTTTAGTTAAAACACCATAAATCATAAATAAACAAAATTATTAACCTTTTTAAATATAGTATATTTGGGAATAATAACAAAAAAGTTTATGACTTTTCAAACAAATAAGAGGTAAACAAAGTCCTACCATCATTAAATATTGAACGAACAATGACTGAATGATGTGTCTGCAATTAACGGTATTATTGCTTGAAAACTAAAGTCTTCTGTCAGTTAATTTGACTCTATACATTGTCTCTGACATGTGTACAATCAACCTATGTACTACCTGCCCTGATATAAAATGCATATTTTTTGGACTTTTGACCCGCTAGATTCGCTTTTGAGACCACTGTGCGGCGGCCGAATTTAGGGTTGAAACTCAGCTGCGACGCAGATTTCCATCCTTAAATCTAGTCTTCACATTTTGTGACGAGTTTTGGGAATATGGTAAAAAATTTGCAGCAGGGGGTCTACCGAAAGCAGGTTAATTTTAAAAGTGGCCTACGAGGAAAAAAAGTTTGGGATCCCCTGATTTAAATGATCGAATCATTTTGGCAATTGATTCTTGAAAGATTTGATCATTTGAAATGAACGATGATTCGAAAATAACGTAAATAAGTCAGCTTGTATACCTTTTGCCCCCGTTCATTGTTGCTCTCCTCTTCCCTAGGTAGGAACTTTCAAAAAACTAATTTCTTTAATGTTTTCTTGGGGGTTTTCGCTTATAAAAATCCGATTTGGACTACAATCACAAAATTCTATCCAAATGGAAAGAGTCGTTTTAGGAAATTAAACAAAAAAAAATAATTTTAATTCTTCACATACATATGCTCAGTAATAAATCGTTTGACTTTTTTAGATTAGAACCTACATTGGATGCACAATAAGCAGCCCTAGAGATGTGAAGACGAAAATCACTTTTTTTATTTCTCTATCATTGTGATGTAAATAGTAACGTAAGATTGATTTTTAATATTTATTTTTTTAAGCGAAACCAATACTTTGACTATTTATTTATAGAGCAGGAAGAATCTTTAGACAAAGTTAATGTTTTAATGACATCCGCATCTATTAGTATCATTTCAACACTATACATTTTTTGCAAATGATGATAACTATGTAGGTTAATGGTCTCTTTCCGTTTATTGATAGGAAACTATTTAATATTGAATCATACTATGTATAGAAATTAAATGTCTTCTATTTAGTTGAAACAAATGAATATAATTGAATTTAAAGTTCAAATGAACTCTGTAATATACTGCAAAGTACATTTCCAGGTGTTGTCGTACCCATTTAGGAAGCAATTTTTTAATAATATTAACCGATTCTTACAAAACCCAAAAACAAAGTGAAAGGGTATTAAGGACACAGAAATTGCCGTTATTGTTCATACTTATGTACATATGTGGGTGATTCTACAAACAATGGCATTTTTGACGTCTCCGTTGGAATTTTGAGAACCGATAAAGTATTCAATCAGATTTTTTTATTACTGTAAGTCTGACTGATATCAACATGGCAAGTCATCTATACAGGGTGTTGTGAGTATGATACATGAAAAGGCGAGAACATACTTGTTGGATCAAAACAGGACAAAATTATGTGGGAGGGCTCCCATTAGACAAGGGTCACGATTTTCTAAAAAAAAATGACGTAAAATAGAAAAAAAAAAACTTAAAATCTTATTACCCTAAACGCCTGTTTTCAAAATATGTCCATTACATTGCTGCTTTTTTTTATTTTTCTGACTGGCCGCTTAGGTTAAAGGACGTTCAAACAATCAACTTGAGATAGTTTTGCTTCCAAAAATGTTATGCTGAAATTATCTCCATTTTCTTCCATTTTTTGTAGAATCACCCATGTATACTACAAAGGAACCTTAGGTCCAATTTTACATTCTTGTTGAGAAAAAAAAAATTGGGATTTAACATAGAAGGTATTATTATTATACTCCACAGGTTGTCAAAAATGAAAGTGTCATCAGAAATAAAAAAAACGACTGTAAACGTGAGGAAGTAAACATACGTTAGCACAACAACAAATTAAAATTTGAATTGTCAGAGATAAAAATGGCTGTGAACGAGAGAACAACAAATATTGCCGGCACAAAAGTCAAAACTCTAAGGATATTACCTTAAATATTCGGCCTGATCCTTTATTTTGAGTTTCTGGGATTTTTAGTCCAAACTTGTGTCAAAAAATTTTGTTTATATGAACTTTGACAGAACTTTGGACTTAAATGCCCCGAAATGTACAGAAAATCACAGAAACTCAAAGTAAAGGAACAGCCCTATTGTGTACTGTGATAGAGAACCAGAAAAGAAGAGTCCTACAACTCCGTCTGTATATAACGTACGTGCCGATCTACATACCCAAGCCACTGAAGGGATTTGAAAAAAATTTGTGTACCATTTTGTATGGAATATAACATGGTTCAAATGTCCACCGCAACTTCACATGGTGTGAGGTCCAATTTGTAATGACTCTACTTCCTAAATCCCCCTGGAATGGAAATCCACACAAGTGCAGTGCATGCTGCGAATTATACATCAATTTATATTGAATAATTTGAAAATAATAATCGATCGAGGTGGCACTCGTGAAATATCTATACCTAATTTTAGCCTTTATACTTGGTGGTAGGTAACACACACAAGTTGTTGTTGTTCATTCAAAATTATTCAATATAAATTGTTGGAATTTCATTCACATTCATATCATTCAATTTGGGCCAAAAGAAATTGTTTATCATCTATCAGTTGTGGTCTCTGGTAACTGGATTGACGTTATGGGAATTAACTTGCTTGGGGGTTCTCCTGCATACTCCCATTGGCAGTTGCGATGCGTTTTCGGCAGATCCTGGGGTGGAATCGGCTAAAGAGATTTGTGATAGTTGAAAGTCACAGCACAATAGACTTGCTATTGTGATGTGACTGTCAACTTTCAGAAATCACCTTAGCTGATCCCTCCCTGCATTTCGTTAATTTTGATTGTCCACTGAACCGCTCAACTTAAATTAAGCCAACAAACATTGAATAGTCGAATGGGAAGGACGACCTTGTAATCCATTGGATGCACATCGTTGCCATCAGAAGAGAACGACCATTTTGATAACAAAGTTTTATTAGTTGAACGGGTTGCTTAATTGTTTTACTTGACATGGTAACTTGGCATAATTGACCGAATACATAAAATAAATAAATAAATTGGGTGGCGCTATAGAGAATGCAATCCCGGGATCCCGAATCCCGGGATCCCGGGATCCCGAGCCATTTTTGGATCCCGAAAATCCCGGGATTATAATGCTTCAATCCCGGGATTTTCGGGATTGGTGGCTTTAATATTCGCATACAATTTTTCTTCCTGCTTGAATTTAGACTTTCGTATAGGAACAATTTGCCAATAATTTTTATGTAGGTCAAAACTGGTCATCCCCCTTCGTTAATCTTGTTTTTTTCGTTACGTAACCGTACGAGAGTATTCAATTCATTGACTTCCTATATACCTAATAAGTCAATGATTCTATCGATGTCGGTTTCAGTTGAATTCATAAAGTATGGATTCATTTTATTTTGGAAACAACTGAATAAAATATTTTTATTAGGTAAAAAATAAATATTCAACAAGAAATAATATTTTTTCTTTAAAAAAATGTCAATAAACCTATTATATTTTAATGTCCAGTTGAGCTGTAAACCAAAACTTGCCAACATCATACCAGAAAAACTTTTCACGATCAAATTTAATTTTTAAATACTTAAGTTTTAAATGATTTTGCTATGGTTTGAATGAAAATCACATTTAAAGTTCCATTTAAAAGATATTTAATAATTAAATTTACTTATGGCAAGTTTTTCTGGGTATTGCAGGTTTTGGTTCTCATCAGCTCATTTTTATTTTCGTTAAAATTCTCTTTTAAAATTGTATGGAACTTTAATTTATTGACCTCTTAGAATTCAAAGTGTGGGTGATGCACCGACAAATGTTAGCTTCCTGCAACTAACCTTACTGCCTGAACAGAATACAAGACCCAACTGGAATAGATGTCAAAAATGCTGCAGTAAAATTTTAAAATTGTTCAACTCTTGCAGCTCCGACTGCTGCATTTTTTATATCTATTCCAGCTCCGTCTTGCACTCTGTTCAGGCAGTTAAGAATAGATAGGTACCTATTTATGAAATAACTATAGATAAATTTTGTTTCCTAAGAACTTTTCTGTTTTGTGAGAAAACATGGAAAATAACGATTTTTTTCTTCTAAATAAAAAATTTCAACCATAAAACTTATTTTTCTTGCCAGGCGGAGGCCGGACTAGAAGTATTAACTCTTTGCATACTCAGAAAAGCGTTTTTAATTTAGAAAACGAACAGTTTCAAACAAAAAAATATTCTTAATAACTTTTTGAAAAATATTTTTGAAATCCCGGGATTATCCCGTGATCCCGGGATTGAAATTTTTGAATCCCGAAATCCCGGGATTGAAAAAACAGTCCGGGATTGCATTCTCTAGGCGCAACAGATGGTGGAGAACCAGGGCCTAGTGACTTACAACTCTAAACCATTCCTGTGTGCGTGTTGTTGGCAGGAATGGAGGGGACCTACAGCTTTTGGCCGAGTCCGAATGGCTAAATGAGCAGCACTTATTCATGACAAGTATAGTATACGCCCGAATACATCATAAACAACATTTATTTACCTATATTATTTTGCGTAGCATCCGATGTCCCTGTTTTTTCACTGATGTGTACATCCTCCTATAAGAACGCAGCCGTGCTTTTTAAGATTTTAGCCATGGCAGAGTTCTTTTTCTTGATTTTTTCCTAATTTATTGTGACTAAGCCTTAAGCTTTTAGGAATAACAAAGCTCAGTGTGTTTTTTCAATTGTATTTTTTTTAAGAAAATTGCTGGTCCTGTCTACAAACGGGGCCTTCTCATATAATTGTGTCTATGAATTGTGTCTTATATGTTATACATCCCTACCATTTTGTCAAATCTGAATCAACTGTTTTGGGTTTCTGCCATCATTCTTAATTTGAGTCTACCTTTTGCTTAAGGTTTAAAAAATATATTACATATCTGAATGTTTTTTCTGTTTTTTTTTATTTTACATTAAATAATATAAAATCCTTTAAAGAGTGTACTTTGTTTTTCCAACTTCCTCCTTCTAAACTTAACTTCAGAATAAAATAAAATGCACGACTGGGTCGCACGTACTTGCTCTTATGCGAGTTTAAGAAAATTGTATATACAAACATGGAAATTATGAGAGCAAAATGTAGAGGAGCATGAAATACGACATTTAAATTAGCTAAAACAACTCTTTTGACAGTTTGAGGTGAAAAAAAAGTATGCCATTTTAATTCATGATGGAATATGATTGTATAGGAAAAAAAAAATTTTAAATCGTTGGAGCGGCTTTTTTTTAAATTAATTTTTTATGTATAAAATTCTTAAAACATTTTTAAGAACAAATTTTGGTATGCAGATTTTTTTTTGAAAATTTTGATATGCAATATTATTTTATTTTATCTGAAATTTGTATACAAATAAAAATTATCTAAATCCGTTCAGCCGATAACGAGAAAATTCAAAATAAGAAAATACGTTCTATGACAGGTACTATTAATAGTTAAAAGTGTAAAATTTTATAATTTTTGGTAGTAGATCATACTAATTTTAGTATATACAAAAAGTTTAATCAAAATCGTAGGAGTCGTTTTTAAGCAAAAAAATATTTTCCTTTGCGGTTTTTTAACTTTTGTATGGAAGGTACCGTTATTTTTTCATAAATGTAAAATTTTTTCTAAAAATATTTTAGAGAGTACTAAAAAAGTCTTGAATATCGAGTTTCAAACAAATCGATCATGTCGTTTTCGAAATATTTGATTTTCAAAAAAAAAATTTGAAACATTTTTTAAAAATCCAATAAACATTTTTTCAAAAATGTTGGTACACAAAACTATTTATATTTTTTGGAGGCTTCTGTGTAAAAAAAAATAATTGAAATCGGTCGTACCGTTTTGAAGAAAATCAAAAATCAAAAAAATGGTTCCTTGGGAGGTACCATTAATAACCATTTTTGAAAAATGGTTTTCCACCCAAACAAAGCCTTTACTAAAATAAATTTATTGTATTTTTTTTAAGAAAAGTTGTCTAGCCGTTTTTGAGAAAAATACGATTATGTAAATTTGCCAAAAAAAAATGTATGACAGGTACCGTTATTTTTGGTTCTAAAAAAAAATGAAAAAAAATTGTCGGCAGAATCAACAAAAACCACTATGTACCAAGTTTGAAGAAAATCGATCGAGCCGTTTAGGCTGTAGACGAACAGACAGACAGACAGACAGACAGACAGAATTGTGCCACCCACTTTTTTGGTGTTCTCTATCATCGTAAAATCATGTTTGATTGTTATCTCAATTTTATTTTTGCACGAATCCAAAACTTGCCTTAAGTACCTATAATCGCAAGTAAAAATATCCTTGATGAACACATATCCACCTATACCTTTTTATATTTTTCTCGACCATCAATAACCTTGTTGGGGTATTTTTGTTTTTTTTGGAGAGCTCTGCGTTTTATCAAGTACCTATTCTGATTAAAACTTGATTAGGCAGGTAATCCGATATCAATTATAATGTTTTTCATGCTAAAGAAAATCTTTAAAAAGTCAATGATAAATCATCTTATCCGTTTTAAGAGTTCACAATTTAATGAATGAAAATTGAAAACAAAAATTATAAAATAGCACTCACTTTGTTGTAGCTTGAACTAAATTCCAATCGTATCCTTCCAATACTTTCATAACTGCACATGTAATTCTTTCGTCCTCCTTTCGCCTATTACCTGGTGCTTCTTTCGTCGAGGATGATCCTTTTTTCGCATCCTTACCGTTTGCATAATTAGCTAGCACTAAGGTTTCAACTGGTTTTGTATCGACTTTCATATTTTTATCGTCGGTATCCATTTTTCTTTTGATTTTGTTTTTATATTTTTTACTTAAGCACTATTGTTAGGTATTATTATTTACTTTTTTTTAACTTGAGGAGTTATATATTTATGCACTAAAACTTTATTTAACTTAAACTATTTTTTTTTTTTTTTTAAATAAAAGTACGCGCGCAATTTGTCATTGATCGTTAAATTTGAATGAATTCACCGTTATTTTGGTATTCACACAGAAACCGATCGTTACCGTTCAACATCCCATCGAGAACTGTAACTGTTTATACTGATAAAAATCAGCTCGACCATGGCCGCTGCGCTGCCACCGATCTAAATAACGAAATCCATCTAATATATAGATACATCACATTCCCATAAGTCACACTTCAAAACTCGAAGAACCGACTCTGTCGGACGGACGGACGAATGCGGCTCATCTCTCATTTTTATGTGTGACTGATGTGTGACTTTGGTTTGACGTTGGTGCGGTGGTGGCTCTCGGCGCTGCTTCTACAACCGAAGTGGAGAGCCTCCTCTCATGTTAAAGTAAAACACAAGAAAACTATATGGTTTGGTGTTTACTTAAGAAAACCGTCCACAATATTTTTGATATCGCTGCACTAATAAAGAGTCACAGCCACGCTTCTTACTCAAAACTTAAATGGAAAAGTGTACGCACGCAGTATCATACGAAAAATGTATCTTTCGATCTTCAAGTGGTCTGGTAGTTGCTGTCATTCGAAGAAAGACTTAAGTGCTAGTCGATTGCTAATTATGCGCGCAATACTTAAGCATTCACATGTGTATGTGATGGACTTGGACTGGACGCAAAGAGCGCACCCCTAGGAACGCGGGTATTGCTCACCCTATTTTAGATATTGTTATTATGGGTAGGGCATGGCCATGGATCAATTGAATTGAAAAGTCCATACAACTGATAAGAATGGTTGTTGTTATTTCCTTAATAATTTGGAAGTACGAATGCGAGTTTATTTGCAAATTTATTGACAAACTTGAAATAGATTGGCGAGCGTAGATATTATGCTGTTTATACAAACAAAGAAGAATAATATAAAAATCATAAAAATATTACTCTTATCATATCATTATTGAACAGGAAAGGATAAGACTTTAAGTTATAAACATTTGGTTTACATAAATAAAATTTGAAATTTTATCAAACTTAAGTGTACCTTTTCACGTTATCCTACAAATTGACAATACATAAATATGTTGGCTTCCGAAAAGAGGGTTGATGACTCACTAAAAACCAGCGCTAATAAATTAATTTAGCTTTCTGTGACTTTATCGGATCAAAAATTAGCCAAATCTTAGATCATGGTACATATTTAGGACCCATTGCTGTTCTGATAGAAATTCAAATAACTGAGTATAAGATGGCGCAAATAGGTATGGAAGTTGTGAAAGAGTTTGCATTGTACATTGATCGTTAAATTTGAATTAATTCACCGTTATTTTGGTATTCACACAGAAACCGATCGTTACCGTTCAACATCCCATCGAGAACTGTTACTGTTTATTCATAACTGTTTTTATATAAAATTTTGTTTTGCCTAATTAATTCGCAATTAATTAGTTCTCAATAACCAACTTTTTTCAGCTCGATTATCTTTAAATTTAAGAAAGTTGTCTGCCAAGTTCATATGAAGTTAGCAGGACACCCATTTTTCGCAAACCAAAAATGCAATTAAATTTTTTTTTGCGTAACTAATTCGCAATTAAGTAGCAAGTAATGATAGGATACTTTTTAACCTGAATTTCCAAAAGTGTCGTGCTAACTTTATATACATAACATTTACACTTTTGTATATCGTCGCGTCGGTCCAAAAATGTAAAACCCATTAAGTGCAGACAAACTTTTAAAAAAAATGAGAATAACATGCATTTTAATAAACCAAAAAGTATCATTATGCACGGTTCTTATAATTGAAGGGTATGCCTGGGATTTTTATTTTAAAATTTACGGAACGTGGGACTTTTCAGCTTCAAAAAGTTTGAGCAAACGAAACGTAAACTACACTCTTAAAGCAAATGCCATCAAGTGGTGATGGATGGATCGAGAACGTCTGAAGGGACTAGGCACTAGGGCTGAAATTTTTGGTTGGACCTAGAACCAAACTTTCCATACCAATGGGACAGTCCACCTACAATTTTGTAGTAAGAAGTTAATGCCATAGGGAAATGTGCAGAAAGAAATCTTGAAAGAAAATATAAAAACCAAAATATTGCAATCATTTCAGATATCCAAGCCGCACTCAGATTACTGAGCTCATATAGCATTAGCATTTGCTCTGACTGATGCCTAAACAGAATGGAGACGGAGCTGCAGCTGGAATAGCTATCAAAATGTTAAATCAGGGCCGGATTTAGCGGTCTGGAGGCCCTGGGGCAGCATAATTTAAAAAAAATTCAGTCGAGTGTTTCAATAATTTATTCCCAGAAAACTT
Organism: Dasysyrphus tricinctus; assembly: GCA_963921185.1. Lineage (NCBI taxonomy): Eukaryota > Metazoa > Arthropoda > Insecta > Diptera > Syrphidae > Dasysyrphus > Dasysyrphus tricinctus. The sequence goes on along the minus strand of OY992530.1, from coordinate 137,606,686 downwards.
CACTTTCTCGGTGAACCAATTAGGCCTCAGTTATTGCTATCATTGTAAATGATCAATGAAAATTTTGTTCTTAGATTTTGAGGTGTTTAGGAAAAAAATCATATCCCATTTTGATAGAGGATTGAAGCTCAAGACTAAATTTATATTCCTTGCCAAAAAAAAATTTCAAGTATGTCCATCCTTCCACATAAAATGTCTGAATACTTCAATAATCATTTGGTGGGCCACAATGAAAATTTCGTCTTTGACTAGGAAAAATAATAAAGGCAAGAGCTTTGCTTTGGAATCAAAATAATCATATTGATTACGCCTTTAAATCGTCTCAGAATCAATCATTAAAAATTTCAATGATGAGTTTCAATGATAGCTATAACGGGCGCCATAGTTCACTATCACCTCGAAAGGCTAAACCGCCATTCTGCAATGAATTTTATAGTAGATACTAACTACAATTCTTGATAGATGTGTCCTGTGACTTTTCTCTGTTGCACTAAACTCATTACTGATTGCAAATGAGTCCTTGATATTCATATTCGCAAAGATGATCACATGAATGCCTTCTCCAATCCGGATTAACCCTCAACGGGGCCCTAGGCAACCATCAATTTGGGGGCCCTTTTTTTCACGTCCGATGCCTTTTTGAAGAGAAACAAGCCTTTAAGCCTCAGTTAATGAAATAATGCCTAAAAAGCATGAAAAAGCCTCAGTTGGCATCGCTGCTCGTATCGTACCAACCGGTTCGTTCGAATTAACTGTGAACGGATCCAACCAAAGTGGTGAACAGTACTCAAAGTTCTTACACTCTCACTCAGATATGAATATGGGAATAGTGTTGTATCTTGACTTTGTTTTGTTAGAACAAAATGGGAAATTCGTTTGGAATTTTTGCACTGAATAGAGTTTTTTTTAGAGGAGGTAAGAAAACGAATTTTCTTTAACCTGTAAATAAAAATTTGGAAGTCATTTTTAGTTATTAAAGTAATGCTTTTATAATTTGCTTGTAAAATTTAACTAGAAATTGGCATCAGGTAGTGAAAAAGTTGTTACTAAAAACCGTTGTGATTGTGTTATTGAAAAACTTATAAGCAAACCCTTTTACAAGTGGAATTCACTAGACACATCTGCAATTATAGCGACTGAAAGACCTACTCTATTGGTCTTTTTCATTTTTTGGGGGCCCCCTAAAATCGGGGGCCCCAGGCAACTGCCTATTCTGCCTACTTGTTAATCCGGCCCTGGCCTTCTCACTGAGTTTGATGTTTTGAGTGGTCCTTAACTAACACGCTTAACAATATATTTTCCCAGTAGTTGGAGAAAAGCAAAGCCAGAATTTACAGGTCTGCCGATTTTTATTGTGGCGTTTAAAAAAATTCTTTGAACAATTCCGAAGAAAATTGAAACTTTTTCGCGATACTTCATCGCAATTAAGATGTTCTGTAGATCCTTTTCAGCCAAATATTCCGCTGTCAGACCAAAGAACAATGTCATTTTTGAGCCCACAAAATGTTGCTTACTCTTGATTCTGATAATCAGTTTCTAGAAAAAAACTTATATTAAGAGTGTTCCGAACTGAACAAAACCAGTCATTTGCTAATCTATTTTTTTGCGTATATAGGTAAGACCGGTTTTTTCATTTTCATCAGATACTTTGTTTTATAAAACTTTTTATTTTTACTAATTGGTCACTAGCAGGCGTATTATTGTACTAAAAACATTTTGTAAAGTAACGGATTTTAACTTCCGAATTTACATAAATTTTGTGCCAAAAAGTGCCTTTTAAGAATTAAAAATTTCAATATCAGATGATACAATTAAGATTAAATAATTAATGAAAATTGTGGAAAATAAATTGAATTTATATCCAATGCAAAAAAAATTGTCAAAAAATACCGTAAGGTATTTTTTGACTGTCAAAAATGCATTTTTTCAAAATTTACAAGCTTTTTTATTTTGTATATTTAGAATTTGTTTGGTCCTTTTAAGATTGTAAAAGTTTTTTGCTTAAAAGACTGTATGGCAAGATTTTTTTCATTTATTGAAAAGAAATAAAGATATAAAGTTAAAAATTCGGATTTAAATTCATATTTTGAGTGCATATTTCCCATTTTTAGGAGCATATTATATGCGCATATTTTCCGCTTTTAAGTGCATGAAAATCCTAGCCCTACTCATAACAAATAAGAAAATAGTCGTTGAGTTGATATTCAAGTAAGAGGAAACATTAGCAGAAACACAAAAAAGGGCTATGGGGGTTAAGAAAAGTGCTCATGGGAAATGGGAAATAGAGAAACTGCGAGCTATGTATTAAAAACTGTCCACTTACGTGCATGCACTCAAAAAATAAGAGATAAAAGCAGGAGTGAATTTAAGGTAATTATTTCAAATTTGAATTAACGAATGTTATTACCTTTTAATTATAATATTCCAGTCCCATAAATAATTGAATACATTCAAGCTGAACTAAACAAACGCATAATAAGACTTCCATTTGGTTATTATTTGCCTTTCCTGTGCGGCATTTATTTACTCATCGGAATTTGAAACTTCATCCATTATGGAGGGCCCTATTTTGTGGAGAGTACTATGAAACTCTTAAGTATCGTTTCAAAAAAATCGATTATATCTTTTTTCGAAATATTTGATTTTCAAAAAACAAAATGAAAGACTTTTTTAAAAATCCAAAAAATATTTTTTTCACAAATTTGTTACACAATACTTTTATTTTTTGAAAACTTCTTTTTTAAAAAAAATATTGCAATCAGTCTTACCTTTTTTTTAGCCTTTCTGGATTTTGGGTTTTCGGGATTTTAGGTTTTTGGGATTTTGGGTTTTCAGGATTCTGGATTCTGGGTTTTCGGTATTCTGGGTTTTCGGGATTCTGGGTTTTCGGGATTCTGGGTTTTCGGGATTTTGGGTTTTCGGGCTTCTGGGTTTTCGGGATTTTGGATTTTCGGGATTTTAGGTTTTCTGGATTCAGAATTTCGGGATTGTGTCCGTCTCCCAGAATTGTACAATACTACTTAATTTTTTTGAAAACTTTTGTTTTAAAAAGAATATTGCAAGCAGTCTTACCTTTTTTTTAGACTTTCTGGATTTTGGGTTTTCGGGATTTTAGGTTTTCGGGATTTTGGGTTTTCCGGATTCTGGATTCTGGGTTTTCGGTATTCTGGGTTTTCGGGATTCTGGGTTTTCGGGATTCTGGGTTTTCGGGATTTTGGGTTTTCAGGCTTCTGGGTTTTCGGGATTTTGGATTTTCGGGATTTTGGGTTTTCTGGATTCAGAATTTCGGGATTGTGTCCGTCTTCCAGAACTGTGCCACCCACTTTTTTGGTCTTCTCTATCATCGTAATATCATGTTTGATTGTTATCTCAAAATTTTTTTTGCACGAATCCAAAATTTGCCTTATAGTAGTTACCTATATCGCAAGTAAAAATTATTCAGCAAAATGAAAACTGTAGCCGTCTAGGATAACAAGTTAAGCCGTTATACCGCAAGAAAAAGCTTTCAATTAATTTTAGTTTTTGAAAATGTTTGAACTACAAATTTACTCGGGGCATAGAATCACCCACATACCCATAGTACCTACATAAAATTGCAAGTAAATATTTATGTTGAGGAAAACAGCAAACTTCTTGTGTTTAAAAACACTTCCTTAAATAGATATAAATCGATTGTTTTTTCTTAATTTTTTATTTTTATTTCTAACTACTAATTGAAAACCATTTAAAAGGTTCCATATTTTAAAAAGGTTCATATTTTCTATAAATAGACTCCCACTGATGGTGTTTTTTTTAATATAACAGAGACTTTACGTCTTCCCACAAAATTGATAAATGGTTCTACATTTTTGACAAGTATAGATTTCAATTTATTTGAATTTTCAAGAAGGTATTTATAATTAGTAGGGGACTTAGCAAATTCTATATTTATATGCATATCCTATTTAAGTCAATCAGTCAAGTAGGTGACTTAGCACTATGTAATTGGAGTTATTGAATTTATTTTCTTTTATTGTTTTGCTATATTAAGGTATTTATGAAACATAAGCAACGAGTACATACATAAGTGGAAATATTGGGTGATGTAAGTTTTTTTTTTCAAACTATTGCCTCTTAAACAAAAGAGCACAAGGATAGGCTATTGGACAAAAGTCCAAACCAACTTCATTCTAATTGCTGTCATCTTAATTCTTTCCAATAAATGATGCAAAGCATCAGCGGCACTTTAAAGGAATTATTTTCAAAGTACAAAGTGTACCTACATATATTTGCAAACATATTGAAATATTTATCAATATCAGTTTGTAATCAAACTAGAGCGACCCATTAACTCTTCGTGTAGATTTTGCGAACAAAAAACAAAAAAAAAACTCTCAAGAACGACGATAAAATGCGCCTACCACCGACACCATCATCAAAGCCGTTGCATCTAAACCATTAAGCCGACTTTTTTTTAAATGCATAACAAATGGCCAGAAGCTGAGTCTTTGAATTATGCCGCCGGCTTGGCTTTTTTATGTGAAATTGGATCATCTCTCTAATTAAATGAAACCAAATGGCTGACTATAGTTAAGCGCGCGGCACAACTCATCATATAATATCGCACCCAAATCCTTTCAAACGGCTCGGCTGTCGTCGCCGCCGATCTCCACCCGCTGATGTATGTACATATTTATATTGGCATTCAAGGGTTGCGCGGCAATACCTACAGTGCGGGTGAAATGGAACGGAAATGCTTTCAAACGCAAAGTTGCATATCTCTCTCATCCCCTGAACTAATCCGCCTATCCATACTATTTTATGAACGTGTATGAGAGCGTTGCAAAAGGCCATTAGAAATGTCAAACGTTTCCAATTTGATCGCGAGAATGCGATTTTGTTTACTTTTTTTTCCGAGAAAACTTTCCAGCTTTCGAGAAGAAAAAAATATTGTTTCCCATAAATCTTCCGCGCAGCCACATTACACAAATCAAAAATTCTCATGACAAATTATATCGTCTGGCTGTGACATTGCTGACAGTTCGTGTGATATGACGATGATGCTGTCAAAGAGCAATCGCACCGCTTTTGTTATTACGTATTGCTTTTTGGCGTTGTTATGTCAATATACAGTTGTCTTCTAATAAGATTTCTGATTTCTGGTCGCGAATGTGCTAAAATTCACACCAACCTGGGAGCCGCTGCTGGTCGCAACAAGTGGAATAAGTTTATCGTTTGCGTGCGTGAATTAGGGTGGGAAACGATGTGGTATAGGCCCATTAGCACCTTGTAGTTAGTTGTTGTTGTTCATGTATGTTCATGATCGCCCCTATACCTATACTACTTGAACGTCATGTCACTCGCTAATTAATTAATTTTTTTTTCTCGAGATGAAGATCTGTATTGGATTTGTGGGGGAATAATGAGGTTTGTAACCAATGAGATGAGATGACAGGCGGTCTTGGTACGTTAAGTTAATTAATTGCCATGAATGAGTCGACCAATCAGTATGTCGCTTGATATTTAAGTGACGATTCTTCAGCAAGTACTCAATTGGGGATTGGTAAAAATGGAGGAGGTTTATGGATATGTATTTATTTAACTTTAACAAAACAAGTACCTATATGTTCCTACACTATAAACAGTGTGCTAGTTATATTTTGTGGCAACACTTTCAGAAGCTAACTCGAGTTAAATCCTGAGCTGAAAAACTTGGCCTTAAGACGTCAAAATAGACTGCCACTAAGATTACATCACCCTTCACCCCTCTCACCCTCATTAGGCCAAAGAGCAACAGATAATTAAGTTTTTGAGTTTTTTTGTGTTTTAAAGCGTCTGTAATAGCTCCCATTTTCGATAAAGAGAACAGTGGCCATAACATGCCAGTATTAGCTCATGAGCCATTCGGGACATAGTCCCCTTTCACACGCGGAAACTGAGTTGCTAGCAACTTTCGGTTCCATGGGGATAATGGCAGAAGGAAAGTGGGTTGAACAAAATCTCCCCGGTCGAGGATTTGAAGAGATTTTTTTGACATTTCATTTCGCATCTAGGTTGAGGTGCGTTCAACTAATAGACTTTCAAATGAAATTTCAAAAATTGCCTGGAGAATTTGATTCCTCATTGGAAAGGTACAAGAGATTTTTAAGGAGATTAATAGAAAACGTCAAAAAAAATCCCCAGCAACTTTTTTCTTCGTGTGAAAGAGGAAATACTATAATTATTTTACACCTAGAAGAGTGGATCGGGAACATGTTTTTGAAAGGAAATATTAACGATAAGGTCAATTGCAAAATTTTCTACAAAAAAAAATCTAATGGGTTCCACTCCTTTTGTTCATATAAAAAAGAAATGTGCTATAGCTTGTCCAAGTATTTAGTTTTAAGATATTTTTTTTTTTTTTTCAAAAAATACTCATGGAAGCTATGTACTCCATATTTTAAAACAAACTTGAAAAATGAATTGTTCTTACTTAAAAAAAATAAATAAATACATAATAAGAAAATGAATAATGGATGCTTGGCTTAAGAAAAAAGATATTGAATAATATCAAAAAGTTATTAAATAGCATTGGTAATATTTTGTCCATTTTCATAGAAAATTTCAGCTTCCACTTAATCTAATGTACCCTATATATATCAAAGGGCACGGTAGTGCCCAGCCAAGTTCGCGGCACTACACCCTTTTTACAGGAACAAACTCAGGCGATTTCCAACCCCCCTCTAACTTCAGTACCAATAAAGTCAGAAACTTCAAACTGGCAGTATTTGCTGAGCTGATCAAACACAGGTGGTTCACCAAATTTCAACCTTTTAGTAGTTCCCGAGATATAGCACTTCAAAAATCAAAAAAACCGTAAATGACTGACTCACTGACAGATCATCAAAATTATGGAGCACTTCCCGACATCGTAGAAACTTGAAATTTCGCACAACGGTAGGCCTTGTGGTGCATACAAAGGAAAAAATCGAAAATCTGCAATTTTCTATTCAGGGGGCGTGGCATCCACCCACTTTCTTAAATATTCTTATAAATTATATTCAGCACTTCCGGTTGTTGTAAGACGATGAAAATTGGTAAGTCGGTAGGGCTTGAGGTATTTAGAAAGAAAAAAATTGAAAAATTGGAATTTTCCATTCAGGGGGCGTGGCATCCACCCACATTCTTAAAAATTCTAATAAATGATATGGAGCACTTCCGATTGTTGTAGAACAATGAAAATTGGTAGGTCGGTAGGACTTAAAGTAATTAGAAAGAAAAGAATTGAAAAATTGGAATTTTCTATTCAGGGGGCGTGGTATCTACCCACATTCTTAAAAAATTCTTATAAATTATATGGAGCACTTCCGATTGTTGTAGAACGATGAAAATTGGTAGGTCGGTAAAGCTTGAAGTACTTAAAAAGAAAACTTGAAGTTTCAGTTCAGGGGGCGTGGCATCCACCCACATTCTCAAAAATTCTTATTAACTTTATGAAACTTCTCTCTTTTCCGTGGGGCTATGGATGCAGATCAGCGTGATGTCAGGGAGGGGGCGTGTCATCCACCCACTTTATCAGAATTTTTATTACATATTTACAAGGAGTACTTTCGGTTGTCATAGAATTCTGAAACTTTGTAGAGCGGTAGGGCTTGGTTTTCACGTGGCGAAATAAATCTTTGCAAAAAGGAGTGAAATCACAACAAAAACATATGGCGTTTTTCTTTATTGGCTCTGAGCAAAGCTCTGAGCAGAGGCTGAGCGATCAGAGCAGAGCTCCGAGCAGATTATGATCAGATTCCTCAGATTTAATTATGAAACACACTTGAGCACTGAACTGTCATTTCATGTGTTTTTGGTAAATTTCGTGAAATTTCTTGCAATTTTTTTACAATTGACGGGTGACTGTCCGAGGACTTTCCAGGTTATTCATTTTAAATTATGTATCACTAAAAAAATAAGTGAAGTTGGCTTCGCTCAGTGTTTCGCTCGATTCGCTTGGTCATTTAATCTTGAGCTTATTGAGCAAGCTCTGAGCTAGCTCTGATGGAAAAAAGAAACACCCTTTGTATGCTCTGATATATCTGAGCTAAAAAAGAAACATAGAATTTTTGTTTGACAGTTCCGTGATCTGCTCAGAGTTAAAAAAGAAAAACGCCAATAAATGTTAAAAAAAGAGCCAAGTTCTTATATGTACAAAGAGCCAAGTTCTTATATGTATAAGAAACCTGTGCGTAAAAAGTCAGCCAAAAAAAGTAATGAGATCTAAAATATATGCCAAGTTTTAAGTTCATGAAGTTTATTATCAAATATCTTAATAGATCAGGAAAAATAGCACAAATTTTATGTAATGATGACTTTTTTTCAGGTACAACAGTTAAAATATTACCGAAAACCCTTTGAAAATAAAGGTATGTTAATGAAACTTGGAATAAATGTACCATTTGTCATACGAACTAAGAATTAAGACAGTCCCTAAAAATATGTATGGTGAAGGGGTGTATTTTTAATCGGGAGGGGCAAGTGTAGAATGTTGACCATAACACCCACGAGAAAACTCTTATACTCATGAAACTCGCCAAAAATATTAAATTCGTCATGGAAATCAAGAATCAAAATAGTCCATACAAATATCTTTGGTCTAATAGTGTTTTTGTGATGGTATTATTTTGACCTGTTCTACGGAAAATATAAGATTTCAAAAACTGATTTTTGCTTGAAAAGGACCATAACTTTGTTAAGGTTCCTTGTATCATTTTAGTTTTACTTTTATTAGATTCAGCATTAAAAAATACCCTTAAATCATATAATTTGTGTATATACCTCAATTACACCAAATCAGAATTTTGGCTTATATCTTCCAACTTCTTCCCAGATTCTCCCTCTCTTTAATAAAAAAAATCCCCAGAACAAATATATTTATGTGGACTCGATTGATTCTTGGTTGCCATGACAAATTTAATATTTTTGGCGAGTTTCATGAGTGTAAGAGTTTTTTCGTGGGTGTTATGGTAAACATTCTACACTTGCCCATCCCCCTTAAAAAAACACCCTTTCACCATGGATATTTTTGGGGACTGTCTTGATTCTTAGCTCGTATGGCAAATGGAACATTCACTCCAAGTTTCGTTAACATACCTTTATTTTCAAAGGGTTATCGGTAATATTTTACCTGTTGTACCTGAAAAAAAGTCATCATTACATAAAACTATAACTTTTTCTTGGGTGGTGGTAGTATCATTTTGAATTTGGTTTCATTAGATTCAGCGTCAAAAACTACCCTTAAAGCATGCATCATATGGTTAGGTTGTACCAATACAAATATTTTAGTTTGATTGATCTCCAAGTTCTCCCCGTCTGCACCTCTTCAAATGCATCTACACAAAAAGCCAATGCGGGGATTTTGGGGGACTTTGAATATGTTATAGAGGTTGCAGTTTTGCGTCGATTCCAATTTTAATATTTCATGAATTAATTATTTCAACCTCGGAACCCATTTTTCCTGGCCTATAAGCAGTAGCGGATCCAGGATTTGGCTGTGGGGGGGGCTTGGAGTTCCCTTAGACACATCTTTTTAAAAATTCTTAATCATAATATACGAATGCCCTACCGACCCAAATTTTCTTTTCTCAGAAAGTACGCTAGTCGGTAGCTGAATTAAAAAGATTTTGTATAATGCAAAAATATGTACTTTATAGGAAAATTCTGCAAAATTTTATGATTGGAAATGGAACATTTAGAATTAGTGAACTTCTGCTGCTATTTTAAAAAAGACGCTTTAACCAGTTTCATAAACAAAGACACATCGTATGAGAAAGTTGTTAGGATATGTTTTTAGGAACTTTAAATAAGTTAGGTACCTTTCTTTAATTGGAATATTTCTTGTAGAAGGAATTATAAATACTCATCCTACAGTACGTTGTCTAACTTAAGGCAGCCGTATACGTCCGAATAGTTATTGATAAACTTTTTATGTTACTGTTCTCCTAAAATTTGTAACTTGGACAACGGAATTGGTTGTCCAAGATTTGATTAACAAGACTGTCTGTTTTTGACACTAACGTAAGATCCATGCGAAAAATATATGGACAACATTGAAACAAAAGGGCGTAACGCCAAGGAGGGCAGCTTGATGCGCTTCTGTATCTATTCCATCTAAATGACTTTAGTCTATTTGGATTGTGTTCAAAATTCCGATCATTAACTATTTTCAGTGAATTCCCTTCATATTTTTTGGCAATTGAAATCTTACAGTATAACGAAGATTTGAAAAAAAATTGAGTTAAAATTTTAAAAATTTTGTCTGCCCTTCAATTTCTATTTATTTATAGTTATACGAGTATTTGTTTCATATTAAAACAAAAATGTATATTACACTTTAGAAAAAAAACATTAACCTTTACAGCTGATTTTTACATTTCGAAAACGAGTTCGAAGTGAATTGAAACTCTTTTTCATTTCATTTAATGAATATTGCTCGCGGGAAGAGCTCTCTAATCTTTCGTTAGAGCACAAAGGAAATTACAAGAGGAACTAAGATCAAAAACCACTTCGTCTTAAAGTAGTCTTTGAAATCGTCAAAATATCCTTCGGCACACGAAAAGAATCTAATATAAAAACATAAGTTTCAATTTCAAAAACAATAAGGGTATTCATGCAAACGCGTAAAGTCGTCGTAAACGTTGTTAAGCTTTAAACTTCGTAAATATGTCAAATTTTCCATTGTGACAGAATTACGAAGTATTAAACTTTACAACGTTTACGACGCGACGAGCCGTCGCGACAGCTTTACGCAGTTGTATGAATACCCTTAATATTTTGATATTATCATGCAAACTATACCTATAGCATCCGTCAAATGAGCTGTGGAGTGAATCAGACTGAATTTTGACATTTTTACTATGAGCCAAATGTCAAAATTGAACCTGACTCATTCGTCGGATTCAGTTTTTTGGTTGATTTTTTACACCGGAAGCTGAGTTTTTAAACTAAAGCCCCAAAAGCTATACGGGCTCAGCTAAGTCTGAAAAAATATCAAGAGGAGTTGAAGAAAAAGGTAACATTGATTTATTTGGTCAAACTTAATTTGATCTTTAAGAAAAATCGATACCCAAGGAAATATAGGTAGCAATTATAGCATGAAAGTCAACCTCACTAGTTTCAATATAAGGACTTGGAAAAAACACAGCATTTAGGTATGCATACATACTAGCCCCAAACTAGTTATTTCTTTAGTCCGATTCCCATTCCCTACGGGCTTGGAAAAACAAAGCTTACATACAAATTGTTAAGCCCCAAGCTCCATTTTTCCCTGTACTTCGGAAAACAACAGCTTTCATGCTAATTTTTTAGCTCTGGCCTATTATTTTTGTCGGATTTCTTTAATACCTGAAAAAAAACACTGCTATTATGCAAATTTGTTAGACCTATCCAGTGTTAAAGTTTTCATCAGATTACCTTGCAGGCTTAGGAAAACGCTTCGTAAAGGTTTAGCCCCAAGCCTCAATTTTTCGTCTAATACCTTTAGGGCTTAAAATAAATAGAGCCATCTGATTTTTTATATAATGGCCTTTTTTTATCCAATTCTCTTGGGGCTTCGTTGAATATAATAGGGTTCAGCCCAGCAATTCGTTCAATTTCCCTAGGGCTTGGAAAAACACAGCTCACATGTAAATTTTGTAGCCACAATCTTAGTATTGTTTGTTTAATTCTCTTTTGAATCAGCCGTGGGGGGGGCTTCAGCCCCTATAGCCCCCCCTCTGGATCCGCCACTGCCTATAAGTAAATTAAAACTTGGCATATATTTTAGATCTCATTACTTTTTTTTGGCTGACTTTTTACGCACAGGTTTTTGTTGTGATTTGTATTACTTGGACAACGTTAGCCTAATTTACCCTAACTTTTTTGTGTGTACTCCTTTATATGTATATAAAAAAGCCTTCTAGTCTGTAAAGTTATCATAACAATTTTTAGCTAGAATAATGGACCATGGCAGGAATTGCAGTTTCCTTGCATTTCTATTCGGTCCCGTTGTATTCAAATAGTGGGTGTAATCTAAAGTATTATGAGGTCGCCAGTTTTTAGTCCCATATTTGGATTTATTAAATCAAGAGCGTTTACCAAATTTTCATTTATATTCTTTGAAGTTGAGATCACTGGTCCAGGTGGTATTCCTTGCCAAAAAAAAGCTTTGTTCCAGAGATATTTGGTCTATGAAATTTTGATGAGAGAAGCAAATTGCCGAAAAAGTGTGGAACGGTTTGGTGACAACTTTTGACAAGGTTTTTTTTTTATATCTGACCTACTTTAACCTGGCGTTTGAGAGACCAAAGGGTTTTCTGCTAATGCCAATTAATTTATCAGGAAGGAGAAATGTTTTCTTCTCTGTTGAGCACTCTCTTCAGCCCAAAATAAAACAATTTTTGAAGTGTGGCACAGAAATTGAACAAATATTGAGGAAATTGGCCGTTTTGGTCAATCTTTGGAACAAAAACCTAGTGTGAGTCTATCAAAAAAGTACGGTGATTCATTCGTTGACGACAACGAAAACAAAACCAACAAATCGCGATAAGATCGTTACAGAACATGGTCTGAGTTTTTGTTTAGTTCATATAAGTATAGGTATTACACGATGATTACTTGCGTCTGATTCGTTTCAAATTCAATGGGTGCGAAAGCATAGGCGCCAGCAGAGGGGGGCAGAGGGGGCATTTGCCCCCCCCTAGAATGTCAAGCTTTTACTTTTGATCTGAACATTAATTTTATTTTAATATGTCTAGGACTACGATGTGGTTCAATTTTTAGAATCGGAAAAAGATATAGAAAATATGTAGGTATCCTACCAACATAACACTAATGCAATTCAATTTTTGTCACTCATAATCAAATATCCAACAAAAAAATGTTTTTCTGCCTCGTGAAATTATTAGAAAAAGTTGACCTAGCCAATGTTTACCTACTATACCTTAGCACATGCACATGTTTCAGAAAACATAAGAAAGTAATCTTCCGCATAAAGTTTGTTCTCTTTTATATTTCCTTCTACTCGTTAAATCTACAAATGCGTCGCGTGCCACAATGACAATATCTATCATTTTCATAGTAGGTTTTGCTACCAACTTGTATTTATTTTCATAATAGGAAGGAATGTGTTTGAATCCTGTCCCTGCAATGCGCGAGCAATGATCGATTTAGTGGCCTTTTTATACTTTCTTCACATAGAGATCGGTTTTCTACTCAGGCCGCAAGAGCATTATTTGAAAAAAATGTGCTAGACAGATTTTCTAGGGAAGCACCAAGAAGGCTACAACTTCTCTTGCGAGAAAAGGAATAAGTCCAATATTTCATGCAAGGTCTTATTTTGTAAGTCTATTCTATCAGCTTTTTTCTTAATTATTAACCCACATTAGATTTTTAATTTGCAATGAGAACACTAGGTTGCAATTCGCCTTACCTAAAAAAATATATGTAAAATAGTAAAAAAAAACAAATTAAAATCTTTAGAGACATTTTCCTAGCCTTTAAAATTCTTTAGAGTTTCTGAAACAAAAAATTAATTTTTTTTTTTTTTAATCCTGACATTGGTCAAATTAAGTGAAATTAATAGCATCCAAAACACACTCGCGCAGAGCAAATAATACTTATTGCATTTGCCATTTAAAAATGTTTGGCTATTTTCGTCATCGTCACTGGACTTTTTAGCACTTAGCTATTGCTCCGTCATATAGTCTCGATTCCCAGGATGAATAATTTAATTTTCATTACAAAAATTTGAATTAGAACTCGAAAACTAATGTTGTTTTCGATTGTTCATTCGGAGTACGCCTTTTCTACACCATTTTTATTCCATCTACTCCAAAAGCCTTCAGAACTCGAAAACTAATGTTGTTTTCGATTGTTCATTCGGAGTACCTACGCCTTTTCTGCACCATTTTTATTCCATCTACTCCAAAAACCTTCGATTTGCTGTTCAGAGTACTGTTTTCGGAGTATTTTTCTGTTCCCGATTTGAAGAAGGAGTAGATTTGGAACACACGGATACACATACAGTTTTTCGTCACACAACTTGTCAAAAGTTATGAATCCTTGAAGAAGCCATTTTATAATATGGCGTCATTCAGTAGTGTGTGTGTAAATTTGACAGCACGATGTTTTCATATTCTATTGGAATCAAAAAGGAGTAGAACAGTCAGAAAATCCAATTGAAACGACATAAATTAGTAACAGGAACAAATATATCACGGACCCACGCATATGCTGAAACTGACCCATGGGAGCAGCGAGCTGAACGCGTACGTCACACTGCACTCACTTCGGCTTATTTTATGAAGGTAAATAAGTGGGAGGGAGCTGAGTTAGCCGCGGCGTTTTTTACACGCGTTTAAAGGTTGAGTATGGGTCCATTGAACCCATGACTGCAGTTAAGGGTTAAAAAATATCATTTAGATAAATAAATAATGATATTTTTATATATATAACGGGTGCCTGTTTATTATATGCCATTATATTTTTTTGCAACAATGCCTTATTTAGAATTTCAGTTTTTAAAGGTTGGTACATTTTACTTCTGCCCCTCCCTAGCAAAAAAACCCTGCGGGCGACCATGTGCGAAAGTGAAATCAGATATTTTTTTCTCCTTCGCACATTTCTGAACACGCCTAGTTCTTAAAGTCACAATGACGTTTGGATAAGTTTGTCCAAACAAATTTGTTACTTTTCCGCAGCAAAATCCTTGGGTAATTCAAACCAAATTGTTTAAACCATTTCCCATACAAAATTTGACAGTTCATTAATCAAATGGTAAACTTAACCAAATCGTAAACTTATCTAGTGTTTTACGAAGTTGCATAAATACCCTTAGGCTAGGTCAAAGTGGCTGTCAGTCACGAAAAATGACACACATAGACCATTAGTTGGTCCATTGTGATACCACATGAATCTGGGAAGCCTTTTCCCTACTCGGTGAATCATTTGGAGCTGAAGGTTTTATAATATAAATTCTATATACTTCTGAAATAAATCAGCCAGGTAGAAGACTTATCATTAAGGATTGGACTTGTTGAATTATTGATTTAAAATAGCTTTGTATGGCCTTCTTATGAAATCTTCTGGAATGGAGTCTTCGCCTGCGAGGTAAAGTCGGGCAAGTGCATAGAAGATGAGGAATCGATTCTACATCTTCCTCGTCGATGCAGCTTCTGGAAAAATAAATATATAAAATAATTAAATACCCTTACTATTTATGAAAAAACAAGTAAACAAATCAACAAAAAACTAAGTAATTTTGAAAATAAGAGGTGGGGAAAGAGCTATAATTGACTTTTTGAAGGGCAGTAAAGTTCTGCTGAAATTTGTTTCTCTTTGAAAAGTCATCGTCCAATCAAAAGCACACATAATTCCCTTTTTTCTATTTTCTGATCTGGTAACCCTTTTTCTACACCAAACAAATACTTTCCCTATCATAGAGAATACGTACATAGGTACAAATTTAACTGATATGGAAATTCATATAATATTCAAATAATAACACATTTTCGTTTTAATTATTATAAATTCAAAATGCTCACACACATCTACCTCAAATTTCAACAAATATCCTGATATCAAGTGTTTTCCGTAGTTCATAAAAATAGACAGGTCCTTACATTTATCCAAAGCCTTTCGTTCTAAACAGAATTGAAAGTAAAGTATACATGTACCTACCTAACCTAACCTATGCACACAAACATATACGAGTATGTATATGTATATAATTAATAAAATGTAACCACATAAAGGAATTTGCTTGCTTTCTTTGGTTTGGTTTGGTCTACTATTCGTTCTCGTAATAAACAAACTATCTCGTAAAACGCATCTAGAACCTATCCAATAAGGATCTACTTTAAATATGTCATAAATTTAATTGCTCATTTTAATGCCTTTATTTTACAGTTGTTATATGCTTGATAAGCATACATACATGATAAATACATACATTTATGAGGTATTTATGATGGTTTCAAAAATGGACATCGGAAAGTGCTTCTTCAGTGTTTAACGAGTGTTATTCAAAATATGTCAACAGTATTATAATGAATGAACATGTACTTACATATTAATTTTCTCGGTACATTAAATTCTAGGGTTTGGACATAATAATTTTGTTATTTTGATTATTAAATCCCTTTTAGATTCATCTGAAATACGACTACAATTTTAAATATTTGATTTAATTATAAATCAGTGAGAAACATTACACATTTAGGTGGTCGTATAGTGTCAACTTTTTGTAAAGAATAGTTTGGAAAAAAACGAAAGTTCCTAATTTCCTTTCTAAGCTATTGAATAGACCGGAAATTGGTGGTATAAAGGAGCAATTACGTTCAAGCTCTTACTATTGAAATTTTTTTTGCCCATAAACATGCTTTAACCGAAAATGCTACTAAATTTACCCATATGTTTCTGAAAGAATGGTCACACTAGCTATTTTCAATATGTTTGGTAAAACTCGGAAACTAAGCCTAATTTGGCAGTTACACTTTTCTCAGAAACGCATGGGTGAATTTCAGAGCATTTTCGGCATAAGCATGCTTATGGGCCAACCATGTTTATGTAGTGTAACGAAAATCTTGTGGTTGGGTTAGTTTTTCTTAAATGGGTTATTTATCTATTTTCAAAAAGGTAGACCCCCCAGCTCTTCTCTCATCTGCTATTCAATTTTAAATAATACAGATACTGAAAACCCTTCTTATACTCCGAAAGAGGTCAGCAAAATATTAGAATAAAATGAAAACAAAATTTTTTGAAACACGTGTTGTATGAACTTCAAAATTCCTACAATTACTTGCTCAATTTCTCGTCTTTCTTATAATTGTAGGTGGAGACCTCTCAATGACATACATTTATTTATTTTGATGATTCTCGAAACAGTTTTAGGTTTTTGAGTATCTTACCTCTTCAATAATTTATATCATCATCATTTAAAAAAGTAGATATCACTAAAAAATGTTGGGGTTCTCTTCTATTTGCAGTTTTAAATAAAAGTACGCATACGTAACAGTGTACCATTTAAATAAGAGCCGAATAGCTTTTTTTGTCATTACAAAACATTACAGTAGCTCAAATGTAAGTTGCAGTTGACAATTTTTACTGACAATTAGTAAAGTATACGCCTTAAAAAGGAAGGTAGAGTTTGGATTTTGCAGTTAAAGTTAGACAAGAAAATATATTATGAGAAATTGTATGTATTTTTAGTTTAACAAATTTAAATAAAAAATGTTTTATAATAAAACCCTCTCCATCCTCAAAAATAAATGTCCAAAAAGACCAAATAATAATAAAAAAGTCAGGGCCGGATTTGAATCTACCGGGCGTCGGTGTTAAGATTATGATGATTTGTAAAAAAAAATTGAAGGGTATTACGAGCTAACCATCGTATATCAGATAAGGATTGTTCCCTAAAAAATTCTTGATTTTTAGACCGAAAAGCTAAGCGTTGAAGAATCGACTATCTTGAAATATTTTGATGATTTTACTTCTTCGAGATCCATTTTCATTAAATATCTATATTGTTCTATGAATTTGAACAAAACTAAGATGGAACAAAAGTTGCGAACCAAATTTATTTATTTTGGTCATCACCATTGACTAAATTTTGCCACCCCATCTCAACAAGCTGCCCATGTTGTATTTATTTTCACGATGTAATGGTTAACTAAACAAGCCATAACCTGAAGCGGATAACTCAAGGTAAGTCAAATTGTTTGAGCCCAAGAAGCGGGCCACCCAAAAAACTGTTGTTCAACCACATTGGGTTGTTGTTTTTTTTTTTTTTCAAAACTTTGATATGCAATACAATTTATATTTTAAAAGGGATTCAGAAATGAAATGAAATGAAATGAAATGAAATGAAATGAAATGAAATGAAATGAAATGAAATGAAATGAAATGAAATGAAATGAAATGAAATGAAATGAAATGAAATGAAATGAAATGAAATGAAATGAAATGAAATGAAATGAAATGAAATGAAATCAAATGAAATGAAATGAAATGAAATGAAATGAAATGAAATGAAATGAAATGAAATGAAACCATGCCGCGAAGAAAAAGAAAAATGCAAACAATAAGGGAATTATCATTTTTCATTTTTTCGTGTTCCTTATCATCGTAGTTTCTAGCTGAATTTAAGCCTTGAATTTTTATCATCGTTTGAAAAAAAAGTAGCATGTAAATTGTAAAATACAACAACAATACGGAGTTATACCAAATTTTTTATGTATGTATTTAATAGGCTACTTTTTTTTAAACGAAGATAAAAATGCACTAAAAAACACGACTAAGATCGCAAGATCTTCTTTATTTCACACATTCAAAACAAAAACCTATAGTAGAGTATAGAAGTATTTTTAAGAAAATAAACAGAAAGCTATTATAGGTAAACCTACCTTAAATAGAGTTATAGGATATTGGATAAAAAAAATGACCAAGGACACTTTTATTCAATTTAATTCAATTCACTTAATTTTTTTTTCAAATTTCCATTGTAAATATCTTTTTTCTAATCAATTTCTAAAGTCAATATGCACGTGTGAAAATGTCTTTTGATGGTATGATAAGAACTTCACCTGGAATTATTGATAACAAAAAAGATTATGTTGGAGAGCTTCCCTTAACTTATTTCTATACATTATTGAGATATTAACAGCGCCTACTTATAAAAACATAAGAAAATAAAACATTCTTCAAAAGGGGGAAATCGCACTTGATATCTAATGGACTGATTCTTATCTTTAAGGCAAAGAAAAGAGAAAAAATACTATGAAAGCTACCCTAATGACATATAGGTATGTATATGTATTGTATATTCAAATGGGAAGAACCATCAGCGAATTTAATTTTATGATTTTGAAAACAAAATTGTTTTTAGGTAAATAGGTACCTATGTTTGTATGTATGTATGACTCTAAATTTGTTTGGATACTTTTTGAAGAGGTGAAATTATTTTCAAAATTATTTCTTGCCATTTCTTCTGTCTTGAATCACAGATCGTCGTCTTTCTGTCAAAGCCTCGTAAGTCTGCCAGTTGATAAAACCAAAAGGAACTATGATAGTGCCCTTTCACACGAGGAAACTGAGTTGCCAGCAACTTTTAGCTCCATGGTGAGAAGGGCAGGAGGAAAGAGGGACGAACAGAATCTCCCCGGTCGAGGATTTGAGGAGATTTTTTGACATTTCCTTTCACATCTAGGTTTAGGTGTGTTCAACCAATAGACTTTCAAAGGAAATTTCAAAAATTTCCCGGAGATTTGTTTCCTCGTATGAAAGGTACAAGAGATTTTTAAAGAGATTAACTGCCTGTACAGAATGCAAGACGCAGCTGGAATAGATGTCAAAAATGCTGCAGTAGATGTCAAAAATGCTGCAGTTAAAGTTGGAAATTGTTCAACTCTTGCAGCCCCGGCTGCAGCATTTTTGACATCTATTCCAGCTCCGTTTTGAATTCTGTTCAGGCAGTAAAAGAAAATGTCAAAAAAATCTCCAGCAACTTGTTTCTTCGTATGAAAGGGGACATATATGGTGGGGGAGCCCACTAGGTAGAGTTTCCATCGTATCTCTACTAAAGAGAACATGTTCTCTTTTATTGTTCCGATCTATTTTACACTCTCTTTTCAAGGATCTTTTTTTGTTCTCTTTTTTCTATGAAGCTCATTCATTTTATCTCAATAATCTTCTGTTTTAATTTTAAAATCGTCGTTAACGTGGAAAAGTTTTAAACATCGTAAATCTGTCAAATTTTCCATACAAATTGTGACAGAACTACGAAGTTTTAAACTTTACAACGTTTTCAGAGAGCTTACGCTGTTGCATAAAACCATAATATAAAAATCTTACAATAAAAAAGTATCACTAATTTTCAATTTTCTTAAAAACTAGATTCAGAATTATTATGAGCATTGACCACACAAATTTTGTGTATGTGTTTTTTATATAAATTTTTAGTTTGAATGCAAATAAAACTATTGACAAAAATAATTTAATTTAAATGTAAGATTAGAGACCAGATTTTTGGCTTTATTCTTTTGCATTTTAAGTATTGTTTTTTAATATTTATTTTTCCATTTAAGTCTTTTTTTTCGAAAATCGCCTCTACCTCCTAGGTGGGTGACATAGACCCTCCCCCCGTTGTAAAAAATGCTTGTATTTGACCCTTCCACAAAAAACCATTTTCAATTTTTGGCGCCCAAATTATCATACTCTTCCCAGTGATTAAACAAATCCTGAATAAAAATTTTCCTTTTTTTTCAAATCATCAGATTAAGAAAACCCCTCCAGATAATTGTCAGATTAATGTCGTTTTTCATTGTTGAAAAGATTTGATCTTTCTGCGAAAAGATTTGCAATTATTCTACTTTTTCATGTTTTATTCAAACAAAGATGAGATCTGAAGAAGAAAGATGCGATCTTTCTAGTTTGGGAGATTTGATCTGCATTCACTAATACATGCAAACACATTCCTGTCAAACAGCAAATCACAGCTGGGCATTTTTTATTGAAATGAAAACGCAGTATTATCTACAGAATGTACATAAGTCCACAACACAAAATCCTTCAGAGTTCATGCAACTTTGACAGTTTCTTCATCTTAACATAAGCTCCAATTGTACGGTTTTTGAGCTACTGCCGCAATTTCAAAAGAAAAAGTTTAATACTGCGTTTTCATTAAGCCAAATGAGGTAATTTCGTTAAAAATTTCCAAATGCGATACGAAATCATCTCATTTCCCATACAAATTCACATTTCGAAATGCGCTTTGACATTTTCATACAAAATATTTTCAGAGCTTTCCAAACTGTGGCTAATTGGGTGTGTTCGATAGGTTCGACTTCATTTCCAACCCAATTTCGTACAAATTTGGTTGAAATTATCTCATTTCGAAATGTGAATTTGTATCGGAAATGAGATGATTTCGTTTCGAATTTGGAAATTTTCAACGAAATTACCTCATTTGGCCTAATGAAAACGTATGTATTATTAATTATTAAAAAGGAAATTGTTAAGATTTTTATGCTCAATTTAATAGAATGCGATATAATAAGGGTATTCATACAACAGCGTAAAGTCGTCGTAAACGTTGTAAACCTTAAAACTTCGTAATTCTGTCACAATTTGTATGGAAAATTTGACAGATTTACGAAGTTTAAAACTTTACGATGTTTACGACGAGTTTACGCTGTTGCATGAATACCCTTAATATTTTTTTAAATACTTCTCTTTTTCTCTTATAAAATTTAACCTTGCGATTAAAAATCTGTATAAACTTCCCCATTTATGACAACGTGCTTTTGTTGATTCATTGTCCCCTTTCACACGAAGAAACAAGTTGCTGGAGATTTTTTTGACGTTTTCTTTTAATCTCCTTAAAAATCTCTTGTACCTTTCACACAAGGAAACAAATCTCCAGGCAATTTTTGAAATTTCCTTTGAAAGTCTATTGGTTGAACACACCTAAACCTAGATGTGAAAGGAAATGTCAAAAAATATCCTCAAATCCTCGACCGGGGAGATTCTGTTCGCCCCTCTTTCCTCCTGCCCTTCTCACCCAGGAACTAAAAGTTGCTGGCATCTCAGTTTCCTCGTGTGAAAGGGCACATTCCTTATAATATGGAACAGGTGCTTACCCTGAGAAGGTTCTCATCAAACATGGAGATGCTCAATCGTTGAGCACCGTCTCAAGTATTTTATTCATAAGAAATGAAGCACCTGCTTCGAAAAATTAAGTTTTGAGCAGGTGTTCTCTGTTTTATTCATATCACCCGCTGTCTCAGCTGCTCACAAAATTTGATAGTCAGGAAAAGAAACTTCAAGAACAAAAGAATTTTCTAGAACATCGATTCGAACATCAAATCAAAGAACAAAAGAATCTTCTAGAACAACAAAGCCATGAACAAAAGAATCTTCTCGAACGATTCAAGCAACGAATTCAAGAACAAAATAATCTTCTAGAACAATAACGCAGTGAGCAAAACGATCAGCTCGAAAAACAAGAGAAAAATCTTCTTCAACAATTTCAAGAACAGACAAATCTGCTCGAAGGTTAGTTAGATGCTTTTGACAACAGAATTGTTGCTCTTGACGAGTGTGTCGATAAACATTTCGACTGTCGAAGCAAAGTTCAAAAAGGTGGAAGATAAAATCGAATCCATAACCGCAAGGAATTGGACAAAGTAAGGAAAATTAAGGTTCGAGAAAGTTTTGATGACATGTCCTACGAGAAAGGAGATGCATCTACCAAACTTCAATGGACAGACTTCTTGGTCAATCTACAAGAAGCAGTTTGAAGCAGCCGCAGCAACGAATGACTGGGACGAGGACGACAAATATATAGCTCTGACGCTTGCCTTACCCCGAGGCCACACGGGCTAGTACTGGCAAACAAGTTGCAATACACACACATTTGTTCACTAACATATAAATACAAGCCCAAGCAACTTGCCCATCATCTGGGATCTGGCATGCAAGTTTTGAAGCCAGTAATGAAGCAAGTTGGGAGAGGCAAGCAACTTGCCTGGCAAGTGGAATTCAACTGGAAGGCAAGTGGAATGCAAATTACGAATTTGACAGGCAGTGTATGTAGCCAAATTGCTTTCCAGTACTTCCACGTGTGGCCCGGGGTTAGAGGAACTGCTGGTGAGCTGCTGCAAACCATACCAGGGGCCAAATTCCGCCAGCGTGAATGATTTTCCGTGTACATACTCTATTCACACCCAAAACAAGGGTGAATAAATTTGACTGATGGTACACACGTTATCTGTCATAAATTTTAAACTCACTCTTGCGGAATCGGAAAAATCAATTTGAACACGATTTTCTGTGAACACAGAAAAACTCAAACTTCAGATAAGAATGGGAACTTCAGTACTCTTGTTCAGGCTATTGTCAAACGTGGAGAACCAAGGCCTAGTGACTTACAACTCTCAACCATTCCTGTATGCGTGTTGTTGGCAGGAATGGAAGGGACCTACAGTTTTTTACCGAGTACGAACGGCTAGATGAGAAGTACTTATTTATGAGGATTTGTCAGTTCCTCGCAAGAGGCAGTACCTCGGATAAAACATTTCTGTTTTTAGGTGGCACGGTGCGGCGGGGAATCGAACCCACACCATCGGCATGACAGTCCAACTCGCTAACCATTATACCACGACCACGAGGACTACTATTTGAACTATAACATAATAGCAAACAAACGGGCACAATAGAGCTTAAGGTCGCAATGCACACATACCCTTAGCTAATTATTATGACTCTCGAATGGACTATAACTCGAATGAAGCCTTAGAACTTTGATTCTAAATGTCAAACTAAAAGCTTTAGGAAGGAAAATTAAGGGAAATTTCCTCTATGGAAAGCTCTAGAAGCAGATACCAGAAAATTCTAAAAATTTTCAGAATTTTGTCAACCAGTATAAAAGGATAGTATTTTTTTCTTAAATGACGGTGTTCATACCAGCTCCACGTGAGCCAATTCATTTGGCGTCTCTCTTTTTATGTCATTCCAACTTCTAGGAATGAAAAAGATGGTGAGGTGAGCCAGATATATTTTCAAAAAATTTAAAACTTTCTGTTTCTTTTGACATTTCTTTCTAGCGTTATCAGTATTTTCATATTTTTATATACAGACAGTTGAAATCGCAGCAGTGAGCATTGCAATAAAAGAAAACTGTCAATTTTAAATCAGGGGCAGTGGGTCACATCCACTGATCTCTATAATACACTGGATAGTGTATCGATACAAAAATATTGCTTCCATTTGAAGAATTGTTATATTATGAAGCTGACCACTTTTTGTATACCAGTATAACTGTATAACATGTAATACAGAGATAATCCATTAAACAGACATCAAATCTCCGTTCGTTTCACCCCCCGAGATCTGTTTGCTAACATTTGTTGTGTTCGTAATTTAAATTCATTCACTAATTAGTAAATGAAACGGAATAACAAAGAACGTAAAGAGTGTGACAAGGAGGTAAAATCATTTTAAAAAAAACGCAGAATATGCAATCGCATCCTCCTCATCATAGTTATTCATTAGCTGTTTTGCTCAACTTGTTCGCAAACTGCAATGATTTATCTCATTCCACAATGTAATTATACTAAAAAAAAATATACCAAATGCACACAGTGAATAACTTAAAGATAATAAATAATAAAACAAACTTCCACAAAAGTTTATATTTTCATATCTGTCTGTGTCGTGTCTGTTTCCCTTTCTTCAGATAGACATCTGGAAATAGGGATGAGCGATCTTAATCGATACTTGCGAAATATCGATAATATATATTTCGATGTTTTGCAACATCAATATTAACATCCAAAACATCGACCTAAAAAGCAAACAAAAAGTTAGTATGAAAATCATTGATTCTGCTAGTAAAATCTAGATGGAGTGACTTTCATAGTTTTTAAGTCATCTGTAATATTTGGAATTTTTTGAAAAAGGAAATTATCAAAGTATCTTTCAAACCAAATTTAAAAATTCAGAACCACAACGAAACTTCCGATGTGCAAAAAGGCACAGATATAAGTTTACACATGAAGTGCCTATCAATTTTGCTTCCATCAAATTTGTTTTGTGTTTATTTGTGCAAAAGAAATATTTTTACATCGATATTCAAGCATTAATATCATCGATGCTCAGCAAGACGCATTTTAAACCATACAAGTTTTTGTACACACTTTTGTAAGTAAAAATATCTTGCAATATCGTAAGATAACAGTGTACACATGAAATACTTGCAATATTGCTTCTTTCAAATCTGTGGACGATATATTTTGCAAAATACAAATTTTAGCATCGATTTCCACGCATTGAAATAGTAGATTCTCAGAAAGACCCATAATTTACACCAATGCAAGTTTTTGCACACATTCGTGTCTTGCAATATCGATATATTCCAAAAAGCCACAGAAAACAGTTAACACAAAATTCCTTGAAATATTACTGCAAAATACATATCGTCAGCCAAAATTACAAGGTCGTATCTCGAAAAAAATCAAAATCGAGGTTTTGATGCAAAACTGCTCAGATATCAAGTAAGAAACGTTTTGCATCACTTAAAATATGCCAACAAATAAATTGAGGCAGAAAAAGCCATAAAATCAAAGTCGTATGTGAAAATTTCACTCACTTTTTAGTTCAAGGTCGTATGTTGCACATCCAATTTGTAATCGCAATACCTACTCGAAAATTGAAACAAAGTTGTGGGTAACTCTGCAAAAGAAATCAAAATTAGAAGAATAGTTCTGTCTCACTTTTAGCAAGCCTAACTGTTAGAGGCTAGCGAAAGCATTTCAACCTTTGTACTATCTCATTTGAAGCCCGTTTTGGTGTTAAAAGTTTTTTTGCTGCCCAAAAATCAAGTAAATTTTGCTTTAAGAAATATAATAAAAATCAAATTAAATTAAAAAGCAAGAAGGTAAGTCTTAAGCCCAGTAAATTATTTACTAAGGACTCAATTTAATAACAATGTAGCAAACAACAATGGAGAACGAGATTAAATTTGACCGTCCAGCGCAAGTTGATCAACAAAAGAAAGTCGACATTGTTGCTATGTTAAAAAAATAAATCAATAAAAAAATGCTAAAAAATGAACTAAAAATGTGTTTTATTTATGTGACTTTTAAAACATTTACTTTTACCATTTGATTTTTAATTCATATTTCAGAAATTGCAGTGGTAACTACCTTTTAGTTTTTCCTTTTCCTTAGATAAATTTTAGTTCAAAGGCGTATGTCTAACCCTGAGGCCACACGAGCTAGTAATCGCTAGCGAGTTACTAATACATCGAAACTTTTCCCACTCGCTAGTCAACTGGCTTGCCTTTTTCGAAGCCAGTTGTGAAGCGAGTAGAGCGGCGAGTGATTTGACAATTAATGTATGTACCCAACTCGCTAGCAAGTACTCGCTCGTGTGGCCTCCGGGTAACATACGTCTTTGAACTAAACAAAATTTTGTTACAAAGTCGTATGTGGATTTCAAAAATCTCATTATTTAATTTGTGGATAAAATTTCAATTTTTTTTGTGTAATTTCAGTTATGCTTATGGGTTCAAGCATATTTAGCTAAAAAAAAAACCAAAACAGAACTACTCTAGATACACTAAAAAAGTCTATTTTTTTTGTTTTCGCTGTATCTCAAATGTATATGTTTATCACATACAACCCTGAAATTCTCGGCTGACGATATTTAATATACACAAGCTTCTGGGCATCATTAAGGGTATTCATGCAACAGCGTAAAGTCGTCGTAAACGTGGTAAAGTTTTAAACTTCGTAGATCTGTCAAATTTTCCATACAAATTGTGACAGAATTACGAAGTTTTAAACTTTACAACGTTTACGACGAGTTTACGCTGTTCCATGAATACCCATATTATTTTGCAATATCGATGTTTAAAGTTGAAATACCTTGCTTATGACTTCATATTTTTCATTTGTATAAAAACTAAAATCGATTTTAAAAAACTTAAGAAAAAGTAGCAGGCACCAGAAATTTTGAAAGCAAAAACACATTAGAGTATAGCATGACGCTCTTTTTGCTTTGGGCAAACAAAAAACTTAAACAAAAACACCTGAAAAAAACATCGATATTAAGTAGCATCGATGTTTTCGGTTCGATATTAATTGACATCGATGTTTAGTCTTCGATGTTGAAATCGATGTTGTTTCAATATCGCACATCCCTATCTGGAAATTACATTTTTTTTGTGTAATTCAGACGTCAAACTAAGAAGCCGACCACCTAATTGTCATCTTCAAATGGAAGCAACAAAACTGTTATACATTATAAGGAATACACTATCAAGTGTATTATAGAGATCAGTGGTCACATCACAGTGTAATAGTGTGTGCCCCACAGATTCGAAAAAAAAGTCAGACGGTGGAAACATAGCATAAAGGGAGCGTAGTGTGTACCTCAGTTAAGCTTTTCGGTACGCACCCTGTTCTTTCTCTTATATATCCCTTGCGCCACCACAAAACATTTTTCTCTCTAGAACTAAAAACCAAAGTCTGCTGCACACAAGGAAAAATATCACAAAAATTCCACACATCGTCATCACATTTTACTAACACCACATTACATTTTCCCTATCCATATACAACTAGATGTCATTTTGCCCAATATTTTATACAACTGTATGCGTTTCCACTGAAAGAAAATCCATTCGTCGAGAAAATGTCAAATAAAATTTTTTTTGTCAAAATGGCGATCGCAGATTTTAATATATTTTCCTAATTCGTTTTCTTCAAAAATGCCCAAGTAGAACTCAAAATAATCGCCATAAATTTTCAAAAATATCAAACATCAAATTGAGAACTTTCTTATTTTGTTTTATGTTTTAATTGAAAATAACTGCAAGAAGACAAAAAATCAAAAGAAGAAAAAGTATAAATTCTTCATCGCATGTGTTTTTCGTGTTCGGTGGCACAATCCCCAACATCATCATCTAACCATCACCAACCATTGTTCACAGAAGCACCACACGATTTATTTAATTTTGTATTCGTTTTAAGAAAATATATTGTAAATTAAAAACCAAAAATCTTCAAAGAAAAAAAGTGAACTTTGCAAGAAAACCCTCCCAGCAACCCCGTCGTCGCTTTCTCTCTACATCTCTGGCGAGGTAGAAAAAAGGTAGCTTCCGGATTTGTGGAATTGCAGCACAATGCAAATCTGTGATTCAGCTGTGCCATCGTCTTCGGGTGTTTTTTCTCGATTTTGATGATGAATTTGTAATCCTTGATTGGACTCGTAGCGCATGAAAGGATTGCAGTTGAGAAACTTGAGGTATAAGGGGAAAAAACACAAAACAACTGTTGTTATTAGAGAGACGCTGTACCGAAAGATTCCCTCGAGTATCCTATAAGAAAAAATTAAAACATTGGAAAAACCTGTTCTCGAATTAAGGTTCAATTCTGTGGAACATATTTTTACTTCGGCGTGGGGTGGATATCAAAACTTCTCCGAGGAGCAGCACCTTAACTGTGGAGGTAAGTTTGGTTTATTTTATGTTTATTAAAATCCGTTTATTGTTAGTTGATTGTTTTTATTTATAGCCAATGTGCCAAATAACTGAAAAAAGCAAAGAAAAAGGGTTTATGTTTTCATGTAGGTATGTTTTTTTTTTTATTGTTTTTCTCTGTTGCTATTTGATTTTTGTTCTGTGTGTAACATGCGTAGATCAGATGTGTATCAAATATTTTCTTTTTACAAAAAAGGTTGTCCTCTAAACAAAAGTAGATTTTTACTTCTGACGTATGCAACTTAAAGTTATAAACTATCACACCATTTAAGTAGTCCTGAGTGCTAACTGCGCATAGTGAAGCAGTGCTTTTGAGGACAGATTTATTTTTATTGTTTATCGTTACATCAATAAGTCAAATCTTTAATTTTGGATATTATGTAAAGAACAAGTGAGAACCGAATACCTACATGCTGTTTTTATTATAACTGAACCGCGTTTTTACTTTACCAATTTTGTTGGAACTTTAAGATTTGAAATACTACTTTCTCGTAGGTTTAAGGCTTATTTATAAAAAAAAGTCATATTGGCAGCAAACAAGGAACAATTTGGCGTTGCTGCATAGTTGTATGACTTCATGTTCTCGAGAACTGTTGCACTCGTTGCAAGAGTTCGAATACAATGCATAATAAGTTTGATATGTAAGCGCCCTTTAACAAAAAGTTTCATTTCATTTCTGGCCCGCATTTTACTGGCTAAGAAAAGAGGAGAGAGTACATTTTAACAATTCAATTGCATTAAAAATTTGATGTTGCTAAATATAAAAAAATTTTAAAATAAAATTCTTCTGCTTAATTCAAGTAAAAGTTCAAATGAACCCCAAAATAATCTTATGACGCCACCTGTGCCAAACGTATTTTGGGTCTGACCATAGTTGTTTTTTGCTGAAAAAGTGACTTTTTGTTGTGGGTTCGAGTTAGGCGTCCTTAACTGCGGTTTGGGCTTAGAACTGTACACCAAAAATTTTGTGCACCCAGCAATTGATACAAATTTACCAGCGGGTAAATCGATTTTAATTAAAAAGCATAAAAGATGAGGATGAGGATCGACTGTGGTTGGTGAGGGATTGCTTAGGCGAGATAGACAACCATAGGAGCGTGGACGATTTTCTCAGAATTTCATAATGCCTCGACATTGAGCTTGTAATGGTTTTTTCTGTGCAGTTTCTCAAGCAGGCTAGCACTGACCCCGAAGGCAGTAAAAGTAGCCTGAAACAAGCCTTAAGTCGGTAAAAATTGTATACATAGAAGTTCGAAATAAATAAAACTAGCAGTGTACACGTTGTCTGTGACTATATAGGTATGAGGAAGATTAAAATAAAAATAAAAATTACGTTACCTGATAAATACGTATATTCTTGTAAGAGCTCCCTATTACAGTGATATTTATGTACAGGTGTACTTAAAAGATTCGGTTTTGAATGTGGGTGATTGAATACGGATAACCGTAGACCGTGCATTTTAAATATCCGTATTCCTAGTTTCTATTTCATTTTATAACAATATAGACAGCAGATGGATAAAAGACATTTTTGATGGAAATATGGTATAGACGGAGATATTAATATACGCAGTAATATTCTACGTTAGTGCCGAAGGCCTGGGTTCGATTCCCAGCCGCTGCCACCTAAAAACAAATGTTTTTCCCGGGGTACTGCCTCTTGCAAGGAACTGAAAAATCCTCCAAGACTATACTTGCCTTGAAAAAATATTTTTTAAGAAGATTTTTTTTTGGCGAATAGATAATAATAGCACGGACCCCCTGTTCAAAAATATATAAATATATAAATCGTCAACTCTTATACTTTTGCACGTTGAATATGCAATATACCTATACAATCTGAGTAAAATGGAAAACTTTCTTCAACTTCAACTTATGATTTTGTGAGTGCTTGAATTCAAGATGAACTTCTCTTCAAATTATAAATAGATATGATCTATTATGTTAAATTACCCCCTCTGCTAAATCCAGTATCTGCAACCGATTTTCTTATGATTTTATTGAAGACCGAGACAGTTCAGCAGAATGGCCATAATTTATGAACAATTTTCTTCAAATTCAAAACTACCTCGAGTAATTTTTTTCAAAATTGTATGTTCGGAAATCTCAAAAATGTGACTTACTAGAGCAATTATGAGGCCAAAATGGAATTCCGCCAGAAAAGTATATTTTTGTTCATGGTAGGACATGATTCAAGTTTGTGGCAGTGTAATGAATTAGTTTTGTCTAGTGGATTCTCGGGAACAGGAAAAATACGTCAGTTTTCAACTTGCAAATGGTTGTCGGAGAAAAAAAAACATTAGGCGGAGATTTATTGAAAGTTTTGAATACTTTCAGTTATTTTTGGATGTTACTTACGTATAATTGAGAGTTTTCGAACCATAAGTTTTTTTTTCATGTTAAGTTTTGTCGTGTCGGGTTCTTGAAAGGAAAGAAGATTTGTTAAAAAAAAAGAAATCCAAATTTTAATCAAACTTGAAATTAAGATGATAGAAAACAGGTTCCGCAATTCCTGTCTGTAAGTCTGTACCTCGACCTACAGGCAAGTTTGTACTTATAGTCCGGGAGCCGACCGTAAGATTACTTACCTCATCGCGGCCAAGCAAGAAGAGGTGGCCAACCGATAGCTTTAGTTCAAACATTAACAAAACTACTAGTCGGACAACCCTTTAGAACATTCTCATATATCTCAAAACAAAAGATTTCAAAAAAAAAAAATGCAATATTTTAGGCCCTCACTTTGGTAAAAAAAAAAAATTAAGACTGTCATCAGCGGTTTCTGCCATAGCACCATTTGTTGATTTTATTGCTAACGGATTTTAAGATTTCAATCATATTTTGTATGCAGAAGTTTCCTCAAAGTATTAATAATATTACATATCCAATTTTAGAGAAAATGCTTTTTGATTAAGTAAAGGCTCCGACCTTTTTTATCTATATCTTGCTGTCTTTTATGGGATTTTAACCATATTTGCTTAAAACTCTTATTATTATTTTAATAACTAAACTTTTTTTAAGTTATCAAAATGTCCAAGTCAAAATAATTAAAATATTTCAAGTAAACAACTAATGTCTATACTGTTCCTATTGAAATCTCGCAGTGGCATTGCATCTCTTACGTCGGTCGTGCATCGTTACTTATATCTTCTATTGCTAACCACTTTCCTTTTTGTTCTATTGTTTATTGTTGAGTACAGATAAATCGAACCACTACATCTCCATATTGATTTACACACTTTACCGACTCAAAGTCTTACAGAACTTCTTATCAGATTATATTGTCTATTTTAAGACATACATCATCATAGGAATATCTCACGCTGCTGACCAGTGTTTTTTTCTAAACAAATCAGAAAATAAATTACATAGTATTGTATACACTCTTAAGTTTATATTTGTAGTGTACGCATGAAAGATTGTTATTTATCTTTGGATTTTTATCACAATTTTCTTATTGCTCTCGGGTTTTCAATATAGAAAAAAAAGATGATTAATTTTTAATTTCAAATAAGAAAACACTGATATCAAAACAAAACCTTAACCGTTTGTTGAACTTCACAGACAACATACAACTCTATATTCTTTCTATCCATTCCATTGTATCTGTTTTAATCATTGTTTCATTTTCAGAATTTTGAAATTTGTAAAACAAAAATTATGTATAATTGTTGTTAAGGGAAAGTATTGGTTTGGTAAAAGAAGTAAAAATGGATTAAAACATTTGTTTTTACATATAAATTTTTTTAGAAGGTCCAGTTTTTCTGTATAAACATAGGTTCTGTGTTAACTCTGATTTAAAACCTAAAAATGTATGTACTTAATTTAATTGCCAATTCGGCTTTGTGTCAAAAATTATGGTAACAAAACTGAACATCAGAAGTTAACTCGAGTTTAACTCGGCAAGTAGAATGACTTGGTAATTTAAATTTAATTTTTTAATGGCTTATTGTTTTTGTAGTTTTCACCTTAAATATCTTCATTAGGAATTTTTCTTTTTCAATTCAGAGCAGAGTCTGAACTGTCAAACAAAAATTTGTTTCTTTTTTAGATCTGAGCGTTCAGAGCTAAAAATTTGTATTTCTTTTTTCGTTCTGAGTTTGTTCAGAGCGCGCTCTATGAGCTCAGAATAAAATGACTGAGCAGACAGAGTTCAATGCTGAACACATAGCATTTGACAGCTAGTGTTCTGGTGTGTTTCAAAAATGGTTCAGGGTGCTCCGAACAAACTTGCTCAGATGATGTTCAGAACATGGACCTGATTACACGATTCGTTTTTTCGTTCGTTTCGTTTTTCGTCTTTTTGACAGGTACGTACCTTCATGATTACACACAACGAAAAAAATCCATACGTGATTTTGACGTTCAACTAATTTGAGGTTTGTTTATTGGAAAATAGGCAGTAATAAAAATTAAAAATATTTTTAAATGACTTCTTGTTCAAATGTATACCTATTTAATTATGAAAATCAATTTTTAATCTCATTATTCAAATTTTATAAGCATTCCCCATTTGTCAAATCATAAACGTCAAAGTTTAACCGGAAAAAATCTTAAAATTGCCATACGTGCTTTCGTTACTTCATTTCCCCTACATTTCTACACCCCTCACCCAATGTGTCAAAAAAACGAAACACGAAACGACCTAAAAAACGAATCGTGTAATCAGGATCCATGCTCGATATGCTCGGACTCTGTTCAGAGCTTTTTTCTGAATTAAAAAAGAAAAACGCCTATTGTGTTTTTAAAGACCTGATTTATAAGTTTAACCGATTTTTAGTTTGGCTAGTAGTTAGCAGTTATATGTATCTTATTTTCAATTCTGAAACTGATTTGCTTAGATAAAACTAATTCTTATAAGGGAAGACTCTTATTGCCTAATTTGATCGAATAAAGTCAATTTTTCAGCAGCACCTATCAAATTTGGAGAGATAGTCAAAATGCTATCTTCAAAATATTTTCATATTTACCATAGCAAATAATAGAGCAAGTGTTATCGACCCAGTCTGTGCGTTTTATATTTTAGTCTTGAATGAAAGTGCCAGCAAATAGACGATTAGTATTCTAATTGCATAGAAGCAAAAGCTACTGAGTGCAAAGAAGATGAAGCAAGTATTCAAGTGTTAACCAGCTGTTTGATATTGTTGTTGTTGTTATTTTTTGTTGTTGTTATTTTATTATAATTATTTGTTTGATAATCGGATAACCTAGTATAAAGAATCTTCCTCTTTTAGTTGTTTACTTACTTATTGATAAAGGCGATGTCATAAATCTAATGCATTAAAATTAGAAGTAGTTGTAAGATAGAAGTCATTGAGTATTCAAATCTATTAACGAAGTAGATACATATCTTTACAGATGAGTAAAATGCAAATATATTTTTATTTTTGCACCGTATTGGCTTTTTGATTGTTTATTTTGTGTTCAATGTGTTTGAATTTCGAATTGTAAATTAGTCATTATTTAAATGAATCGATTAAAAGAAGGAAAGTCTGATGACTGATATAGACTGTGATTAACAATACCTCCTAGAATTTAAATAAAATGTTATAGTAACAAATCATATTAAATTTAAACACAAAGGTGAGAATGTTTAGTACGTCATAATTTTTCATTGAATCCTTGTTTCTGTTACTGATAATGATTACATAAAACTGTAGTTTTAAAACTATAACGTAGTTTAATCGAAATCTTTTTTTTTTCGGGGAAATTTTGTGTACATGGATATGTACTTATAAAACCAGGACATTAATGACAGTAAAAGAAGTGTTAAATTAGTCATTAAAGTGCTTTGCACTTGAGCTGCGACCAGTAAATGCGCATACATCTTCTTTTTTTTATTTTAAGTGCAAACATCAACATATTTCTGTATTATCTTCTCGACAAAGTGAGTAATCAATTCCATCTACAATTTAAAAAACAGAACACTACCTATTCTTAGTTGTTTGTTCTCGGTATTTGAGAGGAACAAAAATGTTCGACAATTTTTTGTAAATATTTTTGTTGTAGTTTGTATCACGTGTATAGAATACTAGCCGTTCTTACGGGATCAGCTTTCAGGAATTTGGCTGGTATTCAGTCAAGTCCAGCTGCTTTGTTGATTTTCCGAAGAGTTATCGAAGATTGGATTTCCATTACTGTAGGGGGTTCGATATCAATTCCATATAAGATCTACGCATCTTGTGTAGCCAGGAGCATTCAGAAATCTGCTTAACGGAATTCTCACTAAGCAAGGCACAAAGGTGATCATTCCACCTGCGTAGCTGATCCTCAATTGATATCAAAAGTGTGCCATTCCCATCCACTACAGGATTATTGGTGTTGCTTTTTTTTCCCGACAACTTCTTCGGATATTTGGTACAATTCCTTCATATCTCCTCTTGCAGCGTTTTCCTCATTTTCTACAAGACCGTCTAAGCTCACACTCCTGCCACGTCTCACACAGCGATAGACACATCTTATGTGCTAGGCGATACTCGCTTCGCAATTCAGCCTTTTGTTGAGCACCTGGTTCTGCATTTATTTGCATTTTCAACGATTTGCGAAACTCGATTTTATCCCAGGTGTCTTGGGATATCCAAGAGTCTCTTACTCTCGCCCGCTTGGGTACAGTTTCGGACACAGCCTACATAAAAACACTTTATATCACCCCACATCTCATCAATTATTGAATGTTGAATTCCGTTTAGTGACGAAGCTCTGTCGTTAAGGTTGGTGACATAGTTCCGACATACATAGTTGGGATCACTTAAAGTATTCGTATTGAACTTCGAACTCCTTGCTGCATCCTGTCATCGCTGTACAGCTGCGGTTCGTTGCTTGAGACTCATGAAAACCAAATGATAGTCGCTTCCCATGTCGGCATTTCTAGTACTTCGAACATCGCACATTGACTTCCTCCATCGCTGCTGAATCATGATAATATGGTCAATTTGGTTTTCAGTTTGACCATCCGGATGTATGTAGTCATTCCGTATGTTTTCATTCCGTGACCCCATGCCATTTTGTCCCATAACGCGTTTCAGACCGTAGTTGTCTGATCCGACTTGGGCATTGAGATCTTCCATGACAATTATGATATCGGCTCTCGGAACATCTCTCTTAACTAAGTTAAAATGAGTGTAGAAAGCGGTTTTGTCTTCCTCGGTCGCTTCATTTGTTGGGGCGTAGCACTGAATTACTGTGACGTTACGAATTTTTGAACGGAACCTTGCTGTTATTATTTTTGCAGAAATGGACGCTCGGGAAATAAGACTACGCCTCGCTTCTTCGTTCAACATACTTCCGACACCATGCAGCCTTTAGCCACACTCTCTTTCATCCTCCCCGGAATACAGCATTCTCTTTTGTCCGGTGTCAGATCTGTATTCGGCTCTTCTTCTCCACTTAGTTTCGCTGATGCACAGGATACTGATCTTAAGGTGAAGCATTTTAATACGTATGCGGTAGCCAAAAGTATCATTTGCTCTTCTTGAAAGACTTCCTCTATTTGTTGACGATTAATTTATTGTTATGGCGTCTTGATGGTACACGAAAGATGCTGCACCCACAAATCTGATGTGCGGTTTAAAGCAGCCGAAGCTGTAGAAGGATTCTTCATAAAATGATTAACCTCTTGGGGACTCAGTTCCAGTTTTTGTCATATTTCATGTGTACGCATATATCCTTCCAACATGGTGTTTTCTGAGATACGATTAATAACATAGATAAGCTCAAATTTGACAGACACACCCGTCCCTTGCATGGTCAAACACATAACTGATCGAGGCCGCCAACTATGGCAAAACAAACGCCCTTTTGAAGCCGCCGAATATGGGTTACAGACGCTACTTGCTGCTGCCGTTGGCCTTTCAAAAAAAAAGGCTGCTCCGTCACCAGACTATCATACCGCAACCTGCAGATCATCCGCCTTTTGGGGGCTTTTAATCATCCCAACGACAAGTTTGTGCCCTTCCCAGCATAGCTGGTTTGTCTGCTTAACTCGGCATCCATTCGGCCCCCCTGCACGTTAGCGTTACCCAGTCTCTTCCACGGGGAGGTGTTCATAGGGACGTACCTTTCATTGAACCGATGGCCGTAGTGGCGTCCTTGTACTCTCCAGTACTTTAGAGAGCAAAACAAGTATATAGAATAAAACTGCCCCGAAGTTAATATCATTGTTTGTTTTCGATATATTTGAGACGAACAAAATTTTTGGTAAAGTTTCTTGTAGTTTTTTTTTCGCTCTTAAAAAACTTTTTATTGAATATTTTTACAAATTTTAAAAATTATCTAATATAAACTTTTTTATAGAATAAAACTACCCCGAAGCCAATATCATTGTTTGTTCTCCAAATACTTGAGCTAAAAAACTTTTTTCAACAATTTTCAGAAAGTTTTTTTTTTTAACTGTAAGTTGATCTGTTTTTATATTTTTACCAATTCTTAATACGTCAATATGCGCAGAATAAAATTAACCCTAAGTCAATTTCAAGAGTATTCAAGAGTAATGCAATTAAACAACTTTTTTTTTTTTAATTGCTATAGTAAATAATGGTCATTGAATTTTTTTTAAAGTAATTTCTGCACGTAATGAAATTATTATCAATAAAATAATTTATCCGAAGTCGATATCTTTACTCGTTGTTGAGCTATGGTGAGAGAAAAAAGTGAGAGAACGTACGTCCAAACACAGACATCTCTCTTAAAATTATGGATTCCGATTCTAAAGAGCTCGAAACGTGAAGATGTGTCAAAATTTTCGATTCAACAAATAGGAACAATTGCAATAATTTCCAATGGGAAGTCAACAAGACTAATGTTTGTGAATAATAGTCTGAGAGGTGATTGTAAGATTTCCTATCTCATTGCGGCTATTGAAAAAAAGGATACCAACCGACATACAGCATTAATCCACACATTTATAAAACTGCTGGTCGGACAAGCTTTTTTTGTTAACTTATGTTAGAAAATGAATTTTGCATTTTGTCGATAATTTCTTGCGATTACGCAAAGTTAGCTTAAATCCTATCCCTGATCATAATAATTTTGTATAAAGTTCCGGCGTTATTCTTAAAAGAATAGAATACAATCTTTTATCCCTAACAAGACTTAAAAGTATATGCTTCAAAGATAATTCTTGGTACGATTATGCCTGTAAAGACGGATGCTTTAAAACCAACTTCTCTTCAATAACTATAAAATGTACACATATGCGCGGAATACCAACAATGCTCATTTCAAAGAACCAAAATTTACTGCAAATAATACAACAATGTCTTTAAGATACTAAAAAAAACTTTTGTTCATTCATACAAAATAATAGATACTCTTCTTCCAGTACTAGTTCACCAGAACACTCCCTTCTCGCAAAAATTGCAAATTTGTTTGCGGTTCAGTTTGCTTCAAATTCGATTTTGCCGGTGATATTACTCCTGCACTTTAGACCCTGAATAGTTCCATGTGGTAGATCTACTTCCGCACTCGTTAAAGTCCGGTAGCCCAGTTTGCATGTCCCCTTTAGTTCTGAATAGGTTTTCTCCTACTTTGAC
Source organism: Dasysyrphus tricinctus (assembly GCA_963921185.1). Classification (NCBI taxonomy): domain Eukaryota; kingdom Metazoa; phylum Arthropoda; class Insecta; order Diptera; family Syrphidae; genus Dasysyrphus; species Dasysyrphus tricinctus. Next base: position 137,569,138 of record OY992530.1, on the reverse strand, counting down.
AAAACCATTAACGTTGGCTTTTCCATCTTTCCAACTTTATTCTACTTTCGAATCTATTCGAAAGTGTTTTTCAATGCTATTTTAAAGTGGTAATAACTAGGTAATATGTTTAAAAGTAGCAGTAGCATCAAATGCCAATGCTTCCGAATTTTTGTCAAAGAATCTTCAATTAGCAATGTTTCATTCATCGTTGTAAACCAGCGATAGCACTGGCAACGATCTTCAACGTAGATTGAATTCAGAATCGGAATTGTGTAAATTAATTCATTCGTGAATTATTTGAAAAAAAAGTATTAATTGTGAAAAACCTATTCATTCTTTGGATTTCGTCAAGTTTTTTAGATAAAATATTTTAGTTGTATAAAAGTATAACAATTTATTAAAATCATAAAAATGGGCACATTCGAAGATTGGTTAAGTACTTAAACAACTTGAAGTAGTGAGTGGAATTGCCTAACATGTAACGGAATCTCTGTGGTTGAGAAAGGACAACTTCTCATCTCCCAAAGGGGAGGCGCTATAACCCAAAATAAAATAAACTCAAAGCGCATATGAAATTGTCCAAACTCCGAGCCCCTTTCTAACCTCCACTCCATACGCCACCATTACGACCTTTAGTCTACAGGACTCTAAAGGCCGATCCTGGCAGCTGAAGTGAAAGATGTTCAGTGTCATCCATACAGCTCGGCAAGCTTGCTGGGTACCTTGGCTGTGCTCGTCGGAATGGTATGGGATCTTGCTGTGATGTAACACCGAACGCTTGTTACGTTTTAAATCATGCCAAATTGATTACAGAAAAGATGTTGATTTTCAAAAAAAAGCTTAAAATTAGGTTCAAATCTATACTAATATATAAAGTAAGACTTTTGTTTGTTTGTCGGTTGTGTGTATATGACCGATAAACTCATAAACAAACAAAAGTCTTACAAAATAAATTAGTACAAATTAAAGCCCTATGCACTGATTGTGCAATAGGCTGTTTAAAAAAAAAAACAAATAATTATTAGTATAAGAAAACATAATTTAAAATTTGAACTTACCTGAAAAATGTATTTTGTTTATTTAAAATGACAGCCGACTGAAAACTATTTGAAATTTATATTTATTTTGTTTCTATTTATCATTCCGTTTCATTTCATTTCCTCTTCATTCTTCTATTATTATTATAAGGCTCAGCTCATACTTAAGCTGTTGGACCAAGACACTGTTTACACGTAAATTCAACACAATTTTCTGTGCAAAACAAATTTTTAACATCGATATTCAAAAAAGGCATGGATTTCAGTTTCCAATTTCAAAAATTTTGAAATATTGATGTCTGTAAAGGGTGTTCAAAAAAGGAATGGATTTCACTGTATGCACATTGCATAATACTAACTTATGTTCGTAATCTTAATAGCTACTCAAAAAAGTCATGGATTTTTGTTAACACATTGAGTACGATTTTCTGTGCATCAAATGCTCAAAAAGGCAGCGTTTACACATGCATGTTTCTGGCATACAAATTTCGCATAATGAATATTAGGTTCGCTCTTTTGGAAATCTATATGAAGTTCTATGAAAAAAAAAAAACGCCATTGGGCTTTGGAATTTCGTCCCCAAAAATGTCAATAGTTCAACTGAGATAATGAAAAGAAACGTCACGCAAGTTCTTGCGAACGATTTTCTTTGCCAACAGACTTTGCAATATCGATTCATGGATTTAAGTTTACAACTCATGTATGTATGTACATATGTGCATGAAAATTTTGATGTTTGAAAATAATGTCAATTAGTTTAACCAAAATTTTCTCTTAGTACACTATGATTCAACTAGAACTTTCTTCGTTTTTTTCGTTTTCTGAACAATTTTAGAAATGTCCATTCTTACGGAAAGGTTTCGATATGTATTGTAATGCCTTACAAAATTACTTTCGTCAAGTATGTTTGATCTTTTTTTGGTGCAAAAATCATGTTTTAACATCGATGTTTATGTATTTAAATCATCAATGCTCAGGAAGATGCCGTTGACACATGCAAGTTTCTGCTATTTTCTGTGCATGAACATTTTTCATGATGAATATTAAAAAAGGCACGGATTTCAGTTAACACATTTCACACGATTTTCTGTGCATACAACATTCGCAATTTCGATACTCAAAAAAGTCATGGATATCTATTGAAACATTGAATACGACTTTCTGTGCATGAAATAGCCTGCAATATTGCTAGCGTAATTTTGTTGAATGCTCATTTGTGCAAAAATCAATACTAAAAAAGACAACGTTTACATAATATGCACTTTACACATAAAATGCCCTGCAAAATTGCTTCCGTAAATTTTGTTTGATGTTAATATGTGCAAATCATGTTTTAAAAATACTGTTCACACATGCAAGTTACAGCGAATTTCTGTGCATCAAAATTTCGTAATATCGATGTTCGAAAAATTCATTCATATTCGCTCATAAAAAGCACCAAAACTTTATTTTATACGTACATGAAATAGATGCCTTACAATATGGCTTTCATCAGATTCTTTTCCATACGAAATATTGATTACACTGTTCACACGCAAGTTCTTGCGAACGATTTTATTTTTCTATTCCAATGACGGAAATCCGTAAAATGGAAAAAAGTAATTGCTTTTTCGAACTTTTTTTTGTCAAAAAACAAAAATTCTTCAATTGATTTCCGATCGATTGATACATCATTTGCGATTCTAGCCAAAAGGAAACATACTAAAAAAACCATTCAAACATTTCCAATGATGCTTTTCAATGATGGCTATAATATAGGACCGTTTATATGTTTGGATATATAAAGATTTAATTCGCGACGAATGATTTATTTTCTTAAATTTTTGAAATTTAAGACACCAAAAAGCAAATGTATGCTTCTGAAATTCTTCATAAACTATCATTTCCTTCAAAAATCATAAGCAATAATGTCTGTAATGTGCGTAAAATCAGTTTTTATTGTTTATTCGTTGGTCGCTCTCATGTGAATAGTCCTTAACATGGCCCTAAAAACACGCAGCACAACACGACCGTAAATGCATTTTGAACCACAACTTCCTTGGACTTTAGCATAGCGATGTTATTCAGAATTGATAAAAGATTTAATAAGAATTAATTTTCTTCTCTTTCACTGCAAACTCATATTACAATGCATTAAGAACCGTTTTTATTGTTTATTCGTTGGTCGCTCTCATGTGAATAGTCCTTAACATGACCCTAAAAACACGAAGCACAACACGACCGTAAATGCATTTTGAACCACAACTTCCTTGGACTTTAGCATAGCGATGTTATTCAGAATTGATAAAAGATTTAATAAGAATTAATTTTCTTCTCTTTCACTGCAAACTCATATTACAATGCATTAAGAACCGTAAATGCAATCCCAATTTCTTTCGTTTAGCCTTTATTATGTTATGATTGTTTTGTAGGAATTAATAGGTGACTTAATATGTAATAGTTACTGTTATTGTATATTATGATTTCTATTATGAAATATTTTTACATGCAACTGCAATTATTACCACTTTTTTTTTTAAGCCAGCTCGGTGAATAAAGAATAATTTAAGTTATTCTGTGCTGTGGTTTAGATTTGATGCCCGGACACACAAATTTTCATTTCATTTTTATATAATAAAATATAATATTAAATTAATACAAAAACAAATACTCAAAGGAAAAAAAGAAATTTTTTTTTAACGAAATAAAAAAAGTTTTGTACTATGTTTAAGTTGTCATTACATAGGACTTTTTGTGCGGAGGAAATTTGTTTCACAGGGACCCGGCAGCGCCGGGTATTTTCTGCTAGTTATAAATAAATTTGAGACCAGAATTCGAACGTTTATAAAAAAAAAAATTTATAAAAATTTTTGAAATACAAAAAAACTAATGACCAGGCAAGAGAAATTGAGGGTTGGTAACCCTAAAGAGAGGGGTGGACAAGATGGAAAAGTCCAATGAGGGAACCCGCCCACGCATCACCGTATGTGAAGCGTCCTTGGCTACTGTGTCATCTGTATATTATTACAGTAGCCCCCTAACTAATTCCTTACAAACATTTCCGTACTTTCAACCACTGATCATACTTCATCAATATTTCCTTTTTTCTTTCATATTGAACTTACCTGTCGTGATGTTTTTTATTTTGTTCCATGTTAACAAGAACTTCCAAGTATTTTAACGAGTAATTGAAGTATCCGGTGCAAAAACCAGATACATAAGTCCAGATTTTTAAATGAGAAAAATACAAAAAACTGTTTTAAAAATCAAACAAATAAAATATTCTCAAAAACTAAAACTCAATTTTTATTCGAAAGAGAATAAAAAAATCAAATTCAAAGAGTTTAGAAGAAAATTTTAAAAAGTGAATTTTTCATTAAAAAATAAATTACAAATCATGCCTACCTACTGTTGTTTTTCAATTTAATATAAAATCATCTAAGCTGAGGCACCGTTTGAGACTCAAATCTCCAAAGATTCGGTGCCTATTACGAAGAAAACTCCAGTTCAAAATTGCGTTTTTCTATTTTAGAGTCAAAAAAGCTGAGTTTCAAGTAGACAAAACGGTGTGCGATTTTTTGTTTGTTATGTCGGCATCAAAAAACGTATTTAGTCTAAAAGTGGAGTTATCTGGTTTTTGACCTGGATGCTTCAGTTGGAAAATCAACAGTTTTCGACCGCAATCGAAGTTCACAAGAGCTATTTTCCAATTTGTCGACCGCTCGTTGAGATTATCCATCAAGAATTGACAGCCACAATAGAGACCTGTTTATTTAAAAAAAAAAATACATTGTGCATTTATTTAACATGTTTTAAACAAATTACTTTTTTCAGATCGCAGGGGATTCAAGTGCAACAAATTGGCATTTATTGTATTAAACTTAAGAACTGTACACAAAAAAATACTGATACCACTTAAGGTTTGTTCAACATTTTGAAATATAAAACTTAGAATCACATTTATTCCATTTTTAATTTTTTTAGAATTCAAACTCTTGTTAACTTGATAAAAAATAGCAATAATTTAATCACAAATAATTACAAAGAGATAACAATTTTCAATAAATATTAAATTACATAAAAAACCAACCAACAAAAAAAAATAAAATGGAGTTACGTGTTGGAAACAAATACAGATTAGGCCGAAAAATTGGCTCTGGTTCATTTGGTGATATCTACCTGGGCACAACAATCAACACTGGCGAAGAAGTCGCCATCAAATTAGAATGTATCCGAACAAAACACCCACAATTGCACATTGAGAGTAAATTCTATAAAATGATGCAAGGCGGTATTGGTATACCGCGCATAATATGGTGTGGCTCCGAAGGCGACTACAACGTCATGGTAATGGAACTACTTGGTCCATCTCTGGAGGACCTTTTTAATTTTTGTGCGAGACGCTTCTCTCTCAAAACCGTACTTTTGTTGGCCGATCAAATGATATCACGTATCGACTACATACACTCACGAGACTTCATCCACCGGGACATTAAACCAGATAACTTCCTAATGGGCCTTGGCAAAAAGGGTAACTTAGTATATATCATAGACTTTGGTTTAGCGAAAAAATTCCGTGATACACGAACCCTGCGACATATACCGTACCGAGAAAATAAAAATCTTACTGGTACTGCTCGTTACGCCTCCATTAACACCCACTTAGGAATTGAACAATCACGTCGTGACGATCTAGAATCCTTAGGCTATGTTCTCATGTATTTCAATTTGGGTGCGCTCCCCTGGCAGGGTCTCAAGGCCGCCAACAAACGACAAAAGTATGAACGCATTTCCGAGAAGAAACTCTCCACAACGATAATGTCCCTGTGCAAGGGTTTCCCCAGTGAATTCGTAAACTATCTAAACTTCTGCCGTCAAATGCATTTCGAACAACGCCCGGACTACTGCTACTTGCGCAAGTTGTTCCGCAATCTGTTCCATCGTCTGGGCTTCACCTATGATTATGTCTTCGACTGGAATCTCCTGAAATTCGGTGGGCCTCGCAACCCGGCCGTTCAGCAGCAGCAAGAAGACGGCACTGGTGAGGCGAATGCAGCAAATAAACAGAATCCACAGATTGTCAGCAGTCATACAGCTGTGGTGCCCAGTTCTGGGGGCGGTGTCGGTCTGGTCAGCACTACCGGTGGTGGGGGTAATGCACCTATGGTAGGAGCTAGCGGCGCTGGCAGTGGTGCTGTAGGTGCTAATGATGACGCAATGGCCGTTGCAACAAATTCGTCAAGGCCTTATGACACGCCCGAGCGGCGTCCGTCGATCCGAATCCGAGGAGGGCCTACGGTCGTTGTCAATGATAGTAGAAACAATAAATAATACATTGTATAAACACAACCGGTTCATACACACATTTAGAAGTGGTATTTATTTAAACAAATAAAATAAAAAACAAGTACTACTGAAGATAAACAAAAATGATTAAAATATAAGAATTTTTTTTAAGTGCAAGCATGATCGTCGCACTTTTAGCTTCATGAAGGGGAGTTTCTTAAACTACACACACATCAGGATCAGAATTGTGCATTTTATTTTACTCTTTCTAACTTCCTGTTAAATATTTAAAAAGCTCCGCTTAGCAACCACAACTTTCGATTAAAAAAGAATCTAATGTTAAACGGGAAAAGCAACAAATGAAAGGGGCAACCTTTTGTGAATTAGAAGCAACACTTCATCTGTGAAATAAATAGCTCGTGGCTTTTTGCTTTTGAATATACAAAATCCAAAATGAAAACGATCTTAAATGAATCCTACAAGCCAACACATACATACACCCACAATAAATTTAAAATAATAAAAAAAAAACATTTAAACGGACAACGGAACGTCCCTGTTTAAAAAATAAACGTTTTGCTATCAACAAAAAAATAATAATAATTCTCTTATTAATATTTAGTTTTCTTAGCTATAAATAATATAATACAAAAAACAAAAACAAATTTATAAATACATTAATTGATAAAAGAGAATATCGTAATGAGATAGGAATTCATTATACAATTCATTCAAAACAAAAAAATCATTTAATTCATTCATAGAATTAACCACAAAACAAAAGAAAAACAAAGCAAACAAAAATAAATGATATAACAATAAATAATAAATTAACTGAAGCATTTTTGTTGTAAAATAAATAATATTAATAAAATGAAAAACAAAGGAAAAAACAAAATACGTTTTTTTTTGTATGTATAAGAATTATTTTCATCAATTATATTACAAAAACTATTGCTTTTTTTTGTTTTTTTTTTTCCCCCTGATTTAGTTACAATTCAATTTGTGTTAAATAATTTTTATTACTGTATTTTTTTTATTTTTAGGATATTATAATTTTTAAAAGAAGAAAAAATATTTTTCTGTTCATTATATTATTTTAGTTATACATATTATATAGAAGTGATTTATATAGAGAAAAAAAAACATTTAACAAAATTAAAAAAAACCTACATTTATAAGTTCGAGATTTGAATAAATAAGAAAGATTGCACTAGAAAACATAAATATAATTGTGGAAATTGTTTTTTTTTTATATATACATTTTTCCCTGGGTGGATATTTTTAATTCTTCATTTACTCACAAGGAAAGATTTAATTAATAGTAAGTCGATTTTATCAAATGTACTAGTTGAAAATTGCCGTAAAAATGAATTTCTGTATAATAAAACCATTGACCATTATTTTGAAGATTTCAATCTTTGAAAAAACTCTTTGAATTTATTGCGATTGTTTTTTGTTTCGCTTTTACTTGCTTGCTAAGTTGACGAACTGTTAATACATGTTTTTTGTTAAAGCCGGTATATGATTGGATGAAAACAACGGCAGTGATTGGATGAAAAAACTTATGTTGAATTCCTTTCAACCAAAAAATAGATTCTGTTTAGAAAAAAATCGATTTGTTTAGAAGAAAAAAATCAATTTTTCTAGGCTAATGAAATCTTTCGATTTCAGCAAGATTTACACAGGCTTTCACACACACTAGTAAGATTTAACATTTCTCTGGAGTAGAAAGTTTTGTTCTGCGGTGCTTAACAAATATTTAAAAGTGTTTCTCGTTCGTTTAAATAAATTAAAAACCAATATATCTCTTAAATGTATTTTAATTCATCAAATGACAGTGCATAATTAATAAGAAGTGTTAAAAAGTGCATAATTAATAAGAAGTGTTAAAAATATCGCACACAATCACATACAAAAATTGACCCAAAAAAGAAGGCGATCTCCAATAGTTGAAAGGAATTTGATATTACCTAAGCCCAGATAATTTTTTCTGCGTAACTCTTAGCCCAGATAAAACTACATTGCTACCAAGCTCTAATTATGTTTCACTTTGCTATCGATATCGTTAAAATATCCACATAATCACAAATATGCTAAGGATTCTTGAATATTGAATTGCATGCTTAATATTTGAAGGAGTAAAATTGCTGAGATCTGATCTGGTCTTGGAATCAATTTGTATGTTTCAAATTTATGTAGATCATTGTTGTTTCTGTTGAAATTCAGAATAATTTTTTACATATGAGACGCCTTTTTATTTTAGCTGGTGTTTTATTTTGTCACAGCAGAAATAGGGATAACGCCAATTATTCTCTCAATTAAGTCTCGATGTTATTTTTTCACCCAATCCAATATGGACTTGCAAAAACAAATCTTATAAAACTCGTTGGTTGATTTGACCACACTAAAGGCTGTTTGAAATGGTTTTCGCTTAAGTAATTCTTTCAGCTTGATTTAAAAAAAACATTACTTTTCCATAAATCGTTCCATTTTTCAGTTTGTCATAAACTTCAGTTATCAAATAACACTGGTCGACAAGATTTTTGTTACAGAAACCAAATATGTATACTTTTCCATAGGTTTTTGGTGTACTGAACTCGAATCGAAGTCAGAAAAGCTCTATCGGCTCACATTTTTGAAATATTCCCGTTATAAAATAAAAAAAAGTTTTTTTTTGCTGTTTTCAAAGTTGTATTGTAACGTGAGGTAAATTGTTTAAACAAATATTTTAATGGTTTCTGAAAGAACTAATTTTCTTCTTTAAAAATAAATAAATAAATAAAAATAAATTAAAAAGAAAAAAAATGGTTTGGATTAAAATCGACCGAGAAATAGTTGTTCAAACTAGGCTGATTTTAAGTTTTTAAAGCTTTATGAATGGCATTTTTGGCTATTTTGATGGACTTGTTAGATTATATGCTCAAACTGTGTGGTGTGTAGTGAACCATGACCATTTTATTCAAAAATAAAAGTCAAGTTTCAAATTTTTCTTAGTTTTAGGGTTGCCATCTAATTTTTTCATAATCTAAAATAATTGTCAAAATCAACACACTTGCTTTTACAAAGCCGGGTTTTGAGCACATGTTAGCGTATACCTTCTCGAACATGAAAACAAATAGTGTTAGACCAATTTTACGGTTGAAGATCCTCGCCAGACCAGCTCAACATTTTCTAAGTAGGTATTAAAGAAATATCTTTTTTTTATTTTGGAATACCTAACTCGTCTGGCACTATTTTGTCCCTATAAAGAAAGGCATAAGCTACCAAATAGCCCGGTTTGTGAAAGTAGATTTGTTAGTTTTGATAATTATTTAAAAAATTAGAAAACAAAAGGAAAACAAATCACCAACTTTATAACATTAAGGGCCGTCTGGCATGCATTTTCGACAGCCGAACTCGTCTCGCACAATTTTGTCTCTATTTAAGGAGACATTAGATAACATATATTGAAAACCCGGCTTTGTAAAACAAGGTTTGACAGTTCTTTGAAATTTAAAAAAAAAGTAATTTCTTATAATGTCTACATACTTTGAAAATGTTGAGCTCGTCTGGCATGGATTTTCAACCGTAAAACTTGTCTGGAAATACATCGTTTGCCGTATCACTCGGAAATGGAGCAATTGCCTGTGTTGGCAGTCTCCCCGATATCGCCTCAATATTTACAGCGGAAGCCTTTGCCATTCTTCAAGCCACGAAAATTTTCACGAACCGGCGCACAGTGGGGCAGCTCCATACATCGTGATGATAAAAAGGTCAACTTGCAAAACTAAAGCAACGGGAAAATAAAGTTGGGTTTCTCAAACAATACGGTTAATTTGATATGATGAGCGTGATTTTTGTTGTTTAAGTCATTTAGTGGAGGCTAGTTGGGCAATCAAAGTTGGACTTAAAGGTGCGCGAATCGAATATTTAAAAAGTGTTAAAAGAGGTTTACTTTTGTTTTTGTTCATATTATTGAAATTAAGGGTGACATCAAATATATCTAAAATGTCAAACCTACCTGATGATTATGTGGATTATATTTAAACTTTAAAAATTGAAAAAAAAAACATTTCTTTGTTATAAAAAATCGGCAAGAAAAAAAGACATTTTTGTTTAGACTTCGCGGTACGTTTTACTCAATATCTCCTGTTGGAGCAAAAGTTAAGCAGGTATGAAAAAAGGGAAAGTTAAAGGAATACTTCATTAATAAAATTATAAAAAAATATGTGTTTAACTTTTGCCCCAAATATTTTTTTTCAATCTTTGAAATGATTATTAAGAGATTTAATGGGTGAAAAATTGACTGAATTTTGTTCATATTTTAATTTTAATTTTTTTTTTGTGAATATTTTTCAATTTTTAAAGCATATTTACACAGTTAAATTGTTTTTAAATTTGTCCCATATTTGTTTGTATACTAGTCCAAATTTATTGGTATCAGACCGTTACACTTTAACATTTCATTTTTGACTGTATGTTTTAATTTATTAGTTATATTCACTTTATAATTGGCTACTTAAATTGTCAATAAACAATGTTTTTTGTATTAATAAGAAAAAATTCACGTCGGAGGCAAATTAACACCTACTTAAGAATGAAACCATCATATCGTCCCCTGATTGCAAGAACTAGGTAACTCAATTTTCAATTTTTTAAATATCTCAGCGAAAAAAGTATAAGTTTTCAAAATTGTTCGTCCAACTTTTTTCTATTCTAGACAAATATAGAATATTTCTAAAGTGTAAGAAACATAAAAAGTAATCTTTCCCTTGTCCTCTTGTAGTTAGGCATCTACGAACATTGCTATCTCCAAAATTTATAAAATTGAGTTACCTAGTTCTGGCAATCAGGGGACGATATATCTTACCCCTTAATTGAAAAAAAAATATATATAAAATATGTCTTGTTATGTAGTAAGTATATCGTAAAAATACCCAACAAGCTTTTTATGGCACTTATAAGAATATCTCGAAAACGTAATTATGTGGAATTTTTTTCAACATTAGATTCGAATCCAGCACACTCAAGTTCCTCGGAAAATTGAAAGAAAAAAGATAAGATAAAGTTAAATGTGATAAGCTAGTGTAAAATGTCCATTAAAACTTTTTGAATAAGTGATCCCAGGGGTATTCAAAACATATCCCCGTAACATAAAACTGTATGACAAGCTTCGATTATATATAACTTTCGTCATGAAATCACAAGAAGCCATCAAAACAACATTCCTACCTTACAAAATAATTAATATCATTAAATAACCATTTTGCCCCACTGTGCGACGAGGTAAGCATGTCATATTATGCTCAGATAGTATCTCGGTACTAAATGCTATACAGAATCCTAACAACAATACCGAGCTCATATCTGAAATCCGATACCAACTTACCAAATCACATAAGAGTATCAAATTAATGTGGACTCTTGGGCACGTTGGGATTATTGGAAATGAAAACGCGGACACTGCGGCAAACTATCCTAACAATGCTCCTGTATATAGATTTGATATCTACAAAAAATTAGATCTAATAAAACACATACAACATATCACAACTACAAATATAAAACACGTTTGGAGTTTTTATCATCACCACTACAAAAAAGTTAATCCTGAAAGACTCAAGCCCGCTTACCCCAAAAATATGCCAAAATATAAAATATCTAATTTTGTACGCTTAAGACTTTGTCATACTGCAGCTTCTCATCAACACCTTCTCACAAAAAATAATTCTCCAACCTGTGATTCCTGCAACACCACTTTGGATTTAGCACACATCTTGAAAAACTGTTCTTTAATTACTCCTATCATTAAAGATTTATTCGAAAACATCTCAATTTATGAAATACTTATGGGGTTTTCTTTTGGTAACAAAAATTGATTTTTTTTCCCCTTCAGATCTGTCAAAACAAAGAATTTGGCAATTAAAGCACAAATAATCATATACAGATGTCTCAGCCCCATAGAAAAAAATGTCTTAAGAAATTGCCTTACCTGACATCGTCTTACCTGACAAAGCAAAGATACAACAGCTTTAACAACAAAAGATACAAAAGCCCAGCAGCGGTAGGTGACAAAGATACAAAATCTAGAAAAAAAAATTCGTTTCTCATTCTCATTAAAACAAGTAGGTAAGGTACACGCATCTCTTTCTCTCTGTTGTCATTTTTGTTCGTGAACTCTATTTCCCCTTGATTTATTTTATTTTTATTTGTTGGGTTTCATGGACTACCTCAATCCTCATGATGTGTGTGTGTTGTTTTTTTGTATTGCTGGCTGCTGTTTCTGTGTGCATTGGTTTGGCACTTTGGCAGGCGTCTATGTGGCTGGTGGTTGTTTTGTTTTTGTATTTCATTTTTTGTAGGAGTTTGCGGGTTGTGATTTCGTAAAGATCTTTTTGTTTTGAATTGGATTTTTCTTTGGTAAGGAAAATGTGATTTGATGAATGATTTTCTTGTAGGGAAATTTTGATTCGCTTATAACTTTGGATCTATGGATCGGATCTTGATAGTTAATCCCTCTAAATAAAGGAAAAATAACAAACAATATTTAGGAAGGTATATTGCGTATTTATATGGATTTTTATACATACATATAAACAGTTATTATGTATACAATTAGAAAATGAACTAAGGGTGAGGTGGACACAAGGTAAATTGTATTTTTTGTGAGTAGATATGAAGGAATAGGTAGATGTAGATAGGTACTCAGGTACATTGTAGGTATTTATCTACTTTATTTAAAATATAAAAGCTTATGGAAAATGTCAATATTTTGATAAGCTAGTTATTTAGGTAGATACTAAAATAATAGGTGGTATCGACAAGCAAATTAATGCAACATGACAGTTAGCGGATATCCTTTTATTAAAATTAAGATATTTAAATAATAAGATAATTAAATAATTCAAAAAAGGTTAAAAAAAAAAACAGATATATCTATGGTTTTAATACAATAAGTAATCAGTATCAAAACAGTAGAGAAAAACTTATTCAAATTTGAATCCGCATTTTAGATATATACATACATTACATATACATATATTATCATAAAACGGCGTTTACAGAAGGGGGTCACAGGGTTATGAACTCATGTCATGACACAACAAGCTGAGATCGTATTCCATTCGCTACGAAAAAAATAATTTTGAGTTTTTAATTTTTGAGTTTGAGTTTTTAATTTTTTGAAAAATATAGTAATATGTATGTACCTAGCGGTTTTCAAGAAAAACCTGTTTTTTGTTCGTAAAAATTAATCAAAATATACACCCCGATTACAGAATCTGACGAATGAGCTGCGGAGGGAATCTGACTCAATTTTGTCATTTGGCACATAGTAAAAATGTCAAAAATGAGTCTGTTTCCCTCCGCAATTCATTCGTCGGATTCTGTAATCGGGGTGATAAATTGATGACGATTTTTACGTTTATTTACAGTAAAACAAATTATATGCATGATAACTTTCAAAACCACCCCTAAATATAATCACTATAAGGTTTTCTACTCGGTTTTCACAGTTAAAACAGCAGTTCGCATTTTGAGAAAATATTTTGTATCTAAACCAATAAAAAAAGAATGTGGAAGCAATGGATTTTCGTGTACCTTTAGGCTAAGAGTAGAAACTATGAGCAGTGTTTTTTTTGGAGTTGGAGCAAAAATCATTTAACAGTTATATCATTTTTGTTTCGAGATTTGTTTGCAATTTTTTTTTTGAAGTTATTGCGTTATTGCAAGAAAAGACACAAGGCAAACAATTTTTTTTAATTTTTTGAAGGTTCTCATTTATATGTATAATTTTTTTGTCAATCAAATGTAATGGTACCTTGTTTCCCTTGTTTATTCAGCTTTATTTTAATTTTTTTTGTTGTACAATTTTTTTTGCATGGTTTATTTTTCTTTGAATAAAAAAAAGATACTTTTAGCTTTGATTACCAATATCTCAGCAAGTAATGACGTTATAAAAAATTCAAAGACAGTTTTGGAAATCTGACAAAGCGTTTTACAATATTTTTTAAAGTTTTGTAATATTATTTTTTCTGACCCTTCACCGTTAGTTTAAAAAAAGTAGGTACTAAAAAATGACTTTTTTGTGGTTTTTTCATATTTTTTTTTGTAAATATTGACTGCATGGCTTGCGTTTGTATGCAGATTTGTAAACTTTTAAAGCATCAATATTCCTGTAAATATTGAAATTGATTCATCGAACCGTTTTTCCTTACCAAAACTTCAAAGTTTTATAAACCAGTTAGAGGAACAAATAGTGTATAATGCGTAGTCGTCATCAAAATGACAAGAAAATCACGATTCCCATAGACTTTTTTTCACAGTTTTACATTGGTTTGATACTATTTTGACTTCAAATGAAATGACAGGCACATTTTTCCAAAAAATTAAAAAAAAAAATCAAGTTTTTTTGTTTGAAAAATGTTTGAAAAAAAAATTTAATGTTATATTATTAAGTACTATTTTTGCTTTTCATATTCAATTCTTTTTTCAATTACACTGGTCAACAAGGTTTTTGTTACAAAAACCAAAATATACTTTTCCGTAGGTTTTGATGTGCTGAACTCGAATCTGAAGTCAGAAAAATTTTAAAGGGCCACGTTTTTGAGATTTTCCCATTGTAAAATAAAAAAAAAACGTTTTTTTGCTGTTTCAAATGTTGTATTTTAACGTAAGGTAAATTGTTTCAAAACAATTTTTAATGAATTCTGAAGGAACTAATTTTCTACTTTTAAAATCAGAGCTTAAATCTTTTAGATATCTCTGAGAAATCTTCAGTTAATTGTAGGCCTTTCATTTATGATATACCTATGATGATTGTGTGATTCGGCTTTAATTATTCTTCTGATGAGCTTTTTTCCTAACCTATCCCAAATAGGAAACATTTCAAACCCAATAGTTATGTGCATACTTATGTAGCTACTCTACCTACAAACTAAATACCTACCTACGTAATGAAGGAATATCATTCTCTAGCCCAAAGCAACACAACCAAGTAAAAAACTTCTTGTTAGTTTCTAACACATGCATTTGCATGTGGATGAATGCAACCGATTTATTTAGTTTTTTTGTGTGCATGATAGAAAGAATGGAAATCGTTAATTTATCGTTTGTCAAATGAATCTTTGAATGATGAGAACTGCTGAACTCAATGAGAAACCCACAAAGTATTATGAGACTGGCCACAATTGATTTTGAATCTTGGTGATGAAAGTAACGAAATCTATTTTACGCTCATAAAAAAAGTTTTCTGAATTGAATAAAAACTATTAATCAGTAATTATAATTACTACCTACGCTTTTTGGAAGTGCTGTGTTTTATAAAGTGTAAGATAAAACAGCTTTGTTTTGTTTTTTGAAGCTGTGGTTTAACTATTTTTAACTGGGATCGTGATTTTTATTTACTTTTTTTTTATTTGTTGATTGTTCGTCACAAGGAAGACATTTTAAGAAAGGTAAAATTTGTTAAGGTTTCTTTATTTATTTTTTAGTTTAATACAGGTACCTACATTACAAAAATATGTCTTCTTGGAGGAGAACTCGATGTGCTATTACACATTGCACCAAAAAAACAGAAAGAAAATTGTTCAATTTTCCAGACAGGGAAAATCCAAAATATTCTGAGTGGCTGGCTTTGCTTGAAAAAGAGTGTCAAGAGAATGTACAGAGACATAGAAAGTCTTATATATGTAGCCAACATTTTGAGTCAAATTGCATTGGAAAAAAATATTTAAAGAAAAATGCTTTGCCAACATTGTTTTTAAAACGTAGCAATGAACCAGAGATTACTGAAGAACTATTTGAGCCAAATGATAACTTATAATTATAATGATGTGCGGATACCTTTCAGGCAATACAGTTGGTAAGCAATTGCGTATAAAAAGATAATGTTGAGAACAAAACTGTAGGAAATAGTGATTACTAGAACTTTTGAAAGAAATTTTCGGTTATCTAATACTGAAAGAAAAAAAATTGACTAAAAAAGCATGAACTCCATTTTAATTGCTTATAATAATTGGTTATGAGTTATAACTCGTTAAATGCACAAAATTTGAAAAATTTGCATTTGTTAGGAATAAGTATATTTTTATTTTTTCGATAAAATTAAAATTACGGATATTATTCATTAAAAACAAATTCACTCTTTAAATCAATATAGCGGCAACCCTCCAAGGCGCTGATGGTCGAAAATTTGGTCTTAAGCTTTCTGTATGGTACTTTATAGAAGTCAAGAAAAAAATTCCTTCCCCAAAATTTTGTTACAAAAAAGTCTAAGTTGACTGGAGTATATTTTTTACATAATTTTTTAATAAACATAATACATTAGACGCTCAATTTAGTCAGTCTCGAAGTAGTGAACTATCCACAATAGTGAACACCCAAAATTTTATATAAAAACGTATTTTGTATAAAAATTTCACGCAAGCATTTTACATATCTTGAGAGCTCTGAGGAATTGTTTCTGTTTTTTATTTAGACTTGAATTAAGGCCTTGTTTGATGTTTAATAAAAATTAAAAACATTCACATCGAACTAAATGTGCATTTTGGATCAAATTCGCCTTAAGAAAGCCTTAGAAAACTCCCGATCGAAAAAGTGAACAATCTCGAAACAGTGAACAGGCCTGGTTTTTATTACTTCACTATATCGAGCGTCTACTGTATATGTAAATGTTCACTTCAGAAAATCTAGTTTTGGTATTAATTTCTGTATAGGTACCTTTCCTACCTACATTCGAAGCATGATAATTTAACTTGCCAAGCAAATGAATTTGAAGTTATGTAATTTGAAAGTAATTTTAAATGGGAATTCTAGAAACTAATTTTGGATATGTTTTAAGAACCACTCACCAGTGTTCTGAGACTATCCGCACGAAATTTTCTTTTATTATAATTTGTTTGGGGCTAAACCATAGATTTACTTTCCTAAAATCATAAGAATATATTGATTTTTTATCCTGAATTTTTATCATACAGATACGAATTTGTAACAAAATAAGAAGGTACTTATTAACGTAACGTAAAGTAACAATCATATAGGTACATAATGTAATCTCTTTGGTTAAACTTTTCTAAACATTTTTTTTTGAAAACGATTTCTTCAAAATATATATGCAGGTAAAGTCATTAAATGAACTTTAATCGAAAATAACTAAAAAAAGGAAAGATTCCTGACTTAAAAAAGCGTAGCTACTAAAGTAATTTGCCGCCGTTGTTTCTTAATGATTATTGATTTTGTTTCCATCCTCTATACATTTTTCTAGCGAATTGTCCCTTCCGCCTCAACCGTTGAAAAGAACCACCCTCCTAATAGATTTTCTTCTAACTAAAAAGTCTTTTTTTTTTTTGTCGTACCTACATATCTTAAGTGAATCATCCTATATTAAACAATACAAAAAAAAAGAGGTGTAAAATTTAAAGCTAACAGCACCAGCGCCAGCGGTATAAAATTAATCATAAAAACACCTTAAAAACGTCCTTAAAAGCTACCTACCTAACGTAGGTATGTAGTTCTTTTTTATGTTTCCATTATAGGTACCACCATATTTGCATATACACATATCTATTCTATTCATCTATTTGTTTCCTTTTTCTAATCAACAAATTCAACTTCAAAATGTTTAATGTTATTATAATCGCAAAAAATTAACTTTTAGCACCATATAGGGTGATGTCTTGCTAGGTCAGCCTTCTCTAGTAGTCAGCCACCTCTTTATAAAAAACAGCATAAATAGTAAAGGCTTCGTGTTACTTTCGGAAAAAAATATTTTTAAAAAGCCCTACTATTTTTCTATATGTATGCAAAATTTTGGCTAAATGCGACTGATGGTTTCCTGTTTAAAAATTGAAGTTTGCTTCAAGTTTGCAAAATATTTGAATGTGACGGTTTTTACTAAAAAAAAGTTAGTGGAAGTGCCTTTTGTAAAGGTCTCAAACAACTAAAATACTGAAGAGAGGTCCATTATGTTATTGTTTTTGTGTTCTTTAAAGTCTATTTTACTTGTTTTTTGCAAGAAAATATGAAATTTTTCAACAGATAAATATTTAGAAGAGGGGCTGGCCTTAGGAGACAAATTTTGTTCAAGTCTTTTAAGCTCGGCCCCCCCCCGGCTGACTACTGAAGACTACACTTTTTTTATTTTTTTATTTAACTGAGTATGAAAATTGAACGGACCTTTTATTCTCTCTTGATTTCTGTTAAAATTATTTTTTAAAAATCCCTATTTTCAGTAGTCAGCCGCCTGTTTACAAAATGAAAAAATGGCGGCTGACTACAGGAGACACGTATAAAAAAGTGTGACCCTATAGTCGGCCCCCATTTTTCATTTTGTTAACAGGGGGCTGACTACTGGCGAACTAAGGTGGCCGACTTCTGGATCTAAGGTGGACGACCTCACAAGAATCGTACTTACAGTTCAATTTTTGTTAATAACTTATTTATGTTAACAAATTAACTAAATACACCTATAATTTAATCACCTACACATTCCAAACAATCAGATAACGTAAACACTCTATTCAACAATTTGAATATAGAATTTCTGAGGCCCAGTTAAACATAAAAATAAAGTTAAAGGGCTGACTACTAGCGACATCACCTATTACTTTTAGAATAAGGATGCTGCAAAAAAATTACATGCATACATACATACCTACAGACATTATGAAAAAAAACATCACATATTTTTGCCATCATCAGAAATATCTCCGCCACAAAAAAAATCTTTCTTTACCTATCCTCAAGGCCACAAATGATATCCTATACATGCATACAATTACAATGGAGAAATGAGTTCATACTTTTTGTTCATCGTTGCATGCCTCAGACAAAAAACGTAGATACCTACTCAACAACCGGCAAAGCAAAGTAAAAAAAAAAATAACACTGCCTTGATCGTTGCTTAAAGGGCAAAGCGAGCATTGCAGAAACAAAAACGAAACCGACAGAGAAGAAGAGATAGACATAGATATTTTCCAACAGAGTCAAAGATACAAAATTCTGGGGAAGGTGCTTTCATTTTTGTAGTAAAACTAGCTTTTTAAAAGCTTTGTAAAATATAGCTTTTTCAATTTCATAGGTCATTTTGCTCCATAGGCGTGAGACATCTGGATATGATTATTTGTGCTAATAGTCTCCGCAGCTAGGCTCGTTAAATTTATATTACATTTTACATACCAACCATGTAATTTGAATTACTTGTTCCCAGTAGGAAATTTCGTCCTCAATGAAAAATTTCGGTGAATAGCACAATTGGCCAGTTTATATTTCTGAGATCTCAGAGGGCTCAGAGGACTCTGAAATATAAACACGATTCCTCACAAAAATTTCTCACTTTTCCCCTTAAAAACTGAGACTGAAATTTTTTGGATTCAGCACACTCAAGTTCCTCGGAAAATTGAAAGAAAAAAGATAAGATAAAGTTAAATGTGATAAGCTAGTGTAAAATGTCCATTAAATCTTGCTCAGATATTTTTTGTCGCAGTAAATTACATCCTCCCCATTTTCTTTATTTTTGTACCATGATGTGGAGTTTTTGCTAAGATAAGGAGTTTGCTCAAAGTAAAAATCCAAGGTGGAAACATACGTTGCTGTTATTGAGGAATATCAATATTCCGAGAAACAGCTGTGTGAATGTTTCATCACCCAAATGCAACAGCCAAGTTCACAAATACAATTAAACCCAAACTTCAGAATAAAGAAAAGGGTTGCAACTTGTTCGTTTGGCATTCTGGATCGGAAAGGTCCGGAGGCTTCTTCCGGAATACCAAACGAAAACGCTATAACAAGTCCATCAAAATAGCCAAAAATGCCATTCATAAAGCTTTAAAAACTTAAAATTAGCCTAGTTTGAACGACTATGGCCCTTATTGCGAGTGTCGTTTGCTTTCGATAAACGACTTTTGTCGAAAGTCTATAATCGAAAAAATTAATTTTGGTGTTGAAATTTTTTTTAATCTTTTGAACCAAAATTTTCGTAAACAAGTCAAAACAACAAATCTCACAGTAATAATTAAAATTTTTAATACCAACATTAATTTTTTTCGATTATCGACTTTCGACAAGAGTCGTTTATCGAAAGCAAACGACACTCGCAATAAGGGCCTATTTCTCGGTCGATTTTAATCCAAACCACTATTTTTTGGTAATTTATTTTAAAGGAAAATTAATTATCTTTCTTTTATATAAAGCAATGCCTATACCTATCTCTGCTGGTAAGAAAGTTATAAGCAAATACGTAAAAAAAAAAAAAAAAATGCTGTTTTTTCACATTTTTGTGCAATGATTTTTTAAAAATTTAGCTAACTTTTTTAATTTTTTTTCAAAAATCCATTTTGATGGTAAATTTTATTCTCTACAAAAAAGATTCCAGAAATTATCTCGAAATTTTGCTTCGTTTTTGAGTTATATGCAAAAAACCAAAAAGGGTGCTTTTGCACCCCCCTCTAAAAAATGCACCCTCCAATTTAATAGCACTCCAAGGTTTTCTCATATTAAATGACCCCTTTGATGATTTTTACAATAAAATCCCATGAACGTCTTAGTTCCTTATTATATGACATAATCAATAGCCTATAAATACAATGTAAAGGAGAATGAGCAAAAATTTACGGGAGCTGCTCCAGTTCTCAATACGAATGTGTCATTCATCGTTGCAAAGGTTTTGAGTACATAATTTCATTATGTGGCCGTTAAGCTCTAAGGCATGGGATTCCCGAGGTATCGGGAAGATCTAAACTGATTTTAAAAGAAGAATATCAGTTCTTTCTGAAACTATACAAATTTGTGTTGAAACAATTTCAAATCCGTTGAAAACGTAGTAAATGTTTCATTTGAAAAAAATTCCTGATTGCTATAACTGGCCCCTTGCCTGCTGAAATTACCTTAAAAGCGTGGTGTATTCAGAAGTTCCGAAAAGTTCAAATATAATTATCATATCTACAATAATACACTGATTTTTTTTTATCAAAATTGTTAAAGCCGTTTTTGAGATAAACAAGATTTTCCTTAACGTATGGCAAGTACCGTTATTTTTAGAGATAACAAAAAAATTTCGATTTCCCCTCTGGAGCATTACAAAAAAAACCTAAAGTTCAAAATTTTAAGAAAATTGCATCATTGGTTTAGGCTGTAGATCCAGGTACAAACAGGCAGACAGACACAATTGTGCCACCCACTTTTTTCGTGTTCTCAATCGTCGTAAAGTTATGTACATATTATGTTTGATTGTTAACTCAAATTTTTTGTTCACGCATCTCAAAACTTGCCTTATAGTACCTACCTACATGCATATATTGCAAGTAAAAACCATAAGATCTTCAATGAATTCATGGATAAAAATCATGAGATTCGGCAACACTGAATGTATGTACAGCTAGCTTGCGAGTATAGTCGCTCGTGTGGCCTCAGGGTTATTCATCTCCGAAATATTGAGTTTTCGATTTTTTTAAACTTTTTATTTTTTTTAACAATAAGATTTAAAAATATTTTCAACCTTATTGCGAGTTTCACCCGAACAACCTTCCACCAGGAAAATTGACATTTCACTTTTCGACTATTGTGAGCTTAAGCCGAAAAATGTTAAAAATGTTTTTTGAGCAGTAGTTATATCTGACGAAATATAATGTAATTAAGGGCTAAAATATTAATTTATTTTTTGGCGGCGAACGAAAGAATCACAACGGACAAGAAAAGTTCGGGCGAAACACATAATAGCTCTTAAAACTCCGGGAAAGCTGATTTTACTTTTATGCAAAAATAACGGTGTTATTTGTAATGTTAAAAAACAGTAGAAGAAACTCTCGACTTCATCGAAAACGACTCCTACGAATTTGATAAAATTATTTTTGTGTGCTAAAATGACAGTCAGCAACTCCTATAAACAAAATTGTGTGTAAAAAATAAAATTTCTTTTATCAGTATATATCAACAAGTTTCCAAATAGACCAAGAGCCGACAGTAAATTTTGGGAGTGGAGGTATAACCAAAATCGTGTTTTTATTTCTTTAAATTTATGGACTTTGCGGCTAATATTTTATCGTTTTTTACTTTAAAAATACAATTAATTATGGAAATCCAACCAATTAAAAACGAAACCACACAACACGTACACGCTTTTACTAGACTCAAATCAAAAGTGCAGTGTCTAAAGATGGACATTTTCTTCTTAAAACAATGCAAAAAGGAAAAAGTTTTTCCAAATTTTATAAAAATAAAGTGCTCAGTGTCAAATTCACGCACAGATAATGTAGTGAAAAAAGCAAAATATTCATGGTTGAATATGGAATTAAAGTACATATACGGAAAATTAAGTCGTGTTGAGCTAGAAACATATGATCTATATTTACGTTTAGCAAAAACAATGCAAAGAGGAGAATTTGATTCTCTTTTAAGTGCGCTCCACAATGACATTGACTGTAAAATTACAAATAAAAGAACTAAGTTAAACAAAAAACTCGATAAGCTAAAAAATGAAAAATTTATTAAAGAGAGGGATGAAAGGGATAAGGCAAAATCAAGTGTCACAATCAAACCTATTAATTTCGTCACAAATCTATCGTGCCAATCGTTCTCAAACGAACAAATGTCTTTGCTACAAAAAGGTTTAAAGTTTACACCTAAACCAGATAAACCAGCGGTAATTGATCTAGTTGCAGATATAGAAACTGGCATAAAATATGCTAATGAAACAACAAAACAGGACATCAAGAACACAGCAGTATCGGTCATCACAAAATCTTCTTACGAAAAAAAAATAACATCTAAGAAAACAAGCAAGTACGGAAAGGTCTTGACGGATTTGAAAAAGAAAGATTGTTTGTATATGAAATCCGATAAAGGAAGAGATATTGTCATTATGGACAAACAACAATACAAAGATAAAGTATTTGAGACGATAACCTCAGGAAATTTTCAATTACTCAAAAAGAATCCCTTACCAAAAATGATTCGTAATACGAACATTTCTTTGAAAGAGGTTGAAAATGTGATAGACCCCAAAACTAAATGGAGCTTATTAATATCAAATCCATCTATACCAAAACTGTATTGCTTACCAAAAACCCACAAGGACATTACTAATCTTAAAATGCGCCCAATAGTTTCAAACTGTAATGCACCAACGGAAAAAATTGCGAAATGGTTAGTGAAAAAATTCAACGAATATCCAAAACCAAATGGTTTATATGTTGAAAACAGTTACGATTTCTGCGAAAAAATGAAAGGTACAACAATAAAAGAAAATGAATGTTTAGTGTCTTTTGATGTGGAATCTCTTTTTCCAAGTATACCGATTCCAGAAACACTCATCATCCTTGAAAACTGGCTAACAAACCATGAACCTTGTGAAGAAAAACGAAAGTTATTTATAAATTTAACAAAACTATGCATGGATCAAAACATCTGCCAATTTGATGGAAAATATTACCAAATTACAAAAGGTACATGCATGGGAAATGCACTTTCACCCTTTATCGCCAATTTATTCATGTCAAATTTTGAGACAAAAATGAAAGAAGCAGGAACATTACCAACAACATGGTGGAGATACGTAGACGACGTTGCAGCCATAATCGAAACAGGAAAAGATGGTGAAATTTTATCGCATTTAAACACACAATGGCCAACAATCAATTTCACGATAGAAATGGAGAAAAACGCATCGTTACCGTTTCTAGATTTACGTTTATTGCGAAAAAATGATGGCACAATCGAATTCTCTGTATATAGGAAACCTTCAAACACTCCTTGCTACATTCCGTCAGATTCATATTGCCCAATGTCCCACAAAAAAGCTGCATTTCATAGTATGGTTCATCGACTATGTAGACTTCCACTTAACATCAAAAATTACATGGAAGAATTGAAATACATCAAATATGCTGCATTGTTAAATGGTTACACAGAACAAATGGTTGACAACTTGGTCTCGCTGCATTCAAATAAGATCTTCAAGCGAAACATCACCACTCTGTCTTTTGAAAAAGAGCACTTAAAAAGAATTTCGCTACCATATATACCCGAATTTACAAACAAACTAAAAAATATTTTTAAAAAGCACAATTTAGATATTGTGCACAGCAGCAACAACAAACTACAAAATTCAATTGTTAGTCTGAAAGACAAAACACAATTTTTACATAAATCGGGTATATATGAAATCTCATGCAATGATTGTGAAGAAAAGTATATTGGCCAAACGAAAAGAAGCATAGAGGTACGTTTAAAAGAACATTTGTCCAACATACAAAAACAACAAGCTACAAAATCAGCCGTTGCACTTCACGCACTCGAACAAGATCATCGCACACATTGGAGTATCGACAATGTTAAATTGAAAAAACAAGTCAACGATGCATACAAACTTGATGCCTATGAGAGCATATACATGTATTTGAATAGGAGCATAGCAATGAACACATTGGAGGCACCAATACGCTCCCCATTGTTCAAATCAATCGACTTGATTTTGAAATAACATTTTACTTTTGTTGTAATTTTTGTTTAATTAGGTATTGTTTTCACACCTAGCTGATTTGCACACACACTGGACGACTGGACCTAGTACGAACGTGCTCGCTGAGGATGACTAACGTCGAAATGCATCCGAAACATATATAGTTTGATATATTATTTAATTATAATTTTTTTAATTAATATATTAAATTAAAAATTGGCAAAGTCACTTAAGGTGAAATTCAAAAAGGAAAAAACTGTGTTTTTATTTCTTTAAATTTATGGACTTTGCGGCTAATATTTTATCGTTTTTTACTTTAAAAATACAATTAATTATGGAAATCCAACCAATTAAAAACGAAACCACACAACACGTACACGCTTTTACTAGACTCAAATCAAAAGTGCAGTGTCTAAAGATGGACATTTTCTTCTTAAAACAATGCAAAAAGGAAAAAGTTTTTCCAAATTTTATAAAAATAAAGTGCTCAGTGTCAAATTCACGCACAGATAATGTAGTGAAAAAAGCAAAATATTCATGGTTGAATATGGAATTAAAGTACATATACGGAAAATTAAGTCGTGTTGAGCTAGAAACATATGATCTATATTTACGTTTAGCAAAAACAATGCAAAGAGGAGAATTTGATTCTCTTTTAAGTGCGCTCCACAATGACATTGACTGTAAAATTACAAATAAAAGAACTAAGTTAAACAAAAAACTCGATAAGCTAAAAAATGAAAAATTTATTAAAGAGAGGGATGAAAGGGATAAGGCAAAATCAAGTGTCACAATCAAACCTATTAATTTCGTCACAAATCTATCGTGCCAATCGTTCTCAAACGAACAAATGTCTTTGCTACAAAAAGGTTTAAAGTTTACACCTAAACCAGATAAACCAGCGGTAATTGATCTAGTTGCAGATATAGAAACTGGCATAAAATATGCTAATGAAACAACAAAACAGGACATCAGGAACACAGCAGTATCGGTCATCACAAAATCTTCTTACGAAAAAATAACATCTAAGAAAACAAGCAAGTACGGAAAGGTCTTGACGGATTTGAAAAAGAAAGATTGTTTGTATATGAAATCCGATAAAGGAAGAGATATTGTCATTATGGACAAACAACAATACAAAGATAAAGTATTTGAGACGATAACCTCAGGAAATTTTCAATTACTCAAAAAGAATCCCTTACCAAAAATGATTCGTAATACGAACATTTCTTTGAAAGAGGTTGAAAATGTGATAGACCCCAAAACTAAATGGAGCTTATTAATATCAAATCCATCTATACCAAAACTGTATTGCTTACCAAAAACCCACAAGGACATTACTAATCTTAAAATGCGCCCAATAGTTTCAAACTGTAATGCACCAACGGAAAAAATTGCGAAATGGTTAGTGAAAAAATTCAACGAATATCCAAAACCAAATGGTTTATATGTTGAAAACAGTTACGATTTCTGCGAAAAAATGAAAGGTACAACAATAAAAGAAAATGAATGTTTAGTGTCTTTTGATGTGGAATCTCTTTTTCCAAGTATACCGATTCCAGAAACACTCATCATCCTTGAAAACTGGCTAACAAACCATGAACCTTGTGAAGAAAAACGAAAGTTATTTATAAATTTAACAAAACTATGCATGGATCAAAACATCTGCCAATTTGATGGAAAATATTACCAAATTACAAAAGGTACATGCATGGGAAATGCACTTTCACCCTTTATCGCCAATTTATTCATGTCAAATTTTGAGACAAAAATGAAAGAAGCAGGAACATTACCAACAACATGGTGGAGATACGTAGACGACGTTGCAGCCATAATCGAAACAGGAAAAGATGGTGAAATTTTATCGCATTTAAACACACAATGGCCAACAATCAATTTCACGATAGAAATGGAGAAAAACGCATCGTTACCGTTTCTAGATTTACGTTTATTGCGAAAAAATGATGGCACAATCGAATTCTCTGTATATAGGAAACCTTCAAACACTCCTTGCTACATTCCGTCAGATTCATATTGCCCAATGTCCCACAAAAAAGCTGCATTTCATAGATGTCCCACAAAAAAGCTGCATTTCATAGTATGGTTCATCGACTATGTAGACTTCCACTTAACATCAAAAATTACATGGAAGAATTGAAATACATCAAATATGCTGCATTGTTAAATGGTTACACAGAACAAATGGTTGACAACTTGGTCTCGCTGCATTCAAATAAGATCTTCAAGCGAAACATCACCACTCTGTCTTTTGAAAAAGAGCACTTAAAAAGAATTTCGCTACCATATATACCCGAATTTACAAACAAACTAAAAAATATTTTTAAAAAGCACAATTTAGATATTGTGCACAGCAGCAACAACAAACTACAAAATTCAATTGTTAGTCTGAAAGACAAAACACAATTTTTACATAAATCGGGTATATATGAAATCTCATGCAATGATTGTGAAGAAAAGTATATTGGCCAAACGAAAAGAAGCATAGAGGTACGTTTAAAAGAACATTTGTCCAACATACAAAAACAACAAGCTACAAAATCAGCCGTTGCACTTCACGCACTCGAACAAGATCATCGCACACATTGGAGTATCGACAATGTTAAATTGAAAAAACAAGTCAACGATGCATACAAACTTGATGCCTATGAGAGCATATACATGTATTTGAATAGGAGCATAGCAATGAACACATTGGAGACACCAATACGCTCCCCATTGTTCAAATCAATCGACTTGATTTTGAAATAACATTTTACTTTTGTTGTAATTTTTGTTTAATTAGGTATTGTTTTCACACCTAGCTGATTTGCACACACACTGGACGACTGGACCTAGTACGAACGTGCTCGCTGAGGATGACTAACGTCGAAATGCATCCGAAACATATATAGTTTGATATATTATTTAATTATAATTTTTTTAATTAATATATTAAATTAAAAATTGGCAAAGTCACTTAAGGTGAAATTCAAAAAGGAAAAAACATGTATCGTGATTTGGAATATGAAAGTCTGGCAGGTTTTGTTTTCAGCCTTTGGCGGGGGTGGGGGTTTAAAAGCCGCGTAGTTTCCTATATTTATGGTAGGGTCATTAGAACTTCAATTCACTTTTAAAAAATTGGATATGATGCTCTGTCATTTTCCCTAAGTTTCAAGACTTTTATCTTTGTAATCCGATAAATAGGACCCATTATTTTACCTTTTTAAGCAAACCTTATTGGCGTTTTTGTGGAGACTTTATTTGTTGATTTTTTGTTTTGCTGAAAATCTCCAAAAAAGGTATGATGAGGTTCACGTAAAATGGTTACATCTTGAGTTCTATTAATCGGACCGTCAAGATTGTGGTGCTTATGCTTAGTAAAAATGACTGGGAATCATATCCAATTTTTTAAAAATAAATTAAAGAGGTTATAACCCTGAAAATAAATCAGGGGATCTAGCACTTTATAACCCTCCACCCCTCCCAAAGGCTGAAAACAAAACCTGCCAGACTTTGGTATTTGGTATCACGATACATGTACCTATAATCCCTCATACTCCGATTTTGGTTATACCTCCACTCCCAAAATTTGCTGTCGGCTCTTAGACTAAAAGCATTGATTGAATTGTATGTAGGTTGGTATCATGTATTTGAATTAATTAAAAAAAAAAAAACGCTCATAATGTACCAAAACCAATAATTAAAGTAAATGAATTTCTTTAAAAATCACACTAACACGGATGATTTCTTATAGACTTTTTTAATTGTGCAGTGAGAGAAATTTTAGTTTTGAAAAAAAAGTTTCTTATATGAGTATTTTTCTATAAAAGATTAATTTAACACGTAACTTTATGGGAATGTGCATGGTTTTTTAGAATGTCGGTCTTATAAGCCAGTTGTCCTTATGTAAGATTTTCTTATATCCATCATCTACTGTGTTAATAAAAACTTGAAATTTGCATACCAAATTTTTTTCTTTAATATGTTTTAAAAATTGTATAAAAACTTATTTTTTTTTTAAAGCGCTCTATCGATTTTCGAAATTTTAATAAATTCATATTTGTTCAAGAATTCCTTTTCTTCAGCTCAAACGAAAAAAGAGAAAAAGCGAACTACACGTTTTTAAACATTTTTCTCTAATATCCATTTTGTTATATATGTATACAATTTTTAAAATTATAAGATATTTGAACATAAGAGCAAGTAAGTGCGCATTTTATATTAAATCGATTTATTCATATTTTTCATATTTTTACCATACGTTTTCTTGGATTTTTCCTATATTCTCAGAAGCAGTTTATTAAATCTATAATATGTAACAAATTTTACTGTTAGAATAAATACTATTCTTATTTCTTTTGTGGATTTTATATTGAACCAAGTCAGGTGTCAGGTAAAGATTGAAATGAAGGAAGGAACTAAATTTACTGAAGAGTATGAGGCTTATTTTGGAATAAAAGTTGTCAACTAATATAAAGCGTAAAAGTGTAGGTTCCACATGTGGTCTGCGGTTCTTGTCCATCAACTTTGGAAGCTTGGACTCTGGGAGACTCGAAATCCATGTTGACGCTGAGCACAAAAAAAGGGGATTATTCATACTATTGGCTATTGGCAGATTCAAGAAAAGAACTCATGCCCCGCCTTACATCAGCCTTGGTTTACTTAAGCAGCTTGTAAGAGCACTTGACAAAAGGGGCAATACTTTTAAGGCCCTTATTATGAATAGCGAATCGAACGCGTTCCTTTAAAAGCGAATGATTTAGCGAATTCAATTTGAAGCGAATATGGAAGCTCGCTTTCGATAATACCATGATAAGGGAACTCGCTAAATCATTCGCTTTTAAGCGAACGGTCGATTCATTATTCATAATGAGGGCCTAAATATCTTTCGGTGATTTTTCCTAAGCTTTCGAAAGCAAAAATTGAAAGTGGTATGTTTACTGGACCAAACATACGACGAGTTAAAGTCAAGTTATTTTGAAGGGAAAAGTATACATATCTTGAACAGAATTATTGTACCTTCCTGTAGCAAAGTTGCAGATTTTGATATTCCTGGTTATAGGAAGTGCCACATTCAAAATAATATGAAGACGAACATGTTATACTTTTCACGCATTCATATTAGGCGTTTTCCTTTGGAGGTGGCGAAGTAGTTGCAAGTACTTTGCCAGCTTTTTTCAATGGAACACATCAAACTGCTTTCCCATGTAAAATGTAATTGTGGCAGTCTCGTTTACTTTTCTTTAAATCTGCAGATATTTGTATGGGAAATCCACCATACGCAGTATTCATGAAAATAAAAAAAAACTTTCTATGAAAGGGTTGTAAAAGAATGCAATCATTAATTTTTTATTTAATTCAATTATTAAAAGATTGCATTCATTGACCTCGACTTCAAATTCTGCAATCACCATTCACTTGACATGGAAATGATTACAATCATTTTTCAATGAATGCATAATTTCCCAAAAGATTCAATGCATTCAATAGATTGCTGTTAAATGAATGAATTTGAAATCGAAGTCTTGAAGTGAAGTAAACGAACGCAATCTTCTAATTGAAGTCATAAAAGATTGCATTCACAAAATATTGCATTCTTTTACAAGGAAATGCAAACAAAAAGTAGAAATATCAGCCACGTATAGAAATAATAAAAAAAAATAAAAAAAATAATAAACTTAAAACACATTCTCTGAATCAAGCTTTATTTTTTTAGTACGTACATTTACATAAATACATTTATTTATAACTAAAAAATAATAAAAGAATACTTATTTTTGAACCTCATTTCATGAAAGTTTTGTTCACCAAGTTTTAGTAGGATTTTATGCCTGCGGTTTTTTGTTAAGCATATCTAAAAGAGCACACTGGAGCTCGGATAGCAGTCTCATTTTTTCCTTGTGTCTCCGTTCTCTATTTGCCTCCTTAATTTTAAAACGCCTTTCCCTGCTTTCCATCAACCGATCAAAAATTTGTTCAGCGATGCACTTTTGTCTCCTTCTTGGTGGATTTGTGCCTACCACCGAAGATTCACGTGCAATTGTTCTTTGGGGAGTGTTGGTTCCAGGATTATTCTCAGACACTTGGCTGACAACAGTGGCCTGATTAGGGAATACGAAGCGGATCAATTTAGATGGCGAAAATGAGGTTTGCTATTATTGCTTTAGCTTTCGCCTTTTTCGTTTAACATTCGCCCTATTTTCGAAATCGAAAGCGAATGTGAAATGAGATTTCCGATAAGTTTTACTTGGCGGATTGGTGTATCGACGGGCGAAAGTGAATGTGTTCATTGATTTCATTAAAATAAATCAAAATGTGATGTAATTGTTGCTTTGTTTTATAAAATAAAACTACAGAAAGAATTATAATTTATTTTTTGTATAATAAACGCAAAACAGCAACACACGAACCAGCAACAACTTTCAGCGCTCATTGAATTTTTGAGAGAATATGAAGGGATAGCCAAAGGAGCCAAAGGAGCACTCAATGCACCTTAATAGGAAACCTTTTTTTAAAAAGCAGAAACAGCTTATTGAACCTATTTTTTTTATAGAATAAAGCAAATTTAAGATGAAAACACTTTACACAAAAACACTCACTCTAAGCAAAGGAGATCAAGAGGTGAAGAAGCACTTTTTAATAACTTTCTTGAAAGTTTGAGGAAAATTGTACGTCACAGTTTCAGCATATTATATAAACAACATTATGGGTCTATTTTTAATTTAAGTAATACATATTTTAATTTTATTCTAAGCAAATGACAAAAAATTGTAAATATTTGCTTCTCGCCAAATGATTTTAATTAAAAAAACACAAATATTCTCTGGAAATCAGCTGTCAATTGTCTGGAAATCTTGGAAGTATTATTTACGACTCGCTTCGTATTCGATAATTGCTCAAATCGAAGCGAGTCGAAAAGGAGATATCGAATTGAAAACGATTCGCTTCGTATTCCATAATCAGGCCACAGAGGGAGAGGCAAAACTCGAATTTGAATTCAGCCTTTTAATAGTAATAAATCGTTTTGCACGTATAACTCTCTTTGGAGAACCAATTTCAGGAACCCCTGAAGAGTCATTTTGAGTTTTGTTCTTTAACGGCTCCAATTTTAATATCTTTATCTTCCCGAGTGTTACACTAGTTCTACTGTTTAGTACATCTTTGGTCTTGTTTATTACGTTTTTGAACATTTCTTGAGCCTGCTCAGGTGTAACACAAATGTTTTGCATCCTGGAATATTCTTGAGCAATGAAACTCCACATCTCTTTTTCTGTTTTAAACGGTTTGAGTGGAATGGGACCGACTTTATCTTGATTTTCACCGTATAAAGTGAGCAGAACGCGGGTATTCTCATCATCGTATGCTGCTGCAACTAGATTTCCAGCTAAATATGTCGATTTAAGAATTTAATGAAAGAATATATATATTTAATATTTTTTTACTTACTTAATTTGTTTTTGAGAACAATTTTTCCGCCTAAATAGGTTATTTGTCCATTTTCTTCATAAGCAATTTCATATTCTTCCATAATTGCAATGGCTTTGTTGCTTTTTCCTTGTTCTACAAATAAAAAACGGATACTGCTTTTTCTGTTTTGTTTTTTTTGTTTTTCTATTTGACATCTGAGAGTGACGTCAAATTATTTGGGTGCGTTTGTTATGTTAAATTCACTGATCTCTATATATAACTGGATAGCGTATCCATACAAAAAAGTTGACTCCATTTTTGTCGGCATTTACATTACCCGATCTTTCCAGTACGATTTTTCCCAAAATCGTGTGAAATGTTTACATGAAACGATATGATACGATTTTTCCAGTCCGATTTCTATTCCTGTCCTCTTCATACTTTATTGCTGTCTCTTTCATTTTGCATTCAGAGGTAGATGGCATATTAAGACCAGCGTTGCCTATTGCATTTTTTTTTCGTAAAACACATCTACTGGCAATCAAATACTTTTTGGTTTTACGAAAAAAAAATTTAATTCAACAAAATTAAACCCACAAATAATTTCATCATCATTGTTGTTGTTTTTTCTCCTGAAACCCAACCTTTAAGTGCCTTGCATATGAGCTGTGTAGCAAACTATGTATGTATTTTCAATCACTTATTATGTATTATTAATTTCTTCTTCGAAAATACAAATACAAATTTGGAAATGCATATCTACTGCGAAAAAAAAATAAATCTAGTTACTGCATTTTTTTTTTGGATCAGCTTCGGAAAATTCTCCGATTAGTGGCAACGCTGAACACACAAGACTCTGGGAAAAGTATAAAAGAGAACGCAAACATACTGGAAAAATCGTGTGAGTTTGCCAAGAACGGACGATTTGGTCCTTACCCCTCACTTTCTGCCCCCTTCACCTATGAACAAAAGATCGTGTGTGGAAAAATCGGGTGGTGTAAATGCCGACTTTGAAGAACTGTTATAAGTGACGTTGCCTATTTTTTTTGTTATACTGTATGAAAGTATAACATAAAAA
Organism: Dasysyrphus tricinctus; assembly: GCA_963921185.1. Lineage (NCBI taxonomy): Eukaryota > Metazoa > Arthropoda > Insecta > Diptera > Syrphidae > Dasysyrphus > Dasysyrphus tricinctus. Next base: position 137,535,933 of record OY992530.1, on the reverse strand, counting down.
GTGAAAACTGACATCTTCAAACGTCAAAAAGTGAAAAAACAAAAAGGTTTAACTTTTCCGAGTTTAAAATTAATATTCAAGAGAATTCTAAAACTTTATTAAAAATGCGAACTAAAACTGATCCATCTCATGTGGTAAACTTTTCCGAACAAATTTATGGCTTTTTACAAATTTATTCTTAAAGGACACACGAATTACGTCAACGATGTGGCCTGGGAGCATGACGAAGAGTTCCTTGCCTCCGTTAGTGACGATCATTCGTGTAAGATTTGGAGTTCAGCTCACAGCTTTGAAACTGTTACAACCTTCTGCCTGTCTTAGGCTGGTATGTCAGTGCGCTGGCATCCAGACATCCAGACGAACCTGGCAAGGTGTTGGTGGCCGAAAAGAAAGGAATAATACATTTGTACAACGTCCGCTCTCAACAAGACATAATGTCCTTGGAGTCACCGAATGTTCCTCTAATGGGTGCTGACTGGTCGTTACACAATCGTTTGTTTATGACGGCATTGGCTGGGGGAGATTTCATCACCTGGGACCTTCGTAGGACATGGTTAGTCTATCTTATTTTTGTTCTAGATATCGTTAGATGCTAAGCAATGTTTTATTTCATTTTAGTGGACCAGCTGATATTAAACAAATCACGAATACGGAGCACGTACTGTGAGATTTTTGCCCAACAGTGAAGTTGTCTATGCCAGTATTGGTCGACCCGACATAACTCTAAAGGTATACATAGCTAAATCAACTGTTCCACTTATTGAATCGTCCCTTAAATTATATGGTGGAATGTCGATGTCAAGAATTAAATAAGTTTTTGCTGAGAAAATGTGTTTTTATTTAAGAGAATGTGGAGACTTCTAAGATCCCAGAAATATAAAAAAATGTTTTATTGTTAAGTTTTTCATTGATCTAATAATGTATTAATAAAATTCTATTCTGTAACATATCTAATTGTGGTTTTTTTTTTTAATTTTCTTGGCTTATGTTTTAGGGCTGCTGAATCCTTGATATTGATAGATAAACCAAGCTCCCATTTCCAAACTATTTGCTTTATTTGAATGATTGGAACGCATTTAAGTCTCTTTTTAAGTATTCTAACTAGAATCGAAAACCATTTTCAATTCGAAAAAGGATTTCAAAAAATTTGCATATAAAAGTAGTATCATCATTTTTCCACCTTCAAAAACTCATGAAATGTGTTTTGTATGCAAATTTTTCGAAATATAAGTTTGAATTGAAAATGGTTTTAAAAACCATTTAAAGGACTTAAATTCAAACTCAGAAACGTTCCAATCATCAAAAAGGACCATATATTTTGGAAATGAGAGCTTGGTCTATCCATCAATTTCAAGAAATTTCTAAAAATTCGTAGAAATTTCTTGATATTGGTAGAAAGACCAAGCTCCCATTTCCAAACTATTTGCTTTATTTGAATGATTGGAACGCATTTAAGTCTCTTTTTAAGTATTCTAACTAGAATCGAAAACCATTTTCAATTCGAAAAAGGATTTCAAAAAATTTGCATATAAAAGTAGTATCATCATTTGTCCACCTTCAAAAAACTCATGAAATGTGTTTTGTATGCAAATTTTTCGAAATATAAGTTTGAATTGAAAATGGTTTTAAAAACCATTTAAAGGACTTAAATTCAAACTCAGAAACGTTCCAATCATCCAAAAGGACCAAATATTTTGGAAATGAGAGCTTGGTCTATCCATCAATTTCAAGAAATTTCTAAAAATTCGTAGAAATTTCTTGATATTGGTAGAAAGACCAAGCTCCCATTTCCAAACTATTTGCTTCATTTGAATGATTGGAACGCATTTAAGTTTCTTTTTAAGTATTCTAACTAGAATCGAAAACCATTTTCAATTCGAAAAAGGATTTCAAAAAATTTGCATATAAAAGTAGTATCATCATTTTTCCACCTTCAAAAAACTCATGAAATGTGTTTTGTATGCAAATTTTTCGAAATATAAGTTTGAATTGAAAATGGTTTTAAAAACCATTTAAAGGACTTAAATTCCAACTCAGAAACGTTCCAATCATCCAAAAGGACCAAATATTTTGGAAATGAGAGCTTGGTCTATCCATCAATTTCAAGAAATTTCTAAAAATTCGTAGAAATTTCTTGATATTGGTAGAAAGACCAAGCTCCCATTTCCAAACTATTTATGCAAATTTTTTGAAATCCTTTTTCGAATTGAAAATGGTTTTCGATTCTAGTTAGAATACTTAAAAAGAGACTTAAATGCGTTCCAATCATTCAAATAAAGCAAATAGTTTGGAAATGGGAGCTTGGTCTTTCTACCAATATCAAGAAATTTCTACGAATTTTTAGAAATTTCTTGAAATTGATGGATAGACCAAGCTCTCATTTCCAAAATATTTGGTCCTTTTGGATGATTGGAACGTTTCTGAGTTTGAATTTAAGTCCTTTAAATGGTTTTTAAAACCATTTTCAATTCAAACTTATATTTCGAAAAATTTGCATACAAAACACATTTCATGAGTTTTTTGAAGGTGGACAAATGATGATACTACTTTTATATGCAAATTTTTTGAAATCCTTTTTCGAATTGAAAATGGTTTTCGATTCTAGTTAGAATACTTAAAAAGAGACTTAAATGCGTTCCAATCATTCAAATAAAGCAAATAGTTTGGAAATGGGAGCTTGGTCTTTCTACCAATATCAAGAAATTTCTACGAATTTTTAGAAATTTCTTGAAATTGATGGATAGACCAAGCTCTCATTTCCAAAATATTTGGTCCTTTTGGATGATTGGAACGTTTCTGAGTTGGAATTTAAGTCCTTTAAATGGTTTTTAAAACCATTTTCAATTCAAGCTTATATTTCGAAAAATTTGCATACAAAACACATTTCATGAGTTTTTTGAAGGTGGAAAAATGATGATACTACTTTTATATGCAAATTTTTTGAAATCCTTTTTCGAATTGAAAATGGTTTTCGATTCTAGTTAGAATACTTAAAAAGAGACTTAAATGCGTTCCAATCATTCAAATAAAGCAAATAGTTTGGAAATGGGAGCTTGGTCTTTCTACCAATATCAAGAAATTTCTACGAATTTTTAGAAATTTCTTGAAATTGATGGATAGACCAAGCTCTCATTTCCAAAATATATGGTCCTTTTTGATGATTGGAACGTTTCTGAGTTTGAATTTAAGTCCTTTAAATGGTTTTTAAAACCATTTTCAATTCAAACTTATATTTCGAAAAATTTGCATACAAAACACATTTCATGAGTTTTTTGAAGGTGGAAAAATGATGATACTACTTTTATGTGCAAATTTTTTGAAATCCTTTTTCGAATTGAAAATGGTTTTCGATTCTAGTTAGAATACTTAAAAAGAGACTTAAATGCGTTCCAATCATTCAAATAAAGCAAATAGTTTGGAAATGGGAGCTTGGTTTATCTATCAATATCAAGGATTCAGCAGCCCTAAAACATAAGCCAAGAAAATTAAAAAAAAAAACCACAATTAGATATGTTACAGAATAGAATTTTATTAATACATTATTAGGTCAATGAAAAACTTAACAATAAAACATTTTTTTATATTTCTGGGATCTTAGAAGTCTCCACATTCTCTTAAATAAAAACACATTTTCTCAGCAAAAACTTATTTAATTCTTGACATCGACATTCCACCATATAATTTAAGGGACGATTCAATAAGTGGAACAGTTGATTTAGCTATGTATACCTTTAGAGTTATGTCGGGTCGACCAATACTGGCATAGACAGCTTCACTGTTGGGCAAAAATCTCACAGTACGTCCTCCGTATTCGTAGATTTGTTTAATATCAGCTGGTCCACTAAAATGAAATAAAACATTGCTTAGCATCTAACGATATCTAGAAAAAAATAAGATAGACTAACCATGTCCTACGAAGGTCCCAGGTGATGACATCTCCCCCAGCCAAACGACAGTCTGAGCTCCTTGGCGAATGTTCTCTCGCAAACACTCTACATACGACTCAATGCGGCCATTTTGCAGGGCAAACTGGACGTTGATACCCATGGTGTTAGCATTCATCTCCATAAGATCCAATAAGCTAGCAACGCAGTTGTCGCTTGGGCAGTAAATCACCAGCCAGTTCCGTAGATTGTTGGTGGCATTTGTCGGCCTGTACCCCGGTCGAAATTTTTTTCCTGGCGAAGAAATGTATGTTCCTCCTCAAACTGACCACTACTTCCCGGGGCGCGTTAGACATCTGCAAACCACACTTCTCGAGAATTTGAAGAGCTGCACAGGAGTTTCGTTCACATTCCGACAGAACTTAAAAAAAATAAACAAAATATTCTGTTTTTGTACAAATAAAAATCTCACTTCAAATTACTTTTTTTTTGTGCTCAGCAGACGTCAAAAAGTGAGAATGCCTAACAAATGTCATCTTCAATTGGAGTCAAAAAAACTGTTATACTTTCTATGGAATACACTATCCAGTTATATATGACACCTGGTAAGTTGCTTTCCACACCACCTGCATTTCAGCACATGAACCCTATCTGGGGGATAAAATTTTTCCCAATTTGACGTTCAATGTATTTCCCATAAGAGAAAAGCAAAAGAGAGTCATATTCATGTTACTTTTTCTAATAACTTTTATATGAACGGATACAACTTTTATGATTGCAACAGAATAACAAAACATGTAAGTTTACAAATCTAGCAAAAAATAAATCAAAACCGACGCCTCAAATGCTTTAAATTTAAGATGAAAAATGTAAACAAACTACCTCTACAACGAGAAACAACAACACCAATACTCGTTTGAGAAAAAAGCAACACAGGGACGTAGCCAAGTTTTAGTTTTGTTTTCTTTAATAATGTTTGTATTGAACATGAAGATTTTCAAATACATTTCAACATTTTTGTTCGGAATGAAAATTTCTTGCATATATATTTACCAATTTAATTACAAAAAAAACACTTTTTCAAGTATTTTTACCTACGTACAGAATTTTTTTGTTTGGAAGTAAATGTAAATATTTTAAATGCTTCTTCCTTATACCGAGTTTACACGACTGGTGAAAAGCTGCCAGTATAATGGCAAAAATAATGAATTTGTCCATTCTTCTGTTATTGTTTTGGTCATTATATTGCCAGTTCTCCAATCGTATAAATGCGGCATTAACAAAAGACGCAGGCACGATTGAAGTGTTATTATTTCCTCATATTTTTGGAGGGTACATATTTTGAAAATAAGAATTGTAAAAAATTAAACGCAAAATTTTATTTATTTAATTAAGGGTGTTATTGACCCCATGAGCTTCGCTAGTTTCTAAACACAAATTATATTTTATTGATAGTCACAAATAGTATACAAATATTTGTACTCCTTTTTTCTCAAGAATACAAATACACAAACCCAATACATATGTAAATAGATATAAATACTTTATACCTACATCTTCATAAAAACATTACTGCAAAGTTTCGATGACGTAAGCTTTTACTTATTAGAAAACAGTAGTAAAATATATGATATAAAAATCTTCATAATTGACTCTTGTCTATCAAACCCCTTCCCTGACTACGCACATGACACCAATTTTGCTTACGACATGAATCCATTTTGGAAAGCAACAACAACAATACAGGTTTGTTTACATTTTTCATCTGCAAAATATAGGAAGTTACACATAAGTTTTGATACATATTCTTCTTGATTAACTAACTCACATAAATTCTTTTTCTATTGCAACTATAAAATAAATACGTGTTCATAGAAAATTAATTAGCAAAAGCAATGTTTTTCAGACCTTTTTTTGGTTTTCTCTTATGGGAAATACATTGAATGTCAAAATGAAAAAAAATGTATCCCCCACATAGGGTTCACGCAGTGACTGCTAGGTGCCGTGACTCCATTCGCCAATAGAGATCAGTGGTATTCGCATCATCGTATGCTGCTGCAACTAGATTTCCAGCTAAATATGTCAATTTAAGAATTTAATGAAAGAATATACATATTTAATATCTTTTTACTTACTTAATTTGTTTTTGAGAACAATTTTTCCGCCTAAATAGGTTATTTGTCCATTTTCTTCATAAGCAATTTCATATTCTTCCATAATTGCAATGGCTTTGTTGCTTGTTCCTTGTTTTGTTCTACAAATAAAAAACGGATACTGTTTTTTCTGTTTTGTTTTTTTTTTGTTTTTCTATTTGACATCTGAGAGTGACGTCAATTATTTGGGTGCGTTTGTTAGCCTGAGACGGTGTCCACATTGGGTATGAAAAAGTGAATTTTTATGACTTTTCAGTATTCATATCTCGCTCCCACTCCTTTATTGAAGTGAGATGTGAATACTGAAAAGTCATTAAAAATCCACTTTTTCATACCCAATGTGGACACCGTCTGATAGTAGGTCTGATCCTTTACTTTGGGTTTCTGTGATTTTTAGTCCAAACTTGTGTCAAAATATTTTTTTTATATGAACTTTGAAACAACTTTGGACTGAAATGCGCAGAAATGCACAGAAAATCACAGAAATTCAAAGTAAAGGAACAGACCTAGTTTCACCGAACAGGCATTTTAATGCTCGGAACACAATACAATTGACACAGGGCCGTGCCCAGAGAATAGCCCTTTTTTTAGTGCATTTTTATCTTTGGTCATTGTATATAAATTCTATAGTATTCTCATGAAGAAAAAAAGCTCGTGGCCATCTATGCCTCCAAATGTAATACTAATTTTTGTTAAGGGATCTCGGTAAGGCGATCACAGCGAACCTATCGACCAAATGTGTAACGGCTACCCATAGATGATTTATTAATAATGTACGCTAGATAGAAACAAAATAAAGAGTTCCATTATAAGAAAATATCAATTAAGAAAAAAAAAAAACCTTTTTTATTGATAGCATCTATAGCTAGACCGGTACATACGTAAAGTTGTTTATCTTGATACGAATCCACGAAACGCTTTTCTTGGGACTCGAAGTTCGTTTATACGTTCGTACCTATTTCACGATAGAATTAGAATCGCCAGCTTCCTCATTAGATACTGTCGAGAATCGACTAACCTTAGGTACCAAAAGAAAAACATTCCTTTTTGGTTAATTGGGAAGTCTGGGCTCAAGGGGAAGCGGTCCCTGTCCAGGATTGGATTCTACAGGTAGCGCGACGGGTGGTAACTGAAAAGAAAAAAAATAGAAATACCAAGAAATCAGAAAGGTGTTCGAAAAGAAGGGCCAGGAACATCGGTTCAACGGTGGGGCTAACACCCTACTCGACAAACGATGATTCTGGTCGGCATAAAAGCAGTAAACCTACCGGATGATTTAAAGAATATCCAGATAATTTGGCCACTGGTTTCAAATGATTCCTCCTGGGAGAGCTTTCACTGGAGCTGTGGTCTGGATGGATTACCTATAGGCAGGGCTCACATATTTTTTTTTTCGGCACAAGACACACAGAAACGGTAGAGATGGCTAAGGAGAGATTCACGACGGCGAATACTCCAGTTGGGATCTTTTGATAATTTTTTGTTGTTGTTGTCCAACAGAACGAGTACGAAATCACTTGAGAGAATAAATGCCCGGAAATATAAAATAAATACGCGAATTTGCGGCTAGAGATAAGCGTGCGCCGGAGTTAAATTTCTCGTCATCTGTACCACTATAGGTTATTGAACCTGGATTAGGAATTCCCCCAATCAGGTGGATTTCTGATGAAGACAAAGAATAAGAGGTGCAACTGTTACTGCAACTGAAATTAAACGCAGTTTTAATTTGGTACAAAAATAAATGTCTTTATTGAACTGTAGCTTTATAACGAATGAATAAATGAATAACTGCATTGAAGTGCTGATGTGCTGACGTCTGGCTGAAAATATATTTGCTAATATTGAGGTGCAAACACAGTTCAAAGTTCTGAGGACGTTAGTAGATGGCGTGTATCATTACGTATACTTAGGTGGTGTACGCATTTCAACACCCCCACTTGATACTCTGCTATCGATGATCTAATTAACTTGAACTCCCATGGCTGATCTGCACCATTCGTGCTTTTGACGGTTAACTGGCTTCGTCAACGAATCTGCAATCATTACTTCTGATGCCACTTTAAAGAACTCGACTCGTTTTTTCTTTGCTGCGTCTCGAAGAAAATGATGCTGCACATCAATATGCTTCGTCCGTGCATGATGAAGCGAATTTCTTGAAAGATCAAGAGCACTTCGGTTGTCACATCCTATTGGTATAATGGTGTCACTCGATGATATCTTCAATTCAATTGCCATCATCCTGAGCCACAAAGCCTCTTGCGGGGCATGGGCGAGAGCCATATACTCTGCTTCGGTTGTTGAACGTGCAACTGTTTGTTGTTTTTTGCTTGACCAACTTATAATGCCATCCGCCAACTTGAAACTGTAACCACTCACGGAAACTCTGTCATCAGGGTCATCAGCGTAGTCTGCATCTGTGTACCCAATAATTTTGTCGTTTCCAGTAGCTTTATAGGTTATCTTAGCTGCTGCCGTTCCTCGAAGATATCGCATAACTCGTTTTACTGAAGACCAATGCTCTTTTCCAGGATTAGAGTTGAATTTGCTGAGAACCCCCACTGCGAATGAAATGTCTGGACGTGTTGTTTGAGCTGCATACAAAAGACTTCCGATCGCCATTTGATAAGGAATATGATTCATGGCTTCTCTCTCCGCATCGTTAATTGGTGCCATGTTTCGGCTCAACTTCTTTCCGCATTCCAAAGGTGTAGATATAGGCTTAGCATCGCTCATATTGAATCGCCTAAGAACTGCTTCAATATAAGCTGTTTGGTCCAGTGTTGTTTGACCTCTTTTTCTGTCTCTTGTGACTTGAATCCCAAGGCAGTACTGAATTTCACCTAGGTCCTTCATGTCAAACCTCTTCATGAGTTCTGCCTTAATCCAAACTCTGGATTTTTCATTGTCTGTAATGAGCAGAAAATCGTCAACATAAATAGCGATAATAATTACCTTTTCTTTGCTAAGGCAATGATAAACGCATGTATCAAATTTGGCTTGAACAAGTCCGAGATCACATAAGTCCTTGTCCAACTTCTCGTTCCACAAATAGCCAGATTGTTTGAGGCCATATAATGCTTTGCGTAACCGACAAACCTTTCTAGCATTTGCTTTATCCTCACTCTCGAATAACTTGGGTTGCATCATATAGATATCTTTATCTATCTCAGGTTGCAGAAATGCCGCCACCGCATCCATCTGGTCGATGTTCCAGTTTTTAAGTGTAGCCACCGCAATCAAGAAACGAAGTGTTGTACCGCGAACCACCGGTGCAAAAGTTTCATCAAAATCCATACCACTGACCTGCATGCATCCTCGAACAACAAGACGTGCCTTGTAGCGTACTGTTTCACCGACCCCGTTCTTCTTTTTACGAAGAATCCATTTGCATGAAATTGCTTTCCGATTCTTAGGCAAATCAACCAACTCCCACGTATTTTTCTTGATGAGTGCATCATACTCTTCACGCATGGCCTGCTTCCACATTTCAGCATCGCTGCGAGAAAGCGCATCTCTTTCATCTTTCGGATCTCCATCAGACACAATATCCAGTGCAGAAGACAAAACATAGTCATTAAATCGTGTTGGCAATCCACATCTACGTCTAGCACGTTCACAAGTTGATTCTGCTTCAGCTGTATCCAAAACGTTTTCTTCTTGATAGTGGCTTGGATCAAAAAATTCGTCTTCACTAGCTTCTTCATCAACATCTGCTGGAACCAAAATGTCATCTGCAGCTGCTTCTACTGTATCGCTCTCGGTTGGAATCGAAATGTTTTCTCCAGCTGCTTCCTCGTCACCATTTTCTTGGAGTTGCGTTTCAACATCCACCAGTGTATTGTTCGTTTCGTTATTCAGGAATTCGTTGTTTGTCTCTGGCTCATCTTCTTCGGCTCCTTTAGATGTCATTATTTTGTTTTCATCGAAGATAACGTCACGCGATTTTATGATTTCATTTGTTTCGACGTCAATTACTCTATAGCCTTTCGAGTCTGTGCAGTAGCCAACAAAAAGATGTTCTTGGGATTTTGTATCCCACTTCTTACGTTTTTCTCGAGGAATATGTACGTAAGCACTTGATCCGAAAACTCTCAGATGATCTATATTTGGTTTCTTACCAGTCCAGGCTTCTTCTGGTGTCTTTTCGTTAACCGCAACTGTTGGACTCAGATTCTTCAAGTAACAAGCAGTATTGACTGCTTCTGCCCAATATTTCTTTGGTAAATTTGCACCAAATAACATCGATCTCGCTTTCTCGATTAGGGTTCTATTGACGCGCTCAGCAACGCCATTTTGCTCCGGGTTGTATTGGATTGTGGTTTGATGCTGTATCCCATGCGCCTTCAAGAAGTTTTCAAATTGATTGTTGACAAATTCCTTGCCATTGTCACTACGAATAGCTCGAATTTTGGATGCCGTCTCCTTCTCAACACGTACTTTGAAGTCCTTAAATTTCGCAAATGCCTCATCCTTGTTTGCTAAAAAGTAAACAAACGTTTTACGTGTGAAGTCATCTGTAAAAGTAAGTACGTATCGTTTGCCACCAATCGATGGCTCCTGCATGGGTCCACATAAGTCGGTATGCACCAACCCTAACTTGCTTGTAGCACGATTTGCTTTTCCTTTCGGGAACGGATTTCTGTGTTGTTTCCCTTTCACACAACCAACACAAACACCATCGCATTCCTGGTCCTTGAAAACGATGCCTTCTGCCATACCATCTCGTAGCCTTTTCATGCCACCCACACTCAAGTGGCCAAGTCGACGATGCCATGTTGCAAAATCAGTGCACACAGATGATGAACAGGCCTTCACAATTGGTTCTTCAAAACGTTTGAGCTTGTACAAATCATCACCCGATGAATCTGCAAAAGCAATGACTGCTCCCGTACTTCGAACAGAAATTTGGCATTCTTTGTCGTCAACAATTGTAGTTGTAATGCCCTTCTTACCGAGCTGTTTACAAGAAATTAGGTTAAACTTTAAACCTTTGGCATATCTTACATCACGTATTGGAGTTTCAACAGATTTCCCTTTTATGTTAAGCAACACGACAGTATCGCCAATCGCTGAGATTTGAAAATGGTCACCAGACGCAGTAACAACCTTTCCACCAGCATTGAGTTCCTTGACATTTGTTAACCAGTCCATGCGCCCGGTTAAGTGAACGGTCGCTCCGGAATCCACATACCAATCGTCAGTGTTGAATTTTCCAACCCCGAGTGCAGTGGTAGTGCTAACCTGTGTCATCAAACCTGTTTCAGATTTCTCTCTAAGAGATTTTTTAGCAGCACGACAGTCTACAGAACGGTGGCCAACTTTGTCACAGTTAAAGCATTTGCCACGGAACTTGCTACCCTTTTTCGGCGGACGTGTTCTGGTAGACAAAGCTGTCTCCTTACCAACATTCTCATAGCGTGCAGATTCGGCCAAGAGACGTTCCTTAACCAGATCTGTTGTGAGATCAGCCCCACAATTTTCTAACGCCATAATGAGTGGCTTATAACATTCAGGAAGGCTGACAAAAATTAAAGCAGCAAGGACACCGTCCTTGATCTCGTTGTCGATCGCTTTGAGCTGCTGTGCAAACAAAACTTTTTTATTTAAATACTCTGCCATGCTTTTGCAATCACAAAAGCGAACATTGACCAGCTGCTCAATAAGCGCGGCCACTCTGGAAAAACCTTTTGGCTCATAAACGTTTTGGAGCCGTAACCAGACCTCCTTTCCAGTTTTCAGCTCACGAATGTCTGTAAAAATTTGTGTTTTCACCCCAGACACAATTGCCGCCAAAGCACGCGACTCCTGTTTTGCATCAACCTTTGTGCCATCGACAAATTCCCATAATTCACAATTTATCAAATGAATTTTCATGGCGTACTTCCAATCGATGAAATTCGATCTACCATCTAGCTTCTCGAATGTTGCTGGAACAGATGTGTTCGCCATCATGAATTTTTCTACAAAGACGCCGGTGCCGTTTTCGTCTTGCTTATCAATTACGTCTGTTTTAGTTTTCTCAGATTCGTCCTCGGTACTATTGTTGCTCATCGGATTGATTAAATTTTCTAATCAATTAGTCTGACCATCTGGGCCCATAACCTGAAATTAAACGCAGTTTTAATTTGGTACAAAAATAAATGTCTTTATTGAACTGTAGCTTTATAACGAATGAATAAATGAATAACTGCATTGAAGTGCTGATGTGCTGACGTCTGGCTGAAAATATATTTGCTAATATTGAGGTGCAAACACAGTTCAAAGTTCTGAGGACGTTAGTAGATGGCGTGTATCATTACGTATACTTAGGTGGTGTACGCATTTCAACAGCAACAGATTATCATCTTCTTAGTTATTGTCAATCCAAACCAAGTAGAAGCCACATCGTGCTGGGAGGTGTGAATTTTTGTTAGCGCGAAAGTATACCGAGTGATAGTAGTGCATTTGAATTTTGTAAAATTTTAAAAAATTTATAATTATAGAATACCCGTGAGTTAAGAAAAGTCCTAATATAATATGTAGTATGCAGTGATGTAGTCTGATTGAAATTATAGTGAGGGTGATTATTGGCGGTCAGCGACGGGTTCCAAAGGTCGTGACCACCGGTCGACTTATTGGACCAGCTGGAAAACCTACCAGGCCACGAAGCAAGGCAAGCCGGATCCGAATCCCGTAAGGTGATCCTGAGGCTGGTGATCTTAGAAGAAGGGCCTTGAAGGCCACAACCGTTAAGGAATAGAAAGTCCGTGAATGCATAAACGAACCCGGACATACAAGTAACACCAAATCAAATATTTAATTTGCGAAAGAGATTGACATTGTGAAGGGCATATATACTTAACTACCATTGTAAGGGTGCACCATAGTACTTACATATATCCTATATATAAAACCCACCCAAGTCACCCTCACCATAAAGAACTTTAAGTGCATAGTAAGCAAAAAAAGAAAAAACTAAGCAGCGCAGATATACGTTAAGAAATAAGCGTTTCTATACAGAGCCCCTGAGACCGGATATATAGTTTTAAGACAAACCTTGACGTGATAGTTTATTTTGTATTATTTAGGTTAATTTGGTTGATTGAAATCTTTATCTTTATCCACTATCTTTTTGTGACTATATACATATATACATATTGTAAGTTATTTTTGTTCAAATTTTGCTTATCTGCTGCGAATCGTTGTTGAAGAGTGGTGAAAAGTGATTGCGGGGTATAGAGTACTGTGATTGCGAAATTCCGTTAGCCTTTTGCGGATTTAGGTTCCCCCACAGGCCCAGTATTGTATGGCAAGATTTTGCATGACCCTTAACAGACTTACACAGAGCTCTATGTAGGTAGGAATAAGGGGGTTAGAGTTTTCTTTTGAGCCGAATAAAAGCCCAAGGGGCACGCTAAGTTTTTGATAAGTTGTGGTGACTTCTGAGTAACATAGTGACGGTCACATTTGTTAAAAAAAGAACTAGTCACAGGAACACCACTGTAACCAAAAAAGCGCAGGGGTGGTCCTATTGTGCAACTAAATTCAAGTTACTTTGTAGTTACACGTAACACTTGTGTAATCAATGTAAATCGTTCAAAATAAGTTTCTTTATACTGGATTGCAACAAGTTTGAAAGGTTTCAGTCAAGTTCTTATTGACTTAATAGCAACAGATCAATTTGTCTTAGGGGAGTTTATGAACACTAAACTGAAACCTACATAAACTACATAACTAGTTTCAAATAAATATTTTTCAGTTTCAGAAATGTTTTTCTTATTTAAATATGTAACTAAAAATGCAGTCAGACATTTGTGATGTGACAACTGTTTTTTTCCTCTTTTATCAATTAATTGAAATAGGTTATATTAAATAATTAATTTTCGAGGTTGAAAGTATTTAATTTTCACTACGCTCGCAGTTGAATCAACTAATATTCATTGCTACCCCCTTCAAAACTTGCGCGCTCGTAAAATTGATTGAATTTAAAGTTTTTTTGTTAAAAAATTAGTGCCCTTCTATTTTTTAAAAGATTTTTTTTGTGGAAATTATTATCAAATATTAAAATATTACTACATTTTATAAATTCTGAAAGTGAAAAATCATGGTTTAAATATATTAAATTAAAAAAACAATTATAAACACCTAATTTCTTGTTTTTTTTTAAACAGAAACATTTATTTCAGAAAAAAAAATATGGCTGATAGAAAGTTTCCTTTCTATAACCCCATAGCAACTGATCTTTTAATTCAGTTCAGGGTCGGATTTAGTGGAATGGTTCACATGAGTGAAATTCAGGATACTGATGTCAATGACGACAGCTGATTATATCATTATTAATTAATTTTTGACACGAAATAATCATTTTTGTTCCAGGACTAATGATTGTGAATAGTGTAAATTTAAGCCTAATTAGCCATGTTTTTAAGCGCATTTCTATCTTCGCTTGAAAAAAGCGATGATAAAAATGCACTTAAAGGAAAGGCTTTTATCTGCTGGGGTGCCCAAAGGAAGCAAGATAAAAAATGATTGAGATGCTTCCGTCATTTTGCCGAGATATATGAAAGTGAACAGAAATTTAAAATCGTTAAATTAGTGAAAAACCTTACTAAACTAAATAAAAGGGTGAAATTAATGTAAATATAGTGAATAGGTATGTTACATGCAATACTTTATTTGAAAAATATATATAAAAGAACATGCAATGCTGCATTAAATCCTGTAAACACGCCTATAATACGGTGTAAAAAATTTTCATTTCACAGGTAAGTTTTGTCTCATATTTTTCATAAAGTTATGCGACGTGATGGTTTTTAGGTAAAAAAATTATCGTAGAATACTTTTAAACTATTGAACACTTCTTGGCGAAGATACAAAACCGACAAGATAGAAAGGGGCAACAGCAGAAAGACATCTAAAAATATTTTATTTAAAACGTTGAAAAAACTTTGCATTATAGTTGCTAAATGGATTTGAACGCCTTGCCATCACCAACAAAAACTAATTCGTCCCTGTGCAACAATTTTTCATCAATCTCTATTTGTTTTTTTTTTTTTTTTTCCTTACTGCCTCACTCACCCTCGTTCTTTTTCTTTGCCTACAATGATCCTAATGAAACTGTGAAGAAACTAACATAAAGCTTAGTTCTAAAGAAGTTTCAGAAACTTCTTTGAAACATTTACGAACACAACATTAATAGAGCGTTCTTTTGGGAGCGGGTCAAAATTCTGGTTTCAAAATTCTGCTTTTCAAAATTCTGTTTTTTGCACGAAAATTCTGTTTTTCAAAATTCTGCTTTTTTTCAGTTCTGACTGTTGGAATTCTGCTTTTCAAAATTCTGTTTTTCATAATTCTGTTTTATAAAATTTAAAGTAATAAAATTCTGCTTATTCTGTTTTTTTCTAAGAAATGGAAAAAAGTAGTTTTTCAACTTTATTGTTGGACAATTCAGTGCAACACTATCTTGCAATCTGGTAGACTTTTTGTCATTTTATATTTATGTTATTTAATTGCTGCACATATTTCTCTACAACATGTGGTTCATGGGTATGTTGGCCTGACTGCTGTATTACTGTAGGCAAATTCTTCACTTTTTGATTGTTGGTTTATAGTTTCATGCAAAAAAAAACATTGCTGTCATGGAATTTCAGCAAAACCTCAAATTGTTTGCGTGCGAGAAAATAGTGTGGTAAATAATTTTTTTTATGGTTGGTTTACACTTAAAAAAAATTATATTTTCACCTCACAGTTTTTGCATGCAAATGGTTTTTGCATCCAAAAAGAATTGTTTTCCGTTTTTAGGTCTATAGTTTAATAATTAAGGGTGGCTTAGGCCATCAGGGCAAAAATTTTTCGTCTTGAATATTATACAAAATTATGAACAGAATAGGTAGAAAATTGTTAAGAAAATATCGTTTTCTTACGCATGGAACTAAAAACTATGCCTCAATTATTCTCTTAGATTAAAGAGCAGCCTTAAAACCTAAAACAAGAAAGTTACCCTATTCTATGATGAGAGAAGAAAATTGCTTTACAACATTCTGCCAATAATAAAAAGAAGGTTTGGAAAATGTTAAAAAGCGCGCGCTTTTTAACATTTTCCAAACCTTCTTTTTATTATTGGCAGAATTTTGTAAAACAGAATTTTGAAAATCAGAATTTTGAAAAGCAGAATTTTGAAAAGCAGAATTTTGAAAGCAGAATTTTGAAAGCAGAATTTTGAAAAGCAGAATTTTGAAAGCAGAATTTTGTAAAAAGAATTTTGACCCTGCCAGAATTTCGACCCCAACCTCGTTCTTTTTCTTAACAGATCTTAGCTATTTTTAATTTGTCATTCAAAAAACCTGTTGTTCACTTAAAATATTTTTTTCTTTGTTATTAAGAGTTGTGTATCTGCATTATTTGTTGCAAATGATTCGCTATGATTTCGAGTTGGTTTAGGAAAAAGTTAAGTACTCAAATATTCATACAATTAGTACTTAAATATTCATATAATTAACAAATCAAATTCCCCTTATCAATATTTTTGTAAGAAATTGAATCATTAAGCCTACTAATACCTCTCTTTTTCATTTAAGGAGGGGCAAAATTCCCATTATAATAACATTTGTCCAAGTCGGACTATTTATGGATAAAAATATAAATCTTAATAAAAAATATCAAAAATGAAAATCGACAATAGAAAATACTAAATTGAAAATAACTACATACATAAATAAAAATTCCAAATAAATTCCGAATCCAATAAAACAAAACAATAAAATTTTGGAATAAATGAACTATGAACGTTAACAAAAGTTCGATTTAATGAAGAAAAAGAACGCACCTCCTTTGAAACAACATGCTTTCCCTCAGTGACTGTTCAATAACAACGAAAGTGACAGACACAGTTGTCATACTAGAGTTGCATACAAGTCCTTCAATAACTCCAGAAATCGAAAACAGTTTTGTGACCGTCTGCATGTATTTCTTGTTGCATTTAGGTTTGTTTCTGCCATTTTGTTTTCAAGCCAAACAAACAAATATTTTTTTAACATGAACCTACATTAGGGTGTCATCAATTTTCCAAAATAATGTATTAAAAGTTAAATAAAATTTAGTGACCAAAAAAAATTTGACCAAACAAATTATTTCTCATCATTGAATTAAAAGTCATAATATTATTAATTAAATAATTAAAAGTCATAATATTTTATATAAAATTATTGTTTATAAGTATTTGAGTGGGGGCTTTTAAAGGATTAAAGAACAAATAGAAACAAAAAAATGAATAGCTGCAGTAATTACAAAAATAAAATGTGAAAACAGCAATACCTATGTATACAAATATAAATTTGTAAGGGTTATTGACAAATCGCACACAATTTTTTGTCAAAATATTTTTTTAGGACATTCATATTTTACTAAGGAGCTGTCTGTCATTAAAAATATATGTTGGGAAATAGACACCCTAATATATGGTAGTTATTTTTGAAGAATCTGACAGCAAGTTACAATAGGTTTGTTCCTTGGATTCTTCGCACTGTTTCGGACTAAATGTCAAATTTTGACATTCTTCTCTCAGAGAGCAGAAAAACTGTCAAAATGTGTGGAACGGCTTGGGCACTAGTTTGCACTAATTCGGACTAAACGTCAAACGACATACTCGGCTAGAGTTGCCGTACATTAATCATAAATCTCAAAAAACATTTTCAAGAATAACAACTCAAAAAATAAAAGTTAATAAAAATTTCAAGTTTATTAAAATAAAGAACAAAAAATATTCATAAATTGCCTTTGTTTGAAGGAAAAATTTGTGATTTTAAAATGGAGTTGTAATATGATTCATCAAAACCCCTGGCGTGGATATTAATGAAACGAACAAATTTCTGCATTTAAAACATAAGAGCACCACAAACCAAAATGGAGTTTTGTTTCATATCTTTTACAATTCATTAATGCCTACCTTTTCATCTTTCATAATTATGCTGCATCCAGTTGCTTCGCTTTATCTCTTTTAAGCAAACATTCAATGGTTTTTTGCTTTTGTCACGATATGTGACGTCATAATCATCTCTGATTTTTTTCGGAAAATAGCAAAAAAATAAAGTAATTTGATTGCTCCTTTTAAACCAATCGTTTGATTAATAATAAAAGTTGGTTAAAAAAGATTGTGACGTCACAAAACCCCAAGATGTTGAGTGTATAAAATGAGCATACTTACTTTAGCCCTGTTTTTTAGTGCATTTTTATCTTCGCTTAAAAAAGTAGTGTGTTAAATACTTACCTACACGGTGGTAAATCATAATGCTTAAATCTATTCTCTTTTTAAGAAATAATACTGAAATATACAAGAAATACTAAATTGCCAAAATGTACCTACTACAAATGTGTTCTTTCAAACAGTTTTGCTGAGTGCAATAATTTTATAAATATGATTTGATTATTTTAAAGAAAAACAAAATTGAGGAATAAAGGTACACACTTATTAAAATGAAAATAAAAATATAAATAAAAGTTGCACTTGGGTAACCCTTAATAAAGGTTTGGTTTTTTTTAATTTGAATGCAACAAACGTCTAAATTACGTCAACTTGGCATATTTGACAGCTAGTACAAAACAGCCACCAGAAATTTCTCGGACCAAATCTGGTAAGGAGGGGAAATTTTATGACAGCTCTTTTTGGTCCGAAACAGTACAAACTTTCAAGTGTGGAACGACTTCGGACTAAATCTGGCGGTTTCAAACTGTTTGAAAGTCGGCATGGAACACACCTAATGTAGTTGCATTTAGGATTTTATTTAATATTTCTGTCACTTTTTCACTTTGTTACAAAAGTGTTGTATATTAGTTTTACTGAATCATAAGGTTTGTTCCTTGGATTCTTCGCACTGTTTCGGACTAAATGTCAAATTTTGACATTCTTCTTTCAGAGAGGGGAAAAACTGTCAAAATGTGTGGAATGGCTTGGGCACTAGTTTGCACTAATTTGGACTAAACGTCAAACGACATACTCGGCTAGAGTTGCCGTACATTAATCATAAATCTCAAAAAACATTTTCAAGAATAACAACTCAAAAAATAAAAGTTAATAAAAATTTCAAGTTTATTAAAATAAAGAACAAAAAATATTCATAAATTGCCTTTGTTTGAAGGAAAAATTTGTGATTTTAAAATGGAGTTGTAATATGATTCATCAAAACCCCTGGCGTGGATATTAATGAAACGAACAAATTTCTGCATTTAAAACATAAGAGCACCACAAACCAAAATGGAGTTTTGTTTCATATCTTTTACAATTCATTAATGCCTACCTTTTCATCTTTCATAATTATGCTGCATCCAGTTGCTTCGCTTTATCTCTTTTAAGCAAACATTCAATGGTTTTTTGCTTTTGTCACGATATGTGACGTCATAATCATCTCTGATTTTTTTCGGAAAATAGCAAAAAAATAAAGTAATTTGATTGCTCCTTTTAAACCAATCGTTTGATTAATAATAAAAGTTGGTTAAAAAAGATTGTGACGTCACAAAACCCCAAGATGTTGAGTGTATAAAATGAGCATACTTACTTTAGCCCTGTTTTTTAGTGCATTTTTATCTTCGCTTAAAAAAGTAGTGTGTTAAATACTTACCTACACGGTGGTAAATCATAATGCTTAAATCTATTCTCTTTTTAAGAAATAATACTGAAATATACAAGAAATACTAAATTGCCAAAATGTACCTACTACAAATGTGTTCTTTCAAACAGTTTTGCTGAGTGCAATAATTTTATAAATATGATTTGATTATTTTAAAGAAAAACAAAATTGAGGAATAAAGGTACACACTTATTAAAATGAAAATAAAAATATAAATAAAAGTTGCACTTGGGTAACCCTTAATAAAGGTTTGGTTTTTTTTAATTTGAATGCAACAAACGTCTAAATTACGTCAACTTGGCATATTTGACAGCTAGTACAAAACAGCCACCAGAAATTTCTCGGACCAAATCTGGTAAGGAGGGGAAATTTTATGACAGCTCTTTTTGGTCCGAAACAGTACAAACTTTCAAGTGTGGAACGACTTCGGACTAAATCTGGCGGTTTCAAACTGTTTGAAAGTCGGCATGGAACACACCTAATGTAGTTGCATTTAGGATTTTATTTAATATTTCTGTCACTTTTTCACTTTGTTACAAAAGTGTTGTATATTAGTTTTACTGAATCATAAGGTTTGTTCCTTGGATTCTTCGCACTGTTTCGGACTAAATGTCAAATTTTGACATTCTTCTTTCAGAGAGGGGAAAAACTGTCAAAATGTGTGGAATGGCTTGGGCACTAGTTTGCACTAATTTGGACTAAACGTCAAACGACATACTCGGCTAGAGTTGCCGTACATTAATCATAAATCTCAAAAAACATTTTCAAGAATAACAACTCAAAAAATAAAAGTTAATAAAAATTTCAAGTTTATTAAAATAAAGAACAAAAAATATTCATAAATTGCCTTTGTTTGAAGGAAAAATTTGTGATTTTAAAATGGAGTTGTAATATGATTCATCAAAACCCCTGGCGTGGATATTAATGAAACGAACAAATTTCTGCATTTAAAACATAAGAGCACCACAAACAAAAATGGAGTTTGGTTTCATATCTTTTACAATTCATTTATGCCTACCTTTTCATCTTTCATAATTATGCTGCATCCAGTTGCTTCGCTTTATCTCTTTTAAGCAAATATTCAATGGTTTTTTGCTTTTGTCACGATGTGTGACGTCATAATCATCTCTGATTTTTTTCGGAAAATAGCAAAAAAATAAAGAAATTTGATTGCTCCTTTTAAACCAATCGTTTGATTAATAATAAAAGTTGGTTTAAAAAAGATTGTGACGTCACAAAACCCCAAGATGTTGAGTGTATAAAATGAGCATACTTACTTTAGCCCTGTTTTTTAGTGCATTTTTATCTTCGCTTAAAAAAGTAGTGTGCTAAATACTTACCTACACGGTGGTAAATCATAATGCTTAAATCTCTTCTCTTTTTAAGAAATAATACTGGAATATACAAGAAATACTAAATTGCCAAAATGTACTACAAATGTGTTCTTTCAAACAGTTTTGCTGAGTGCAATAATTTTATAAATATCATTTGATTATTTTAAAGAAAAACAAAATTAAAGAATATACACACTTATTAAAATGAAAATAAAAATAGAAATAAAAGTTGCACTTGGGTAACCCTTAATAAAGGTTTGGTTTTTTTTAATTTGAATGCAACAAACGTCTAAATTACGTCAACTTGGCATATTTGACAGCTAGTACAAAACAGCCACCAGAAATTTCTCGGACCAAATCTGGTAAGGAGGGGAAATTTTATGACAGCTCTTTTTGGTCCGAAACAGTACAAACTTTCAAGTGTGGAACGACTTCGGACTAAATCTGGCGGTTTCAAACTGTTTGAAAGTCGGCATGGAACACACCTATAATGATTAGACACTTTAGAGTTACTTTGAAGTAGCAAAAGATCAAAGTCGCAAAACAGTTTCGATTTTGTTTTTGAGAACGGCTAATTAAAATTAGGTTACATTGAAACACAATGGATAACTACTCAGTTACTATTAAGCCACGCCTATTTATTTTTAGTCCCACTTAATAAGAACAGTGACCTGAATATAACAAAGTTGGAACTCAAATAATTTAAAATACAATGAGAGCATTCAACAACTCTACAAAAACTTCCGAGTTATTCTTGTGAAACCAGATTTTTGAATTTCTTGTTGCAAAATTCAAATCTGTGCCCCTTGGGAGGGCTACGATAACCGAAAGGAATCTGGGTTTTGAGGGAGCTTAGTCCTACTATAGGCGTTAGTTTTTGAAAGAAACGGAATAGTAGTTTCTCCGAATAGCAGCCACCTTGAGCCAACTCGACCGGCTACTTTGTTGCGCGGATAGTCTTAAGTACATCCCTAGATTAATTTTGTTTTGATTTTATTTTTTGTATCCCCATCGGGTTTATGCACTAAGCCTTAAGCCAAGTCGCACAAATTGAATCTTAAGAGAGTTCGATTTTTATAGTCCTTAAAAAGTATTGTTATGTTCATTATAGTTTTAGGTTGAAATTGTATCTCAGTTAATTAATTTAAATTCATTATAAATAAATAAGTAAATAAATTGGGTGGCGCAACAGCTCATGGAGAACCAGGGCCTAGTGACTTACAACTCACAACCATTCCTGTGTGCGTGTTTGTTGGCAGGAATGGAGGGGACCTACAGTTTTTTGCCGAGTCCGAACGGCTGAATGAGAAGCACTTTTTCATGACTAGTATACTCTTGGAGGATTTGTCAGTTCCTCGCAAGAGGCAGTACCTCGAATAAAATTTAAATTTATTAGATTCACTTTAAAGTAAATAATAAGATAAGTCACATTTCATGATCTTCTTATAGTTAATATCGATGGTATGTTTTTGTTTGTAGAGTAAATAAAATTTATTGTAAATCACGTCATGAAGATGGAATCTAGCCGTTTTTGTTTTTGAGCTTTACAACGAGCTCGATGATTATCTAAAGTAATTTTCAGGGGGGTGCGGTACGGCGGGTGGAAGGCACCGGTAACGTGAGTATGGTTTGACAGCAGAGGAATTTTGGTTATTTCAGAGTAGGGGAATCCGAATTCAAGGCCGACCGGATTCCAGGTTGGGTGGGACAAGGCCGCGCTGCGAAACCATCTGCAGCGTAACCCAAGGTGTGAACCGATTGTGTGGTGGCTAAGTATCGAGTTTTTTGTTTTTTCTTTGGCATGTTATGTTATGTTTTGAAATAGGCGAGGTCTGGCTACGGGGGCAAGATCCCCCCCTACATCCGGCGAGTTAAGCTGAGCACCACTAGCATGCCATCGCCTCCGTAGCGGACATTCTACCCTACCTCTACCTCTCCTGCTTTATCCTGAACCCATTCTGACTTTTCTTTTTTTCTATATACCTATTTCTATTCAAACCTTTTTTCAGATCCCCACTCTCAATTCCCAAACCCCTCCCTTTTGCCTCATTTCAAATATCTACCTACAAAATCGTGTTTCATGAGAATACTATAGATTGGATATACAATGCTTCGGTTAGAAAAGGTAGTATGTTAATTACAACAACAAACTGGTATAATTCCGTATTGTTGTTGTATTTAACATGCTACTTTTTTCCAAGCGAATATAAAAATGCACTAAAAAAACAGGGCTAATATCAAATAAAGAAGCCAATCCTTCGTACTTTTCACCCTCCAAAACCCATTGGTTTACATTGTTGTATTTGTAATTTCATTTCGTGTCGAAGAATAGATGTGAATTGCAACAACAAAATGACCTGTGCTGAATAACTAGTTGATTCTATGTGTGCGTTTTGCACTGCTTTTCACTAACTTTGCAAGTCTAACGCCCATATTATTCACTCGTTTAATCCAGATTAAAACTTAAATCCAGATTAAAAGTATTTTAAATCCAAACATTAAATCCAATCCCATATTATTCACTCGTTTAATCCAAATTTTAATCTAAGTTTTTAAATCCAATATCGATTAATCCAATTGGATTTAAACTGCCCTCCGGAGGTCAGTTTAAGTACTTAAATCCAGATTAACGCCCATATTATTCACTCGTTTAATCCAGATTAAAACTTAAATCCAGGTTAAAAGTATTTTAAATCCAAACATTAAATCCAATCCCATATTATTCACTCGTTTAATCCAAACTTAAATCTAAGTTTTTAAATCCAATATAGATTAATCCAATTGGATTTAAACTGCCCTCCGGAGGTCAGTTTAAGTACTTAAATCCAGATTAAAACACAATTTCATATAATTCACTTTTTCTTGACATTTCAAGTTTCTGATTGTTTGTGCGCTCGCAGAATCTTACCAACCATTGACCTATTATATATGGACTGCTAGTAAAGTTTCATTTCCATACAAAAACTCTATAAATATGAGCTCATATCTTCATCATAGTGACATAACTGCTTATTGGAGCAAAGTGGCTAAAAATAGTAATTATTCTCAATGCCATCCTTTGCCACTAAGCCTCAACAAGCTTCCCAAGGGGCACAGATTTGAATTTTGCAACAAGAAATTAAAAAATCTGGTTTCACAAGAATAACTCGGAAGTTTTTGTGGAGTTGTTGAATTTTGCAACAAGAAATTAAAAAATCTGGTTTCACAAGAATAACTCGGAAGTTTTTGTGGAGTTGTTGAATGCTGTTTGACAGGTACAAGTTGGAGCAGTGTTGCCAGATTCATAAAAGTAATTTTAAGTTATATTCACAATAGAAACCCTACAACCGTCTGGTTTTCAGCATTCGACTCATAGAGTACCTATTAGCAAGATTGAATGATAGAAGACAATTTACTACTTTATAGTGTAAAATAAAAAATGAAAAATCATTTAAAAAATTTTTCAATTTTTTTTTTTATTAATTTTGAGTTTTCAAAGGAATTTTTCAAAAATTGTTAGCTTGATTTGACTATATAATAAAAGAATCTGTTTTATGCCCAGTTGTACCAAAATTCACTAAGAGTGGTTTTTGCTAAATTGAGTAAAAATTTATCGGACTATAATGAATTTATTTGGGTTGCACCAATCTTCTTTCGCGCATTTTTTGTAGCTAAAATGCAGTTCATGAACCATCCCTGGATTTAATCATGTGTTTATTAAACTGAACGAAAAAAATTCACCAGTGCAAGTGAGATAGCAATAAGGAAAATGTGAATACACAATAAACAGAAACAAGGTATTCTGGTTTTCTCATTAGATACAGCCCACAGTACACATATTAAAGGTAATATCATTAGAGTTTTGATTTTTGTTTCTTCTGCGCATATATCAAAATTTGTGTCAAATGTGTGTGTTTTCTTCCTCACTCGCACAGCCATTTTTATTTCTGACAATTTCAATTTTAATTTGTTGTTGTTTTTACGTGTGTTTTCTTCCTCACTCGCACAGCCATTTTTTATTTTCGACTGACAACCTGCGCAGTATAATACCTTAGATTTGTGTACTGTGGATACAGCCAATGCGCCATCTTGGTGTTTTTTTTTATTATTATTTCCTTTTTTTTCAGAGAAATTATGAAACTATTGAAATAGATACCAACTAACACTAAAATTTTTTCGACACACTCTTGGAAATTATGAACAAATATTTTAAAGCGACGTCATCGAATTCAGAAAATGGATTTCTCTGTGAACCTGCACAACTCTTCGACGTCTCGCCATTTTTTGGTTTAGTTCGTTATCAGATGAATACCTACACGATGACCAATTTTTCTGGAATAATTTATTTATTTAAGTAGTGAATTATAAATAGGAAATAAAATGCCTTCACTTGTTGTTTTCGTTATTTTAATTTGGAATTAACAACATTCCATCAAATAAAATTGAATTATTTTGTTTGTAGGTAGTTAGATATGTTCGTTTAAACTTGCTTTTAAAATTTATCTGGAGGAAAATGGAACTTTAGTTTATTGGTTCGTTTATTGGCCTGTTAGATTTAGAAGTGGTTGGTGCAACCGATAAATGTCATTTTAAAATTAAACGAAGCAATAAATATTTAAAAGAGGTCGGTGCAACTGGCCATTAAGCTTTTAAAAAAGATATATAATATTGTAAGTATTTTCGTTGTTTTTAAATAGCTGTTTTTTCTATTTTCAGTCAATGTTTAGGGAATTTGTCCCCCCTTATAGAAAGGAGGGGGAAATACACCTCCCCTTCTTAAGAATTTATTTCTTAGGATATGTCCAAAAATGCTTTCATAAAGTATTGGCCTGTAACATGGAAATATTAGTCTAATGGCCAGTTGCACCGACCTCTTTTAAATATTTATTGCTTCGTTTAATTTTAAAATGACATTTATCGGTTGCACCAACCACTTCTAAATCTAACAGGCCAATAAACGAACCAATAAACTAAAGTTCCATTTTCCTCCAGATAAATTTTAAAAGCAAGTTTAAACGAACATATCTAACTACCTACAAACAAAATAATTCAATTTTATTTGACGGAATGTTGGGTTTTGAGGGAGCTTAGTCCTACTATAGGCGTTAGTTTCTGAAAGAAACGGAATAGTAGTTTCTCCGAATAGCAGCAACCTTGAGCCAACTCGACCGGCTACTTTGTTGCGCGGATAGTCTTAAGTACATCCCTAGATTAATTTTGTTTTGATTTTATTTTTTGTATCCCCATCGGGTTTATGCACTAAGCCTTAAGCCAAGTCGCATAAATTGAATCTTAAGAGAGTTCGATTTTTATAGTCCTTAAAAAGTATTGTTATGTTCATTATAGTTTTAGGTTGAAATTGTATCTCAGTTAATTAATTTAAATTCATTATAAATAAATAAGTAAATAAATTGGGTGGCGCAACAGCTCATGGAGAACCAGGGCCTAGTGACTTACAACTCACAACCATTCCTGTGTGCGTGTTTGTTGGCAGGAATGGAGGGGACCTACAGTTTTTTGCCGAGTCCGAACGGCTAAATGAGAAGCACTTTTTCATGACTAGTATACTCTTGGAGGATTTGTCAGTTCCTCGCAAGAGGCAGTACCTCGAATAAAATTTAAATTTATTAGATTCACTTTAAAGTAAATAATAAGATAAGTCACATTTCATGATCTTCTTATAGTTAATTTCGATGGTATGTTTTTTTTTGTAGAGTAAATAAAATTTATTGTAAATCACGTCATGAAGATGGAATCTAGCCGTTTTTGTTTTTGAGCTTTACAACGAGCTCGATGATTATCTAAAGTAATTTTCAGGGGGGTGCGGTACGGCGGGTGGAAGGCACCGGTAACGTGAGTATGGTTTGACAGCAGAGGAATTTTGGTTATTTCAGAGTAGGGGAATCCGAATTCAAGGCCGACCGGATTCCAGGTTGGGTGGGACAAGGCCGCGCTGCGAAACCATCTGCAGCGTAACCCAAGGTGTGAACCGATTGTGTGGTGGCTAAGTATCGAGTTTTTTGTTTTTTCTTTGGCATGTTATGTTATGTTTTGAAATAGGCGAGGTCTGGCTACGGGGGCAAGATCCCCCCCTACATCCGGCGAGTTAAGCTGAGCACCACTAGCATGCCATCGCCTCCGTAGCGGACATTCTACCCTACCTCTACCTCTCCTGCTTTATCCTGAACCCATTCTGACTTTTCTTTTTTTCTATATATTTCTATTCAAACCTTTTTTCAGATCCCCACTCTCAATTCCCAAACCCCTCCCTTTTGCCTCATTTCAAATGTCTACCTACAAAATCGTGTTTCATGAGAATACTATAGATTGGATATACAATGCTTCGGTTAGAAAAGGTAGTATGTTAATTACAACAACAAACTGGTATAATTCCGTATTGTTGTTGTATTTAACATGCTACTTTTTTCCAAGCGAATATAAAAATGCACTAAAAAAACAGGGCTAATATCAAATAAAGAAGCCAATCCTTCGTACTTTTCACCCTCCAAAACCCATTGGTTTACATTGTTGTATTTGTAATTTCATTTCGTGTCGAAGAATAGATGTGAATTGCAACAACAAAATGACCTGTGCTGAATAACTAGTTGATTCTATGTGTGCGTTTTGCACTGCTTTTCACTAACTTTGCAAGTCTAACGCCCATATTATTCACTCGTTTAATCCAGATTAAAACTTAAATCCAGATTAGAAGTATTTTAAATCCAGACATTAAATCCAATCCCATATTATTCACTCGTTTAATCCAAACTTTAATCTAAGTTTTTAAATCCAATATCGATTAATCCAATTGGATTTAAACTGCCCTCCGGAGGTCAGTTTAAGTACTTAAATCCAGATTAACGCCCATATTATTCACTCGTTTAATCCAGATTAAAACTTAAATCCAGGTTAAAAGTATTTTAAATCCAAACATTAAATCCAATCCCATATTATTCACTCGTTTAATCCAAACTTAAATCTAAGTTTTTAAATCCAATATAGATTAATCCAATTGGATTTAAACTGCCCTCCGGAGGTCAGTTTAAGTACTTAAATCCAGATTAAAACACAATTTCATATAATTCACTTTTTCTTGACATTTCAAGTTTCTGATTGTTTGTGCGCTCGCAGAATCTTACCAACCATTGACCTATTATATATGGACTCACGGCCGTAGCCAGGATCAAATGTATGGGTGAGCTCAAGTTTGTTTTGGGTGAGCTCCATAGAAGAAGAAGTAAAGGAACTGGTGTATATCACATATACAGTGTACGTGAATGAAGCAGAAAACTGTATACCCGAAATGTCAAATCGGTGACTGAATGGAAGAAAAAAAGTAAACAAAAAGTGATACAAGACTAACAACATTAATAAATCATTAATTGTTAGAAAAAAAACAAATAGTTTGAAGGGATTTACTTAGAAATGTATGTATACTTACTAATAACAATACAAAAATATGAAGTGCAGTGTTAAATTTTGTGTATATAAAGCAAGAATCAGGCGGACAAGAATCATTTCCTTTCACAAGTGAGTTTTATCATATTTTTCTCAAAGAAAGTGATGTGAATTGATCATAATTTAATTAATCATCAATCAAGTAACACATTTTAAATGATTAAACTTTAAATAAACTAAGAAAATTAATAAATTAATTGAAAACTTGCACATAATTTTTCGGTTTTAATTTGGAATACTAGTAATGTCAAACTGCGATTCTGTGAAACAGGGACGTATTTTTTTTGTTATTGCTGATTGTAAGGCGCAACTATGTATTTGCTAAGCAGGAAATTATTTTTGTTATTAAATCGATTTTGTACGTTTGGAGTTCGTATATTTATGTTAACATGTGCATCTTCAGAATTTTGCTCAATTTTCTCTGTAGTGAAGTTACTAGTGCATTTTTTAATGTTATTTAATTTGTCTATTCAAAAATTAAAATATTTTAAATAATTTCATAAAAAATTTAAAATTTTTCCGAAAGTCGAGTGGTAAAAGGATGACCATTCTGAAAGTGGATGAAGTAAAGCCACATTTGGGGTGCCAATTTTGTATCGATGCGAATGATTTGCTATGATTCACGTTGGTTTTGGAGAGCCTTCTTTCGTGACAATGCGTAATTTAAACTAAGTAAATCTATAATGTTCCACTGAAGCAACACAATTTTAAAGAAAGTAGATATTAAAACATTTTATCGGTGCCTTAGAGGGTTATCATAAAAAAGTAAGTATTTTTTTAAACATACCACTGAAAAGAAAAATAAATTCAGAAAATAACAAATGATTGTAATGGCGCCCTCGTAAGTTGCCATTAAAAATCACTCCGTCCCTTTGGAATGTATTAGTGTTTGTGAGAGCAAACACTATTATGAAAAATGCTTCACTTTTTTTCACAAATGGCGCTTCCTTATATTTTTTATTCTATGGTGAGCTCACATTTTTTATGAAAATCATAATAATGTAAAGTGCCTGGTACTAGGTACAGAAAAGAGCGTTCAAGCATTTCTGAAAATAACCAGTAGAGTTATTTGACAAATAGCAATATATTGCTCTCCCCTTCATTCACAAACTGTAGATTTCTAATTTTGTGGGATCTTTTATGTGGAGTAATATTTCAAATGGATTTAGTATAAAAGGTGAAATTTTCTGAAAATAAAACTAAAAATTAAATATAAAAACTCAGCTTCTTAATCTTTATTTACAGCCTTTTCGATTGAAGCCAGAATGACAGTTCTTGCCGTGAAAAGAAGAAAAATAGCTTTTGGTTCTGATTGCAAAATCAAAAAAAAAATGTTACTTGTATCGAATTGGTTTTCCTGATTGCCATTCGAAACGGTATTAAGAAACTTACTTTTTTTTTGCTTTACAGTTTCACATCTGACTGTTCTTACAAAATGAAAGCTGCCACTTTTGACGTTAACAGATTCGTTAAGTCCTTGTCAGTCAGATCAAGTGACTGGCAACAATAGCACACAAGAGCAGAAATAGACCAATGAACCAAAAAGTCCCCGTTTTACTGACGAAGAAATCAAAGTGGGCGGGATAAAACTCAAAATGAAAAATTAAAAAATCTTGAAATACCTATCAATGAAAATTTTTGGGTGAGCTTAACTTATTTTTGGGTGAGCTGAGCTCACCCTAGCGTAGGCCTGGATACGGCCGTGTATGGACTGCTAGTAAAGTTTCATTTCCATACAAAAACTCTAAGGGTATTCATTCAACAGCGTAAAGTCGTCGTAAACATAGTAAACTTTTAAACTTCGTAATTCTGTCACAATTTGTATGGGAAATTTGACAGATTTACGAAGTTTACAACTTTACGATGATTACGACGAGTTTACGCTGTTGCATGAATACCCTTTCTATAAATATGAGCTCATATCTTCATCATAGTGACATAACTGCTTATTGGAGCAAAGTGGCTAAAAATAGTAATTATTCTCAATGCCATCCTTTGCCACTAAGCCTCAACAAGCTTCCCAAGGGGCACAGATTTGAATTTTGCAACAAGAAATTAAAAAATCTGGTTTCACAAGAATAACTCGGAAGTTTTTGTGGAGTTGTTGAATGCTGTTTGACAGGTACAAGTTGGAGCAGTGTTGCCAGATTCATAAAAGTAATTTTAAGTTATATTCACAATAGAAACCCTACAACCGTCTGGTTTTCAGCATTCGACTCATAGAGTACCTATTAGCAAGATTGAATGATAGAAGACAATTTACTACTTTATAGTGTAAAATAAAAAATGAAAAATCATTTAAAAAATTTTTCAATTTTTTTTTTTATTAATTTTGAGTTTTCAAAGGAATTTTTCAAAAATTGTTAGCTTGATTTGACTATATAATAAAAGAATCTGTTTTATGCCCAGTTGTACCAAAATTCACTAAGAGTGGTTTTTGCTAAATTGAGTAAAAATTTATCGGACTATAATAAATTTATTTGGGTTGCACCAATCTTCTTTCGCGCATTTTTTGTAGCTAAAATGCAGTTCATGAACCATCCCTGGATTTAATCATGTGTTTATTAAACTGAACGAAAAAAATTCACCAGTGCAAGTGAGATAGCAATAAGGAAAATGTGAATACACAATAAACAGAAACAAGGTATTCTGGTTTTCTCATTAGATACAGCCAATGCGCCATCTTGGTGTTTTTTTTTTATTATTATTTCCTTTTTTTTCAGAGAAATTATGAAACTATTGAAATAGATACCAACTAACACTAAAAGTTTTTCGACACACTCTTGGAAATTATGAACAAATATTTTAAAGCGACGTCATCGAATTCAGAAAATGGATTTCTCTGTGAACCTGCACAACTCTTCGACGTCTCGCCATTTTTTGGTTTAGTTCGTTATCAGATGAATACCTACACGATGACCAGTCTATAATTTTTCTGGAATAATTTATTTATTTAAGTAGTGAATTATAAATAGGAAATAAAATGCCTTCACTTGTTGTTTTCGTTATTTTAATTTGGAATTAACAACATTCCGTCAAATAAAATTGAATTATTTTGTTTGTAGGTAGTTAGATATTTATTGAATTCGTTAAATAACTAACGATAGAAAGCTTATACAACTAGTTTACATTAAATATAAATTAATATAGTCAATTACAATGATGTATTGAAAAAGATCTCTTTGAATTTACAACTTTTGACATTGTCATTTATACAAGAATGTACACAATAATATTTATTGAAGACTGAAATCAATTGATTTAAAGGACTATTCACACCATAGTTTGTTCTACTGAAGATCGGACATAAAGGCAACTGTCTTCTTAAGTTTGTCTGACTGTAGCTGAAATTCAAACGACACAGAGCTGATGGAGATACTATTGACCCATTTATCAATTTTATAACGAAGCAAAGCTGGATATATTGTCTATGTTTTGAGAGTAAAGGGAGATTAATTAACGTGAGTCTTTGAGCATAAGGAGGTAAAGCATGTCTATGGGACCACGGAAGAAAACGAAGACAGAAGCGCATAAACCTTCTCTGGATACACTCAAGTCTATTTATGTGAACAGTGTAGTAAGGGGCCCATACCACGCATCCATATTCTAGTACTGGCCTTACAAAAGATACGTATAGAAGCTTTAGAACATATGGGTCCTGGAAATCACGAGAAAATCGTTTTATGAATCCCAGAATTTTATTGGTCTTTTTTACAATATAGTCAAAGTGGTTGACAAAGGTTAATTTTGTGTCAAGAACAATGCCAAGATCTGAAAAAACAGACAATCTACATAAAGAAGAAGAATCTAACATATAATTATAAGTTATCATACTTTTTTTGCGTGTAAAAGTCATTGTTTTACATTTGTCAATATTTAACAGAAGACGGTTTGTATTGCACCATTCCCTAAACCTATTAAGATCATCCTGGAGTGTTGAACAGTCATTTATAGAGGTTATACATTTAAAAATTTTTAAATCATCGGCATATAAAAGAATAGAGGAATTTTTAATAATCGAAGTCAAGTCATTTATGTATAAAATAAATAATAATGGACCTAAATGGCTGCCTTGTGGAACACCAGAGTTAACAATAAAATGATCAGAAAGCTCATTTCGAAAATTCACACTATAACACCTATTCTCCAAATACGACGAGATCCACATTAAAAAATTTTCATTGAACCCTAAAGCCTTCAGTTTATTGGTTAAAGTCTTATGACACAATTTATCAAAAGCCTTACTAAAATCGGTAAAGACACAATCTACTTGTTTTCGATCTTCGAAGGAATCAAGACAAAAAGAAGTAAAATGAAACAGGTTTGTAACAGTTGACTTGTTTTTGACGAACCCGTGTTGGTTGTCACAAATAATAGATTTACAATTAAAAGATAACACATTACAAATAATGGACTCAAAAAGTTTCGGAATGACAGTAAGTTTAGCAATAGGGCGGTAATTAATTATGTCATTTTTCGACCCTTTTTTATGAACCGGTGTTATAAAAGCACTTTTCCACAAAACAGGGAACATTGAGCATTTAAGTGATTCATTGAATAGAATATGTAGAGGATACGACAACTGAGACACACATTTTTTTAATACACAAGATGGTACACCATCAGGACCAGGACTAAAACAGTCGTCAAGTTCAAGAATACTTTGGATAATTGAATCCTCGCAAATAGAAAGATTAATTGAATTAAGGTGTGAAAAACTAGGGTTAGGAAGGAGTGGATCCATGGGCTCGTGAGAACTAGATACTACAAAGGCATCTTTGAAAAAATTTGCAAACATGTTTGCAATTTCTTCGGAGTCATGACTAGTAGCATTTTTAAAAGACATATAGTTAGGATAGCCATCAACTTTTCTTTTGCTAGACACGAAACTCCAAAAGTTTTTTGGGTTACCTTTTAGATCATTTTCTGTTTTTACGATATAGTCACGATACAAGGCATTAGAATAATCTGTAAACATAAGTTTCAATTCGGAGTATGCCCTATAATCTTCATCAGCTCTGGATTTACTATATTTTAACCATGCTTTGTTTCTTTTATTTTTTAAGTTCTTAAGCTGAGTATTAAACCATGGTGGTGTTGTAGAACTTATGCAAGTTTTACGCAGTGGAGTAGTTTCATAAAAACAGTTGAAAAGTATATTATAAAATTTTAAACACATATCGTCAATATTACTATTTAAAAGGATTTGATTCCAGTCAACATTACACAATAAATTAATTAATTGATCAAAATTGCATTTTTTAAAATTAAACTCAAGTTTTTCATTTGAACTAGTTAGAATGTTGGAAAGATTTATATTTAGCATTATGTCTAAGGCCGGGTGGTGCCGGTCTTCATCTAGTTGCACCGACCTCTTTTAAATATTTATTGCTTCGTTTAATTTTAAAATGACATTTATCGGTTGCACCAACCACTTCTAAATCTAACAGGCCAATAAACGAACCAATAAACTAAAGTTCCATTTTCCTCCAGATAAATTTTAAAAGCAAGTTTAAACGAACATATCTAACTACCTACAAACAAAATAATTCAATTTTATTTGACGGAATGTTGTTAATTCCAAATTAAAATAACGAAAACAACAGGTGAAGGCATTTTGTTTCCTATTTATAATTCACTACTTAAATAAATAAATTATTCCAAAAAAATTATAGACTGGTCATCGTGTGTTCATCTGATATCGAACTAAACCAAAAAATGGCGAGACGTCGAAGAGTTGTTCAGGTTCGCAGAGAAATCCATTTCCTGAATTCGATGACGTCGCTTTAAAATATTTGTTCATAATTTCCAAGTGTTTCGAAAAAATTTTAGTGTTAGTTGGTATCTATTTCAATAGTTTCATAATTTCTCTGAAAAAAAGAAAATAATAATAAAAAAAACACCAAGATGGCGCATTGGCTGTATCTAATGAGAATACCAGAATACCTTGTTTCTGTTTATTGTGTATTCATATTTTCCCAATTGCTATCTCACTGGGCACGTTCCGATGGTTATTCTTAGTTATCCGGATAGCTTTGTGTTGTTGTAATCCCTTGTTAAAAAACAGCTGATGACCGCTGACGCAACAACAACTCAAGTTATCTCAAAATGTTTGGGATAACTAGATAGCATAGCGAATAAACATTGGAACGCGAGGACTTGCACTGGTTAAATTTTTTTGTTCAGTTTAAATAACATATGATAAAATCCAGGGGTGGTTCATGAACTGCATTTTCGCTAAAAAATGAGCGAAAGAGATTGGTGCAACCCAAATAAATTTATCAGTCCGATTAATTTTAACTCCATTTTAGCAAAAACCGCTTTTAGTGAATTTTGGTGCAACTGGGCATAAGAGCTACCAGCCACTTTGACTAACCTACTAGACACAAGGCTACAACTTTGTGTATGCTTGATTTGGGACAAGTTAAGTATGAAAACCACGGTCTGGCAGGGTTGCCGCGGTCGAAAGGTTGCCATCTGATTTTTTTTAAATGCAAAAAAAAGGGTCAAAATTAACCTACTCGCACAAGGCTGACACTTATTTATAATTTAGTTTATACATTCTTATGCATGAAAAAAATTATGCCAGGTGGGTTTGGCGGTCAAAAGTGCTTGCCAGACGAGCCTAAAGCTCTTAAAGATTAATAAAAGATATTGGATAGCTTGAGAAATTTGTTACGTACAAGGCAAAAACTTAGTGTATTCTTTATTCGTGAACAGATTAGTCAAAAAATAAAGATCTGAGAAAATTTTCGCAATTCTAGGGTTGCCACCTATTTTTTTCAAAATGTAAAATAACTTCCAAATGCAACATATCTACTTTTAGAATGCTGATTTTTGATATTATAATAACTTATGTCTTTTTGTACATGAAAAAAAAGATGCCAGACCAGTTTTGGTATACGAAAATAGCTTGCCAGACGTGTTTTTAAAGTTGGTATTAGAAAATGTCATTGATTAGTCAGATGTAGGTATTAAATATAACACGTTAACTGCGTATAGTCCTAATACATATTAAATCAAGTCAACAAATTATGATATGGTTATTTTACTGTAGACGCAGGGTTGCCATATATATTTTTTTTAATTTTATAAAATTGAAAAAACTGAAACACCAACCTACCTAAAGTTTTCACACATATGTAAGCTTATGCCATCTTTTATATAAAAACAAAATATTGAAAGACGGTCGAAAGCTTCTGTCAGACAAGCCTAAGATTTGAAAAATTGGTATTATAAGAAATATCCTTTCTTGATTTTTTCTTAAATTTAAAAAAAACTGTCAACATTGCAAACCTACCCGCACAAAGCTGATTTTTACATATATGTTAGCTGATATCTCCTTAAATATGAAAAAAAATATGCCAGCCCAGTCGGACGGTCGAAAGGTCCTGCAAGACGGGCCTAAAGTCTTAAAAGATGGTATTGCAAGAAATATTCTTTTTTTTTTATTTTTTCTTAAATTTCAAAAAACTGTCAAAATTGCAAACCTACCCGCACAAAGCTGATTTTTACATATATGTTAGCTGATATATTCTCGAAAAGTCTTGCCAGACGGGCCTAAAGTCTTAAAAGATGGTATTACAAGAAATATCCTTTTTTTATTAAATTTCAAAAAACTGTCAAAGCTGCAAACCTACTCGCACAAAGCTGATTTTTACATATATGTTAGCTGATATCTTCTTGAATATGAAAAAAAATATATCACACCGGACGGATGGTCGAAAGTTCTTGCCAGAAGGGCCTAAAATCTTAAAAGATGGTATTACAAGAAATATCCTTTTTTTATTAAATTTCAAAAAACTGTCAAAATTGCAAACCTAACCGCACAAAGCTGATTTTTGCATATATGTTAGCTGATATATTCTTGAATATGAAAAAAAATATACCACACCAGACGGACGGTCGAAAGTTCCTGCCAGACGGGCCTAAAGTCTTAAAAGATGGTATTACAAGAAATATCCTTTTTTTATTAAATTTCAAAAAACTGTCAAAACTGCAAACCTACTCGCACAAAGATGTTTTTACATATATGTTAGCTGATATATTCTTGAATATGAAAAAAAAATATATCACACCGGACGGACGGTCGAAAAGTCCTGCGAGACGGGCCTAAAGTCTTAAAAGATGGTATTACAAGAAATATCCTTTTTTTATTAAATTTCAAAAAACTGTCAAAATTGCAAACCTACTCGCACAAAGCTGATTTTTACATATATGTTAGGTGATATACTCCAAAATATGAAAAAAAAATATATCACACTACACGGACGGTCGAAAATCCTGCCAGACGGGTCTAAATTCTTAATGATGGTATTACAAGAAATATCCTTTTTTTATTAAATTTCAAAAAACTGTAAAAATTGCAAACCTACTCGCACAAAGCTGATTTTTACATATATGTTAGCTGATATATTTTTGAATATGAAAAAATATATCACACCGGACGGACGGTCGAAAGTTCCTGCCAGACGGGCCTAAAGTCTTAAAAGATGGTACTACAAGAAATATCCTTTTTTTATTAAATTTCATAAAACTGTCAAAATTGCAAACCTACTCGCACAAAGCTGATTTTTACATATATGTTAGCTGATATCTTCTTAAATATGAAAAAAAATATGCCAGACCGGACGGACGGTCGAAAGGTCCTGCGAGACGGGCCTAAAGTCTTAAAAGATGGTATTGTAAGAAATATTCTTTTTTTTTTATTTTTTCTTAAATTTCAAAAAACTGTCAAAATTGTAAACCTACCCGCACAAAGCTGATTTTTACATATATGTTAGCTGATATATTCTTAAATATGAAAAAAAATATATCAAACCGGACGGACGGTCGAAAGGTCCTGCCAGACGGGCCTAAAGTCTTAAAAGATGGTAGTAAAAGAAATATCCTTTTTTTATTTATGCTTTGTCATAATTTGAAAAAATAAGAAAAGGATATTTCTTACAATACCATCTTTAAAGATTTGAGGCCCGTCTGGCAGGACCTTTCGACCGTCCGTCTGGTATGACATATTTTTTTTCATATTTAAGGAGATATCAGCTAACATATATGTAAAAATCAGCTTTGTGCGGGTAGGTTTGCAATGTTGACAGTTTTTTTTAAATTTAAGAAAAAATCAAGAAAGGATATTTCTTATAATACCAATTTTTCAAATCTTAGGCTTGTCTGACAGAAGCTTTCGACCGTCTTTCAATATTTTGTTTTTATATAAAAGATGGCATAAGCTTACATATGTGTGAAAACTTTAGGTAGGTTGGTGTTTCAGTTTTTTCAATTTTATAAAATTAAAAAAAATATATATGGCAACCCTGCGTCTACAGTAAAATAACCATATCATAATTTGTTGACTTGATTTAATATGTATTAGGACTATACGCAGTTAACGTGTTATATTTAATACCTACATCTGACTAATCAATGACATTTTCTAATACCAACTTTAAAAACACGTCTGGCAAGCTATTTTCGTATACCAAAACTGGTCTGGCATCTTTTTTTTCATGTACAAAAAGACATAAGTTATTATAATATCAAAAATCAGCATTCTAAAAGTAGATATGTTGCATTTGGAAGTTATTTTACATTTTGAAAAAAATAGGTGGCAACCCTAGAATTGCGGAAATTTTCTCAGATCTTTATTTTTTGACTAATCTGTTCACGAATAAAGAATACACTAAGTTTTTGCCTTGTACGTAACAAATTTCTCAAGTTATCCAATATCTTTTATTAATCTTTAAGAGCTTTAGGCTCGTCTGGCAAGCACTTTCGACCGCCAAACCCGTCTGGCATAATTTTTTCATGCATAAGAATGTATAAACTAAATTATAAATAAGTGTCAGCCTTGTGCGAGTAGTTTAATTTTGACCCTTTTTTTGCATTTTGAAAAAATCAGATGGCAACCTTTCGACCGCGACAACCCTGTCAGACCGTGGTTTTCATACTTAATTAGTCCCAAATCAAGCATACACAAAGTTGTAGCCTTGTGTCTAGTAGGTTAGTCAAAGTGGCTGGTAGCTCTCCGACTATATTCTGTGTACTTCTTTCCTTTGAAGAAACAGTGTTTCTCATATAAAAATAAACACTATAAAAAAGAAAATAAATAAGGACATTTTAACACAACCAGCTTCTGTACACTTCACATTGCTCTCATGACGTCACTGAAATGACCATGAATCAATATATACGTAATTTTTCGGTTATTTCTGGGTTAATTGATCAAAAACCATTGATGTTGTAAGACTATAACATTATTTTTCAATTTTTCGAATTTTCTACTCCCCGTATCTTTCTTAACCTTGCTCCTACCGAGAATATGAACAAGACCTTTTTTATAGAAAACTAGCTGGCCCGCCCCAGCTTCGCACGGGTAGACAAATTTAAGTAGCCTTAAAACTTTAAAATAAAAATACATAAGTACATTATAAAAGTATCAATAAATATGAGATATACTTACATATAATGTTCCTGTAAGTCTTTTTTATTTTGTTTAATAATTTACATAGAATCAGTCAAATTGGACAAACAATGTGATGTACACAATAATCCGTAACAGGTTGATCTTTGCATATTATTTTTCCTCAAAAACTAAAGCATAACAGACAAAATATGGTTGAATGTATTCTCCATCTCAATACTGTTAAATATAGATGAATTGTTATTTGAATATTTGAATTTGGCAATGCTCTCACTGGAAATATTGTTCGTTTAGCTTTAAGCTTTTGCATTATATTCTCTTTATATAATAAAGTTAGTTGCAGTGTGTTCTTTCTCGAAGTCGGTCGTTTTCTTTTATCAGCTAGATTTTCAACAGGTTATGGGCCCAGGATACGCGGGAAAAATTAAAGGTTAAATTAAGGGCATAAAGCAAAGTTTTTTTTTGTTTAATTTTTTGGTACGTGCTTAGAAATCTGGGAACCTTGTTTAATTTAGAATAGCTTAGAAGGTAAATAGAATAGAATAAACGACAGTCGGGAAAATGGAAAACAACACTTTTAAAATTGAGCAACTGCATACTGCCGATCAATATTCCGTTTGGAAATTTCAAGTCTCCATTTTGCTTAACGCCTCTGGGCTATTTGAGTATATAGATGGTACAACAGAGGCTCCGGTCAAGGCTGAAAATGAAAATCAAGCAGCTTTTGATAAGCGATTTTTAGTTTGGAAGAAAAGTGATAGCAAAGCTCAGCAGATAATGGCAACGAGCGTTGGTCCTATTCCGCTTCGACACATCGTAAATTGTAAAACTGCGATGGAAATGTGGGTAAAACTGAAGTCGGTTTATGAACAGACCTCGAAGGCAAATGTCCACATGTTGCTACAAAAATTTTATGGATTTGAAAAAGATCCAGATGACGATGTTTCGACTCACATATCCAGGTTAGAGAATATTGTCAGACAATTAAGAGACATTGGAGAGGTGATTTCGGAAAGCATGATCATTACGAAGGTTTTAATGACCCTTCCAAATAATTTTAAACATTTTTTCTGTGCATGGGAATTGACCACCAAAGATCAGCAGACCTTGGAAAACCTTACGTCACGACTTGTCATGGAGGAGACTCGCATGTCATCGCATGCGACAAGTTCATCCGTTGCCTTAGTGGCAAAGCAAAAGGTAAAGAAGAGGAATACAAAGTCTTCCAAGCCAGGAAAGTGTTTCACATGTAATGAGCATGGGCACTGGAAAAGAGATTGTCCTAAAAGAAATGTAGTAGTTGATCGCAGCAGGTGGACTGGAACTAAGGGTGAGGTACGAAGAGGTGATGCACTTATATGCAGCGTCGACGAAAAAGTGACGACTGGAAGTTCAAGTGAGGGAAAAAGAGGTTTTGAGATTCTGATCGGCGATGGACTGGAAGTGCAGATGAAGTGCAAAGGCGAGGCAATGAGATCGATGTGCCAGACAAGAGACAATGGACTGGAACTAGAAGTGAGGTTCAAGGGGAATATCTTTTTGGTTGCAATGCGCTAGTTGCAATGGATGACCCAGTTAGACAAAATTGGTACTTGGATTCTGGTGCCAGTGACCATATGACATGCAAGAAAGAATGGTTTGCATGTTATAGGCAGTTTACTGATCCTGTTGGTATTCAGATAGGAAGTGGTGAAAAGATCTATGCGCAGAGCATTGGTGACATAAACATTTATGCTTTAATTGGGAGTACTTGGACTGAAAAATATTTATCTAACGTTCTCTTTGTCCCAAAGATTACAGTGAATCTATTTTCGCAAACTCGGGCTTTAGATAAAGATCTGAGAATTATCTCTGATAATCTTCATTGTAGGTTTGTGAAAAAGGACGGTTCAGTAATGGCAGTGGGAGAACGACAGGGGCAACTTTTTAAAATGTGTTTCAAGGTTCAACCACCGACGCCGGCGTCGGGAGAAGCGAATGTGGCTTGTCAGGTATTACCGCTTAAAGTTTGGCATGAACGGATGGCGCACCAGAACATTGCACAGGTTCGAAGTCAGCTGAAAAAGGAAGGAATTCATTTTAAAGACGATGAAAATTTTTCATGTGACAACTGCGTCTATGGGAAACAGCATCGATTACCTTTCCCTCAGAGTAGTTTTCAGGCTTTTCAACCGGGTGAGCTTATACATGCAGATGTATGTGGACCCATGGAAGAAAACTCAATTGGAGGTTCCAGGTTCTTTCTCTTGTTTAAAGATCACTTTTCACGATACAAGGTGGTGTATTTTTTAAAGTCCAAATCCGAGGTTTTGCACATACATTGAACAGTTCTTGGACAAAGCGAAAAGTGAATGTAGGAATGTGGTAAGAACGCTCCGTACAGATAATGGGGCAGAGTTTGTGAACGAAAGTGTTAAATCACTCCTAAGCAAGCACTCTGTTCGCCATGAAACTACAGTGCCCTACATTCCAGAGCAGAATGGTAGTGTTGAACGGGAGAATCGCACCATCGTGGAAGCTGCCAGGACTATGCTCTGTGGAAGTGGGTTATCATAGAAATTCTGGGCAGAAGCAGTTAACACGGCAGTGTTCATACTTAATCGAACTGGTGTTAGTCCAGTTAAAGGCAAAAACCCATATGAGCTTTGGTGGGGCAGTGAATGTAAAGCTGTAGATTTGAAAACTTTTGGAATTGAAGCATTCATGCATGTGCAGAAGCAGAAACGCAAGAAATTTGATAGAAAGGCAGAAAAGGGGTTGTTCATGGGATATGCCGAAAATTCGAAAGGGTAT
Source organism: Dasysyrphus tricinctus (assembly GCA_963921185.1). Classification (NCBI taxonomy): domain Eukaryota; kingdom Metazoa; phylum Arthropoda; class Insecta; order Diptera; family Syrphidae; genus Dasysyrphus; species Dasysyrphus tricinctus. The sequence goes on along the minus strand of OY992530.1, from coordinate 137,494,314 downwards.
CGCATTTGGACTCCATCATCAAGACAAACCCAAATTGTGAGAGACGTCACATTTAAGGAAGGTGGGATTCAAAATTGCCAGGATGGAAATCGAGACGAATTGCAACCAGCCAAAGTTTTTTCATTGAAAGAAGCTGACTCTGATATCAAAGACTTGAATGAGGATCTAGATGGTGATTTGCATGACGATATGCACGATAAGATGCATGATAAAGTGCATGATATAATGTCTGATAGTGTGCATGGTGGTGTACATGGTTTGCATGAAGAAAATGATAATGGTGGAACGCGGCAGAGTTCCAGTAGTTCATCTGAGCCAGATTTTCAAGAGGCCAACTTAGAAGATGATGTTTTTGACTCGATAGATGAGAATGGGGATGTTCTACCCGGAAGTAATGATGTGTCATACAGGAATAAACTGCGTAGTACAGTGGATTGGAAAAGTTCAGGTTGCTTAAACTTTGCAGAAAAACATGCCTTTCTTGTCCAGGGTGAACCGATAAGCTACAAAGAAGCAGTTTCTTGTGTGGACACTCATCACTGGGAAGCAGCGATGGCAGACGAGGTGAAAAGTCTGCTTAAAAATCGAACTTGGGACTTAGTTGAACAACCAACAAATAGGAAGATCATCGACAACAAATGGGTGTTCAAAATGAAGAATTTGGATGCGCACGGGCGGAGAAAATACAAAGCTAGGCTGGTGATTCGTGGGTTTACACAGGAATATGGAGTAGATTATGTTGAAACATTCAGCCCTGTGACAAAATTTATTTCCATTCGAACAGTTCTTGCTATTGCAGCTTGTGAAAAATTGTCTCTTATTCAATTTGACGTTAAAACAGCCTTTTTAAATGGTAACTTAAATGAAGACATTTTTATGCGTCAACCTCTTGGATTCGATGATGGTTCTGGAAAAGTGTGTAAGTTACGGAAAAGCCTATATGGCTTAAAACAAGCTTCTCGTTGTTGGAACGAAAAATTTACACATGTGCTGAAGAAATTCAACTTAAAAGCTTCTGAAATGGATCCTTGCGTCTTCGTTGGAAACGATGCTGATAGCCGTGATATTGTGACAAGAAGATCTACCTCTGGATTCATTTTTAAATTTGAAGGCGGTCCTGTTTCCTGGGCATCAGAGAGGCAAAAGTGTGTGGCATTGTCAACCACCGAGTCCGAGTACGTGGCGGCATCTCAAGCTGTAAAAGATATGGTGTGGCTCCAACAGCTCATTGCAGAACTGGTACCAACTAAGAGGTCTTATGCGGCTGAGATAAATATGGACAACCAAGGAGCAATCCGGCTAGTTAAAAATCCGGAATTTCATAAGCGCACAAAACACATTGACGTGCGTTATCACTTCATTCGTGAAAGGTTTGAAAGAGGAGATTTCATCATAAATTATGTTCCTTCTGAACATCAAATTGCTGACATCTTTACCAAAGCCTTAAGCAAAGATAAATTTGAGAAATTTAGAGATTTGATCGGAGTTGTAAATAATCCTTTAGATTTTTGATTGAAGTTTTTAAATCTACATATTCAAAAGTAAATTTTTTGTTTCAATTTAAATTATTCAAAAGTGGGAGTGTTAAATATAGATGAATTGTTATTTGAATATTTGAATTTGGCAATGCTCTCACTGGAAATATTGTTCGTTTAGCTTTAAGGTAGAACTATAATAGTCGGAAGGGCACTGAAGCTAATGTCAAAAACCAACGAAAAGTAGCTTTCCGTACCGAAAAAAGGGGAACACACCCATAATGTAACTATCATCTTTCTCTTTTTGGCATTCCAATTTCACCAAATGTCAGTTTTACTTAAGTGAGGTGCGCTCCCGAGCGCACCTCACTTCCGTAACCAAAGTTGAACGAAACTTGACGAAACGCTCCACTTCGCAATTATAGTCGCGTCAAATGCTTTCCGTGTATTCGCTTGTTTTCTTCCGACCACTTAAGTGCCCCTCCGAGCATTATAGTTCTAGCTTTAAGCTTTTGCATTATATTCTCTTTATATAATAAAGTTAGTTGCAGTGTGTTCTTTCTCGAAGTCGGTCGTTTTCTTTTATCAGCTAGATTTCCAATTTTGATCCCTTTTAAAAATCTACTCAGGTCAACATCTGTATAATTATTGGAAACTTTGAGGTTCAGAGGGTCAAATCTTTGAAATTAATGAAAATTTCAAGTTGAATACTTTTTAATACAACCTTTTTCTCTATGAATAGATATTGAAAGAAACCAATACTTCCCTAATATTAGCTGCATCTAAAATAATTGCTTGGAGGGTCGTAAAAATATGCAATATTTTGTGAATGCAATCATTTTAAACTTTTTTGAATTCAATCAAAGGATTTCATTCATTGACTTCACTTTTTGATTTCATTAACGTTCTTTTGATTGCAATATTTTTTCCTCAACTATTTTGCCAGAAATCAATTGAATATTATCTTTTGAGGATTCATGCATTCTTTTGCATTCCTTGCATCCATTTGCATTCCTTGCATTATTTTGAACTCTTTTTAATTCACAAAAATCTTTTAAATCACGTTGAATTTGTTATAGAATATGAAGAATATGAAGAAAATTTAAAAAGAAAATTCTTCTGTTTAAGTGGAGCGACTGAATTTGTTAGTTTACCTTATTTGTTAACTGCTCTTTAATTGTTAATTCAAAGGTAATTTTGTATGCATACATACATAAATATACATACGTATGTATGTGTGTATATGTATATGGGTTTGAACCAATACTAAGACTTATCAAATTAATATTTGGATTAAAGATCAATAGTTAGCAGCTTTTTAGAGAATTCAAAAAAATCAAAAGGATGCAAGGAATACGAACAATGCATGCATCTCCAATAGATTTCATTCTATTGATTACTACAAGTTAAATGTGGGGACAAATGATTACAACCATTTCAATGTCAATATGGTGATTCCAGAATTTGAAGTCGAAGTTTAGAAGCTTAGTCTATGAATGCAATCTTTTAATTGAAGTCAATAGATTGTATTCTTTAACAACCCTAGTTGCTTGTTCGCAATCAAGCATTAAACCAATGTATATAAATACATAATGGTTGCAATGTTTGCTATACTCATCAGATCACCATTTCATTCTTGAACGTTAATTTTTATGTCTTTGTCACAATATAACGGTTTTATCTCACGGGATCTTGCAGCCTGTGCTGTTCTCCATTTTTCACTAACGTATGTATTTAATTCCACGGTCATTTGATAATTACTTAATGTGCTTCGCCTTCCTCGTTTCGGTGTAATTTTCTTTTGATACAAATATTTATTTGCATTTGCAGAAATCCCTACAATAACATCATATTAACCTAAATTAATTGTTTGTATTCTTGAAAGTTTCGAACAGCAATAATATCTAATACTAACTAACATTAAATACAGCGCTTGTTTTAAAATAACGAATATTTTTACTTGCGATTATAGGTACTATAAGGCAAGTTTTGGATTCGTGCAAAAAAAAAAAATTTTGAGATAACAATCAAACATGATATTACGATGATAGAGAACACCAAAAAAGTGGGTGGCACAATTCTGTCTGTCTGTTCGTCTACAGCCTAAACGGCTCAATCGATTTTCTTCAAACTTGGTACTTAGTGGTTTTTGGTGATTCTGCCGACACGTTTTTTTCATTTTTTTTTTAGAACCGAAAATAACGGTACCTGTCATACATTTTTTTTTTGGCAAATTTACATAATCGTATTTTTCTCAAAAACGGCTCGACAACTTTTCTTAAAATAAATTCAATAAATTTATTTTAGTAAAGGCTTTCTTTGGGTGGAAAACCATTTTTCAAAAATGGTTATTAATGGTACCTCCAAAGGAACCATTTTTTAATTTTTGATTTTCTTCAAAATAGTATGACCGATTTCAATTATTTTTTTTATACAGAAGCTTCCAAAAAATGTTAATAGTTTTGTGTACCAACATTTTTGAAAAAATATTTTTTGGATTTTTAAAAAATATTTCAAAATTTTTTTGAAACTCGATATTTAAGACTTTTTTAGTACTCTCTAAAATATTTTTAGAAAAAATTTTACATTTATGAAAAAATAACGGTACCTTCCATACAAAAGTGAAAAAACCGCAAAGGAAAATATTTTTTTGCTTGAAAACGACTCCTACGATTTTGATTAAACTTTTTTCATATACTAAAATTAGTACGATCTACAATAAAAAATTATAAAATTTTACACATAGCAACTATTAGTAGTACCTGTCATAGAACGTATTTTTTTTATTTTGAGTTTTCTCGTTAGCAGCTTAACGGATTTAAATGAATTTTTTTATATACAAATTTCAGATAAGATTAAATAATATTGCATATCAAAATTTTCAAAAAAAAAGTTTTTGGATTTTTAAAAAAAGTTTCAAACTTTTTTTTGAAAATTCGATATCTCAAAAACGGGTTGACAATTTTTTTTCAAATTTTGTTTTTATATACACATAAATATATAGCTTAAATCTGCATACCAAAATTTGTTCTTAAAAATGTTTTAAGAATTTTATATATAAAAAATTAATTAAAAAAAAAACCGCTCCAACGATTTTAAAATTTTTTTTTCCCATACAATCATATTCCATGAATTAAGATGGCATACTTAAGATGGCATACTTTTTTTCACCTCAAAATGTCAAAAGAGTTGTTTTAGCTAATTTAAATGTCGTATTTAATGCTTCTCTACATTTTTCTCTCATAATTTCCATATATATATAACCCATTAATTTGAGCTCAATCTGTCGTGTAGTACTTGAGTCTATAGGTCATACACAGACAAAAATTCATTTTTATATATATAGATGTTACGGCCGCCTCCGAGCTCGCCAATTCTTCGGCAAACGCATATAAGCGAAAACAGAACAGCGCCCATTGGGGATTCGGTGACGAATGGTTGGAATCGACAATCCTTGACTATGCGTTCATGAATATCACCATTGATGATGGGCATTTGAACCTTTGTATATCTAAATTGAAGATATACAAAGGTTTCGGTGGTTACACTGAGCCTCCACTTGAAATAAATGATTGCAAGAAATGTGTCATGTAGTCAATATTTCTTGTGGAGTCCCCTTATGTCTGGATTTTTGTTATTTTCAGACATAGATTTCTCTATTTATTTCTTGTCTTCGTAGAAGAAATAAATGGAGAAATACATTTTGACGTTTTGTGACACCCCAACTTCACCGGACACAAATTTCTCACAAGACGTCGAGTGTTGATACTGATTTGCACATTTTCATGTAACATTCCTTCATTTCAGTAGAAATTTCATGTTATAATTTGAATTCGTCTAAAAATTATGTCTTGCGAAGCCAAAATGTGGTTTGAAACTCATTTTTTACCACTTACTTGATGGTCTTTTTTGTTGTTTGATGTTTCGCGATGAATGAAATGTCACGACATAATTTGCCCACATAGTAAAGAAATATAAACTTCAGAAATAACGCCTGATATAATATCCGAAATAAATATTTCTAATGGAGGTGCGGCCTTATAAGGGGCAGGTTAGGTGGAGAAAGGGCTCCTCCGAGTGGATAGTGTTAACCCCAACGGATCTCATTTACCCCAGCAAACATGGAATAGGGGTTTTCTTTTGTGTTGCTGTAGGATGGTTTGCGGTGTCGATCTCGATAGAGGTAGGAGAGCTTAGGGGTTAGTACGAAAGAAATCGTCGTGGTGCATGGTCCGTGCTAGAAGGTGTAAAATCGTATTGTGTGGTAAATTAAGTTTTTTTTGGTAGTGAAAATTTAAAGAAGACATTTTTTTGTTTTTTTTATAGTAATATGTGCAAGTGTTAATAATTTCGTAAGTGGTAAACGACGTAGGAAATTAATAAGCAAATCTTTAAGGTCAAAAAGTGGTAAGATAATTTTTTTGTGCAAATTGTGAACTTTAAAATTAATTAAACCTTAACGGTTTAGGGTTCGGTTCTATGGACTGGCGGTCACCGTCAAGGGCAAAGTCGGTGCCGCCATTTTATCTGGCAGTATCTATCAAATGCTTGGTTTAATTTATGAAACGGACCTGTGCTGACGAAGAAGAAACACGCTACCAAACAGGATAAAATTACTTCTGGTCAAAAGTTAAAACCAAAAAGACAATACCGATAAGTACCTTTTTTATCTACCTTTTTATTCTTTCTATTTCGAGCAACCTCAAATGTGTTACCCTACAAGAAAAAAAACACATATTAACCACATAGAATCCGATACAAAAACCCTATAATAACGTAACATAGAACGTCGGCGCCTTTAGTAGACCAATTAACTTTTTTTTTGGTCGTTGGCAAATTTGAATTTTAAATATTTGTTCGATTATATAAGAATTTCAGTTATTTTATACTACAATTTTTGATGCAATTGTGTGCAAGATTTTGGAAAGGTGGTGAAAGGGAGTGTGTCGTCGATACCATCAGTCGGCAAGCTGAAACTGGTTTCCCCCAAGTGCCCCGCGAACGATCGAAGCACGAGAAAAGAGGTGCAACCACCTACAGAGCGCTCTTTAGGTAGGACACGGGTAACCGAGACAAGAATTGGTCTCGCCGATACCGGTAACGGGTGGGACTGGGCTCGGCCCCAAATTTTTATTGTCGACGGGTAGGTTGTTGTAGCGAAGGACACTTTCGGGGTTCAGTGTAGTAACCCTGAGAGGAAGTCCCCCTCCAAGTAAGGCAGAAAGGTCTACCGACGTGTTTCGCTTCTTTTTATCTCATTCTGAATTCTTTTTTTTAAATAGCTTTTGTATTTATAAACTTTTCCTATTTTCAATTCGAGCAACCTTTTCTTTCTGTTTTTTTTTTTTTTATCTTTTTATATAGTTTCAAATATTCATACGTATTAAAGTAGCTTTAATTGCTTCGAATTGTTTTAACGTTTCCTTTTTTTCTAAGCAATTAGCCTTAAATGTTCGCCATATCAACTTATTTGTTTTGCTACTATAAGGGCCAGTTTCAAATGTTCTGGTTGAAGTCTCGGATAGCCTATCCGGAACTTATCCGCAAGATAAACTTTTTTGCTTTTAATCGATCCGTCGCGGTTTGAACAGAATTCAAATCTTTAAAATAAATGACAATTCGAATCAAAACGACAATTTTGTTTTGTTTTGACAGCAAAAAAAATAATTTTCAGTATGTTTTTGATGTTTTATGTTGTTCTCAAACTGTATGTGTCTAGTAAATTTATTCACTGGTTAGTTTATCCGAGACTTTGACGATGAAACAGAAAATAAATAACAGCAACTTTTATCTGCTGGATAGGGTTATGTGACGGACATCTATCCGAAACTTTAACCGGAACATTTGAAACTGGCCCTAAATGTTTTTTTGTATTATCCAATGATTTAGCTTTTCCTTTTTTTATTTGAATAAAATGAACATTGTAAGCCACGCCAACCTACTGAGTTTTCATGGGCTTCTGAGAGTCTAAAAATGAGGTGCTAAAGGGGGAATATTTTAGGGGGTGTGGAGGACGAGGGTTATGAGCGGTGAGGAGTGACAACCCAGCAGAGTTAAGAGAAAAAGGGGAACCTGATTTAGAATCGACCGCCCAGGTTCCTTCAGGAGTGGGTAGGGATGGTCCAACTGCAATGCCAGCTGCAGATTCTCGATGTGTGACAGCCCAGTAGGTATATGAGATAAAAGTAAGTGGCATGAAATTTAGTTTTGTAGCAGCATGCCACAGCCCTGTCCGCTAGTCAATGGTACCCTTTCCGTCCTATCCCAGCCCAATTCAAAAACATTTCCGGCTCCTATCCATTTCCGGTTTCCTTTCAAATGCTTTTCCTGTCCTGAATCCTAATCCTATCCCCGGGTCCCTATCCTTTTGCCTCGTTGCATAGAATAGATAGATAGATTATTATTCTTTCATTTTGTAGTGTACAATTTTCCACTCAAACGCTTAGTTTTCAAAATATTCCCGAAAAATTACAAAAGGGGACCTTTAACCCCTCCTCCTGGCTATAGCTCGCGGCCCTGTGCTGGGGACTTTTAGTATGTTATACCTGGGGGTTATAACCCAGAGAGCATGATTTATTGCATTTATTTTTCCTTCGTTGACTGGACTATTTAGAATTGATTCTCTTTAGAATTTCCAAATGAAATATCGGTTAAGGTTTCAGCTCAAAAAACGAAGCATTTCAAAAAATAGTTTGAAGAAAATTAAATGCATCAGTCACGTGAATCGAGTTTCGATCGAATTGTATAGCAGTATAGCAGAATAGGGTTTATAGACTAAAATTCAACTCGAAAGCCCTACTTTTGACAAAAACCAATCAACTAATTCAAAATGCGTTTTTTTTTTCAAATAATTTGTATTTGTTGCATTTAAAGCGAGGAATTTATTGCAAAAGCGTATATAAAATTGTCAAAAAAAAAAAAAATATAATAAAAAAAGCCTTAGTCATGTGTATAATTTGTAGGAATCCCACTCAAACCTTTTTGAATTTTCGCTGGCTCGGTACAACCGAGTTCCGGATCCAATCCCTTCCATGTTCGATCCTCAAAAGTGAGTCCATTACTTGTCTCCATGAGTTGCATTTTTGCAACTTGTGCTACAGTCTGAGTACCATTCTGCAAGCCTTCTTCACCATCACCAATTCCTGAACTACGCATTCTCCCACTCACAAGACTGACATCATTTTCGGTAACATCGGCTGCCTTAAACTCCAGGTAATTACTTCCTTCGGGAAGAATTTCCTTAAAGTCAGTCACATACGATTCCGGATATTTCATATGCCAAGCCGGATTCAATGCCATTTCAGCTTCGAACACCGAAACAATTGGTTTGTAGAATTCCTTTGAAGTGTACATATTGTTGAAGGGACATCCGATCATGACGAAGCAATCAATTTCAAGAAAGTTTGCCAACTTAGCCGGATTTATCCGACCAACTGAAATAATTTGTGTTTTTATGCCATGGTTTCGGGCCATTTCTTGTAACCGGGTGACCACATTCAAATACCCATCCGATGTCAGTGTAGCCACAATCAGTCCAAGCATTTGAGCGTCTTTGCACTTTTCAATGTAAAAATAGCGACGACGAATGTAGCCGGCAGTGAGTGGATTCTTTTCTTGGAAAGAATTAAGTTTTGGGTTGTAAATGTACCATTGGGCAGCTTTCGATGTAAGAGAAAGGTTGAAAAAGCGATTGTTGTCTGCCCCTACAAAAATACAGATTCTGTTGTCTGATGTTTCATGATCTTCACTTGATTCCTCATCGAATGGATAGTTTTTAATCGAAATTTTTGTCCCGGCACGATTTACTATTAAATTTCCAAATACATTATCTGCCACTTGCTCTAATAGGTAATGATAGCCAATGTCCAAGTAGATTGATATCGGCTTGCCTTCTCCATGAAGTGATTCCATATGCTTTTCAAAATCTTTAATGGCAAAAGGAAGCTCTGGGAACATATAGAGCACTGGAAGGCGAGACACTTTGCTGCGGCACGCGTTTCCAAAATGAATAAGACTATCTGCTTCTACATGAGCTGCAGCTATCTGCAATCATAGACAAAAATTAGAATTTTGGTAGCCTACGCTGATTTTTGTGAAAATCGAGTTTCATAGATAGAGCAACACTCCACCTGGAATATCGTTACTTCAAGTTTTAACGAAAATTTGAGTATTCCAAAAGCGAGAAGAAAGTTACCTCGTCCACGCAACAACTACCATAGGATGTATCTGCCAGAACAAAGACATTTGTTTTGCACTCAGACTTCAAGCTGTCCGAGATTCTCACACTAAAAGGGAGATAATTATCTGGGAATTGTAGACAAACCTTCGAATTATAAAAAAGATTTAAATTTAAGGTATATCTGCATAATTAGAATAAAATCTATGCCAACATTTCTATAATTATTTTGTTTTATCCAACCACAGCAAACTTTAAGACGTTTCTCAGACCATATTTGTTCAAAAGAAGTGTCGAAATCATTGTCCGTTTCGGCTTGACGTTCTAATGAAACACTTTCTGAAGTTGAGAAAGCCGATGCAGTCATAATTAAATAATTTTGAAAACAAATCTATATATTAGTCAATTCCTTATTCTTTATATTTTAAGGTCAAAATAAAAATATGCACAATGCACTTTCGAGATTTTCGAGAAATTTGGCTTTTGACATGAGTTTGAGCTTTGACAAATACAGGGATGTTAGAGAAATCAAATGTGTCAAACGAGCGAAGTGACAGAAAAAAGGAACGTTCAGAAAAATGAGATCCAGCAATGTAAAGTCCCCTTTAGGGGTTTTTCTTTTTTAATTCAGAGTAGAGCCTGAAATGTCAAACAAAAAGTTGTGTTTCTTTTTTAGCTCTGAGCGCTCAGAGCTAAAAATTTGTATTTCTTTTTTCGTTCTAAGTGTGTTCAGAGTTTGTTCAGAGCACGCTCTATGAGCTCAGAATAAAATGACTGAGCAGACTGAGTTCAATGCTGAACGCATAGCATTTGACAGCTAGTGTTCAGGTGTTTTTCAAAAATAGTTCAGGGTGGTCAGAACAAACTTGCTCAGATGATGTTCAGAACATGCTCGACATACTCGGACTCTGTTCAGAGCTCTTTTCTGAATTAAAAAAGAAAAACGCCTAATGTGGCTGTCTACATAGCCAGTTTATAGGTCTGTTTGGTTACTGAAATTTCGTACGAATTCGTACGACGCGTCGTACCAATTCGTACGAGTTTTCAGTAACCAAACAGATCTAATGCCTGGAACAGACTTGACATATACCACCCCTGGGTTCTGGTTTTGACATATTCAAGTAAAAAAACCTCATTACTCATTTGTTTATTTATTTGTTAAAATAATGGGGTTTTCCATTGGTAAATTCAGATTTCGATCTAAAAATTGATTTTTTTCGTTGCCAATGGAATGCAATTTCAAATTGATTTTAATTTGCCAATGTATTTGTGTAATTTCGCGTGTATCTTAATACTCGTAACAATTTGCATCCCTTGAGCCACTTTTGGTAGAGTAATATTAGCTTTATTAATTAATTAAACAGCTTCCTTTTTCTATTAAAAATTATTTTCTTCGTATTTTGAGCACAATTTTTACAACCGAAATAAAAAAATCACATCAAAAACCACATAAGGAAAGTGACAGCTCAAAACTGTTTTGGTATTAGTGCAGGGAGGGGTAAATCTGCCGAAAAATTTAGATCTGCAAAATTGATTTTAAATCAAAAAATAAATCAATTTTTCCGCCCAATGGAAGGGTAAAATTGATTTGGATCTGTCAAAAAGCTGATTTTGACAGATCCAAATCAAAAATAAATTGATTTATTTTACCAATGGAAAACCCCATAAGTGACTGAAAAAGTTTTTAGTTTTTACTATTCCTGTTTTATTCCCTTTCGCACTTGGCAAAATGACCCGCAAAAATGCTACTATAGAAGAGTTACAGACTTTTTTCAAATCCCACAGCAAAATAAAAGAGCAGAAAGCCCACACATCCAAGGTAATGTAGCCGGTTCTAGCAAGTTGAATTAACACCAACCACATCCACAAACTATCAATATTTTTCTGAGTTTAGGTTCACTCAGTTGGCTGGAGCTGTGATGGCAAGCGCCTGGCATCAGGGTCTTTCGATAAAACTGTCGCAGTCTTCACTCTAGATCGAGAACGTGTGGTTAGCTATTGCTCATTATTATTAAAATTAATTTTTAGATGGGGTTAATTTGTTTCATTTCAGAATAAAGAGATAACATATCGTGGCCATACGGGATCAGTTGATCAACTCTGTTGGCATTCTTTTACACCAGAGCTACTGAGCACAGCTAGTGGAGATAAAACAGTCCGGATTTGGGATATACGAGCGGGAAAATGTTCAACTGTAACGAACACTAAGGGAGAGAACATCAATATAACTTGGTCGCCTGACGGTAGAACAATTGCTGTTGGCAACAAAGAGGACTTGGTTACCTTCATTGATACAAGAACCAACAAGATCCGAGCTGAAGAGCAGTTCAATTTTGAGGTGGGTTATAGGCATTGAAATAAACCAGGAAATTTTATGTTTCCTTATTTTAGGTTAATGAAATTGCATGGAACAACACCAGTGATATGTTCTTCCTTACAAATGGCTTAGGTTGTGTACATATTCTCAATTACCCTGGATTAGAACTACAACACGTTCTTAAGGCTCATCCTGCGACTTGTATTTGCATTGAGTTCGATCCAACAGGTTTGCTTTTAATGATATTCTGCATCACTATTCCAAAGCGATTTCAATTTTTCCAGGAAAGTATTTTGCTACTGGATCAGCAGATGCCCTTGTATCCATTTGGGATGCCAACGAACTTGCTTGTATGAGAGTTCTTTCGCGCCTGGATTGGCCGGTACGCACAATTTCATTCAGTTATGATGGTAAACTCTTGGCATCAGCTAGTGAAGATCTCCTAATAGATATAGCTCATACTGAAACAGGTTAATTATAACATCAACAGATATTAGAGCAAATATATAGCTTACTTTTGTTTTAAATTTTGTTTCTAGGCGAAAAAGTATCTGATATACCCGTGGATGCAGCAACTTTTACAGTGGCATGGCATCCAAAGCAATATTTACTCGCTTATGCATGTGACGATAAAGATAACTGCGATAGGCGCCGAGAGGCTGGAAATTTGAAAGTTTATGGTTTCTCTGAATAAAATACATATAATCTTTGTACTATTGAAATTTATTTTGTATTAAAAAGTCTATTTACTTTTTTTTTATTTTGTAGGCATAACCTCTAAAAACAATTGAGTTCTTTGTAAAAATTTACAAATGTCCAGATTTACAAACAAAATACTCGTGTTCTTTCTTTCCCAGTATAGTATATTGACCTTAATAATTACTCAGTTATGCACCATAACCTCAAATATTCCCAAAACCGGTATTATTTTTTTTTATTTTCAACTAGCTGTTTTATTATCTTCTATCGGGATCGGTATTAACTTTTAATCCATATCCCGATCCCGATAGAAGATAATAAAACACAGCTAATCTTGGCAAAAAGGGACATTAAGATTCAAACAAAATTTCGAAGGGAATATATAAGTAATAATTAACAGGCGCTGTAATAATGTGCTAGCGCTTAAAATAACTGCGAATGGACTGAATGTATAAAAACTAAAAGATATTCAGCCACTATAATTTTTAGGTGTTTTGTTGGGACAATTTTTTTCGGTTTAAATACCGAAATCATTTTTTTTTCTTTTAGATTAGAATTTTTCCAAAAGCTTATCTGGATTGAGTAAGGCCATCTGCACACGACGCGTCTCGTCATAGACGCGCACCACGCTTCCGTGCAGATTGTATGCAGCGCACATTGGTTTCAATGGATAAGTGCGCACGAGGTGTAAGCAACACATTCGTCAAAACATACAAGTAGCAAATCCCCTGGCGTACAGCATTGCCGTATAGGTTCAATTTGTGTATAGAACATTCGTGTGAAATGTCCAATTTATCGGAAAAAATTGTGTTGGTAAGTCTAAATCAACAACAAATCCCTAAAATTTTAAGGTAGAACTATAATAGTCGGAAGGGCACTGAAGCTAATGTCAAAAACCAACGAAAAGTAGCTTTCCGTACCGAGAAAAGTGGAACTCACCCATAATGTAACTATCATCTTTCTCTTTTTGGCCTTCCTATTTCACCAAATGTCAGTTTTACTTAAGTGAGGTGCGCTCCGCAGCGCACCTCACTTCCGTAACCAAAGTTGAACGAAACTTGACGAAACGCTCCACTTCGCAATTATAGTCGCGTCAAATGCTTTCCATGTATTCGCTTGTTTTCTTCCGACCACTTAAGTGCCCCTCCGAGCATTATAGTTCTAGCTTAGCTTTAGTTTAGACCTTCTTAAATGTCTGGAAGCTAGTATCGTCTCCCGATAACTTTTTTGCAGCAATAAATAACCTTCTGTTTGTATCTTTTGGATATACGGATGCCCCCAAAATTCTCTTATTGTTCTTCTTTTTTTCGGATACCCAGATAATAGTAGGCGTGTTTTTTTATCATCAGGATCTGGATCTTCTTTACACATTAATTTATATCTTTGATAAAACTATCCAAAAATTCAAAAATCGCTTTTTGCATATGTTGTTCGACGATGAAAATACGCTTCGTGTGCAGTAGATTAGGCGTAGAGAAGTCGTCGCTGCATGATGAATCTTGTGCACGTCTATGACGTGATGTTTCGTGTGCAGAAGACCTCAATGAACGAGTTGCATGCTTTTTCAGTTTCTTTAATTCATCTGTTTTACATATATACATGAAATCTTTTAAATTCTAAGCCACTAGCCTCTTAAACCATCCTCTTATCCGTCAAATGCAAAAAGAATGTTTAATTCGGTAATGTGGTTTCGGAGATTAAATAGCACGAACAGAAAATGAATCAAATAGTTTCGTACTATCCAGGTGTGTGGAAACTTAAAATATGAACTTAATCGACTAAACTAGACTGTTTTTTTGGTTGTTGACCATTAATCTCTCAATCTGGATTGTATGAAATACGGTATGTATGCATGTAAGTTAGTCCGTCGCTAGGTGGTGCAGGGAAATAATTCCACGGGCATCTGCTCCACATGAGAATGTATTCTATCATTAACGGAATTTGTTAAACTTTCCAAAGTGAAATTTATTCTCACCGTGAGCGGGAACTTACTACACCCGAAATTTTGTAGAATTTCTTCCCACCTAAAATTTTGAATTTGGGAGATTATTGATTCATAAATATAGAAAAGCTACAATTATTTAAATGCAAAAGAAACTTTGCATGTACACAACTTAGCACTCAGTTTTATTGGCGAATTTATAAATTTTACAAACCAAATAAAGGAGAGGATTTATTTATAGTATCATTTTGAGATCTTAAACAATTATTACCTTCACAAACATTTCGAAGAAGAATAGAAGTGATGCCCGTGGAATTATTTCCCTGCACCTCGCTAGGTCTAACAAGAGCTAGCATCAAATTAATTTACGCCACAAGGATGAAGCTTTGTTATTATTAGTTCGTATTCAAAATCAGGGTAATTTTGTTTTAAATGAGAAACGTCTTTAAATGTTTAGTGGCAAATCTGACCAAAAAATATCTGCACATAGAACATCTAATTAAGTCTGACTCCAAGGAAAAAAGAAATATAAACATATTAAAAGCGTACATTTTAATTTAAGTTTATTGTGTTTCTTTGTTAAACATCTCTTGATCATTGTAGTGGTTCTTTCATATTAAATAAACGTGTATTTTTAAATTGGTATCGATTACATCAGGACCTTGGTTTGAAATTTATTTTTTTTTGTGTTTGCTGGGGTAGTTTCTATAGCTTGAATTATATAACTTCTTAAAGTCTAAGCCAGTATAAGTTGGAGCGAATTCTGTTGTAGTCGGGCAGGTTTTCAGTTGGTCCGACAGCAGCAACAGCTGGGCACCTATCGTATAGGTACTTCATACCAACGTCACGAATATTTTGCACTGACACTGAGTCAATACGTTGTTCCAATTCGTGTAATGGGATGCGGCGGTTATAGCAGAGCATTTGGCGGCCAATATCTTCGCAGATTGGTGTGGTTCCATCCAATTGCAAAAGCAAGTTGGTCTTTAGGAGGTTCTTTGCACGTTCAACTTCAGCTTCGGTGATCATGGTGCAGAGACGCATCCATTCTTGTGTTACATTGTAGAGCATGTTCTAGAGAAGATTTATAAGTTGTATAATTCTAAAGAGAAATATGATAGTATTATATACCTCGCTCTGGAGTGGATCACAGACCCAGTAGATTCCCCATAAACCGGTATCCTTGTAGCATGTGTTGAACGACTGGAAGCTATGGCATAGATCTGTAGAAAAAAATAATTTTAAAAACTCGGTTAGATAAAGGGGTTAACTAAAAACGTACTGCTTTCAGCGCTGGCACGGGCCAAGTTGGAAGCATTGTTGACACCACCACCCTGTGAACGATCCCAAGCACCAATCAAAGTACTGGCAACCATCAAAGGAATGTTGTCTTGATCGGTCCATCCACAGCTCTCAACAGCAATGGCAACATGAGCCAATGGCAACGAGTCGTCACGGACACGCATTTCAGAGCCAGTGAAACGGCAGGGAGTTACTGATGGTGGTTTGCCATCGTAGGTGTTTTGCAATTTGCCAAGGTTTGAGTTGGCCAATTGGACGAGTTCTTGGTGGTTAACTCCACCGGCTCCGGACAACACAATACGAGAAGCCTTGTAGTGGGTGCTGATGTAGTCTGACAAATCTGACTTGCCAATGGATCTGAAAAAAATGAAATATGTATTTATTATTGTCATTGACACGATAAGAGGAATAAGAGCAAACAGCTTTGACCCATGGTATTGAACAGTTGAGGAAACAAGGAAACTTCATATGTGTTGGCGTGAAGATGATTTTGGTACCTTATGCCTCTACAGGGATTTCAGGGGAAAACACACGAGGACAATTTTAAGCCCTGTGAAGAACAGCACTGAATCGAAGAAATGTTAAACATATGAGATTCATTTATTAATGAGGGATCCTGAGAAACTCTTATGTTGTATCAACTTCTAGTTTCATTTTGTTTGATTTCATAAGACGACAGAGGTTTAGGACTAAATGACTCCTAGTTTCAGATGGAAATATTTGCCATTCTTATTTAACAATATTGCTAAAAATAAAGTGTTGATTGAAAATGTGTAGTAAGGTTGAGTAAGCCGGCAGAAACACAATAATAAAGTCTAGGAATAAAAAGGCCATTTTTTAAGATTCAAACCTAATGCATTAATACTTGATAACTAGCGATTTTGAGGTTTTGAAGTAAGAAACTGGTATGAGCCATTAAAATAATCATACATTTGCAAGTCAATATTTATCTTACTTTATATTCTTTGTGGGTCCCAAGATGGTCTGTCCCAATGGTGTACCTTGGTAGGCAGTTGCGTGCAAATGATCAAATACAACTTCTTGTAAATTGCTCTCGACTTCTTGCATTTCACGAAGGATAACCGATCGCTCGCGTTCGATTTCTGATTCACCCAGCTTCGAGTTCTGAATGATGTCAGCAAGGATTTCCACTGCTTTTGGCACATCCTTGGAGAGACATTTGGCATAAAAGACAGTCTGCTCCCGAGATGTGTAGGCATTCAAATGGGCACCCATGTTCTCGACTTCCAGTTCCAAATCGGTTTGTGAACGTTTGGCAGTTCCCTACAAGCGATTTTTTTTGTTCATACAAAAATATAAAAGAAACTAGTTCGAGCATGAGGGCTTACCTTGAATGCCATGTGTTCCAAGAAATGAGCAACTCCGTTGTTTGACTCATTTTCCGATCGTGAACCAGCATCGATCCAAAGACCAACTGTGGCAGTCTGGGCACCTGAGTCTTCGCTAGCAACGCGAAGACCGTTGTCCAATTGAGTGACCTGAGTTGCGGGAATGTTCACCAAGGTCTTCTTAAGGCCGGCAGCATGCGAAGCCTTGTAGCGCTGCAGAAAAATACAGATTTAGTGGTAAATAACATAACCTTAAATGTTTCAGAGATATTCCCAAAAATCTTTGGATGTACATTTGCTTCACTATGAAATAATTCAACTCATTCGATTTTAATTCTTGATGCAATTTAATTGTTATTGTAGTAATAATAAATGGAAATAACATAAATTTTCTTTGGAAAAATTACGTAATGTCAAAATTTTTATACTCTCAACTTTAATGGCACGAGATTATGAAATTCAATTTACCTGAGCCAAGGTGGTTCCTTTGGTCAGCTGTCGCAAATGGTGGGGTAGATTTAACACACGCAACGCCATGGCTTTGGAATAAGAATCTCTTTTTCAAGATCGAGGATTTGATTTGGTGGACAAATATCAAGAGCCACTCAGAAATGTTGGTGGTGCAGGAAAATTTTTTCGTCGTAAGCGAATCGAGTGAAGTTTGCTTCGTTTTGAGAATCGATTTTATTTGACGTTTTGGTGACATTTTGGTTTGACAGGAAATTTTTGAATTTGTAGTAGATTTTATAGCTTCGGCCTTACCGTTAAATGGGCACGTTCCGATGGTTATTGGGCACGTTCCGATGGTTATTCTCAGTTATCCGGATAGCTTTGTGTTGTTGTAATCCCTTGTTAAAAAACAGCTGATGACCGCTGACGCAAAAACAACTCAAGTTATCTCAAAATTTTTGGGATAACTAGATAGAATAGCGAATAAACATTGGAACGCGAGGATTGTCAGTTATCCGGATAGCTTTTCGTTGTTGTAATCCCTTGTTAAAAAACAGCTGATGACCGCTGACGCAACAACAACTCAAGTTATTTCAAAATTTTTGGGATAACTAGATAGCATAGCGAATAAACATTGGAACGCGAGGAATTTGAATAAAGAGGTGTGTTTGATAGCTTCACCCACTTTACCTCTGTAGATTATCTCAATCTCCCTTTATGTTGAGAAAGAGGTAGCCTATTTATTTGACAAACAAATTCTACAAAATTAAATTATATTTCATTTGTAAACATTTTTAATAAATACATTATGGGTATTCACGCAACAGCGTAAAGTCGTTGTAAACGTTGTAAAGTTTAAAACTTGGTAATTCTGTCACAATTTGTATGGAAAATTTGACAGATTTACGAAGTTTAAAACTTTACCACGTTGAAGACGACTTTACGCTGTTGCATGAATACCCTTATTTTAAATTTTGGTATCAACGCAACGGCGTAAAGCCGTCGTAAAGTTTGAAACTACTTAATTCTATCACAATTTGAATGAAAAATTTGACAGAGTTGTGCAGTTTACAACTGTTGCATGAATACCTTCATTAATTAACCCTTATGCTATGTTCCCACCAAAATGAAATCCGAGATTTCGGTTGAAAACTTTTGATGTTTCAAGTTGATGGAACAAGATTTCATGGAAATTTCAACGAAATCTCAATGAAAACTCTAGATTTCAACGAAATCTTGATGAAATCCCGCTCCACCAAGTCGAGAACTTCAAATTTTTCAGCTGAAATTTCAGATTTCGTTTTGGTGGGAACATAGTATTAAACAAACTATTTGTGTTTTGTTTTAACGGCTTTTCAACGTCAGAGTGCTTCTCCGTTGTGTTCACATTAGATTAACCCGGAGGCCACACGAGCGAGTACTCGCTAGCGAGTTCGGTACATACATTAATTGTCAATTCACTCGCCGCTCTACTCGCTTCACAACTGGCTTCGAAAAAGGCAAGCCAGTTGACTAGCTCGTGTGGCCTCAGGGTAAGCCCCGTTCTCTAGCGAGCTTCAAATAGTTTTCGACTACCAGATTTAAAGTTCGAACTATACAATTTTTCATCTTAGGATCGGGTTCGCGCTAAATCTGGCGGTCTGAAACTGATTAAAACTTGCTAGGGAACTAGGGCTTTTGTGTCTGAACAAAAAAAGTTGGGGGAATGTCAAAAAAAGGTCTGTTCGCGTACTACCCAAAACTGCCAATTTCTACCCATTTTAGTCCTAAGTTCTATCAAAGTTCATAGATAAAAAATTAAATTGACAGAACTTTGGGCTAAAATGGGCTGTTTTGGGTAGTACACGAACAGAGGTAATAAGTCGGAGGAGTAAAGTTTAGGTCTGTTCATTTACTTTGAATTTCTGTGATTTTCTGTGCATTTCTGCGCATTTTAGTCCAAAGTTGTGTCAAAGTTCATATACAAAAAATTGTTTGACACAAGTTTGGACTAAAAATCACAGAAACCCAAAGTAAAGGATCACACCCTTAATTTGACCACTGTCAAAAAGAAGAATTACTTTAACAGCACACTGCAAAAGAAAATAATATGTCTGTTCGCGTACCTCCCAAAACTACGAATTTCTACGAATTTAGCCCAAAGTTATGTCAAAGCTAATATTAAAAAAATAAAATTCGTAGAAATTCGTAGTTTTGGGAAGTACGCGAACAGACATAAGGTCTGATCCTTTACTTTGGGTTTCTGTGATTTTTAGTCCAAACTTGTGTCAAAATATTTTTTTTATATGAACTTTGACACTACTTTGGACTGAAATGCGCAGAAATGCACAGAAAATCACAGAAATTCAAAGTAAAGGAACAGACCTATAATGTTTCACTATTTTTACTTATGAAATGGAAGTGAGATGGAATGTTTGTTTTGAAAAAATTAAATAACAAATAGTCGAGTCTCGAATGAATGTTCCTGCGCCGTATAAGAATAAGTTAGTCCGATTTGTAAAATTGTTTGTCCCGAGCAAGATTTTCCAAGATTGATTTCTAATTTCTATGGTGGAAATTGAGGAAGATTTTAGTCAAATCTTACAAATCTCGATTTAGTGTTCGGTGGAAACGTAGTATAGGGCCCGTTGTACAAACGTGTATCAAATTTTGATCCATGGTTCAAATATTTTTATCAGCTAGTTTCGGAAGAATTACTATGTGGTTCAACGATGGTTCAAAGGTTCAAGTATTTTATAGAAGCCAATTAATGCCTGACCCATCGTTGAATCTCTAATGGAGGAATTATATTGAACAAATTTCAATAATTTTACTAGACACAAATACGGTTCAAAATTCTGTTTCAAAAACTAGTTAAATATTAAAAAAAAAAATAATAGGTATAAATAAATGTTGGCCAACCATGTAAGAATTTGTCAGAACTAGCAGCAATTTTCATCTTCTCAGAAAGCTATGATTTTGGTAATCAGAATTAGCAATATCTGTCTGTTTGCTAAAAGTGCCTCTTCACTATTATATAAAGTGTTACCGAACCGATACTAAATATTTTCATGTATAAACACATGTCAAATTATTTCAGATGCACTGTCAAGTTGTGTGTGATGAAATTTCATGTTTTGCTTCCACTCATACCTACATGATTTTCTTCAAAATTTTTTGAGATGGTGTTAATACTTAATGGGATAGTGTGAAACGGCTTTAACAGAATATGGTATTTGAAGGCTCATTACGAACTTTTATAAAAGTTCAAAACTCTGAATACCAATCATAAAAGATCTTTTATGGTGAAAATCCGAATTAAAGCAGTTGCAGAATAGTCCTAATTAGAGTTTTGGCATCATGGTGAAATGCGAAAATATGGTTCGGACGAATCTATTTTTCATTGGATTATAAAATAACCTTTTACCCCCAGTTTCGCAGTCTCGTTTAAACCTTAAACTGAGTTGAATTGTTCTACTGAACTGAAGTTTAAACCAAAAGTGGAGTTTAAACTCTCACTGTGAAACTGAGGGTTAGACTGCTAAATAGGTATGCATGGTACATGTCGTCACCAATGAGTTAATCAGAGTTAGATAATCCTAAAAATAAACAAAGCTCAGAAATAGTTTTTAGGAGGATTAAGTTTTTCTTTCAGTTGTCAAAAACCTTTTGATGTGAAATCGAAGTGAAGCACTTATAAATATCACCGTTTCACACCATTTACTATCGAAAGCCAGATGGCACCAAAACGGAATTCAACCTTTCAAAAAAATCAATAGATTTTCAACATGCGTTTGTCAGAAAAATCTTCAGTTTATACTCTGATTAACTTACCAAATTACGAAGGTGAGATTTCAATTGACTGAACTCTGAAATACATTTACACGAGTCACGAGTGACAAAGATCATAATTTCTTCCATTTTTTTGCTATTAATGATCCATTATTTGCCATTATTTTAACCATACAAAAATTGACACAACCAACTGGCATAATTTCATGAAATGCACAATAGCACCATTTAACAATAGAGAATGATAATAGGTGTGTTCCTTGCCGACTTTCAAACAGTTTGAAACCGCCAGATTTAGTCCGAAGTCGTTCCACACTTGAAAAATTGTACTGGTTCGCACCAAATCTGGCGGTCTGAAACTGTTTGGGACTAAACCAAGGAACAGGGTTAATGTCTATACCACATTTACACAACTGACAAAACGCCAGTATTAATTCCAGTAGGTATACAACCATTTTTAGCCATAAACCACTATTGTGGCAATATTAATGGCTAAAATGTGCAAAACATAATGGTATTTTTTCAGTCGTGTACTGATAAAATTGTTGTTAGTTGAGAATCATGCAGACTGTTGAAAACTACAAGGAGTTTGAAAATTGTAAGCAATCACAATATATGGGTGCGTATGCTATATTAGGGTGCGTATGCTATATTGCATTTTGCCCCAGGTACAGCAATTGGGCTCATCAGTCAGATGGAGTAGAGCTCACTTAAACTTCTCTGTTTGACCTTAATTCATTCGTCCACTAAAACAGAAGAATAGGATTTGGGGTGGGTGCGAGGTTAGGTGTATGCTAAAGTTTCTTTTGCATTTAAGGAATCTGGATTTAATGAAACTTTGGCGCAAAATTATAGACAGTCTATACAAGTTAACAATTGTTTAACTTTAATGCAGTTCTCTAACTTTTCCTGAATTATAGACACAAGCTATTTAGTGTCGCGTTAAGACCATTTTCTAAGCAAATTAAAGTTGAACTCGCCTTAATCAATGACAGTTCGTGCGACAGACGTCATTTGAGCTAGTGTGATACTAAAAAAATTAAAATCAGACTTTGGTGATTCTAACTTTAATGCAAGTTTTTAAAGGTGGTTTGACATCGTCTATAATTTAAGAAAATGCCATTTTCACCAAGTGTTACACTAAAATTGTTTTAGTATCGGCATTGTATATAAATTCTATAGAATTCTCATGAAGAAAAAAAGCTCATGGCCATCTATGCGTCCAAATGTAATACTAATTTTTGTTAAGGGATCTCGGTAAGGCGATCACAGCGAACCTATCGACCAAATGTCTACCTACAAAATCGTGTTTCATGAGAATACTATAGATTGGATATACAATGGTATCGGGCTATAACTTGACTATAATTTTGCGCCTTTGAATTTATCCTATACATACATATATCCCACAATACACATATTAAAGGTAATATCATTAGAATTTTGATTTTTGTTTCTTCTGCGCATATATCAAAATTTGTGTCAAATGTCAATATTTGTTGTTGTTTTTACGTGTATTTAAGTCATCACGCTCCCAGCCATTTTTTATTTCTGACAATTTCTATTTTAATTTGTTGTTGTTTTTACATGTGTTTTCTTCCTCACGCTCACAGCCATATTTTATTTTCGAATGACAACCTGCGCAGTATAATACCTTAGATTTGTGTATTGTGCATATAGTCCAACAATAATTAACTGTCATCTAAGGGGGCCAAAATTCCATAAACGATAGGCCACTTGGGTGGGTTATAAGTTCATAATGCAATTATATAAAGGACTTTTGGCTTACCTATATGGACTTTTAACTCTGCGCCAATTTAATATCGTACTGGATTGGGCCTAAGTTACTTATAGTGGGGCTGTTAGTGAGACCAGGCCTTTTATTTTGACCTGACGACGGGTTGAGCGTTTATAGTATACAAACAGTTCATGTCCTATGGTGGGTCTCGACTTGAAATTCGTTGGTCTTTTCCAGGATTTGCTTCAATGTGAAGATATGGTCTATCGTTTATCTGCCTGGCCTGAAGCCACACTGGTATATGCCGATCATAGTCTTGCAGAAAAGTTTTAGACGCTCACATAGTACATTGGATAGGATCTTGTAGGAAACATTAAGCAGGGATATGCCTCTGTAGTTCTTGCAGGACATAGGATCACCTTTTTTGTAGATTGGGCATATGGAGCTATTTGACCAGTTGTCGGGCATACTTTCCTCCTCCCACACTTGGTTGATGAGCTGGTGATGCATCCTACCAGGACATCTCCTCTATACTTGAAGAGTTCCGCAGGTAGGCCATCCGAGCAGGCGGATTTGTTGTTCTTAAGCTTGTGGATGGCTTTCTTAACCTCTTCAGTATACTGGGCGCTGGGACTGTCGCCTCCTCTACATAATGCCCATTAAGCAGTTGCTGGAAATGCAGCTTAAACACGTCTACAATTCCCAGTGCTTCAGTGACTAGGTTCCCTTCGCTGTTTCGAAGAGCTTGCGTGCCAGTCCTATAACCAGATGCCAGTTTCTTGGCTTTTTTGTAGAACCGGCGGTTGTTGGTGGCGGTGCTAGACTCTTCGAGATACTTGAGCTGAGAGGCTGCTAATGCTCTTTTCTTTCTGCGCAGTGTTTTTTTTTCACGGTACGCCTCCCTTGCTGCTCTTGTTTTCCGTTGCAGCCTTGCAGCATTTGCATTCGTGCTGTTCGTGCTCCTGCTTCAATACCGCGCATTCATCGTCATACCAAGGGTTCTTTTTCTGGGTGGTTGATAGCCTATGGTGGTCTCGACTGTCTCCTTAATGATGTCGCGATACTGTTTCCACTGGTTGTTGACGGTTGTGGCTCGGTGTACGGCAGAGAGTTTCCCACACAATTGCTCACTGTAGTCTTTACTTACTTACTTGAAGTGGTGCTACAGTCCGGGGTGGACCAGGGCCTCAACCAACAAGCTTCTTCCAGCCGGATCCAGTTTCGCACGCCAAGTTGGCTGAGGTCCTCTTCCACTTGCGTGCGCCACCTTTTACGCTGTCCACCTCTCCTTCGTTATCCCACGGAGTTGGATTCAAAGACTTTCCGGGCCGGAGCATTGGTGTCCATTCGCTCTAGGTGACCTTTTGACCTTGGTGGCTTTTCACTTTTGTGTCTAGGTCGGTGTCGCTGTACAGCCCATACAGTTCGTGGTTTTATCTTCTTCTCCATTCCCCATCTATGCAGATGGGACCAAAAATCACCCGGAGAATTTTCCTCTCGAAACAGCCTAACGCGTTCTCATCCACCGTTTACAGTGTCCATGCCTCTGAACCATACATCAGGACCAGGATGATAAGCGTCTTATACAGGCACAGTTTAGTTGCTCAAGAGATAGGGCTTTGCATCTCAATTGCCTTCTTAGCCCAAAGAAACAGCGATTGGCAAGAGTAATTCTTCGTTTGATCTCAGCACTGGTATCGTTCGCTGAGTTTATAGCGGATCCTAGGTAGACAAAGTCTCTGACCACCTCAAAATTATAGCTGTCTATAGTGACGTTCTGTCCGAGACGTCGGTGTTGGGTATCCTTTCTTGTTGACAGCATATATTTTGTTTTGCTTTCATTCACCGTTAGACCCATCTTCTTGGCTTCCTTCTCAATGCTCACAAAAGCACCACTGACATCACGCTTTGTTCGTCCGATCATGTCAATGTCGTCAGCGTAAGCGAGTAATTGGATGGACTTTTGAAAGATTGTGCCTCTAGTGTTGACTTGAGAGTTTTGCACTATTCTTTCAAGAACGATGTTGAAGAAGTCGCATGACAGCGCGTCGCCTTGCCTAAAACCTTTTTTGACATCAAAGGTGTCGGTGAGGTCTTTGCCGACCTTGATGGAGCAGCGTGCATTCTCCATCGTCATCCTGCACAAACGGACGAGTTTGGCAGGGATGCCAAAACTAGACATTGCTTTATATAGCTCGTCTCTATAGATGCTGTCATACGCGGCCTTTAAGTTGAAAAAAAGGTGGTGGGTATCGATTTGAAACTCCCGGGTTTTCTCCAAGATCTGCCGTAGTGCAAATATTTGGTCGATAGTAGACTTCCCTGGCCTAAAGCCACACTGATATGGACCTATCAGGTTGTTGACGAATGGCTTCAGGCGTTCACAAAGTACGGCAGAGAAGATTTTGTAGCCGATATTAAGAAGACCGATGCCTCTGTAGTTGGTGCAGTCCAGAGGATCGCCTTTCTTGAGGATCGGGCAAACAATGCTGAGGTTCCATTAATCGGGCATATGCTTTCCTCCGACAATATTTTACAGATGAGCTGGTGCATACTCCTAACCAATTCATCGCCAGCCGCTTTGAATAGCTCAGCCGCAAGGCCATCAGCTCCAGCAGCTTTATTGGACTTAAGTTTAGATATGGCTATCCACACTTCGTCACGATCGGGTGGACGGAATTGTTGGCCTACGTCGGTCGTCCAAGTTGAATCCACTGTAGTCTTTGGCTTTCTTAAATGTGCTGAGGCAGATGTGCTAAGGCATGCAATGTTGCCTTTGTAGTTATAATAATATTATAATGATAAGATAGATTTGAGTATGCATATAATGTACTATTATACCTACATACTTGTACATAATTGTAATTTTTTTATAAAATAAATGAAAATACCTTTAATTTATTTAAGTAAATTGCTTAAATTTAAATTTTAATAATGAACGATGGCACTGAAAATAATATTGGTTAATGCGTAGATATAGAATATTTTTGTTGTTCAAAAATATACCTATACCTTGTTTTCAGGTTTATATTAAAGCCAGTTAATCCTGAGCCTTTTTGTTAACCATAATAATATACAAAAGAATATACAGTTAATTTAAATTTTAATAATATGTAAGTACATATCTACATATATAATAAATGCATCTACCCACAAAGAAGTATGTATATATAATATCATCGTTCTACTAAAAAACACACAAATTATGGAAAATACTACCACTTTATAGCTGAACATATTGCAAAATTAAAAACAAAAAAGCAAGAGTTACATAATGTGTGAGTGATGGCATCCTATGGTTACCTATCAATTTTTTTTTTTGCTCAGCTTAAAAAAAAAGAATAATACTGACACAGCCAGAAATTCAACAAAAAAAACCAACGTAATTATTTTTAGATTGATTTCGTACACAGCAGCGCCCTCTGTAAAGTGATGGATCAGCTCGTTATGCCGTCAAAATTTATTGTAATTGAAATAAATACAACTTTTAGGTATGTAGGTACACCCTCCAAGCCCATATAGAGTGTAAAAAAGTTCATTGAATGGACGAGGTTGATGACATCAAATTGAAAAATCATCAGAAAGTTTTGACTTGCATTGCAGTGATAAAAAAAAAAAACAATTTAAAAATAAATTAAATTTGTCCTTCATGTCCATGTAATATGGGGGTTTGTTGAAAATGCCAAAAGCTCCGGTTATGCATGATGCTATAGTGTGACCATATCTCTGAAAACAAAACGCAGAAGTTTCATATAAAGTTTTAAGCAAAACCACTCATCAGTTTGGCAGTTTGGGCTGTTGGTGAATATTAAAAAGGACTCATAGAGAACAATAAATATGTATCGCTGTCGCTCAATGTAAACTCTTTGAGCGCAAAAAAATAATCATTTTTTAATCAAATAACAAAGCCTGAGTTCTTTTAACGTTCCTTACTAATAGTAAGTCCTTTATTTGTAAAATGTTTAAACCCACTTACAAATAAAAAACTAATATACCTACGTAAGTATGTAATAAAGCGAAAAAAGTGGCCTTAGGAAATTTTAATAGAAAATAGAACGACCGCGAGGAAAATATGCTTTTCTATAACTTTTTTTGAGCTTCTCCAGAATTGGGTTTTATTTATTTATTTATTTACAAAAAAGATAAGAAACATTTTGACTAGTAATATTTTGTAAGAAATGTAAAAGTACAGAACATTGTCAGGAAGTTTATTATTTAAAAAAAAACGGATGGTAGCCCTACTTATACAGTAGTACTTTGGACTTTATAATAATAATAAGTGTCCCATTGAAAACAAAGTTTAGTCATTTCTTTTGGTTTTTTGGAATGAACGGATATAATATTTTCATATTTTTCGAAATATCGTATTACTCGTAAATAATATTTTATTAAATACAGGGAGTACATTTTGTGGTTTGACGTCTGTGTGGTTAAATATATATATATGTGTATATACATACAAACATTTAAAAAAAATTTAATTTTATGGCGTTTATTAAAAACTAGCTAATTTTAAACTTTTACACAATTGTTTTAAAAAGATTTAATATTTAGCAACGCGTTTTGAAAGTAAATTCCATCTTTGGGTTAATTAACTAAGGTTAAAAAAACCCGAAGAAAGGGTTAAATTATGGATAATTCATGAATAAATTAATTTTTTCGGGCTATTTGGTAAAAGTACCTTTAGTTTTTTCTTAATTTCTCAAAAACTAAGAAAGACTTTTACATATGGTTTTCGGTAATGGACTAAAAAATAATGAGGGCGTTGAATATTGAGCACAAAAAAGAACTTAATTACGTAAAACTTTGAAAAAATATCGACTTAAGAAAAAAAATCACATTTTTTTTTTTAAATTTTGACTTTGAAATTTAATTTCTCAAAAACTATTCGTTTAACTTAATTTAAAAACCAAAGGCAAGAATGGAGTATTAGCTTTCAAAAAGCTATACCACATTATTAGATGTGTTTTCGTTGATTTCTAATGTTTGTTTTTGCATTTAAAGTCAATGTTTCAGAAACTGACCCCCCTTGCCTCAGGGAGGGGAGATACAACTTTATCCCTATACAATTTTTTTCTTAGAATAACCCAAAGAACCACACCCTTAAATACTTCCACTCAGGTCCGGGACACCCTGTATAATATAATATAATAAAATAAAATTAAAAAAAAATAAAATAAAATAAAGTAAAATAAATGTGTTTTTTAAATTTTCCAAACCTTTTTAATTTTGTGTTTCACCTCAATCAATCTAAAAACTAGTCATTATACAACTTTTGCACTTACAGTTACAGCTTTATTAATCCGTTGAAGTATAATATAAAGGAAAATATAAGTTGTAGAAAAATATGTTAAGTAATCAAATAACATAAAAACGAGGAAAAACAAAATCTTGCACTGAATTGTCTTACAATGAAGTTGAAAAGTTACTTTTTTGTTTTCTGTTTTTGAGAAATAACAGTATTAGCAGAATTTTTTTGCTACAAATTTAATAAAACGGAATTCTGAAAAACAGAATTTTGAAAAGCAGAATTTTGAAAGCAGAGTTTTGCAAAAAGATGCCTTTTCTAGCCCACCCTACATTCTCTAGCATTAAAAAAAAAAGTTATTTGCTAGTTAAGGATAGTTTTTTCACTCCAAAATGCGCTGAAACACAATTTTGACCAGCGAATAACTTTTTTCACATAGAGATTTGAAAGGAACTATTTTAGTAACTATTGTAGTTTATAACAATACCTTTCCAACGATATATATCACGCCATTATTGGTCTTGGAATTAGGTGTTTTCAGTTCTCCTTTGTATGGAAAAGAGAATGGCCTAAGAGGCATCGATTTATCACCTTAGACAACATTTTTTTGGTCAAAGACTTTATAGGCTTATAATTTTGATTTTAGGGGTTTCTGATTTTGAAAAATGATTTTGGGAAATAACAGACACCCTATTATACATTTGTATGACTTGTATTGAAAAAATTGAAATTGTCTTCTTTCACTAATTATTTAATAACTTCTACATTTGCATGGCGGTCGTGAAGAACCAGGTTAGTCGAGATACCTGAAATGAATTTTTATTTCTTTTAAAATTCTTAAATTAATATTTAACAATATTCTACAAAATTTTACCCTCATTTAATACTTTACAAAAATATTTGACAACACATGATGAACACTTGTTTTGACATTAGTTAGATTTTGTGAATGATATTAAACATAGACCCCGACCTTCTATTATTTTTAAAGTTTGAGTCACCTGATTCTTCACGACCGCCACGGATTTATAGTCCGATTTTGAAAAACTTTGGCTTAAATCTGTGTGATTTGTTGAAGATTGTCTTCCATTTGAGTCCTTAAAATTATTTAAAATATTTTTTTTCTATCCAAAAACCAAAAACTAGAAATATTTTCAAAAATACTCGTTTTAAAATTTTTAATGCCTGTTACTTATAAAATTTTAGTCTGACTTATACAAGCAGTACATCATTGGATGGAGACAGATCATATCATTCAGAAAATACATATTTTATGTAAATTAGCTAGCCGTTAGCGAGATTTATGGCAATATCTGAAAATGATTTTTGCGCATATCTCGAAAACGCTTCTTTGGCAAAAAAAAAAAAATTTTGATTTTCGTGTTTAGTGAACCAAAATTAGTCTAAAAAATATATTTTTCCTAAGGACCCAACCATGACCCAAAATTTTGTAAACTACTGTAATTTGCTGCTATTTAAGCCTAGTTTACAGTTCCCGTGCGCAAAAAAAAATCTATGCAAATATTCTCGCATGTCCAAAAATAATTGAGGTGAAATGTAAAATTAATTCTTTGCATGATTGGGTTACAGTTTCATGCAAAAAAAAACTATGCTGTCATGGAATGTCATGCAAAACAATGGCAATTGATTTGCATGCGAAAACAAGTGTGGTGAATAAAATATTTTTTTTTTTGATGGTCGGTTTATACTTCCGAAAAAAAAAATATATTCACCTCAAGGCATTATTTGCATGTAAATGGTTTTCGCATCCAAAAATAATTATTTTCCATTTTTAGGCCTATAGCTTGTCAATTAAGGGTAAATTAATGACTCAATGGATGGTTTAGGCCAAAGCAAACGTTTTTCGCCTTGAATATTATTCAACTTGGTGCGCAGAATAGGTGGAAAATCGTTTTGAAAATTTTGATTTTTTTTCGCATCGGAAATGTAAACTATGCTTTAATTGCGAATTAGTTACGCAAAAAAAAAATTAATTGCTTTTATGGTTTGCGAGAAAATAGGTGTCTTGCTAACTTTATGAACTTAACAGGTCACCTTTTTCAAAAATCAAGATTAACGATTTGAAAAAAATTGTTTTTGATAAATAATTAATTGCAAATTAGTTACGCAAAGAAAATTAAGTTTTTGTTTGTTTGCGAAAAATGGGCATTTTGCGAGTGAATAGTCTTTTGGTTTGCGAAAAAATGGGTGAGCTGCTATCTTCATATGAACTTAGCAGGACAGCTTTCTCAAAAATGTAGTTAAACGATCGGAAAAAAGTTCGTTGTTGAGAACTAATTAATTGCGAATTAGTTACGCAAACAAAATTATTTTTTTTTTCGTTTGCGAAAAATGGGCATTT
This sequence comes from Dasysyrphus tricinctus, assembly GCA_963921185.1. Taxonomy (NCBI): domain Eukaryota; kingdom Metazoa; phylum Arthropoda; class Insecta; order Diptera; family Syrphidae; genus Dasysyrphus; species Dasysyrphus tricinctus. Next base: position 137,463,485 of record OY992530.1, on the reverse strand, counting down.
TGCGATTTTCACAACTTTCCCAACAATGAAGACAAACTTTCCGAAAAAAATTGTTTGTTGAGAATTAATTAATTGCGAAGAAGTTACGCAAAAAAAAATTAATTGAATTTTTGGTTTGCAAGAAACGGGTGTCCTGCTTACTTTATATTAACTTAGCAGGACAACTTTCTCGGATAATCGAGCTGAACAAATTTGGTTGTTGAGAATTAATTATTTGCGAATTAGTTGCGCAACAAAATTTATTTGCATTTTTGGTTTTCGAAAAATGGGTGTCCTGCTTAGTTCATTTGAAATCAGTGATGCCAGATGAGATTTCTAGAATCCCACCGGGTTCCAAAAAAAAATCCCACCATTTTCGTACTGGAAGGAAAAAAACACCATACTTTTTCTGCTACCTCTTACTTAAAAAAAAAAAGTTGGCTCCGCACTCTTTGCACTTCGTAAAAAAATTTGTTATGTAATTGGTGGAACAAGGTCAACTATTCCTAGAAATCGGCCAGCCCTAGAAAACTTGAAGACTTAAAAATTTCTCAAACTCGCGCCTGATTTTTGGCACCTTGTGGGATATTCACAAAAATGTATGCCAGCCGATTGATCACTATCGTGATAAAAACTGTTTTCAGTAATTGGTCTGCCATAGATTTTTTAATGAATATTTAATAGAATTTTTAAAGGTCATAGTGATTTTTGGCACCTATTTTGCGGGTGAACTGCAAAAAATATATACCATCTAAATGCCACTGGATCGTGATGAAATTTCAACATGTTTCAGTAACCGGTCAGCCATAGGCTTGTTTTGATGATTTTTTTTGTCACAAAAGATTTTTGTGCTAAATCATAATAGTAAAATTCGTAGATTTCCCACCAAGAAAAAGACTATTGAAATATTTTCCCACCATAAACCCCACTATGAATATTTCACCACCAAAAAGATTTGTTCCAACCATTTTGGTTGGAAAAACCACCAATCTGGGAACACTGTTTGAAATTAGCAAACCAAGAATGCAATTAAAGTTTTTTTTGCGCAACTAATTCGTTATTAATTAATTCTCAACAACCAATTTTTTTCACCTCGATTATCCAAATATTTGAGAAAGTTGTCCTGCTAAGTACATATAAAGTTAGCAGGACACCCTTTTTTTCGAAAACCAATAGGGTAGTTAATTTTTTGTTTGCGTCATTAATTCGCAGTTAATTCGTTCTCAAAAATCAATTTTTTTTTCGTTTATCTACATTTTTGGTCCTGCTAAGTTCATTATGAAATTAGCAGGACACCTATTATTTCGCTTACCAAAAATGTTAAATTTTAATGTTAAAATTAAATTTTGCGCAACTAATTAATTAGATCTCAAGAACCATTTTTATTTTGTTCGTTTATCTTCATTCTTGAGAAAGGTGACCTGCTAAGTTCATATGACGTTAGCAGGACATCAATTTTCTCGCAAACCATAAAAGCAATTAATTTTTGTTTGCGTAACTAATTTGCAATTAAGTAGCAACTAATGATAGGATACTTTTTGATCGTAATTTCCAAAAGTGTCCTGCTAACTTCATATACATTACTGTGCCCTATGTCTGCCTTTACTATTTTTGATTAGCAAAAACTATATGTAGTCTTGAATATCAAAGAGGCAGACGTACTGTATCATGTTTTCGAGGTCGATTTTTTCGACTTTTGTGACCCCGGTGCTCCCAGAGGTACTATGACTTTGGATTTAGAATGCTCATTCCATGCTCAGGAAGTCTTATAGAATGGCTCCACTTAATATATGAATCGTACTGAAATACCGTAAGTCTGCCGACCACTGACTGGTTCTTAAGCTAGTACTCAGAAGAAATTTAGAATAGCGATAGCGAAACCCTATTTTCGATCCTATTTTGTTAATGGCCGTTGTAGTTTGGTGTTAACTGTCATTTAGTTTGTAACAAATTACGGCGACTACCTATTGATAAATGACATGAACACCGTTATTAGTACCTTTGATGATTGTTGAAAAATTGACGAATATTTATCATAGCTAAATAAACAGCCTTGAAGGCTTTTACATTATTTGATGCAAAACAATATGTTCCTACAATCTAGGACTTTATATTTTTCTCCCTTTCAATTTATCATCAATCAAATCAGTTTTTCATTAAATTTTATTTCACATGCACTGAAGGTTTTCAGGCTAGGGCTGTGTGTGTATAACAATGAAACTAAAAAAAAAATGAATTTCAAAGGCGGAGAGTCCATGTTTTAACTGGTGTCTCCACAAAATTGATATAAATGCCTTGAGAGCAAATATGGGAAAGGAATCTTAAAAAAACACATCATATTTTGTACTATGGGCAATATACAATACAATACAGGTACCTATACAAAAACTGTTGGATTTGGGCTGACATTTTTTTTGAAAAGTTGCTTAAAATTTCCTAAGGTTATTTCCTGTAGCCAACATAAATACCTACGTCCTAAAAAAAAAGAAGATGAATATCGATATAGATAGTATCGTCTTTCATTTCTCAACTCCGACCACACCCCCCTATGCTCCTCCCAGCACCCGAAAAATATGACGAAACAAAGATTTTTTCAATTCATATTAGTTCACATGCGAATTTTGGATTTATTTATTGTGTTTGAAAAATATATCTTTATCCCTACGGCGACGAAGAGGATGCTTTTTTTCTGCAAGATTTTTTTTTATTTATTGTTATCTATTTTGTCTGGGTTTCTCTTTTTGAAGCATTGCCTTTAGGGTGAAAGATTAGTTTGAGCATAGCAAAATCTTTGAGTACTGTTCAATATAAGGATATATATTCGTTTTTTTAAGACATAGGCGTAGGTACGAACACATTTTATCCAGCCCGGCATGAACAAACTCATTTTAAAAATCAAATCAAATGACTTTTACATTATATTTATTGAATCTACCTAAATGTTTTTTTTTTTCAAATACCTACATATGTATATGAATACATACACATTTTTATACTCCTAAAAATAAATTTGGAAATAAAACCTGTGATGCTTTTTTGTCGAGGCTGAGGTAGACTCGTCAGTGTCCAGGGTTTGTCCCAAAGAAAGCACAAAACTTGGGTTAAGAGTTTCAAACTCCGATTTAAATATTTTTATTTATTCAAAAATTAAGTTCACAAGGTTAAATACAAAAGTTGTATAGCTTAACTAACTAACACGGTATTTCGTATACTACAATGATAATGCTTATGATTTATTCTAACACGGTATTTCATATAATCTTACTAATAATAAGTACAAGGTAGGATTAAATCCCCGCCTCCAACGGCAAGTTGAAGGAAAGTCAAATCTGCTCCCGGCTCACAGATAGCGTCTACTATACACTCGAAAGGAGTGCAGAGCAGAAAAGGCGGTTAGGAGTAGATCCCCGCTTTCAGCTGCAGGCTGAAAGAAAGTCAAGTCTGGTCCCGGCTAGCAGACAGCGTCTACTATGCACTCAGATGGAGTACAGAGCAGAAAAGGCGGTTGGGATTCGGTCCTCGCTTCCAGCGGCAGGCTGAAAGAAAGACAAGTCTGGTCCCGGCTGACAGACAACGTCTACTATGCACTCACAGGGAGTGCAGAGCAGAAAAGTCGTTTAGGATTCGATCCCCGCTTCCAGCGGCAAGCTGAAAGAAAGTCTAATCTGCGCCCGGCCAACAGATAACGTCTACCGTATACTCAGAAGGAGTATAGAGTAGAAAAGTCAATGGGAAACGTTCCCCGCCTAAGGCAAAGGCCAAAGGAAATACAATCGCGGTAAATAATAAATAATATCAATAATAAAAACGGAGGAGAAGCCTCAAAAAAACGGTACGAGATAAACTCAAAAAATCAGTGAAACTTCTGATGGTACATTTCGTACCCAACAGCGTGTCTCGGTTGAGTTAATTAATTTAATCCGTTCCAGAATAAATTAATTTAACTCACGGTCGGTTTTCTTCCTTATGTACACTAAATTGGTACACACACATTAAAGGCAGAAGACAATTTTGTTCGGAAATTACACTGAAAGAAAGTCAAGTCTGGTCCCGGCTGGCAGACAACGTCTACTATGCACTCAGACGGAGTACAGAGCAGAAAAGGCAGGTTGGGATTCGGTCCCCGCTTCCAGCGGCAAGCTGAAAGAAAGTCAAGTCTGGCCCCGGCTGACAGACAACGTCTACTATGCACTCAGACGGAGTGCAGAGCAGAAAAGGCGGTTGGGATTCGGTCCTCGCTTCCAGCGGCAGGCTGAAAGAAAGACAAGTCTGGTCCCGGCTGACAGACAACGTCTACTATGCACTCACAGGGAGTGCAGAGCAGAAAAGTCGTTTAGGATTCGATCCCCGCTTCCAGCGGCAAGCTGAAAGAAAGTCTAATCTGCGCCCGGCCAACAGATAACGTCTACCGTATACTCCGAAGGAGTATAGAGTAGAAAAGTCAATGGGAAACGTTCCCCGCCTAAGGCAAAGGCCAAAGGAAATACAATCGCGGTAAATAATAAATAATATCAATAATAAAAACGGAGGAGAAGCCTCAAAAAAACGGTACGAGATAAACTCAAAAAATCAGTGAAACTTCTGATGGTACATTTCGTACCCAACAGCGTGTCTCGGTTGAGTTAATTAATTTAATCCGTTCCAGAATAAATTAATTTAACTCACGGTCGGTTTTCTTCCTTATGTACACTAAATTGGTACACACACATTAAAGGCAGAAGACAATTTTGTTCGGAAATTACACTTCCCCATATTAAGTTTCCTGACAAAAGACAGTGTGAACTGGTAAAAGCGAATGGCAAAATACCACAATAAAAATATATTTTTATTTGATGACGACTTTTGGGTATTCCATCGTTTACTTTCAGTGATAGTAGCTGACAAGTATAAACCGTTGCATAATTTCGGGGGTTGGTATACGAACTTTCTGTGTTGCATATTTCGAAGATTTAATTGTAATTTTGAGTTTCGGTAATTAAAGCGGTGCGGTAAATGCAAAATCGAATTAACCTTTGAAGTTAATTTTGAATCTTTGCCGGATAGTTTAGGTTGGTGTTGCAAATGTGCATTGAGGAGATGAAATTTGTAACGCTTCGTTACAAACCCAACTACGCCCTTACTTATCGATATGGACAATAGATAAAAGCATTTTCAAGGACTTCTCAAATAAGTTCATGTCACTTAAACATTTGAATTCTTTGAAAGTTTTCATATTTCTAAAGAAAATTTTTAAACAAAATAATAATATTTCTTGTAGTTTTTATACCCGATTTTGTTCCATTGTCAAATTTATCTACATATTTGATATTCTATAGTTATCTTAGGTGTGTTAAATAGGAACCCCAGTATTGAATGTTGTGTGCTGAGGCACACTTTGATAAAATTATAACAGTTTGAGAAACTATTACTTATAAAACAACTTTAACAATTTAATAAATTTAGTAAAATGCACGATTGGGTCAGATGCGTATACTTGCTCTTATGTCCAAGTATCTTCGAATTTTAAAAATTGTACATAAAAAAGTATGGATATTATGAAGAAATTGTTTAAAAGTAAGAATTCGTTCTTAAAAATGCTAGAACAATTCTTTTCACAGTTTGAGCTAAAAAATAGTTATTCCATCTGAATTCTTGAATAAATACAAATTTATGGTGCTGGCAAGTTAGCAAATCAACTTTCATGAATCGAAAAATGAGTAGGTGGTTAATTTGTCGTTGATTAGTTGTGACAAATTAGAATTTGTCGCTCAATGTTTTCTATGTTTTTTTGGGTGCTTTGCTAGCAAAGCACCCTGTTGAAAATTGTTAAGAACTCTTTACACTTAATGGTTTATGGCTTAATAATGTGCCGTTAATTAGTCGTTAATTATTTGTGACACATTTAAAATTGATCGTGCAATGTTTTCTATGATTTTTTTAATTCAAGATACCAAAGCAACTAAGACGGATCGAAAAATGGGTAATAGGATAATAAGTCGTTAATAAGTTGTGACAATTTTGAATTTGTATTTCTATGTTTTCTATGTTTTTGTTCGAAAGTGGTTAGATCTTTTAAAACTCAATATTTTTCTGCTTAATAATTTGTCGTTTATTAGTCGTTAATTAGTTCTGAAAAATTCAATTTTGTCGTGCTTTGTTTTCTATGTATTTTTGGGTGATTTGTTTTCTATGAGCGTAAAATTACTAAAGCAACTTTTACGATTCGAAAGATGTGTAGGTGGATAATTTGGGTGCATCCACAAAATTGAACGATAAAATTTTATTTGTCACTACTAATAATTAGCTTGAGAAGTCTTAAGCACTATTCAAAACAATACAAAATAAAAACATGCAATGAAAAATTTGAAATTGCCACAACTAATCAAAGACAAGTTAACGGCAAATAACTAGCAGTTTTAATCACTTTTTGCGGTGGTGCTTTGCTAACTTGATATCAAGCTAACGACGAACTACAAAAAAATATAGAAAACATTGCACGATTGAATTCAATTTTTTACGACTAGCTTACGACAGATAAATGGCAAACTATTAAACCATAAACTATTGAGTAAAATAAGTTCTTACCGCTTATAGAGTTGTGTCAAGTTAGCAGAGCACCCAAAAACATAGAAAACATTGTACGATCAAATTGAATTTGTGACAACTAATTACACTAGTTTACAAAATTTTGGGTCTTGGTAGGGTCCTTAGAAAAAATATATTTTCTAGACTAATTTTGGGTCATTGAACACGAAAATCAAAATTATTTTTTTTTTGTCCAAAGAAGCGTTTTCAAGATATGCGCAAAAATCATTTTCTCAACTATTTTTTCAGATATTCCCATAAAACTCTCTAACGGTTTAGCTAATTTACATAAAATGTGTATTTTCTGAATGATGTGATCTGTCTTCTTTCGACAATGTACTGCTTGCATACGTTCGGACTGAAATCTTATAAGTTACAGGTATTCAAAGTATCAAAAACGAGTATTTTTGAAAAATTTCTAGTTTTTGATTGCTCCGTATGGATAGAAAAAAATATTTAAAATAATTTTAAGGACTCAAGTGAAAAATAATCTTTTTAACAAAGATTTGAGCAAAAGTTTTTCAAAATCGGAAGATAAATGTAGAAGTTATTAAATAATTAGTGAAAGAAGGCAATTTAATTTTTTTCAATAAAAGTCATATATGTATATTAGAGTGTCTGTTATTTCCTAAAATCATTTTTTTAAATCAGAAACCCCTAAAATCAACATTCTATGTCCTAAAATAAAATTTTTGACCAAAAAATTTTTGTCTTAGGTGATAAATCGTTGCCTCTTAGGCCATTCTCTTTTCCATAAAAAGGAGAATTGGACACACCAAATCCCAACACCAATAATGATATGATATATATCGTTGGAAAGGTATTTTTATGAACTACAATAGTTGCTAAAAGAGTTAATTTCAAATCTCTATGTTAAAAAAGTTATTCGCTGGCCAAAATTGTGTTTCAGCGCATTATGGTGTGAAAAAACTATCCTTAACTAGCGAATAACTTTTTTCACGTAGAGATTTGAAATAGGCTCTTTTAGCAACTTGGTGTTTATTGGTTTTGGGATTTGGTGTGTCCAATTCTCCTTTGTATGGAAAAGAGAATGGTCTAAGAGGCACCGATTTATCACCTTAGACAACATTTTTTTGGTCAAAAACTTTATAGGCATATAATTTTTATATTAGGGGTTTCTGATTTTGAAAAATGATTTTGGGAAATAACAGGCACCCTATTATACATTCATATGACTTTTATTGAAAAAAATTGAAATTGTCTTCTTTCACTAATTATTTAATAGCTTCTACATTTATCGTCCGATTTTGAAAAAACTTTGGCTCAAATCTTTGTGATTTGTTGAAGATTGTCTTCCATTTGAGTCCTTACAATTATTTTAAATATTTTTTTTTCTTTCCATATGGAGTAACCAAAAACTAGAAGTTTTTCAAAAATACTCGCTTTTAAAATTTTGAATACTTGTAACTTATAAAATTTTAGTCCCACTTATACAAGCAGTACATCGTCGGAAGGAGACAGATTACATTATTCAGAAAATACTTATTTTATGTAAATTAGCTAAGCCGTTAGCGAGATTTATGGCAATATCTGAAATAAATAGCTGAGAAAATGATTTTTGCGCATATCTTGAAAGCGCTTCTTTGGAAAAAAAATTATTTTGATTTTGGTGTTCAGTGACCCAAAATTAGTCTAGAAAATATATTTTTTCTAAGGACCCTACCATGACTCAAAATTTTGTAAACTAGTGTTATTAATGCAAATTACGAAGCCATAAACCATTTAGTATCAGAAGTTTTTACCGTTTTAACGTTTCGTATAGTGTGCACTTTGTCTATCAGAAAGGAGTTTTGAACCCATTTGTTTGGCCAAACCGAAGTAGCAGCGGTTCGCTAGGGTAATTCTTCGTCGGATTTCCACTAAGGTTTCGCTCGTGGAATTGATGGTTGTTCCGAGGCAGTGCTGCCAGATGAAAAAAAATCTCCCCCCAGAAAAATTTAGAAACCCCCCAGATTACCACATTTACCAAAAAAAAGCCTCTGAATTTTGTTCCAACTGGAGCGGCCGATGATGGCGATGTCGTCCAAGTAGTTGAGAAGACCTTTTGAAGATAGCACCTTCCAGGTTAACACCACTTTTGCGCATTATCTGCTCTAGGGCTAGGTTGAAGAAGTCACATATACACACATAGCGCATCTCCTTGGCTGAGCCCTGGTACATGTCTGGAATAGCTCGGATGAGCTGTTACCCATTTCCACCGCATATTTTGCATCGTCCTACGACAAAGCTGGATCAGTTTTTCCGGGATCCCGAGTTCCAATATCGCCAATAGAAGCTCTTGCCGATTTATGCTATCATATGCAGCTTTGAAGTCCATGAAAAGATGGTTGGTCTCGACTTGAAATTCGTTGATATTTTCCAGGATTTGCCTCAATGTGAAGATTTGGTCTATCGCTGACCTGCCTGGCCTGAAGCTCACATTGTATGTTGCATAGGATCTTGTAGGCAACATTAAGCAGGGAAATGCCTCTGTAGTTTTTGCAGGACATAGGATCACCTTATTTGGATAAGGAGCTATTTGACGAGTCGTCGGCCATATTTTCCTCCTCCCACACTCGGTTGATGAGCTGGTGCCAGGACAGCTCTTCCATACTAGAAGAGTTCCGCAGGTAGGCCATCTGAGCCGGTGGATTTGTTGTTCTTAGACTTGTGGATGGCTTTCTTACTAACCGCTACAGTACTGGGCGCTGGAACTGGATCTTCATTGACTGGTCTGATGCTTCTTTGTTCTCCTGTCTCTTTCTCTACATAATGCCCACTAAGAAGTTGCTGGAAATGCTGCTTAAACACGTCTAAAATTACCTGTGCTTTGGTGCCATGGTTCCATTCGCTGTTTCGAAGAGCTTGCGTGCCAGTCCTATAACCAGATGTTAGTTGCTTATCTGTTTTGTAGAACCAGCGGTGTTGGTGGTGGTGCTAGGCTCCTCGAGATACCTGGGCTGATAGGCTGCGGATGCCCTTTTCTTTTAACGCAGGGTTTTTTCTCTTTCCTTCTCTTTTCACGGTACTCCTCTCTTGCTGCTCTTGTTTTCCATTGCAGCATTTGCATGCATGCACTTTCCGTCTCCTGCTTCAATACCGCGTGTTCATAAACTTACCACGGAGTCATTTTTCTGAATGGTTGATAGCCTATGTTGGTCTCCTTAATGATGTCATGATACTTGTTCCACTGGTTATTGGCGGTTGTGGCTGACGGTTGAGAGTTTCCCAGTCAATTGCTTACTGTAGTCTCTGACTTCTTCAGATGTGCTAAGGTATTCAAAAATGAATTTCTTCCTTTGATCGGTCTTCGTTTTCTTTTCATTGGACACTTGGGCTTTGAACTTTGTCACTACAAGAAAGTGGTCAGAGTCCACGTTTGCACCCCAAAAAGTTCGCACGTTCAAGATGTTCGATGCGTGCCTTGCGTCAATTAGCACTTGGTTGATTTGGCTGGCGGTTCGATCATCTGGAGATTGCCAGGATGCTGGCGTGTATCGTTCGCCTGGGGAACCTAGTGCTACACCGTATTACGAGCTGCAGCAAAGTCAATTAAGGCTGTGCTTTTCATCTAACCCGCAAAAGATATTTTCCTGAATAGATATTTTTGAAGTCTCCGAGCACGACTTTGACATCGTACTCCGAACAGGCTCCGTAGGCTCCGTCCTGGAGGTCGTAAGACTCCTCCTAATTAGACTCCTCAGCTTCATAGGTAGGGGCGTGTGCACATTTTAGGCTGATGTTTTGGAAGGTGGCTTTGTTGTGGACCACAGCCGGGCGATCGCACTTGGCGTATAAAGTGTCCTTACATTCCAGGTGCATATTCGTAGATCTTGGCCCATTTTCGTTCCGGTTCTGGTTAAGGGTGGTCGTTATCGGAGCCTTCCCACGTCTCTTTTATAACAATGTTTTTTTTTTTTACTGTGGTCAATACTATAATCTCAAGTTGAATGAAATTCAAAACAGAGTTCCAAAGTAGAAAATTAATAATTTCCACTTAATTACAAAAAACTTATATATTCTCACTTTAAGTATCCTTTGAATTTAAATTGCTATTGCAAACAAAACAATAATTTTCTCTGCCAATTGCTATAATTTCAGAGCAAGGCCATAAATGTTTAAAAATATTGTTCTTACTCTCACTTTACTTAAACAACCACATTTGACAAGATGTCCTTAAAACCAATGTCCTCAAGTAGTAAGCAATTAAACGAATTTGCTAAGCAGCCTATTCATGGCCAAGTGCAAAGCTATCTCTCTGGTAAGACTCTACAACCATTTTAAGTTCTCGTTGTCGTCGTTGTCGTTGACATTGTCGCTGGCGTGTTTATGATTTAGGACGCATCGTTTGGATAGCAAAATACTACTATGGAATGGACCAAGAAAATAGAGGTAGAGGAGGTATCCCTGTATAGCTTTACTCTATAATGGTAAAATATACACACGCACACATTTAACTAAAAGATAACTTTTCACTTTATTTTATTTACCTTTATGATGGCACTCAGGAAGCCATAGTTGCCAACATATAATAAAGCCATTTTATGATGTGTTTGGACGGTTAAACCAACATCCAGAATGGAGCACTTTTAAATTATTTTCATGACCGTGTAGTTGTAGTTGTCGAGTCGTCGTCGTCGTCGTCCTATCCTAGTCGACTGTCGAGTTCAACATGACTACAACACGGGCTACAAACTAGGCTACATTGTGTGTTAAGCTTAGAGGGTACAAGGTAAATAAAATTTGTTGACTTTTCTATGTTTCATATTTTCATGTTTTACTTTACTTGTAGATACCACCCAACACCGCACCCGTTTACCGGCTACAGTTGCCGGCATCACGGGCAGTACTCTTGCTTCCCCGTACACTTTGTTTGCACAATAGAGATAAGAAGTCCTGAAAATGGGACTCATAATTTCATCATAGTGACAAACTGGTAGTTATGCAAGGGGGATGAAAATGTGGACAAGATTATTTTTTAAAGGATATGTAGCTATGTATGTTTTTTAGGTGACTGAATTTGATGTTAAGCATCACGATAAAAAGAAAAGTTTATTTTAAAATTAAAAAAAAAGAAAACCATTTATGTACGAGTACTCGAATAATTTTGAAAGAGGATGCTAATTGCAACCATTAAGAAACAATTTTAAAATAGTGAATTTTTTTCATATATAGAATCTAAAATCTATATGTGTATGTTTGCATGTATTATATATGAACTTATGTATAGCTTGGAAGAATTTGGAAATATGTATGTATAATGAAGACCGGCTAAAATAGGTACAATTGTCAAACAAGCGAAAAAAGGATGATAATTTAATAAGGATTCTTTATAAATTATGCATACGCTCCTACCGATGAAGCTGAAGGACCTCAACTTCTTACTTAAGGTGGCGTTACAGTCCGGGGTGGATCAGGGTTGAGACTAACAAGCTTCTTCCAGCCTGCTCGGTTTCTAGCTAACTGTCTCCAGTTTCGCACGCCAGGTTGGTTGAGGTCCTCTTCCACTTGCGTGCGGGTTGGATTCAAAGACTTTCCGGGCCGAAGCATTGATGTCCATTCGCTCTAGGTGACCTAGCCATCTCAGTCGTTGGCTCTTCAGTTTTGTGGCTGTACAGCCCGTACAGTTCGTTGTTGTATCTTCTTCTCTATTCCCCATCTATGCAGATGGGATCAAAAATCACCCGGAGAATCTTCCTCTCAAAACAACCTAAAGCGTTCTCATCCACCGTTAAAAGTGTCCATATGTCTCTGCACCATACATCAGGACCAAGATGATGAGCGCATCTTATACAGGGACAGTTTAGTTGCTCGGGAGAGGGCTTTGCTTCTCAATTGCCTTCTTAGCCCGAAGAAACAGTAATTGGCAAGAGTAATTATTCATTTAAACTCAGCACTGATATCCCTGAGTTGACAACGGAGCCTAGGCAGACAAAGCCTCTGACCACCTCAAAATTATAGCTGTCTATAGTGAGGTACTGTCCGAGATATCAGTGTCGGGTGTCCTTACTTGTTCGCAGCATATATTTGGTCTTGCCTTCATTCACCGTTAAACCGATTTTCTTGGCTTCCTCCTCAATACTCACGAAAGCACTGACATCACGCTCTGTTTGTACGATTATGTCAATATCGTCAGCGTTAGCAAATAATTTGATGGACTTTTGAAAGATTGTGCCTCTAGTGTTGACGTGGAAGTTTTGCAATATTCTTTCAAGAACGATGTTGCTCGGGCGAACAATGCTGAGGTTCCATTCCTCGGGGATGCTTTCCTCCCACCATATTTTGCAGATGAGCTGGTGCATACTCCTAATCAATTCATCGCCAGCTGCTTTGAATAGCTCGGCCTCAAGGCAATCAGCTCCAGCAGCCTTATCGGACTTAAGCTTAGATATAGCTTTCTTCACTTCGTCGAGATTGGGTGGACGGAATTGTTGGCCTACGTCATCCAGGTTCAATATTACAACTTGCATGGCAGCAGAATTAGGTTCGTCATGGCTTCGCAAATGCCTTTTTCATATCTTCAGCACCAAATTTGATTCTACCACTATTCCCCTGTTCGTCCTTGCAGGCTTTCGGTTCGAGCCTTGTAGCTTTGGAAGGTTCTTTTTACTTTTGGTAAAACTTCCGAACTTTCTTTCTGTAATGGAATCCCACTATTTCTTCGATCACACGCTTCTCATGCTCTTTCTTTTTCCTTCTGGGAAGTCGGTGTTCCCCTCTCCTCTTCTGCTGGTAGAGCTCGAGAGTAGCTCTGGTCCTTCTATGCAGCGCCGCCGCTTTGTATGTTGTTTGGCTGCATGTACTTGCCGGCATTCTTCGTTGAACCAAGGGTTTCGCTGTTCGTGCGTGACCCAGCACGTTATAGACATCATCTTTGATGGCTTCCTGGCAGTTCTTCCACTGGTTCTCAATGCTTGAAGTTGGATCCATAGTACTATTTAAGAGGGCGGGGGAGACTTGATTAGAAAAGGACCTGGTGTTTTCTTGCGAACTGTAGCCGTCCAACGTCGAACTTCCTCACAGTATTTCCGTGTTTTGGCTTTGGCCTGGATATCCGTAGCATTACCTTGACTACCTTGACTTGAGGTAGTGGCCCGAGTCAACGTTGGCTCCTCGGAACGTTCGGACATCCTTGATACTGGAGGAGTGCCTTGTGTCTATCGCAATGTGGTCAATCTGGTTGGGGGTTTTTGACCAAGAATTCGCGATGTCCCTTTTTGTATATCGAGATGCCGGAACTGCGTACTTACTACCACAACGTTTCGCCCCGCTGCAAAATCGATTAACCTGAGTCCATTATCGGAGGTGGTTTCGTGCAGGCTATATCTTCCAACTGTGCCACCAGAGACGTCATCTCTTCCTAGTTTGACATTAAAATCACCCAAGACAATCTTAATGTCATAGCTAGAGCATTGCTCTTATATTTTGTCTAGGACAGGAGGTCTTAGAACCCTTCCTTGGGGTCATCACCTTTCTCCTCTGTGAGAGCATGCGCGCATATGAAGCTAATATTGAAGAATTTAGGATTGATGCGAATCATCGTGAGGCACTCGTTGACACTCAAGACTTCTGGCATCACAATTTTGTTTTTGTTTAATTCGCCAAAAACAAGTCTATTCAAAAGATCAAATGTGTTTCTTCACCCGACTTTAAAGGTACCTTATCTCCACTTACACTTCATACAATCTTGTCTTCTTTAAAACTATAAAACACGAAAAGTAATGAAATTCATATAAAAAAAAACAAAAACAGAAAGAAGCAACCAGTCTATAGCATGACGTTGCTCCAAGTAAATTTTTTGTCTATATTCATGTAAAAAGGATATTTATTTCATATCGTGCTTTTTCTTCTTCATCGGATATTCACAAAGTAGGAACTTTGATTTCGAGGAATAGTCTGGAAAAGGAGGATGAACAAAAATTCCTCCTATTCTTAACAAATTCACCACCCGAAATCGATGGTGCACGGCAAAGATGCACAAGGATGCTTAAACATAACAGGTATAATACAAAAGCACATCCTTCCTCATCTCATGTACACAGCTCTGATACTGAAAGAATTGGAATTTGTCGATTTATGTCTCTCTTCCTGTTTCAGTCTTCTGTTTTTTTTTTTTTGATTTCTTCCCAAATTTTGCACCTTGCAACATAAAGACAGCCAGTGACATAGAAAATAATAAAACAACGCGAAGTAAGTAAAATTGACTGCTGCATTTCATATATTTTTTTGGATCCTTTTTTTATGTAGCACTTTTAGGGTTCAAGTATTTGTTTCGAGCTTACGAGCCAAATGGCCCCGCATCGATCCAAAATCCATCGATCCATTTGGAAAAAAACAGTTTTAATTAAAGCTTAAATAAAAGAAGAGATTTTTGATTTAACAAAAAGGTACAGCATGGCATTGTAAGTCGTCGGCTTAGAGTGTAAACCTACTAACTCCATAAATGGAAATTTTACAGGAGAAAGAAAAAACTTCGCAAAAACTTTTATCGTTGCTAGAAAATAAAATCCAAAACATGGATTGTGTGTTAGTTGGTACTCTTCCTTTCTAAGCATAAAACAACTCAAGCAGGATCTTAGTTTTGTACTTATTTGCATCTTTGTAAGTTAGCCGGTTTTTTTTTTTTTTGGTAATGTAAAAAAATAATGGACTTAGCCGTTTTTCCAGAACAATTAAAAATAGAGTAGGATTTTTGCTAATCGATAGCTTTATTGAGTATAAATAATGTTAAAATAAAATATATAGCATTTGAAAATTAAATTAACCAAATCGCAAATAGGTTTAACCCAGTGGCGTAGCTAGGGGGGGGGGCGAAGGGGGCAGCTGCCCCGGGCACCAGGAGTTAGGGACGGCAAAATTAACTTCGTTGTGCGTTGGAAGTTGTAAGCCAATTAGGTAAACAAATTTTTTAATTGGAAATTTAACTAAATCTATATTAGATAATAAAATTTTTACTGTAAGTAATCTTTTGTAGCTTATATTTTGTATATGTAAATTTCAGTTCAGAGCTCAGAGGGGTTGACACTTCTCAGAAATCAGAAATTTTTTCGCGGTAGACATGTAAAAAAAAGTAAAAAAAAAATGCTGTAACCTGAATATTTTTGCAGAAGATTTGTTGTTTCGTTTTTTTTTTCAAGAAAAAATATAATTATTTTTAACAAAATTGATAAATGAATAAAAAAAAAATAAACCTACCGTTGCTTTTTTTCAAAACATATAAAAATAAAACGAAAAAACTATGAGTTCATAGGAACGGCTTAACTTTAGTCCAAATTTTGTCTGCTACTTTAAGTATGAAGGTACCCATAACTTAACTAAATAGCTTAAAAAATAGTTTGACAAAATTTTGTTTGATTATGGTTAGACCGAAGGGGGTGCAAGTTATTGTTTTGCCCCAGGCGGCAAATATCCTAGCTACGCCACTGGTTTAACCCACACACAAATAAGTTTCACCCAAGTGCAAATAGATTTAACCCAAACGCAAATAAAGGGTCCGCCAAATAACCTTTTTTTTTGAAAATGCTACTACTACATGGTGTGTAGCTTCGGAAGTGTGGCACGTAGCGCCGTCCTGTTGAAACCAAATGTTGTCAATATCCTCCTCTTCAATTTTTGTGAACAAAAATTCGTTCAACATTGTCCGATAACGATCGCCATTGACTGTAACGGCCACTCGAAGAAAAATGGCCCAATTATACCTCTGGACCAAAATCCGCACCAAACAGTGACTCGTTTTGGGTGTATCGGCTTTTCAATGTATGCGTGCGGGTTTTTTGTGCCCCAAATGCGAAAATTTTGCTTGTTTACATACCCGCCAAGATCAAAATGAGCTTCATCTGAAAAGATGATTTTTTTGGCAAAATCGGCATCTTCTCTAAGTCGATCGCAGGCTGACTTAGCGAAGCAGCCATTTGAATGAAATTATTTTTCATTATTAACCGGAAAGATTGTACTTTCAAATAAAAAAAGAAATTTGAGAAAATATTCAGTAGTTTTTTTTATAGCATTTTCAAACAAAAAAAAAGTTATTTGGCGGACCCTTTAGAACTAACCCCATTCGATTTAAACAAAACGCAAATATAGTTAAACTATACGCAAATAATTTAAACAATTTACAAATAATTTTAACCAAAAAGTAAATTGAATTAATCTAACCTTGAATTATTGATCCAGTTGTACTTTTTGGGTCTAATGGATTTTGGAATTATCCATAATTGTTAAAAAGCTATTATTAGGGGATTGGCCTTTTATTTGTTCGGAAAGTTCTTGGAAAAACGCGCAGAACTAGTGGAATTTACAATACTGTTAAGCCTTCCATTTCTTCACCACACAGCTGGAACAATAAGTTGAGTCTGGGTTAAACCAATTTGCGTCTTGCTTAAAATGATTTGTTAATAGTTTAAATTATTTGCGTATAGTTTTGTTTAAATCGAATTGCGATTGGGTTAGTTCTATTTGCGTTTGGGTTTTGGGTTAAATCTATTTGCGCTTGGGTGAAACTTATTTGAGTTTAGGTTAATCCTATTTGCGATTTTGTTAATTTAGTTTACGAATGCTATATATAGGGGTTCATTTCAAAAGGTAGTGTTTTCGCTAACACAAAGGTTCATTGGTAGTGTCTACCTTGAGATTTAATAAACACAATGTTAATGTACATTTCGAAACAAAGTATGTGGGTACTAACGGAGGTACTATTTTTGTACTTTTTTTTAAATGATTTTATAGAATGCCTATCATGATAATAAACTGTATTATTTCTTAAAAATCAGGTTCCCCCCTCTCTGTCCTGTTATTCGAATTTTATATGGTATTTTTAATTGTTATGGAGTTAGCAGGTGAATTTGGATGTTATGGACTTAGCTGTTTTACTCATCAAGCGTTTTGGCCAGCTAAGAAGCCGAATTTAACAAAAATAATTATGTCAGACGATGCGTCTTCGTTCGATCTTTCAAACTGCATACTTATCTCAAATTTGACAAAAATTGGATTTAGCAGGTTTACACTCTAAGCCGACGAAGTGCTATCATTGTTTTTTAATAATTTTTTCTGTTTTAAGTAGCAGAGTAGCGGGGGAGAATGGAACTCCTCCTCCCATACGTTTTTTTTTGTCAACCCACCGTACACACTCTAGCTTTTTGTCACATTCTATGCGAGTCACCCTTTATCAACGAAATACCTTGTTTTGTGACCTTCGATCCCGTATGATTAATGTAGGTGAACCCGATTTGATGGGGAACTTTCCCAAAACCTTTAAATAAATCCCTGTATGTATTTTTTAGTACTGTTTTCTAATTTTCCTTCGGGATACCACGCAAGAAAAACTCACCTTGTACTCAGCTTCAACCTAGTCCTTGACATTTCTTCTGTAAGAGTTACCGTTCGGGAGATATTTCTTATAAGAACCGTTTGGAGGGGACTTTGACCTCCCATAAAATTGTCAGTGGCGCTCATATCGATGGGGACTTTTCACAGTTTTCTTAGAATGCCATGGGGATGCTATGTACCCGAATCCAGCTTTCCGCCATTTTTTTCCGTAATTTGGCTGAATTTTTAGCTGATATAACTGGACTATGCAGCCTCAAGAATCCAACTTAAATTATCTAGACTCTAGAGCAGAGGTTCCCAAACTTTTTTTTTTTCTCGTAGACCACTTTCAAAACTTAACCTGGTTTTGGTAGACCCCCTGCTGCAACATTTTTACCATATTCCCAAAACTCGTAAAAAAATGCGAAGATTAGATATGGAAATCTGCGTTGCAGCTGAGTTTCAACCCTAAATTTGGGCGCCACTTTGCAAGTCTCGGCAGGCGTTGCACTGAATATCGAATATCGTCGGCTTTCTGATGTCAAAGCCTCATAAGTCTGTTTTGAAAAATTGCTTAGAAGACACAAAAAAAAACAAATTTAAAAGGTAATAAAATGGAATTCTTAGATCGTTAAAGGTTTTTAAGCTGGTTTATAGCACCAAAAGGTACCATAACATAACTACGAGACATTGATATTTGAATTCTATGATTTGTTTTAATCTGAAATACATTGAAATTGCATTTTAAGATTTATGAGTTTTTGACAGAAAGCCGATGATATGCCAGATTTACAAGTAACAGTCGTTAATCTTAATATACTTCTCAAAACAAATTAAGGGAGGCTTTAAAAAAAGGGAATTAATGCTACACAAACAGGCTATCTGATCCAGCCTAAACTGAACAAATTTTTGAAGCCCGCGGCGGACGAAAGAAAAAGCAAACAACTAAAAATATTCAAAATAGCTTTTTATGGCCTTTAGTCCTATAAATTGGCGTTTCGTTTGGCTTACTCACTTGAACTCATCAGTGACATAGTGAGGGCTTTGTCATACGCAATTTATATTAAGTTCAGTTCAACTTACATGAATTTTTCAACGAAAATCCACTGTAAACTATATCCAACAAGATTAGAATTCCTAATCATTAAGCTGGCAGTTTTTTTGCCCTGGGCCAGGCATAGTTTCTATATAAGAAGGTTTTATAATACAAATTCTATATACTACTGAAATAAATCAGCTATTTTGAATCAATAATTCAACAAGTCCAATCCTTAATGCTAAGTCTTCTACTTGGCAGATTTATTTCAGTAGTATATATAGAATTTGTATTATAAAACCTTCTTATATAACTAAAAATATTATTTTTACAATATTATTGATAGCATGAGAAGCTCCTAAGAAATTTTAGTCAACAGTTTTGAAAATTAGAATCTTAATTCTAAAAGCTTCAAAACTGTAATACGACAATTATTCACTGAAATACAGCCTGTCAAAAATCACCGAAAAATTTGGAATTTTCCCTTAAATTTTTTGATTAGTGAAGGTAAGGTAATATCTGCCTTCATTGACAGATAAGGCCAAGCCTTCATTTTTGTTCTTTACTATCGAAGCTAGATACATTTTCGTGGACAGCCACTTACAACTGGTGAACCCCTATTTTTATTTTATGTCAACGTAGACCCCGGTGGAAGCTCCCGTGGAACCCAGGGGGTCCACCTGGACCACTTTGGGAGTCACTGCTCTTGAGCAAGCATGAAATAAAATATAAAATTATGAATGCAAATTTTCAACAAATCTTTGATATATAGCATTCGCAAATTAAATTAACCAAATCGCAAATAGGTTTAACCTAAACGCAAATAAGTTTCACCCAAGCGCAAATAGATTTAGTCCAAACGCAAATACAATTAACCCAGTCGCAATTCGAATTAAACAAAACGCAAATATAGTTAAATATATACGCAAATAATTTAAACTATTAACAAATCATTTTAACCAAAACGCAAATTGAATTAACCCGGGCTCAACTTGTTGTTCCAGCTGTGTGGTGAAGAAATGGAAGGGTTATAATAGTAGGAATAGTTCACCATAAGATTTTAACAAAACCCCAATTGTCAATTCAACTAGTTCTGCGTACTTTTCCAAGAGCTTACCCAAAAAATAAAAGGCTAATCCCTTATTCATGGGTTTTTAACAATAATGGATAATACCAAAATCCATTATACCCAAAAAGTACTGCTGGAACAATAAATCAAGCTTTGGTTACTTCAATTTGCGTTTTGGTTTAAAATGATTTGTTAATAGCTTAAATTATTTGCGTATAGTTTAACGATATTTGCGTTTTGTTTAATTCGAATTGCGATTGGGTTAGTTCTATTTGCATTTGGGTTAAATCTATTTGCGCTTGGGTGAAACTAATTTGCATTTAGGTTAACCCTATTTGCAATTTGGTTAGTTAAATTTGCGAATGCATAATAGATCAAGTCAAGCACCCACATACGACCTGTATGTACTGTATTTACCGTTATTTTAAAAATGTTCTATCCAATCTACACAGTGATGTTGGTATAAAGGGCGGGATCTTTGTCAATAACGAAAAGTGAGTACATCAGATAAGAGCTGCTTGTCGGTGTAGTATTATGCAATTTTTTTCTTTTTATAAATCGAGACAAAAAAAATAAAATCTGATTTCGATTATGGATGTGGATTTTTCGGTTAAAGCTCTCTTCAAAATCCATTGACTTTGTTCGTTAATGGCAAATTAACCTCGCAAAGAGTCCACACTGTCTTTAATCTTTTTCATAATTTGTTGCAGGAAGGAAAAATATATGCTTTAAGGGTAGAATTGGAGTTTGAAAATTTGTAATGATTGTTTTTGATGCATTTGACAAAATATAGAACCTAGAATTTTCAAGACTATGGCTCTATAACTTTAAAGTGCTTTGCATATTAGCTGCAAATAGCGAGCTGCGAATTGTAAATGGTTGCAAATTGTGACATTTCTTTCACATGAGTGGTCTCTGACCGAAGCGAATTGCCACACAAAATAAGCCATGGGTGCTAAAGTGCTTTTCAGTTTCACAGGAATTGCGAACTGCGAATAAACTTGTTTATTCAATTCTAAGCGAAAATACCAACAAATTCGCAGATTTGTGGATTGCGTCTGATGCTGTGGATTGCAAATAAATGTTTGACAGTCCGCAAACAAATATCTTGTTGGTCGCGTAGAAAATATAAAAATACTAAATTTAACAATTTAAACTAATTTTAGTCCGAGTTTTTTTGTTTAAAATTGTAGATAGGCTCGTTTTTTCACTTTGTCGAAATCTAAAACAAGAATTTGTTGATATTTCCGTTTGGAATTTAATATTTCAATAAAGCAACAACATATGTACAATTTCTTGTGATTTATTCAGTAGTTCTGTGTGTGGAAACTCAAACAAGTAGGTAGTCGAAGTCCATGGAAAACATAGAGTTAACTTAAAACAAATTGTATCTAAAGAAAATCCTTCGCAGTTAGTCTCACAGCGACAAAATATCTTTACACATACATATATCCAAAATTCACCATAATCCAACTTGGGAAAATGGCCTAAAATTGATTTTACCTGGGTGGTATTATTTTTTAAATTTTTGAGTTTCTTTCAATATCTCGGATAACGAAAAATCGCAATTTTTTATAAATTTCGAAAAACGAAATCTCGCATTCTCATCTCGTACTTAAAATCTCTCAAAAATAAACCAAAATCTCGTAATTTAATATCTCGTTTATCAAAATCTCTAAAATAGACATTTTGGAAACTCTAATCCTACAATAACATATCGCTCTCAGTTTCGCACTACAAAAATAAAAATCGTGAAAACGCTGTTATCTTTTCCCAAATGTATTTTTAACAATTAAGAATTTAACCAACATTACAACCAGACTTACAATTTCTATTTATTGTTTTCATAACAACAATTGATGTACATATAAGCAATAACAGCATGAAATGGTCTGAATTCTGAAAACATACTGTCATCGAGTTAACCACTTAATTTAAAGTACTTAAAATTTCTTAATGGTGGTAACGCCTAAACTAAACTTCCCTTTAATATTTCATTTATTTTTTGATAATTTCATCTCTTTCCAAAGGAAAGAGACAGCTAATTAGTAACCCATGTACATATAAAGGTCATGTGAATTTGCAATTTTTTGTGTAAAAGTTTTAAGGTTATATTCACTGCCGGCTCTTAAAAGTTAAAGTTAATTTAGTTGCTCCAAGAATTTTGATTTATTAATTTTAATAATTTTCTCACCAATTGTAAGTAATGTAAATAGTAGAATTTTTTCAAATTGTTAATATTAACATTCCTTTATAGAAAATAAAATCATACTCATATTACGTTTCTGGATGTCTTTTCCTTTTTTGGCTGACCAGATATCGCATTGGATATTTATTATTGGATTTTAAGAGAGTTTTATTTTCTTGGAACAACATTATTTTATTTTAATTATAGCTACTTACCTTTTCCTTTCATTTGGTGCTCAATTATTTAGTATGGAAAGTCAAGAAACACACAGTTGCTCTTCTTCGGGTTTTCAAAGAGCGGACGATGATTTCATGGTGTCTTGCGACAAATGTAAGCGCTGGTGGCATTATAGTTGCCACAATTTTGATGCCGACAAATTCGACACGATAACTCCTTGGTTTTGCGAGGAAGAAGATTGTGTCTTTCGAGAAGACGACGATGTTACAAGGGCGCTTGCGAGTCGGAGAAGTTCTTTGCCAACTCCAGCTGCTGCTATCGCAGATGTTTCAGAGGATCAAGTGGATTTAATTATTGAAGCTGCTGCAGTTGCCCAAGCCACTGTAGCTCAACGAGACAAGGAGCTTTCGGAGTTGCGAGCTGAACTTGCTGAGACCAAGTTGAAATTGTCACAGGCCTCTCTTATCAAGGAACAGCCAAATTCCAATTCCATTAAAACTTCAACGTCTTGCTCGAGTGCTTCAAAAGCTGCCAAGTTGGAAATAATTAGGAAAATCCAAGCTAATCATCAGGCACTTGTGAACAACACAATTGTACATAGTCAGTCTACCCCATTGCGAAAAACAGCCGCTCAACAACCAAGTATGTCTACTTCGCCGAAACAAATGTCCGGACAACATTCCGGTATGAGTGACACTTCTTTTCGGGATCAAGACATGGCAAACCTTCTCACGATACTGAATCGGAACAATGTTCAAGAGCTGCCAATTTTCTCAGGTGAAAATAAACGAGAGTGGCCATACTTCGAGGAGGTCTATAAATCAACCACCATCGAAGGTAGATATAGCGCTAAAGAAAATGTGGCTCGTTTACGCAAGGCATTAAAGGGAGAGGCATACCAACTCGTAAGTGATCGCCTCAAGTATTCATCGGATGCTGATGCTATTATGGACTCGCTTCGTACTATGTTCGGTCGTTATGACGTTTTGGTTCATGACCTGACTTCGGATCTTTTGAGTCTGCCCAAGCTCACGTCAAGGTGTGATCCCAAGGTTTAACAAATTTATCATCGAGGTTAGGAGCAGGACTTTATCAAGACTGGCAGAAGAGAAAGTCAGTTTTGCAACGAGCCAATTTCGAGCAGTTTGCTGAATTCATGACTGAAAGAGTTTTTGATTTACCTCCCGATCTGTCAAAACCTGGTGGCCCCTTGGACCAAAAGAGGACAATTATTAGTAACAAATCTTCTCGAGTGCTGTTGCATCAACCTGTTCCGTCTTCTGCGCCAGTCGGTGTATGTTGTAAGTGTAATAAAAAATAACATTCCTTAAATCAATGCGAGGAATTTTTAGCTTTATCTCCGGATCAAAGGCAGACATTTGCTAGAGAAAAGTCTATTTGCTTCTCCTGTCTAGATCCATCAAAACACCAGTGGAGAGTTTGCTTCAAAAAAAGATCGTGTGGGACCGATGGTTGCAAACGACGATATCACCCACTCTTGCATACGTCTTCAGACACCAGTAGTTCTGAGTTAAGCTCAGCCGCAGTTCCTTTCGTTCCACAGCATCATATTCACTCCTCTCATGTCAGAGCTGATTTAACAATTATGTTTAAAATAGTGCCAATTCGTATTTATGGCAACGGAGACTTATTTGTGGATACATACGCTTTTTTGGACGATGGGTCTTCACTGTCGATGATTGAGGAAAACATTTTTAATGAGCTTGGGCTAGATGGATACCCTGAACAACTCACACTTCAGTGGACGAAAGGGGTGTCTCGAGTTGAAGATTCTAAGTGCACGAGTTTGAACATTTCTGGAGTTAACAATCGTAAAAGGTATGTTTTGAAAAATGTTTATACAATTAAAAATTTGGGACTCGCCAGTCAGTCTACCGATGTGGCTTATTTGAAAAGTTTATATCCACATCTCAGAGGCCTGCCACTCTCTGACTTGAAAGATGCTCGTCCGAAAGTTTTGCTTGGTTTAGATCAAGCCAAATTCCTGCTAGGCCACGGTCAGCGACATGGCAAGGATGAAGAACCTCATGCTCTAAAGACTCTTTTGGGATGGATAGTATACGGCAAGTCAGCTCCATCGATGA
Organism: Dasysyrphus tricinctus; assembly: GCA_963921185.1. Lineage (NCBI taxonomy): Eukaryota > Metazoa > Arthropoda > Insecta > Diptera > Syrphidae > Dasysyrphus > Dasysyrphus tricinctus. The sequence goes on along the minus strand of OY992530.1, from coordinate 137,439,063 downwards.
ATGTGTCCTGTTTGCATCAGGCTTCGAAACCCACTATAAATCTCATGTTTCATGATGCTATTCGAGGGGAAATAGACCTACATGATCTTGTTCGTCGTCATTTTACGACTGAAGAGTTTGGTATGATGCCGCCAAAAGGTGAATTGCTCAGTCGAGAAGTGAGTCGATCCTTTGATTTAATGGAACGCACGATAAAACTGGTGGACAGGCAATACGAGATTGGCCTCTTGTGGGATGCAGATAATGTCAAATTGCCCGACAGCTATAACATGGCTTTTAAACGCCTTCTTGGTTAGGAGAAGACCCTATTGAAAAAGCCTCACCTTCTGGAATGGCAAAATAACTATTTTCGGGAACTTCTCTCTAAAGGTTACGCCAGAATCGCTACACAAGAGGAATTAAAAAAGGACTGGCCTCGCGTTTGGTACGCTCCAACCTTTATAATCGTGAATCCTAACAAGAGTCCACCTAAACCCAGATGTGTGGCAGACGTGGCCGCTAAAGTCAACGGAGTATCTCTCAACACTCATCTAATGAAGGGTCCAGATAACTTGGTTCCACTACACGCTGGTATATTTAAATTTCGAGAGCGTCAAGTAGCCGTGAATGGCGATGTACGTGAGATGTTCCATAGAATCCGAATAAAAGCCGAGGATCAACAGTGTCAACGCATCTTATGGAGAGAGGGAGACAGCTCTAGGAAGCCAACAGTCTACATCATGGAAGTAATGATGTTTGGCCCCAGATGCTCTCCAACATGCGCACAGTTCGTGAAGAATCACCATGCAAACCTCTTTAAAGACGAGTGTCCCGGTGCTGTGGATGGCTTGACCAAACGGACTTATGTCGATGATTATTTTAATAGTCATAACTCTGTTGAGGAAGCTGTTGCTGTTACGAGAGACGCAATCCGTATTTGCCACTCAATGAATTTTGACCTTGTGGGAATACAATCAAACAGCCGTGACCTTTTAAATCAGATGCCGCATGGATATGTGAACAACAAGTTGGTAAGCATCGATCCTAACGAAAGTGATTGTTTAGTTTCCAAGGTTTTAAGCATGTTTTGGAACCCTTCTTCGGATAATTTTTCATACAAGCTGGCGAAGGATGAGGTCATGGAAAATATGCTTTCTGAGAACGCAGTTATTACAAAACGGCTGATGCTAAAAACTATTATGAAGATCTTCGATCCTTTGGGAATTATTTCTTTATACATAATTAGGGGACGCATCATACTCCAGGACGTTTGGAGAGAAGGGTATGACTGGGATGAGCCATTACCATCTCGCCTTGGAGACTTGTGGCTGGATTTTATCAAGCAACTAAAGTTCATTGAAGACATCAAGATTCCCCGCCGGTACGTATCGTGGAACCCTGACGAATGTAACGTAAGTCTAGTAGTTTTCGTTGACGCCTCAGAAAAGGCATTTGCCTCAGTGGCTTATTTTCGCTTTGCGCTCAGTAATGAGGTCGAAGTTACTCAAGTTATGGCAAAGGCCAAGGTCGCCCCTGTCAAGCAGTTATCTATTCCTCGCTTGGAACTGCAGGCCGCTGTTCTTGGGGTTCGCTTGGCAGCCACAATCAAGGAGTCCCATACAATACGAATAGACGAGCTGCTATTTTTATCTGATTCGAAGACAGTGCTTTCGTGGATAAACTGCACCAATAAATTGCCATCATTTGTTGCAACCCGAGTAGGTGAAATCCTAGATTCTACCTCTTCACGTCAGTGGTTTCACATTAGATCTAACGATAATGTTGCTGATGACGGCACAAAACGCTTCGAAACATCAATGGAAAATCAAGACACCAGATGGTTTAGAGGTCCAGAATTCCTGAAACAACCTTTAGTTCAATGGCCAATTACACCTTATGCTGCGACTGTTTTAGAGAACAACAAAGATAAAGTTTGTAGAATGCTGCACCATGGTAATAAACTTAAACAAAAACATTTTTACGGGGCGTATGAATTGCTATCTCCAAGATTTCGAGCTAGATGGAGTTCCTCGGTCAGAGCGATTGCATTTTTACTGCGATTCAAACACATTCTTCAGAGAAAGCCCACCGAAAATGAAGTCTACATCACACCTTTCGAGTTTCGGCAAGCCGAAAATTGGATGTTTAGGAAAATTCAGAGGGATTCTTTTCCAAGTGACATCGCTTCGCTAAGTTCATGTGGTAAAGTTAGCTCTTCAAGCACAATTTTGAGTCTGTCTCCGTTTCTGGATGATGATGGTACTATGCGGCTGCGCTCGAGGGCTCAAAAGGCTTATTCCTCGTATTCGTCTCGGAACCCCGCAATACTTCCCAAGAAACACCCTTTGGTCGACCTTCTCATCGATTATCATCACCAAAAGAACTGTCATATGGGAACTGCTACGGTTATATCCGACATTCGTGAAAGCGCGTGGATAGTAAGCATTCGAGGAGCTGTCGAGAGAGTTCGCAAGGGGTGTTACATGTGCAAGCGCCTCAAAGCCAAAGTGGTTATGCCTATGATGGGCCAGCTTCCTGAAGCTCGCTTAGCCTTTGACTCCAGACCCTTTACTCATGTCGGAGTGGACTGTTTTGGCCCAATGTTGGTGAGGTTTGGTCGAGGTACAATAAAACGCTATGGAATGATTTTCACATGCCTCACGTTCAGAGCAGTGCAAATAGAATTGCTGAACGATCTAAGCTTAGATCAATGCACTATGGCAGTCAGACGTTTCCTCATCAATCGTGTCGTTACGAGGTTCTTTTACAGTGACAACGGTCTTAATTTTGTGGGGACAAGAAACTTATTGGATAAGGATGTTAAGGAGATGCAGGTTTCTCTGTGCGAATACTCTTCTAGATACGAGGGAGTTAGATGGCGATTCATTCCAGCCTACTCTCCCTGGATGGGAGGAGCGTGGCAACGGCTCATTCAGTCCATAAAGAAAAGCTTAAATTTCGTTTTGAAAGGTATCGTACCAAGAGAGGATGTCTTACGAAACGCGCTTATGGAGGCTCAAGGCCAAATAAATCGACGCCCACTTACTCATATCCCTGTTGATCCGGAGGACCCTAAGCCGCTAACGCCGAACTCAATGCTTTTCGGCGAGGATGATCGAGATTTTACCGCACCTGGAGTATTTTCGGAAAAGGATTTCTGCAGCAAACTTTACTGTCGCCGCTCTCAACACTTGATGGCAGAGCTTACAAAGCGTTGGTACGCTGAATATTTGCCCGTAATTACAAGGCGTTCAAAATGGTTTAAGCAAACAAGGCCAGTACAGATAGATGACATAGTAATTGTCATCGAACCGAACGAAATACGTTCAGCCTGGAACTTAGGCCGTGTCATCAAAATGTATCCGGGTCCTGATGGAGTTATACGTATGGCCGACGTTAAGCTTTCCAATGGTTCAATAAAGGCTAAACGATCGATTGGGAGACTCGCTGTATTGGACTTACAGTCTTCAACCTAGGATCTAGTTCTCAGACGGCCCCGGGAATGTCATCGAGTTAACCACTTAATTTAAAGTACTTAAAATTTCTTAATGGTGGTAACGCCTAAACTAAACTTCCCTTTAATATTTCATTTATTTTTTGATAATTTCATCTCTTTCCAAAGGAAAGAGACAGCTAATTAGTAACCCATGTACATATAAAGGTCATGTGAATTTGCAATTTTTTGTGTAAAAGTTTTAAGGTTATATTCACTGCCGGCTCTTAAAAGTTAAAGTTAATTTAGTTGCTCCAAGAATTTTGATTTATTAATTTTAATAATTTTCTCACCAATTGTAAGTAATGTAAATAGTAGAATTTTTTCAAATTGTTAATATTAACATTCCTTTATAGAAAATAAAATCATACTCATATTACGTTTCTGGATGTCTTTTCCTTTTTTGGTTGACCAGATATCGCATTGGATATTTATTATTGGATTTTAAGAGAGTTTTATTTTCTTGGAACAACACATACATACGAGTATGTGGGTAGACATAGACACTCAATTATTTATCTAGCAGAAGTTAGAATATCTCGTAAAATTTCGAGTTTCTTATAAAACAAATTTATTTGTTGCAATGCATTTAAATTTTGCAAGATTTTAATTTGCGAGTTTTTAGTTTTGATGATTTTATGAGAGATTTTTTGCAAGATCGCTTAAAGCGTTTTTTTTTGTAATTGCGAGATTTTGAAAAGCGAAATTTTGTAATTGTAAGAATTTGTAATGCGAGATTTCAAATACGAGATTTAAGTTTGCAAGACTTCGTACTCAACTTAATAAGGGAGCGGTTCGAAATCCCGCAGACTAAAATCTCGAATAACGAAATCTCGCATTTTTTAATCATTTTTTAATCTCGAAAATTCATATCCTGCATTTCATAATCACACAATTACAAAATCTCAAATGTAACAATTTTAAATATCAGCCGAAATCTCGCAATATAAAATCTGGCATATCAAAATTTTGCAAATTCAAACCTTAAGTAGCATCACTCGCAGTTTCGCCCCAAAAAAAATCGTGCTAACGAAAAAAAAGGAACTCGAAAACGAGAAACTTTTTTTTTGCCTGCTTTTTGTTTTCCAAAACGTATTTTTAAGAATTAATAAAATTTACCCGATACAACAACTGAATATACAATTACTATATACATTCTCTTTTTTGTTTTGGAAAACAATAAAAGCCTTAAAAAAAGCTTTCCTATTCGAGTTTTTTTGTTTTCGTTGTGAGATTTGAATTTGCAAAACTTTCATTGGCTTGATATTTGCGAGTATTTTTGGTGCGATATGAAAATGCGAGATTGTTAAAAGCTAGATTATGTACTTACGAGATTATGAAATGCAGGATTATTAATTTGCGAGATTTCGTTTTTCGAGATTATCTAAACAAAAAATGCGGAATTTCGTTATTTGAGATTTTGGTCTGCGGGACTTCGCACCGTTCCCTAATAACGAAAGAGCAAATCAATAAATCCTGGATTACCAGGAACGATTGCGCTATCTCTAGAAGTTTATGGCCTAGAATGAATGAAAAGGAAACTCAGTATATTCTATCGCTGAGTAAAAAGAACATTAGAATCTTGATAGGTGTACTAACCAGATTGGGTGTACTCGCACCCGATTGTTGTAGGAGCTGTCAGGATGTAGAAGAAATAGAAACCATTAAACACCTGCTCTGCGATTGTCCAAACCTCCAAACAAGCCGCCTCCGTTACTTGGGAAACAGGTTTGTTGGAGAACTGGACGATCTAGCGCAGGTCTCAATGGTTAATATGAGGAAATTCATAGATAGCACCAGAGAATATGAAATAAAGAAGTCAATCCTCAGCTGTCAATTTGATTTGCCTACAAGCTGAAAGCGACCAGCTGATGTATTAGATTTGCAAGGTATTAGTGAAAAACAGTGCAAAACGCACACATAGAATCAACTAGTCATTCAGCACATCATTCAGCACAGGTCTTGTTGTTGTTGCAATTCACATCTATTTCTTCGACACGAAATGAAATTACAAATACAACAATGTAAACAAATGGTTTTTGGGGGGTGAAACGTACGAAGGATTGGCTTCTTTATTTGATATTCTCTGGATAGCACAGGCTGGTTCGTAAATGAGCCAGTCTATCTGAATCATTAGCTTAGGAGCATCTCTGCTTTCTTTTTGTAAGGGGATCACAATGGACCGACAGGTCCCCGTGTACGCAACAGCCCTGTGCTGTGCACACCCCTCCTAACCTAACCTAACCTAACCTAACCGTTCCCTTACTAGTGGTGGTTCAATATACCATTCATTACAAAAATGATGAAAAGATTCTCCCTTCAATAATTGCATAAAAACAGGTGTTAATTATTCATATACTGAAATTCTGGAAACAAAATTTAAACTTCGCTTGAAATATTTAAGTGTTAAAGTACAGGACTTTATGAAATTAATGAAAAATAGTAGCAAGTTTGATTTATTTTCATTTTATCAACATTCCACCTTTATTTTGTATTTTTTTTTATCGATTTGGTATTTACTAATCACCGAGAAATAGCAATTTAGCTATCGAATGAACAGCTGTTTTAGCTAAAAAGGAATATTGAGAAATTAATTCAAAAGGTTTTCGTCTCAGTAATCTGCGCAAAACTTCAGTGCTTAGCTGAGATTTTTTGTCGCACTTAAAAAATCTCTGAACACTCATAGATTTATTTGGTGAGGCACGTCTACCGCCTCTATCGCGTGTCAAATTTCCGAGTGATTTTTCGAAATGCAGATTTCCATTGGCCTCCTAGATTGTGCCATTCAACACCCACTTGATTTTTTTCTTTGGAGTTATGTCAACGCAAGATTGTATTTTAGATTTATAAATACAAAAATTACCACTTTAAAATGAAACCTCTAGTTGGAACACCTTATACATTGGTATTTTTGTTAGTAATTTTACTTTTATGTTAAATTATGAGTGTTAAACACACACGAAGGCGACCTGCTTCATGCCTGATTGAGAAACCAGTAGCCAGTAGCGCAACAATCATCAGCCACGGTGAAGTGCTTGTTTTACCTCCTCGTACCTAAACAGGCTAAAATTACAAGTGCGAAAGGCCTAACTAGGATATGTTACGAAGGTTAGCATTCTTGGCTTCTTTGTAACTGAAATAAATTCCGCTAACGAAACCATCACTACGCCTCGGATAAGAAATGATAACACGGTGATGACTTTTGGCTATTGCACCCGGACAAAAATTGGTTTCTGGAATGTGAAGACGCTTCTTGACAACAGAAGTGAAGCTCCTCAAAATGCTAGATACCTCAAATAAGAGAAAGAGTTTATGCGATATAAGATGGTTGGGCTCGGGGAAGTATAAGTCTCAAACTCCTAACACTGTACTACTTTACTCCGGAAGGCACCTGGAAGAAATCGTGAATCTGGCGTGGGATATATGCTTTCCAAGACAGCTGCCAAGAGCTTAATTTCCTAGAAGCATTAAAATGACAAGATCATGAAAGCTATGCTCCGGACTAGAGAATGTCGGTTGTTTCACCATCATACAGTGTTATGTCCCAACGGAGCTCTATTCTGTCGAGGAGGCGTTTTACAATCGGCTGAGTGCTGTTTATGATTGTACACCACGTGGAGACATCGTAATGGACACGGGAGACTTAAATGCCAAGGTTGGCAATGACAATGATGGGCTCAGGCATGTTATGGAAAAGCATGGTGTTGGTGACCGCAACGACAATGGCGATTTTTGTAACGCCAACTCCCTTGTAATAGGAGTGACCATGTTTGAACACAATGCACAACACGTGCAACAAAGTCATTTGGGTATCGACGGACAGACAGGCTGCTTCCAACCAAATTTATCACTTCGTCATCAGTCGACGATTAAGAAGCAGTCTCCAGGATGTTCGAAACAGGAGAGGTGCAGACATCATGGGAATGGCCCGGGACCACCATCTGATGGTTGCTACCGTAAGATTGCGCCCAGTTGCAGTTCGGAGATCTCAAGAAAACACCCGAATGCCCAAGTTCAATACCGATAGACTTTAGGATCCCGTAGTCCACCAACACGTGATAAGCGTAACTACATATATCAATGCATTGACAAAACAAGCAGAAGAGGCCGCAAGTAGGTGTAACAGTAGGACCGTCTACAGAAGTTCCAAATAGGTAAAAGGTGTCCAAAGCTCTTAGCAACACCTGGTGAAGGACAGTCCGTAGTAAAAAATTCCCGAATACCCATAGAGAAGTAATTTTAACCGTAATCAGAGCACTGAAGAACAACAAAACGGTTCCGGTTGGACTTGACGGTATTCCAGTAGAGCTCTTACGAGCAGTGCCAATAACATCCACAGAGCTCCTTCACCCACTCATTGTGAGAGCTTGGGAAACAGAAAGTTTTCCTGAGGAGTGGAAAAAGGAAATGATTGTCAAGCTCCAAAAGAAAGGAGACCTTACACAGTGCGAAAACTGGAAAGGAATTTGCGTGCTGCCTGCTGTAGCCAAAGTGATAACAAAAGTTGTTGTGAATTATAGACCACCACGAAGACATGATTGACGCCGAACAAACAGGTTTCTACCCTGGATCTTCTTATGTGGACCACATCAATCAACACCTTGCGGATTTTAATTGAACAGTGCGTTGAATATCGATCATTACCTCACCTGCTGTTCATCGACTTCGAAAAGGCGTTTGACAGTGTCAATAGAGAATTTATCTGGCCTGCTTCGCGCAGGAGGGGCATCCCGGATAAATTGTTTGCTATTATTAAGGCTACATAATATGATTGATCCAAATATCACGTTCAGCATAAAGGAAGGTTGTCAGAGGAGTTTGAAATCCATAGTGGGCTTAGAAAGGGTTGTATACTGTCACCAATACTGTTCCCGCTGGTAATAAGTAATGTGCTGCATGCAGCTTTGTCGACTACACATGGAGGAATTCAGTGGAGTCTGCAATTACACCTCAAACATCTGGAGGTCTGGGTCATTGATCTCAATCAAATGTCAACAAGGGTGGAAAGAAAAGCTGAAATCGTTGGGCTGAAGATCAATACGGCAAAAACAAAAGGGATCAGCCTTGGAACTGCTTCATATACCCTAGCAATTTCTGGACAACCAGTAGAGATGGTAAAGAATTTTCAATATCTTGGGAGTATTATCTCTACTGATGGCTGGCCTGAACTAGATATAATCAGCTGAATCGGGGAAGCAAAGTCTTCATTCGGAATTCTGTTCAAAATATGGAGAAACAAATCTGTAAGCCTAAGGACCAAGTAACGACTGTTCTACTCAAATGTTGAATCCGTGCTTCTTTCAATTCAATTCAATTCAATTCAATTTATTTAAGTATACATAGGAGAGTACAAATAAGACGTAGTCTTTTATAGTACATGCTTTCGGAAAATTATACATGGCAATAATAGTATTTATATAAAAGTTATACAAACCAAAACTTAAAATACGGATTTAATAAATATGCAAAATAGATATAAAATAAAGAAATAGATAGAAGAAGAAAGTATTAAGAAACATAGTTGTTGTTGAATAAAAAATTTACAAATACTGTATTACTAAGTTTTTGAATTTGTAACCGCTTATTATTTGTTTTATCGTGGGGGGAAGTGAGTTCCAAAGTCTGGTAGCATGGATGAAGAAGAGGCGCGAGGAGTTTAAGTAATTAAACGAGGGCATAATCAAATTGCAGGTTCACGGAAAGAATTGAAAAATCACCAATTGAAAAATTTGCAGTCGTAATTTACGAATCATGTTTTACTCGTAAATCAAGGCATTTTGATCCCAAATCAATACAAAAAATGGTAGATTAACTTTCAAAACGTAGCAATTTACAAAAGTTATGTCTTCGTGATTTGCAATTAAAATCCATGATTCAAGCTTGTACTTTTCATAGCAAAATACAACTTTTTTGGCGTAATTTACTCTTAAAAAGCATAATTTCACAAACAGCATTTACATATATTAATTTGCGATAAATATTTAATAATTAACATTGCACAATCACTGATTTACGTTTTTTTTATCGCAATTTGCAACTCCATGAGAATAGTTACAAATCACCAACAAAAAATTCCTAAATCACGACTTTCTTTTCGCAATTTACTTCTCGATATAAAGCACCACAACATGGCATGTATCTAATCATTAATGTGTGACACCAATGATCTGTAATGCAAATTAGCCTGGTGGTTGCATGCTTGCTCCGCAACTGGAGGGTTGTGAGTTCAAATCCCAGTAGAGTCAGCACAACACATTTATTTCAAATAAATTAAATTAAATGCGTATACCTACAAAGTATACAAAGGGTAGAGCGATTGATCTTTCTAGAGGGCAATATCACGAAATAAAAGTGGTGATCACAAATCTTTTTTGCAAATTTACAAATTGTGCAATTGAGGAATATTTGGATCAAATTGCGATTTGTTGTTCGCAATTTTTGTTTTCTGTCGATAGAATAATTGATACGAAAAAGGGTTGATTTACGATTTTCGAGTATCAATGTCTTTATTTTGCTCAGCTTTGTAAATTGCAAACAAATAGTCGTAAATTACGATATCCCAAGCCAAGGTATAAATCGGGATTCATTTTTCGTAATTTGCAGCTCATTTTTCGTGATCTGATCCAAGAATTCTTTCCGTGTTCTGGTTGATTGGGAGAATTGTAGTTTTTCGAAGAGGTATGCTGGAGATCTATTATATACAAGGCTGTGCATGAATTGGCAACATCTCAGGTCTAGAAACTGTTGAAAAGTGCAACCAAGTACCAGAGTATGGTAGTGCGTTATATGATCATATCGACGCAGTCCATAAACGTACCTGATTGCATCGTTAAAGGCTACAAGCAGCTTGTGTTTGGAGTGGGAGTCAAGTTTACAGTACACCGCAGTAGAGTAATCAATGATGGGAATGAATAAGGTTTTGACAAGCCTTAATTTTGTATTTATTGGAGTAAACCCAGAAGACAACCAAAGTTTTCGCAATCCCGCATAAATACGACCTATAACGTAGTTTGTATGGTCAACTGCAGATAGTGATCGATTAATTTTGAATCCAAGATTCATGACAACATTAACAAACTTAATTTGCCCTCCATTCAAAAGTACAGGTGGTAATTCAATCGTATCATATTGCTTTTTAGATATTACAATCAGTTGAGACTTTTCTGAATTGATATTCAACCCATTTGCAAGTGACCAGTTATAAATTTTTGATAGATCCTCATTCATCCTGACAATGAGATCCTCAATTAATCCAATTGGTCGTGACAGGTATATCTGGGCATCATCTGCGTAGAGGTGAAAGGAAACACTTGAGCAAACAGTAGGAAGATCATTTATAAATAAGCAAAATAAAATGGGTCCTAATATAGATCCTTGGGGCACTCCAGTAAGCAGAGGTTTAAAATCAGAGAATTTCCCATCATGAACAACTCTTTGGAAACGATTACAAAGGTAATTGCGTAGTAAGCGAACAGATCTCACACTAAAGCCAAAATATAACCTGAGCTTCTGACACAGGACTTCATGATTCACTCTGTCAAAAGCATTGGAGAAATCAAGCAGGCAAAGTATCGTTAAATGATCCAGATCATATTTAATTCTTATGTCATCGAGAATTTTAATCACAGCTGTAGAGCAACTGTGACGTGCTCGAAATCCAGACTGCACTGGAGATAACAATTTATGCTCATCCAAATAACTAGACATTTGATTAGCAAGAAATTTTTCCAAAACTTTTGACAGACATGGTAATATACTAATGGGACGATAATCTGATGCCAGAGATGGCTGAGGTTTTTTGGGTACAGGAATAATTTTAGCTTATTTCCAAATATCGGGAAAATTTGATGTCGTTATACAAAAGTTAACAATGTGTGTAACACAGCTTATAACATGGGGTAAGATCATCTTGATGAACCGAAGAGATACACCATCTTCACCGATAGCATTCGATTTCAAGGAACGAATAATATTGATGATGTCAACCTCAGTAGCAACTTCGAAATCAAAATCCGCACAATAAAGCAAACGATCTTCAGGAGTAAAACTTGAGTTGTTATTACCGTTATTTAAAAACGCATTATTTAGATCAGTAACATCAGGAATGCTATGAACAGCAATCTTTTTTCCAACACCTATTGAACGTAAATTACTCCATAACTTCTTAGAGGGCAGGTCAGTGTTTAGTTTCGAAAGAAAATATCTTTTTTTTGCCCTACGTGTTATAAACGTACAATTATTACGAGCATGACAAAATTCTTCCCAATTGCGACTTATTGGTCGTTGTTTCCATTTAGAGTACAGCTTATTACGGACTTTCATGGAGTTATGAACCTCATTGGTGAACCAAGGACATTTATTATTGCGAATCGCAACTGTCTTAAGAGGAACATGCCTATTAAAAAGATCCAACACTAAAGTTTGAACATGATTCACTTTGTCGTTTACGTTAAAGGCTTCGTAACAGTGACGCCACGGAAGCATGCTTGCATCAAGTTGTAATGCATTGTTATCAATTGAAGCATAGTCTCTGAATTCAAAGAATGAAGAAGAAAGAGAGCGGGTCATATCGACTCCATAGGTGCAGAATAACAGGTCATGGTCAGAAATCCCTGCCAGGGACAACTGATCTTGAAGTAGGACATATGACGGATTAGAAACCATGACGACATCCAGAAGACTAGGAGGGGCATTAGGAGAAAAATGGGTGGCATACGAATTTACAATCGACAACCCGGCAGCAGCAGCAAAATCAAGTAATTGGCGAGCTTTAGTATCTTGTTTTAAAAGATCAGCATTGAGATCTCCGCAAATTATGATGTGCTCATAAAGTGCAGTGAACTCATGCAGTGCGGAAAATAATGGTTCTGGAGAATGGCAGCGGTTGGGGTTGTAACAAATACCGATGAGGCATTTCGTCATCCCATCAGTAACTTCTAACAAAAGATACTCCACTATACTCCCTTCGGATTGCTTTAATATTTTATGTGTTAATGAAGTGCTGCAATATATCGCAACACCTCCACCAGTTGTATTCGTAAGCCTATCATTACGAAAAAGCTTAAACCCCGGAATATCATATAAACTATCGATTGAATCTTCACACAGCCAAGTTTCACAGATACAAACAATATCAACCCCCGAGTTCTGGAAAATGTACCCAAAATAATCCAATTTACTTAAATTTAGACTACGCGCATTCAGATAGCAAATTTTCAACCCTCCGCGAGCACTCGATAATATTTTGATAACCGATCGCACTGCAATTTCATCAACGCAAGCAGACACAGTTCCCATTATTCAACGTAAAAACAAACAAAAAGAACTTTCGTCAAAATATGATTGAAAGATTAAAGATGCAACAACAAATATTAGAAAGAAGAAAGTAAGTAAGGAAGTTAAAGTTAAAAAAAGAGAAAAAAGACAAAAATATTGTCCGAAAAGAAGTAAATAAACAATAAAAAATTGAATTATAAATATAATGTAAATTATTAGAATTCAAATAAAATGATTGATTAATAAAATATCAAATTAAGGGCTTGTTTCACAATGTTTGCTTAAAGTTCTGATTAGTTATTCGACACATAAATATTAGCACAGGGTAATAAGTCCACAGAAGAAAAATTCACAATTATTGTCTTAAGACCCACCCGATTAAGTTATAAATTCATAAATATTTTTTTATTTGTGAACATATGACCCTGCCTCAGAATTTATTTGTCGAGTAACTAATCAGAACTTTACTCAGAGAATGTGAAACAGGCCCTAAATAAATAATAAAAAAAAAAAAATCTACTGAAGATCAATGAGAGAAAATAAATATATAATGAATATAAATAAATTTAAGCAAATAAATAAATCATATTGCTGCTCCAGATGACATCAAGAATTACAGCGGTAGACACCGACACGAAGCTTTCAGGGAAGTGTTGTAGTTGTTGTAATTTTAATTTCAGAATCATCATCATTTTTTTTAACATATACGAAACCATTCCTCGTTCTTACTGATGATAGTAGACCTTCTTTACGCAGTTGGTTAGCATGACGCAATATAGAACTATTCGCAGATGTTAGGCTCTCATTTATATAAACTCGATGGGAGCTATTATCATGTTCATTATCGTGAGTATAGCTCTCTAATTCAGCAAGAGTAAGACCTTTGTTTTTGTAATATGCCGAAAGGAAAGCTCGTTGTTCAGCACGGGATGAAAATCGTATAAGTAGTGGGAAAGATCTACTGCTGTTGCTGTGATTGTTGTTGTTATTGTTGCTGTTGCCAAACTGCACGTTGGGTCTCAGACGAAAAGCATCAATGTGGGGAGTATGTTCGTGACGTAGGGTAACGGCGATCTTTTTAGCAATATCAATGGTATTCTCATTTTGTACGAAAGGAATACCTCTCACAATAACATCGCAAAGACGTTGTTGGCGCTGAAAATCAGCAAGTTCCTCTTTAACTTTCCTGTTTTCCTCCTTCAGCTCCACTATTTCATTCTCATACTGCTTTAATCGATCGTCAAGAGTGGCTATGGACTCAGTTATTAAATTTTGAAGCTTACCTTCAAGCTCCGAGATCAGCTGCGCAAATTTTGATGTAAGTGTAGCTTCAAGATCAGTAAATGCAGATGTGTTAAGGCGTGAATTTTTTTGGCTGTTGAGAGTGGGAGAGTTAAATGGCAAAGGAGAATTCGTCGTATTAGTGTTCTGCCCTTTGCGTCCCTGTAAAGCTGTCTTCTTGGTCTTAGTCGCTCCACAGGTTGGGGAAGCTGAGGAATTTGAATTACTGCAAAGAGCAGGTGACCCCTTCACCTCACCTTCCTTGCCTTTACGTTCCGCTCTGGTACTTGCACTAGCTGATATATTATTTGAGTTGAGCAGATTAAGTGAATCAAATTTAAATTTAGTTTATGGGTTCAGAATTTGATTTTCTTTTTGTTTTTTTTGGGATATAAACCGCACTTTAGCAACTCAAGATATGAAATTTTGTAGTGAAAGAAAATTAACAGGGTGATTAGATTACAACTTGTTTTATACGGTAGCCGGTGAAATAAAAATTAAATTGATTTTATAGGAGCTAATTAAAAGCACGTCTACACACTTGACATTCTATCACTTCTTTATGGGTGCAAAACTTGGAAAGTAATACTCGCTTTCACAAGAAAGCTGCAAACGTTAGTAAATATATGTCTGCGAAATATCTTGAGGATTTTCTGGCCTAACCGTATCTCCACTGATGAACTTCATGCGAAGACAGGTTAGAAAACCATTGACTCTATAATATGAAAACGTAAGTGGCAGTGGATTGGACATACGCTTCGAAAAATTCAAAAGTGCATTGCGAGTCAAGCGATGCAATGGAACCCTCTCTCACGCAGCAAGGTAAATGAGTGGGCCGACCTAGAAGTACTTGGCGAAGAACGGTCGAAGAGGAATCAGCATAACTGAAGAAACTGTACACGATGGTGCGTAGGAAGAAGTGGAAGCCCTATACCCCGCAAGGGGAACCTCACGGACGAAAAAGGCCCGAGGACCTAAGAAAGTAAGTAAATTAACACAAAAATTATTATTGTTGAAGGATAAAACAAGATCGTAAAATATTTTCTCGATCAATCAATAGTCAAGAAAGAAATTAGTATTTCGTTTATGAATTTCACTATATTTCAGATTCCACTTGTCTTTGATGAAATTTAACAACCAGTTTTTGACTTTTTCCAAATTGCCAAACGACAAGCAGGAATCTGGCATGAGGCACTAGGCCCTGGTTCTCAGGAATTTTTTAATTATGTCTTTGTTTGAAAGAAAGATACATTTTGAAAATATTTATAAAAGAGGTACCTCCTGAGAAAGAGTTTGTTGAGTGATAATTAATATGTTTACAAATTAAATGTTTATTTTTAAATGTAATTAACATAATTATACAATTTTCTCAAATTGGTTTCAAATTAACTTAAAACACAATAGCCCATCATACATACCCAGTTCCGTCTTTATTTCTCATTAATTTCTATTTCTTTTTTTTTCTTAAATATACATACATAGATACATATTAATCTACAGACACAAGATTTATAACATAGATACATTTCTCTGATAAATCACCCAAACAAACATCCGTACAAACACAGATTTTAGATAAACTTTGAAAATTACTTTTCCCTATTTTTTACTTATATTTTTTTTTTCTTATTGATATTTTACTGTTGTATTCCTTATGGGACAGGGACAGGAACGACAGTCAGCACAACAAAGTGTATTTGTTGTATTTGTATCTCATTCTCTAAATGTACCTATTTCATTTTAAAAGGACACACAGATATAAAAAAGAAATGTCCTTGTTCTAGCACTTGACAAAACAAAATGTCACATAACGCCTATTTAAGCTGTCATGGATGAAATGAATCAGAAGAAAATGTTGATTTATTAAATGCTACTTTTATGAGAATCGTTGTTATTTTTTTTCTGTTTTTTATTATTTTTTAGTCTTTCCTTGCTTTCGAATTGGAATTGGGAATGGCTTTTCGAAAAAATAAAAACAAAAAAAACGACAAGATACATATTTTCGTTTCATTTGTCGTCTTTCAAATTATAGTGAAAATGTCTACTTTCAAAAAGTTTTCGTCAACTGTCGTTGTCAAGTTATCATGGGTGTCCAAAGTGTCCAATGTGTCCCCGTCCAAGTCCAATTTTGAAGATGCTCCATCTTCTGATTTTTATTTGTTTTTTTATTAAAGTTCTTTTTTTCAGTTTGTATTTGTCCTTCACTTATGTGAAAGTTTGAGTTAATATTTGATTAATATCGTTTGTGGATCTATCACTTATGATTAGTGTACTTCAGAGTAATGTCATTTTTAATGCACATCATTTTTGAACAAAAATAATCCCACTTCTGAAAAAATATTTTGTTATTATGTGGAACTTCTACTTTGGTATGACGTGTAATCTGATTTATAGATCAATATTTAAGGAAGGTAGGGTTCAATCATTTATTTTTAAAGAACAGCTCTAAGTGACATTGATGGAGACATGATTTCAAGGGAATATAAACTTTATTTGTACGTATTTTGTTTAACTAGGAACTCCAAGTTTAAGAAAATTTTAATTATGAATGTCGAGTTCAGTGATAAAGATTTTTTCTCCACTACTTTTGGAATATGTATCTGTCCACCTCTACTGCGCTGTCCCACGGGGTTCACGGAGAGAATTCTTGGATCAGATCATGAAAAATGAGCTGCAAATTACGAAAAATGAATCCCGATTTATACCTTGGCTTGGGATTTCGTAATATACGACTATTTGTTTGCAATTTGCAAAACTGACCAAAATGAAGACATTAATACTCAAAAATCGTAAATCAACACTCTTTAAGTATCAATTCTTCTATCGAGAGAAAACAAATATTGCGAACAACAAATCGCAATTTGATCCAATAATTCCTCCAATGCACAAATTGTATTCTCATGGAGTTGAAAATTGCGACAAAAAAACGTAAATCAGTGATTTTGCAATGTAAATTACTAAATATTAATCGCAAATCAATATTTTTAAATGCTGTTTGTGAAATTATTCTTTTAGAGAGTAAATTACGCCAAAAAGTTCAATTTTGCTAAGAAAAGTATACAAGCTTGAATCATGGACTTTAATTGCAAATCACGAAGAAACTAATTTCGTAAATTTCTACGTTTTGAATCTTAAATTACCAGTTTTTGTATTGATTTGGGATCAAAATGCCTTTATTTACGAATAAAACATGTTTCGTAAATGCAACTGCAAATTTTTCAATTGGTGATTTTTCAATTCTTTCCGTGTTGGATTCAAAGACTTTCCGGGCCGGAGCATTGGTGTTCATTCACTCTAGGTGACCCAACCATCTCATTCGTTGGCTTTTCACTTTTGTGGCTAGGTCGGTATCGCTGAACAGCCTCAACGGTAGAAAGTTTGTTGTCAAGAATGGCAATGTGACTTCTGCCACAACCTTTAATATTGTAATAACTTTCCATATTTGAACTATAACGACTCCGAAATGCAAACAAACGGACACAATAAAGCTTACGGTCGCAGTGCAAACATACCCTTAATAGCTATAATTATAGCAACTCTCAAACGAAGGACGCGCCATCTGCCGGATTATAGCAGATTTACCAGCTGTCAAATAAAAGCTTTTGGAAGGGAAATTATTGGGAAATTTCCCCTTCGGAAAGCTCTGGAAACAGAGACCCAGAACGTTCTCCTTATTTCCAGAGTTTGGAAAACAAGTATAAAAGGCACATGTTTGAACGGCAGCGACGCAGTTTGTTTTTAATCGTGAATGAATAAAGTTGGTTATAAAAAAAGTGAAAAGTAAAGTTTGCGAATTAATTTCAGTGGTGAATAATAAATCGTTTTGTTGGTAGTAAGAAAAGTAAAGTGTTTTATTTTGTGAAATAAATAAGTGGACGTTTTAAATAAAGTAAATAAGTTTTATTAACGAACCTGAGAAAATATTACATTGGTGTTAGAAGTGGAATAAAACTTATTTTATCTGTGCACTCAGTTGATTTATTGTGTGGAAAGTGAAAAAAAGACAATGGGTAAATCTTTGAATGATTTAAATTTAGTGGAACTTAAGGCAGAACTGAATAAGTGAGATCTTCCTACTGCTGGAACAAAGAATGATCTTATAATTCGTCTGCAAGAAGATTTAAGAAGATGTGGAAAAAACTTGTTTATATTCGACATTGAAATGGAAGAACAGCAAAAACAAGTAAGTACATCGGGCATGACCAATATGCTGTCTCAGCTGCTCGCAAAATTTGAAGAACAAAAGAATCTTCTAGAACATCAAAGCCAAGAACAAAAGAATCTTCTAGAGCAACAAAGCCAAGAACAACGTAGTGAACAAAAGAATCTTCTCGAACGTTTCGAACAGCAAAGCCTAGAGCAGAAGAATCTTCTAGAACAACAAAGCCAAGAACAAAAGAATCTTCTAGAACAACAAGGCCAAGAACAAAAAAATCTTCGAAATCTTCTCGAAGGTAAATTAGATGCCTTTGACAATAGAATTGTTGCCCTTGACGAGCGTGTCGATAAACAATTCTCGACTGTTGAAGCAAAGTTTGAAAAGGTAGAAGATAAAATCGAATCTATTACCAAGGAATTGGACAAAGTAAGGAAAATGAAGGTTCGAGAAAGTTCTGGTGACTGTCCAAGGAGAAAGGAGATGCATCCACCAACCTTCGATGGACAAACTTCTTGGTCAATCTACAAGAAGCAGTTTGAGGCAGCCGCAGCAACAAATGGCTGGGATAAGGAGGACAAATACATAGCTCTGACGCTTGCCCTCAGAGGAACTGCTGCTGAACTGCTGCAAACCATACCAGCAGATAAGAGTGGCAACTTCAGTGCTCTTGTTCAGGCCATTGACAAACGCTTTGGAGATGGCCATATGCAAGAAGTCTTCCGTGTTCAACTCAATACTAGAATCCAAAAGAGCGGAGAAACTCTGCAACAGCTTCAAGCAGACATCGAACGATTGGCACATCTGGCATATCCAGCTGCAGGAGATGAAATCATCAACCAACTCGCAACAGAAGCCTTTGTTCGTGCTGTATCTTACATCAACCTTCAGCGAGCAATTCGAACGGCTGGAAAACGCACACTCCCTGAAGCATTGGCGTTCGCCCTGACTATGGAAGCAGCAGAACAGGCTTCTCAAGGAGTTCATCGGGTAAGAGAACTAGAAATTGAAGAGTGTTCTTGGCAGAGAACTGCATTCCAAAGGAACCAGCGAGATATACCTGCTCGATGCTGGAATTGTAACAAGACCGGACATCTTCAACGCCAGTGCAGATTGCCACCTAGAAGACCTGCATGTCAACATTGTGGAAGCAGAAACTTTAACAACAACAATGTCAATACTCCTACTCGCCCCGTTTCTCAACCGGGAAACGAGTAAGAACCAACTTCGAGGGGCAGAAGCTGGTTTCTGGTATCGATGGCCCCAGAACCACCATCCAGGTCTCACAGACGAAACGAAACAACAAAAGTCTGACTGTGGAGGCAACACTAAACGGCAAGAAGCAAGTGGCTACGATCGACACCGGTGCCACTGCCTCCATTGTTCGAAAGGACTTGGTGAAGATGACGTGGCTGCATAACACCAACGCCTACCGTCTGAAAACAGCAACAGGAGAGGCAGCCAGAGCGTACGGGGAGGTTCGTCTAACGATCCGTTTGGCAGACCTGGAGTTTTCACATCTGTTTCTGGTAGCAGATATATGTGACGAGTGCATCGTTGGAATCGACTTTATGAAAGAGCATGGAGTAATTCTCGATATCGGAAAGCAAGTTCTCAAATACCGAAATGTGGAAATTCCTATGGTTTATGGCAATGAAAATTCATCAACTCTGAGAACTGTCATAAAGGAAGATATTTGCCTGCCACCTTCTTCAGAAGTGTTCGTTTGGACAAAAGTAAAGGGAGATTTGGGTAGCCATCGATACCTAATGGTGGAGCCAGAGTCTGAGCAGTCTCCTCAAAACATCATCCTAGGGAAGACCCTTGTGGCACCAAAGAACAACATGGTGCCCGTACGGATACTCAACATCAAACCGTATGAAGTCAAGATTAAAAAAGGAGAAGTTGTCGGAAAATGTGAATCCGTATCTGCAATAACTAAAATCACAGAAGTTGATACACAAGAATATGTGGACCCCAGGAAAGTGAACTCTATGAAGTCAAACATTCTCAAGTCTTCAAAATTAAGTGAACATCAGCTTAGTATTGCTGGAAGCCTCCTTCACGAGTACGCTGATATACTCTCTTCACCCAATGGGCAGTATGGTCGAACACAACTGGCGCAGCATCGAATCGACACGAGACCTATTCGACAACCAGCAAGACGATATCGAGCATGAAGAAAGATGGGCTAATAGAAAACTCTAAAAGTCCTTGGTCATCCCCAGTAGTTCTTGTCAAAAAGAAGGACGGAAGTACTCGATTCTGTGTAGACTATCGGAGGCTGAACGATGTGACAAAGAAAGACAGCTACCCTCTGCCAAGAATCAGCGATACTCTGGATGCGATGGAAGGAGCTGAATGGTTCTCAACATTGGACTTGAAGAGTGGCTACTGGCAGGTAGAAATCCATCCAGAAGATCGAGAAAAGACGGCTTTCTCTACAGGAAATGGTCTCTGGCAATTTAAAGTGATGCCTTTCGGACTATGCAACGCTCCGGCAACATTTGAGCGTTTGATGGAGTGTGTTTTACAAGGACTTACTTGGAAATCTTGCCTAGTATATTTGGACGATGTCATCGTTTATGGTAAGACATTTGATGAGCATTGTGGAAACCTTAAGGCCGTGTTCCAGAGGCTTCGAGAAGCAAACTTGAAATTAAATCCAGACAAGTGCGAATTTTTCAAGTCTGAGGTAAAATATTTGGGACATATCATCTCTTCTCAAGGAGTGAAGACTGATCCTGAAAAAGTTGACACCGTAAAGAGTTGGCCAACACCACAGGATAAACATCAACTCCGAAGCTTTCTTGGTCTAGCCACGTACTATCGACGATTTGTGAAGGATTTTGCTGGAATCGCGAAAAGTTTGCACCAGCTAACAGACAAAGGCAAACCGTTCAAATGGTCAAGCGAGTGCGAGAAAAGCTTCCGAGAACTTAAGCAGCGCCTATGCAATACACCAGTTTTGGCCTATCCGATACCAGGGAAACCTTTCATCATCGACGCTGACGCAAGTAACGTGGGAATTGGTGCCGTACTATCAAAGACCACGAAGGAGAAGAGAAGGTCGTTGTTATTACAGCAAGGTGCTCTCAAAGCCAGAAAGAAATTACTGTGTGACCAGAAGAGAACTTCTAGCTCTAGTATCGGCAACAAAACACTTCCATAAGTACATCTATGGACAGAAGTTCCTTCTTCGAACAGATCATGGCGCACTTAATTGGCTGTTGAACTTCAAAAATCCAGAAGTCAAGTGGCAAGATGGATTGAGAGATTGCAGACATATGACTACCAGATCCAACATCGAAGAGGAAGGTTGCACTCAAATGCAGATGCTTTATCTCGGAGACCATGCAAACCGGACTGCAAGCACTGCACACGTCAAGAAGAGAAGGAGTTTGCTTCCATCCAGCGATTAAAAGCCGATCCCATTTACGGTTGGAGTAATGAAGAAATAAGATCTGCCCAACAGGAAGACTCGGATATTGAACCCATTCTTGCATGGAAGGAACACCAAGAGAAACCAGAATGGGGTGACATCTCCGATAGAAGTCCAACTCTTAAAGCATATTTGGCACAATGGGACTCGCTTCATGTACAAGAAGGAGTACTAAGACGTAAATGGGAGTCCACAGACGGCAAATCATATGTGATGCAGCTAGTCGTACCTCGTTCCAAAGCTAATGATGTTCTACACGAGATGCATGATGGAGCTTCCGGAGGACATTTGGGTGTCAATAAGAAACTGGAAAAGGTAAGGCAGCGATTCTACTGGCTACACGCAAGAGAAGACGTCGAAAAATGGTGCCGAAAATGTGATACTTGTGCTGCAAGCAAGGGACCAGGCAGAAAAGTCCAGAGTAAGATGCAGCAGTATAATGTGGGCACGCCTTTTGAAAGAATTGCAATAGACGTTGCAGGCCCTTTTCCAGAAACCAGAAGCGGAAACCGATACATCCTGGTAGTAATGGACTACTTCAGCAAGTGGCCTGAGGCATTTGCCATCCCAAATCAGGAAACCAAAACAGTCGCGGATCAGATTGTTTTCAACTGGGTAAGCAGGTTTGGTGTTCCTATGGAACTCCATTCAGATCAAGGGAGGAACTTCGAGTCCAAAATCTTTCAGGAAGTTTGTACACTCCTTGGCATTAAGAAGACGAGGACAACACCGCTTCACCCACAATCTGATGGGATGGTTGAACGATTCAACCGGACCCTTAAAGAACACCTTTCCAAAGTTGTAAGCGACAACCAACGAGACTGGGATCGGCATATTCCGTTATTCTTGATGGCCTATCGAAGTGCGGTACATAGCTCAACAGGACATACACCATCAGAAATCCTGCTCGGGAGCACAATACGACTACCAAGTGAAATCAAATTTGGATGTTCTGCAAATGAGCCACAAGGAATAGACGACTACGTGGACAACCTCAAAGAAAAGCTAGTTGACATCCACGAAAGGACAAGAGCAAATATAAAGCTATCAAGTGACCGGATGAAAACACGGTATGACACAAAAGCAACAACAACAGGATTCCAAGCGGGAGACCTTGTGTGGTTTTATAATCCCCACCGTCGGAAGGGACTTTCACCGAAGCTTCAACAAAATTGGGAAGGCCCTTACACTGTAGTAACACGAATAAACGATGTCGTCTACCGCATTCAGAGAGGATTAAGAGGCAAACTAAAAGTAGTTCACAGCGACCGTTTACATCATTATAATGGTGATGGAAGTGATGGATTTGCTCGGGACCATCAATCCTAAGAGGGGGGCAGTGTAATAACTTTCCATATTTGAACTATAACGACTCCGAAATGCAAACAAACGGACACAATAAAGCTTACGGTCGCAGTGCAAACATACCATTAATAGCTATAATTATAGCAACTCTCAAACGAAGGAAGCGCCATCTGCCGGATTATAGCAGATTTACCAGCTGTCAAATAAAAGCTTTTGGAAGGGAAATTATTGGGAAATTTCCCCTTCGGAAAGTTCTGGAAACAGAGACCCAGAACGTTCTCCTTATTTCCAGAGTTTGGAAAACAAGTATAAAAGGCACATGTTTGAACGGCAGCGACACAGTTTGTTTTTAATCGTGAATGAATAAAGTTGGTTATAAAAAAAGTGAAAAGTAAAGTTTGTGAATTAATTTCAGTGGTGAATAATAAATCGTTTTGTTGGTAGTAAGAAAAGTAAAGTGTTTTATTTTGTGAAATAAATAAGTGGACGTTTTAAATAAAGTAAATAAGTTTTATTAACGAACCTGAGAAAATATTACAATATTAAAAATGGTTTTCAGCAGAGAGCGGTCAACTCGCCGATTCTATTCAGCGCATTTACACCAGCGTACAGAACAGCTCCAAGAGTCGATGTCATCAGAATTCTTTTGCAGCGTGACTTCGAGAAGATTCAGCGATATTGCGATGGGCGGAAGTTGAAAATCAACTTTCAGAAATCAGAAACTATCTTGTTTAGGACCCCGTTGCGTGGGGCCACAAGGGATACGAGAAAGAACTGGCGTAAGCTGGTGATCGTAGGGCCAAATGGACAGCCACTGGCGAGTTAAAGTGTAGTAAAGTACCTTGGCATCTGGATGGATCAGTATTTGTATTTCGACAGACATAAAAATGCTGCTCTGTACAGGGCTAGGGGAGCTTTTGCCCTGACGAAACGGTTGTTTTATAGCAGCCGGCTTGACAGCAGGGTGAAGGTAATTTGCTACATGGCTCTCATACGGCCGATGATTGCCAATGGGTGCCCGGTTTGGTTCAACGTTGGCCCATCTCAAATGGACAAGATTCGGGTGTTTGAGAGGCAGTGTCTTAGACGCTGCCTTGGATTACACAGAACACCAGAGTCGGAGTACAAACATTATTATTCCAACCTGGTTCTATACAACGGCGCCAACATAAATAGGATAGATAATTTTTTGCTGAAGCTTATTCGGGGTCACATTGCAAGAGCAATGTTCTCGACCAACAGCTTAATTTTTGGGGCTTATTACCCTAAGAACGATAACTACGAGAGTGTGCGTCTAGCGGCTTTATTCCACCCGATGCATTCCTCTATTAAGACAGTCGAGGGCTGATCCAGGATAGAGTGGCGGTTCCGCTAATCTACCACGTCGGCAGTAGAACTGTAGATCGGCGACTCCTTAAGAGTCGAGACGTCCCTGCACAAAACGGAGCTGAGCACCTTCGGTTCAGTAGGACTGTGTCCGATCGGGACCGAAGAGATAGGGTAAAGCAGGAGAACCAGTTCTGGTGGTTGAAACCTTGTTACGTAGGCCGTCGCTTCACACCTTGATACACAAAACAAAAAAAAAAAAAAATCCAACAACAATTTGCACATTTTGTTCCCATGGTCATGGTTGTGCCATAATCTCACTCAAGCTTCAAGCATTCACTCATTCTCAAACCCAATAATAAACTATCAACTTTTGTTTACCTCACATGTACATGAAACCCTTTCATCAATCCAAATTTAGTGCCTTCAACCAAATCAACCTAAAAAGATTCACCACCACGATTAGTAGGTACATACATATTTCATTCTGTTGTTATATGAAATAAAACCCAAAATCAAAACATGGAACTATATACATAGGTACATATTTGTTACGATTACAAACTACGAATCGCCAATAGCTTGTCCGAGTTTCATATAGGCATGTGTGCACCTACACTGAGGTATGTACCTATCTATTTAATTCTAAACTGTCAGCGAGAATCGGAGTTCTGATCTCTGAATCGTCTCCAAGAAAGATGATATGAAAAAAATAATAAATACCTAAATAAAGAAACGAAAGATGTTTTGTGAAAATAGATTTTAAGTCTAATTCTGATGTAGGTATTTAGTAGCTGAGTAAAACAGGAGGCAAAATTGATTCCGTTTTGTAAAAGAAAAAAAAAAAAAAGGTAAATAAACAAACTCACAGTCCAAGGTCATGCTGAGCGATATATTCTAGTCGTACATACATTGCCAATAGGCATTTCCCATAGATTCCAAAAGTATTTAGGTATCCATTGGCATGATGAAAAATCTCCTGGCCCAGCTACAGCTGAATGGGTCCATAGGTATGATCGTTTACCTATGTAAATCATCCCTTCACGGGAACATCACTGTCTTTACAGGGAATTGGTCGATGTTACCTGAAAAGAAAATGGAGCAGATAATAGATGTTGGTTATGTTAATGATTGCTGCCGCGTGAGAGTGGTTCTAGTTTAGTATAGATATTTGAGTTTTAAATGGAAATATCCAGAATCATTCTCCAGCGACAAGTATAACTTATCCCTGTAGATGTAATAAGTTGATATTTTGTTGTAAGTGGCATTCATTGTAAAGGGACAGGTACCTGAAAAGAAAAGAGGGTTTATCAAACCGAGGTGGCAAGACAAACAAAATATAAACAACTACTCACAAGCAAGTAATTTTGGTGGTTGTGATTTCCGCAGATCTTTCAAAACTCGTTTGTTGTGTCCTCTTTTATTGGATAGTTCTGTAGATGTTGGGACTAGCCTGCGTTTTATAGCTATCTTTTAATGTTTTGTTGTTTTGTATTGAAAATGAAAATACTTTCAGGCACATTTGTTTTCGCGACACGAATGAGGATTTTTTTATTTTGCACTGAAATGTCATATGTCATTAGACTCAACGACAACAACAACTTGACGAGTAGGAAAAAACTGAGGTAGCGCGATCAGTTTGGTGGCAGGTAGAAGTAGTAATAGTGGCGGAAGTAAGTTCGATTATTATGAAATATGAATCAGTTAAGATTCAAAAGGTGATATATTTTGTGCAATATTTATAAATTATTAGGTTTAATGAGGGTAAAAAGACTGATTAGGCTAGTTTTGATGAAGGGTTATTTACTTCAGGAAAGCTTTTTAGTATTATCAATATTTTTAAATTAATAAAATTACTAAGTAGCTAGTACACTCACACATACAGTATACCTACCAGAACACACATTTGACAATATACGAACAGCGATTTGATCGAATTAGTGTTAGAAATTTCCATTGCATAGGTATAACGAAAATGAAATTGGAGGAGGAGAAGACAATAGGGGTAATCGGCCAATGACCCACTATGATGTAATCGCGATTCTTGTGCCATTTCTAAAGTGAAAGTGCGTAAGCAATCATCTAACGATTATACTTCAACAGTACGGTTCAACATTAGTGAGCCAAGAACAAAGGATTTTTTTTTCTTTGTTAGATTTTTTTTTCTCGACAAAATTCGAGAGGAGGAAAATTATAAACCATATTTAAAACAAAATAAAAAGTGAATCTAAGGTAGGAATGACTCCCCCATAAATAAGAACGAAATTTAAATAAAGTGAAAATTTAAATACAGAATTTCGCTGATAGTTTAAATGTTGAGTGGTCTGCAGGAGAATCCGATATCCCTGGATTGTGCAAAAGTTATAGCGAAATCTTAAAAAGCAGAGGTAAATAGAATTGCTATAGTGATAAAAACATATTTAGTTTAAAACTAAAAATTATCAATATCATAGGTTGAGGATTGAAAAAAGGGTTTCTCTTGACTTGGCGGTGCGCAGTCTGATAAGCGCTTATATATATGTATTCATCTACACGATATATATGCATAGTGTAATCATACATATTGAGCGATATATGCATATATATATATCTGAATTAAATTTAATAAAAGCTATAGCGAAACCTTGGAAGGCAGAGGTAAATGGGATTGTTATAGTGTTAAAAGCATATTTAGTTTAAAACTAAAAATTACTAATATCGTAGGTTGAATATTGAAAAAAAAAGGGTTTCTCTTTACTTGGCGGTGCGTGAAATATACATATATATAAAACTGCAACTGAAAGAAAAAAAAAAGACAAATTGGGACAAACCTTGACCTCTGCATGTAATTGGGATGCAGCTTTCAAAGCATTTTGGATTGATATAGTAGAGTGCTCCAGTAGACATCATCAAATAAGAATTAAGGATAGCGGTGGCAATATCATGAATTTTCTTGCCTGTTTCTTATTCTTGAACAAAATCGACTCAAGGAAAGTGAACAAGGTGCCCTTTGGAACCGTATCTACCGAAAGATTTTTTTTTTTCTTTTAATCTCATAATCTAATTTGCTTTTCGTAATTTTGAATTTTTTTTGGTATCTTAAAGTACATAGTCCAATAACTTAATTTTTTTTTTATATAGTTTTGATATATTTTTTTTTTTCTTTTGAATTTTTATTTTTTTTAAGTAATTCTAAATTTAATACAAAAAGTGTGAAAGAGGAAGCTAGACAAGAAAAGTTAAACAAGATAATACTTATTCTTTAAATTTATTAAAAATCTGCGCGAGTGAGAATTGAACTATATATATACATATATGCAAATAATCAATAGTGCGCGATACAGAGGGACTGTGATTGAAAGTCCCTATACTTACCGTCATCCAGGAACGAACTGCCGGCAGGACTTCGTGGGACGATGAAACGATGAAACGAAAGTAAGTTGAACCTTTTTTCTATATGAAATCAAATATACATATATTTACATATATATAAAATTGACCAACGCAGAAAGGCAGATTGATCATTTAAATAAAAGACCTTGGTTTTCTGGTCAGTTGAATTGAACATTTTTTTTAACTTTTATTAGTATTTCCTCTTATTGAAATAAACATCCATATTCTTTAAATATTTTTTTTTGGCTATAAATATATATATGTATAAATACATACTTTGTGCTATTTAAAGGCCTATGGCCAAAAGAATTAAACTATATTGTCTTTTATACATATATTAAACTGAGTAATTTAATTAAAACGATGAGTTGCTAATTAATCAATGCGACGGTGTGTGGAGGCCAAGCCAGGCCGGCATCCTATGAGAGTATGACTGGTTACGATGACTTGAGAAAACACTACGAAGATTTAGACTGGGAATGAGACAGTACATGAAGTGACATAAGAGAACGATACGAATAGTGAAGACTAGGATATGACGAGGGGTACTTAGACGAAACAAAGACTGATTGTGATCGGGAGGTTTTGTTGGGGGCTATCTCTTAGAATTCAGCCAAGGAGATGGCCAAAGGAAGTATCCGAGATACAAAGGGTGGGAAGGCAAACCATTGACTCCAACATCTGTCAATGCTTTTGCCGGCGGCATGACGAGCCTCTGTATGGGAGAGACAGTGGTGTGGGGGTCGAGATTTGTTGGAAAGAAAATTTTTATTTGATTTAGGAATAGATTAAGTTTAAAGTTATAATGATACAAAAGTTCATTATTCATTATATCCCTATCGGATATAAACTTAGTTATTAAGGGGTTAGTTATTAGTTTTAGGTTTTAATATACTAAATTCTCTTTCCATAGATCCTGGCTTCTAATACCACCCTTTCTCTCATACAGGGGCATAGGTCTCTAGATTTGTGAGCATCCTTTATTTAGTAATCGTGATCCCGATAGTTTCCCATTCCTTTCCTTTCCTATCCACTATCCATTAACAAGGCATGATTATTTTTGATTGCTGAGAGAGAAGTGCGTGGAGAGGGGCAATACCCACCCCCATCCTTCGAGCTAAGCCGAGCGGAAGACAAGCATGCCGCCGCCCCTACTCCCGCACCGAAGTTACACCCTTGTGGTCCTCAGACTCGCAACAATGGCGCCCAACGGATTCGAACGGCTTCGAGATATATTGTGACTTCAGGGAGAGGATTTTGTACTATCAAGATCATCCCCTTGGACTTATAATGATCTCACATCAGTTTTTTTTCTTAAATTTTCAATTCCTACACCTAGTAGCACAAATCTAGATACCGCTTATGCTCTTTGTAGACGATAGACGGAAAATAGCTGTCCAATCCTTCAGGTCCAGAACCATGGGATTTCGTGAGGTAGTTGGAAGTCTATCGTAATTCAAGGAGCGGAATAGGGGGAAGGGATGAACACTTAGTGCTTTCCGTTTAGTCAGGCATAGCCAGACAAATAGTGAGGCCTAAGTGGAAAACCTAGAAACCCTATTCGTGTGGAAGTTTATCTCGTGTTCCTTGCCAACCTAATATCAGGTTACATACTTGATTTTACGAAGTGGTAGGAAAACAGGAGATGAACGGAAGCACTCGTCAGGTCGCAAAGGCACCGGCCACAATCTTTACTGACTTATACTACCGACATACAAGATACATGACTAGAAAAAAAAAAAAAAAAAAAAAAAACCCAACTGACATAAAAGACTGAACTCTTATAACAGCTCGACTAGGAACGCTCAGGAAACCTGGCTGAGACTTCACACACCAAGCAGCATAATTGTACAAAACAAAAATAAAAAATCGAAACAAAATCCCACAGAAATTTTATTTTAAAGAAACATTTTTTTTTGCCAAAAGAAAAAAAAAGAAAAAAAAACAATATTTTCGGTATTTTTGAAGTAATTTTACCTACGATTGGATTACCCTTGAGTATTCAACTTAGAGTTTAATTTACTTAACTTATTTTTTTTTATTTTTCCTTTTTTTAATTAACTTTTTTGAAGTAATTGATAGTAAAATATTGAATTTGAATTATAATATTGAAATATATACAAAAGAAAAATATGAGTAAAGAGGGCTCAGGAGCAGTTCCAAAGGGTACCTTGTCGAAACGCGGACGAGGAGCAGCAAGGGCTCCCCATTTGCTTAGGTCAGGTACTTGGACTGATGAAGAGTTAGGCTTAGTAAACCCTACACCTGCTGCACCTGCACCCCCTAACCCTAATTCTTTACCGTCTGGCGCGGAAACGAACCGTTCACCCGCAGAAAACCAACTTTTGGAAAGGGAGGGGAGTGATCCGTTAGATGATGAATTAAGTTTCCAAATCGAAAACATAGAGTTAGGAGAAAACCAAGATGAGGGTGCAACTGCATTGAGTCCGAGGCACAGAACTATTCAGTCCGAGTTGATTCACTTGGAATCGGAGGAAGAGAGTAGAGACACGATACAAAGACAAATACGCGACTACGAAAGAGACCGCTTACAGCTTACACTGACGGACTTTGAAAGACAAGAAGAAGAACTAGAACGGACACCATACAAAAATATTGACAAAGTAATTGAGGCTGCGATATCGAGGTCGGTACATGAGATGCAGTCAAAAACAATGTCCTTGTTTGAAGAGCAGATGTCGAGCATGAAGACCATGCAAGCAATGGTCCAGGTCGTCACTAACAATGTGGTGACATTACACGATAGGTTGCGAATAGTCGAGAAGTCAACTATAATATTACACAACAAGCAAGACAAAGAAAAACAACCAGCCTCTAGTGCTAATGCCAAAGATAGGACGTCGCCAAATTTGGGCCAAACAAGAACTGATAGACCAACATACTACCAAGAACAAGGTAAAAGAGTGGAAATCCACAAATGGGGGGTAAAGTTCGACGGAACGTCGAAAACTATGAGTGTTGAAAGTTTCATTTTTCGCATTGAAACACTTCAAAAAACTAATGGTGCCACTAATGAGCAAGTGTTTGCAAATTTTCACCACTTATTAACTGGGCCAGCGGAAAAGTGGTACTGGCAGTACCTTGAGGAAAATCAAGGGGACGGAATGTTAAATTACTTCGACCTAAAAACAGAACTACTGAGGCAGTTTAGGAACAGCAAAAGAGATCACGAAATTCTGAGATCCATAATGGATCGAAAACAGCAAGCTAGTGAATCTTTTGATGAATTTTACGAAGACATAAGAGGCTTAACACTACAAATGAGAAACCGACCAAGTGATAAAGATCTGGTCTCGATAGTTAGG
Organism: Dasysyrphus tricinctus; assembly: GCA_963921185.1. Classification (NCBI taxonomy): domain Eukaryota; kingdom Metazoa; phylum Arthropoda; class Insecta; order Diptera; family Syrphidae; genus Dasysyrphus; species Dasysyrphus tricinctus. The sequence goes on along the minus strand of OY992530.1, from coordinate 137,408,107 downwards.
ACAAATATAAAAGATAGGGTCGCAAATTTGATTTTTGGGTGTTCAATCAAAAGTATTCGCGACCTGAGGGAAGAATGCAGGCGCGCAGAGAAGCATTTAGCTACCAGAGAACTAAGATTTAAAAAACAAGTTAGTGAGATAGAGGAGTGGGATATTCCCCGAAATAGACGTTTAGTAGAGAGCTCTGAAGACGAGGAGGATGGACATGTTGCAGCAGTGCATTACAACCGAACTGACAAACCACTAACAAACATAAAACAAGACAAACGGAGTACTACATTCAAAAATAACGAACGGGAAAGAAGGACAGAACTTACAAAAGACAATACAAAAGCTGCTGCGACCTGTCCATCGACGTTCCACGCTTTAACATGCTTCAGTTGCGGCCAGGGGAATGTCTCCTTTCATTGCGCAACTTGCCAGGGAAACCTGAAGGTCGGCAGTGCAGCCGGAGTACCACCGCCGACAAAAGATCCTCTTCCGGAGACACAGAAACTGGAAAAATAAAAATTTTAAAAAGAGAACAGAACACAAATATTATAATACAACCTCAAGTACGAATCCATAAAACTCTCCACCAACGATTAAAAGAATACGATGAAGCTCGTAAACGTATTTTTAACGAAGAAGTGACCTGTGATAAATTAGTAATAAGTAGTAGAAACTATAGAAAAATAGCTAGGCTAAGGGAAAAGACTGCAATAAGTAGGAGAAGAAAAATGACAATTGAAACCACTGTCTTATCGGTTTGTGATGACAACAGACCTTATGCCAAGGTAATAGTAAACGGTATAGAGATGCTAGGTCTTTTAGACAGTGGCGCTTCACTTAGTTGCTTAGGAAAAGGAGCATTGGATTTTATCAGACAACAAAATATAGGAGTGACGCCTATGACTGTAGACATAAAGACAGCAGACGGAAAGAACCAACAAATCAACGGACGATTCAAGACTAACGTCTCATGGGGTGGCAAAACCCAAGAGATGGAGTTGTATGTTGTTCCAAGTTTGCAACAGCAACTCTATCTAGGGGTAGATTTTTGGAAGGTGTTTAAGGTTGCTCCAAACGTGATCTGTGCTCTAGACATACCAACGCCGGCGAAGGAGCAGGAGACTGATCCTATGCGACAGCTTACACCAACACAAACTGAAGAGCTCGAGCGTGTAAAGCTTGCATTCCCTTCGTTCGCACAGATGGGATTGGGTAAGACTCACGTCGAAGAACATGTTATTGAGATGGAAGACGAAACCATTCCCATCAAACAACGACATTACCCAATTTCACCTGTCGTTCAAGGGCTAATGTATGCTGAGCTGGACCGCATGCTTGAACTCGGTGTGATCGAGGAGAGCAATAGCGCTTATAGCTCTCCAGTTGTGTTGGTGCGTAAGCCAGGCAAGAACAGACTTTGCTTGGACTCGAGGAAAATAAACGCGGCCACAAAAAAATTTGCATATCCTCTTCCGCATATTGAAGGGATCTTAAGTCGACTCCACAACACGCACTACATATCGAGCATCGATTTGAAGGACGCCTTTTGGCAGATTCCTCTGGAGCTCAAATCAAGAGAGAAGACGGCTTTCACAGTCCCTGGACGACCGTTGTATCAGTTCACGGTTATGCCGTTTGGATTGTGCAACGCCGCCCAGAGAATGTGTAAACTGATGGACAAAGTTATTCCCGCTCGTTTGAGAGAGAATGTCTTTGTCTATCTCGATGACCTCTTGATTTGCTCTCCAGACTTTGAAACCCACATGGGCGTTCTCAAAGAGGTGGCGAGGTGTTTGCGTGAGGCGGGGTTGACAATAAATGTAGAGAAAAGCAAATTCTGTTACAAAGAGATCAAGTACTTGGGCTATTTCGTCGGTGATGGATGTCTGAGAACAGATCCTGAAAAGGTTTCGGCAGTGAAGGATTTCCCTGTTCCAAAAACTCCCAAACAACTCCGTCGGTTTCTAGGGATGACGGGTTGGTATAGACGCTTTATCCCAAATTTTGCGTCTATATCAGCCCCAATGACAGACTGTCTTAAAAAGGGTAAGGAATTCTCAATGACAACCGAAGCCTTAGAAGCTTTTGAAAATTTGAAAACGACATTAATAACTGCACCGATACTAACGAACCCTGATTTCACTAGACACTTCTACATACAATGCGATGCATCATCTTCAGGCGTAGGGAGTGTTCTCTTCCAGATGGACGAAGAGAAAGATGAACGACCCATAGCATTCATGTCCCAGAAGCTTAATTCTGCTCAGCGAAATTACAGTGTCACGGAACTTGAGTGCTATGCGGCCGTTTTGTCGGTAAAGAAGTTCCGAGCCTACATCGAAGGATTGCCTTTCACTATCATAACCGACCACGCGAGTCTCAAGTGGCTGATGACACAAAAGGACTTGAGTGGTCGATTAGCTCGGTGGAGCTTCAAGCTTCAAGGCTTTGACTTCACCATAGAGCATCGGAAAGGTATCCTAAATGTAGTCCCGGATACTCTCTCGAGAATTCATATGGACGAGATCACTACCGAAACGCCAGAAGTTGACTTCAATTCTCCATACTTTGCTTCAGAAGAGTATGTTGAATTGAAAAAGACCATAAACGAGAACCAGGACAGACTACCAGACTTATGTATTTCTGACGGCTATGTATACAAACGGACAGACAGACGAACAGGAGATCCTATCCAAGAAGACAGGGCCTGGAAACTCTGGGTACCGAAGGAGTTGAATGGGGGTCTTTTGAAAAGAGCACATGACTCCTTCACTGCTGGGCACGGAGGAATCCACAAAACGCTTTCCAAACTAAGGCAGAGATACTTCTGGCCAAACATGACCGTTGATGTTCAGAACTATATACAAAACTGTGATATTTGCAAGTGCAATAAACCGACAAACTTGACTTTACGGCCACCCATGGGACAACAAACGATTACAGAACGACCCTTTCAACGACTATACATAGACTTTTTAGGACCGTATCCGAGAACTAAGACTGGCCATACACATATCTTCATAGTTTTAGACCACTTTAGCAAGTATGTGTTTTTAAAACCTACACGGCGAGCAACAGCAGCTGAGGTAGTAAAATACCTCGAAGAGGGAGTCTTTCATATGTTCGGTGTTCCCGAATTTATACACTCTGACAATGGAAAACAATTCGTTTCAGAATTGTTTTCCAGCTTCCTTAAGAAATATGGTGTCAGACATGTACGCACGGCGTTCTACTCTCCTCAGGCAAACGCTTCGGAGAGGGTAAATCGATCTGTGTTAGCCAAGATTCGTTCTTACATTGATATCGATCAACGTAATTGGGATACCCATGTCAGTAATGCCGCCTTTTCACTAAGAAGTGTGGTGCATGACGCAACAAGCTATGAGCCATACTATGCAGTATTTGGCACTCAGATGGTACAGCATGGTGAGACTTATGAACTTCTACGTAAACTAGACGCACTTAAAGATACAGGTGTCCAAGTATCTAACAAAACCGACAAACTCGCAATCATAAGAAACAAAATATTCGATAATCTTAAACTAGCTCATGATAAAGGAACTAAAATATATAACACAAGAAGCAGAGACATTTTCTACAAGGCAGGACAAATTGTCTTTAGAAGAAATTTCAAGCAGAGTAATCAGGTTGATCATTACAATGCTAAACTAGGGTCCAAATACATCAAATCTATAGTGCTAAAACCAATTGGTAATTCGCTTTATGAAATTGGCAACCTAAAGGGTGAAAAAGTAGGTATCTTTCACGCCAAAGACCTGCACACCTGATAATATTCTCTGACGCACTCAAGCTGCTGTTGCTACCGATGATCTGTGATATAAATGTATTAACTTTTTTATTCTAACCTTGCTTAGTTATTTATTTAGTCTATTTATTTATTTATTTTGCATGTCGTCATACCTAGTCTTTTATTAAATTATTGAATCTAACTTTATTTATTTATTTATTCATTTATTTTGCATGTCGTCACAGTCTATTTATTTATTTATATTGCATGAGTTAGGTATATTGATTGTTTAACTAATTGCTAATTCATACTATCTACCAGTTATTTTCGTAAATGCATGCCTTCTACCTACTTTTAAGAGAACATAAGACTGAATAACTATAACTATAAGCTTACTTACTTAGGTTAGAAGTAAAAGGAAAGAACGACTCGGGATATGACAACTGCTAAATACCCAAGAATCTAATGATTAATAATAAATATGCTCTCTCACAACTAAAAGAAAACAAATCCAGGCCAAATAGAAACTCTCTAGAGAGAAAGATATCTAACAGTAGAAAATACAAATGTAATTGATCAGAAATTAACTATGAAGGTATAACAAATCAGAATGCTAAAACCTTTTAAATAATGACCGGACTTTATTAAGAAAACCAAAAAAAAAAAAAATTTCATCAGGGCGTGGGACGTACCACACGTCATCGAACGGCACTCAACCAAGAAGTTCAATGCAAAGTCCAACCCCAGCGATACCGACGCCCGCCTTTCTTTTTACGAGGCCAGTGCTCTCACGACCACTCGAACACTGTTCTCGAGCTTGTTACGTAGGCCGTCGCTTCACACCTTGATACACAAAACAAAAAAAAAAAAAAATCCAACAACAATTTGCACATTTTGTTCCCATGGTCATGGTTGTGCCATAATCTCACTCAAGCTTCAAGCATTCACTCATTCTCAAACCCAATAATAAACTATCAACTTTTGTTTACCTCACATGTACATGAAACCCTTTCATCAATCCAAATTTAGTGCCTTCAACCAAATCAACCTAAAAAGATTCACCACCACGATTAGTAGGTACATACATATTTCATTCTGTTGTTATATGAAATAAAACCCAAAATCAAAACATGGAACTATATACATAGGTACATATTTGTTACGATTACAAACTACGAATCGCCAATAGCTTGTCCGAGTTTCATATAGGCATGTGTGCACCTACACTGAGGTATGTACCTATCTATTTAATTCTAAACTGTCAGCGAGAATCGGAGTTCTGATCTCTGAATCGTCTCCAAGAAAGATGATATGAAAAAAATAATAAATACCTAAATAAAGAAACGAAAGATGTTTTGTGAAAATAGATTTTAAGTCTAATTCTGATGTAGGTATTTAGTAGCTGAGTAAAACAGGAGGCAAAATTGATTCCGTTTTGTAAAAGAAAAAAAAAAAAAGGTAAATAAACAAACTCACAGTCCAAGGTCATGCTGAGCGATATATTCTAGTCGTACATACATTGCCAATAGGCATTTCCCATAGATTCCAAAAGTATTTAGGTATCCATTGGCATGATGAAAAATCTCCTGGCCCAGCTACAGCTGAATGGGTCCATAGCAGTGTTGCCGGAGAGAAATATTTTGAGGTAGTACAGCGGCTAAAAAAGAGGAGTTTTTCGAAAATATTGGTAGTACAGATATGTCTTCAAAGATAAGTGTGTGCACGAAATTTTTTTCAACTTTATTAAAAAAAAATCATCAAGAAAAAATATTCAGTTAAAAAAAAAAAACATATCTAATAAAAATAAATTATTAAATCTTATTTATTTATTTATTTTTATTTCGTCAAACAGAGTACAAAAGCTCCTACAGACTACTTAAACTTAACAAAAAATAATAATTATTAATACAAAAATTTACGTACAGTTAAACATAATCAATAATCAACCTCCAAAGTTGAATACTATTAATAAATGTGATTTAAAAACATCTCTACAATAGAATTGATAAAAATCAATTATTTCATTTTGAGAGACTGAGTTTGCCTGTCTTAAGCATCGCGAATTAACTCTGTGGTGTGGTACCCGAAATGTATTACAGGATCTTAAAGTATATGAAGGAAAGTTTAATTCTATAATTCTCAGCAAAAATGGACAATTAATTCTATAATTAACAATATCTAGTACAAACAAACATGATATCAAAGCATTTTCTTCGCGTTTCAAGACTTTGAAGGCCAAAAAGCAAACAACGAATTTCATACGATGGTCTGACAATATTCCAACGTTAAAGATAAAATATGTGCCTTGAGAAACGTTTTGGAGTTCTCTCTAATCTTTGAGAGTTAACAAATGGAATTAAATATCTTTTCAGAAACAGAAACAAACATTTAGCTCATTCCATTCACTTTATTTTATATCGTCAATATATTAATTTATATATCCAACTTCATCAAAAACGGGACTGTCGCGCTAAAAGCGGGACGTATGGTCACTATAACATTACATAAAAATTCATGGAGTCCAAACCAATCTAAAATTTCAGGTCACGATTAAAAAATAAATACCAAACTGACAGATGAAACTTGCATAAAGCAAACAAAAAATAAAAACAAACAACAAATAGGGAAATTTCTTTTTTGACGACTTTCGAAAATTTGAAATGTTCACTAAAAAACTTGAATAAATAAAAACAAGGAGGGAATTCTAGAAAATAGTTCTCTTAATCGAGCTTTAAATTTTCCAGATGATCCACAATTACATCTATAGCGGTATCATTCACTTCACATCATTCGAGCCAGTGAAACCTGTCAAAATTTGGGTTGTAAATATGTATGTCTAAGTTTGACATATCAGTAAAGGTAACGAAAGCAATTATCTTCGTTTTTGCTTTGCCAAGAGTGGTTTTACCTTGAAGTTGCTTATTAAATGTTTCATAGGTATCCACTGAATAGCTCAAAAACTCCTTGCAATCGAACGTTAACAAATTTGTATTCCCGGTTTGTCACTTAAGATGATCAAAAAGTTCCACAAATCAAACAGTTTCGAGAACCATCTGACTTCAATTCCTCACTCCAATTGTTTGTTGTTTTTTACACGGACAGAACGTACGAGACAAAATTAGACTTTTTTAGAAATTAAAAGAGTGCGAAAGTGAGATATTTGTTTCCTGCGTATTTAATTAATTTTAATTAAATTTTTTAATAAATTTAAATTTCCCTCCTTAAAAGTCAAACTTTCCCCCTGTGGGGCGTGGGCCCCACGTTGGGAAACACTGGTTAAGAGGATAAAAGTGCTGCCACGTTTGCATTAAATTTGCAGTGAATTAAATTTATTGATGTCAACTTTAGGCGTGTTTTATTAACGGGTGATTTTTTAAGAGGTTTAGAACTTTAAAAAAAAAAAACACAAAAAATTCGAAAAAATGAATGAAATATTTATTTGAATCGATAGTTTGAACCTTGCAATTTAATGTTTAAAGATAATTTCATGCAAATGTTGACCGCGGCTGCGTCTCAGGTAGCCCATCCGCTGAGTCCAATTTTGGCATACTCTTTCACACATATCGGCCGGTATCTCACGAATGAATGCATGGATGTTGGCTTCCAGTGCGTCAATCGAAGCGGGCTTGTCCCTATAGACATTAGCCTTGACATACCCCCACAAAAAATAATCTAATGGTGTCAAATCGCACGATCTAGGCGGCCAATTGACCGGCCCGAAACGTGAAATTAACTGTTCACCAAACTCGCCTCGCAATTGCGCCATTGTTTCGCGTGCTGTGTGGCATGTGGCACCGTCTTGTTGAAACCACATATCATGCAAGTCAAGAACTTCCATTTCGGGCAAAAAAAAGTTTGTTATCATCGCTCGGTAGCGTTCACCATTGACAGCAACAAAGGCCTAACTGCTGGGAACGGCGCCGAATCGACATTTCGCGGTCTTCTGTCACACTAGCTGATACGGCCGCAATATTTTCTTCACTACGCACAGTACGTAAACGTGTTGGTGGTTTAATGTGCAACAAAGTAAATTTGGTGCGAAATTTGGTCACAATCTTCCGAATAGACTGCTCAGAAGGTCGAGAATGCCGACCATAAAATGGAAGCAACGCGCGATGAACATTTCGAACCGAGCACGAATTTTGATAGTAAAATTCAATAATTTGCAAGCGTTATTCATTTGTAAGACGATCCATGGTTAAATTGCAAACCAAACTGAAGCTGTTTGACAGTGACACAAGGTACTAAACACACGTCAGCTGTCAAAACCAGTGTTGCAAAAACCAAACCAGCTAAAAAATCACCCTTTATCATCGGGATCTGGATCTGGATTAAGTTTTACACGTAATACAAAAACAAAATAATGGGAAATTTTCTAAAATTGTTTTTGTAACACGTGTTAAAAGAAGATCCAGATCCAGATCCCGATGATAAAAAAACACGCCTATTATACTTTGCTGCAAGTGTAAGATATTTAAGGTCTTTGAAAAAAATAGGAGTACGAATGTGAAAGGAGGAGTACGGGAGTACGGAGTTGTTGAAAGTAGTACAGTACTCCTATGGGAGTACTTTCGGCAACACTGGTCCATAGGTATGATCGTTTACCTATGTAAATCATCCCTTCACGGGAACATCACTGTCTTTACAGGGAATTGGTCGATGTTACCTGAAAAGAAAATGGAGCAGATAATAGATGTTGGTTATGTTAATGATTGCTGCCGCGTGAAAGTGGTTCTAGTTTAGTATAGATATTTGAGTTTTAAATGGAAATATCCAGAATCATTCTCCAGCGACAAGTATAACTTATCCCTGTAGATGTAATAAGTTGATATTTTGTTGTAAGTGGCATTCATTGTAAAGGGACAGGTACCTGAAAAGAAAAGAGGGTTTATCAAACCGAGGTGGCAAGACAAACAAAATATAAACAACTACTCACAAGCAAGTAATTTTGGTGGTTGTGATTTCCGCAGATCTTTCAAAACTCGTTTGTTGTGTCCTCTTTTATTGGATAGTTCTGTAGATGTTGGGACTAGCCTGCGTTTTATAGCTATCTTTTAATGTTTTGTTGTTTTGTATTGAAAATGAAAATACTTTCAGGCACATTTGTTTTCGCGACACGAATGAGGATTTTTTTATTTTGCACTGAAATGTCATATGTCATTAGACTCAACGACAACAACAACTTGACGAGTAGGAAAAAACAGAGGTAGCGCGATCAGTTTGGTGGCAGGTAGAAGTAGTAATAGTGGCGGAAGTAAGTTCGATTATTATGAAATATGAATCAGTTAAGATTCAAAAGGTGATATATTTTGTGCAATATTTATAAATTATTAGGTTTAATGAGGGTAAAAAGACTGATTAGGCTAGTTTTGATGAAGGGTTATTTACTTCAGGAAAGCTTTTTAGTATTATCAATATTTTTAAATTAATAAAATTACTAAGTAGCTAGTACACTCACACATACAGTATACCTACCAGAACACACATTTGACAATATACGAACAGCGATTTGATCGAATTAGTGTTAGAAATTTCCATTGCATAGGTATAACGAAAATGAAATTGGAGGAGGAGAAGACAATAGGGGTAATCGGCCAATGACCCACTATGATGTAATCGCGATTCTTGTGCCATTTCTAAAGTGAAAGTGCGTAAGCAATCATCTAACGATTATACTTCAACAGTACGGTTCAACATTAGTGAGCCAAGAACAAAGGATTTTTTTTTCTTTGTTAGATTTTTTTTTCTCGACAAAATTCGAGAGGAGGAAAATTATAAACCATATTTAAAACAAAATAAAAAGTGAATCTAAGGTAGGAATGACTCCCCCATAAATAAGAACGAAATTTAAATAAAGTGAAAATTTAAATACAGAATTTCGCTGATAGTTTAAATGTTGAGTGGTCTGCAGGAGAATCCGATATCCCTGGATTGTGCAAAAGTTATAGCGAAATCTTAAAAAGCAGAGGTAAATAGAATTGCTATAGTGATAAAAACATATTTAGTTTAAAACTAAAAATTATCAATATCATAGGTTGAGGATTGAAAAAAGGGTTTCTCTTGACTTGGCGGTGCGCAGTCTGATAAGCGCTTATATATATGTATTCATCTACACGATATATATGCATAGTGTAATCATACATATTGAGCGATATATGCATATATATATATCTGAATTAAATTTAATAAAAGCTATAGCGAAACCTTGGAAGGCAGAGGTAAATGGGATTGTTATAGTGTTAAAAGCATATTTAGTTTAAAACTAAAAATTACTAATATCGTAGGTTGAATATTGAAAAAAAAGGGTTTCTCTTTACTTGGCGGTGCGTGAAATATACATATATATAAAACTGCAACTGAAAGAAAAAAAAAAGACAAATTGGGACAAACCTTGACCTCTGCATGTAATTGGGATGCAGCTTTCAAAGCATTTTGGATTGATATAGTAGAGTGCTCCAGTAGACATCATCAAATAAGAATTAAGGATAGCGGTGGCAATATCATGAATTTTCTTGCCTGTTTCTTATTCTTGAACAAAATCGACTCAAGGAAAGTGAACAAGGTGCCCTTTGGAACCGTATCTACCGAAAGATTTTTTTTTTTCTTTTAATCTCATAATCTAATTTGCTTTTCGTAATTTTGAATTTTTTTTGGTATCTTAAAGTACATAGTCCAATAACTTAATTTTTTTTTTATATAGTTTTGATATATTTTTTTTTTCTTTTGAATTTTTATTTTTTTTAAGTAATTCTAAATTTAATACAAAAAGTGTGAAAGAGGAAGTTAGACAAGAAAAGTTAAACAAGATAATACTTATTCTTTAAATTTATTAAAAATCTGCGCGAGTGAGAATTGAACTATATATATACATATATGCAAATAATCAATAGTGCGCGATACAGAGGGACTGTGATTGAAAGTCCCTATACTTACCGTCATCCAGGAACGAACTGCCGGCAGGACTTCGTGGGACGATGAAACGATGAAACGAAAGTAAGTTGAACCTTTTTTCTATATGAAATCAAATATACATATATTTACATATATATAAAATTGACCAACGCAGAAAGGCAGATTGATCATTTAAATAAAAGACCTTGGTTTTCTGGTCAGTTGAATTGAACATTTTTTTTAACTTTTATTAGTATTTCCTCTTATTGAAATAAACATCCATATTCTTTAAATATTTTTTTTTGGCTATAAATATATATATGTATAAATACATACTTTGTGCTATTTAAAGGCCTATGGCCAAAAGAATTAAACTATATTGTCTTTTATACATATATTAAACTGAGTAATTTAATTAAAACGATGAGTTGCTAATTAATCAATGCGACGGTGTGTGGAGGCCAAGCCAGGCCGGCATCCTATGAGAGTATGACTGGTTACGATGACTTGAGAAAACACTACGAAGATTTAGACTGGGAATGAGACAGTACATGAAGTGACATAAGAGAACGATACGAATAGTGAAGACTAGGATATGACGAGGGGTACTTAGACGAAACAAAGACTGATTGTGATCGGGAGGTTTTGTTGGGGGCTATCTCTTAGAATTCAGCCAAGGAGATGGCCAAAGGAAGTATCCGAGATACAAAGGGTGGGAAGGCAAACCATTGACTCCAACATCTGTCAATGCTTTTGCCGGCGGCATGACGAGCCTCTGTATGGGAGAGACAGTGGTGTGGGGGTCGAGATTTGTTGGAAAGAAAATTTTTATTTGATTTAGGAATAGATTAAGTTTAAAGTTATAATGATACAAAAGTTCATTATTCATTATATCCCTATCGGATATAAACTTAGTTATTAAGGGGTTAGTTATTAGTTTTAGGTTTTAATATACTAAATTCTCTTTCCATAGATCCTGGCTTCTAATACCACCCTTTCTCTCATACAGGGGCATAGGTCTCTAGATTTGTGAGCATCCTTTATTTAGTAATCGTGATCCCGATAGTTTCCCATTCCTTTCCTTTCCTATCCACTATCCATTAACAAGGCATGATTATTTTTGATTGCTGAGAGAGAAGTGCGTGGAGAGGGGCAATACCCACCCCCATCCTTCGAGCTAAGCCGAGCGGAAGACAAGCATGCCGCCGCCCCTACTCCCGCACCGAAGTTACACCCTTGTGGTCCTCAGACTCGCAACAACCTGAACATGAAGTTCCTTCGGATATTTAAAAGTTGAATGCATTTTTCTAATCGCTGAACAGCCCGTACAGTTCGTTGCTGTATCATCTTCTCCATTCCCCATGCAGACGGGACCAAAAATCACCCGGAGAATTTTTCTCTCAAAACAACCTAACGCGTTATCATGCACCTTTAAGAACCCATCTTCTTGGCTTCCTTCACAATACTCACAGAAGCACCACTGAGATCACGCTTTGTTCGTCCGATTATGTCAATGTCGTCAGCGTAAGTGAGTAATTGGACGGACTTTTGAAAAATTGTGCCTCTATTGTTGACTAGAGAGTCTTGCACTATTCTTTCAAGAACGATGTTGAGGAAGTCGCATGCAAGCGCGTCGTCGCCTTGCCTAGTCCTTTTTTTAAATCAAAAGCCTCGGTGAGATTTTTGGAGCAGTGTGTATTCTCCATCGTCATCCTGCACTAACGGTTCTACCACGATGTTTCCCTGATCATCTTTGCTGGCTTTGGTTGGGCATTGTAACCTTGGGTGGGAAGTTCTTTTTACTTTTTGGTAAATTTTCCGAACTTCATTCCTGCAATGGCATCCCTCTATTTCCTCGATTGCGTGCTTCTCATGCTCTTTCCTTTTACTTCTTAGAAGCCTGTGTTTCTCTCTCCTCTTCTTCTTGTATAGCTCGAGAGCAGGCTCTGGTCTTTCTATGTAGCGCCGCTTTGTATGCCTGTTTTTTGTCTGCTTGCTTGTGTTGCCGACATTCTTCATCGAACCAGGGCTTTGCTTTGGCGGTCGTGCGTTGCCCATCACGTCAGAGGCAGCTTCTATGATGGCTTCCAGGAAATTCTTCCACTGGTTCTCGATACTTGAAGTTTGCGGCATAAAACATTTATTCCACGAACGACATCTTAGTGGAAATCCGACGAAGAATTAGCTTAGAAAACCAATGCTACTTTGGTTTGGAGCATCTATTGTTCACACTCCTCACATGAAAGACAAAGTGCACGCTCTATAAAGCCCTTATGCCTTCAGTCCTGCTTTATGGCGCCTGTCATGTGTTGGACTTGGACGATAAACAAAAATGGGGAACTGATACTGATCTCCTTTGAGAGAAAATCTTTGATGGATATAAGGGATTGTGTGCGAGGAGGGCGAATGAAGGAGAAGATACAACCGTGAACTCTATGAGCTGTATTAAGATGTAAATACCTTCCAAAAAACTCAAAATACGTCAAATACATTGGCTTGGCTCGACATGGAGCGAATGGACAATAATGCTCCAGTCAAGACAATCTTTGAATCCCAGCCCCCAGGTAAGAGAGGACGAGGAAGATTAAACCTCACATCTTATGGTCTAGGACTGGATGCAGCGTGCGATTTTAATTTTCGGAATCGTAATCTTTATGCATTTTTTCCAAATTGTACTTAAACTTAACATTTGTTTTTTATTTCTCTTTCCTAAATGGAGCCATCATAGAACTAAATGTATTTATTTATTTATTTATTTAGCTTAATACAAGCTTGCCTTAAATCTCTACTTAAATCTGAACTTAAATTTAAACTTAATTCTATGGTGGGTTTTTCATTGTTTTTTTTTTTTTTTTTTTGTTTTTTTTGCTTGTTTTTTTTTTTTTTATTTATTTTATTATTGAAATGGGCCCGTAGGCCCACCCACCAGTTTTTACATACAAAAACTTAAAGATTAATCCATAAAATAAAGACAACGTGGGGTTTTGGATTTGGGGCTTTGAGTTAGGGCGAGTTATGTAAAGAGGTTCGGAGGGAGGAAGAACTAATATGGAAGTCAAAGATATCCATTGAGTTATTGGTTATTGGTGTGGTTGAGGTTGGTATAGAGAGAGATTTTGAGAGAGTGTTTGGAGGAGTGGAAGTCGAAAGAATTTTGCATAATGTTAGAAGTACGGAGCATGCGGGTCATTGGTTCGTTACTACCATAATTAGTACGATGAAAGTTGACATCAAAGAGTGACACTAATCTAAGATTTCTAGGGTTAGTTTGCAATGCAATTTTTTGGAGAAGCGCAGGGCAATCAATATTACCAGCTAAGAGCTGATGGATAAATACAATATCGGCTACTTTGCGACGATTATAAAGGGGTTGCAAATTAATAAGCTGAAGGCGACATTCGTAGGGTGGGAGATGGAGCGTATCAAGCCAGGGTAGCCCACGAAGTGCAAAACGAAGGAATCTTCGCTGAACAGCTTCGATACGGAGAGAGTGAGTAACATAAAAGGGTGACCATACCTGGCTGGCATATTCAAGAAGTGGTCTAACAAATGTGAGGTAAAGAGATTTAGTGACGTAGGGGTCTGAAAATTCTTTTGACCAGCGCTTAACGAAACCAAGTGCAGAGTTAGCTCTATTAATAGAGGTGGTAATATGAGATCTAAAATTAAGTTCTTTATCACAAAGAACTCCTAGGTCATATAATGAGTCCACTACGGTCACTGCATCATTGTTAATAAAGTATGTACGAGGAGGGAGAGTGGAGCGTTTACGGGAGTATGTTATAGCTTGACACTTACTAACATTAAGTTCCAGAAAGTTCTTCTGGCACCAGGTAGAAAATCTATTTAAATCTTGTTGAAGAAGATAGGAATCAGAAGGAGAGGAAATGTATCTGTAAATTTTTGTATCGTCAGCAAAAACAGAGATCATAGAATCATTGATGACGCAGTCTGCATCATTAATAGTCAAAACGAAAATCAGAGGGCCGAGATGACTTCCCTGCGGAACACCGGAGGTTGCAAGGATAGGGTTAGATTCGATACCTCTAAAGAGGATATTGTACTGACGATCGCTCAGATATGATTGGAACCATGCAATGAGAAGGGGCGGAAAGCCAAGTGCTTTAAGTTTAAAAAGAATAAGGGTGTGTGAGATTTTGTCAAAAGCTTTGCTGAGGTCGGTTGCGATGACATCAACTTCTTTACCAGCTTCCATGGCGCATATGGTGCCGGAGACAAAATCAACTAGGTTTGTAGTAGTCGATCTACCACTAAGAAAACCATGTTGATTGGGGGAGAAAATTTGCTTACAATGGAAAAGCATGTTGTCATAGACTATGCTTTCAAAAAGTTTAGGAATACACGACAGCTTAGCTATGGGGCGGTAATTAGATATTTCTTTTTTAGGGCCTTTTTTATGGATCGGGATAATATAGGAATATTTCCAACGAGAAGGAAATATCCCTTGAGAGATTGAGAGCTGGAAAAGAGTGGTCAATGGCTGTAATAAAGTTGACGAGCAATTTTTTAGAATTATTGAAGGTAAGCCATCAGTACCACCAGTATATTTAACCTTGAGTTTATTAATCTTATCTTCAACTATAGAAGGGGGAATTAAAATTGAAGAAAGTGAAGTTTGAGTGCAAGTGTCTAAGTAGGAAAAGTAATCTGAGTCTGGTAGTGAGGTGTTATCAGAAAATGATTGACTAAAAAATTGAGCATATAAGTTAGCGATTATTAAGGGATCGTCTGAACTAGTATTCAAATATGTAAGGGTAGAAGGGTAGTTATCATCGGATTTAATATTAGATTGAACTTGACTTAGATAGTTGTGGTAAAGAGACTTACAGAGTTCAGAGAAATTGTAGTTTGCACTCTGAAAGGTTGAGAAATCGTAGCCAGTGCGAGATTGCAAGTATTTACGCCATAGTTTGTTTCTATTATTACGGAGGGATTTTAATTCTTTATTATACCATGGAGGGCAAGAGGAAATGTTTTTTTGGGGAGAAATAGGGACTGATTGACTGAGGCAACTAAACACTAAAGAATAGAAATGGAAGAGGGCAGAGTTGATGTCGTTACTTTCAAAGATAATGCCAAAGTCAACGGCACGCAGTAGATTATTAAGCATAGGGAAATTTGTCTTACGAAAATTAAAAGCCATTACATTTTCTGGTGCGGCGGTGATATGGGAAGATTCATAAGAAAAAGTAAGGAAAAGAGGAGGATGGTATGGGTCAAGAGTGGAAAGAAGATGATTACTTGCAGAAACTACACAGTTTTCAACATCAGAAGAGAAGATAAGATCGAGTTGACGGCCTAAATTATTTTTGACACCACTCCTGATGACTGAAAAAGAGACGTTTTAAAATTTTAATTTAAAATTTTGAAAATGTAGCTTAATACACTTTTACGGGAAGGCATCGATATGTATTTATACTAAAACCGTTCTGTTATGAAAAATTATTATAACTATGTTCAAATGGATCATCATTAAACCGTGTCGAGAACAACCTTGAAAACATCCCTGGATGAGTAGGCTCAAAACAGTGTCAACCTTTATACCAATGTACCTACCTTTCCTTATATAAATGTGTACTTACAGCTTGTAAATGTTTTCTAATTGATATTTATTGTAAGGCATCGATATCATTCGATTCACAGTCATTTGTCCAAATCCCATTTGAATGCTTTTCCGAAACACAATTAGTTTAATAAATTGTTATCCAAATTCGCCACCATCTCTGAGCGACACCCGTTTCGTATGTACTTAACAATGATTTTACTAATCCTTCTTGCTATGTCGATGTCGCACCATTATAACATCCCTATAACCGAATTCCCATCCTCATATATCGCTCTTGGTCTTAATTCAATGTCATCTACAATGCTAATTACACAGCCGATACACAATCGTTTCATTTTCAACCTCAATACGCCACCGCCCATCTACATATCTTCGCTCTTCAGCCAAGCCTACGCCAAAGGCTACAAAAGATGCCATGTATGTATGTACTCAATGGCTCTTCATGTACAAATGCTACAGTATCCCATATTCCATATCCATACCATCCATGACACACCACCACCCCCGAGAAAACGCACTTCCGAGGCATTTAACCATGTTCAATTGGAATTAGCATGGTTTCCGATCAATTGGCAGACAAAGGCTTAAGAAACAACTGCTTCCGGCTGAATCTATGCAAATCCGGGCAAACAACATGCATACACAAAACAGTATGTGGAGGGGGGAGGGGGGCAAGCGCTGGAAAAACTATAGGTGGTAGGAAGAGGCTTTTTGAACTGAGAGTGGTACCACTCAGCACAGCAACACATCCAAGCATATAGTGGATTTCCCTAGTTGAGTCTGTGTTGGCATTACCAGAAATGTGGGTGACACATCGGTGAATTGCATTCAATGGCGTTTTGTCTTCGTTTGCGCTCAAGGCATCAAGTTTTTTTTTCTGCGATGCGAAAAAGTATGTTGAACAAAAAATGTTACATTCGATAAAAGTTCAATCAGTGGGGATAAATATCAATCCTTGTCCCTACAAAAGGTGTTAATTGACCCTTATGAAAAATTAATACATATTATTGTGATGGTATAGTGAGCGTGAAAGTTGGCAAGAAAAGCTTCAGTCCCATGCTTTAATTCTAATAACGTCAAACAAGGAACAAATGGAAATTAAGAAAAAAGTGGGCGTGGCAGATGGCGAGTATTATTAAACCAATTTTAAAGCTTTGTGCTGTGTCAATTTTAGCGAAATCATTTCATAGTTCTTGAATCTGCTCAACTTATAAATAAACGAGTTAATATGAGAATAATTTTAAACATTACTTGAATTAAGTAAAAAATATCAAACTTTACAAACATTTGTTTTAATACAAGTTGAAGAAAACTAAATTAAAAACAACTTTGGGTTGAGCAGTTTTAGTCTTAAGTTGAAAATGATCGAGTTATTTAATGCATAATATATAATGTCTTAAACTCAAAATGGCGCCCAACGTGAAAAGTTTCAAATCCCCCAAAGTATTATTTAGACTAATTATGACCTTCGCTTACGATTGGGCGCACAAAAACTTATGTTTAAATTTTTGTTATTTTAGCTTTTTTGAACATTCCGACTAAACTACGATTACACTGGCTGGAAATATACGCTAACCATTTACGGATGATGTTCAAAAGGTAGATACAGTGCCATCAAGAGGACACAAGTGCCCACAAGCTTTTTTTCAAAGCGAACCTCTGCCTATCAACTTCTTCTCTCACCTCCCGTGGTGAACTTCGGTAGCCTAGTACCTTTAACTAAAGATGGGGCTCCAATCTCTGTGGTAGTTTTCAGGTGGCAGGAAACGATAAAGCGGGGGGAGGAGTATTTCTACTAAGGTACTACTCTTTTATCCAGGTGGCATGGAAGAATTCTCAAGATGGAAGATGGAACCAATGGTGACGTCTACAGTTCCAGTAAGGTTGAACTACTTAGTGAACACCTTATATGGGCTACTACGACATATTCTTAGCTATGGCCTATAAGGAGCGGCTTAACCGGCTTCCCACCCTTGGAGTAATATTAAGGGTCTGGCCCTCTGAGGCTGATATAACAGCCATCTAGGATGGGATGGATAGGGCATATGAAGTATGAAGTCGTGTGCGACATCTACATCGGTGAGTGCTGCAAGGAACAGGGTCAGCGGCTCTTTGGTTGTGGTTTTGTGGTTAGGGGAAGACTTAGACAAGATTTTTTGGGCTTTAGAAATGTAAGTGAGTGCCTGGTCACAATCCGCATTAAAGCAAGATTCAAAAACATCACGTTGATCTGTGCCCATGCCCCAATGGAAGACAAAGATGACTCAACCAAGGAAGACTTCTACGATCTTCTCAAAAATACGTATGATAGGTGCCTGAAGTACGACGTCAAGATCATTCTTGGCAGCTTCAGTGCCAAAATTGGAAAGGAGGGTATCTTTGGTTCGATAGTCTCGGAGGGCACAGCCTGGACAAAAAACCTTACGGTAACGAACTCAGGCTGATTGACTTTACAGCGTGGGGGGGGGGGGGTAATGTCATCATATATTCCAATAAATACAAAGGGACCTGGCGGTCTCCGGATCAACGAACCGTAAACCAGATTGATGATGTTTTGATAGACGCCAGACATGCTTCCAGTATCTTGGATATCCCAACATTCCGAAGGGCCAACATTGACTCAGACCATTACTTGGTTGTAGCTCAATTACTTATTCGGATATCTATGACGCCACAACGCCAAGCGGATGCTGTGAAAAGATTCGATGTCGAGAAGTTAAAATCACAAGAGATCGCCAGGATCTTTGCTGACCAAGTCTCTCTTAACCTTTCAGCAACCCCGCCACCAGCACCAACTGCAGATGACCAGTGGAAATACTGCCAACAAGCAAAAGAAATGCCACCACTGATGTGCTGGGTTTCACTAGGCGACTAGAACGAAACCCCTGGTTCGATGAAGAATGCCGGATGGCGTATGCAGCAAAGAATGAGGCCTACTAATAAACGCTGCAAACTATAACCAGAGCTGCTGAGAGAACAGCCCCGGAGCTCTACGGGCAAAAACGTAGGGAGGAACGCCGACTTCTCAGGAGGAAAAAGAGATAGCATGTGAAGGCGTCCGGTTGAGTCTATTTAGGACTGTAGCGGTAGGGGGAATGTTTGAAAGCTCTACCGGAGGGTGAAGCAATCGACCCAGGTTTGCAAGGCCATTCCGGAAGCCTGCCGAGACGAGAGAGGGAATGTGATAGTAGACACACAGTCGGTGGTGAGGATCTGGAAGGAACACTTTTTTAGACAAAAAGCTAAAAATACTACGGCTGATATGGCTGGGCCTGGGATACGTGGAGCGTATGGACACCTACGCAGCAGCCTGATGAGTCTTCAAAACTTACCCTAATAGTCTACATAGCAGCAGGGAAAAACCCAACCTTAGGCGCTACACACAAGTGGAGAACGACTTCAGTCAACTTGGAGTGCGTAACTGGAGGCAACTAGCTAGGGACCGAGCTGGCTGGAGGGGCTTGTTGGTTGAGGCGGTAGTCCACCCTGGACACCATCTGAAGTAAGTAAAGAAAATATAATTTAAAACAACTTTTTATTGGGCAGTTTTAGTCTTAAGTTGTAAATAATCGAGTTATTTATTAAAATCCAAAATACCTCAAAATTCAAAGTGGCGCCCAACGTGAAATGGCTTGCGTCC
The DNA here is from genome assembly GCA_963921185.1 of Dasysyrphus tricinctus. Classification (NCBI taxonomy): domain Eukaryota; kingdom Metazoa; phylum Arthropoda; class Insecta; order Diptera; family Syrphidae; genus Dasysyrphus; species Dasysyrphus tricinctus. Next base: position 137,388,250 of record OY992530.1, on the reverse strand, counting down.
TGCAAAGAATTATGTAGACTCTTTATGACCTCCGCTTACGTTTGGGCGCACACAAACTTTTGCTTATATTTTTGTTATTTTGACTTCTTTGAACATTCCGATTGGATTACGATTACACTGACTGGAAATATAAGATTAGCGTTTTCAGATTAGAATATGAATTTCTCAGACTTTTACCTTCTTTGTATGTTATTTCTGTGTTTTAATGGTCAAACCTACATAGTAGATTATATTTTGGAAGACCTGGGAGTTTTAATTTTAGTTTTTTAGCCAAATTGATTATAGATTGGTGACCAAACGTTAGAAACGGAACCGTGAATCGTCGTCAGCCGCTTGGTAAATAAAAAAAAACTAAATGCGTGCTATTAAAGTATTCAGAATGTCTAAAATGTTTCTTGTCTTTGTTTAACATACTGTACCCAATCCAGCAGTCGTCTAAATTTTCCCACCGTTTGCTTCATCTTTGTTATAGTACACAGAGCTCAATTCTAAAATTTTATAAAGAACAAAACGAAATAAGAAAAAAAACAGGAAGAAACAAATCCTTGTCTCTTATTTTTCTTATTTGATTTTTTGATTGGAATTCCGTTGTTGGATGCTGCTGTGTTTGGAACTGACTAATAAAAGCATCAGACAGACAGACAGACAGACAAAGTAATACAAGAAATTGTGACAAATTTTCCTTCATCATTTTTGAATTAATTCAGCTTTCTTTGAGTTACAAGAACGCAAAAAAAAAAAAGAAAACGCAACAAATCGTCCTTTGATTAATCAATGTACACATTCGTTTGCGACACTTTCTTTCTATGTATATCGCTTTTTTTTTCTTTTGTGACTTTTCCTTTATAATTTTTTTTTCATGGACATTTTTTTTTTGTCTTGTTTGTATCCCTTTTTTTGTTATCCTTATGAGTTTATTTAGAGTTAAAATGCTTTGTGGAGTAAATTTTATAAAAGCATTTTATTTTTTAAACGTAGGTTAGGTAGGTACATATTGGAAAGATGATAAGGGATAGGATTCAAAAGAAGGGGAACAAAAATATACCATGCGGTGCTGTCTTATTGCTTCTTATGATTTATTATTTTTGACAATAATTTGCAGAGTATTATTTGTGTTTGTGTCTGACAATTTTCGTTAAAAGAGGGGGACAATAATGTACATACTACATTACACCGCCAACCATCCACATGAAAAGGAGCCCACATAATTACCCTTAGTTTATAAAAATGAAGAGTAGGCACACCCGTATCAAGAAGGTGGTTTTTTGGAAATGCTGAGTTTTGGCTTCGTTTTTTTTGAGACAATATCCAAAGGAAGTTATATTAAAGTTTTTGAGAAGTTGAAACACCTTATCCTCAGCTTTTTGACGAGCCAACTCGAATTATTTTAGCTAGAGAACCACAAAACAAAAGAAACACCATAATCCAAAATCAAGATATGGTAAGAAAGTGGAGAATGGAGAATGGCATTAGAAAAATAGATTAAGAAATAACATACTTTGACGACGACATCTCCCTATCCAATAAGGCCGGAACCCTTTATCTTGAGTAAACTACATTAAATTATAAGGTCCGTCAAACCCCGTCGATAAGCCTGTTAAAAAGCGTTGATAGCCAGTGAAAACGCTGCTGATAAGCCGGTAAAGTGGTTAATAAGCTGGTTAAAAGCCATTGATAGCCAGCAGAAACGCTTTCGATAAGTCGGTTGAACGCTGTTGATAAGCTGGTTATAAAGAATTGATAAATCGGTTAAAAACCTTTGATTAGCTGGAAAAAAAGCCTTTGATGAGCCTGATTAAGTCCGTTGATCTTGAAAGCCGATGGAAAAACTGTTGATAGGCCCTTAAAAGGCATTAATGAGTAGGTTGAAAGTGGTAAGCAGCACTCTGTCACTTAAGAGCACCGTGAAAAAGATTGTTCAAGGAGGATTCTCACGCCTAAACTTCCTCTTAATTCCTCCCTAACCCCTCAAAAGACCAACCCAACCCATCCACATCCTGGGGAACGCAATGGCGGGACCAATGAGATCAGAGTGACGTCATGCGACTTGCCATACCATCACGCATCACCCCACCTAACATTACCTTACCTTAGCAGCACCTTAATTTGTCCAATTAAAATTCATTCAATTTTAGTACCTCGTGGCAAGATGGTTAGTGCGTAGAACTGTCATGCCGAAGGTGTGGGTTCCAAATTTATCAAACGCAAGGTTGTGATGAATTTTGGTTGTTCTTGTTGTTACTAAAGAAGGTAAACTTAAACTTAAGATTGAAGATATTTCTTGTTCCTTCCCTCTGAACTTAAGGTGTATCATCGCCTCTAGGTAAGGTACATCAGAACATTGTGTCATATTTGCCAATTTGTCTTGCCAACAAAATAAAATTCAAGAACAAACTCATAGGGCCCTAGCAATAACGTTTCTTTAGGGACTTTAAGGTTTCCTCGATATGACCGAAGAATAAAGCGTGGAGACAAAAGTTATGCTGACAGGTAGTGATGGGCAACTACCCGGTTTATACCATTAAAGACCACTCAACACATCAGTGTATTTTCTACAGTAGACGTCAGCTGAGGAAGTCGAACAAATAAACTACCTATAGGCAATATTGTTTTGGCAAATGACAGTACGGATCATGGACGTTAAAAGTAGAATTAATAAAGCTCGTATTACCTTCGGTACTCTGTCCCTAATTTGGAAATCCACTCAAATCTCCTTAAGCTTAAAGTTGAAATTCTTCGAATCCAATGTCAGATCCGTGCTATTATATAGGGGAGACCGGGGACAAAAGTAACACGTCATAAAAGTAACAGAGCCATTCACGCCATTTTCTTGTATGCAGTTTTGATAAGAACTTAACTCTTCTCCTTCCGAGTCAATTGTTGTCGATCGGCCGTGAGATGGGCACATGCAACATTGAAAAATAAGAACAAATCCATCATTTGAAATTTGTTCGCTTGACGGTTTTTTAAGAAAATAAAGGTTTAAATCTTTGCTATACGAGACCGGGTTGAGTTATACGAGACCGATACCGAGGCGATACTGAAAATTTTCGATTATGACGATTTTGAGACGATACCTCGTCATGTACACGCTAATTAATCATCAGCTTGAAGTATATCCTGAAGAACACTTTTAAATGACTGGCAATGGTGAATCTCTTCTTCGGTCATTTTAGACTGATCAATAATTCAATTGTGTGGGATGGCTTAAACCAAGTCAAAAAAAAAAAAATGGTACTCCCCAGGTCTCTGTTTTGCAGACAATAGTACTTCAACCTTTTAAATTCGTCCGCAAATTCACATCCAAGTTCTATGGATGTTGAACTAAAATGGCGCGTATGATGAACTCATTAAATTCTGATCTTGACCAGGGCTACCTTCATGGCTCTAAAGAGCCAATTTGGCTCTTATTTTCATGTATGGCTCCTTGGCTCCACTTTTCTAAAATCATCCAAAATTGGCTCTTTTTGATATTTTCATGGCTCTTTTCACTCTTTTTCAGAATAAAGGCCTAACTACATTCATTTCATTTTTGTACAGACGTGCAAAAGTGAAAAATACAAATATATTCTAGTGATACCTTCCTGCGAAAAAGATTTGAGTTGAGCTGAATGCATTCAAACACCGAAAAGGCTAGACCTAGAACTATAATGCTCGGAGGGGCACTTAAGTGGTCGGAAGAAAGCAAGCAAATACAAGGAAAGCATATGACACGACTATAATTGCGGAGGGGAGCGTTTCGTCAAGTTTCGTTCAACTTTGCTTACGGAAGTGGGGTTTGCTCCCGAGCGCACCTCACTTATGTAAGTCAAAATGACATTTGGTGAAATAGGAATGTCAAAAAGAGATAGATGATAAGTAAATCATGTGTGTATTCCCCTTTTGACGCTACGGAAAGCAACTTTTCGTTGGTTTTTGACTTTAGCTTCAGTGGCCTTCTGACCACTATAGTTCTACCTTAGTTCAGCAACTATTATCGATGTGAGTGACATCTATGAATTAGCTTTTTTTATTATTTGTTTAGATGTAGTTGTGTTTCACTTTTCTACAAAAGTAAAAGTTAGGAACGCTCTTACTTTTACTTTTGTAAAACTTGAGATAAAAGGTAGGTTTGAACAGTTTATTGGAAAAAGACAAAAAACTTTTTCATTTCGAAATTCAAATGCCATCTTCAAACAGGTTTTGATCGTAAATATTAAAAGAGAGCAGTGACGTCATAGTAGAAGCAGTGCTGCCACTCAGCCTACCTGCCATCCTGCATTTCATCCGCCTCGGATGAACGATCACTCTCAACATCAAGTCTGCAGTCACTTCGCCAAGGTTTCATAAAGTCACAACTGGTACTAGTGTTGTTGGGACCTTCATGATCTGCAACTTTTTTCACGGTATAACGTCCACCCCTGCCTTTAGAGACCACTGAATATGGACCTAGAAAATCAGAAAAGAGTTTGTTACCCGCCCCAAACTGTGTTCTTTTGATAGCTACAATGTCCCCCATATTATATTCAATCGCAGGCTTTCTCTTGCGATCAAATGTTTTTCTGTTTTCAGCTTGTACCTTCTCAATTTGTTGTCGAACATTAAAGCGAATTTTATCTCTGTCGTCATCATGCTGCTTGAGTAACTCCAGTCTTATCATCTCCAAGATTTCAACGTCATCCTTCTTTCTCATTGGAACACCGAAAAGCACTTCGAATGGTGTTCGTTGAATTGACCTGTGTAGGGTACTGTTTATGGCAATTTGAACCCGCGACACGAACTTATACCATTTATCTGGTGAGTCAGCTGATAATCTCCTAAGAACTTCAATAACAACACGATTTGAACGTTCAGCTTGCCCATTTCCCCTCGGCACACCTGTGGTTACAGCAACATGGTCTATATTTTCTTCAGTGCAAAAATCCTTGAAGCTTTTAGAACAAAACGCACTCCCTTTGTCCGTAATGAATCGCCTTGGGTTTCCAAAATGTTGTTGCAGCTCTTTTATTTTTCTTAAAGTTTCCTCTGCTGATACCGTCTTCGTCGGAAAAATCCACATAAACTTCGAGAATCCATCTGTAACTGTCAAAATATATTTATACTGCTTCGTTGTTAAATCCATCGGTCCGATGTGATCGAGGTGGAAGGTGTCAAATGGTCTGTCTCCTTTGTCCAGCTGATTAATGAAACCTTCTTGCTTTCCTGCTTTTCTGTTTGCAAGTATACACTTGACACAATTGTTGAGACGTCTCTGAACCTTGTCCTTCAGCTGGGGAATGAAAAATTCTTGCGAAATGAGGTGCATTGTTTTCTGTAGCCCAAAGTGCCCCTCCTCATGCTTCAAATTAATTATTTCCGTCTCCATATTACAGGGAACAACTAAAAGTGACAGACCATCAACCTCTTTAAAAAGTAACTCACCTCGAATTTCAAAATCATCATAGCTCCTGTCTGAATCCTGTGCCTTTTTTATTCGTACTAATAGCTCTTGTTGTAAGGCGTATACAGCTGGTGAACGGCTAAGCGAATCCACATGACTCATCCTTGATCCCGCACGGTGTTCAACTTCATAGTCGTAATCCTGCATGTATAAAACCCATCTCTTTACAGCGTTTGGAAGTTCTTTTTTGTTCACAGTTTGACGAAAAGCAGCGCAGTCAGTCAAAACCCTGAACTTGGTACCCAACAGATATATTCCGAATTTTTCAAGCGCTTTATAGACAGCGTAAGTCTCTACCACAAAACTATGCCACCTTTGTTCAGACGTGCTGTTCTTCCTGCTGTAGTAAAACACTGGATGCAGCTGATTATCATTACTACGTTGCATAAGAATAGCTCCTATGCCTTCTTGACTGGCATCTGTATGCACCTCCGTGTCCACACCTTGACGAAAAATGGTTAGTACTGGCTTACTTGTCAAAGCCTGCTTCAGCGTTGCGATTGCTTGTCGTTGTGGAGCTGCAATTACAAACTTAGAACTTTTTTTTAGTTAAATCAGTTAAAGGCTTCGCCAAAATTGAATAGGAATTAATAAATCGTCTGAAGAAGCCTGTTAACCCAAGAAACTCTTGCAACTTTTTCAGATTTGTCGGCTCGGGAAACTTGGATACAGCGTTAATTTTTTCTTCACAAGGACTTACCGTACCATTCTCAACTACGTGTCCGAGAAACGTGACTCTCCTCTGAAGGAACTTACATTTTGCCCAGTTAAAAACTAAACCGTTTTCTTCTGCAACCTGTAGTACGATTTTTAGTTTTTCTAGGCACTCTTCACAGCACTTTCCAGATATGATAAGATCATCCATAAAGGTTCTTAATATCTTCCGTCTAACAAGATCGCGGAACACAATCGTGATGAACCTCACAAAAACAGCAGGACCATTTTTTAGCCCAAAGGCACAAAATTAAATTCCCATTCACCATCTTCGGTAGCAAAGGCAGTGAACTTTTTGCTGCTTTCTTCCATGGGGACATGAAAAAACCCGTTCTTAAGGTCCAGCGTTATAAATACGACATCATCTTCCAAATTATCGAACACGCTCTCCATCAGAGGGATTGGGAATCCATCTCTTATTGTTCTGGCATTGATTCCCCTGTAATCAATACACACCCTGAATAAACCACCCTTCTTTTTCACTACAACAACTCGGCTCGTAAACGGTGAACATGATGGTCGAATTATTCCAGCTTTACTCCACTCATCGATCTGCTTTTTAACAACTTCAGCCTCATTAATTGGAAGACGTCGTGGTGTCGAGTAAATAGGAGTCTCATCACTCAAGGAAATAGTCATAGTAATAGGACAACCACTTACAGCTTTCGGCTTGTACTTTGAAATGAGCTCTTTCACCTGAGGTTCATATTGAATTGGAACTTCAATATCGCTTTTTCCATCTACTTCGATGTTCATGATGTAATTACCATCATCCTTCTCATAAAATGTGGTCTCACCATCCAACATAACCACCTTAGCTTGTGCCATAACATCACGCCCGATTATCACATCGACCCGAATGCAATTGTGTGGAACCACGTGTACAACACCCATCAGCTTTACACCATCAATCATCATATCAGCCTCGAAACTACCCAATGTACTATACTTCTTTGAACCAAGACCAACTAAACTTATTTTTTCGTTATTTAAGAGATCTATATCAGCCAGCTTTGCAAAACTATCATTCCTAATTAAAGTAATTTCAGCTCCAGAATCAATTAATGCTTTAAAAGGACAATCATTTATAGAGATTTGCTTCGAATTGATTACGGAAAACACATTAGCTTCTTTTGGTTTCATTGATGGACAGTTATTCGACATGTGGCCCGTCCCGCTACATCTAAAACATTTTGCTGGTGAACGGCACTCTTTTCTCTGATGTTCAGAAGAACCGCAATTAAAACAATGCATAGAGCTAGCACCACGTGATGTTTTACTGTAACCTTGACCGCTATTTTTTGATGACGAACCGTATGAAAAAGAACCGCTACCACTACCGCTGCTATTGTCTACACTCCTGCTACCACCGAAATTCATCCCAACTTTTGTTTTGAACTTCAAAAAGAGTTCGTATTTTTCGAAGAGTTCTAATAGAGATTTAGCACCATATAATATGAGCTTATGGTCTTCGCGAGCTCCGATACCATTTATGATGTACGTGATCAACGAAATATCGTCTACGTCAGCTAACTGCCCGATTTCTTTCATCTTATAAGCGTATTCGCGAAAGCTTTCATCTTTTGCCATTTTCCTATTTTGGAGACGCATATAAATGTCTGCTTTGCAAAATGTTTTTTCGAATTCCGCACACAAAATAGTTTTAAAATCATCAAACGACCTACATGTGCACGTTTTCATAAAGCACTTTGCCGACCCTGTCAACTGTTTCCTTGCGAATATTAATTTTTCCAACTCTGACCACTTAAATAATAGTGCAACATCCTCCAATTCTGCAAACCATGACCTAACTGACAGACTATCATCACCACTGAATTTAGACATTAAATCTTCCACATCTCTAACAGAGAAGCGGAAAGATGAATCACCACCAGCTGCACGTGTTATATTCAATGTCTGCTGCCCACTGCTGTTTGGTTGGTTACCCACGTCAGCTAACCTTTTGGCCAGATCTGCTGCTTTTTTATTAGCCAACTCCGAATTTGCTTCCTTAAGCCTATCGAATAAGACAGCCTTAACACCACTTGTGTCCAGTCCCAATTTGGACAGTTCAGCCTTTAATTGATCTACAGTCCAAAAGTCCATTGCAAAGAAAAAAAAATTATTGAAATTAATTTTATAGGTTTGCTTTGAACGTGTAGTTAAATTTTGATTGTATTGTAGGTTGAGCCCCCAAAGATGTAGGAACCAATCAATTTAAAATGTAGGAAATATATTATTTCAATATATGTATTTAATATTAATTAATTTATATTAACAATAAATTATGATAGAATTAACGATCAACTTTGCGACAACTTTTCTGCTTGACGGCTTATACGATACTCCTCTTCTATTTCGAAATTCAAATGTCATCTTCAAACAGGTTTTGATCGTAAATATTAAAAGAGAGCAGTGACGTCATTGTAGAAGCAGTGCTGCCACTCAGCCTACATAGATGGCCACGAGCTTTTTTTCTTCATGAGAATACTATAGAATTTATATACAATGGTTAGGCCTTAATATATCTATCTACTTAAATTTTCTTTTTCAAAATTTTCGAATTTTCCTCTAATAAAAAAAATACTTGGAAATTCTTCATCTGAGTAAATAATTCTTTGAAATCTGAACGCGTTCACTTTCATTAAAAAATAAATTTGTTTCATTAAAAAATCGATGTCTGTTCTTGAAACACAAACAAATTAAAAATATTAACTAAGAAAACGAATTGCTCATTTAAAATTTGGAAGATATTTATACATATAGGCCACGAAGCTGAAGCTTGTTTGAAAAAAGAAAATGTTTCTCATGTTGATTTTGTTGCTATAAGAAAATGTTTTACTGTATATCAGACAATCTGCGATAAAATCAGGTTAAGAATTGATTTCAAATATAAAAGATTGTTTGTGCTAAGATTTTTAGATCCAGTCATTATTAATTCTGATGAAGACATATCATGTTTTGATCTAGGTTATGAATTCTGCCATTTAATAAGCTCTCCAGAAAAAATATAAATTTACTTAAACTTTTTGAATTAAAAGCAACAGAAAAGGCTTACAGAATTTATTTTGTAATCACTATTATGGAGGAATTTCGGTTAAAATTTGGAAATATGTTCATATTAAAAATCATTTGGACGAGTAACTCTGTCCCAACTTATACAGGTTTCCAGCGCACATTTTCACTCTCCTGCATAGTAGCGTAAGTGTTTTTAATGAAAAATAAATGTACAAACTTCCCTAAATTAGAAACATGTCAATCGAATCTTTCAGCTTTGAATTTAACTGTTAACAAAGAGCTACAAGATTGGACAACAATGTAATTTTTTTTACAACTGTTTTTTTTTAAGTTTTTGTGTTTTTGGCATTTTTGTATATGGGGACGTTTGCAGTGGTGGCTCTTTTTTTGTTTAAATGCTTTTTTATTGGCTCTTTCTCAAAATCTAGAAAGGTAGCCCTGATCTTGACAGCATTTACCAGTTGAGAATTAAAAATCGGGTATAATGTATCTAAAATTCAATGCTGCTAGCGTTAAACCGGCTGATCAACCAGTGTGAAAGCCTGCCTTTTCGAAAGCTACCAGGCACATTTTACCAGCTGATTTACTGCCTGCTGTGAAATGCTTCACCTGGCTCTATTTTTCCCTTGACATTATTAAGGTGGCGCTACAGTCCGGGGTGGACCAGGGCCTCAACCAACAAGCTTCTTCCAGCCGGCTCGGTTTCTAGCTAGCTGTCTCCAGTTTCGCACGCCAAGTTGGTTGAGGTCCTTTTCCACTTGCGTGCGCCACCTTTTCCGCTGTCCACCTCTACTGCGTTGTCCCACGATGTTGGATTCAAAGACTTTCTGGGCCGGAGCATTGGTGTCCATTCGCTCTAGGTGACCCAGCCATCTTAGTCGTTGGCTTTTCACTTTTGTGGCTAGGTCGGTGTCGCTGTACAGCCCATACAGTTCGTGGTTGTATCTTCTCCTCCATTCCCCATCTATGCAGACGGGACCAAAAATCACCCGGAGAATTTTCCTCTCGAAACAGCCTAACGCGTTCTCATCCACCGTTAGCAGTGTCCATGCCTCTGCACCATACATCAGGACCGGGATGATAAGCGTCTTATACAGGAACAGTTTAGTTGCTCGAGAGAGGGCTTTGCTTCTCAATTGCCTTCTTAGCCCGAAGAAACAGCGATTGGCAAGAGTAATTCTTCGTTTGATCTCAGCACTGGTAGCGTTAGCTGAGCTTATAGCGGATCCTAGGTAGACAAAGTCTCTGACCACCTCCAAATTATAGCTGTCTATAGTGACGTTCTGTCCTAGACGTCGGTGTTGGGTGTCCTTTCTTGTTGACAGCATATACTTCGTTTTGCTTTCATTCACCGTTAAACCCATCTTCTATCGAAGACTATAAAATATCGTGTCATAAAAACTTGTATTGCATTCCAAGATGGCGGCTGACGCTCGGAGGTGCGACTTGGATTTACATTCGGGGGACAGATAAGTCCAGGAGTAAATTGCAAAACCAAATTACCGGACCACTGGGCCTCCCTAAATAGAGTAACAAGGAATCATTTTTGTTACACTTTTTGGTTTTAAATATGGTTGACACCATATTTAGAGCTTCAACTCTTCATTATTGTTTTCCATATACCATCCAATCTATCTTTTGCCAATTTGTTGCCTTGAACTCGATAGGCTTCAAGCCTTTGTAATTAATATAACAGAACGGAAAGGGAGCTGTCACACCATCTTGAGCTTTATTTTTTAAAATTAAAATTTCAAAGATCCTGGAATATTGCTTTGATCTTTGACCACTTTCTATTGAACTATATTTGACGGCATAACACTTTGTCAAACTCATTTAAATATCTTAAACAATGATCATTATTACACCATCTTCACAACAAAAATGTGCTTTGCCCCTTGCAGTGACTTAGATACGGCCCTGGAGGTTAGCAATGAGCGCGAAGCAATCTCCTTCCGGGCGATATATTTTTATTCATTTTAAGCCTCTTGAATGGGGCTGGCAGCATCCAGAGAGGGGATGATTGTAAGAGAGGCAGATCGCATTCTGAAATTGGATGTGAAAATTTACCTATTTACGTGATTTACAAATCAAGGTACAAGCGAATTTAAAATTAATGTCCGCCTCATGCCTGAGCGCTAGAAAGAAGCCTATGGAAAAAGACCCCACCGCACAAAGTTGACAAATTTTGTTTTTAGAAAAGTCCTTGTCTCGTGTGAACAATAAATCAAAAACACTTCCTGTAAAATGTAATCGGTTGTTCCGCGATGGAAAATTGCTTAGCACTCTCATATCTCATCGGACCGCACCCCTCGTTTCTATATTAGAGCTATAGGGTGTTGTATTTCAAAAGAGGATCTTAGCTTGTTTCCTGTCAGAGTTGGCAAAAAGAATTCAACGTCGACAACTACCAACGAACGACGACACTGACAACGACGACGAGGAAAACAAGGACGACGACGCCAGGCAGAGGACGTGTAATAAAATCATGTGCCATAGCATCGACCGCTTTTGATAAAGGATAATATAAAGATAACTACAGGTTAGGTGAGGGCTCCAAATCGCATTAAGGGTAGAAGGTATGAGGTTGTAAAATAGAAGGGCAATATTTTGTACTTTCGGTGCTGCGAGTGATATCAAATTTAACTTTATGCGTTGCGCAATGACAAATCACCCGCCGGGAAACGAAAAAACATGGAGTCTATGTTACGTTTATAAAGTTTTATAAGCTGCTATGGGGTGAATCAGGATGTCAGGATGTATGCTCGATAAGGTCGGTAATTTATGGTCATATGGGAAGCATTTTTTTGTTGTTGTTTAGCTCTGTGTGTTGCTGTTCATGATGCTCCATACTGGACTTTTTCCATATCCCTTTCTCTTTCATACATTTTGTGCATGTCTTTTTGTCGTTTTAACGGTGATGGTGAATATGACAGATAGGACATTAAAATCGACTATGTAGATTTACTGTATATAAAAAGTAGGATATTCAAAAGGACATCCGTCATTGTGGCTGTAACTTAGATACTATAAAGTGATAGCGGTTTTATTGTGGGTTTCAAAATGTATGTCTATGTGTGAATGCGTGCGTGTAAGTGTGTGTGTGGGGGGGAAGTGATATAAATTTACGGTAAAATTTCTATTAACTAAATGATATAAAGTTCGGTGATAAATTTATTCAATTAGACTTTGAAAATAAATATGTCTATTAAGGCAGTAAATTTGGGTAACATTATAACGGGAGAGGGTGAGTAATAATGTCAGTTGGAAAGAAAACTTTCTGAAAGCTGTATGTATATTTCAGAATAGATTGGATAAAATAATTTATGACTATAAACTTTCTCTATCTGTATAGGTGTAGGTTGAACTTCATATACATATATTTTTTAAGGTAAACACATAAAATATAGGTATAGGCAGTATAATTTAATCTATATTGTGGACAAAAGGCCATTAAAAGCTATTTTAAGTAAATAATTTGGGTATCTACATTTGTCAAAATCATTGGATATTTTGTCCCTACGCAATGACAATAAAAGACAAGTAGGACAACAGGCCATACTCAGATTCTTCAGAGATATGTGGGAATTACGGTTTTGCAAGGACTACACAACTCCTCATTTAAACGCATAAACAGACCCTTTACTACCTCTTTTTCTACTAGAGAAGAGCGGGGAAAAAGCCATCATCAACGTGTCCTGTAAACCCAGTTGGGGCATAGGGCGTCAACAAAATGTCTCCATCCTGCTGCAAGGAATTTTAACTGTGGCCCATCTTTGTCTGGGATTATTTTTCCGCTAATACAGCTGTTCTCCATGTTGTTCTTGGTCTTCCACCCCGCCCGTGCACCCTGAGGATTCCATTCAAAAATCAACCTTTCAGTAATGATAATGAATCGACGATAACAATGTCTTCACTGATGGTTCTAAGATGAACGCTGGAGTCGGTGCAGGAATTTTCTCGGAAACTTTGGGACTAGCGAGCTCCGTCAGACTTCAGGACTTTTGCAAGGTCTTCCAAGATGTGTTCTTGGCATTGACCAAAGCAGCTACGAAAATATCAATGATGGCAATATCACGAGCTGATATCATCCTCTTTATTAATAGCCAAGCAGCAATAAAAGAAATTTCTGCCACCGAGATACACTCGAAGCTTGTAACTTGCTGTCGCAAAGAGCTTAGGGTTCTTGGTATGCAGCATAATAGTAGAATCGGGTGGGTTCCTGGTCATAGTGATGTACAGGGAAACGAAAAAGCTGATGAGCTGGCAATAACGAGATTCAAGTCCAGCCTAACGACGTATTAAAGTACTTATCTTTAGCATCAAACAGGTTATTGGTAAAAAAATATAAAAAAAAAAACCAATGAGAGATGGAACCTGCTCGAAACTTGTGGCATAGCTAGAAAGTTATGGTCAAATTTTAATAAGTAGAGAGCAGAACAAATTATGCAAATCAACAAGAAACATCTTCGTTCTCTTGTCAGCATAATATCGGGCACAACCTACTGGGATACCACAAAAAGGAAATGAGGTTCAGTACTGATGACCTTTGCAGATGGGGCAGCAATGAAACAGCACATGAGGATACTTTATACTTCCTTTGTCATTGTCCAGCACTCTGAAACACCAAGGAAGTCCATTCTATGACAACTTTAGGAACTTTCTAGAACTACTGTAAGCTATGTACTCTAAGTGGCTTGACTATTAGTCTGCTAACAGAGCACATAGAGCAACTTCCTAGGGTATTACTACGGATCTACATATATCTAAGTGTGACGGTAAAAAGATCAACTGGCAGCCCTTCTACCTTACCGTACCTACGATACGTTAATACGCAATATACGCATCCAATATGGTTTATGTCTATTATTGTACTGTTAAAAGTAAATTCTGACATACTTCGGTTTATTAAGTTTCCTAATTTTGAAAAAAAATGAGTATCACATACGATGTCACACTATTGCAATAAGGCAGCCCATCTTGCGTAGATATTAAAAATCTATAGACGGTTTAAGGAAACTGGAGAGTTTGTCCAAAAGCCAAGAACTGAACTTCCACGATGTACCATTGAGAGCGATGACAGATTTTTCGTAATCATTTTTTTCCGAAATCGTCATTTGACTGGTGTTCACGCCCAAGGACAGCTCAGACAGGTAAGAGGAAGCATCGAATGTACAGTTAGGAGACGACTTCACGAAACCGGCCTTAGCTTAGGGAAGTTGATATTGCCCCTATGGACTGGCCAGCGCTTATCCCAGACTTAAACCCTAACAAGCATTCATGGGGAAAGCTTAAGCGAAGGCTTAGGGCCAGAAATCCAGCTCCTGAACAATTAATGAAATTAAAGTGGCACTGGTAGACAAAAGGAAAGAATCTCCAAGATACAGGTTACAGAATACCTGTAATTAGAGCTAGGGGGGGGGGGTGTACAAAAGTCAATAACTTTGACTACTATTTTCAATTTAAGGAAAATGGGTTTTTTGAAAAATATACAGGGTGTTTTGCATAAACACAGGCTAGATTGAGTAGGTTGGGTTGATACAAGAAAAATAAAATCGTATTGTAGGGGGGGTATATTCCTTCCCATTAAGAAAGGAGGGGCAATTTGTTTAAAAAAAAGGACAAAATTATCAAAAAGCAGCGGCGCGGGGCTTTATTGAAAGCCAAAAATTCAGTCTCAAATTTCATTTTTAAGAAAATGGTTTTTGTTTGAGGTTACACTTAAAACCAGTGCCTAGTAAACATAAGGTATGCGCTCGATCGTACCCAATCTGCACAACATGGGGAACAACATCATTGAATCACTAGGGATGCAGGAGCAAGTGACGTCCTTGGGCAGCACTTTTACTCCCTGTTTTGAAGAGCTCCAAGTAAAGCCCTAGTAAAGCTTTATTAGAAACTCAACATTCTACGGCGATATCTATAATCCCCAGGTTCATACCACTCTTCTATAACCCAAAAGACCCTGAAAGAAAGAGGCTGACAGGAAAAACAGAAACTTTCGTGCGATCATTTCTCCATTTGACTGCCCATTGCAAAAATTTGATAATGTATGCACCGGTGAAGCAGGGTGGGCTTGCGTTGTTTGAACTTCGAAGTTAAATTCCAATCATCATCGAACCGAACGCCTTGCTCCAGCGGCTCAATCATATCTAATAATTCTACCATCGGTCAAGACTGGATTGAAAGATTGTGGGTGATAATATAACCTACAAAACAACAAAACAAAGAGTGACTCTCTCAATTTTCACGCACACGCTTTAGCAACATCTTACTCCGACAACGGTGTTGGCATCAGGAATGGAGAGGACCTACAGTTTTTTGCCGAGTCCGAACGGCTAAGTGAGAAGCACTTTCTCATGACAAGTATACTCTTGGAGGATTTGTCAGTTCCTCGCAAGAGGCAGTACCTTTGATAAAACATTTCTGTTTTTAGGTGGCACAGCTGGAAATCCTGCCAACAACACGCACACAGGAATGGTTGAGAGTTGTAAGTCACTAGGCCCTGGTTCTCCACGAGCTGTTGCGCCACCCAATTTATTTATTTTTTTAACCCCGGGTGTGACAAAGGGCATCAACAAAACGTTTCCATCCTTCACGGTCTGCAGCAAAGTATTTTAACTGTGGCCACGTCTTCCTCTATGAGCTTTCCAACCCACCGTGCACCCTGAGGACTCCATTCAAAGAACTACTTTGCAATTATATCGTTTGAATTCCTCAGTGTGTGACCAATCCATTGTCATTTAAGCTTTCTTATGTCGACGTCCAGCCGCTGCGCTCTTGACTTGTCCTGAGCCACAATTCCTCGTTTGATATAATTTGTGGCCAGCAAATCTTTAGGGTGGATAGCGATTTACAAAAGCTTGCAATTTCCTCGAAATGGTAGACGTCACTTTACAGGTTTCGCAAGCATGTACGAGCACGGATTTGACATAGGATTCGAAGAATCTCAACTTAGTGCACAGTCTAACTCACTGAGCATTTCGAACGGTCTTCATGGAATGCCCTGTCGCTCAGCTGTAGCCATCAAAACGTCGTCCATCGCCAACAGGAAGGAGAATTGGCAATAGAAGATCCCAACCTGCGCGTTGTTGTAGGACTCCCTAATAATGGCAACAGTTTTGGGGGAATTCCTCTACCAAGCAACGCAACGATCTCCATATACATATTCGTGTTATTTCGATCGAAGGTCATCTCAAAATCCACGAACATGAGGTAAAGCGGAGATTAAAATTCCCACGACTGTTCAAAGATGATACGCAGGGTATGAATAAGAGATATATGGAACGATTAAAGCTGAATTTTGAAGATTATTAAGATTAGTACTTTCAGAAATCTGTACGATTAAAAAAAATTAAAATCAATTCGCATAGTTACATAGCCCCAAAACTGGCGAAAAGGGTTTTTTTTTGCACTTTCTAACGGTAATATCTCGAAATCCAGAGCTGATAGAGAAAAACGGATAACGGATTTAAGTTCAGCGTAAAAAATTACCCTTACTTTCACGTGTTAAAAAGTTAACCGATATTTGTGAACTCTACTCGAATAGAGAAAATTGGATGGCAGCTTGTTACATTTCTCCAAGGTCAGGAAGTCTATATGGCTGTTTTAAGGTTTGCAAGGATTTTTCATATCCTCCTTGAAAGTTTCAAATCAGTCTTGAAGAAACCATTATGTTATGTTTGCATTTGGTAAGACTTCATAGGCTTATTGTTGCTATGACATCCCTCTATAACGAACACTCGAGCATTTCTTATGTTCCCCTTTTTCGTCTGAGAAGCTAGTGTTCTTCTCTTTTCTCCTGCTCGTAAACCACGCGAGCATATTATTTTGTCTGTGTGTGCTTGTGCTTGCCGGTGATCATCATCAACCACTGGTTCTCAATACATTACTTCGCATAGAATCTTGATCTGCAGATCAAGTCGTTGAAACACGTTTGCACAACTGGCTCTAATTGGTTTGAAGAAGAAGTTTCCTAAATCTACAATGGGATTAGTAAGCACGCTGGTGGATTTGGCTGCAAGCCAATAAAACCGGAACTAACTTTTATTCAAACCCTTTGAATATTCCTAGAACTTTAACAATAAGTTAAAATGTTATCTTATTGCACATTCCAAATTAAAACAAAAAACACTTGCTCAACATTTTCTAATCTTTTTCCAGTCACGTCACATTTATTCCTTCGACTTTGTTCACTTATAAGTTTAAAATTTTAAAAACTAAGTAATTTTATAATTAGAAAAATAAATATAGAATCCTTATTCATTAGTTTACATACAATGCATAAATGTATGTTTGAATGTATGTGCAGTCGCCTTTTAGTTTGTTCTTCTTTTTTTTTTCCCTCTGTTAATGCTGCATGCATCTGCTGTAATATTCCACTCTTCGTTGCCATCGCACTACACAGTGATTATGACATTGGCCAAAAGGAGCTATCTGCAGGTTGCATCCAGGAAAGTTCTTTCATTAAATGAGAACATACGTAGAAAATAATTAAGAACGTGACAATGAGACTCAGCATCGGCTGTACATGACCTGGAAATAATCGATTTGAATTTAATTTCCGCCTTTTACCAGGTCCCAGCGAGCCTCATCCAGCACCATCACTAGCACTAGCCTAGCCAGACCAGCCAGCTCTTCCTCACATCGACGAGTCTCCCATTATCGTTTCTTATCGTTATGCATTTCATTAGATGATCCAATAAAGGATATATGGGTAAAGATAGCAGGTGGAGATGCAATCGCATACTCCGTGCTTAACAACAATCGATGTTGCCTTTGCAATCATCTTTTTCAAATTGAAGCGCAGCAGCCTCCTACCAAGCTAGAGCTAGTGTGAGATGATGCTGCTGCTGGTGCTACTCCTTCTGCTGCATTGCATGACATAGCACACCTGTTCAGCGGTGTGTACTCACCTGAGTGATTTTCTACCAATCTCTGATTGAGGCCGGCGTCCTTAAGCGCCAGGATTGTGGCTCGAACAACAGTTTCACGTGTTAGCGAAGGAATGCCCATTATATCGGCTACACATTTCAACTCCAATAGTTCCGTATTCGAGATGAAACGTGGATCAGCTATATGGATGCGAATCTGTAAATTGCTCGAGTAAAGAATGAATCCATCGGCATTCCTTGTTATCTCGTGTTGGTGTGGTGCCAATGTGACGGCAGGTGCCTACAGTAAAAATGGGGGAGACAACAAAAAAAAAATTATAAAGATTTGGTTCATAAAGATGGATGTATGATTAAGAAACTAAAATGGGAGTATGTGTGCCAATGTGTGTTTATGTGGATTTGAGGAAGAGAAAACTACAGTCTGGGATTGCGGTCTGTTAGACCCTTGGTGCAATAATAAGCCTCGGTAGATCTAGTAACAAAAAGATGTCTTTTTTACTTGCGATAGTCGACAAGTACAAATATAAATGTTATGGCAAGATATGAATAGTAAAAAAATCGAACTGGGGACTGTGATCAAACTTGGAAGACGAACAAATTGAGTCTCGAAAACCTGTCTGTCTTTTCAGCAACAGCCTAAGCGTTTGAGTAAATTTTCTTTAAACTTTTTAAAACCTACCGGTTTTTGGTCACGCCCATGATATGTTATCATGTTATTTAGGATAACAGCCATGCGAAATTTCATACCCGTTAAGCCTAGTACATACTTCTTCGTGAAGTGAACAATCGCCAGTGAAGAAAGTGATTTTTTGACATGTCTTACTGGTACAGACTTGCGAATGTGATGTGAACGTTTGACGTTTCAAACTGCAATGGCTCAAATGACTTGTAGTCAAACTGTCAACTGTTCACCAAGAGTTCCGTACATTTTGCACGGGAATCGCTCGTGAACGAAAACTCTCCACTTAGCTTCATGAGCATGTTCACGGATGAATAAAAATGCAAATTTCGTATGGATTCACGACTTGATTCATAAATATGTATTTGGCTTACTTGTGAATCATGCCATGAAAAATGCATTTTTGTTCACTCGTGAACGTGCTCGTGAAGCTGTGTGGAGGACTGGAGATAAAAATAGAGAATTTTCGTTCAGATACTCCTATAACTCACTTGAATCTCTTGGATTGAATTCAAAATAGAGCCTTAAAATTATAAGTGATAGATCTATTACTCAAACAAACCCTTGAGCCCAACTTCAGATGTACTGCAAAGTACAGAGATTCTTTCTTTAGCCGTACAACACGAATGTGGTAAAACTCTGTTTTTCCCTTCCATTTAGATATTCAGAACTTCAAAACTAATGTGCATCGGTGTCTCCTCTTGAGTCCTTCGCCTTCCCTATTTTCTTGATCACTCGCACTGTGTCTTATAATCTTAAGGGTAGTCAAAGCCCTTTTAGTGCACGAAACTTATAAAAACAAGGGAAATATCATTTTTTTTTAAATACAATTTTCTAAGTTTTATTTTTAACTTGTTTTTCTGGTGATTTTGGATGCGCTGAATTTGGCCTCAGTCCCTATAGCTCTAGCGCATCAGGTTTTTGAGATGCCCTAGTCTAGATGTGGACGTCATAAATTATTTTAATGCAAATTGAACACTCACGCACGGCAAACTACGCAAACATTTATTTCGAAATATATTTGAATTTTCGGCGAAAATATTTGCCACAAATACTAAATTCAAGGCACATGGCGCACAACGTAAATTTTTACTGACCTTGACGCGACTTAAGAAATCCTCATACGAAATTTATGAGTACCTATAGGCACAGCGATAGCATATCTAGGATAGGAATTTTTAATTCCTATCATTGTTATGTGAAGATAAAAATAGAACACAAAAAAAATCATCAACCCGTTTTTGAGATATCGAATTTTCCAAAAAATATTTTTGAAATTTTGTAAAAACTAAAAATAAGTTCTTAGAAATTTCGGAATGCACAATTATTCTGACTTTTTGAAGTTTTTATTAAAACTAAATTTTTAGTAAAACAATTATTGTAAGAATTGTTTTAAACACTTAGGGGTCCGCGGGCTCCAGTTGGTAATAAAAATATTTATGAAAATATTTTTTGAAAATTAGGCATATTCCAGAAAATCAATGAACCTGAACTTTGTAGAAAATTTGAATATCATATTTTTTACTGTCACCTGTCCGACAAAATCTCGATACGTCATCTATTATGTTTTTTTTTTATTCACCGTAATGAGAAAGTTGTGATGAAAAAGTAGGAAGTACCGAAAAGAACTTTGAACACTTTTGGACTGTCACCTGCGCTGTAAAAATGTATCGATTTTGAAAAATGAAACGGCAGTCGATTTGTCACGGCTAAATCCCGATATGCCATTTTTAATTTTGTATTTACCGTTAAAAAAGTTATGACGAAAAAAGTAGGAAGGCGGAAAAAAATAAAATGCACGACTGGGTCGCACGTACTTGCTCTTATGTTCAAGATACTGTGGATTCAAGAAAATTGTATATAAACATGGAAATTATGAGAAAAAATGTAGAGAAGCATGAAATACGACATTTTAATTGGCTAAATCAACTCTTTTGACAGTGTGAAGTGAATATGATTGTATGGGAAAAAAATCATCAAATCGTTGGAGCGGTTTTTAAAAAAAATTATTTTTTATATATAAAATTCTTAAAACATTTTTAAGAACAAATGTTGGTATGCCAATCTAAAGTATATATTTATATGTATACAAAAACAAAATTTGAAAAAAAATTGAAACTTTTTTTAAAAATCCAAAAACTTTTTTTTTGAAAATTTTGAGATGCAATATTATTTAATTTTATCTGAAATTTGTATATAAAAAAATAATCAAAATTCGTTTAGTAGATAACGAGAAAATTAAAAAAAAAAAAAAAATACGTTCTATGACAGGTACTATTAATAGTTGGTAAGTGCAAAATTTTATAATTTTTGGTAGTAGATCGTACTAATTTTAGTATATAGAAAAAGTTTTATCAAATTTTATAGTTTTTGGTAGTAGATCGTACTAATTTTAGTATATAGAAAAAGTTTTATCAAAATCATAGGAGTAATTTTTGAGAAAAAAGTATTTTCCTTTGCGGTTTTTTTAACTTTTGTATGGAAGGTACCGTTATTCTCTCATATACATATGTAATCGACCGTACCATTTTGAAGAAAATCAAAAATTAAAAAATGGTTCTTTGGGAGGTACCATTAATAACCATTTTTGAAAAATGTTTTTTCACTCAAAGAAAGCCTTTACTAAAATAAATTTACTGGATTTTTTTTAAGAAAAGTTGTCGAGCCGTTTTTAAGAAAAAAGCGATTATGTAAAATTTATAAAAAAAAAATATATGGCAGGTACCGTTATTTTTTGTTCTAAAAAAAATGAAAAAAACGTGTCGGCAGAATCAACAAAAACCACTATGTACAAAGTTTGAAGAAAATCGATCGAGCCGTTTAGGCTGTAGACGGACAGACAGACAGACAGAATTGTGCCACACTTTTTTGGTGTTCTCTATGATCGTAATATCATGTTTGATTGTTATCTCAAAATTTTGTTTTGCACGTATCCAAAACTTGCCTTATAGTACCTATCGCAAGTAGAACTTTGTTCGTGGTAAATCGATTGCCGTTACATTTTTCAAAATCGAAAATCGTTTTTACGCCACTGGTGGCAGTCTGCAAAGTTCAGGGTCATTAAAATAGGTTATAAAAAAAGTTCATCCGTTTAGGATCTTATTCAAAGAAAAGTGGAAGTTGAGACGTAAATTATTTTACGAAGCTATCATTTTTCTACAAAACACCAAAGATTAATTAAAAATCCAAAAAAGAAGTACACTCCCGTTCATTTGAATAGGTTCAAAATTTTCGAGTGCGATTAACCGATATAACTCCGAATTGAGCGGACTAAATGAATTTTTGTAAATGGCATTAGAATTTATTCTTTTTTGGTAGATAGAAATACTGGCACTGAACCCAGCTTCTTCCCTTGGTTTGGCCATTTAAACCAACGAATTAGACGTAACACGTAACCCACAAAATTTATCGTCTTTCACTTGCGGAGGTAGCAGGTTTTGTGCATCCTTTCATATCGATACCATCTTTTTGTTTATTTTTCAAATAATTAAAGGTCAAAGAAGAGATTCTGTCAATTTTTTCCGAAATTTGATGTCCCGTTTGTCCTTCATCATGAAAACTATAAATTCCTGTGTACTCAACCGCACCAAGAGCTTTTCCTTCACCCATTGTCCACTTTTTCTCAATTTTTTTGTGTCATGTCAAAGAAACCATGATATAAACCCAAAAATAGCTTTAAAAGGTCTGACCTTCAACTAGTTCAAAGCAAAAGTGACGATAAAGGCGTTGTTTCTATTCAAATGAACCAAAAAAAGAGCTACGATTTGCACATGAATTTAAAGAAATGATAATAAAACGTGTATTGACGGTAGCTTTAAGATTGTGTGTTTTTTTATTCGCTCCTAAATTGTATGCTTTTTCTAATGCCATTTACAAAAATTCATTAAGTCCGCTCAATTCGGAGTTATAACGGTTAATCGCACTCGAAAATTTCGAACCTATTCAAATGAACGGGAGTTTATCCTTGAAAATTTTGGTACACAATTTATTAGTTTAACTTTTTGGAAGCTTTTGCATTATAAAAGGGCAATAACATAAACGAAATTTCGAAAATACAAGTTTTTCGGTGTATATACCTTGAAAAACTTATAGTCCAGTCATTTAAGCATTTTGCTTCGGAAAAAATGGCGGAAGCTGAATTTTGGTATAAAGTCTCCTCATGACATTCTTATAAAACTGTAATAAGTCCTCATCGCTATGAGCGCAGCTAACAATTTTACGGGGGGTCAAAGGTTCCCCCAAACGGCTTTTAAGGAATATTTCCCGAACGGTAATTCTTACAGAAAAAATGTCAAAGACAAGGTTGTAGCTTAGAAAAATTCCAACAAAAAATGTTAAGCTCATTTTTTTAAATAAAAGATATTAATTTAAATAACTTAAAAACACTTATTTTATTTATTTATTTACTTAAATGCATTTCGGAAGCAATGCTTCCATCGTCAGTAAGTTTTTTATAAATAATAATACAAACAAAATTTTTTTGATTGATATAAAATACAAATAACTCAATACAAACAAAACAAACTACACAAACAAATTTATAGTGAATTTAGGATCTATTATAAAATTTTTTGAAAATTGGATCTTTTATTGGTCCATCGTCACTATTCATTAAATTATTTCCATTTTTAACAATGTAAAGAGATTCATATGCATCTAATTCATAAGGATTATTAACATTTCGAATTAATTTCAAATTTTGTAAGTTAAAATAATAATAGATCCTAAATTCACTATAAATTTGTTTGTGTAGTTTGTTTTGTTTGTATTGAGTTATTTGTATTTTATATCAATCAAAAAAATTTTGTTTGTATTATTATTTATAAAAAACTTACTGACGATGGAAGCATTGCTTCCGAAATGCATTTAAGTAAATAAATAAATAAAATAAGTGTTTTTAAGTTATTTAAATTAATATCTTTTATTTATTTCATGAAAAAACACGTTGAAAATCTCCAATATCAAATCAACTCATTTTTTTCGTAAGAGTAACCGTTTTCGAGATAGTTCACTCGGTAGAGTTACAGATTTTATTTTTCTGTATAAAATGTACCTACTCTTTTACACCACTTTTGAGGTTGAGTACCAGGTGAGTTTTTCTTGCGTGGTATCCCCTTGGAAAACTAGAAAACAGTTCCAAAAAATGTACACAGGGATTTATTTAAAGTTTTTGGGAAAGTTCTCCATCGATTCGGGCTCCACCACATTAATCATACCAGGTCGAAGGTCACGAAACATGGTATTTCGTTTATGCAGGGTGATTCGTATAAAGTGGTGGGTGGGTTGTTAAGGAAAAAATCGTACAAGAGGGGGGGTTCTATTCACCCCCATTTAGCCAGCAGGGGTAATTTTCTAAGAAATTGACTTAAAACAGAAAACAAATATTAAAAGATAACGGTTATACTTACAATGCCATGCTATACTTTTTTGTAAAGCCAAAAATCTCTTCTTTTATTTTTATTTTAAATAAAAATGTTTGAGCGAGCAATTATTATTATTAAACTCTAAATTTTGAAATAAGAATAATAATAGAAAATATTTAAGTATTTCTTTTTCGAAATTTTATGTAAGTAAGTACTCTTTTTGCTTTCAAAATTCAATGGGTTTCTGTTTTTGAATATAAATAAATAAAAGCATTGAGTTTTGAAAGTAAAAATATCGCTTAATTACGTAAAAGCAAGTTTGAAATTTTCTTTGATATTTTTCTCTTCAAAATTTTGAGTTTGAAAATAAAAAAATGAAATAAAATTGTTCACTCAAACAATTTTATTTAAAATAAAGAGATTTTTAGCTCTACAAAAAAGTATAGCACGGTATTATAGATGTTCGAGATTCGAACGTTTTTAAAACAGCAATATCTCGTAGCTGAGCACTCGTATCAAAAAAGTTATGATGATACTTCTTGTTGGAAACATGACTATATTAACAATGAGCATAAATTATTTAAAGACGTAAAAACCGGTATCTCTGACTTTTGACCAATTTTAGAAATAGTAGATTTAAAATAATCAATTTTACAACAAATATGAAAATGTTTTCTTTTAGAGAGTCACATAATCTGTAAATTGTTTAAAAAATTTTTTGACAAAATTTGTTGTTTAAAAGTTGTAGACGAAAAACTTATATTTTTAACTTTTCACCTTTTTGAAGTACTAATATCTTCTAATTGATCTCTCATATGAAAAAAAAAATCGTCATTTGAGAGTAAAAAGCAGAAAACCAGATTTTTTAACTTTTGAAGAAGTTTTTAATATAGTGATATCTTTGGAAATATTTCTCGTAGAAAAAAAATATATTTTCTTGTAGAAAATTCATTAGTGTAAAAACTTTGTGTGAAGCTGTTTTCGATAGCAATCACCGTTCATGTGTTAGAGGCGAAAAAACAGACATTTTCGTCAAATAACGTTTTTTTTTAAATGGCGATATCTCCTAAACGATCAGTCGGAGAAAAAAAAGTGCGTTAACATTTCTTATAGAAAATTATATGATCTACAAGGTTTGTATGAAGTACTTTTTGATAGCATTTACTGTTTAAAAGTTATAAGCGAAAAACCAATAAAAAAATAAATGTTGAGTTAAATTGTTGTTTTTGGAATTTGCATACATAAATTTGGCTTAATGTGGAACATTTCTTATTGTACAGTGTACACATAAGGAGGTCAACTAAACACGCCCATTAAAGTCCACCCTTGTTTATCCAGATTTTAATCGAGGACCAAACAAAAATAAAAATGGAGATGAGAGATTGAAAAGAGTTTGAAGCTCACTCCAAACCTCATGTAAACACTCGGTTGCGCTTGCAATTTTGAAACGCCAAAAAAGCTGCAAGCAAAAGTTAAAAGTTGGCCGCCGCGTTGTGTTCGTGTTATTGAATTTGTGTGCGTAGCGTATTCGACATTTTGACAGCTATTAAACTTGCAGTTCCGTCTTTTCAGTTAGCCAGCTAACCGGGAAATTTTTTATTCGGAGATTCGACCTTCCAAATTTTTGACCATTTCATGATTTGTATTTTAAAGTTTTCATGTTTGAGAAATTTTGCGAAAAAGGTAAAGGTAATCTTCAAAGATACAAATCCGCCATACATTTGAATAATTATATACTTTATGCTATCCCTAAAGGCGCCTGATGCGTGGTACCTGGATAAAGAACATGTACATATTCCAGCAGAGCAATAGAGTTGTGCGAGGGAAAGAGGACCGTAATTGAATATTTAGTTCCTGAGTTGGTATTCAACCAAAACGTTTTTTTTTTTTTTCAAATTCCAAACATATTCACTACCTCAAAATTTAACACAAATCCATCCCTGCAGTAGGAATAAGAAACGAACTCAGGTGATGTATGAAGTTTTAACGATGCGAATCTAAAATTGATAAATCCTCAGCTGAAATGGACATGGATTATGTTATAGCTTAATTCTAGTCTGCAGTTCAATCGAAAACCTTATGAGAGGAGTTCCTTGGCAAAGCCATACATACCTAAATAAATGGTAGATGGATGTTGAACTTAAACGAAAAATATAAGAAGAGAAACTCGGCACGTTTCCTAGACGATAATTTAATTAAACAGTTTTCCCTCGTGTGCTGCTTAATACAACTGACGCAACATACAATGTGAACCGAATGGATAGAAAAGTTTCCTGTCAAGAATAATAGAAAGGAACCTGAAGGCTCAATAGCATAAGATAGAAAAAGAAAATTGAAAATAATAAAAAAAAAACAAAAAAAAAAAAATTGAATTTACGTGAATTCTTTATAAAAGAAATTGTTTTCTATCGAAACTTGTAACTCAAAATGTATTGAAAGCTATTCAATGTGGTGTATCTCCGCAAGAAAAAAAATATCCAACGGACAAAAAGAGGTTTGGTGGGCTTTAAACTCTTAAATATCGCTTTAATGAAAAAAATAAATGTAGAAGATACTTTAAATTGTAAAATATAATGAAAAAAAGAACATGGAGAACGTTATCTGTTGCCAAAATCATGTTATATTTTAAGTTTTTTGATATCTTAGGGCTAAAACCGTTTCAGAAGAACAGCTAACAATATTGCATACCTACTTGTGGAGGTTTAAAATGCTAGTAGGTAAAGGGCGTTGTAGGTCGCGGGTAGTCACTTATTGGAGTCAACATAGCGACGTCCAGTGATGCAACAAACTCTACACGTCAATTGTGCTTATATTTAACCTCTAAGTAGTAGCCATCGGTTACTGGTCTCGTTCATCCGGACTTGACTTGCTAAACTTATAAGCGCGAGTGTTGAACAAAAGACAAAAACGGAAACACTATACTCTTCTGTCGGAAATGACTGGCTGTATAGTTCGGCTGAAGTCTTGGACGAGCCTATCAGAAGGATGGTGTGCGGTGAATGAATTTAACATAGAGAATCAAAGCATTGGTGCCATCAACAGTCTTGAAGACAAAAACCGGGAGAAGTTTTCCCACTAAGGTACCTCGACTTTTATCACGGTGGCAGCGGAAGAACTCCCCAAATGGAATCAACGGTGGCGTCTACAGTTCCAGTTAGGCTGAACCACACTTAGTGAACACCTTACACGGGCTACTACGACATATTCGGAGCTCAGGCCTATAAGGGGTGGCTCTCCGCCCTTCGAGTTTTATTGTAAGGTTCTGGTCCTCCAGTTGGGGATCGTGCAGTCGGGTGACTTCCCGGCCACGTAAAGCGACTTTAGTTGCGAAGCAACAACATCCTCGGATACGGACAGATTTACTGTTGACGAACCTGGCAAACGAAATACGGACAACGAACTTCGGATCTTGCTGTCTCTCTATATAGACCCCGTGTAGCCGAACAATTAGCGGAAGCCCCAGACTGCTACAAACCAGACATCACCGAGATCCAAGAAATGCGATGGGATGGGCCTGGCAAACGAAAACTGAAAGACTGTGACATCTACTACAGTGACTGTTACCGACCACACGGGAAGTACCTATCTTTTGGGTTTGGATTCGTTGTTAGAAGCAGACTTAGGCAAGAAGTGTTGAGTTTCAGCTTTGTGAATGAGCACCTCACGACAATTCGCATCAAGGGTAAATTCCCCAACATAAGCCTCATACATCGCATCTTGAAATACACAAGGGGACATGGTGAATTCCTGGTCAATAAACCACCAACCAGATTGACCACATCGCGATTGACGCAAGGCACTCCTCCAGTATCAAGGGTACTCGAACGTTCCGAGAAGCCAACGTTAACTCACGCCACTGAAGCTAAGGTATGCTATATATATCCAGACCAAAGACAAGAGAGGGCAATACTGTGAGGAAGTTCGACGTCGGACGGCTACAGGCGCAGGAAATCACAAGGCCCCTTTTCGATCGAGTTTCTCTCGCGCCCTCTTTAATAGTCCTGTGAGCTAACTGCAAGTATAAGCAGGCAGGAAGCCATCAGAGATGGCGCTTCTGACGTGCTGGGCCTTGCATGACCACCGCAGTGAAACCACTGGTCCGATGAAGAATGCCGGCAACATGCAGCCAAACAACAGGCATACAAAGTGGCGCTGCATAGAAGGACCAGAGGAAATAGAGGGATGCTATTGCAGGAATGAAGTTCGAAAGATTTACCGAAAAGTTAAAAAAACCTCCCAGGGTTGCACGGCCCGAACCGAAGCCTGCAAGGACGATCAGGGGAACATCGTGGTACAATCGCCATCGGTAATGAGGACATGGAAAATTATTTTTGAAATTGTTTAAGGGCGATGACAAAACGAGTTCCGCTGCCATGCAGATTGCACCATTTAACCTGGAGGACGTAGGCCAACAAAAACCCGATATCGACGAACTGAATAAAGCTGTATCAAAAATTAAGTCCAATAAAGCTGTTGGAGGTGATGGATATGCGGTTGAGCTATTCAAAGCGGCTGGCGATGAATTGGTTGGGAGGATGTACCAGCTCATCTGAAAAATATGGTCGCATTGTTTGTGGATCCTCAAGATAGGTGATCCTCTGGACTGCACCAACCACTGTTTCATCGATTTCGAGGCCGCATATCATAGCATCTATAGAGACCATCTATAAAGAGCAATGTGTAGTTTTGGCATCCCTCTGAAATTCTTCCGTTATAATAAATAATAAATAAATTGGGTGGCGCAACAGCTCATGGAGAACCAGGGCCTAGTGACTTACAACTCACAACCATTCCTGTGTGCGTGTTTGTTGGCAGGAATGGAGGGGACCTACAGTTTTTTGCCGAGTCCGAACGGCTAAATTGAGAAGCACTTTTTCATGACAAGTATACTCTTGGAGGATTTGTCAGTTCCTCGCAAGAGGCAGTACCTCGAATAAAACATTTCTGTTTTTAGGTGGCACGGCTGGGAATCGAACCCACACCTTCGGCATGACAGTCCTACGCACTAACCATCAAGCCACGAGGTACTACAATTCTTCCGTTGGAGCAGAATGAAGATGAAGAACGAATGCTTCTCCAACAAGGTCGGCAAAAACCTCACCGATACAGTTGATGTCGAAAAAGGTTTTTATTCAAGGCAACGAGCTGTCATGCAACTTCTTTAATATCGTTCTAAAAAGAACGGTGAAAGACTCTCACGTCAAAACTAGAGGTGTTGCACCCCATATTAAGTCCACTGTGCATAATCGGAGTTGAACCCATTTGGGCCATTGCACTGTGTCGAAACATTATTGCTGTGCAGTATCCTACTCATCAATAATGTTTTACCTTTGCAATTGGGCCAAGAGGGAAACAACCTTAAAATGCGGCGTGGGCTATTTGGGTGGCCGCAGCTAAGTATCGATCGGAAACATGAACGATCGTTGAGTCGAAAATTAAACCTTGAACTGTGCGTTTCCCTCGGATAAAATACTCGTAGATAATTCGTATAACATTTTGGCGCAGCCGGTAGTTCTTTTTTTTATAGATTATTATATGCTAAAGTAAACATTTATGTAGTAGGAAGGCTAGGGAAAATACAAAAATAATAGAAAAAGAGTAAAAATTTAAACTTCCATAGTTGAAACATCTTTGTTTGTAACATTAAAATTATTAAAAAAAAAAAAAAAAAAAAACATACTTTCTGTGAAAAGAACTGATAAGAAAAATATTAACTGCATAAAAGAAAAATGTGAGTGTCTACCGAAAAAAACAAAAAACACTGCAAAATTGTGCTTGAGAATCGAATTTCACCAAAGGAAAAACATCGCCAACGAAACCAGGTGAGTATATAAAATTGTATGTTACTACTATTTAAAAGTATTTATAAAATTATAGCTACATACATATTTGATTTTTTGTTTTTTATTGTGGTTTTTCAAGGTTATTTTTCATTATTTTTTTTGTAGCGAATGATGAAAAGCATTGGGATCAATGGCTTACACAAGCTATGCACGTTCATAATAACACAGTTCATTCGGCAACTAAGTTGACACCTTTGAATGCTTTATTCGGTTTCGAATTTGAAATGCCAACGAACTTGAAAAGAAAGCCTGCTCCTCTGTATACCAGTGACAATTATCCTTGTTCATTGAAATACCAGCTTACCAAAAGCCACCAGATAGCTAATGAGAATTTAAAAAGGGCAAAGATTAGGGCAAAAAATAATTACGACAAGAATGTCAATAGTATTTTATTTCAAGTCGGCCAAAGGGTTCTACTTAAAAACCCCATTCGGAAAAATAAATTTTCTGAAAAATGGATGGGACCTTACGATGTTGTGTCTATTGATAGCCCAGTGACTACCACCATCAGAGTTAGCCGGAACACGAAAAGGAAGGTTCATAATAACCGCCTTAAACCCTATTTCAGTTAATTTTCCAGTTAGAATTTTTCGACTAGGTACTAATAACATAAAACAACCAAAATAGAGTTTTTGAATAAATAATCAAAATTTTTTTTTATTTTCAGATTAAAAAGGGCATCATTTTAGTTTAAATACCATTCCTATTTTCATTTAACTTGTATTATATTTATATACAATTATTTATATATTTTTTAATTAAGTTTTTTCATTACTTTAATTTCCCATATTATTTTAATTATAATTTGTAAACAAAATGAAAATATTTGAAGAAGTCTTTTTGCGAATTGTGTGTCTCGTGGCAAATGTCTGCTTCATCGAAGGGCTTAAATCATACACATTGCCGCCCCAACCACCGTTCCAATTCCAAGAGCTATCTCCATCCCCCGCGATATTCGAGACAGTTGGAAGAGCACTGTTCTACAAGAATACCTGGACGATATTCACGAAGATGACGCCTTTGGATTCAACTACTGTTTTGAATTTTACGGACGTATGTGACAGTGAAATTGTCAAACTATGTGCAACTCTTACCTCAGCCAATTTTCAAGAGTCTTGTGATCTGATGACAAACGAAGTTCGAGTAATCACTAATAATTTGCGACAGAACAACATACATCTGCAACACGTTTTTGCTCACCGCAGAAACAAACGAGCGTTAGACGTGGTTGGACACTTTGCAAAATGGGCTTTTGGTACGATGGACAGCGAGGATTCGGTTACGATATACAAACAGCTCCGAATTATGAGAGGAAATGACAAGCAAACTCTTGACCTTATTCGGAAGCAGATTACAGTTATGAACTCAAATTTTGATAGACTGAACAAACCGGTGGAAAAGGTTATGATGGAGGTTGAACAAATGGCAATAATCTCAACAACATTAGCGCAGAATTTAATCAGTTTACTGGAGCCACAAATAATGAAATCGTTACTCTTAAAATCAAAACAAAAGTAAACGATTTGATTTTGTTCATTTTATCCAAACTGCTTGAGATACAAAATCGGCAAATGACGGAATTATCAATCTTAAATGACCTATACCAGCAAAAATTACATCCATTCATCCTTGATACAAGTAATCTTGCGGAGATCTTGGATAAAATAACACAAACATCGGAATCTAAGATGGTTTTCCAAGATTTATCTGTGTTACACCAAGCAGCAAAGCTGTCGACATTCCCCGAGAAGGATTCACTGATCATAAGGGTATCAATACCCTTGCCAGAAGTTAACCTATTTGACATAAGAAAAATTTACCCTATTGCCACAAGACTCAACACCAAATGGGACCTCATTCTAGAAGTAAATGCCGAGTACATTGACGAAGATCAGGGACTGTATGTGGATATGTCTAGTGAAGAGTTTGAAAGATGCATTGACGTTAGTTTAAATTCTTCATCTTCAGCGAAAATCTGCAAACACAACAGACCCATACATACCAGCGGCAGTTCAGAGTGTGTAGTGGAACTCCTGCAACATGCCACAACATCATCGGAAAACTGCAAATACGCCGCTATACCGGCTAGAAAAGGGACTATTATAAAGATGTCTACATCCAACCAATGGCTTTTTACTCTAAGAGAACCTTTAGTGTTGAATTTTAACTGTGATGGTACCCACTATGCTCCAACCCACAGTTGCAAAAAGGCTTACTATTGTACTGAATTCGGTACTATTGCACTTTCCCGAGTACGCAAGTACCACTTTTCAATTTTCAGTACTATTTGTACTATTTTATTTGAAAAGGTCAACTTTCATAAATCTCTAAAATCTACCAAATATGTTCAGTCAGACTTCACCACATCTTCACGTAAAGAAGCTTTTAATGAAAGACCCATATTGTCAATAAACTTACTAGAAAACGACCTTCCCGTCGAGGAAATCTATTGCGGGACCGAAAGTGAAATTTTGTACACTTCTAAAAATTTAACTGAAAGCGAAATATATAGCTTTAAAAGTCATGCACGGGTGAAAGATTTAATTTTGAAGACATTTTTTTGAACTCGTTGCAACATTTTTCACAAACTTCAATTTTAGATGGCCAAGTAAATTCAATAGATTTTTTTCCTGGCGAACAAAAAACATTGAACTCATTTATAAGGAATATCGAGCTGCCAATACTTAAAAAAATTTAGAAATGCTTCTATTTCTGAGTTCTGGGCTGAAATTAGCCTTGTGAAAAATGAATGCAACGAGTTCATGTTTTCAAATATAAACCGAATTGTCCAGGGTGCTTTTTCTATTCCTCATTCTTCCGCAAACGTCGAAAGAATTTTTTCTTATCAAAATATTATTAAAACAAAACAAAGAAACCGAATGCAGGTGGACACGTGCTCTGCACTAATAAACACTAAAAACCTAATTAAAAATGAATGCTGTCACAGCTTTATTATTCAAAAAAGTCTATTGAATAGACATTTACCGAGTAAACCACTTGCCGATGAAGGAATTTTAGAGTAAGAAAAACATAAGGAATGTAATGTATGTACATATGAATGTAAATACAAAGAAAAGACTGGTGCCAAAGTTGCTATCCGTCCATAAGACTTATTTTAGAATAAAATTATACCAATGAAATGTATAGGTATATTTAATTTATGTATGTATTTTTGTTTTAATAAAATATTTATTTTAATTGTTCGAGTTGTTTTATAATTTAAAAAAGTTCAGTACTATTTGGTCAATTTCAGTACAATTTTTTTTCAGTTTTCAGTACAATCGACAAATGTCAATTTTCATCACTGCTCCAACCCTTAAAAATCTTGGGATTCTTAAGATTCGAAAATCCTGTGAGGTGAGCACAAAAGAACTCCGTATACCGTATGAGGAAGAACTGGAAACGGGAATACAAATTCAGCAGCTAAAAATAAATCACACTGATTTAATTGAAGCCTTCAGAATACAGCACAAAAGTTCACAAATGGAAGCGTCTCACAAGCTACCATCGCTCAAGATTGGGAATCACGCTAATATGCTATCAACACTTTCGGAAGGGAAGAAAGCACTAAGCGAGCTGGAAAAGGAAGCAGACCTTGTGGAAGCCAGAATGAAAGCCAATGATCAATCCTACGAACTGCAAATTCATCGATACTCGATGATATCAATCAGCAGTATTGTAGTCGCTACGATTGTAATTGGCCTGGTTATAAAACTGCTTTGTTCAAGAAAAATGCCCAACTCTTGTGTATCACCACAAATCTTGAACATTTCATCACCTATCGCCCACGAAGAAATGGTAGGAAGGCACAGTAACAAGATGCTCAAAGTCCACCAAGAAGCCCAGGCAGAGTCATCCTACGAGGAGTTCGAACTTAGAGAGACCCCCAGCAAGAAAAAAAAGGAGGCGCCGGCTGTTCCGAACCCTCATCACAACAGAGGTGTAACATATGCCTGTGTTTAGATTTTGTCATCCCAGTTTTGATGTCATCAACAGCTCCAGTTTGACATTTTCCCGAGATCAAATATAAAAATTAATGTATTTAAAACTTATGTAATTAGTTATGCTTTTAATGGGAGCTACTTAAAATTAAATTAAAAAAAAAAAAAAACAAAAAAATATGTTAAAGTTTTTAGAAATCAAAATTATAAGTTAAAATGTTATTGTATTAATTAAAATAAAAAGTATGAAAATTTCAAATGTTTCCTATGTATGTATGTACATATGTTCCTATTAAATAGAACATTTTATGTAGAACAAAATATTATTATGATTACATGTACCTATGTATATCAAAAACTAATAGTAAAAAAAAATAACTTCAAAAAAAATATTTAAATTCGATTAATGAAACGAAATTAGTTTAACTATTAAAATATACCTATATTTACAAATAAACACAAATAGCAAATGTAAACAGTAAAATCACAAATGTTAGAATTAAGCTGATTTAATAGTAAATAAAGAGTAACACAGCGTAGTTGGTGTTTCCGGTCGAAACTTTCCCTCAGGGGGGAGGAAATGTTGCACCCCACATTAAGTCCACTGTGCATAATCGGAGTTGAACCCATTTGGGCCATTGCACTGTGTCGAAACATTATTGCTGTGCAGTATCCTACTCATCAATAATGTTTTACCTTTGCAATTGGGCCAAGAGGGAAACAACCTTAAAATGCGGCGTGGGCTATTTGGGTGGCCGCAGCTAAGTATCGATCGGAAACATGAACGATCGTTGAGTCGAAAATTAAACCTTGAACTGTGCGTTTCCCTCGGATAAAATACTCGTAGATAATTCGTATAACAGAGGCACAACCTTTCAAAAGTCCGTTCAATTACTGGCTTACACCGACGATATTGAAATAATCGGACGAACGAAGTGTGATGTCAGTGCAGATGATGCACTGATGATGGGTTTAACGGCGAATGAAAGCAGGACCAAGTATATGCTGTCAACAAGAAAGGACACCCAATACCGACGTCCTCGAACAGAACGTCACTATAGAAAGCTATAATTTTGAGGTGGTCAGAGACTTTGTCTACCTAGGCTCCGCTATCAATTCAGCGAACGATACCAGTGCTGAGATCAAACGAAGAATAGCTCTTGCCAATCGCTGTTGCTTTGAGCTAAGAAGGCAATTGGAAAGCAAAGCCCTCTCACGAGCAACTAAAGTGTTCCTTGTTTAAGACGCTAATCAGCCCGGTCTTGATGTATAGTGCAGATGCATGGTCACTATTAACGGTGGATGAAAACACTTTAGGCTGTTTTCAGAGGAAAATTTTCCGGGTGATTTTTAGTGAAGAAGATACAAAAACAAACTGTACGACTTGTACAGCGACACTGAACTAGCCACAAAAGTGAAAAGCCATCGACTGAGATGGCTGGCTCACCTAAGGCGAATGGACATCAATGCTCCGGCCGTGGTTGAGGTCCTGGCCCAATCCG
The DNA here is from genome assembly GCA_963921185.1 of Dasysyrphus tricinctus. Classification (NCBI taxonomy): domain Eukaryota; kingdom Metazoa; phylum Arthropoda; class Insecta; order Diptera; family Syrphidae; genus Dasysyrphus; species Dasysyrphus tricinctus. Next base: position 137,352,880 of record OY992530.1, on the reverse strand, counting down.
GACTGTAGCGCCAAATTAAGTAAGTAAGTGAATTATTTCTAATCCCTAAAAAACATTGCAGACTAAGCAAATATTTTAAGACATTTCAAATATAAATTTAAATCTCAATTCCCAACTTGGATAAGGCTTTTAACTATGAAATTTCGGACCATTTGCTGACCTTAATTATGGAGCTCCCATCTTGAACTAAAAGGTAATAAATGTATCCAAATTATTAAGTGTTCCAAATTTCACTAGTTTTCGGCAAGAATTGGCCTGGGAAATAATTACTGTCACGAAAATTCGAAAAACAGACCACTGTGGACTGCACCGTTGCCACCATCAAAGCACCGTAAGCACAAACCACTCTTGAACGTTTCCGTAAAAACGACATGATACGATACGAAACGACTCAGGTTTAAATTTTTCGACCATATCATATGAATGTGTCGCATCAATATGTAACACTGTCCTTGTTATTGTTAAGCAGGATCCTCTTCTCCTGAAACAATTCTCTTTTGTAAGTTCATTCTTTTGGGGCTGGGGTTAATATATCGATATACATATTTGTTTGTATGTAGGTATGTGTGTTATATGCTATTTTTGTTATGTAGTGTTTGTGTATTGTAATTTATTTGATAAATTTCAGCACGTACCGTTTTGTTATTGATGTACCACGTTAGTGTCGCTTGGGGACTCGACCACTCGGAACTGCAGTTGGCCACTAAAAAATCACCATACTTGTAGGGATGTGTGATTCCACTGATGTACGGGTCAAATTTTGGAAGAACTATGAAATACAAATTGAAAGAGAAGACAAATAAAGAAATTAGGAAGAGTTAACAACAGTAGTGAGGTGAAAATGGCACAAATCGAAAAAAAAGAATTAAATAAACGAACAAATTCACGAATGTATGGATTTCAGTAAAGTGAAATACAAAAAAAAAACTTAAAAATTTATCAAAAGGGTAGAATTTAGCTTTATGTATAGTGTAAAATGACATTAAACACAAATATGACTGACCATCCGAAATCAAAGCTTGACAGCTATTCAAAAGCCAGTATTTCATTCGTGGAAGTATAATTCCATCAAACCTAATGCGAAAACAGGGAATAACAAGACAGTCATATGTTTTAGAAATCACAAAGCCTAGAAAATAGGACGATATTCAGCTTATGGATGAAGAACAACGATCCGGACATCGCTCTCATCTCTCCCCCAACACCACCGATACCATCATCTCAGGTCTCACAACCAGCGAAGCCACTGTCGTAACCATTGAACTTGGAAAAGATGAAATCCTCACCATTATCAGTGTTTATTTCAAGTGCAATTACAGCACCAGAAGTTTTTACAAAGACCTAAAAATTTTCAACGTTGTCTTCGAGAGAACCACATATGGACTCATATCGGCGGTGATTTTAACGCTAGGCTAGATACAACGATCTCACCTCAGGGCAAGGCGATTGCCATTGCTGACTGGCTGGTCGCCAACAACGACAAACACTCCTAAGTGGTTGTTTCACAACAAAAACCAATCTATCCCAAATCACCATCGACACTTGATTTGTTTATCTCTACCTCTAATTTTTCTCGTATACTTCCAGAGCTCAGGGACCACACCGTTTCTATAATACCTGGCGACTCAGACAATGAAGCCGTTCAGCTAAACATTAAACTTCAACAACCCATCTTCTTGATGACAGAACCAACTGAGCACATCATCAGCTATTGGAGACTGGATGAGGATAAATTCCAACGAGACATAGAATCCACCGTAAGACTGCCACCTCAAAACAGAAACCTGCACCACACAGAAATTAATGCAGCCATCAACTGGCTGGAAACGGCTGTTTCTAGTGTACTAGATTTCCAAAAAAAGGCCAAGACATCAAAGGAAAACTACCAGCACTTTCCTGTATATACCCAGAATCTCTACACTCATTGACAGTAGTTAAGGAAACGTCTTCAAAAGATCCACTAGCGCGAACTGAACACAACGAACAGGAACTACCAGATAGAGCGTGTTAACATAATGTTGCGGAACTCTATCATTCCATCCACTTAACCTTGGCACCTAACATGGCGCGGACAAAGCAATATTCAGCGGCACCAGTCCAGTGAGTAACCCAGTTGACAACCCAAGCCTGATCACCCGAGAAGAAATAGTTGAAATAATCGGCAGCTGCAGGCCAAAGAAGGTCAACAGGACTAGATGGAATATCCAACTTCATCATAAAGAGGATGTGACAGTTTTCATCCTTCTTCCCGCAAAATTAGAAAACAGCGTGGCAATCCCGAAGAAAGGTGTCGGGAACATGATCTCTATCTACAGGCCAATATCCCTCCTCAGCAACTTAAGCAAGCTTTTGGAAGAGCTGATATCAAGGAAACTGAAGAAGTTTTTTTTGGTGACAACGACGTTATTCTTGACATGCAATTTGGCTTCAGGGAGAAGCACTCCACACTGCACCCACTCCAGAAGTTCCAGCATAACATCAACATAGCCCTCAACAGTCATCGTGTCACCGTGTCGGATGCTTTCTGGATGTCGAAAAAGCATTCAATCTGGATAGATGCCCTTATACACAAACTATATCTGCTACATTTACCCCCTTTTTCTTTTTTTTCTTCCAGGAACTTCTTTGTGCAACTGGGAAACTGCGAAAACAACTTGGCCCCTTTCTCTAAAGCCTGATGACACCAACACAAACCCTTGCCAATTGGCTATGAAAATCTGCTGTTTGCTGATGACTTTCTCACGTACGCAACCTCAATGTCAACACTAGTCGCAGGCCGGATAGTAGAGGCTCACATCAACACAATGTTCGATTTCTAAATGTCTATAAAATGGGGCATCAAAATCAACTCAACAAAGTTGGAGCCTGTCTGCTTCAGGATACCCCGCGATGGCAGAAGTCGCTCATCAGCCACTTGCACAAACTTCTGAAGCTTCTAGAATCTAGATGGATCCACCATTGCTGCCAAAAGGAACGTCAAATACATGGGCATCAATTTCAACGAGTTGGTTCAACCTGCACTCAAAAAGTGTTCTCAGAAAAGCCAACTGTGCATTCCAGCGATTACACCCATTGATGATGAGAAGATCAGGACTAAGCCAACAGACAAAGATACTAGTGTACAAACGACTCTCCTGCGGCCAATCATCAGCTGCTGATTCCCAGTCTAGTTCACGATTACAAAATCAGCGATGAAGGCACTCCAAATTTTCGAGAGGAAGATGCTAAGAATCTGCACCGGGCTCCATTTCAACTGGCAGCGAAGAAAGCATTACAGGAACGATTATCTCTACAGAGAAGCAGGACTATACCACTGGACAAATACTTAGTGAATTCGGCAAAGAAGCTAGTGCAGAACACCGTCAATCACCCTAATCAGATAATGAGAAGGATGGCCACCGAGCAACGACATCCCGAGCCGAGGAACCTCAGTGTGATGAAAAACCCTGGAAGCCAATGTTTTCACCGACAACGACGAAGCAGCCGTTTCCTTCTACGCTCACACAGGGTCAGTCTACATCCGTGGCCAAGCCTTTCCACCAAACCACACCCAAAACACCAATGGACAATCGGGACGGAACACCCCGAGAACATCAAAGTCAGACTTTAAATTTAAAGTTGACGTACATAATTTTTTTTTAAATTTAAGTCAATGTATAATAATAGGCCCCCTATGTGCCATATGATTTATAATTTTTAATACTCAAAAAAATATATCTGCTTCAACCAACTTCTTCTGGGAGCCATATAAAGTCTTCAGACCCGGACAGACTGGAAGATCAAAAGTTCTTAAAGGTTTACCAAGCTTTTTGAAATAAAAAACAAAAAATATATTTATTATGTTAATTTATCACAGCACTGTTCATTGAGTTGTGATTGTAAATACCCTTGTATTCAATTTTTTTCAACCATATCACATGATGGTGTAACAGTGAGGATATTTTGGCGGACAACAAGGAAAACACTTAAGAAAATCTTCTTTGTATGTTACAAGGAAGAGGAGGAGAGTGAAAATGACAAAGACGACGACCAACGATGACACCCAAAAGGATTCTTTGATTCTTAACAAGTTTTTTTTTTTTTTTAACTCAAGCAACAGAACCCCAAACGGTTATCCCAATGGGAATTTTTTGTGTGTTATCACAACCAGGACACACAAAATATTTACTCCTTGTTTGGTGTTGTATGACCCGGTGGTGTTTGTGGGGGACGTGTCCGGTTCGTTGTTGTCAATGGACAAAACTTGCACAAAGAATGAACCAAGCCAACAACAACTGAACTATACTGAACACTGAAGGGTATTTGCCAATAAGGCAGTAAATTGAGCAAATAGCGATTTGTTTTGTTTTTGTCACATAATCGCTGGAAATACTCTCCAGAGGATAACCTTTGACGAAACAAAAACATAGTAAAGTTCACTAACGAAAAATATTCCCAGAGAATGCCATTTGAAATGGGGTCAATGATGACAGTCAATATAGGAGTCATCACGAAAAGAAGCTTATAATTTATTGAGGTATTTAAAGGGATATTTTTTTTTTTGTTGAGATTTTTGTAAATGTAGTTGGGCAAAAAGAAGAAATACTTAACTTATACAGCAGGAATGCGGATCTGTAGTTTAGTGTTCAGTTATATCTTTAATAACAAGTAAAAGCGGAATTAATGCTTTAGTTTAAAGTTTCTCTTTTTTTATTTTGTCATATCTTAAATTTATCTTACCTAATCAAAGGAATTTTTGATTCTGACACGATTTTAAGGTACCTATGTCACGTGTATCCCAACTAACAATTTTCCCTCGGTAAGGTCCAATTTTTGAATTTCATGAAGTTACTACCTCTACAAGTCCTGTATTGAGGTTGTACATGGAAGTTTTGAATTTTCGAGGGTGTATTTTTGTCAACAGCTTCATTGAAACCTATTAAAGCTTTACTTCCAAATTATTTACAAGCTTATAAGCTTATATATGCAGCTTCCTTAATATTTAAATAAGGCTTCTTTAAACTCATTTGTAGAAGCACGGGAAATAAAAGCAAAGAAAAAGCTTTTTTAAGAAGCTCCATCAAAGCGTTTGTTGATGCCTGTCCACAAAAGCCTGAAACAAGCTGTTATTTTGTTTTGAGAAGCATTTATTTCGAAGAGATTGTCTCAGCGAAGTGATGTCGACTAATTTTGATTGGATAAGTCCTCTGAATACAAACTAGATACAACCATGTTTTGATTATTTATCAGATGCCTATGCAGGAAGCATTATTTTCGACAAGTAGGTTTGAGAGAAGTGATGTTACTAAAATTTGTTTGTTTAGGTCCTGTGAAAAACACAAGCTCGATACAAACATAATTTTGTGTACTGTCAGGTACATTCAGAACGAAGCATAATTTTCGATTTGGTGGTCTCAGCGAAGTGCTCAATCGTTGTGTGTCAAAACAAGTTAAAATAGCATCAAAAAAATGTACTTTATGCTATATTTCCACTTAAGATGAGTCAATAATTAAAATATTCTTCATCTGTAATTGTATTAAATTTTTGGGAATCATAGGTTAAATTTTTTAATTTTTTGAAAATATTACCTCTACAGGGTCTGTATTGAGGTTGTACATCGAAGTTTCGAATCTTTGAGGCTGTATTTTTGTCAACAGCTTCATGGAAACCTACTAGAGGTGTACTTCCAAATTATTAACAAGCTTGTAGGTGTGCAGCTTCATTAATATTTCGCCAATAAGGCTTCCACAAACTCCGTTGTAGAAGTACGCGAAATAAAAGCAAGAAAAAGCTTTCTTTAAGAAGCTCCATCAAAGAGTTTGTTGAAGCCTGCTCACAAAAGCCTGAAACAAGCTGTTATTTTTGTTTGAGAAGCATTTATTTCGATGAGATGGTTTCAGCGAAATGATGTCAACTTATTTTGCTTCTATTAATCCTGTGAACAAAAGTCCGATACAAGCATAATTGGTTTGTTCTGACAGACGCATGTGCAGGAGGCAATGATTTCGATTAGTTTGTCTTAGCGGAGTTATTTCAAAGTGAATCATGAAAGCTGAGATACATCTGAGGTTACCATTATATCTTTTCTATAGTTCATCCGTTAAGAATTTCCACATTATTAATTACGAATATTTTGGTAATTTATCCTAAATACTATTTTAAAAAAGAAAGATTTGTAGCTATGTCCAATGGAAGAAAATATTTTCAATATTCTACGATCATTGACAAAGTAAAAAAGCTCAGATTATAAATTATAGCTTACATATGTATATATGTAGTTGTAAGTTTGACCAAACCAAACACTCAATGATCTCTTTTTATAAAATATTTAATGTATTCATGCAACAGCGTAAAGTCGTCGATAAGTTGTAAAGTTTAAAACTTTAAGCTATCAAAGCACTATACGAAATCACAGTACACATATTAAAGGTAATATCATTAGAGTTTTGATTTTTGTTTCTTCTGCGCATATATCAAAATTTGTGTCAAATGTCAGTATTTGTTGTTGTTTTTACGTGTATTTAAGTCAACACCCTCCCAGCCATTTTTATTTCTGACATTTTCAATTTTAATTTGTTGTTGTTTTTACGTGTGTTTTCTTCCTCACACTCACAGCCATTTTTACTTGCGATATAGGTACTATAGGGCAAGTTTTGGATTCGTGCAAAAAAAAAATTTCGAGATAACAATCACACATGACATTACGATGATAGAGAACACGAAAAAAGTGGGTGGCAAAATTCTGTCTGTCTGTCTGTCTGTACCTCAACCTACAGCCTAAACCACTGAAGCGATTTTCTTCAAATTTTGAACTTAAGGTTTTTTTGTAACTCTCCAGAGGGGAAATTGAAATTTTTTTTTTAGCTCAAAAAATAACGGTACTTGCCATACAACCGTTAAGGAAAAGCTTATTTATCTCAAGAACGGCTCCAACGATTTTGATGAAAAAAAATCAGTGTATTATTGTAGATATGATATACCTTTTAGTAAGAAAAAAAATCACCAAAAACATTTATTAACGGTACCTGCCATATAACGGTTTTTTTGATTTTTGATTTTCTCATTAACCGCTCATCCGATTTCAATGAATTTTTTTTACACAAAAGCTGTCTTGGAATATAAATTATCCTGCATACCAAAACTAAAAAAAAATAAATTTTGGATTTTTAAAAAAAGATTCAAAATTTTTTTTTGAAAATTCAATATTTCAAAAACCGGTTGATGAATTGTTTTGAAATTTCAGTTTTAAATGTATATTAATATATACTCAAAATAGACATAACCAAATTTTTTTTTGAAAAATGTTACACAAATTTTATATATAAAAAATTAATTTTTAAGAAAACGGCTCCAACGATTATTATTTTTTTTTTATATATTCATATTTTTTTCAAGTAATCAAATGGCATACTTTTTTTTGAGCTCTAAGTAATTTATCAGGCTGTTTATACAATTAAAAGAACGATTTAAATGCTTTTTTTACTTTTTCTATAATTACTTGAATGGTTTTTAAAGCTCTTAAGCCCCATACAACTTGAACATAAGAGCAAGTACGTGCGATCCAGTCGTGCATTTTATTTATTTTCGACTGACAACCTGCGCAGTATAATACTTTAGATTTGTGTACTGTGATACGAAATAGTCTAACAATTATTGTCAACATTATATTATGTCGTGAATGTCAACAGTTGAAAAAATGACTATGGCCATTTTAATGGCCCTTAAAGATGCAAAATAACAATTACATTATGTTCTTGAAGGTTATAATGGATAGGACTCATTGTATAGAGAATTAAATTTTGTTAACAGATACGAGTATTTCGATTCGTTATTTCTCAAATCTAAACATTTGTTATGAATGTTATTTGATAAGGCGAAAATTATACTTTCACTTTCATGTCTAGGAAATTAAATTTTCTATGAATTCTCTCATGTTCTCATTAATGAGAAATTAGGGAAAAGAATTTATATAATATATTTTAAGACAATTTCCAAACATAAACAAAAGTAACAACTCACTTCAAAAAAATGCGAATGGTCACCTTATGTTAAATCTTGTTCATTAATCGTGAGGAAGTCACAACGAAGTTCTTGGGATGCTAATTTCGGTTTCAACTGGTTCCGATTTGATGCCCTCTTAATACATAACACTATAGCACGATGCGTAAGGTACCTGACTCCCAATCAGCATATCCATGGTTCAAATCCCAGAAAATCCATCAAGTAAGTAAAATGTTTTTTCATCACATAAATATAATTGTAAACTAAGTTTCAGATAAAATGCTTGCTTTGGACAAAAATAAGAGAAAAACAGATAGCTAAATAAAAAATAAAAATTAAATTTTGATTTTATTTGCATAAGGCTTTCCCAAACCTTTTATAAAGTTTCGTGAGTCTTTAAAGATGTGTCAATTTTGGGCTGCATCTGCTTTCACAAAACTTCTTGATGCAAATAATAGCCTGTACTTAAAACTTGTAAATTACTTTTCTGGGAAAGTAAAAGCCTGCCGCATTTGTAATGTTTGAATATTTTTGTTTGTATTAGGCTTTCTAGAAATATATTTGTTATCTCCAACCAACCTGTATGTGACTGTTTAAAAGCCTTTTAAGCTTCTCAAGTGGGCCAAATCCACTTTTCTAAGGACTTATAGAAGCAAATTTGCTGCATAGGAAAAAGCTTCGATAGACCCTAACAGAAGTTAAATTGTTAGTTGGGATAATAAACAAGAAAACCAACAGAAGGAGTCGATTTCAGTCACCCACCCAGCTTCGAAACCCCAGCAGGTAACAGCAGCGCATCCAATATGATAACATAAGCAAATGGAAAACGGACCAGCACCAGCGTTGAAAAATGAAACCAAACTCATGTACGAACATAAGGTAAAGCGGTCGGTGATTGAAACTCCGCAGACTGCCCAAGAACGATACGCAGAGTGTTGATATTGTCGACACACGACCGCCCACTGCGGAAACCAGCTTGATGCCTCTTGGTATTGAGTGTAGACTCGATTCTAACCTTTATCCGCTGGTGAATGATGGTTGCCATTAGTTTTGGAAAAACGGACAAAACTGTAATACCTCGACAATTGTATTAATTCTTAAGATCACCTTTGTTTGGCAACTTAGCAATCACACATCTGGGATAGAGATTTTGTTTTCCCACACTGCTTGTATCAGCGGGTGTAGAATACTAGCTTTCAGCAATTCGGCTGGTATTCTGTCAAGTCCAGCTATTTTGTTGTTTTTGAGAAGAGCTATCGAAGATTGGATTTCCAGCGGTTCCCAAACTTTTTAAGCTGTGGAACCCTTAACAATGCCCAAATATATATCGGAACCCCATCTTGACAATAGCAAAAAATGAAAAAAAAACAACACATTTCAAAATCGATTTTTAATTTAGTGTGAAGAATGAATCTGTTTCATTGTTTGATTTATAATAAATTAGCTTCTATGTCCATACACAATTTCCAATAAATCCCTATTTAAGGTTTTTTTATGCGACAACCCATTTGGACTCAAGCGTTAGTCGAAAATTGATGTATTTTTACTGTTTTCGAAAATCCACTCGAAACCTCTAAGAAATTACTTTGTGTGTCAAAGTTTGAAGTTTATTCCGTAACATGAACCATGATATATTTTTCTGATGGTCTTAGATGCGCTGAGTTTGAATCTGGCCTTGAGATTGCTCTATCACGTCACCTTTTTGAGATAGCTATTCAAATCTAAAAATTAAAAATAAATGCATTTTTTATACAAATTTGGGGATTTTTTTTTCTCGAAGTAATTTTTTTTCGAAAAAATGTCTATGGTCATTCTGAAGAAGGAACATTTAACTTCGAAATCCTTTTTGAATCTTTCAAATACCTCCATTCGTCTTCGAGAAGTGGTTGGTTTTCATTTTACTACCTATTTCGAAAAATCCCACAATTTGCCATTTTGAGCACAAATTGATTGGATTTTTCGAATTAGGTAGTAAAATGAAAACCAACGATTTCTCGAAGACGAATGGAGGTATTTGAAAGATTCAAATAGAGTTTTGAAGTAAAATGTTCATACTTCAGAATGACCCTAAACATTTTACAAAACAAATTACCTCAAGAAAAAAATAAATAACTTCAAATTTGCATAAAAAATGCATTTTTTTAAGTCTTTAGATTCGAATATCTCAACGTAACGTACTAGAGCAATTCCAAGGCCAGATTCGAACTCAGCGCATCAAAGACCATCCGAAAAGTATATCTTGATTCATGTTACAGACAAAAGTTCAAATTTTGTCACACAAAGTAATTCTTAGCGCTTTCGAGTGGATTTTCGAAAACAGTAAAAATACATCAATTTTCGACTAGCGCTTGAGTCCAAATGGGTTGTCGCAGAAAAAAACCTTAAATAGAGATTTATTGGAAATTGTGTATACTTTCAATGGTACTTTGATGTAATTTTCGAATATCTAGTTGGTAGTTTTTGAGCCATTAGTGAAAAACTCCCAAGAAATGCATTTTTGCATAATTTTTTGTGTTTTTTCCATGTTGCGTAACGAAACTTTGTTGGCAAGTATCAGATTCGGATTCAGCACCCTTGAAAACATTACAGAAGGAACAAATCAAAACTACCCCTCAATTTGCTCGCAAAGAGCCTTTTTGAGCACAAATTAACTGGACTAAGAAGCAGAAATTAATTTTTCTTTTCAAAACTGCCAGTTTGTCTCTCGCAAAAAATACTGTTATTGATTTTTCCTGCAGAGCTGTAGGAGTTTCGTTGATCTTCTCGAAAATGTCTGCAAGTTAAGCTAATTTCGTAATCCATAGCTCATCATGCAATACATCAAAGAGGTTTGCAGTTAAAGACATATTTTTTTTCCAGTTTGAACACATTCAACTCATCACAAAGTTGAAATAACCAGGATAAAGCTTTCCCTCTGGAAAGCCATCGGATTTCAGTATGAAATAATTTAAGCAATCTCAATTGCAGAGGATGATTCTTTACTAAATTTACTATTTTCACAGCTTCACTGAGAACTTTTTATAAATTACTTGGCATTCTTTTCATAACAAGTGCTTAACGATGGAAAATACAATGACTGCTGGTACTTCAAGGAGCAAAGTTATTAATATTTGAAACAACCCCTTCAACCTTTCCCACCATTTCTGTGGCTCCGCCGCTGTATATGTATATCAATACATTTTCCCCAATTAATGATGTGTTTACTCATGAAAGAGTTTACGACCTTGAAGTTCACACTTCCATTAAAAAGTATAAACTTAAAAAAAAAATTTTGTTCAAATGTTTGTTTGTGAAAATTTTTCTTTTTTTTTCTTTTATTGTTTGTATTTTACTGTTTATACTTCAAGAAATTTGTGGAACCCTGAAAACTCTCCCGCGGAACCCCAGGGTTCCGCGGAACACACTTTGGGAACCGCTGCTCTAGGGGGTTCGTTGTCAATACCCCTATAAGATCTACGCATCTCGTTAAGCTGGGGCAGTTCAGCGCTCTGCTCAACGGAATCCTCACTAAGCGAGGCACAAAAGCGGTCCTTCCATCTACATAGCTGATATACTCAATCGATACCAAAAGTGTGCTATGCACATCCACTAAAAGGTGATGGGTGTTTGCCTTATTTCCGACAACTTCTTTGGATATTTAATATAATTCCCTCATATCTCCTCTTCTTGCAGCGTTTTTCGCATTTTTTGCGAGACTGTTTAACCTCACCATGCTCTCACGTCTCACACAGCGATAGACAGTCTAATGTGGTAGGCGATACTCGCTTCGGCATTTATTTGTATTTCAACGACTTGCCAAGCTTCATTTTATCCCAGGTGTTTTGGGATAGCCAAGAGTCTCTTGTCAGCTTGGGTACAGTTTCGGATCCAGCCTCCATAAAAAACATATGGCGTTAGTAATACAGAAAACTGAAGCCCACAATGATATGACACAGCTTAATCCGACGCTGGAAACTTCCTAGTGAACTGGTTGGATGATACTTCTTACCGCTCTTTCCTTCCTAGTGGTCTCTCAACCGCAGCCACCATTCTCAAGAACCCCATCCTGACTGGACTTCTTTCTAGTTTCATCCAACTTCATTTACATCGTTCCTGAGTTGCATAATTACTCATGCAGGACCAGGGCTGAATTTAGTGTTCTGGAGGCCCTGGGGCAACAAAGAAGTGGAGGTCCCCTGCCTCCCATTATTTACCAAATAAATTTCACTCTCACCTTGAATGGCTAATCGGTGCGCGTTCAGCAATGAATTTGATAGAAGGTACTAACGATAGTTCTACGGATTTTGTGTGCCTCTTGCAACGCTATCACTCTTTTCACTTTTCCCTGTTACACTAAACTCATAATTGATTCCAAATGAGTTTTTGAAATTCATATTCGTAAAGAAGATCAGATGCATTGTTCTTAAGACTTGCATGTTGCATTTGGTTATTATTTGTTTTTTTTTTTTGTGTGTGGTATTACTCATTGGAATTTAAAACACATTTTTCGAATATGAAGGCCACTGTTCTGTGGAGGCGCGGGGCTGTAGCCCCAGCTGCTTTCCCCTAAATCCAGCACTGTGCAGGACCCTTAAAAGATATATGCACTACAAGCCAGTTGAACATCACATAAAATGAAATTAAGGAAGCCATCGAAGCAGTGCAACTCACCATAAGCAACATCCTAGACGTACATAAGAGACCGATGACTGCAATGGACTTCAAACAATCTAACAAAACTTTTCCAACACGGTCAAAAGGAATTACTAAATGATGAAGATCGAACTTCAACGTACGAACATTATGAACGCTCTTCAACATTTCAACAAAAACCGATTAAAAAAAAGGCTACAATCTGTCAAAACATTTTTTTTTTTTTTTTTTTTTTTTTTTTTTTTTTTTTTTGTTTGACCGTGGGTAGGCGCAAAACCTGCATCAGGCTCTATGAGGACCGGAAAACGCGTGCTCATAGAAGTGTGAGATTCTTACTACACTAAAACCACCTCCACTTCCCGATTGCAACTAAGTTGAAACTTATCTAGCAATTTATTTTTAACGAAGTTAAGTAACGTGTTGCAGGTAACTTTCCGGTGAAAGTTTCTGCTTATTCCGCGATTTTAAAGCGGTTTTGTGTTCACCGCACCAAGTCGGAAGGTTTTGTTCTTTGCAGACGGCGTACTAAATTCGACTCGTCAAGAATGTCAATAATCGTTGGATTAGCGTGATCTAATAGCCGATTTCTATGTTTTCGCGCGAAACTCTTAATTTCATCTCGAACCGTAGGAATCCCGAGATCCCTGTGAAGATCTTCGTTTCTTATATACCATGGTGCATTTACAAATGACCTAAGCAATTTATTTTCAAACGTTTGTAATTTATTTAAATTTGTATCGCAGGTACAACCCCAGAGTTGTATACCGTAAGTCCAGACAGGTTTAAGTACCTGCCTGTATAAAATCAACTTATTATCAATACTAAGCTTGGAATATTTACCGAGTAGCCAGTTCATATCTCTTAATTTACTTTTTAATTCTTCGCATTTCTTTTTTACGTGCGGCTTCCATTTTAATTTCGCGTCTAGAGTCATTCCCAGATATTTTGCTTCATTCGCAAATGGTACACGACCGGTATTAAGAAAGACGGGCAATCTATTTATTTTTTTATACGTAAAGTCCACGTGGACTGACTTTTGTTCATTGAGCGCTATTCGCCATGTTTTTGTCCACTCATTAACATTATTAAGAGCATTTTGTAATTTAATCGTAGCTTCGTTAATCGTTTTGCCTACTGCTAGTATTGCAGTATCATCAGCAAACGTTGCTACGAAAGTGTCTTCTGTTTGAGGTATATCACGTGTAAATAGAAGGTACAGAACTGGACCTAAAACACTACCTTGTGGTACCCCAGCCACTATTTCTTTGAAATTAGAATATTCATTTCCGTGTCTTACACGAAAAAGTCTGTTTTCTAGATATTCGTTAAGAATTTTATAAAGTCCTTCAGGCAGAACTTGTCGTAATTTGAATTTGAGGCCTTCGTGCCACACCTTGTCAAACGCTTGCGACACATCCAAAAAGACCGTCGAACAGATTTTCTTTTCTTCAAGAGCTCTCTCAATTACGTCAGTTATTCTATGCACTTGATCAATTGTTGAATGCTTGCTTCTAAATCCGAACTGATGTTCAGGTATTAATCGTTTCTCTTCTATTATAGGCTGCAGGCGCAGGAGTAGTATTCTTTCAAAAACTTTCGATATTATTGGAAGAAGCGAAATCGGTCTGTAAGAATTCTTTTCGTGAGATGGTTTACCAGGTTTCAAAACCATTATGACTTCCGCAACTTTCCATTGGCTTGGAACATATTCTAGCCTTAGAGCGGCATTTATTATATAAAGGAGGTTAATTAATCCTTTATTAGGAAGCATTTTTAATATTTCCGCTGTTATTAAGTCATACCCCGGAGCTTTATTAGACTTAAGCTTCTTTATTTCTCTGTTCAATTCAGCAAGCGTAGCATTTCTGGTTCTGTAATTTTCACTTGAGCTAAAACTCATATTAATATTTTCATTGAGTGCTTGCCCATCGGAAGGTTTAAATGTTTCTTCCAGGTAATCGGCGAATACTGCCGCTTTCTCTTTGTCACTTTTAGCACATTCGTTTTGGCTTTTCTTAATCGGGGGTACTGGAAGCTTTGGTTTTTTCGTTGTTTTTATAGCTTTCCAAAGTGAGTAGTTGGATTCTTTCCCAGCTGACAAGCTTTCAAGGTAATTTTCAACTTCACGGTTTTTGAAATCTGATATCGCTGTTTTTAGCACATTACACAAGCGATTTAAATGAGCTTTGTGTTGAGGAGCACGGGTTCGCTGCCATTTCTTACGTGCTTTTCGTTTATCTTTTATTAAGTCTTTTATTTCCTGCGGATATTTTATATCTTTATAGCACGGGGTAACCCTTTGATAAGGTGTGTTATTCCACGCTGCCTTTTGTATTATATCAACAAAGGCATCTACTGCATCTTCAAGCTCAAGAGGCGTTTGTAATGATACCCTCAATTCAACGTTGTCCTCGATATCTTTCTTAAATCCTTCCCAGTTGGTTTTACCGTTTGTTAACCTGGGTGGTTTTTCAATTTTGACAAGGCTTTCGCTCATAGTGAGTATGACTGCAGAATGATCTGAGAAGAGATCATGGCCTTCTGAGATTTCAATACGGTTAGAGGGTATTCCTTTTACCATAAACAAATCGATTAAGTCAGGTATTTTTGACGGATCAGTTGGCCAGTAAGTTGGCTTTCCGGTCGAATGAAAATCGCAATTATTTTCCATTCCTGCCTCATATAGCATTCGACCCTTTTGAGATATGCATCTTGAAGCCCAAAAGGTGTGCTTTGCATTAAAATCGCCACCAACAATTAAGTTTGGGCTTAGCGATTTTATCAATGTCGTAAATTCACTCTTATCTATTTTGCAACGTGGAGGGCAATATATCGAAGAGATATTGAGAAGAATGTTTTTAGTTCTAACCTGAACACTACTCAATTGCATCGATTCTACCTCTATTTTCAGGCCTATCGAGTGTTCAATGCACTCTTTTATATATAACGATGATCCACCCCTTGCTTTATTTGAAGGATGAACAGCGTGGTAGTCAAGAAACCCGTGGATTTTAAGATTTGATTCATTTTTGGCATGCGTTTCTGATATCAAACATATGTCGATATCATTTTCCTGCATATACGTCTCTAATTCTCCAAGTTTTTGCCATAATCCGTTGGCATTCCACGTAAGAATTTTAAACTTTTCCATCATAAATTTTTTGAGAGAGATTTGGGTCGAAAACTATTTTCGAGCTTACTTAACCTATCAAAGATAAGTTTATTTGTGTCACATTGTTCCTCAAGTTTTGACAGAATTATTGAAAATACTTTTGAAACCGGGTCGGTTTCAGTGTCGTTGTTTACGGGTATTTTTTTAGCCGCTATTTGGGCATATGTTTCTGCACTTCCTTGCTTTGATATATTCTCCGAAGGTATTGACACTGTTTTCTTTTCCTTACGGATAATAGGTTTTGGAGCTTTATTAGATTTGGAAGTCTTGGGAACTACGGTTTCTATTTGCCTTTGTGGGTTTCTTTGTGTTTTGGCTGATTTTGATCGCCGCTTTTGTAATTCTTTAGCTACTTCGCAGCCTCTATAGTTTGCCGGGTGATTTCCATTACAATTAATGCACGTCGGTGGACTTTCATTTTTTCCGATGCAGTCAACGGTTAAATGCTTTCCGGCGCATTTTACACACCTTGGCTCTTTTTTGCAATAAGTTTGGGTGTGATTGAATTCTTGACAGCGTTTACACTGAGGGACTAACCTTGTGCTCTTTCTTAGAGGTTCGATCTTAACTACGATGTTTAGAATTGTTTTGATTTTATAAATTTCATCTAGTTTTTCAGTCTTATCGAACGAAAGTATAAATAGTGGAAGACCACGCTGTACCACTTTTGTTTCACCCTCTTTTGTCTGTTTCTCTCTTTTGACGATGTTAATTGCATCTAAGATTTTGAAGTTGCGCTCTTTTAGATCACTAATGATATCGTCTTTTGAACATGATGCGTGTAAGCCTCTCGCCACAACACGTAAGGGTCTTTCCGACTTATTTTCAAAGGTATACCACTCTACTTTTTCTTCGTTTAGTTTTCGCGACAGAAGGCGATAACTTTCGGGGTCTTTCACACATACTTTCCATTTGTTGTTATTGAGCGAAATAACTTTAAAAGCCGATGGTAGTAATGCCTTTAATATGGTTTGCAACTTGTTATACTCCTCAATACCGATAACATTTATCGGTGGCGGGGGCCGTTCCTTAACAGGTTTTTCTTTTACTGTCGCATGTTTTGGTGAAACTATTATTTCAAAAGACGAGGCTGCCTCAGGTGAAGAGCCAGCTTTACGCTTTTTACTTAATCTTTTCTTTGAGGACTTTTCCGTTTCACGTGCTAGCTCTTCTTCGTCTGTTTCATATCTAGAATTATTGACTTCTGGCAAGCTAGCTTTGGAGTTTATTTGAGAATTTTTGCCTTTCAACATCTCATTTTCTTTTCGAAGAAGATCAACTTCTTTCTTTAGCTCTTGATAAAGTTCCATTACTTCATCAAGTCTTCGTCGAAGTTCGTTATTATCTTTTTCAAGATTTTCTGTTTTATCTGAGTCTTTTTTGGCGCGCGCTGGCGTGACGGGTGGACTCTTTTGCCCGAATTTGGATGGTTTTATACTCGATTTAGATGGTGGTGATCGAGATACCCTTGCACTTTTAAGGAAGGGATTTATTAAATGCAATAATTGGCTCTCCCCAGAATCCATAGAGCCGACCTCCGAAGAGGGTGGATTTTCCAGTGAACCTGGACTGCCACCTGGGGTACTATATCTTATTGTTTTGCTCATTGCATAGTTATGTATACATCAATCTCAGTATACGGAGTTTGGATTTTAGTCGCCTCTTACGACAGGCATGCCTACCTCGGGTATATTCTTGCCCCTTACCCGCAGGGGGGGCAAAACATGGATCCGAAGCATTCGAAGAAATCAACAGGACCATTGGGAAAAGAAAAAAAAAATACCAGACATAGGCACCCCTCGAGCAAGAAGAAGTTATTGATAAAAGCAGAAGGATTTAATGAATATTTAAAAGAAAATTTGGTGCCAAACATTCATTCTTAGAGGATATTGAATCAGCAATAGAGCAGGTGAAGCAGACATAAACTGAAATAATTTTTTTTTAAAGATGGAAGCCCTTTCAGGGATCCCAAAATAACTAGGAGCTTCACCAACCCAGAAGAAGTAACTGGGCTAGTATAGTTGAGGGCCTGAAAACTCATCAGGACCAGATATGATTTCCAACTCCAACATAGGGAAGTTTCCCAAAGTCATGGTGAACAACTGCATCCACCATTGCTATTTTGCGAACAGATGGAAGACGACAATAGAAGGGCTACCGAAGAATGCCGATAGAAGT
Organism: Dasysyrphus tricinctus; assembly: GCA_963921185.1. Lineage (NCBI taxonomy): Eukaryota > Metazoa > Arthropoda > Insecta > Diptera > Syrphidae > Dasysyrphus > Dasysyrphus tricinctus. The sequence goes on along the minus strand of OY992530.1, from coordinate 137,334,917 downwards.
GGTATTTCTGGATACTGCCCCATATCTTTTCTTTGCAACACCGGCAAACTCCTTGAAGGATTTATTCTTCGGATTTCACTGAAGGCGTTTTGCACTGCTAACTACATCGTTCCAAACATGCAGTTTGGATTTCAGGACAAACACCAAACCTTGCATCCAGTTTTAAATATTTAGAACAAAGTTGTTAACACCCTCAATAACTGTCACTTGGTTTGGATATGCGTAAGTTATTTGACAGCTTTCTGGATACAGGGGCTGATTCACCGGCTCTAATTTCCAGGTAAAACAAAATTCTTTTAAGTTTTATCTATTCCAGATCGGTCTTTATCCAGATCTCTACAATATCTTCACGTCAGACTCGGACCAACCGCAACAACAGAATTTACTCTTTGTGGACGATTTTTGAAAAACACGTTTTAGCCAATATCTCTATCTTTTACCTCTTTGCTTGTATACAACTTTTTTTTTTAAGTCTATACTGTCTAGAGTTTAAGTGCTTTGAAATATGCTTTTTTTTCGTTTTCGAAAAGTCATTTTAGTATGTCTGATTGTCTGGCTTCTAAGTATATGTTCGCTCTAACTCCATAGATTTTCTTAAGGGCAGTCTAGCTGGTAGGAAATTTTGCGCTGTCCGCCATTTTGAAAATATGTGTTGAAAAACATAAATGTGATTTTCTGAGCTCCTATTGGACTTAGGATACAAATTTTGTTTGATTTTGTAGGCTAAAATATCTTTTAAAATTCGTGGTCACAATAATTATGTTTTACATCTATTTCCCATAAAAAGTTATTGTCAAAAAACTTTCAAATTTTGTTTGTAAGAAATGGTTTTTAGCGTTCATATCGCCTCTAATTCGTCTGAACTCTGAACGAACAAATGGCTAGATGGTTTTTTGAAGACTACTTGATTACCTCAATTTTTGTATTATTATTATTATTATTATTATTATTATTATTATTATTATTTTATTAACTGTTTAAATATTTTGACAATATACATACATTGATTTAATAAATATGGCATGAATGTTTTTCCGTCTGCCAGAGTGAACATTATAAAATTAATAATGAAGTATATGTGCATCTATAAGCATATACAAAATATAAATCAAAAAAGGGCAATGAAAGAAATAGCGAACAAATATCTCGATGGACTGCATTCGAAGCATAAGTGGGTTTTAATCCACTCAAAGATGGGGGTTATATTCACTCCGAGCGCCCCTAGTCGCTCGTTGTTGGCGCTTCTTATGTTCTCCAGTATTCTTTGAATCATTTTTATGTTTTTAAGGAATAGAATATTTAAAAGAAACTATTTCGATATGCAAACGCGTGTCTACAATAATTGGATAGAGTTTTCCAAGTCTTATCGCCATTTAGAACTCCCAAACATTCGTGCCTAGTCAGACTGCTCTGTCCAAAATAAAGTCTCCTTATCTCTTGGAGGATTGGGCATACACCAAGAAAGTGAATTATATCCTCACGATCGTTGAGATTGCAGAGACAGCAGGATCCTGGTAGATCTTCCCTGTAAGGAATAAAGTTTAGATTAAGTATTTCAGTTCTAGCACGTATGTATAATAAAACTTATATTTTCGATACTTAAATCATCCGTAAAATAACTACCACAACATAATTGATGATTAAGCTCTTTGTATGTTAGACGGGACATGGATGAAGATGCTCGATGCACATTATCCATATAGATCCTATCATCAACAACTGCAATCAAGTCATAGAAAACTCCTTGCCATTCTTCAAAGTTACCCGATAGGTTCAGCGAGTGATTATGGTCTTGTGCTAATCTAAACCAATCTTCAAAGATCCCCTTTTTAGATCTAAACAGTGATAACATCATAAGTTTCTGCAGGTTATTGTTGCTCTTTTGTACTGTCCTTACAATGAAGTCTGCATTGGCTTTTAAATTGCGCAGAAAGACGTTTCGCAGTCCGGACTCTACATATATAGCATACGTTGGGGTTGTACTAGGGAGTCGAAACAAGAGCTTAAAGAAAAATCTCTGAAGTTTCTCAAACTCTTCAACTGGTGTGCAACCGTAAACCTCACTTCCGTAACAGCTGAAGCACAAATTTTGGTATTTCCGTAAAATTTCTTCCACATGGTGTTTATGGCAATTTTCGCTGCATTACATTTAGCATTAATATGGTTATTCCATCTCAGGTTTGAAGCGAACGTTACTCCCAAATATTTGTATTCTCGCACTACTTCAAGTCTTTCGTTGTTAAGAAACCAAGCTTCATGTTCTACTTGTTTCCGCATAATTTTTTCAAATATCATGACCTTCGATTTGTCAGTGTTAATTTGGAGGTCCCATAATTTGCAGTACTCGGCCAGTTTATTTATCATTAGCTGAAGTGTTTTCGGATCCTCAGCCAAAATGACTAAGTCATCGGCGTACAGTAAGACCTTCAAAGCTAAGCCTGCAAACCTTGCTCCTCCCGGTAAATACTTAACGATGTCATCGATAAAAAGTGCAAAGATAATGGGGCTCAAAATACATCCTTGTGGAACACCAGTTGTCGTCGGGAAAAAAACTGAATTTTTTGAATCACTATAAACAGCTGCAGACGAACCCGACAAAAGCTCCTCATACATCCTTAAAAACTTCGAAGACATACCTATAGTGGAACAAAGCTTAAATAGGAGACTTTTTCTAATAACATTGTCAAACGCTGCCTTAAAATCTACAAAAAAGCAGTACAATTTCTTTTTATTTTCAATAAAGTTCCTCGCAATGCTTTGGAGTACAAATATTTGACCGATAGTCGAAAATCCTGGACGGAAGCCCGCCTGACAGTTACTCAACAAATTATTGTTCTCAACCCACAAAGACAGTCTATTGTACATTACTTGTGCAAATATTTTTCTTATCGCATTTAGGAACGATATTCCCCTATAATTTTCTGGCATGCCACTATCGCCTTTTTTAAATATAGGGAAAATTATAGCCTTCTTAAATTCCACTGGTATATAACTATTGTCGAATATTTCATTATAAAGATGCGTTAGTAGGCAAAGAAACACATCAGTTGAAAGCTTATAGAATTCTAATGGTATCCCATCGGAACCGGATGCTTTACCATTTTTCATTTTTTTCAAAGCACTTTCAACTTCTCTTAATGTTATAGAACTGTCCAATTCTTCGACATAGATATTGGGAAGTGCAAATTCATAACTGAGGTGTTCTTTACTATTGTTCAAAAGGCTTTTAAAATGATCTGTTAGTAATTCCGTTTCTACAAGCACACTTGAGGTTGATTAAAAATCTCCTACATCCCTGACGATTTTCCAGAATTCCTTGGAATTTTTAGTGAATTCGAGTTTGTGTGCAAGGGAGTTGTAAAAGTCAGCTTTCTTTTTTTTGCACATTTTTTTTTGCAATTTTTGTATATTCAGATTTCTTATGAAACAAAAAAAATGTCATAAATACAGTGTAACAAAGTTGAAAACATAAAATAAATACTTCCTTAGGGGAGTTTACGATTCGTACGGTCGGTGCTACAAAAAAAAGGATACTTGTAGAGGAATACTTGTTTTATAAGAAGGGGGTAAATCTCTTGCCGTTTAGAGAGGAAGGGCACTTTTATCAAAAAGCACTTCAAATGCAAACAAAATGTTAAAAAAACAGCGGAAAAGCTTACAACAGTGTTTTATAGCTCGTTTGAAAGCTATTATTTGCTGTATATGTTAGCAACTTTGGTACACTGTATCTAAGACATTTTTTGTTTCACAGAAAATCTGAATATAGAAAAATGTATGAAATCAAGTACTCTTCAAAAAATTATTTAATCATTTTTTCGTTCATACGAACAGGAGGCGAGATAAACTATAAAAAACCATTTTTTACAAGCAAAATTTGACAATTTTTCGACGATAATTTTTTATGGGAAAGAGATGCCAAACATAATTGTGACAACAAATTTTAAGATATTTTAACCTACAAAATCAAACAAAAACTTTAACTCTAAGTCCAATAGTAGCTTAAAAAATCGCATTTATGTTTTTCAACACACTTTTTTTCAAAATGGTGGATAATGCAACATTTCCTAGCACCCAGACTCCCTTTACGCAAATCTAAGGCTATCCTGGGAGCTGGTTGAAATTCTAGTTTAAAAATTCTGCTTTTCAAAATTCTGTTTTTTTTTTCACAAAAAATATGTTTTTCGAAATTCTGTTTATTTCAGTTCTGTCTGTCAAAATTCAGCTTTTCAAAATTCTGTCAAACGGGTTGGGGTCAAAATGCTGTCTGGGTCAAAATTCTGCTATCAAAATTCTGCTTTTCAAAATTCTGCTTTTAAAAATTCTGCTTTTAAAATTCAGCTTTTAAAAATTCTGATTTTCAAAATTCAATTTTACAAAAGTCTGCAAGCAAAAAAAAAAAAAGGTTGGGAAAATGTGAAAAAGCGCGTGCGAATTTTGACAAGCAGAATTTTGAAAAGAAAAATTTTGAAAATCAGAATTTTGACAAGTAGAATTTTGAATAGAAGAATTTTTACAAGCTGAATTTTGAAAGCAGATTATTGCTAAATGACCCTATCAGAATTTCGACCACTACCAGGTTGATGGCCGCGATAACGCAGCCGGGTAGGTATAAAACATTTTAACTTCGCTAATTTATTTTGCATTTTGAAAGTGCATTATGAGTTTGCACCGATGCAAATAGAACGTCCACACAATTTGGAGCGGTATATAAAGCACTTCGAGCGAAATAGACTAAGAGCCCACAGCAGATTTTGGGTGTGAACGATAGCAAAAAAAGAAGTATAGGTGTCGAATGCTCCATTAAAGACTATTAAAAAATCCAAGTCTTGCAGTCCACAACTGGGGCCTTTGCGAGAAACAGTGCATCGAAAAAAAAATATCAATGCAACTTCGAGGATAATCGTTTTAGCCAAAATTGGTTTTCACTCATCCCTTGAGAAGCTCCTCGGATCACATATCATGGAATCTGAGACCATTTGAGTGTATAGTTCACTCTACCGGACCGTTTAAAAAATTAAAAACTCTAAGTGAAAAACGGTTTTTTTAAACAGTCTGGCAGGGCGAATTAAACACTCAACTGATCTCAAATCCCGTGATATGGGATCCGCGGAGCTTATCTAGGGAGGGGTGAAAGCCAATTTCGGCTAACACGATTTTCCTCGAAGTTGCATTCGTATTTTTTTTTCGACGCACTCGCAAAGGCCCCAGTTGTGGACTGCAAGACTTTGATTTTTTTAATAGTCTTTAATGGAGCTGTTGACGCCTATACTTCCTTTTTTGCTATCGTTCACACCCAAAATCTGCTGTGGGCTCTCGGTCTAAAACATTGACCTGTTCTCGGGCAAACAAATTGTTTGAAGTTACCTACATGTTCTACAACTTTGTAGAACTTTTTTTTCTACAACAGCAACGGTTAAACAGATATAAGGCAAAAACTAAAAAAAGCATACTTTAAGGCACCTTAACCCTCATGGTAGGTATAGACTTTTAAGAAAATGTTGTATACAGGACGAAGATAATTAAATTTCCTATAAGAAAAAGGTTAAACATATTTTTGTACGATGAACAGTTCTCGAGATATTGGCTAAAATGTGTTTTTCAAACATTTACAACCCTGACATTTTTCTAGTATACTCAAAAATAAACGACCTATTAATTCCAATCAAAAAATTTTATGAGTATAGTTTTGCCGGAAAAAAACTTCTGCCGACTGGTCTATCCTATCAGCCACAGACAAAGTTTCTTTCATATAAGCAAATTCTCAGATCGATTATCATTTATCACATACTGATCCTTTCCAACTGGTTTACTATTTTCAAACCCATAATGAGAACCCTGGGAGTGTTCCTGTTTTAGAGGAAAACTCTGCGGATCTGCACGAAGCTCCACTTTGACCAACGGTGCAGACAAAATTCAGCAACTATTGTCTCTACGAGGCATCCGGAATTACACCCCTATAGACAAACGCATGATCAGGGCTGCCAAAAGACTGGCAAGCAACCATAGCAATTATCAAAACCTACTGGTGAGAACCATCAAAAGCGATTTTCAGCTCAAAACCCTTTAAAGAATTTTTTAAACAAGTACGTGTGTCCCAGTCGAGCATTTGATTTCCAAGTTTATTTAATCCCCCTTTCACCGGATAAATTGTAAATAACTTTTTCTACCAATGTTTTACTAAGCCTCTGGATGTGTTAACTCATTCATTTAAATACAATATTTTTTTAATAAAAAATGGTTTCAATATAAATTGAAAAAAATTAATTGTCAAAAGCATTTTTTTTTTGTAATAAATATAATGATTTGTTATGAAATAAATTCCATACATACCTCCAACTGACATATTTGCGGTTTTATCAATGAGCTTAAATTCAGGTGCATCTCCCGATACCTCACATCGATATGCACCAGATGAAAATAAATTGAGTTTTTCCAGTTCGACGTTGCAGATAAATTGATTGCAAACATAAGATCCATCTGCTATCGTTACACCCTGAACGGGGAATCTATTTGTTGTGGGTGGTGTAAGGGGTGAGTACCTGCAAAATATATAAGGGAGAAAATGCATTGTCATCATAAATGTTTGAGATAATAAATTCCGATATCTTGACGAACAAAAAGGAAAGAACTGATTTTTATGAAACCATCCTATATTGTATGTTATGTATGTATGTTTATACCTACATTTGGGTACCTACATGATGAAATTTAGCCCTGAGATAAATTCTTTTGAGAATATCGATGGAAGAATGCTATTTTTATGAGGAATTTTTTTATTTGTATTTGAAAATTGGGAAAATCCTATGCATTTTTCTAAAGGTTATAACTTATAACGTACCTGTTCAAACTTGGGTAACACATATAAATAACATTCATACGCATGTCATACATTTGTATATTTGTATGTATTACAAACTTTAAGCAGGATTCCGAGTTTTTATAAAAAAAAAAAAAAATAAATAAAAAGCAAATTCAGATAGACAACTAGGTACCAATACCTTAAGCCATTTTCTCAGAAGAAAATTATTTATATCTTAAATCAGGGGTGGACTGGGGGTCAAAGGGCCTACCGGGACTTTTAGAAAAAGGGCCCCAGAATACAATAATTCTCAAAATGGTTTAAAATAAAAGTTGATATTGCAGACATATCTCGAAAGTAATTTTTTTTGTATATTTATTAATCTTTTAATTAACAAATTGATATATTATATTGAATTAATAAGGTATGATTTTGAATTCTAAGGTTAAAATTTAATTTTGTTGAAACAGTTTATTTTAGTTTATGGCTGCGTCACCTGGCAGATCAATGAATTTGAGTTTTTATTCAAGCAAGCATAAAAAATTGCAAAGATGCTCTTGTGGGTCTCAGTGATATAAAATTAATTTTACGACCTAAAGTGGGTGTGACTCAAGGGAGATATGAAACAAAAAGCATTCTAAATGTTCATATTTCTAATTTTCAAAAATTTGCTAGAAATTATTTTTTAAGCAACGGTTATTGTGCAATCACAAGAAATGAAGCATTAAATATTGTAACAAAATAAATTGTAGAGTCGAATTTTCTTCAATTTTTTTCTCTAGTGAATCAAATAAGTTATTTAGCTTTAATTTCACAATTTTTCACTGTAGCACGATTTTTCTGATTGAAATGTTTGATATTTATGATTTCTCACAGTTTTTGTGGGTTTTTTAATGATTTTTTAGAGAAAGGTCATAATATTTTGCTTAAGGAAATATTGACGCTTACCATCAGCGTGTGCAGTTGACACAAAACAAATTGTTGCCTTACAGAGAAAAACAGTTAATTCCTTTTTTTTCATTAAAAAAATTCTCACGCAAAAGTGTTCAGAATTTTTAATTTATTCTCGTTGTTACTAAAATTCAGTCAAATTGAAAAGATTGTTAAGTTTAATAACCATCTATAACTATCAAAATAAATGTGAACTTAGCCGCCAAACGTCTAAGCTGACGAAATATGCTAGCATCACCAATCTGCATTTTTATTTTTTCCGGTATGCTTAGGTACATTAATGTTCTGTTACAACTCGCAGTTCATAATTCTGTTTTATGAAATTCTGCAAATAATGAAAAAAGTGGTTTGGAAAATTTTTCATTATTTGTAAAATTTTGTAAAAGGAATTATGAAAAGCAGAATTATGAAAAACAGAATTTTGAAAGCAGAATTTTTAAAACAGAATTTTTCCTCAGTTAGAATTTTGACCCCAACCCAATTTTTTAGCAGTTTTACTAAATTTTATTTTTCTCAAAAACAGCTCAACAACAATGATTTTTGGTTTTTTTGAAAACTTTGTGACTGATTTTTATTAAAAATTCAAAAGAAAAAGTTCAAAAAGTACATTTTAATTTTATTGAATGGTTGTTTTGAATATACTCGCCGTAATAGCTGCAAAGTTCTTAAGAACACTATAATATTTTAAATATTCAATCATTATTTTCTTACTTTCTACCTTTGTACCTATGTATCTATTGCTCAAATTAATTTTGACAGTAATTTTCTGTTGACGACAAAACTTTTGGTTTCAGTACTGCCCCGGACAGAATTTTTTAGGGACCCAAAAATTTAATAACTATGTTAACTGCAGGACACCTTCGGTAATAAGCGAGATAGTTTCGCTTTCGCGAATCGGTCATTGAAATTCAAGGCGTAGTCTTTCGGATCTCGTAAACTCCCGCCTGGATTGCAAATTCAGTAATTCACATTAATCCATTTGCTGAGTTTGGCAAAATTGTACAGTTAATACCTATTAGTTATTATTTTCTCCACTCCGTATATAGTGCCGCAAAATTTGCCGCCCCTCAAAAAGTGCCGCCCGGGTTGGACCACTCCCTCCACCCCCCCACGCTACGCCACTGCCCGAATACATAATCCGATGGGCTGCGGATCCCATCCGACAGAATTTTAGAGTTTTTGCTATTAGAAAATCTGCTGGTGAAAAACTGAAGGAATGTCGATAACAAAGTATACAAAATTTTAGATTAGTGAATACCATTAGCGTTCCATATAACTTTTGACATTTCAAATCCGCATCATAATTGTCGCGGATCCAAATTAATACATTTGTTTTGCTGACAAGCAAATATGGAAAAGAATAATATGAAAGTTAAAATTAGAAAAAAAATTAAGTTAAATTTTTGCCCAGCTATGCTCAAAGTTGTAGTGGGCAGAACAAAACAAAGTTCATAGAAGCTGAACTATAAGAAAAGGATCCACTTTCACCCGCATTTGAATGGCGTATCTATGTGTGCGTTCTTTTTCGAGCTATGTACAATGTACTATGTAAGAGTAGGTACATATCTATTTAGTTGGTATTAACATTGAAATTTGTTTGCAATGACGATCTTTTTTCGTGAAGGGAGTAAGGCCTGGTTCACACGAGATTATACCGCACGATTTTTTGCAGTATAAATCCGTGCGAATGAGCAGTGGCGTATATATTTTACATAGAGCCTTTCACACGACGTTTGTACGGCAAGAAAACGTACTCAGCTAAGTACGTTTATCGAATACTCAACGGACTTATAAAAAAAAAAACGAATGAACTGCGACGTATCGTTTTCCAGTGGCGTATAGTTTTATATAGTCTCGTTCACACGGTTTAAATCCACGTTGGGTATTTTTTTGTTCGTTGGTATCGAATGAGCTTCAGTGGAGAGAAAAGCCGATGTACATAAAAAAAAAATTAGTCGACCGATATGGTTGATTAAAAAAAACTATAACTCCGGTGATTCTCATTGGATCTTGTAGGTTAAGGTCTTAAAATAAAGAAGAAAAATGAGGAAATAAATATTCGTTTTTAGTTTTTCAAAATTATAAAAATTCTCATCAACATTTGAATTTAGAATAAAATAAATGGAATTGAGTTGGGATTTATTCACCCCTTTAGTATGAAAATTTTTGCCCCTCCTCAAAGATTTTTTTACACACGTTATGTCAGCTTTCTTTAAAGACCTTAACCTTGAAGATTCAATCAGTAGAACGGGAGCTATAATTTTTTAAAGCCATCCATATCAAATTTAATAAAAAAAAATCCATGTAGATAACGGGATCTTCTCGCTGTTGGATGGTCGTGGACAATGGTCCAAGCAGGTAATTTCAATGCTATTGTTTTGATTTTTCGATGAATTTAAAATCAAGATTGTGTCGCTTATATACCACGTAGGATAATGAATAAGGTATCAAAATGAAAATTTTTATAATTTTGAAAAACTAAAAACGCACATTTATTACCTTATTCCTCTTCTTTATTTTAAGACCTTAACCTAAAAGATCCAATCAGTATCACCGGAGTTATATTTTTTTTAAATCAACCATATCGGTCGATTAATTTTTTGTGTGTTTTTTTGGGCTTTTCCCTCCACTGAAGCTCATTCGATGCCAACGAACAAATACCCAACGTGGATTTAAACCGTGTGAACGAGACTATATAAAACTATACGCCACTGGAAGACGATACGTCGCAGTTCATTCGTTTTTTTTTTATAAGTCCGTTGAGTATTCGATAAACGTACTTAGCTGAGTACGTTTTCTTGCCGTACAAACGTCGTGTGAAAGGCTCTATGTAAAATATATACGCCACTGCTCATTCGCACGGATTTATACTGCAAAAAATCGTGCGGTACAATCTCGTGTGAACCAGGCCTAAATCGTAAGATAATTAAAATATGTATAAACTAAATCGTACTTTCCTCACAAACTAAACTACTATTCTTTCATTCTTTTTCGCACTTTTTCTAGTTTCTCGTTTTTAGAAATAAATGCCACTTGTCTGTAGTGTGAGTAAATCTGAATGAAGTTAGGAGGACAGCAATAAAATATGAAAAGGACAAGGACAAACATCTCATTTTTATTATAAAGATTCTTCAATGTAAACATTTAGACCAATTTCGGGAAAAATCGTAGTGGAAAAGTCAGGCAATTTTATTAGGATTGTTACAATTTTATTTAGCAACGACGGAGAAAACTACATTTTTCTCTCATTTTTAATGAACTGCAAATGAAATAAAAGCAGAACGTACATTTTCTTATTCGAACTTCGATAGGTGTGAGTGGGTACGCACCAGAGTACACATATCAAAGGTAATATCATTAGAGTTGTGATTTTTGTTTCTTCTGCGCATATATCAAAATTTGTGTCAAATGTCATAATTTGTTGTTGTTTTTACGTGTATTTAAGTCATCACGCTCCCAGCCATTTTTATTTCTGACAATTTCAATTTTAATTTGTTGTTGTTTTCACGTGTGTTTTCTTCCTCACGCTCACAGCCATTTTTTATTTTCGACTGACAACCTGCGCAGTATAATACCTTAGATTTGTGTACTGTGGTGTCATACGGGCTTAAAGCATAAAATCCAATATTTTTACATTGTAAATTTTCCTTTTTCGTTTACAATTGGCCCAAATGCTATTTTATTTTTTTTTTTCTCTGAACTTTAATCGATTACAACTGGAACACATGCGATAGTAAGGTTACTATTTTTGGAAAAAGAACGCACCAATGAAACTGAATGTCAAAAACTGACACCATCGATAAGAAAGTTAGGAAACGATAAGGTAGTTTTAAGAATCGACACTGTAGTTCTTCGGGCGGATTTTCTAATTAACTTCTACGGGGGAAGTGAATAGACTGCGGATCGAGGCAACACCAGTTGAAGAGGTTGAACAATTTAAGGCGCCAGTTATAGCTATCATTGAAACTCGTCATTGAAAATTTTAATGATTGATTTTGAGACGTTTAAGAAGAAAAATCAGTTATTCACCCCGATTACCAAATCCGATGAATAGGCTGAGGATCCTATCTGACAGAATTTTCGAGTTTTTACTATCAGAAAATCCGCTGGTGAAAAGTTGAAAGAATGTCGATAACATAGTTTAATTTTTTTAGACTACTGAATACTCAACCCATCCGCGTTCTATATAACTTTTGACATTGCAAATCCGCATCAAAAGTGTTGCGGATCCAAATTAATTAATTTGTTTTTCTGAGAAATTTTGGCAAACAATATGGAAAATAATGAACTGAAAGTGAAAATTAGACAAAAAAAAAATGAATTTTTGACCCAGCTATGCTCATAGGTGTAGTGGGCAGAACGTAAAAATATCTATATAGAAGCATGAACTAAGAGAAGAATCCAGCTTTTTTGTTATTCCTAAAAAACAGTGGATCAATCCACTTTTGTTTGCATTTGAATTGCGTTGTCCGTTCCTGACAAACTCAAACTATTTTTTCAGTATGTTTTTGCACTTTTTCTTGTTTCTTGTGTGTTTTTAATGCTTAGTATCATAAATCTGAATTAAAAATGAGGAGGATAGTAATAAAATATGAAAATGACAAGGACAGAAATCTAATTGAAAAGATTGATTTAAAAAAATTATGGTGGAAAAGTCGGGCAACTTTATAGGGATATTTACAATTTCAGCTAGGAACGATACGTTCTTAGATTTTGTAAATGTGTCAAAAGACCGAAAAAAAACTTTATTTGCATTGTTATAGCAAAAAATCGTTCATTTTTCCATTGTAAATAATTCTCCTTTATCGTTTACAAATAGCCCAAATGCCATTTTAATTTTTTTTCTGAACTTCATCAAGAGCAATTAACCAATTACAACTGGAACGCATGCGATAGTAAGTTAACTATTTTTTGAAAAAGAACGCAACACTGAAGTTGAATGCCAAAAGTGACAGCATCGATAAGAAAGTTCGGAAATGATAAGGTAGTTTTAAGAATCGACAATGTAGTTCTTCCGGCGGATTTACTAATTAATTTTTACCGAAGACGTGAATCCAGTTGATTCCCCGGGACTTAAATCTTGCGGATTTTGTAATCGGCATGATTATTTTGATTGACAAATAAAGCTCAAGACTTTGTTAATATTTTTAGCTAACAAAATAATTCAAATATGCCCAACTTTCTACATAAAAAGACTTTTAATATTTCAGTGATTGAACTACCTTACCAATGATCATTGAAAAACCAAAATTCAATTTTTGTAGAAAGTTGGGCCTATTTGAAATTTTTTTTTGGACAGAAATATTAATTAATTCTTGAGCTTTAATCGTCCATCAAAATAATGAATGATTTTGCTTTCTTAACGTCTGCGTCTCAAAATCAATCATTAAAGCTTTCAATGATGAGTTTCAATGAAAGCTATGTATGGCGCCTGTTATAGCTATCATTGAAACTCATCATTGAAAATTTTAATGATTGAATTTGAGACGTTTAGGAAGTAAAATCAGTTATTATTTTGATGGACAAATAAATCTAAAGACTTAATTAATATTTCTAGCCAAAAAAATAATGCAAATATGCCCAACTTTCCACATAAAAAGGATTTTCTTATTTCAATGATTGAACTACCTTACCAATGATCATTGATAAATTAAAAATCTTTTTTTTGGGGAAAGTTGGCCCTATTTGAATCTTTTTTTTTACTAGAAATATTCACCCCGATTACAAAATCCGATGAATAGGTTGCGGATCTCATCTGACAGAATTTTCGAGTTTTTACTATCAGAAAATCCGCTGGTGAAAAGTCGAAAGAATGTCGATAACATTGTTCAATTTCTTTAAGACTACTGAATACTCAACCCATCCGCGTTCTATATTACTTTTGCCATTGCAAATCCGCATCAAAAGTGTTGCGGATCCAAATTAATTAATTTGTTTTGCTGAGAAGTTTTAGCAAACAAATATGGAAAATGATAAAAACTGAAAATGAAAATAAGACAAAAAAAAAATAGTTTTTGACCCAGCTATGCTCAAAGGTGTAGTGGGCAGAACGTACAAAAATATATAGAAGCATGAACTAGGAGAAGAATCCAGCTTTTTTTAATTCCTAAAAAACAGTTGATCAATCCACTTCGTTTGCATTTGCATGGCGTTCGTCTGTTCCTGACAAGCTCAAACTATTTTTCAGTATGTTTTTGCACTTTTCTTATATCTTGTGTGTGTTTAATGCTAAGTAGGTACCATAAATCTGAACTAAAAATGAGGAGGATCGTAACAAAATATGAAGAGGACAAGGACAGAAATCTAATTGAAAAGATCGTTCAATGAAAACATTAAATCCAATTTAGAAAAAATTATGGTGGAAAAGTCGGGCAATTTTTTAGGGATATTTACAATTTCAGCTAGGAAAAAAAACTTCATTTGCATTTTTATAGCAATAAATTGTTTATTTTTCCATTGTAAATAATTCTCCTTTATCGTTAACAAATGGCCCAAATGCCATTTTAATTTTTTTTTCTGCACTTCATCAAAAGCAATTAACCGATTACAACTGGAACGCATGCGATACTAAGTTAACTATTTTTGGAAAAAGAACGCAACAATGAAGTTGAATGCCAAAAACTGACAGCATCGATAAGAAAGTTCGGAAATGATAAGGTAGTTTTAAGAATCGACAATGTAGTTCTTCCGGCGGATTTACTAATTAATTTTTACCGGAGACGTGAATCGAGTCGATTCCCCGGGAGTTAAATTTTGCGGATTTTGTAATCGGCATGATTAATTAAGTCTTGAGCCTCATCTGTCCATCAAAAAATCTTTCTAAACCTCTCAAAATCAGTCATTAAAATTTTCAATGACGAGTTTCAATGACGAGTTTCAATGATAGCTATAACTGGCGCCTAACTACCTTGGAAGTATTGTTTCAGCAAATGGTGGTACTGATCTGGACGTTCAAGTTCAAAGTGCAATGAGTACAATGAATAAAGCTCACGCAGCCTTCGGTTCTCTGTCCCAAATTTGGAAATTTAGTCAAATCTCCTTAGGCACTAAGTTGAGATTCTTCATTCTTCGAATCCAATGTCAAATCCGAGCCATTATAGATATGCTTGCGATACCTGGAAAGTCAAGACCATCATCTCCAGGGAATTGCAGGCTTTTGTGAATCGAGGTCTACGCTATATTCTAAAAATTCGGTGGCCACAAATTATATCAAACGAAGAATTGTGGCGCAGGACAAGTCAAAAGTGGCTGGATGTTGACATAAGAAAGCATAAATGGCAAACGATGAAATTGCAAAGCAGTCCTTTGAATGGAGTCCTCAGGGTGCCCGGCGGGTTGGAAGATCAAGAACAACATGGAAATCAACAGTTCTAGCAGAAACAGACTCCCAGAGAAAGACGTGACAACAGTTTAAATGACTAGCTGTAGGCCGAGAAGGATGGAAACGATTTGTTGGTGCCCTATGCCCCAATCGGGGTTACAGGACTTGATGATGATAGTCGCTGTAGGGGTTAATTAAATTTCCCCTTTTATTCTTTGCATGCTAGAAAATTTGCGTAAAATCTGCCAAAAAAAACACAGAACATGTAGGTGGAAAGTAGACAAGAAAAGAATACCACGAGAGGGGGTAATATTTCGCCCCTCTTGGACGGGAGGGGCAATTTAATTTTAAAAAATAGAAACAAAATCAATTCAAAAACAACGGCAACACTTACAGTTATGTTTTGTAACTTTTTGGAAAGCCAGGAGAGAAAAAATTCTTTGAATAAACAATTTCAGTAATAACTGTTTTCAATTTTCAAACTACATAATTATGTACAATTAATAAAAAAAATTTCTTCTACAAAATGTTGAGTTTGAATGTTTTGTTCATCAAAAAACTTAATTTGAAAACAAACTGTAAGAATAGAATTCTGGCTTTCCAAATACCTACAAAACATTTCTGCAAGTGTTGCAATCGTTTTTATTTGTTTTTCTATTTTATGAAATTATATATTAACTTGCTCCTCTCTTCCAAGTGGGGGCAGACATAACCCCTCCTGTAGGATTTTTCTCTTGTCTGCTTCCCACCCGCATATTCTGAATTTTTTGGTAGATTTAACGCGAATTTTCTAGTGTGCAAAAAACATAAGGGGAAATTTAATTTACCCCTGATTTAGGCTCATACAAATATAAAACTCAAAAAAACCCATTTCACGACCAGCCTATACTGTACACATTCCGTATAAAGGTTCTACTTCGTACAAAAAAAGAAAATCTCGTTTAGAATCCTTTCTTTCAAGATTTTTTTTTAATTTTAGCTAGTTATAAAACCACATGAAAAATAACGCCACACTCAAAAGTATTTTCAAAAAAGTATGTAAAATGCTGATATCTATATGTTACACACTTTAAAGGTCCCATACCACCACTCTGTCAATAACCCCTCCCTTAAGCAAACGCACTCTCATGCAATTATTTCAGTTCACACATCGGTGTCAAAATGTCACTGGTGAAACCATAAAACACTTACCCCACCAGTCAGAGGGGGTCAAAGGTGGGTGGCCTTAGCTATCTTTACATCTCCAACCAGCCCCTGACACCGCAAAGTCATTTACATAGTAATAACAATGTGGCTTAAACGCATTTAACCACTCCACTTATTCCAAGGGATTGAGAGTGCATGTGGAGCTCTGATGTGTAAAATAATATAGAGCGCTTGTCCATTATCCTTTTTGGGCTATCGTGTGTTACAACTCGACCTAGACTACTATGCCCTATGTTTGATGTCCTCCTGTCCGATGTCGAATTGAATTTTGATTCAACTTTTTCTGCCCCAATATTTTCGTATATGCATGTGTGTACCTTACCTGTGTCTATATTGTTTTTGTGTCCTGCCTGCAGTTCTAGAATAACGAACAATTTAAAAATTATTTTACCTGCAGGGCTAACCATTCGTTGGTAGCTCACATCACCACCAATAAAATCCACAAATGAGGAAGAAACATAAAAAAAAATTAAAATTGAAAAAAATATCGAAAATCGAATTTGCGGTATTCATTGAATCCATTTCTCTTTTGAAACCAGTACAACACCATTGAATTGAGTCCTTTACATTCACACATATACACACATTTTTAATCAAATATTTAAATGAGCAGTAGTTGCAGTTGCATCAGCATCAGCAGCAGGAGCAGCTGAACCGATATCGTGGAATTTTTTTTTAAATACCACAGATCTGCATATTTTAAGGGATGCAGCTGATGCTACTGCATTTACTACCAGCTCTTCCCTTTGATATATTTACATATATTTGAAAATTCAGATGGGTACAAACCTAAAAAATTCCTGGCCATCCTTGTACCATTTGACGGAATTCAACGTCCGATTACCCATTTCATAGCTGCAGAATAATTTGGCTTTTTGTCCAGAGTCTATAATTCGTGGGACGGTTAAATTCGATAGAAATAGGGCCTGATTCAGGTGAATATCTGCAAAAATACAAAACGAAATATTTGCTGATGAATAAAATGCATTTGTGTCTGTATACATATGTAAAATGTAGATATATATGTATATTTATTTAAAATACAGTACTGTGCTGAAAAAATATCGTTAATTTAGAATTTATCAACGTAAAATTCAATTTTGAACTTAAATAAAAAAGTTGCTAAGAAAACCAAACAAACAAATCCAGGAGATATTTAAAATATGTCCAATAGGCAAATATTTGATTTTTTCTTCAATTTGAATTATTGTTACACTTGAGCAATTAGGTCCACCCCCACAGCGGGTCTGGAAGCTGTACTCAACTTAAAACCCCTAGATCTATTTAAACAGGAATTGGCAGCCAGTAGCGCTCTTCAGCTTAGCCAAACTGGCAGCTGGGAGTGCTTCAGGTCACGCGCTGATTCTACAGAAATACATGGGAAATATAGTATGCACCGACTACATTACACCCCGTTTAGACTTCTTCAAGCCGTTCACGACCGCATTTCCTTGCATAGATGACTGGCAAATGAACGAGCCGTCAACCTTCGAATCGAAGATAACTATACATGTACACCGACGCATGGTTCCAGATGGATACTGGTGTTGGTGCAGGGTTCTTTTCAAAAACCCTTGGACTATTCAACTCATTCAGACTTCTTGACTACAGCAGTGTTTTCCAAAGTGAGGTCCTAGCAGTGTTAAAAGCTGCTAGACAAGTCTCAAAGATGGGAATACCACAGGCTGATATCACCTTTTTCATTGATAGCCAAGCGGCAATAAAAGCAATTTCTGCCATTGAATACAAATCGAAGCTTGTAAGTTGCTGTCGCGAAGAGCTAAGGGTTCTTGGTATACAGCACAACATAAGGCTTTGCTGGGTTCCTGGTCACAGTGGTGTCCCAGGTAATGAAAACGCTGATGAACTGTTAAGAATAGGATCAACTCTTGATGTTAATCAGGCAGAAACAATTATAGTTCAGGTCCCACCCTCTTATCTTAAACAGATAATCGAGAGCAAAGTTCTAGCTACGATAAACAAGCGATGGAACTCGCTCGGTAACTTTGCTATAACCAGAAAATTATGGCCTAGTTTCATTGAACACAAGACCAACAGCATCATCCTACTGAGTAAAAATTCTTTATCTCTTCCCGTGAGTAGTACCACAAGTCACAACCACCTGGGCTACCACAAAAAAAAAGATGAGACTCAGTTTTGACATAGAGATGTAGTGACATAGAGATACACGAGGATACTCCCCACTACCTTTCTCACTGCCCTGCGCTATACCATCTGAGAAATAGGCTCCTGGGGAAACATTTCTTCATCGACTTGGAAGAACTCTCTGTCATTCCAAGCAAAAACCTTTTGAAATTTATTAACGCTACCAAAATGGCTTGAAATTCTTAAGCTCTATCAACCACCCGACCACCACATTGGAAGTTTCTCCAACCACAGTCAAAGACATAAAGAAAAAAGGGTTCAGGACGATTATAATAGTATTAAAGAAAACTGAGCGTCGCGCTTGTTTCATGTAGGAGCGGCAGTGGACGGAGAATGGGCACCTCCCCTATACACCAGCTACTATCGCCTCTACGGTGAACACGAGCGTCAGTTATTTGATGGGGCCTCCTCTTTCTAAGATTAGTAAAATTCTCTTGGGGATAGGGACAGCCCCTTCGACTCATTCAGCAATCCTGACCGAATGAACGGACACATTTTTAAAGGCGTTTTCCTCTCCTCAGCCTATGACAACAGACATTTCTTCAATGACTAAGAAATACCCACTGACTTTTCAGGCTATAGCCTGCTGAAACTCATCAACATCCTTAATGGGCTTGAATTGACATGGTGATTTGTCATAGGCTTTATTTCATGGGGTTCACAATCCCTAGTGTACAATGGATCTACGTTAATCTAAGTGTGATGGAAACAAGACAACCTAACCTAACCTAACCTACCATACACTCGGGCGTATACGTATTTTTTTAATGTTGAATATTTAATACTTTTTTTTATTTTATATGTGCACCTAGAACCTTACTGTTGTAAAAGCCAATTTCAATTTTATTATTTTTAACAATAGCGAGGTAGCTTGATTGAGATGACTTAAATGTATTCGTGATTTCCACGAAATTTTTAACTTTAAAATCCTTTGTTCGAAAAAAGCCTTTTGAAAAAAAAAATCACAGTACTGTATTGGCATAGAAAGCACACCCAGCTAGCAGTAACTGCATATACAAAGATAGAATTTTCGGATTAAATGCCTACAAATTACAAAGCACACAATTCACCCATACCTACCTACCTACCCCTTGCATCGTCGCGTCGTTGGGTCCAATCGAATATTCAAATTATTCGACAATTATATTGGCGTACTGAAAATTTACTCGATGATTTGAGATCACAGATATCAGGATTTCTAAATATGCACAGTTCTTGTACACACATACTACATTTATTATTATTATGTTTCGAATTTAAATGTTAAAACTTAATTTTAAAATCAATTCTCGTCTGTTTGGTGGCAGCGGACAGATAAGCCAGAAAGCTATGGTCTTCAATGTTTTGTGTTTTAATGCTGATTGAGATGATAATATAATATTTGTTGGAAAATACGTTTTAATGGATTCCATCCAATATGAAAATTTGTATGTTTGACCGTATAGTATCTTTGGGATTTACTATAGGCACAAATAAATTCGTGAATTGTAAATTGTAAATTTACATTTGGATGAGATAATAATAATTATAAGAATGTTTAAAATAGTAGCTAGTTGTATAAATGCAGATTTGACTAAGTGAGAAAAGTTGAAACTACTTGTTTTAATTTTTTACTATTTATTCATGGAAAGAATCTCTCATAATTCCTCTTCAGAAAAAGAAAAACGTATACAATTATCAAAAATAGCTAAAGTTGTTTGTTATTCCGAAGGTTTTTGAAGAAATTTGTATACAAAATCGTTTCATTATGTCACTTATGATATAACCCCCCTCGTGTGTGACTTTTTTCTTGTCTTTTTTCAGCCTTCATGCCCTGAATTTTTTGCGAGTCACCTAGTATACAAAAAATAAGAAGGCAGTTAAATCAACTCCTATAGTAGCCCAGTCAAATTAGTCAAAAAAAGGGCATCAAATCGCATTTTTCGATGGACAAATTTTTTTTATGGAATCTGTTTGGCTACGTCTCCTGGTCACAAAAACGAATTTTTGGGATTTTTAAGGTTAGGGAAGACCCGCCATCTTGAAAAAGAGATTGGTTTTGTTTTTATGCAATAACTCGCTTGCATTTTATTTTACAATAAAACGTCCTGCTACAATCTTGTAGAAGATAAAATAGCCTATAAAATAAGCTATCAACGACCTATTTAGGTGTTTTCATTTTTGAGATATAACGGGCCAATATTCCCCTATGGGTTGTGTTTTGGGGGTGGTATGACTTTTCTTGTGTTTTCTAGGTAACCGTTGATTTTTTTGGATGATGCTCTTAGAATCATTTTCAGTTCTTGTATCGACCTATAAAATGAGCCATCTATCGATATCATCGGCCACGAATTGTGCGAGTTATCCAATTCATAGGATCACACTTTATGAGTAAGGAGATAAACATAAATATATTTTTTTTCGAAAATGTTTATCTGGTGAATCGTACAAAATAACTATTACTTAAAATGTTGTCCATAGTAATGATAACAATTTAACAAACATGGTACGTGGAGTTGCATCCGCACCACACAGAAAGTTGTAAAGCAGCCGGGAAACTTAAGACACCTACATTTCTTGTTATTTAAAACTGAGTTATCTTTTTTCAATCCAAATGTAAAAGGTATTGCATGCGGTTTCTTAGGTTCTACGAAGAAAAACTTAATTGAATTTCAAATTTATTGATTGTTTCTTATTAACAGAATAATTTGAAAAAATGATAAAAAAAAGAGGTAAAGTGTATTTTACATTAAGTTTCCCTGTGAAAGTATTTGAAGGGGAGACAAATAATATTAAGGGGAATATTTTGAGATTTTTGAAGGTCCTGGTAGCATTTCATCATCGCATACATCAGCTTCAAAAATCGTTTCGTTTGGTGTCATTTCATCGTTATGAATCTGCAAGAGCAGGGTACTTTCATCTTCGCAATAATCTTCAGCAATTGTAATACATTTGGGGATGTTGCTGCAAGTTTCACCGCTGCAGTGTCCACAGACGGTGGAACATTTTAAACCCGCTTTGCGACATCCACAAGCCGCTCCACATCTTGATGCGCAGGAACAAGAAATAACCTTCATTATTTCGGGAGGAGCTGGTTCCTTGGTGGTCATCACAGGAACATACATTTTTGTATTTTTTCTCCAACCCCACTTTTCCGGATCCTGGTCGTTTCCTAGCCACGTTTGTACCTGGTGATAAGTCCGAAATATATGCTGTCGTAGCGCATCTTTTGTGGGGGGAAGTGAACATAAATTATTTTTTCATGTTTGCCACGGACTTGGTAAATTTTTTATAACGAAGTTCGTCAATTGAAGTTGTCTTTCCTCCACCATAGAGCGCCATGAAGAACTTTTCCCCTGCCACCATCTGACTGAACTGAACTGCCTGGAGTCACACAACGAATACCACCCATTGCATGAAAAGTACTCCTTCCGTCAGTCGTGTTAGTGTTGAAGTCGCTGTTATCGAAGACAAACTGTGAAAAATCCAGTCGAAGAAATGGATCGCTGCGGACGCAAAATACAAGAAGCCTCAAATTTCAGAATTTCGTTGTATGATGCAGAAAAGTCCAACGATGAAAGAACTTCGATCAAATTTTTTGATCCGAACTTTTTGAAAAGAAGAGCTCCCACGCCAACTTGCAATGGAGAAACAAACTTCCTTGCAGGAACTTGACTGATGATAGCGTGACAGATGCTTGTACATTTTCGTTCCCAGCTGTAAAAGGATCCTTTCTTATGTTCAGTAATGATACGCGACATGAAAGATTTCAGATAACGAGGAACAGCATTGTCAACATTATAAGAAAATTGTCTGGTTGCTGGTAGTAATCAACTTTATAGAATTGCAAACAAATATCGTTGTAGATAATATCGTCAGCTTCAAAAACTTTTTTCATTTTTGTATCTACATCTTGCTCAAAGTTTGTATTTTCAAAAGATTTTTCAAAAATTTCGCGACTGCGATCAACAAAACTTGAAAACGTTTCGCGCCCTTTCTCGGCAAAAATGAAAAGTTTATTACCATATTTTTTCTGCAACCGATCTGTTATTGTGCGTAAATCTGGAATTTGAGGAGTTTGAATTTTTTCATAAGATCAGAGAGTTTAAAGTTTAAAGTTTCAATAAATTTGAAATCTTGTTGAGTTTTTTTTTAGGTAACACCTGTGAAATCGCATGCAATACCTTCGGTTTACATTTGGATCGAGAAAAGATAACTCAATTTTCAACAACAAGAAATGTAGGTGTCTTAAGTTTCCCGGCTGCTTTACAACTTTCTGTGTGGTGCGGATGCAACTCCACGTACCATGTATGTTAAATTGTTATCATTACTATGGACAACATTTTAAGTAATAGTTTTTTGTACGATTCACCGGATAAACATTTTCGAAAAAAAAAATATATTTATGTTTTTCTCCTTACTCAAAAAGTGAGATCCTATGAATTGGAAAACGCGCTCAATTCGTGGCCGATGATATCGATCGACGGCTCATTTTATAGGTCGATACAAGAACCGAAAATGATTCTAAGAGCATCATCCAAAAAAATCAACGGTTACCTAGAAAACTCAAGAAAAGTCATACCACCCCCAAAACACAACCCATAGGGGAATACTGGCCCGTTATATCTCAAAAATGAAACCACCTACAGAGGTCATTGATAGCTTATTTTATATATAATTTTATCTTCTACAAGATTGTAGCAGGACGTTTTGTTGTTAAATAATATGCAAGCGAGTTATTGCATAAAAACAAAACCAATCTCTTTTTCAAGATGGCGGGTCTTCCCTAACCTCAAAAATCCCAAAAACTCGTTTTTATGATCAGGAGACGTAGCCAAACAGATTCCATAAAAAAATTTTGTCCATCGAAAAATGCGATTTGATTTCCTAATTTGACTGGGCTATAGTGACTATTGGGGATGAAAATTAAAATCCTAAGCTAATAAGCAAATTTTTGTTTTTATTTGGAGCTGATTTATTCCTTTCCAAATATAAATACTCCAAAAAGAAAAAAAAAAAAATATAACGACCACCCTAAAATATATTGGGCCTTACTAATGATCAAATTTGGTTATAGCTTGATTAAAAGTCTCCATATTTTAGAAAAACCCTATACCATTAATCAATTTAGCTGCCAGACTAGAGACTAGCAAGAGATCAAAACTTAATTCACAGAAATCCATGTTTAAAGTCGTAACTTATTTAAATGCATCTTTTATTCTTCAATTGCCTTGTCAAAAATATAACAAGAAATTAATGCCAATTGCGTCGTTTCTTTGGACAATCTTATAGTACTCCTCGTGGCATAATGGTTAGTGCGTTGGACTGTCATTCCGAAGGTTTGGGTTCGATTCCAAGCCATGCCATCTAAAAACAGAAACGTTTTATCCGAGGTACTGCCTCTTGCTAGTAACTGACAAATCCACCAAGTGTATATTTGTCATGAATAAGTGCTTCTCATTAAGCCTTTCGGACTCAGCAAAAACTGTAAATCCCCTCAATTCCTGCCAACAACACGCACAAAGGAATGGTGGAGAGTTGTAAGTCACTAGGCCCTGCTGTTGCGCCACCCAATTTATTTTTATTTATAATTTATTGTACTCCGTATTCATTCCGGTTGCATTTCAAAAGTCTTCCAAGGGTTTGATTGTTTTCAGTGATGTTTCAGAAGTATTTTCATTCAGGGGTGCTTTTTGAACACATGTAAACATACACTGAGAAAAACTGAACAATTAGTTATTTAAAAAGATGCATGTTTGATTGTATGTTTAACTTATACAAATAGAATTCGGTTTAAACCTAATTCTAATCTGTTTAAATGGGAAAATACTATTATTTTAGAGTAAATTGTGTTTAAGTCAAACTGATTCATGTTTGAATATTTCATTAGAACATGGAAATATGTTTTTAATATTATTCAAACTAGTTCGACTTTGATTTTTGAAAGGCCTGTTCAATTATTTTTCTCCCTTGAAAGTATTTAACATAAAATGAATATGAGCGAGTTTGTTTC
This sequence comes from Dasysyrphus tricinctus, assembly GCA_963921185.1. Lineage (NCBI taxonomy): Eukaryota > Metazoa > Arthropoda > Insecta > Diptera > Syrphidae > Dasysyrphus > Dasysyrphus tricinctus. The sequence goes on along the minus strand of OY992530.1, from coordinate 137,310,482 downwards.
AAATATGAACAAACAGAAAATGATAACAAGAGAAAAAGATTGAACAAAATCTTAAATTTAAACTCAAATCAGTTTGAATTGAACTCAAACGAAGAAAAATTTACGATAAGTTTACCTTGTGATGATGTCATTGTTGTAAAAACATTCCTTTCGAGAAGATGAGATATCAAAACACTAAATAAAGATTGTTTGGAACACTTTGAATCTTTAAAGGAGGTTTTTGGTAAGTAATAACTTTTTTTTAGATATTAATATGAAAACTAAATCATATTTGTTCCCTTTTTTCTCCAGAAAAAGAATTGCCTTTTCAAAAAATGTTATGGAACAGCTTGACATGATTTTCTTATTAATCAGTATTAGGTATAATCTTAAGTCAGGCCACATTATCGATTATCACAAACCACCCTTTTGCAGATGTGAAATAATGTCCTTTAAGGATCACTTGGATGTTTGAAGTATTGAGCCAAACACTTACCAAAAGTAAGTATCACATTAAGACCTAATCCTTCTCTAACTTTATGCAAAAAAGCTTATTATGTAATTTCAAATATAGGTGCCCCACAGATTTCCCTTCCACATCAATTAAAGAATACAAAAATACAATTAAGAAGCTTAATTTCACTAATTTAAATTGTTTTATTTTTAACTATAAACTTAATGTGTTTTTGCTTGACATGTTTGATTAAAGATTTAAATAAATGAATAAAATAAGTGTTTTTAAGTTATTCAAAATAATATCTTTTATTTATTTCATGAAAAAACACGTTGAAAATCTCCAATATCAAATCAATTTAAAGATTTTGACATTTTCATAGATTTTTACTGTTTTATTGTGTGTTCTGGTCAGATTTATGGAGTAAAACTAAAATAAGTTTGGGTAAGTATATTTCTCTATACATATTTTAAACAGAAAATATAGTTGGTTTAAACACGATAATGTTCAAAAAAAATAATATGATTCTATTTGAAATAGCATTAAATGAAGTAAAATAAAACAAAGAGAAATATGTTCATATCAAATAGAAAGCATATTTAATTTAAACAAAAACATGTTTAACTGTAGTCAACTATGAATAAATACGTTTCTATTAAATTCAAACAGGAATCGCTTCCATGCCAAATCGTATGTGTTGGAGTTTGATTTAAACATGAATATATTCAATATTTTTCTCAGTGTACGTTTAGTTACTCTTCGGATTACTTGTCACGGTGATAGGGTAGAGCAGGGCTAGTTGGACCACGCGGCAAGTTGGACCACGCCAATAACTCAGAAACCGCAAGTGCTAAATGAAGACGATCATACACGAATGAAGCATAGTTACTAAATCACACGTGCTAAACTGGTTTAGGGTGGATTTCTTCTGGCAAAAGAAAACTCACTTATTTGTGTTTTTTGGGTACAAAAGTAAAAAAAAACGAACATGTTTCTTTGTGTGTTATCGTGATGAAAACGTGCAAATTTTACAACAAAGTACAGTCATTTTGGGAGTTCTGTTATTGAATTTTTATATTCCATTTTTGAAATTGTAGAATTTAAAGTGTTTTATTTCAAAGTGACGAAATATATATATAAAGGTAGGTGTGTGTAGTTTGACCAAATTGTCCCGCTTTTTATTTTATATTGGAAATTAGTATGAAAAATTTTGGACACATAAAGTTTCAAAGAGGAACAAGAATATTATTGCTGTTTGGTGTTATCGATGTGTATGGAAGCAAATTCTGAGACTTTACCCGGCGAGGAGTGGATGCAATGCCATTCTTGTTGAAGTCCAGGCCCATACAAAATTCCATATTACTGGCGATTGCACCATGGGATCATTTACGTTATTTTAAGATGTAATTCGAATCAAGTTTGAGTTTATGATCAAATTTAGTTCAAACTAACGGCGTTTATGTCCTTAGAGCTTCTTTTTCCTCTTTTTAAGCTTTGGTCCAACTTACCCCTACTCTACTGGACTTGGACTTAGTGCATTTAAATTAATCTTATTCTTCTGCTATACTTAACATATTTTTAGCTTTTTAAAATTTATTAAAGATGCCGAAGTTATATTATTTCTATAAATTCCAGTTTCATTGTTATGTTATGAATAGGTAAAAAGTTATAAGACTTCAAGTAAAAAGTGGTGCAACTAGCCCCACTCTACCCGACATAAATGTTTTATAAAATTGTTTGTCAGTTCAGGAAGGTGTTGGTCAATTTATCATTGGAATTGAAATTGAATTAAATTGAAATGTCTCAAAAAACCTATGAAAACAATAGAAGCTGCGTTTTACTATCTCCGGGTCTGGGTCGAGTTTATCTTTTAACATGTATTACAAAAACAACAGGTTTCTATGGAGGTTAATTTCAATAACCCAGATACAGGTATTCACTCTGACCTGCAGAGGGCTATTTAACATTGTGAATGATATCAGCGATTTGTCAGCTGTTTAAGGAATAGAGAGGAAAAGAGACAGGCTTTAAATGAGAAACAAAAAAATATAAGAGAAAAAGAGCCTGATATACAGCCCTTTTTTTAGCACTAACTCGCATCGTTTTATTTTCACGAGGTGGATACCCCTTTTTTCGCAGGCCAAAAATGACAACCAACTTCCTTCAAATGATTTATCTTCATTTTTGAAAAAGTTGTCCTGCTATGTTCATTATGAAGTTAGCAGGACACCTATTTTCTCGCAAACCATAAAATAGAAATACTAATTAGAAATTAATTAGCAACTAATGATAGCATACTTTTGAATTGTAATTTCCAAAAGTGTTCTGCTAACTTTATATTACATCCAATAATTCTGATAGTTCGTTTTATCGTTGTTGTTTTTACACTCTTAAAAAAAAAAAAATTGAGATTCGTCTGTCGTTTTTTTTGGTAGAGTAAGAGGAAAGATTTCAAATCGTTTAACGAGGGAAAAAGCTGATTAAACTAAATAAAAATGTTTAATGAGAATTAGTATTGTGAACACTTGAAATACTTTATTAAATAAAATAAAAATAAAATGCGGTGCTTAGTCCTCAATAGCAAAAAGTGTACAAAAAATTCACAAGATTTGTCTGATATTTCTACATAAAGTAATGTTAAATGATGTTTTTTTAGGTAGTTAAACTATCCTAGAGTACTTTGATATCCATATTTTATGATATTTTTCTTTAAAAATGCATATTTGCTGTAAATAAAAATATGCTCCAAGCTCCAAGACAGTGATTAAGCTGAGATTCATCTAGCAAATGAGAAATTCTCGTCCAGCAGGGATGGACTAGTTTTTGTTAGTGATGGTAAGGTGCTCAAGTCTGTTTAGCGCCTGTAGTTGATAAGAGATTTATTTAACCATTATAAATAAAATATTCTTAATCGTCTTTCTGCTCTTTTATCATGTCAGTTTTGTATCGTCGTCATGAAATTTTATATCAGTTTATATTTACGACTAGCTGGCCCGCCCCGGCTTCGCACGGGCATACTATTTTTTTTAGTTACGTAGAGAAATTAAATTAATTATCAATGATACTACCAACAATAATAGGTATATATCTATATTAGTAATATTAAGTTTGTTTGATTGGTTATTAATATCTTTTTCGATTGGATTTTGGAATTGTTTTATTCCTATCGAATATGGAAATTTTAAGCTTTTGTAAAATATAAATTTTTATTTTTTCATCTTTTGCATTGACATGTAAATCCGATGACATCAACGTCTTGAACATCTCGAGATACATACAATTTTCCACGTGCAAAGCGTGGATTTTTTAGTGCTAGCCCACACACCTGTTGGTTATAATCATTGCAAAGGCAAGTCAGATCAGGAATTGTAAACTCTTCAATAGAAAAGGCGTGCCTTGTTTCCATTGGACCGTGTGATAGTAACATATTATTTTCTCTTTGAATTCGCCATTTGAAATCGTTGCTCCGATTACATTATTCATCAATCTTTTCACAACCTCACACACATGTTGTATTCGTTTATTTAGTATAAATTTACTATTTTTTACTACAAAATCCAAGTTTTTCTTTTCTTCAAATAACTGAAATCAGCAAAGAAAGACTCCGTGTATTAGATTGCGTTTTTATATGTATAAAGGCCTGACAAAGTGCGGGTAAACATCCCCGATCATTTCCAGAATTAAAAAAAAAAAAAAAAATTACTTTTAGCCTGCTAAAAGTTATTAATATAAGAAAAGTCACAAAATCGATTAATTTATTTTGGTCATATCATATGTAGTTACATTATTGTGTCAGATGCAATGCATATTCGTTTGTATCTAATGCGCCAGTTATAGCTATGTATCATTGAAATTCATAATTGTATATTTTAATGATTACGTTTAGAAAGTAAAATCACTGGTTATTTTAATGCCAAAACAAAGCTTTTGTCTTTATTATTCACCCTTATTACGACAGTCGTTTTACTAAAACGCCAGTAAAACGACACGCGCTCTAGAAGCGACAGTCGGCGTTTCAGTAAAACGACTGAAGTTAAAATGGTGAGAATAGCTAAGAGCGGAGAGAACATTTAATTTTATAAAATGAGTTTTATTATTTCAAAGATTAAACTACCTTACCAACGATCATTGAAATATTCAAAGTCTTTTTATCTGGAAGAAGTTGGGTCTATTTGAAATTTGTTTGGTTAGAAATATTAAGTAAGCCTTGAGCTTTATTTCTCTAAATGCCTTAAAATTGAAGAACAAACATTTTAAAGCTGAGTTCCACTGAAAACTATGACTGGCACCTAACAGAGAAATAAAAAAAAAACTTGCATTTTTTTTCCTAAAAAAATAGTGAATGCCTTAAAACGGTATTAATTTCATGTTTTGAGATGAGATTAGGACAATCAAGACTAAATTGCATTGTCCCGTTTTTTCATACAATTAACTCCTATGTACGATGCATCCTCAAGTATCGTATCCCAATGTGCAATAGTTGGCAATCTTCTCCATGTGTTCCCAGTTTCCCAATACTAATAATCAACTGTTCTTGATTGTTGGCCTGTGAAGGCCAATTTACCAATCGCAAATATACATATACATAGGTATGTAAATACTTCATTATTTAGTAGAACGGTGTATAACCAAGTAAAGTCCTATGAAAATAAATTCACAAATAACCATCAACACCTTTACCCTTTTTACATCATTTAAATGTTTTCTTTTTTTGCCTTTTCGTTTTCTAGTATAAGACACACGCTGACCGTCTAAAACCCAGCCATACCATTATATATTTTTTTTATATGTTTTCAAATGCATTTGTTCAATTTAACCGACAACGACAATACAAAATTAAAACTAAAAAAAAAATAAACTTTTCAGTCTCAGCAATAATTATTATATTTACTGACAGAAAATGAGGAGCTTGTTTTTGAAATAAACTTTATTTTTTCACAAAAACATCAATTTTTCTTTTTTATGATAAAAGTGCAGTGCCACTTATTGAAAATTTCTCAAATAACTTTTTAAACCTTGCCAGTTATTTTTTGAATATAACCCATAAATTTGAGCTCAATCTGACGTGTTGTTCTTGAGTCTATAGGTCATACACAGACAAACATTCATTTTTTTTTGTATGATAAAGTATTGAAAATATTCACTCTGTATTTTTATTTTTAAGTTTTTTATTTAGTTTAAAAACATTTTTTTTACTACTTTTACGATTAAAAACCTCTATATACTTTCTTATAGTGCGGCAAAATCAAAAAAGCATCTCAATGATTTGTTTCTTTTTTTTAAATCTTTTCTTTCCTTGGGCGCAATTATTTATTTATTGTAGTGTGTGGTTTTGTTTAATGGAATTTGGATTCGTTGCGTTGGCCTGACAGTCAAACGCACTAACCACGAGGTACAACAAAAATAAGTTAACATATCAGCTGTGTTCCTTGCCGAGTTTCAAACAGTTTCAGACCGCCAGATTTAGTGCGAGCCCGATCCATCATCATCGTGTCCTGTAACCCCGGCTGGGGCATTGGGCGTCAACAAAACGTCTCCATCCTTCACGGTCTGCTGCAAGGTCTTTAGCTGTGGCCACGTCTTTCTCTGGGATTCTGCTTCCGCTAAGACAGTTGATTTCCATGTTGTTCTTGGTCTTCCAACCCGCCGTGCACCCTGAGAATTCCATTCCAAGGACTGCTTTGCAATTTCATCGTTTGGTTGCCTCAGTGTGTGACCAATCCAACGCCATTAACGCTTTCTTATGTCGACGTCCAGTCGCTCTTGACTTGTCCTGCGCCACAATTCCTCATTTGATATTATTTGTGGCCAGCGAATCTTTAGGATGTGGCGAAGACAGCGATTCACAAAAGCCTGCAATTTCTTCGAAATGGTAGACGTGACTTTCCAGGTTTCACAAGCATATAACAGCACGGATTTGACATTGGATTCGAAGAATCTCAACTTAGTGCGTAAGGAGATTTGACTGGATTTCCAAATCGGGGACAGAGTACCGAAGGTAGCACGAGCTTTATTTATTCTACTTTTAACGTCCAGATCCGTACCACCGTTTGCAGAAACAATACTGCCAAGGTAGTTGAACTGTTCCACTTCTTCAACTGGCGTCTCCTGTAGAATAATACGCTGCTGTGTGGCGCTGCCTGTTAGCATTATTTTTGTCTTTTTGCTATTTATTCTTAGACCATTCGACTCTCCCTTCACATCCCGTTCAGCCCACTGATGTTATTTGCCAGTAGACATATTTCATCGGCATAGTATACATGACTGAGTCTTTTGAATGGTCATGGAAAAGAATTGGCGATAGAACATCCCCTTGTCTCACACCCTGTTGCACTACGAAGGAGTCGGATAGCTGCCCATTGTTTAAAGCAAAACACCTTGCGTTGTTGTGGGACTTTTTAATAATGGCAACAATTGTTGGCGGAATTCCTCTACCATGCAACGATCTCCATATACATTCTTTGTTAACTCGATCAAAGGCCTTTTCAAAATCCCAGAACATGAGGTAAAGCGGTGATTGAAGTTCCATCGACTGCTCGAGGACGATATTTTTATATGGTACACACACGATTGACCACTGCGGAAGCCAGCTTGATGCCCCTTGAGTGTAGACTCGATTCTATCCTTTATTCGCTCGAGAATGATGGTTGCCATTAGTTTTGGGAAAACGAACAAAGCGGTGATACCACGACAATTGTTGCAATTCTTAAGATCACCTTTCTTTGGCAACTTAACAATCACACGATCCTTCCAATCCCTGGGATAGTTTTCGTTTTCCCAAATGCTTTGTATCAACGGATGTAAAATACTAGCCGCTGTTACGGGATCGGCTTTCAGGAATTCAGCTGGTATTCCGTCCAGTCCAGCTTCGTTGTTGTTTTTGAGAAGATTTATTGATGTCAGGATTTCCGGTTCTGACGGGGGTTCGATGTCAATATCCCTATAGGACCTGCGCATCTCGTTTAGTTGGGGCACTTCAGCACTCTGCTCAACAGAATCCTCATTTAGCAGGGCACCCGTTTGAAAAATCCAGTCAATTTATGCCATTTGGGCAAATTGTGGGATTTTTTGAATTAGGTAGTAAGACGAAAACCAACGATTTCTCGAAGACGAATGGAGGTATTTGAAAGATTCAAAAAGAATTTTAAAGTAAAATGTTCATACTTCAGAATGACCAAAAAAAGTTACCTCAAGAAAACAAAAATAACTTCAAATTTGTATACAAAATGCATTTTTTTTATTTTTAGATTCGAATATCTCAAAAACGCCAGATTCAAACTCAGTGCATCAAAGACCATCATAAAAGTATATCTTGGTTCATGTTACAGACAAAAATAAAAATTTTGTCACACAAAGTAATATCTTAGAGCTTTCGAGTGGATTTTCGAAAACAGTAAAAATACGTTAATTTTCGACTAGCGCTTGAGTCCAAATGGGTTGTCGCAGAAAAAAACTTTAAATAGGGATTAATTGGAAATTGTATATTCTTTCAATGGTACTTTTATGTAATTTTCGAATAGTTCGCAGTTTTCGAGCCATAAGTGAAAAACTCCCAAAAATTGCATTATTGCATAATTTTTTGCATTTTTTTCCATGTTGCTTCATGAAATTTTGTTGGCAAACCTCAGATTTGGATTCAGCACCCCCGAAAACATAAAGAAGCGAGCAAATCAAAATATACCCCCCAATTTGCATGGTAAAAATACAATATGACTGGACTTCCTACTTCTCAAGAATAATATTCGAAAATAAGTGCAAATGAGCTAAGCGCAATTCAGCTAAAAAAGCTTTCAATATGTTTTACCAAAGTTTTTTTTTTACAAACATAAAGGATTATTGCAATTGGCCATCCACGATGTTGATTCCAACCCTAAAGAACAAAACAAATTACTTAACACTAATGATTATCACCAACATCAACCGCATCATCCTTGCCCCAAAAGTGTCTTTGCCATCAGGAGCAGCATTTTAGTATCAAGATTTCTTCCTTTTTCCTTCCTTGTTGGACTCATTTGGTGACAAGACACGAGACCAAGAATGCGTCACTTAATTGTGCTTACATAAACTTAATCGAGCATCCTCATCTCACTGTCTAACTATTTGATGACAGTCCTCGTCCGTATATGTTCGTACGTCCGTCCGTCCACGAAAACGACCAAAACTGCAGTGCAAAATAGTTTGCCATAATGTTGGCCTTAACAAATTAGGGTGAATGCTCCTTAAGCGTCTCTGAGCTGCGGCACCCACCATTCTCTCCACGTGGTGGCCATTAAGTCTCAAGTCTAAATTGGCTCCAGCTAAATGACTGGAACAGTAAATTGCTTTTGTCCACACAAGTAATTTGGGTTTTGCCGTTGGTTGTTGTTGTTTTTGTTTAAGCCGACATCTCTATGGTCTCTTGACCATACATATACACTTATACATATGTATAGGTATGTATACCGCTTAAGTTATCTTCCTGGAGGGGAGTTCTGGTAGTTTTTTGGTCATTACGGTGATACCGAAGGTTTTACGACAATTTCCTTTATTAGCCTTGAATCCGAGTGCGAATTGTCTTATCTTGGATTTATTGAAGAAGAAAAACGTTGAAGGTATTTTTTTGCCATTGGCTTTTGTCTATGACTATGACGTAGATTGAAGGACAGGACTATTTAAGGACCCATATACTGTTAAAGCACTCTGGATGGATGGACAATATGATTCTTGCTGTATAGATAGGTACGGTTTCTGTTTTTTTCATTTTTCCTTTTTCTGTTTCGTCTTATCTTTGTATTCCTTTAAAAAAAAAGCTTGAATTCCTGTTTTTGTAATAAAAATGCTTTATGTTTTTGGACGGACCGAGAGAGCACAGACACGGAACGAACAGGAGTGTCCCATTCTGCCCGCCAATGAGCAGAGGTGGGCGATAAATAACATTTTAGTAGGAAGGTCATTTGTCCCTGTGAATGCGATCTTTTTGATTAAGAAAATAATAATAAATTATATGCAATATATTTAATGGTGCTGATGATATTGTTCCCTCTTTTTGGTTCCTTAATGTTGATGTCGTTGTACATGTAGTACTTGGAATCGGTGTTTTGTTGTGTCTTTTTTATTTTATTGAGGTTTTGTGTTCTTTTTCTTTGGTTTGCTTTTGCAGTTTTATTGAATTCTTTTTTGCGAATGAATTTATTGCTGAAGGTCATTAAACGTGTACCTACCAATAAGACAGTATAATATAACAATCGAGACAAAAGGACAAAGGACTTTAGAAGTTAATTGTAAGGGATGGCTTCATAAAGAGCATCAAACAGCATTAGAAGTTGACTGTTATTTATGTATTTGCTTCATACTTGGCGGTGGGGTTTGTTTGGACTTTTTACGACGGTTAGTTAAAGATTAAAAGTTTATTTTTTTTTTTGTGATAAGTTTATTATTTGATTCTTTGAGTTTAACTTTGCAGTAATTTATTTGATTTGTTTACTGAAAGTATTTAGATAAAGGTTGTTATGTTGAAGCCTTGAAGTTGATGATAGAAGACCGATTATTGCTCAAATTAAATAGTTAAATAAAATAATCATCAACGTGATGAGGTATGTATCATTACAAAAATGCTGTAACAAGCGGATCGGAGCAATCCGATCCAGATTCTAGAATGCCAAAAACGAACAGGTTGCAACCTTTTTCTTGATTCTGAAGCTTGGGTTTGGTTATATTTGTGCACTTATGGTAGTTGTATTTGGGTGATGAAACGTTCAAACAGCTGTTCTCTGAATATTGATAACTCTCAATAACAGCAACGAATGTCTCCACATTTGGTTTTTATTTTGAGAGAACTCCTCACCTAAGCAAAAATTCTACAGCAAGGTATGAAGATGACGATAACCAAGAGGATGGAAATGTTTTTTCATAATTGTTTCCCTTTAACTCCAAATTTAAGTATAGTAAAAATACACAATGGCAATTCCAAAATCAAACAACAAATAACTCAATTCTTGATTCTTTCTTCAAATCCAGAATCGTTGCACTCTTCTTTTCAAAAGAAGAACTGTCATCCAGCGCAAAAAGAACTTTTTTAGAATGCTCCGGTTGTGTCTGGGAGGACCAAACGAAAACGCTATCGGTCATTCGTGAAATTCGTGTTTTTCAAATTTGATATCTTTCACTGACAACACTCTTTGTTTGGAAATGTTTCCTATTTTGGGCTTTATTTCCCATTTGTTTTGTTATTTCTGGCATTGTTTCATTTTACAAAAGAAAGTGACAAAATCAGGAAATACTCGTATTAACCAAAATGTTCAGTCTTTTTTTGGCTTTTTCCAAACGGTTGTAAATTTCGATTTATGTTATTCAGAGCTCGACGGGCCACATGCGACCCACGGGCCGCAGGTTGAGTATAGCTGGTCTAACCTCACCTTCCTATCACGCCTTACACAGCGAAAGACTGTTGCTAAAGGCGGTGACATATTTTCTTTGCTTACTTAAGGTGGCATTGAAGTCTGGGATGAACCATCAGGGCCTCAACCAACAAGCTTCTTCAAACCTGCTTGGTTTCTAGCTAGCTGGGTCCAGTTTTGCTCGTCAAGTTGGTTGAGGTCCACTTCCACTAACGTGCGTTACCTGTTACGCTGTTCATCTCTACTGCGCCGTCCCACGGGGTTTGCATTCAAAGACTTTACGGGCCGGAAAATTGATGTCCATTGGCTCTAGGTGACCCAGCCATCTCAGTCGTTGGCTTTTCACTTTCGTGGCTAGGTTGGTGTCGCTGTACAGTACAGCCCGTACAGTTCGTGGTTGTATCATCTTCGCCACTGATGCTAATGGGACCAAAATTCACCTGGAGAATTTTGCTCTTAAAACTTAAAACAGCCTGAGGCGTTCTCATCAACCGTTTATAGTATCCATGTCTCTGCACCATATATCAGGACCGGAATGATAAGCGTCTTACAGAGGGACACTTTAGTTGTCGAGATGGGGCTTTGTCTCTCAATTGCTTTCTTTGCCCAAGGAAACAGCGACTGGCAAGGGTAATTATTCCTTGATCTTGGAACTGGTATCGTTAGCTGAAATGATACCGGAGCCTAGGTAGACAAAGTTTCTGGATATCTCAAAATTATAGCTGTACTAAGTGACGATCTGAGATGTCGGTGTTGGGTTAGCTTTCTTTGTTGGCAGCATATATTTGGTCTTGCCTTCAATCATCGTTAAACCCATCTTCTAGGCTTCCTACTTAATACTCACGAAAGCACCACTGACATCACACTTTGTTCATCCGATTATGCCAATATCGTCGGCTTAAGCGACTTATTGGACAAAATTTTGAAATATTGTGCCCCTAGCGTTAACGTGAGAGTTTTTCACTATTCTTTAAAGAACGATAGTGAAGAAATCGCATAACATTGCGTCAGCTTGTCTAAAACCTATTTTGACATCAAAGGTATCGGTGAGGTTTTTACCGACCTTGATGGAGCAGCGTGCATTTCCCATCGTCATCCTGCACAAACGCTCGTCTCTATAGATGCTGTCATACGCTGCCTTGAAATCGATGAAAATGTAGATTTTTAGTCGATGGTGGACTTTTCTGGTCTAAAGCCACACTAATATGAACTTATAAGATTATTGACAAATGGGTTCAGGTGATCATTAAGTACGACAGAGAAGATCTCGTACGCGATATTAAGTAGACTAATGCCTCTGTAGTTGGTGCAGTGTAGAGGAGTGCCTTTCTTGAAATCGGGCAAACAATGCTGAGGTTCATTAGGCGTGCCTTCCTCCAACCATATTTTGCAGGATGAGCTGGGGCATACACCTAACCAATTCTCCGCCAGCTGCTTTGAATAGCTCTACCACCATCAGCTCCAGCAGCTTTATTGGAATTAAGTTCAAATAAAGCTATCCTTACTCATCGAAATCGGTGCAATCTCCACCGGCAGCGGAATGCTGTTCGTCATCGCCGTTATACAATTCGTAGAAATAGTTTTTCCATATCCTCAGCACCGACTGCGATTCTACTACGATGTTCCCCTGATGATCGTTCTAACAAGCTTCGGGCCTTGTTACCTTCGGAGGTTCTTTTTACTTTTCGGTTAAGCTTCCAAATTTCATTCCTTCAACTACATCCCTCTATTTCCTCGACTGCACACTTCTAATGCTCTTTTTTTTTCCTTTTGAGAAGCTTCCTCTTCTGGTTCGTAAGCAGCTGTGGTCCTTCTATGCGACGCCACTTTGTATGCCTGTTGTTTGGCTGCATGCACTTGCCGCCTTACCGGCATCCTTTGCCAAACCAGGGTTTTCACTGTGGTGATCGTGCGAGGCCCAGCACATCAGAGGCAGCATTTCTGATGGCTTCTTGGCAATGCTTCCTCTAGTTCTCCGTGCTTGATGTTGGTGGCATAGGACTATTTAAGAGACGTGAGAGTCTTGGTGATTTCTTGCGACGGTAGCCGTCCAACGTCAAACTTCCTCACAGTATTTCCCTGTTTTGGCTTAACCTTGGCTATAACGAGGTAGTGGTCCAAGTAAACGTTGACTACTCAGAACGTTTGGATATCCTCGATACTGGAGGAGTACCTTGGGTCGATCACAATGTGGTCAAACTTGTTGGCGGCTGCTTGACCAGGAATTTTCCATGTCCCCTTGTGTATATCGAGATGCGGGAACTGCGTACTAGCTACCAAAACGTTTCGCCCCGCAGCAAAGTCGATTCACCTGCGTCCGTTATCGCAAGTGCTGTCGTGCAGGCTGTATCTTCTGTGTTCCACCAAAGACGTCTTCTCTTCCTAGTTTGACATTAAAATCACCGATACAATCTTAATGTCATAGCTAGGGCATTGCTAATATGTTTTGTCCAGGAGCTCGTATAACTCCACCTTGGTTGTCATCATCATTCTCCTATGTGGGGGGCATGCACGAACATGAGGCTGAAGTTGGAAAATTTAGCCTTGATGAGAATTGTCGTGAGGCGCATAGTTGAAATTTATGACTTCTTTCGTAAGTCTGCCTCTAAGGAATTATTTTGGGATCATTTACTGCATTGTATTGAACTTCAAGCTCCTTGCTGATGCATCTTGCGATTATTTTTGTACAGATGTGGAGTGTAACTTGAGACTTATCAGAACTTAATGGTAATCGCTTCTCATTTCGGGACTTCTAACACTTCGAACATCGAACATTGACTTCCTCCATCGCTGCTGAATTATGATATTTTCAATTTGGTTTTCAGTTTGAATGTACGGATTCACCCAATTGATTTTGTTGCAAGTTTTATTCAAACACAGTCCCACTCTGCACAAGACAATTAGCGTTACAAAAGTCGTACAGCAAATCGTTCAACATAGTTCTGACACCATGCAACACATGGGACGTTCGATCCTTCTACAGTGATGGTAGATACGAGCAGGTTGAGCGTGAAATGCTTCGCCTAAAGATCAGTATCCTGGGCATAAGCGAAACTAAGTGGAGAGGAAGAGCTGAATACAGATCAGACACTGGACAGACCAGAATGCTGCATTACGAGGTGTCGGAATTATGTTGAACGAAGAAGCGAGGCGTAGTTTGATCTCCTGGGTGCCCATTTCTGCGAGATTAATGACAGCAAGGTTTCGTTCAAAAATTCGTAACGTCACAATTATTCAGTGCTTCATCCCCACAAATGAAGCGACTGAGGACGAGACAAAACCGCGTTCTACACTCATCTTAACTCAGTTTACAGTAGTGTTCCGAGACCTGACATCATAGTCGTTATGGGAGACCTCAATGCCCAAGTCGGTTCAGACAATTACGGACTGGAACGCGTGATGGGAAGAAATGGCTTGGGGTCACGGAATGAAAATGGTGACTTGCTTGTCGACTTTTGTAACGCGAATCGTCTTGTGATAGGTGGGACTGTATTTAAGCATAAGACGTGCAACAAAATTACCTGGGTGCATCCAGATGGTCAAACCGAAAACCAAATTGATTATATCATGATTCAGCAGCGATGGAGGAAGTATGTGTGATGTCTAAGAAAGAAGGATAAGAAATGCCGATGTGGGAAGCGACCACCAAGGAGCTCAAAATTCATAACTAATGCTTTAAATGACCCAAACATATGTAGAAACTATGTCACCACCCTTAACGACAGACACAGAGCCTCGTCATTAAACGGAATCCAGCATTCAACAATTGATGAGATGTGGGGTGAAATTAAAAGTGTTTTTATGGAGGCTGGATCCGAAACTGTACCCAAGCGAACGAGACGTAGAGTCTCTTGGATATCCCAAGACACCTGGGATAAGATCGAACTTCGCAAATCGTTGAAAATCCAAATAAATGCCGAAGCAGATGTTCAACGAAAAGCTGATTTGCGAAGCGAGCACCGCATTGCACATAAGATGGTCTATCGCTGTGTGAGACGTGACAAGAGGGTGAGGTAAGATGGACTCGCAGATAATGCGAAAATCACTACCAGAAGAGGGGATACCCGGGAATTGTACCAAATGGCCAAAGATGTTATCGGGAAAAAAAGCAACACCAATCATCCTGTAATGGATGTGGATGGCACACTTTTGGTATCAATTGAGGATCAGCTTCGTAGATGGAAGGACCATTTTTGTGCCCTGCTAAATGAGGATTCAGTTGAGCAGAGTGCTGAAGTGCCCCAACTAAACGAGATGCGCAGGTCCTATAGGGGTATTGACATCGAACCCCCGTCAGAATCGGAAATCCTTACATCAATAAATCTCCTCAAAAACAACAAGGCAGCTGGACTGGACGGAATACCAGCTGAATTCCTGAAAGCCGATCCCGTAACAGCGGCAAGTATTTTACATCCATTGATACAAAACATCTGGAAAAACGAAAGCTATCCCAGGGACTGGAAGGATGGTGTGATTGTTAAGTTGCCAAAGAAAGGTGATCTTAAGAATTGCAACAATTGTCGTGGTATCACCGCTTTGTTCGTTTTCCCAAAACTAATGGCAACCATCATTCTCGAGCGAATAAAGGATAGAATCGAGTCTACACTCAAGAGGCATCAACACCCTGCGTATCGTCCTCGAGCAATCGATGGAATTTCAATCACTGCTTTACCTCATGTTCGTGGATTTTGAGAAGTCGTTTGTTCGAGTTAACCGAGAATGTATATGGAGATCGTTGCATGGTAGAGGAATTCCACCAAAAATTGTTGCCAATATTAAAGAGTCCTACAACAACGCTAGGTGTTTTGTTTTGCACAATGGGCAGCTATCCGACTCCTTCGTAGTGCAACAGGGTGTGAGACAAGGGGATGTTCTATCGCCAATTCTCTTCCTGCTGGCGATGGACGACGTATTGACGGCGAGTGTTGGTACAGCTGAGCGACAGGGCATTCAGTGGAGACCGTTCGAAAGGCTCAGTCATTTAGACTATGCTGATGACATATGTCTACTGGCAAATAACATCAGTGGGCTGAACGGGATGTGCCAAACACTGCAAGTGAAAGGAGAGTCGAGTGGTCTAAGAATAAACAGCAAAAAGACAAAAATAATGCTCACAGGCCGCTCCACATAGTAGCGTATTATTCTACAGGAGACGCCAGTTGAAGTAGTGGAACAGTTTAACTATCTTGGCAGTATTGTTAACTGCAAATATTGGTACGGATCTGGACGTTAAAAGTAGAATAAATAAAGCTCGTGCTGCCTTCGGTACTCTGTCCCCAATCTGGAAATCAAGTCAAATCTCCTTATACGCACTAAGTTGAGATTCTTCGAATCCAATGTCAAATCCGTGCTGTTGCTTGTGAAACCGGGAAAGTCACGTCTACCATTTCAAAGAAATTGCAGGCTTTTGTGAATCGCTGTCTTCGCCACATCCTAAAGATTTGCTGGCCACAAATAATATCAAATAAGGAGTTGTGGCTCAAGACAAGTCAAGAGCGGCTGGACGTCGACATAAGAAAGCGTAAATGGCGTAGGATTGGTCACACACTGAGGAAACCAAACGATGAAATTGCAAAGCAGTCCTTTGAATGGAGTCCTCAGGGTGCACGGTGGGTTGGGAGACCAAGAGCAACATGGAAATCAACTGTCTTAGCGGAAGCAGAATCCCAGAGATAGTCGTGGCCACAGGTAAAGTACCTTGCAGCAGACCGTGAAGGATGGAGACGTTTTGTTGACTCCCTATACCCCAGCCGTGGTTACAGGACACGATGATCATGATCGTGCGGCTTACTGCACCTTAAGCTGCAGACGAATTCTCCATAAAATTGGGTTTGAAAAAAATTTCTTTTTAAAAATCACGGTTGGCAGATAATTAAGCTGAGGGCTGGAGCATTGTTTGAATGAAGCCTGCTGAAAAAAATATATATATTTTGAGTTTAATCATTCATGAGTGCACTCTCACTCTCATCATCCCATCCACCTTCAATATTAAAAATTTTGTTTAAAGGTTTGCTGCAGCAGTTATAAGAATATACCATATACAGCTGCGGTCAAAATAATAGTAGTACTCCTTAATAAAAAATCAAACTTGAAAAAAAGTTGATCCCTTAATTTTTAACAAATTAATACTCATGTGATTTTCAAATTGGTGTTTTTAAGCTTTTATTTTCAAAAAAAGAAAAAATTCCAAATATAATATTTTATAAGATATTTTCAAATTTATTGAAGAACTTTTGAAAAACAGCGGCCAAAAAAATAGTAGTGCGCAGATAATACACCTTTAAATATCACAAAAAATCAAATTAAGGGCAAAATTTGTATCATAAGTTTTATTTGAGGGTTTGAACCTTAAACTCACAGTTAGTCGCAAGTCCCTTGTTGGAAAAAAACAGCAGCACAACCGCGTTGCATCGAGTTTATCAGGTTTTCACACCTTACTACGCTTATCGAGCTCCATGAGTGCTATAAAGCTTCCCAAAGGGCTTTATTGTCAGTTGGATGGCAACTAGCAACATATTTATTTGGATATAAGTCCGGAGACTGTGCGGCCAGTCCATCACATCAACTCTATTTGCCTGGAATCATTGCTTCGCAAATTTACTAGTAGGCTTTGGGTCATTGTCTCACTGAAAGACACGTTTCAGTGGGGTTTTCATCTTCAGCATAGTGTAGCATTACTTCCTGCATGATCTTAAAACAGATTTCCAAATCCATGATACCTTCAATTTTGTGTATTGGAAAACACCATAGAAGGAAAAACATGCCCGAACCATTATGCTGAGTTCCTCCGTGTTTAAGTGTTTTTGCTTTGAAACGTGGATTATATTCTGTGTTTGTTGGCCTTCTTACATATTGATGAGGTCAATTTCCACCATATAAAATAATCTTGAGCTCGTCTGGCAACAGAACATTACTCCGATTTGATGCAGGCCAGTCAAAGTGGTTCCCTTGCGAATTTCAATCATTTTGTTACATTGTTTTTTTTTGTCAACAATGGTACCCCTCCAGGCTGTGGGCGGCTTGAACATGTTCTCGTGACTTTCTACGAACCGTTTTATTGATGGCAATAACATAAAATATGCCTTTAATTTCAGAAGCTGGCGTAACGGGAGTGATTTTTAAATGCCTGATGACTCGTTTCATCAACTTTGGTGGCAAAAGCGGCTTCCGCCCGCCATTTTCTGACTTTGGCAGTTAAATAATGACTTTTCTTACCATTGTTGGTGAGCGTTCAACTTGGCATTGAACCAGCGCATAAGTTTTGCCTTTCGATATCAGTCTTCTAACTAAGACACGCTATTCCGGTGTTCGGTGTTTGCCTCTGCCCATTGCTGGCAAAAATATGACCAATTTTTCAATAAAAACTATGACGATGTTATGGATAAACAAAAACCAACGTTTTTTTAAATGTTTAATTTAAGAAATTAGGGAGAAAAATAATATTTCTTCACATAAACCGTTGCACTACTATTATTTTGACCGACAGAATTCGTAGCTTTGATTAATAACGGTTGCTTATTTGTCATATTACCGTTGCAAATAAAAATTTATGTGTACCCGCTCATTAAGAAAATGTTATTAAGTCAAAATGCAACAGTTTGTTACTATCAACCCAATATAAAATTTACAAAACTTAAGTTCCGCAATTCTTTTACTTGTACTACTATTATTTTGACCGCAACTGTATATGTAAATGGAGCTGATTTCCTGATTTCGAAACAACTTTTCAACTGTTGAACACCACTTTCAAGTAAGGATCCATCAGTTAACAAACTTTAACTATAATTTTGGTGGGCATTCACGATTCAAATATTTTCCTTTTTGCCCTAAAAAAGTTCATTAATGAATGCCATCATACAATTTTTTTAAATAATAAGACACTGTTTCTATATAAAACTTAAGATTAATGTCCACCTACTACCTTTACAAAGTATTGTTTTTGGTTTTGATCTTCTTACATTCAAAGTTGTATTTTCTCTATGGCTGGACTTTATATGTATCTACAATCATAATTCATATTATATCATCTTTTTATTTTATCCCATCTTAGATTGTTATTGTACTACTTGGTCTGTAAAGATTAAAATAACAGACCTTAACCAAAGGGTTACATTTACAAAGTACACACAACCTTGCTTCGCATAATGCCACCGCCAAACTAAAATTAACAATGGCAGCAAGCTAAAAGTTTATCCTTGGACGGTTATAGACGATGTCGACAACGACAACGATGCAAAGTTTTAAGATATCACCCTTCTTCTTGCACCATACCCCGTTTGTCATTGAAAAAAAGTCAAATATTAGCTGAAAAGTTGAAAAAAAAACAAAATAAAAAGAAAACCAACTTTTCACAAGCAATTTTTCTTCTTCTTTACACAGACCACCTCCACTTCTCAAGCTCTTTTACTGTAAACTGTAAGACAACAATCATTGTCGACATGCCATAGAGTAGGTAAAAAGTAATATCTTATATCCATACTTTGGCATTGCATCGCCCATCAACTTCGTGGGTGGACCTTAAGCCCGCAAATTGCCAGGAGCGTATTACGTGAAGAAAATCGAAAAAGGCCACTTTCGAATGTTTGAAAATCACGAGATCATTTTTTGGTCTAAGACATCTCAAAAATGATATGAGATCTAATATAACGGTTAAATGAACTTGCTCCAAAAGATACAAATCGCTGAAACCGTAACTGACTCACTGATTCACTCACTCATTGAATGATCATCAAAATTATGGAGCACTTCCCGACACCGTAGAGCCTTGAAATTTCGCAAAACGGTAGGTCTTGTGGTGCATACAAAGGCAAAATCGAAAACGACAGTTTCCCATTCAGGGGGCGTGGCATCCACCCAGTTTCTCAAAAATTCTTTTAAATAATATGGGGCACTTCCGAGTGCTGTAGAACGTCGAAAATTTGGAATTTCTGTTCAGGGGACGTGACATCCACCCACTTTCTCAAAAATTCTTAAAAGTTATATGAAGCACTTTCGATTGTTGTAGAACGATACAAATTTGGTAGATCGGTAGAGTAAGGATAAAAGTAATGAACCTGCTGACTGTGATCTTTTCAAGATCAGCAAAAATATGTACAAAAACCGGAAAACCTATGCAAAAGTAGCAGCCTGGCAAAAATTTTGTACAGACATTGAGACAACAAACGCTGCTAGGCTAATAGACCAGGAAAAATAGCACAAATCGTATGGGGAACCTTGAAAAAATTAATTCATAAAATATTAAAATTGGAATCGACGCAGAATTGCAACCTCTATAACATATCCAAAGTCCCCCAAAATCCCCGCATTGGCTTTTTGTGTAGATGCATTTGAAGAGGTGCAGACGGGGAGAATTTGGAGGTCTATCAAACTTAAATATTTGTTTGGGTAAAACCTGATCATATGATACATACTTTAAGGGAAGTTTTTAACGCCGAATCTAATGAGACCAAATTCAAAATGATACAACCACCCAAAAAGAAGTTATACTCCTTTTTATGTAATGATGACTTTTTTTCAGGTACAACAGGTAAAATATTACCGAAACCCCTTTGAAAATAACGGTATGTTAATGAAACTTGGAATGAATGTTTCATTTGTCTTAGGAACTAAGAATCAAGAGAGTCCTTAAAAATATTCATGGTGAAAGGGTGTTTTTTTTAAGGGGAGGGGCAACAAAGAATGTTAACCATAACACCCACGTAAAAATTCTTACACTCATGAAACTCGCCAAAAATATTAAACTCTTCATGGCAACCAAGAATCAAAATAGTCCATACAAATATCTTTGTTCTAAGAGTGTTTTTGGTGACTGTTAACTTTTGACTTGTTCTACGGAAAATACGATTTCAAAAATTAATTTTTGCTTGAAAAGGCTCATAACTTTGTTAAGGGTGCTTGTATCATTTTAGTTTTGCTTTTATTAGATTCAGCGTTAAAAAATACCCTTAAATCATATACCATACTTTTTGTATATACCTCAATTACACCAAATCGGAATTTTGGCTCAAATCTTCCAACTTCTTCCCTGATTTTCCCTCTCTTTAATAAAAAAAACCCCAGAACAAATATATTTATGAGGACTATTTTGATTCTTGGTTGCCATGACAAATTATATATTTTTGGCGAATTTCATGAGTGTAAGAGTTTTTACGTGGGTGTTTTGGTTAACATTCTTTGTTGCCCCTCCCCCTTAAAAAAACACCCTTTCACCATGAATATTTTTAAGGACTCTCTTGATTCTTAGTTCCTATGACAAATAAAACATTCATTCCAAGTTTCATTAACATACCGTTATTTTCAAAGGGGTTTCAGTAATATTTTACCTGTTGTACCTGAAAAAAAAGTCATCATTACATAAAAAGGACTATAACTTCTTTTTGGGTGGTTGTATCATTCTGAATTTGGTCTCATTAGATTCGGCGTTAAAAACTACCCTTAAAGTATGTATCATATAATCAGGTTTTACCCAAACAAATATTTAAGTTTGATAGACCTCCAAATTCTCCCCGTCTGCACCTCTTCAAATGCATCTACACAAAAAGCCAATGCGGGGATTTTGGGGGACTTTGGATATGTTATAGAGGTTGCAATTCTGCGTCGATTCCAATTTTAATATTTCATGAATTAATTTTTTCAACCTCGGAACCTATTTTTCCTGGCCTATAAGGAAAGTCATGTCTAAGGCTTAAACTCCTTCGGGCTTTTTAAAAAGACCTGATAAAACCTGGACTGACTCCTGCTCCGAGACTGTAGAGTCACTTTTGAGCACTCACTTCCCAGGATGTTCAACAGATACATCTCCTGCGGACAGAGGCCTTAACTTAAGTGTAATCTCTTACATAGGTAACTAAATTGTAGATAAAAGGAAGGTAGCTTTGGCCATTGACTCCTTCTCAGCATACAAGTCTGCAGGGCCTGATGGAATAATTCCAATTATGCTCCAAAGCTCTAAAGACATAATTGTTCCAAATTCTAGTGAACATATTTAGGGGTTGTCTTAACATCACCTATGTTCCATCTAGTTGGAGAGAGGTCAATGTCATCTTCATTCCGAAAGCTGGCAAGCCCACCCACACCGAACCGAAAGAAATTCAAGGAATTCACCCTGGTAGCATTCCTTGATATAGAAGGGGCCTTCAACAATGTTGATAACGATGCAATTCGACAAGCCTTAAACTCCATCAGCATCGATCCATTATTGATAAACTGGATTGACTCCATGCTTCAGTCAAGACTTATAAATGTTGAAATGGGTAACACCAAGATTAAAGTTAAAACATGCAGAGGAACTCCACAGGGTGGAGTCCTATCTCCTCTGCTTTGGCTCCTTGTATTTAACCAGATATTAGTTGAGCTAAGTATGAGTGGCATCAAGGTCGTTGCATACGCCGATGACATTGTGTTAATGGCCTCGGGCAAATTTGTCCCAACTCTATGCGATCTCCTACAAACAGCCCTCGACAAGCTCAGTAATTGGGCCAATAGTTGTGGACTTAATCCACTTAAGACAGAATTGGTGTTGTTTACAAGGAAAAATAATATTCCCAACATAAACCCGCCAACCATTAACGAAACTCCGCTTCAAATCTCGGATACCGCCAAATATCTTGGTGTTGTACTGGACCGTAAACTGAACTGGAAAGAGAATATAAAATAAAGAGAGAAAAAAGCATCAATTGCATTTTACACTTGCAGTCGAATTTTTGGTAAAAGATGGGGTCCCAGCCCTATAACCATTCATTGGATGCACACAGCCATAATAAGGCCAATCCTAACGTATGCATGTTTGGTCTGGTGGCCAGCCTTGGAAAAGGAAACCAATCTAAAAACCATGACTAAAATTCAAAGACTTGCATGCATTGGCACAACCAGTGCGATTAGAACCACACCAACGGCAGCCCTAGAAACATTCCTTTCACTAGCCCCGCTCGATCTGTTTACGAAAGAGCTAGCGGCCAAAAGTGCTTTAAGACTTCAGCAGTGTGGTAATTGGAAAAGGGGCCACTACGGTCATAGAACTATAGTGAAGTTCGCTGACATAGACATTCAAACAGACTACATAACACCGCACATTGATTTCAACCCAGTTGCCATAACAGATATCCCAACCAGGGAACTCTGGAATGAAAACCGGGTCATAAATGAAAACCATGTTTCGGTCTTTACTGACTGCTCCAAGACCTTAGAGGGGGTTGGGTCAGGTATTTACTCAGATAACCCACCTATTAGTAGATCTATAAAGCTTCCAGATTTTTGCAGCGTATTCTAGGCGGAAGTACTTGCAGTTTGTGAATCCGCAAAACATCTCTCCTCACGCGAAGTAATAAAGATTGCCAGGCGGCAATCAAAGCCATTTCCTCAATCACTATAAAGTCAAATCTGATAAAACGTTGCCGGTATATGTTAACTTTACTAGGTGCAACGAACACAGTCACCCTTAGATGGGTCCCAGGACATTGTGATATATATGGGAATGGAATGGCGGATGAGCTGGCCAAAAACGGATCGTCTCTTGATCCAAGCGAAGCCGACTTCTCGGTGCTTATGCCACTGGAGCAAGAAAAAAGTAGAATACACCAGAGTTTCTTAGAGGCTGCAAATGTCAGATGGTCATCCATCGACACTTGTCGGGTTTCTAGGAATCTATGGCCAAATATTTCAAAGAAAAAAACTGACTACTTACTCAAGCTAAGCAGGCCTCAATTATCTCTCATGGTTGGTGTCCTTATGGGCCACAACTCAATGGGAACCCACATGTACAGAATGGGCATCAGCTCATCGGACTTATGTAGAGGGTGTCATGATGAAGAGGCAGAGGAGGGCTCCCCTCACTCCCTTTGCGAATGCCCCAGTCTAGCTAGAACCAGAAAAGAGGCCCTGGAGAATACTTCTTCGACGAACTGGGCGACATCTCTGTCTTGCCACTAAAGAACATCCTGAAATTCATTCAGAACTCAGGATGGTTCAAGGAGGCCACCCACACCTAAAACTTCCTATTAACTCCCTTCCTATCCCTCCTCACTTACCACTTATACCCCGGGGAGCGCAATGGATCCACTGAGATCCAAGTGAGATGGTGCGGCTTGCCGTATTATCACCCCTTCCAACCTAACCTAACCTAAGGATAAAAGTATAAAATTAAGAATTTTCCGCTCAGAAGGCGTGGCATCCACTCACTTCTTAAAAACTGTTATCAATTAAGTGCACTTCCAATTTTTGTAGATCCATGGAAATTGGTAGAACTATAGAGCTTGATGAGCATATAGGAGACAAATAAAAAATGTGAGATTTTTTTGCAGGGGGCGTGGCATCCACCCACTTTCTCAGCATTGCCACTATTTATATGGAGCAATTTCTGTTGTTGTAGAATGATAATATTTGGTAAAATGTTATGGTTTAGTTTTCACTTGGAAAAATTAAATCTTTGCAAAAAGGAGTTAAATCACAACACAAAAAAGGTCATGAAGTTAAAAAAATCAAATATCTTAATAGTCCGATCAAAAATTCGAGTCCCGTGCGTTTTTTGGCGGAGACCTTTTTTTATGTTTGGAATTTGTTTTTGAGATTTTTTAGCTGAGATGTCGTTTTTGTAGTCTTGTCGCTTGGCCACCATTTTGTAAAATTAGGCCCAACCTGTATTCCGGTCAGGAAACCCAAATCCTGGTGGGGGAAATAATTTTTTCATTTGAAATTTATTTCTGACATGCTAAGGATTAAGTTAAGCTTAGGGAATCATTTTTATAATCCTGTCGCTTGGAATCCATTTTGAAAATTGGTGCAAGATCTAGGCCAAATTGTAAAATAAAAAGAAACTCTAAAAAAAAAACTAAAATAACGGTTGGAATCTTAAAAGATAGGTGTTAAATACACGCACTATTGGGTAAAATATCAGTGTTGCCACTTTTCTGGAACATACTTTTTTTTATAGCAATGGGTGGAACCTCCACTTTTTTGGTACTTTTTAATAATTTAAACATGAAAAAAGTAGTGGAAACACCTTCAAATGCCAAATGCGTGTCGGGAAAATAACGAGATATTTCATATTGAGTAGTCTCATCTCTGGGTGAAATCTTAGTGTTACCACTTTTCGGGAACAATTTTTTTTATACCAAAAGAGTGGAATCCCGATTATTTTAGTATAAACTGTAATGTTTTCAACATAAACGGCGCAAACGTTTCCAAATACCAAACACCAGGAGGACAAATTATGGGTAATGCCTTTAAAGATAGTTGTTGAGTAGAAAAACTTTCGGGTCAAATGTCAGTGTTGCCACTTTTGGGGAATATACTTTCTTTCAATTCAAGGCGTTTTGAAATCCCAATATTTTTGTTAATTTTTTATGGTAATCCGGATATAGCTCCAAATGCCAAACGCATGTTGGAAAAAAAAGTTTCAAGCTTTTTCATATTCAAAATATTCTAAATTAATAAAAATAAAAATGGAAATTCCACCCTTTTAATGTTGAAAAAGTATGTTCCCGAAAATTGGCAATAGCAGCATTTATACCGAAGGAGCTTCTACTCAACACCTATTCTTTAAGATCTCAACCGTTATTTTCCCAAAGTGCGTTTGACATTTAACGGCATTTCAACAACTTTTTTCATGTTCAAAATATGTTGGGAAGTCCCAATTTTCTCGTCTGAAAAAAGGAAATTAGAATATGAGGGCCATTTCTGGTTGGCCCGGGCCAAAGGACTAAATGCCCCGATCGTTCACTTTGCGGTAACGCTGAACCGGAGTTGACTTCGAACTCTCATTTACATCATTTTATAATAATATGGTCATGGGGGTCATGATCCCCAAACCCCCCTGGGGCTTCTCCCAAGTATATATAAATAAATTTTAAATATTTGAATTCCATCATTAAAAAATGGTTTCACTTCTCAAAGGACAAAATTCGTCTATGAACATTAGTGCGCATTTAAAGACACAATGCATTACTAAACTAGACGACCTTTTATGACGATTAAAGTGACCTTTCATTGGTATGTTTTGAGGTACCAACACCTTGAGTGGTCTTGAAAAAAAAACTTTAAAAATTCATCAAAGCAATACATCACTAACCGATTACTGAAACTAATAGACCTTTTATCACAATCTAATGGCGTTTTTGGTTGGGTAAAACCAATGATATAATTTATAATAGATTAAAGCGCTTCATATCGAGAGATATTTGGAGTATTAAAAAAAATCAAAAATTAGATAAAGAACGCTCCAAAATAAAGCAGATAGGGTTTATCTTCAGCTTATTTTTCGGATAGTTAAAATTGAAGTTTGTGGACATAAAGAAAGTAACAGCATCATTTCCCATTTTTAATAAATTCATTCAAGTGCATCTGCCCCTACCGCAATTGTCTGAGAACCGGCATTTTCAAACTTTTTTCCCTACCACGGGCACCAAAAGAAATCCTGCCAGACTTTTGTATTCGATGTCAAGATGCATGCTCCTACAGACCCTCATACTCATTTTTACTTGCGATTATAGGTACTATAAGGCAAGTTTTGGATTCGTGCAAAAAAAAATTTTTGAGATAACAATCAAACATGATATTACGATGATAGAGAACTCCAAAAAAGTGGGTGGCAAAATTCTGTCTGTCTGTCTGTCTGTCTGTCTGTCTGTTCGTCTACAGCCTAAACGGCTCGATCTATTTTCTTCAAACTTGGTACTTAGTGGTTTTTGGTGATTCTGCCAACACGTTTTTTTCATTTTTTTTTTAGAACCAAAAATAACGGTACCTGCCATACATTTTTTTTTGGCAAATTTGCATAATCGTATTTTTCTCAAAAACGGCTCGACAACTTTTCTTAAAAAAATTCAATAAATTTATTTTAGTAAAGGCTTTCTTTGGGTGGAAAACCATTTTTCAAAAATGGTTATTAATGGTACCTCCCAAGGAACCATTTTTTTAATTTTTGATTTTCTTCAAAATGGTTTGACCGATTTCAATTATTTTTTTTATACAGAAGCTTCCAAAAAATGTTAATAGTTTTGTGTACCAACATTTTTGAAAAAATATTTTTTGGATTTTTAAAAAATATTTCAAAATTTTTTTTGGAAAATCAAATATTTCGAAAACGGCATCATAGATTTTTTTGAAACTCGATAGTTAAGACTTTTTTAGTACTTTCTAAAATATTTTCTGAAAAAATTTTACATTTATGAAAAAATAACGGTACCTTCCATACAAAAGTGAAAAAACCGCAAAGGAAAATATTTTTTTGCTTGAAAACGACTCCAACGATTTTGATTAAACTTTTTTCATATACTAAAATTAGTACGATCTACCATCAAAAATTATAAAATTTTACACATAGCAACTATTAGTAGTACCTGTCATAGAACGTATTTTTTTATTTTGAGTTTTCTCGTTATCAGCTTAACAAATTTTAATGAATTTTTTTATACACAAATTTCAGATAAGAATAAATAATATTGCATATCAAAATTTTCAAAAAAAAAGTTTTTGGATTTTTAAAAAAAGTTTCAAACTTTTTTTTTGAAAATTCGATATCTCAAAAGCGGGTTGACAATTTTTTTTCAAATTTTGTTTTTATATACACATAAATATATAGTTTAAATCTGCATACCAAAATTTGTTCTTAAAAATGTATTAAGAATTTTATATATAAAAAATTAATTAAAAAAAAAACCGCTCCAACGATTTTAAAATTTTTTTTCCCATACAATCATATTCCATCATGAATTAAGATGGCATACTTTTTTTCACTTCAAACTGTCAAGAGAGTTGTTTTAGCTAATTTAAATGTCGTATTTCATGCTTCTCTACATTTTTCTCTCATAATTTCTATGTTTGTATATACAATTTTCTTAAACTCGCAGTGTCTTGAACATAAGAGCAAGTACGTGCGACCCAGTCGTGCATTTTATTTGGTTATGCGCTCAAACCAAAACCTTGCAGCCAGCTCTTCAATTTTTTTATTTTTAGTTTGAAACTCGGAGCGAATGTTCCTGGAATTGCGGAATCTTAATTTGCGATATTTCGGTTTATTTGCGAGATTTTTTGTTTTTGAGTTTATTGAAAAAATGCGAGACATCGTTATTCAAGACTTTGGTTTGCGGTATTTTGTAAGGCTCCTGGCTTTTTAGATGTTACACATTTTTTGAGAATAGCTCACAAATAAGGTTCTTAAGCAAATTAATTTTTTGATTGCAATTTCACCGGATTTTGCTTCGATTTGCTGGAGGACTTGATTGCTTGAACTTGCCCACCTGGTAACTTGGTCAAAACTATTGGAAATTCAATGTTTTTTTTTGTACATGGTAACATACCGCTGTGGATAAGACGCGTTAGGCTGTTTCGAGAGGAAAATTCTCCGGGTGATTTTTGGTCCCGTCTGCATAGATGGGGAATGGAGGAGAAGATACAACAACGAAGTGTATGGGCTGTACAGCGACACCGACCTAGCCCCAAAAGTGAAAAGTGAACGACTAAGATGGCTGGGTCACCTAGAGCGAATGGACACCAATGCTCTGGCCTGGAAAGTCTTTGAATGCAACCCCGTGGGACAACGCAGTAGAGGTGGACAGCCAGCGTAAAAGGTGGCGCACGCAAGTGGAAGAGGACCTCAACCAACTTGGCGTGTGAAACTGGAGACAGATAGCTAGAAACCGAGCCGGCTGGAAGAAGCTTGTTGGTTGAGGCCCTGGTCCACCCCGGACTGTAGCGCCACCTTAAGTAAGTAAGTAAAGTAACATACCGCTGTATTGTGTAGGGAATATCAATAAAGAAAGTAGTACCTAAGTTACTTAAGTTGCTTCATGTTACCACGTTTACAATACAAAAGAGAAAATTGGTATTTTAAGGGATAAGGTTTTAAGGCAAAAAATACGTTTCTCAACTAAATTATTATTAAAATTATTTTTTAGTGAAATACCATGAATTTTGAAGAACGTGACTCCTTCTGGGGAAAAGTCTGGATCCGCCCTTGTGCGGATGGCTGCTTCTGCTGCCGCTGACTTCTCCTGGCCGGCTTGGAATGTAAGCGCTGGTGTTGCTATGAGCTCCTGTTGTAACCTGCTATCACGAAGTGTAGTTTTCTCATCGGGAGGTTGGTCACGCTTGAAGAAATTGCAGAATGATGCAATCTCGGAAGGCGGTGCTCAGTGTGCAATTTTGCCAATTAAGGTGGGCAAAATTCAATTTTCAAAATGTTTTCTATGTTTAAAGTTAGTGGATATTCAATGACACACATACTCTACCTTAAATACCCTAACACATAAAGCAAAAACTATTATGTGTAAGTTAACGGAATGTGATTTTAAAGTTTCCGTTAATATCTTTGGAGAAATGAACGCGAAAAATGCAAATCAGTTGTTTCTTTTCTCGGGACAAGTGCAATAAATCGGTGTTTAATTACTTATAGAACTTTCTATTACCGTATAATTTTCCTTAGAAAAAAAAATGTGTGAATATTTACTATCTTGTTAAATCGGTGAGTGATTTGTACAAAAAAATCGAAGATAGAAATTTAAAATTGAGTTTATTTGGAGAAATTAATGATTCCAATAAATCAAATAATGGTGCTGCGCAAACGATGAGAAATATTGCTTGATTAAGACTTGCTGCTGTGACTCCATTGGCTCTAGAAATATGTCGAACCGACTTTTGTAGGATCCCTTAGTGGCTACTCATATAAGGGAAATTTGATAAAAAAAATGCCATCTAATTGGTCTGAAAAGGTCAAGTGGTCCCAGAAATTGGCCAGCCCTAAATAGCTTGTAATAAAGGCTTAATCCTTCTCAAGGTCGCTCAAGGTCATTTATGGGAAATTTGCAAAAAATGTATACCATCCGAAAGATTTCTAGATCGTGATAAAAGGTCAACTGTTTTCAGTAATTGGTCAGCCACAGAATTTTTTCTATGAATTTTTGAAGTTCGTTTCAAGGTCACAAAAAAAACTTTTGGTACCTCATTTGGGTGATTTCAAAAAAAAAAATTGAAAGGCTTCTTCACGGTTGTAAAAGGTCAGTTATTTTCAGTAATTGGTCAGCCATAGATTTTTTTTATGAATATTTAATGAATTTAAAAAAAAATTCAAGGACAAAACGATTTTTGGCACCTCATTTAGGGAAATTTGCAAAAAAATTTTACCATATGAAAGATCTCTATATCTATATAAAAGGTCAGCTAGTTTCTGTAATTGGTCAGGTATAGCTTTTTTAAATGAATTTTTAAAAATTTCAAGGTCAAAGATTTTGGGCACCTCATTTATGGGAAATTTACAAAAATTTAATACCACCTGAAAAGCCTTAAGATCTTTATAGAAGGTCAGCTAGTTTCAGCAATTGGTCAGCTATAGATTCATTTTAACGATTTTTTAGAGTTTTTTTTTTTTTCAAAGTCACGAATCGCTCATGACCTTGCAAAAAACGTAAAAAATCATATAAAAGAATCTATAGCTGACCAATTCAGGCGCGGATACAAGGAGGGGGGGGGGGGGGGGCAATGGGTGCAATTGCCCCCCCCTGGGCAAGAACGAACGAAGCATAAAATATGACTTTAATAAAATTTAATCAAAAAGAAAGGTTATTTCGTTATACGTTTATAAAACTTTTTCTTGGCAGCGCAACGTTGAAGCAATGAGTGGTTATTCGTTTGCCACTGGCTGACCAGGTTAAATTAAGAAAAGTGCCATTATGCACAAATAGCGCCTTCAAATTGACTGAGTGGAAAGCTTATAACTTCGGCTTTTGATCTCGATCTAAAAAGTTAAGGTCTTTAATTAAATGATAAATTTAATGTCAGGCTACATTACTACGCAACATTTTGTGAGAAAAGTCAATTTATTTCATACTAGGGAGCAGGTTGAATCCCAAATCGATTTCACTTTCACTTTTCAATATGCTTTGAACGAAAAATTTCACAATTTAGAAAATAGTGTTTTAAAAAGGAATTGCTCAACCTCCAACTCTACTCTACACATTAGTGAGTGGTTTTTTATACTTAAATGTAACGGGAGAGGTGACAGGGGCACTCATCTAAATTTTCAATCTTGAAGTTGATTTTAATTAAAAAAAAAAATCTTTAAAATACGTCGATTCACGAGTAATTACCTTCAAAAATTTCTAATTTTGCTTCAAATGCCCGGATCTAC
This sequence comes from Dasysyrphus tricinctus, assembly GCA_963921185.1. Taxonomy (NCBI): domain Eukaryota; kingdom Metazoa; phylum Arthropoda; class Insecta; order Diptera; family Syrphidae; genus Dasysyrphus; species Dasysyrphus tricinctus. The sequence continues at coordinate 137,279,554 of OY992530.1, read as the reverse complement.
AGGATAAAGATAGCTCATTAAAGTTAAAATAATAAACTACATTTATGTATAAAAGTTATTGAGAAATACCAAAAAATTTCATACTAAATGGGTGATAGAGTTCTTTTTGTGATAAATATTAAAATGTACGTTTCCATTGAGGGAGTACTTTTACTAGAAAACTCTCGAGAGCGACTCTCGGATATCTGTCTTCCCCTCTGGTGAGCTTATTTCATGACTGTGTCTGTGTCCACTTTCGAGTTTTGCCTTTTACTCTGTAATGGATACGCACCCTAAGAGTATGCACACTGCACATGTGTTTCTAGTTCGGCGCTGTATGCAGCGATGCGTGCAGACGTGCTGTACATCTGTTTTAGCCATACGATACGTTTTTGATGTGAGAATTTTGTCGCTTTTATGGATGTGTTTTGGGAACTTCCGTGATGTTCCATATTTTTAAACTACCGAAGAGTGCGAATGCAACGAAGAAGATTGGAGAGACCAGGAAACGACTACAGCAGTCCCTGTCGAAGAGAAGTTGGATGGAACTTTTATACCTAAGGAAAGTAAAGTTGTTTCGTCATCTGAGCAAATGATACGGTTTATCTCGGTTTCGATCTATAATTTTAGTTCAACTAAAATACAGATATAGTCAAATTAATGCAATGGTTTTGTTTGTTTTTCCATCAATTTTCTTGCAAACGCATTTGACGCTTATGAACACGTTCTCCGGCTTCTCAATATTTTTGTTTCCAACTCAATTTTTGACTGCAGAATTGCACCACACATGATGTTTTCGAACATGTGACTTTAGCAAACTGCATTATCGAACACAATGCTTATGCAGTAAAACTTGAATTTGCCTTTTCTAACAGCAGACTTTTGCAGTTTGCGTTTGAGAACATTCTGCAAAACGCATTTTTGACGCTGATGAAGTTCTCGAAAACGGTCTTTTACAAGCAAGGTTAGGTTAGGTTGCCAGCTAAGGAAGAGGCTGGAAATTTCGCTCGAACTCGAACGTAATGTGTCTGAATAGGAATATACCACTGTATCATAATGTTTTCCGAGCATAAGGCTAGGACCGCACTTGTGATTTTCAGTCGGTGCGATTAAAAAATCGGTGTCGCAACAAATAATTGCCATGCACTCACTTGCGGCTTTCTATCGCGTGATTTTTTAGTCGCAAGAAATAGAACATAGAGCTTTTAATGTGAATGCACGCACATGCGTCTGCGACAGAAAAAACGCTCAAAAAATAGATCTGGTTCCATTTTTTTAATCGCTGTGATTTTAAAGTTGCGTATGTGTGCATTCACATTTAAAACCATGTGTCTCATTTCTTGCGGCTAAATAATCGTACGTTTGAAAATCGCAAGTGCGTGTATAATTTTTTCTAGTTGCGACTACGATTTTTTAGTCGCGCTATTTTAAATCGCAAGTGTGAGCACAACCATCTAAGTCCGTTTGTTTCATTTTAACTTTCGACAATCGCATCGCCAGAAAAATGGAACAAATTTTCGACTTTTAATCGTCGCGATTTCTAGGTGCGTTCATTCTTATGCAAATTCATGTGTTCTATTTCTGGCGACTAAACAGTCGCGCGATTGAAATCGCAAGTGCGGTCCTAGCCTAATTGTAAAGTTACGCAGATCCAGAGAGAACTCAAAACCTCTGTAAAGACACCATGCTATAGCTACATACCGCAAAAAAAAATTATTTCACAAAGTTCAGAGTACCCTCTGTTCGAGAACTGTAGCAGCTATGAAAGAGTTTATTTGCTTTCTTCAAATTTCAAACTCATCAACTCACATTGCTTTGTGTGACCAGGGGTGTAGACCGGTATGAAGTGTACTCAAATTTTCTGTAGACCTCATTAAGATTTTGGAAACTCACGAAAATTGCCCCTCCCCCTGAACGAAATCCTGGATCCGCGCCTGGACCAATTACTGAAACTAGCTGACCTTCTAAAGTTATAATGTACTAGAGAGCCAGATGTCAAACCCACTGTCATTGATGTTGCGTAGTTGGTAACAATGTTAGAAAATGATTACAGCGTGAGTATGCAACACTTCCCTACTTTACAACGACAAGTAGAAATTTCTTTTCACAGTTTCTTCTATTGCTCCTATATAGTGTGTTCTAAATATTTAGCCAGTCTATATTTCTGAGATGTCATGCGACTTCTTCAACATTGTTCTTGAAAGAATAGTGCAAAACTATAACGTCAACACTAGAGGTACAATCTTTCAAAAGTCCGTTCAATTACTCACTTACTCTGACGACATTGACATAATCGGACGAACAAAGCATGATGTCAGTGGTGCTTTTGTTGGTATTGAGAAGGAAGCCAATGAAAGCAAAACGAAATATTTGCTGTCAACAAGAAAGGAAACCCAACACAGACGTCTAGGACAGAACGTCATTATAGACAGCTATAATTTTGAGGTGGTCAGAGACTTTGTGTACCTAGGATCCGCTATAAACTCATCGCTATATACTCAGCGAATGATACCAGTGCTGAGATCAAACGAAGAATTACTCTTGCCAATCGCTGTTTCTTTGGGCTAAGAAGGCAATTGAGAAGCAAAGCCCTCTCTCGAGCAACCAAACTGTCCCTGTATAAGACGCTTAACATCCCAGTCCTGATGTATGGTGCAGATATACTGCTAACGGTGGATGAGAACGCGTTAGGCTGTTCAAATTTTTTTTGGTCCCATCTGCTTAGATGGGGAATGGAGAAGAAGATACAACAACGAACTGTATGGGCTGTACAGTGACACCGACCTAGCCACAAAAGTGAAAAGCCAACGACTGAGATGGCTGGGTCACCTAAAGCCACCAATGCTCCGGCCCGGAAAGTCTTTGAATCTAACCCCGTGGGACAATGCAGTAGAGGCGTACAGGGTAAAAGTTGGCGCACGCAAGTGGAAGAGGACCTCAACCAACTTGGCGTGCGAAACTGGAGACAGCTAGCTAGATCTCAGAGGACTCAGAGGGCCCAGAGATATAAACAGGATTCCTCTCAAAAATTCTTCAATTTTCTCCCTAAAACCTGAGACTGAATTTTTTTTGGATTTGCTTGCTCAATTATTTCTTGTTGCAGTAAATGTCCAAGGAAAAGAGAGTTGTCTTAACTTCTATGTGAGGAATTCTGTTTTTATTTTATCCTCGTTCTCTGTCAAAGAACGGAGGAAAATTACTGAGCGCTCAAGAAATATAAACTGGCTAATTGGTTTACCTAAATATATTTGTTTCCTTAATTTGAAATTGAGTTGTTTGGCTTAGATTTTTTTTTATAATGGCCGTTATAGGTAAACTTGTTTCGTTAGGTTTTGACTCTTTAAGTTTACGTCACCAAATCTTAATTATACATTATGAGCCAAAAGAAGACTGATAATTATGATTTCTGATAATATCACACTTCAAATAGCAATTTATGAATTCATACTCATAAGTAAAAATGCAACCATTATAACAATTTACTAATAAAATAACTGTCAAATTGAGTTATTTCTTTTTATTAATACATCAATTATCCTAATAACTCCCGTTGTAACATTTAAAGTAACTCTCTGCAAGTTTACATTCCCATCAGTTTTAACGAAATGCCACTCAAAGTTGACGCTACGGACTATTTTACCGGTTTGTTCTTCAGAATTATTCACTATTATGCTAAAATCCTTGGAATGACGTTTTTTTCTGTAACAAACACTGGACGCCTGAAATTTTCCTCGACCGTGCATTGCTATTCAATTACCATTAGGGTAATTTCCCTTATTTACTATACATTCCTTCTACCGGGTATATTTATTGAACTTCAAAAGCTACACCCTCTCTATATTCGTTTTATATATTTTGCTCAATATGTATCGATTGCAATTTATTCTGGGATGTGTGTGCTATTTCAAATTTCTCATCATAATCAGATTATCGTTTTGGTAAATAAGACACGAAAGGTTTTAATGCGTCTAACGGTTAAGTCCAAAAATCTCAAATTGTTCGGTTTTGAGTTCTACATAATTGTTTTGGCACGAGTAGCAAGGAGTTGTGGTGGATTAATAGTCCTTGCAGCAGCTTTGAAAAACGCAATTCAAATAAACGATTATTTGGATTTTATAAATTGCATTGTAGGCCATTATGTATGGTTCGGATGTACAATTGTGTTGGATTTGATCTTTTTGACTTATCTTATATCGGCAGGAATGTATCTGAATATCGGAGATCGTATGATATTATTGGCAAAACTCATTGAAATCACCGAAACCCAAAGACAAGTGAAGAGTTTTCATCATACGAAAATGTTTCGAAAGTTTTCGAAGGAACTTAACATTTGCGCAGAATTATATTCGGAAACATTTAAAATTTTGCAGGAATTTCATAATTTCTTTAAAATTCACATATTTTATATCTTTTTTATTGAACTTATTGGAACACTTTCCAATATTCATTACATTTTTCTGGCTTATTTGTTTATTGGAGAAATGTTGTGGATTGGAATGGTAGTCGCTTTTATTCACATTGCGGATTTGGTGTTTCTAACTTTACTGATTGACTTAACAACTAGAAGATCGAGAATTCCTCAATATCTTAATTTGAGATGTATACTAACGGATATGAATGGTCAATGGGACAAGAGTGTAAGTAAACGTAAATATACATATTTTATAATCTTATGTAAACAAGATCTTAATGTGATTTTTTTTTTGCAGATTGAACGATTTTTGATTCAATTAACAGTTCATGATTTACAATTTGATGTTTTGGGATTATTTCAGTTGGATAATGCAATTTTACTGGGTGTTTTTTCAGTTTTTATAACTTATTTGACTATTTTAATTGAATTTAGTATGCAAGGACGTTTTAACAGTGGTACGAGTGCTCCAAATTATGATGCTTAAATTTTGATATCATAAAAAAAACGTATATTCAAAGCAGTACCTCAATAAATGCACGGTTTGAAAAAAAGTAAGATTTTTTTAATTGAAAAAAAAAAAACAAAAATTAAAATGATAAATTTAATGCGGTGAAAGGAAATAAAAAGAAATTAGATTTTGCTCGGTTGGAGAATAATCTTCGGTGTTATAGACCCTGTTTCATCAATCATTTTTCACTTTCCACTTTTTCAATTTCAGTGCCAGGACCAATCGGAAAATTTGCAGAGAGGATATTTTATACATGAGATTTACCTAATTAAAAAGATAATTTTCTGGCATTATAAATAAAATATGGTTTCTGTTATATGACTGCCACGGCTGGCTCGGACGAATTCTGATCTGGAGGTCCAATTTTGACTTTTTTCAACATTTGTGGGCGTATATCGGCAATAAGGCGGGGAGTGTCGTCTTGTCCTCCAAGTGGTCAATCGTTTCGGGCTTATCGGTGTAGACTAACGACAAGCGACAAGCGACTTCACATATACCCATAGACAAAGTAGTCAAACGGCGTTAAATCGCACGATCTTGGTGGCCAACTCACGGGTCCGTTACGTGAAACTGTGCGGTAACCAAACGTTTCCTTCAATAAATCAAATGTGTCAAGAGCAGTGTGACTTGTTGCGTCTTGTCTTGTTGAAACCACAGCTCCTGCACATCATAGTTGTGCAATTGATGAACGAAAAAGTATGTAATCATGGCTCTATAGCGGTCACCATTGACTGTAACGTTCTGGCATCGTTTTTTAAGGAAGTACGAACCAATTATTCCACTAACCCATAAAGCACACCAAAAAGTCAGTTTTTGTGGATGTAACTGGGTCTCAACATACACTTAGGGTTATCATCACTCCAAATACGGCAGTTTTGTTTATTGACGTATCCATTCAACCAAAAGTTAGCTTTATCGCTAAACGAAATTGGCTTATATCGTACTTCGACCAGAACCATGGTTTTTAAAATAAATTTGCACAATTTGGAAGCATTGTTCAGGCGTCAGTCTATTTATGTTGAAATGCCAAACCAAATTAAAAATAATTTACTTGACATCTGACAAAACGGCCGCCAGTTAAAGTAGTGTCGCCAAGTTAAGGTTCTATACCTCTAAGAAAACACCCTTTAGTACCCCGTGGCGTTATGATTAGTACATTGTTGTTAGAACATGCTTTTTTTCTAAACCGTTTAGACTTGACAGAAAATTGTGTGTTCCAGTCTTTCAGACAACATGCACCATTGAATAATTCCTTAAAAGTGATAAGTGCATGTTTTTGCAAAGCAAAAAATCTTTGTCAATTAATAAATCTTATTTGCTTACTTATCCGGCTCCCAATCTATGGAGGGTCTCTGTCTGAGCTATTTCGGTTTTCCATCGGTTGCGGTCCTTCGCACGCTTCCTCCAGTCGTCAAGACCAAGCATTCTTGCGTCTGTAACCACCTGGTCCTTATAGCGGAGGTTCGGCCTTCCTGGTTGTCTCGAACATGGAGGCTGGGATTCGAAGATTTTCTTGGCTTGAGCGTTGTTGTCTATTCGCTCCATGTAGCCGAGCCAGTGTAACCGTCATGCTTTGGCTCTTTGGACTATATCCACTACTTGGTACAGCTCGTACAATTCACGATTGAATCTTCTCCTCCATTCGCCCTCTTCACATATAGGACCAAATATCCGCCGAAGAATTTTTTCTCTCGAAAGTGCCCAGTATCAATTCCCCTTTTGTACTTATCGTCCAGCACTTGGTACCGCGCCCCGCCGTGCCACGGTAGAGTAGAACTGGTGAAATTAGCGTTTTGTATAGCGTGCACATTGTTTCTCGAGAAAGAAATTTTGAACCCATTTGCGTGGCCAAGCTGAAGTAGCAGCGCAGCGGTTCGCTGAGGTAATTTTTCGGTGTCGTTCGTGGCATTGATGTTTGTTCCGAGGTAAGTGAACTCCTCGACTACCTCGAAAATACTGCTACCCACAGTGACGTTTTGTCCTAGGCGATGGACAGATGAGGCTTTGTTTGTTGATATAGCATATACTTTGTTTTGTCATCATTCACTCCAAGACCAACGCTTTTCGCTTGTCAATCAATAGCTGTGAATTCTTCAAGTACAGTTCGATGATGTCGATGTCGTCCGCATAGCCAAGCAGTTGAGAAGACCTGTTGCCTTCTAGTTTAACACCACTCCTGCAAATTATCTGCTCCAGGACTAGGTTGAAGAAATCACATAATAGCGCATCTCCTTGTCTGAATTCTGTATTCGTCTGGAATAGCTCGGATGAGCTTTTACCCATTTGCACGTTGCACTGCGTATTTTGTAACGTCATGCGGCATAGCTGGATCAGTTTATTTTTCGGGAGGATCCTGAGTTTCGACATCGCCAATAAAAGCTCTTGGCGACTAATGCTATCACATGCGGCTTTGAAATCGATGAAAAGATGGTGGGTCTCGACTTGAAATTCGTTGGTCTTTTTCAGGATTTGCCTCAATGTGAAGAATCGGTCTATCGTTGAGCTATACCTGGCCTGAAGTCAAACTGGTACGGGTTGATAACAGGTTTAAGACGCTCACATAGTACGTTGGATAGGATCTTATAGGCAAATACTAAGCAGGGATATACCTCTGTAGTTCTTGCAGGACATAGGATCGCCTTTTTTGTAGATTGGACATATGGAGCTTCTTGACAAGTCGTCGGGCATACTTTCCTACTCCCAAAACTGCTTGACGAGTTGGTGCGTACACCATACCAGGAAACCTCCTCCAAACTAGAAGAGTCCAGCAGGTATTCCATCCGAGCCGACAAATTTGTTGTTCTTAAGCTTGTGGGTGGCTTTCTTAACCTCTACAGTACTGGGCACTGGGACTAGATCTTCTTTGATTGGTATCATGCTTCTTTGTTCTCCTGTCACTTCTTCTACATAATGCTGATTAAGCAGTTGCTGGAAATGCTTCTTAAACACGTCTACAATTCCCTGTGCTTCGGTGACTAGGTGCCCTGCGCTGTTTCGAAGAGCTCACGTGCCGGTCCTATAACCAGATGCCAGTTGCTTGGCTGTTTTGTAGAACCGGCGGGTGTTGGTGATGGTGACAGTGCTGAACTCTTTGAGATACTTGAGCTGAGAGGATGCGGATGCTCTTTTCTTTGTTCACAGGGTTTTTTCCTTTTCTTTGCACGGTACTCCCCTCTTGCTGCTCTTGTTTTCCGTTGCAGCATTTGCATTCATGCAAATATATTCACGTAATCATCATCATAGCACGGGTTATTTTTTCTGGGTATGGTTGATAGCCTATTGTGGTCTCGGCTGCTGTCTCCTTATTGATGTCGCGATACTGGTTGTTGACGCTTGTGCCTGAGGATAGGCAGATAGTTACTCGGTCAATTGCTCACTGCAGTCTATGACTTTCTCAGATGTGCTAGGGCATGCAATGTTGAATTTCTTCCTTTGAGCTGTCTTCGCCTTCTCTTCGTCGGATAGTCGGCCTCTGAACTTTGTCACAAACATGAAGAGGATGTGTTGAAAGGGTGCATGCATAACATCATCAACCAAGTTTGTTGAAAAAAAAAACATGACCCATGACTCGTCTATCAGCTCCATATATCCCATCTACAAAAAGGATATTTTATGTCCTGCAAGAACTACGCGCATTCAGGCATATCCCTGATTAACGTCGATTAAAATATCCTATCCAACGTACTGTTAGAACGTCTTAAGCCCTTTCTGAAACTCTATAATTGGCAGGTATCAGTATGGTTTCCAGCCAAGCAGACTAACCATGGACCAAAATTTCACTCTCAGACAAATCCTGGAAAAGACCAACGAATTTCAAGTTCAAGTCGAGACATAGAAGCCACTTATGATAGCATTCATCGTCAGGAGCTCTATATAGTGATGGGTGAACTAAGAATGAGGGGGGGGAACCGATTAAGTTGTGTCGCATGAAATTGGAAAATACGCGATGCAATGTGCAACTAGGTAAAAGCTCTTCCAAATTATTCCAAACATACAAAGGGTTTCGGCAAGGAGATGCACTTCAATCTCAATCTAGAGCAATTAGCGTGCATGGCAGGCGTTAACACTGAAGGAAATTTTTCAAGAGATCTGTCCAACTCTTCGGATATGCTGATCATTAAGCGCTACCAACAGGCCGTTATTGAGACTTTCACGGCGGGTGATTGAAGAGCAGTCGAAGCTTGTTGGTTTTCAAATAAACGAGGACAAGACCAAATACACGCTATCAACAAACAATGAAAGATCTGTCAATCAATTAGGACAAAATGTCACGGTTGATAGCAATAACTTCGAGGTAGTTAGTTCATCTACCTCAGAGTAAACCAATAAAAAGAACTACCGTAGGAAAACGGTGCTACTTTGGCTTGGCGCAACAGATGGCTCAGATAGGCTCTTTCAAAGGAAAAATTCTTCGACGGATATTTGATCCTGTGTGCGAGGAGGGCGAAGCAAGGAAAAGATGCAACCGCATACTCTATGAGCTCTATCAAGATGTGGATGTAGTCCAGGAAATTTCAAAAATACAATCCAAATGAACCTAGGGCGCTGCTTAAGCATAGAACCACACCTGCCCTCGAATTTTTGTCGTCATCGTTGTCGTGTCCAATATTCCATTTTCTATGAAACTTGAACAAAACTCTTTATTTTAGTTCAACGTCGTCGTTTTCATTTAATCTCAAATAAATTCCAAAAAAAAGGACCAAGACTATTCCCACTACAAACACCATACCACCGTATCCACCATCACCGCCTTCAATACAATCGAATGACAAGATTGTTCAGTTCAGAGTATACGATACGTAAAGCAAAAACAAAAAAACTTAAAACACGCTCCTTATTGCTGGAAAACAGTTCAGTTATCTTTTGAAAAATGTTTGCCAAGAGTAAAGTATAAAATTGCATAAACAATAGAAAATTGCTCATTGATTTGAAGAAGTTGAACCGAGCACCTGCCTTTATCTACACAATGCCAAACTGAGAGATGTGACTGTTCGTTCATTGGTTTATTTTTCAACTTTACCGTTTGTAGTGGCGTAGTGGCGGTGTGCTCCTATTTCCTTTTGTCACCATCATCAAGCAAGACCAAGACCACCTATCGAACGAAACGCTGCTGCTTCTGTCGGAAAGTAGAAGTTTTTCTCTCTCAGGATACTTTATCCCTCTTTAGCTAAGATGGTAGTGCTTTTATGTTGGTTGAGTGTCCCGTGTCCCGTGTCCTGTTTGCTTTCTTTTCTTTTTTTATTTTAAATTTTTTTTGGTGGTGTCGTTTGTAGTTTGTTCGTCCTTGGACAGAGAAAAACCCTACCAACTCCAAAATGTGCGGTTGAACTTTTCTGCTTTTGTGCGTGATGTGGGTTAGTTTTTGTTGTTATTCTTTCGTGGGACTGCGATTTTGGGGTATTTAACATTTAGATAATAAGTTTGAAGAATTTGCGAAACAAATTAAATTATATATCTACAATTTTCTGGCCGCACCACACCACTGCCACTGTCCATTGTCTGTGCCTCCAACTTGTTTGGCAAGGCCAGCCAGATTGTTGAATTGTTTTACTCCACAGGGTGTTCATAACCCCTGTAAAACCTTATCGCTAATTGCTGAGGGCTAATAATGTTCACCATCTTAAATGCAAGACATCAGCATTAAACCTAATAGCTTAAGACTCGACGTCTAGATAATTATTATCAACGATTATAAAAGTCTAAACCTATGCACTAATAGTTGAAGGACTTTGAAAATGTTGAAATGTTTATTATCAAAGACTTGATGGTAAAGTCCATTCCACCCTGTATTAGTGACTATCCAACTTACATCCATACTGTCTCTGAAAAATTGCCGACATTATTTTGTGGAAAATTGTTTGCGAAACGGACGCAAAATATAACTGAAAACTCAACAAAACTTATCTGCAATTGTTTTCGTAACTTTTTACAGATAAGTTCCAACATCAGCTTTTGCGACTGTATTTTTTTTGTTGTTGTTTTTTTTTGTGTTGACGCTACTGCTTATAAGGGGATGGAAAAGAGTCAAGTGATTAAAAATGTTATTTCATTTCTTGAAGAGGACACAGCACTTAAAATGTTGAAAAGTTTTTACCAGTTCCAAATTTGTGTGAAATTGGAAAATTTGTGAGGATAACATTGAGAGAGAGAAGTTGCTGTGAAAATTAAGTAGATTTAATTCGTTAAAGTATTGAGATTATATTTGACTTACAATGAAATCGAATATAATAAATCTAACCTCTCCTTGGTCATTGTTTCAAAAGTTGATGATGTTACACAGAGGAGAACAAATCCTTGTTTAAATAAAAAGTTTCTATAGAGAAAGTTTATTTATTTTGATCTTAATTGCACTTTGAAACTCAAATTAGATTTTTTAAAAATAAGTTTATTTAATCCATTTGAGAGCTTTAAAATTTACTTTTTCAATTGATTACAATTTGTTGAAGCATATTGATTTTAAAGATGAAAAATTATGTAATGTTGTAAAGATATTGACGTAGTTTTATCCTGTCTCAAGTTTAACCACTTTTTTGTGTTGTGTTGAATTGCTTAAGTTTTTAAATAAAGTTTTTTGACTGCTTGTTTTTGACTGAGGGTCTTCCATCTTTTACTATTGCGAATACGTGGCTTCCAGTAATCCAAACCAAGCGTTTTGGCATCCATGTATAAGGCTGGCCACGATACCAGAAAATTCTTAGTATCGTTTGGTATCGGTGCCTGGCAAAAATCTCGTATCAAACCCTCCTAGTAGGTGCCGTTCAGAAAGCACATGCAGTACCAGCCACACTAGCCCTGTGCCTCCGAAACCGATAAATACCATTCCAACAACCTCGTGTAGCAATGCCTGCTATAGCAGCACTGCACCCGGAAGCAAAAAATGGACTATATCTCTTCTCACGGTACAGTTCAAGAAGGCGTCCTTTATTCTAGGCTAGATTGCCTGGAATGAGACAGCTGGAAGGCCCATGAGAAAGACCGCTGATAAGATTAAGTACCAGAAGATTGTTAAGAAAAGGCCCTAAAGCGTAACATATCTTGAGTTGAGCACGCCTCCGAAAAAGAGAAAGTTAGGTGGTCCAAATAAGAATGTAAAACATCGTCCCCTAGAGCAGCACAACCGTGTACTCTCAGTGAGACTGTCAGAGATGGCCTCCAAATATCGGTTTTTGATGAGCTCTCCACAAATGGCAGAGATCTGCTTGCTGTGTGGAGCTCCATCGAGGCCAAGCTCTCTGAGATAATGTTTTTATACACGTTGTCGGCTAACAAAGGTCCCTACCCCTTCTTCGACTCAAGAAAGACGCTCTGGAGATATAGGGTTATCAAATGCGCAGACGAGTTTCTTAGGAATTGCCTAGTTCATGCATTGCTTAGATTAGCACTGACTGGGACGACTTGAAGCTTAGGACATCCCTAGGCAACCGAAAGCTGCATTCGGTTGCCCCTCATAAGTGTCATACCTAGTAAACGAGCTGATCCGCGGTCTTCAGAGGCTTCATAGGCTGCACGACTGGACTTTGTCATCAAGACAAAGGAACCGCAGAAGAAAAAAGGAACTTATCTTCTGATGATTAGCGAAGAAAGCCGTGGGGGCCTTGAGAATGCCGATTTTAAACTCAGGTTCGGCATTAGAAATGCGGCGATAAAGATTCTATAGAGTCAGGGAGCAAAACCCGATAAAGTTGATGACAAAATTGAATTTTACGATATCATTGAGGGAGTCGAGTTCCTTAGTGAGCTACCGGGCCCTGACGCTTTGACAGTTATTCAGATTAATCTGAAGCACTGTAAATGTAATTCAGATAATTTGAGAGTTTTCCTGAAGGAGAAAAACACTGATATCGGCGTTATCAAGTGCCGTAGGTAAATAGCATCAGAGTAAGGGGCCTCCAAGACAGCCAATACGATCATTTTTTAAAAGCCTGTAACGCAAGATCAAGGTAAGCCTAGATCTAGTATTTTAGTCAAAAAAAACACTTAAAAGCTTTCTGTTACCAAACTATACCACTTCCGATTTGACGTAACAACTACGTTGGATGACAAAATACAGACGGTTAACTGTTGGTGTCTGCCTCTGCATACTCGGTGCATGACAGTCAGCCACCGCCAGATGAGAGGCACACTCTAACAAAAGAAGCAGCAGTGAAAAGGACAAACCTCTTGTTTGGATGCAAAGGCACGGCATACTCTCTGGGGTAGTTCAGAGAATCGCTTTTTGATTTTATTATTGAAATGTTGAAAACAATTTGACGGTAGGTAACACAGGTAATAGGTATTCCTACTTTCGTCTTTCCGAGCTCGGATAGTTACGAAGGATGGGATGATGTACTTGATGTTACCGTCGTTAAGCCTAGTACATACCTGTGAATCATGCCGTGAATCCATACAAAATTTGTATTTTTGTTCACCCGTGAACGTGCTCGTTAAGCTAATCGTTCACGAGCGATTCCCGTGCAAAATGTACGGGAACACTTGGTGAACAGTTGACAGTTCGATTACAAAAGAAAAATACCTCACTGGAGGCATTGTGGTTTTAAACGTCAAATGTTCACAACAAATTCGCAAGTCTGTACCAGTGAGCAATGTCAAAAATTCACTTTCTCCACTAGTGATTGTTCACTTCACGAGGAAGTATGTATTAAGCTTTAACCATAAATTTAATTTAGCGGTGGAGAATTGGAGAGTTTCCCTAGTTCATTCCTTTTCGGATGACAGGTGGATTCTCTGCAATATAAATTTTGAGTCTTAAATCCGTCCTCCCTATAGAAATTCCAAAAGAATCGACTGGAAGAAGTTCAGTTAAGTTGTTGATTGCAAAATGCGCAGTATACCGAATTTGATTCCAGAATCGGTAATAGATCTAGAGTCAAGGTGAAAAATCTTGAAGCATCCATGAACACTGCTTTTAGTGTCTCTTGACCAGTCAAATACAGCCAAAAAACCCTTCCCGCATGATGAAATGAAAACTTGTCTAATCTTAGAAAAATGACAAGGACAATCTTCAATATCTGCTACAAACACAAGTTTTACCAACCTTATATCAAGACTGTCTGAGAGTTTACAAGCGTGCTCTTGCACCAGCCAAGCACCAGGGTTGGAGAGAGTGTTGCTATTCTATCGAGAGCCTAAAATATTCTGCCAGGCTCAGCAAAGTTCTATCCGAGGAGCAAGAGAATCCGTCATTTCTGAAAGAGCTGGATGGATCATTCCGTGAAACACGACAAGTGTTAACTGTCTACCGTCTGACTTCTGCAGGCTCAAGTGAATTTAACTTTTTTCTTGCTCCAATGCCATAATAATTAGGTACCGAGCGATCGGTTTGGCTCCCAGCAAGTGATGATCCTTTTGGACAGCTCAGCTGCCATTTCGTTCCCGTATATCACCACATCCTGGGACTTAGCTGAGAGTAACCTTGTTCATTGCACTGAGAATCCTCAGCTCTTTTCGGCAGCTTTATACCAGTTTAGACTTAGTAGTGATTGAGGAAATGGCTTTTATTGCCAACTTACTATGTACATGAAGATGTCGATACTTCTACTAACTTTTTTATATGCGGCTTTGCAGACTGCAAGCACCTCCACCTGGAATACACTACAGAAATTTGAAAGCTTTATTGTTGGATTATCTAAGTAGATATCTGACCCTATCCCTTCACATGTCTTGGAACCGTCCGTAAAGACCAGAACACGATTAGCGTTAATGACCCAGCCTTAAACCTATGTGCGGTGAGCCGTAGCCGGTCTAAATGTCTATGTCTGTAAGATTCATAATAGTCATGTGACTGTAGTGGCCCCTCTTCCAGTTTTTACACTGTTTCAGTCTTAAAGCACTTTTGGCCACCAACTCTTTTGTAAACAGATCGCGTGTGGTTAGGGAAAGGAAAGGTTCAAGGGCTGTTGGTGAAGTTTTAAAAGCATTGGTTGTGCCAATACACGCTGGCTTAGTCTCTGAATTTGTATCATGATATTATTTAGATTGGTTTCCTTATCTAAGGCTGGTGGCCGGACAAGCGTACGTACGTAAGAAAATGTCTTATTATGGCTGCGTATATGGTATATTCCATTAATGGTTGAGGCTTCAGGGATCTCTTTTAACAGAGATTCTACTGCAATTGCAAATGAAGAATACAATTGAGGCTTTTTTCTCTCTTTCTTTAGTATTTTTTTCCAGTTCAGTTTATGGTGAAGCACAGTGCCAATATATTTGACAGTTATAGAAACATGTCGTGGAATTCCGTGAATGGTTGCCGGGTCTATGTTGGGAACGTCACTTTTTCTTGTAAACAACACTAGTTCCGTCTTAAGTGGTTTACCCGTAAGTCCGCAGATACTGGCCCAGTTACTGAACTTGTCAAAGGCCGTTTGAAAGAGCTCGCTCTGAGTAAGGACAAATGTTCCATTTTTTTGTGTGTAAAATAACGATCAATAACGATCAGTAACGAAGCGTTCCTGGCAACTCCACTTCTTTTACTTTGTTATTATCTTAATTACTAGTGAGAATTGTATTTCACTACATTTAAATCACACACACTATGGACACATGAAGTCACAGCAAAATCTACATTGTTATTTTTCTTTCATCACTTTCACAGTTCACATTCAGTATTTACTGAAAATCTAACATGAGGATTTCCTTCGATGAAAAAAAATCACTCTTTTGGTCAAGCGAAAAGTCAGCCGACAACAGTAAATTTGGTTTCATTAATCATATTATCTACGGTCATAGACAATTCAAGACGATCTGCTCATATAGCGTTATTTGCTTTCTTGGAGCTTCCCCCCCACCAGTGGTAAGGGGCTGCGTTGAAAGTTAGGTAGGAGAAATTGCCCAGATATTTCTTACTAAGGCGTCCCCTCAACCGTAGGAATGGGTCTTAGTTCGGGGTCAAACTTCCTAATTGCCACCAGGGGCTTTGGTACCTGTTGATTTACTAGAGCGTCTTAGCCTGCTGTTTTTAGTGCCACCAAAGGCGTAGTACATGCTGGTGTACCAGAGCGTTTTAGCCTGTTGTTTTGAGTGCCATCAAGGGCATAGTACCTGCTGATATACCAGAGCGTTTTAGCCTGCTGTTTTGAGTGCCAACAAGGGCGTAGTACCTGTTGATGTACCAGAGCGTCAAGGGCGTAGTACCTGCTGGTGTACCAGAGCGTTTTAGCCTGTTGTTTTGAGTGCCATCAGAGGCGTAGTACCTGCTGATGTACCAGAGCGTTTTAACCTGCTGTTTTGAGTGCCAATAAGGGTGTAGTACCTGCTGATGTACCAAAGCGTTTTAACCTGCTGTTTTGAGTGCCACCAGGGGCGTAGTACCTGCTGATATCCAGAGCATTTAAGCCTTCTGTTTTGAGTGCCACAAGAGGCGTAGTAACTGCTAATGTACCAGAACGTTTAAACCTGTTGTTTTGAGTGCCACTAAAGGCGTAGTACCTACTGATGTACCAGAGCATTTAAGCCTGCTGTTTACCAGAGCATTCTAGCCTACTGTTTTGAGTGCCACCTGCAAACGTACATGAGCGTTTTTGCCAGCTCTTTTGAGTCTCAGCAAGGGCGTAATACCTGCTGATATACCAGAGCATTATGGCCTGCTGTTTTGAGTGCCATAAGGGGTGTACTACCTGCTGATGTACCAGACCGTTTTAAGCCTGCTATTATGAGTGCCACCAGCCAGCGTTTTTAGCCTCCCAAGTAGAAATTTGTAACTTCTCTGAAAATTCATACAAAATTATGGTCACAATTTCGGATAATACGTAAATATTTTGAGTAAATAGAGCTGCGGTAATTTTAGAAAACACTGTGTGCACTCTGCAACTACTTTGTGACTTTAAACATCAAATTTTCTTATTGGTAATAATATGGTTACCTTTGTAACCAAAAAATGTACTATAAGGCATCATACAAAGTCAGAAAAACCAAATCGTAACCTAAAATGTATCTACTTCTATACTACTCAAATGTCATACGCTATGAAGCATATTGTGCCTTCTAGACGCTACCATAAAGTTTTAGAGTACCTTTCGGTTTATTTACACCATATTCATTTTAATTTGTGACCTTTTATAACAACTGCTCAGAAAATTAAAAACAGAAATAATAAAATCTAAGCAGGCAAGTCAAATAAAATCTTTAGAAGATATTTCAGAATATTTTCAGAGTAGGTACTTTCCTGAAAAATATTTCAACCTGGGGCATCAGGTACCCACCCCTTAAGGCACCGTCTATGGTCTATGGCGGTTCTAGGTCAGTTTTTTTTTTTTTTTTGTAATGGCGTTCGTGTCATGAGTATCTGTTAGGTTGTAAATCGGAAAAAAATATCATAATGTGTAGTTTTCGGCACACGAGCGTATCGCCATATTGGATCTTAGAAATATAGCTTTCCATTTCGATATAATTTGAGTATTTTACACTTTAAAAATTTTGAATATTGTGTTAATATTCATTATTTCTTGAGCGCGTAAATTTTTTGTTCCAGAAGTGTCTAATATTTATGATAAAAATGATCTCCGTTTTGATTTTAAGGGCACTATAACTCCCGTAATTTCGAAGTCAAACTTTTTAAATATTTTACATACTTCTTATCAATTCTAAATTCTTTTTTCCATTTTTTGCGGTTGTAATGCAATTATGCATGTGTGTATATGTCTGATACATATTAAATATTTGACTGCATACTTACTTCACTGCGTCAAATGGACGTACACATTCACATTTCCTTAAAACTGAGGTACTCAATTTCAATAAGTTTTGGTTATATTATACCATACTATGATAGTCACAAATAGGTAACAACGACCAAACGAGTTTATTCTCTTGCGTAAGTCATAATAGTGTTATCGTTGGCACAATTGTGTATTCCCCATTTGGTATCAACTAAGTGATAAAAAGGTAACAAATCGAGTTTTGTGTTCATAAGTACACTTTGACTGTGTCGTTTAAATGCAGGTGTGTCGTCACAGCGTGGTAACATTTTACAACGAATTCTACTTGGGCTGCTGTTCTTAAGGACGCTAAAAGTGTAATATTCAAACCTAACGGCAGAATAATAGGACCAAATTTAAAAGCCCAACCATCAGGAGCCACATATTACCCGAAACCAAACTCCAGGACTTGGACTGAATAATAAGAAACCAGTGTAAGTACTACAAGACAGCAAGACCAGAATCTAGCAACGCAAGTGAATCGTTCTAGTACCAGAATCAACTGAAGTACCAGTGAACCATAGACCCAGAATATTGTGTGTTATATTTAAATATAAGAGGTGTTTTCAATAAAAAAATTTCAATAAGTTTCTAAGACCTTTTTTCCTGAAGTTTAGTGTATTTGTATTTTTTGTATTGTATTTGTATTGTATTTATTAATTCATCTTGTTAGGTATAATATATAATAAAAATAAGGTAAGAACAAATTTTTAGAAGATTACAATAGCAATTTTGAAAGTTAATTTTAAGAAAATATTTTACATTGACAGTAAAAGATATATATGTATATATACAAAAAGTGAAAAATAATAATATGTATACACTATGTAACAAATGCTAACAATGCAAAAAATTTAAATTAGTGTTCTTCCAAATAACATAATTAAATAATTTTTCGGTAAGCCCAACAAAACAAATTAAGAGACACTCTTTAGTTAGGTTTGAAACCAGAACTAGTGGCGAGTGCTCATCAAACGAAATAAATCAAACGTAGTTTTGTGCAAGGTAGGAAAAAAAGAATAAAGAATAAAAGATTTTTTTTTTTATATAATTAGTTAATTAAGGACAGTAAGCTTTCAATTTGAGTGTGATCGTGATCAAAAAGCCATGTTTTTACCCTGTGTAGGAAGGATGAAAAAACTCTTATACTTCGAATAGAGAAAGGCAATTTGTTAAAGATTGAGGGAGCTACTATTGTAAAAAATCTTCTAAAGTGCATTTTATTAAACGAAGGGATAGTAACCAAATTCCTGGAGTTCACTCTCAAATTATGAAGGGAGTTTCTCCTTAAGGAAAGATATCCGCTTCTAATAAAAAATATTTTGAGAACTTTAAAATAGTAGAGATGTCTTAGTGGAAGAACTTTTAACTCCTGAAACAAAATGAAACTATTATGAAAACGGCTTCTTTTACAAATAATACGTACAATATTTTTCTGAAGAATAAGAACTGGGTTAACCTTATTTTTATATGTTCCCCCCCAACAAGTGATTCCAAACTGAATTTTAGAATGAACAATACCATAGTAGATCATAACTAGTAATTTTTTAGAGCAGTACAAGCCAAGAGTATAAAATTGTCGAGAACAACATAACAAATAATTTTTCAGTGCATGAGTATGATCAAACCAGCTCAACTTACTATCAAGTAAAACTCCAAGGTATTTGAAGGATTTTACAAAATCCACCTGAAAGCAATGGATCGAACAGGGATCAACAGAAACGAAACTAACGCAACCATTTACTTGTAGTTTAAATTTTTGGCAGTCAGAAGAATGATACAAAATACTGCAATCATCTAAGATAGGGTATCCAGAGAGACTGAAGTACATTAGTTTGGTTTTGTTACTCAAGACCATCTTATTAATTGCAAACCAGCGTCTTAGGATATCCAAGTCTGAGTTGACCTCAGTAATTAAGTCGACCAGACTTTTACAACCATATGCAAAGGCCATGTCATCAGCAAAAGCTGTAATTTTTCCTTTAAAATTCTGAATGAAAATAGAATTGATAAAAATTAAAAAAAGTAAGGGCCCCAAAACCGAACCTTGTGGAACACCTATACCTACGTTACATAAATTGCTTAAGCTTCCATTTATTTTAACTATTTGCTTTCTATTTTCCAAGTAAGAGTTAAGCCAATTAAAGATAAATCCACGCATACCTGCATTATACAATTTACTCAAAAGAATATCATGGTCGACTAAATCAAAAGCTTTAGTTAAGTCAATGAATAGTCCAGCCGTCGACAGATTATTATTAATGCAGTCATAAATTTCACAACAGAATTTTAACAATGCATCTTCAGTTGATCTATGGGCTCGAAATCCAAACTGAGATTCACTAAAGAAATTATTTTTATTTAAAAACTCCAAAAACCTTCTTTTCATTGCTTTTTCAAAAATTTTAGAACAAACAGGAAGGAGAGAAATAGGCCTATAGTTATTCATATTACAAGGATTAGACTTTTTGTAAAGGGGGATGACCTCCGCAATCTTAAGCGCATTTGGAAAAACACCTTCATAAACACTTTTATTGAAAATATGAGCAAGCACGTCAACAATATTGTAAGCAATTTTTTTAAATATATAACTAGAGCAATTGTCATTGGTAACAGAGTTAGAGTTTTTTAATAATTTAATGATGGAAAGTAGTTCATTAGATAAAATAGGGTCAAAGAAAAGACTATCACTCACAAAACTATCATTGACTATTCCTTCTGTACACAAAGAGGCATTGCTGTTTCTAAACACTTCACTAGAAACATTTTCAGCTATGGAACTGAAAAATGTATTAAAACGATTAGCTATTTCAGTAGTGTCAGTGATTTTAATATTATTATCTTCAATAACCAAAGGCTTTTCAGATCGGGAACTACGATTTAAAATTTTGTTGACTACATTCCATTCACCTTTAATATTTCCTTTATTTTTTTCTAGCTCAGCTTAATAATAATTTTCCTTACAGGTTTTAATTTCTTTTGACAAATTTTTGCATACTTCTTTATATACCGAGCTGAGTTGAGTGTTATTTGGATTTTGTTTACATTTTTTACCTAATTTGTTTTTTTTAATAACTTTTTCCAAAATATGCCCTGTCATCCATTCTTTCAGGCGTTTAGATTTGTTATTAGTTCTCACCGATCTGTTTGTGCAACTATCAAGGAAAAAACCTAATTTATTTATAAATTTGTCATAAGCAATAGAAGGATTACTTTCATCATAGACGCAGTCCCAGAACTCAAAACGTAACATTACGTTGAGCCTGACAAAATCTATTTTTTTAACGTCGAAATATGTAACATTTGTTTCTTTATTGACTTCAAAATCTAAAAGATGAAGGCTAGTCATGCAGTGATCAGTTATACCCAAATCAGCTAAGGAACTGATTTGTTTAATATTTCGAGATAAACTTCCCCTGTAAAAAATATGATCAATGCAAGTTTTAGAGTTATCAAAAATTCTAGTAGGTACATTTATAAATGACTCTAAACCATTAGCTGCTAAAAGCATTAAATAGTTGTCCACGTGTTGGGTTTTGGAGAGGAGGTCAATATTTATGTCACCCAGAAACATTAAGTTTTTAGTTTTCTCATTAATAAACAGCAAGTTCAGCTCTTCAAGGAAGACATCTATACTACCACCATGAAGCCTATAGGCACAAATGAAGCAGTGTTTCTCATTATTTAAACTGAAAGTTATTTTAATTAAATCCGCAGAAACTAAATTATTATAAACAATATCACAATTAATGTACTCATTTTTAATAAAAACACCTACACCACCAGCACAATAAGAATTGTTACACGTGGCAAAAAAAGCATAGCCCGGAATAATAAAATTACCTTTCTCGTTGTCGAAAATCCAAATTTCTGTAAGGAAAATAAAATCAGGCTTATTTGAACACGATTCGATATGGAGTAATAACAAATCAAAGTTTGCACGAAGACTACGGATGTTTTGCTGTATAATATAGAAACTATCTGAGTATTTACAGTTATTCAGAAAAACACTTAACAATAGATCACTATCAAAATTATTAGACAACAAAATTTCATCTGATTCAAAGTCATGAAAATTTTCAAAATGCATTAATTTTAAATGTTATTTAAGTCTTCTAGGCACTTGATTCTAATAGCTCTTTCTCCTTCTTTTTTCCTCATCAAAATACTTGAATTTTGTAACCATAAAAATTTATATCCTTTGGATTTTTTGGCAATCTCAGCAGCTTTTCGAAGTTCTCTGGTGTGAAAAGACAAACTATTGTTTATGTAGATAGAGCTTTTGTCGTTATATTTATTTCCAAATAATTTTGCTGTTAAGCGGAATACTCCACTGTTTTTCTCATAAGCTTAAGCTTGGTGTTATGTGAACAAAACTTCACGCATAATACATCGACACTTGTAGGATTAACTGCAGCAGAAGAGACACTTGGTTTTTTGCTTCTTATCTTTTTAATATAGAAACTATCGATTTGCTCTTCAGTTATATTTTCATCTAGTCCATCCGAGAATAGCTTAAGGGCTTGATGTAAAGCATTTGTTTTGTTTAAATCCGGGATACCGACAATCTCTACAGCATTCTCTAGTTGCAATTGTTCAAGCGAATTCACTCTTAACTGCAATAAGTCAATTCTCTTTTGCATTTCCTTCTTCTCCTCTTTTAGCTCATGTAGAGAAGAGAGACAATCGATGTTAATTTTTTTCAGCTCTAAGATTTCCTTATAAATGGCTTCTAATGAAATCGAAGTGATGGTATCAATCAGTATCGGCTGGTGCGTGTGATCGAGATGTTGATGATGAGCATTCACGCCTGCTCCAGTCATAGGCGCCCGCAGGATTTTGTCCAGGGGGGGGCAGACACCAACACAATTCTGAGATATCGTATTTTAAAAATAAAAATTATTTTTGAAAATTTTTAAATGCAATATTATTTGAACTTTTCAGAAGTTTTTTATAAATATTTCTATTTAAATCCGTTCAGCCAATTGTAAGAAAATTCAAAATTCTAAATAAATTTCTATGGAATAGTAATTGTAGAGCGTAATACTATTTTATATGTAATAGTAGACCGTATACTCAGTTTTTCTTTCATCAAAATGAGATTTTTCTCAACTGTTTTTTTTACTTTTGTATGGTAGGTATCTTTATTTTTGCATAAAAGTAAAACATTTTTTCTTTAAGTGTGTTAAAAATCTTTACGTACCAAGTTACAAAGCAAGTTTAATAATACCTAGTCTTAGAAGTACATAATGTATTGAATTTTCAAAAACAAAATTAAATATTTCTTAAAAACAAGCACAATACTTGAACTTTTTGTAAGCTTTTGCATGCAAAAATTATCAACGAGGCTCTTACCGTTGTCGAGAAAATCTAAAGAAAAACAAAAAATATCTACCATTGAAACCAATTTTTCGGAAAAAAGGTTTATCACTCAAATAATGTGGTCACTAAAAGTAATTTATTGAATTTATTTTTAATCTGTGGGCCCATTTTTCAGAATATTTAACTGGTGAAAAAATTATATTGCAAGAACTGTTAAATTTGGTTCTAAGAAAATGAAAAATAAAACTAATGTGGATTGACTAAAAAACGCTATGCGCATAAGGTGACCATATGTCCCGACTTCACCGGGACAGTCCCGCTTTTGAGCTCCGTGTCCCGCTGTCCCCAACAAACGCAAAATGTTCCACTTTGCGTTCCGAAGCTAAGATTTTTGATAGGTGACCCCAACGAAAGTGCCTGACGACCTATTAATTAAACAGGACTTATTAGATGCAATCAAAAGATACAGGAGTTTTCGATGAGTTTTCACTCCAATGTAATCTTGCTTATCATACTGCCATTTTTGCAAAAGCAGAATTGTAGATGAAAAACTTTTGGAACCTCTAGACAGATATTTGTCAGCAAAAGGCATGACATTAAATATAGAGAAATCAAAAATTATAAATTTTGCAATAAGAGAAAAACATAATCTTTCCCAGGAGATTTCCTGTGTGGGAGTAAATCTTAGTATCACAGGTTCACAGGTTCTTGAAATGAAGCCATATAAATATCTTCAAAATTAAAGGAAGAACAGCTGCTACAGAATGCTCGCTAACAACACACAAAACAATTTAGTTCGTTTCGAAACTGGATCTTTTTCATTGGTACCTACACGAAATTGCTAAAAAAACCTTGAATTTCTAAACGAAACTCTTAAATTTCATCGCCTGAACATTATCAAAAAGCGTTATAATGAAATTTTGAAGTTCCAAGTCCTCAACGACCAAACCGAGCAACAAAATTCAAGGATTTTTTAATGAATATTTTGTATTGCAATTGCGATATGGGACAGCAAAACCTAAGAAATATGCAAGAATCGTACGTTAGCATTCTCGAAGACAAAAAGCGAGTCCTCTTGGATGAAGATTTCAGGAAAGCATCCACCTCAACCTCTTACTGTTAAATAAAAATCTTGCTTAACTAAGATACAGGAGCAAGAATATTAGACGGATCCTTACTTGAATGTCGCTTCCAAGCTGTTCGTTCATAAAGACTGGCACAAATTAGGTGTGCTAACATTGAATTTTGCACGGTGATAGACATACTTTCGACCCAACAATAACAAACGTTCGATTTGCAATATAAATATGGTACAGTAAAAAAGAATTCCTGTTTTCAATGCAGTGACAAACAATTCCCTGTGTTATAGCAACTTGACTGATCTAAACATTATGATATTACTTAAAAAAATATTTTTAAATTAAATTCCTCATTCAAAAATAATCCAAAGCTCTTTGGATAGGTTTGTGTTATTGTGAAAAAACTGCTGATGACAGCTGATATACAAAAGCAACTCAAGATAACTGAATTTTTAAAGGCACCAGTTATAGCGATCAGAAAAACCCATCCGAAAAACTTGGAACAGTATGAAATTGATTTTTTTTCTGATGGTTGTTTATAGCAATCAGAAAAATGTGTCAGAAAAACTGTAAAAAAAGCTATAGACTCTACGCAAAACAAAAAAAAAAAAAAACAAACAAATAGCCGCCAAGATTTTTTTCTGATTGAAATGTCAGAAAAACTTTTTCGGATGAAATTCTTTCAGTGGAACAGAACAAAATTGAACACAATCAGGGGAAAGATTTGTTCCTTTTTCTGTCAAAAAGCAATCAGCTGATACGAAAAATGAAATTTCATCCGAAAAACAAATAAATCCATTTAAAACATCAAAAAAATATTGTTTTGGCATTTTTTTTCGCGAAAATTCTACGCTGAATTACGCGTCGATTGATATATCATTTGGCTATCAAATCGAATTGAAAAGTAATGAAAACTTAACGCCTAAGGCGCCAGTTATAGCAATCAGAAAAACCCATCCGAAAAACTTGAAACAGTATGAAATTGATTTTTTTTCTGATGGTTGCTTATAGCAATCAGAAAAAATGTGTCAGAAAAACTAGATTCTTCGCAAAACAAACAAACAACCGCCCAGATTTTTTCTGATTGAAATATCAGAAAAGCTTTTTCGGATGGAGTTCTTTCAGTGGAACAGAAAAAAAATTGGAACACAAATCAGTGGAATGATTTGTTCCTTTTTCTGTCAAAAAGCAATCAGCTGATACGAAAAATAAAATTTCATCCGAAAAACAAATAAATCCATTTAAAACATAAAAAGTTATTTGATTTTGCAATTTTGTTTCGCGAAAAAAATTCTACGCTGAATTACACGTCGATTGATATATCATTTGGCTAATTGAAAATTATTAAAAACTTCAATAATTTTTTTTTCGGATGGTTTTTTCTGATCGCTATAACTGGCGCCTAAGGTAGCTAGATAGTGAAATGGTGGGTACTGAAAAGCAAGGAAAGGTTCTTAATTTGATGTCAGAAATCAGAAAACCACTCACAAAAAAAACTGTGAATTGTTTTAGTCAGACAACAACTCGCAATTTACTTGTCCATTTTCGTGAGAAGCAATATCCTTCTCATGCATTTTTGCATGTGCCTCAAACATTTGGAAATATCAAGTACCTATAATAGACCAAGATCCCAGGGCCGCCAGACATACGTCATTTTATCATAGCTGAATTTTTTTCTGTGAATGCACACTAGGATAGGTATGAACGAATGGATAATACGAACCTTGAACCCGGGTGCGTTTCGGAGGTATTTAGTGCTAAAAGTGCATAAAATTGATGCAAAATTACGTTATTTTATCAAAGCTGGTTTTTTGATATGTTTTAAAGAAAGTAATGATTAACTTATTTTGAAACTTACCAGACACCTACATGGGTGCACAATGCCAGCCAGACACCATTAAAGGTGCCAAAAAAAAATCGTGAAATTTCATTATAATATCAAAGCCGAATTTTATATATATTCTTCGGGAAACTGTAACGATACATTTCCTAAGCTGCAAGACACCTACAGAGCGACCAAATGTCAGCCAGACATCTTTGACGTTTTCAAACAAATATTTTAGTCTACGTTTTAGTGTCAAAGCAAACGTTTCATGCACTTCGGAAAACTATTTCACAATATTTCTCAAGCGACCAGGCACCTGCAATGGGGCTTTGGATTCACTGGAAACCCCAAAGTTGTCAAAATAATCGTATATTTTACGTTATAATATCAAAGTTAAGTTTTATATTGCATAATATGTTCCGTGGGCAGCTTGGGAAATACACATATGTATACAGTTTCCCGAAGAACATATATTAAATTCAGCTTTGATATTATAATGAAATTTCACGATTTTTTTTGGCACCTTTAATGGTGTCTGGCTGACATTGTGCACCCATGTAGGTGTCTGGTAAGTTTCAAAATAAGTTAATCATAACTTTCTTTAAAACATATAAAAAAACCAGCTTTGATAAAATAACGTAATTTTGCATCAATTTTATGCACTTTTAGCACTTAATACCTCCGAAACGCACCCGGGTTCAAGGTTCGTACCATCCATTCGTTCATACCTACCATAGTGTGCATTCACAGAAAAAAATTCAGCTATGATAAAATGACGTATGTCTGGCGGTCCTGGGATCTTACTCTATAACTTCCTTATCTATTGATGGTAAATGCCAGCAGGGGGCAAACTATGAACATCGAAAAGAAGCGGTCAAGAAAATAACCATATTTTGAAAACAATATCGAATATATGGATATTTTCACATATAATCGGCCTGGTCCTGAGCCAGGGGGGGGCAATTATGGACTCCAACAAAAAAATAAGAAGTATTTTATAAAATTTACTATACCAAATTAAAAAAATATGTTGGTTGTGTGGTATTTCCCAGAGCCAGGGGGGGCAAGTGCCCCCCCTTGCCCCCCCCTCCGGGCGCCTATGGCTCCAGTGGAGAATGATGACTCAACGATGGTATTAGAGATTGCTATGGGTGTAACTATAGAAGGATGTGTAGGTGAGAGTATATCAGCAGTGAAAGTAGTATTATCTTTGGATGGTCCAGTGAAGGTAGAGACTACAGCCGCAGCAGAGAAATTGGAGGCGGAGGAGTTAGTGGAAGGGATAACAGCAGCAGTAGCAGCAGCAGCGACGGTGGGCTTTTTGGAGATGACAGATGAGTTAGTAGGCGTAGAGACTGCAGCCGCAGCAGTTAACTTGATGGCAGAGGAGGTAGTTGAAGGGATATCAGCAGCAGCAGCAGCAACGGTGGTCTTTTTGGAGATGCCAGTTGAGTTAGTAGGTGTAGGTGATGATATTGGTAAAGAAGTGAAGAGAAGCGATTTACGGCGAATTGAAGTACACGGAGTACAGCGAAATGGAGTACCGCTCAATTCTAGATATTCTACGTCACTATCAAGAATGTTAGCACAACTTGCATGAAAAATCGCCAAACAATCACAACAATTCACCTTACAAATACTCTTATCCACTTTTTTATTGCAAATTTTACATAGGGAAGGCATTTTCAATAGTGTTTTTTAAAAGAATTTATAGTCTTAATTGACCAGTAACACACTTTAAGTTCTGTCCTTTATATTTATAGATATGTATACGAGAAGAAAAAAATAAAATAGAAAGCACAGACAAAGAATGCGTCTATCTCGCACGACAACTTTCTTACAGTTTGTTTTCTTCAGGATTGATAATACCGATATTTTGGCCACACTTTCACACACAACAGCAATAGCAACAGCTTAGCAATTTAAGCCTTGGCTAATAATCAATCGAGGTTATGAGTATGTTAAGGAAGCATCTGCGTACTTAACTTGGAACACTTAGAAATCCCTGTATGGTAAGGAATGGAACTTTAATCTTTTCTTAAATTCAATATAACACGTCAGTTTTAAAAAGCAAAATTTTTTGGGACTAATCCGAAATTTAAATCAAAATTTGGACCTGCTTTAAAATGAGAAACTCAGTTGAAAAAATCTTATATGTAAAGCTTTAAAGGGTACCTACTGGATGGTAACAATACTTGTATAGTAAAAAGGCATCGCTTATCCCGCTGATTTATCAAAAAGAGCAAGACTGCAAGTGAACAATGTTATGGGTGTTAAATCTTTCCGGACTTCCGGTCTTCTTTTGTTGTATGTATACGAAATCCTGATATTATAATGAGCGTTAAAGGAGATGCCATAAAAGATTATACAGCCCTCCTCTGACCACATTTATATACAAAAAAAATTAATCCTGCTTCCGCTGCTTTTGGTGTTGCTCCTGAGCCCTGAGTGAGTTGGAGGGATTAAACGAATGAAAGGACCTTTATTTGTTATATACAGTATTTTTTTTTTTTTGAACAAAGAGGGTATGGTTTTCTTCACCTCATTCTCCCACTCTTATCTCTTGAGCTTCCATTATGTTTTTAGAAGTTTTATTGTTATTGTTGTTGATGTTCCCTTTATGATTATGATTCATCCGGTTTTGTTTTTCGTTTTGTTTATTTATATTTCTATACACATAGATACATAGTACATATACATAAACATTCTTTATTTTTGGCTGAAGAAACATGAAGTCTTTCTCTATCCGGATTGGCGGCTTAGGCTGCAGAACAGTCCGTCCGTCAGCGGCGGCGTCGGTCGTCGTTTGCATATTACCATCCATCCGTCCATCCGTTGGGGAAAATTTTGTAGTCAACTTGGCTTCCTTGGGAAAAAGGTATTCCATCCAGCAACATCCTTTTTTAAGGCGGAGAAGTAAATTAATGATAATGGGATGCGAAAATTAAGTGGCAGTTGAGCTTCTCGTTTTATCTACTTTCTGTCCACTTGGACATTTTTTGGTGGAACATTTTGCGCTGTCCATGTAATAAAAATGAGTTCGCAGCACTTTTTAATGGTTCTGATGTTTGGCTATTGTTTAGGCGGGTATATAGACTTTTTGGCCTTGAGGAATATAATAGAACTTATGTTGATAATGTTGATGGCGTTGATGATGATAATGATGATAATGGTGATGAGCATGCTATGGAATACGAGGGCATATCAATTTTAGACACAGACAAATGAAAGATAATGAAGAAGTTTTAAAAGCCCCACGATAATATGATGATGGATGATATGATTAATAAAATTTTTTCAGAGAGAATAAAAAAAATGTAGCTAATGATGCATTTCGAAGTTAAAGTGAAAACATAAACCTCTGGCATTTGGAATGTTAACACACCAATGCACATTTTTTTTACCGACCGTCAGCAGGAATCTTAGGAAAAGTATAATAAATAAATAAATAAAATCAACGACTAGATGGCACGAACCTGCTTTAATGACTCAAAAGTTAAACCCCCTTAAGTGGTTTTGCATTGAAGATAAAAAAAAAAGTAAGAAAAGGGAGTAATGAGTTCAAAGTACTAAATAAATTGATTCTTTTTTTTAATTTTTTTATTTTAAAGATTGTTGGTAAACTTTGAGTAGTATCTCGTGGCATATTGGTTAGTGCGTTGGACTGTCATGCCAAAGGTGTGGGTTTGATTCCCAGTCGTGCCACCTAAAAACTGAAATGTTTTATCCGAGGTACTGTCTTTAAATTTGTGATTAAGTTAGTATTTAAGAGAAAACTTGCCACCTGTGTTTGATCAGTTCAGCAAATACTGTGAATTTGAAGTTTCTGACTTAATTGGTACAGACGTTAGAGGGGGGTTGAAAATCACCTGAGTTTGTTCCTGTAAAAAGGGTGTAGTGCCGCGAACTTGGCTGGGCACTACCGTGCCCTTTGATAACCTAATTTAAAAAATGAAAATGCACGAAAGAAAAGAGAGGGTGGCCAAGGACTGCATGGTGTTGGAATTATGTTGAACAATGAAGCAAGGCGTAGTCTTATTTCGGGAGAGCCAATTTCTGCAAGAATAATGACAGCAAGATTCCGTTAGAAAATTCGTAACGTCAGAGGTGTTCCGAGAGCTGACCTTAAAATTATCATGGAAGTTCTCAGTGCCCAAGTCAGATTAGATAACTACGGTCTGGGATGCGTGATGGGAAAAAATGGCTCGGAGTCACGGAATGAAAATAGCGATTTGCTGGTCGAATTTTGTTACGCTAATCGTCTTGTAATAGGTGGGACTGTGTTTTACCATAAGACAAACAACAAAATCACCTGGATACATCCGGAGGGTCAAACTTATAACCATATCATGATTCAGAAGTGACGGAGGAATTTAAAGTGTGATGTCCCAAGTATAAGAAATGTTGATCCGAAACTGTACCCAAGCGAACCAGGGTTAAAAGTAGAGTTAAGGCTCTTGGATATTCCAAGACACCTGGGATAAAATCGAGCTCCGCCAATCGTTGAAAATGCAAATAAATGCCGAAGCTGATGTTCCATGAAAGGCTGAATTGTGAAGCGAGTATCGCCTCACACGTTCTACGCTTTGTGAGAAGTGACAGGAGGGTGATGGACTCACAGATAATGCGGCAAGCGCTGCAAGAAGAGGAAATATCGCGGAATTGTACTAAATATCCAAAGATGTTATTGGGAAAAAAGCAACACCAATCATTCTGTTATGGATATGGATAGCACTTACTTACTTAATTATTTAAGGTGGCGCTACACTCTAGGGTGGACTAGCTAGCTGTCTCCAGTTTCGCATGTCAATTTAGTTGAGGTCCTATTCCTCTTGCGTGTGCCACCTTTCCCGCTGTCCACCTCTACTGCACTGTCCCACGGGGCTGGATTCAAAGACTTTTCCGGCCGGAGCCTTGATGTCCATTCGCTCTAGCTGACCCAGCCATCTCAGTCGTTTTCTTTTTACTTTTGTGGCTAGTTCGGTGACGCTGTACAGCCCGTACAATTCATTGTTGTAATTTTTTCTCCATTCTCCAGAAGGGACAAAAAATCACCCGGAGAATTTTCCTCTCAAAATAGCCTAAGGCATTTTCATCCACCGTCAGAATAGTGACCATGTCTCTGTACCAAACATTTGGACCGTCTTATACAGGGACATTAAGTTGCTCGTAAGAGGGCTTTGCTTCTCGACTGCCTTCTAAGCCCAAAGAAACAGCGATTGGCAAGAGTAATTCTTCGTTTCATCTCATCAATTTTATCGTTCACTGAGTTGATAGCGGAGCCTAGGTAGACTTAATCTTTGACCAACTCAAAACTATAGCTGTCTATAGTGATGTTCTGTGTGAGACGTCGATGTTGGGTGTCCTTTCTTTTTGACAGCATTTATTTCGTTTTGTTTTCATTCACCGTTACCCCTATCTTCTTGGCTTCCTTGTCAATACTCACAAAAGCACCATCACTGGCATCTCGCTTAGTTCGTCCGATTATGTCAATGTCGTCAGCGTAAGCGAGTAATTGGACGGACTTTTGAAAGATTGTGCCTCTAGTGTTGACGTGAGAGTCTTGCACTATTCTTTCAAGAACGATGTTGAAGAAGTCGCATGACAGCGCGTCGCCTTGCCTAAAACCTTTTTTTGACATCAAAGGTATCGGTAAGGTCTTTGCCGGCCTTGATGGAACTGCTTGTATTCTCCATCGTCAACCTGTGCAAACGAACGAGTTTGGAAGGAATACCAAAACTAGACATTGCTCTATATAGCTCGTCTCTATAGATGCTGTTATACGCGGCCTTGAAATCGATGAAGAGGTGGTGGGTATCGACTTGAAACTACTGAGTTTTTTCCAAGATCTTCGGGTAGTGCGGGTATTTGGTCGATGGTGGACTTCTCTGGCCTAAAGCCGCACTGATATGGATCTAACAGGTTGTTGACGAATGGCTTCAGGCGTACAAAATGTACGGCAAAAAAGATCTTGGAAGCAATATTAAGAGGAATGATGCCTCTGTAGTTGGTGCAGTCCAGAGACCCGGCTTTCTTAAGGATCAGTCAAACAATGCTGATGATTTATTCATCGCGCATGCTTTCCTCCGACCATGTTTTGCAGATGAGCTGGTGCATACTCCTATCCAATTCATCGCCAGCCGCTTTGAATAGCTCAGCCATACAAGGTCATCAGCTCCAGCTGCTTTATTGGACTGTTTAGATATAGCTATCTTTATTTCGTCGAGATTGAGTGCATGGAACTGTTGGCCTTCGTCATCCAGGTTGAATGGTGCAATCTGCAGGGTATCGGAATTCGGTTCGTCATTGCCGTTATTCAATTTGCAGAAATGATTTTGGCATATCTTCAGCACCGAATGCGATTCTATCGCGATTTTCCTCTTCAGTTCGAGTATTGAACCCCTTTCCACAAAGTTCAGGGTCATAAACAACAAAGGACAATTTTATACCTTGAAAACAGACCTTTTTTAGTGGCAGTTGCATAATACCAGTATTGGGCTAAAAAAAAGCCATATATGGCTTCTTATACAGTAGACGATTAAAAAATTAAATCTTTGTTTGCAACAGAACAAATAATTCATTCTCTCCCTATCCCCAACTTGAACATTCCTATCCTTGTCCATATTTATAGCCTCTGCTGAACATAAGGATTTTTTTTACTAAAAAACAAACAAGATTTTTGCGATGACCGATAACACCTAGCCCTGCATTGAATACAAAAATTATATTAGAATTGAAAACCTTAACCTCAATAACGATCAAATTTTGAAAGAAACTTAAGTTATTCTATGTAACTGTAACTATTTTTATATACTCCTATGTGTAGGTATATATATATTTCTTTTCGTTTTAGGTAAATAAAATATAAGTAGGTATTGCCTTATTTTTGTTATCAAAATCCAGACCCAATATCCCATATACAACAACTTGAAACTTCTATTTATATCGAAACTAAACTAACAAAATAAATGTATCTTCTATCTGAAATATTGACCATTTAATTAAAATACCTAACACATTATATCCCTTCTCAAATTGATATACGTTTTGTCCAGTTTTAGGCAAAATATCAATACATATAAAACAATGAATACATCATGCTGGTACACACATTCAACACCATCACCCTACTTTATTTATTTTCAATTAAATTATACGTTTACGTTCATACGAGGCAAAACAATTCACCCTAGAATTAAACGAACAAAACGAAAGTCCCTATCAGCTATTATAATAACGAGTAAGCACACCCCCACCCACCCAACCTTTCGCCAGCCATATCCTAGAATACCACATAATATTCCAGAAATGAAATTCTCTAGACTTTGCACACCTGTTTCAATATTATAGAGAAAGAGAGTGAGAAAGAGAAAAAAATATTAAACAATAAAACCAGCTTTCACTACAATACCAAATGGGCCATAGCATAAACCACAAACCCTATATAGCTGCTAGCTGAAGAGTATTCTTCCTATTCTATGTGTATTCATCCGAGATCCATTGTGGGTGCTCCTTGTGCCTCACCTTGTCCTACATTTCTGGATGAAAACCTAAACAATTAGCAGTTCTTTGTTTCAATGTTTCTATAAAAAAAAAAATACACCTGATTTATATAAAAAAAAAATAGACGAGGACATAAAAGGAGGATTTCTAGGAAAATAAAATAAAGGATACCCAAGAAAATTATTTTATTGTCTGCGTCACGCTTTGAATATTCACTCATCTCGTTTAAATGGTGTCACCACCAACAGTCGACCACAAGATCAACAGCTGCAATAATTGCACAATATCCCGACTATGCCTATTCATGACCTAAAATAAAAGTACCCCGCCTTCAACACAGTATCAACACAAACCAAGAATGCCATGGCATAAATGAATCCTTAGATGCCACAATAAACGCAAACGACAGACTACACCGACGACACGATGACTGAAAATGGGTCACAATTTGATCAAAGATGTCGATGTCGCCGTCACTGCCTGTCGCCTCCCTCAACCACACTATCACCACTATAATACTGTGTGCCATGCTGCTGGCAACTTCATTAATACAAACAACAAAAACAATAAATAAAATGAACACAGCACACAGTGGCACACAATGGCCGAAGAAGAATTTTGAAAAGAAAGCGAAACAAAGAATTGGAATGGAATCGGCACAATAAGAAAATAAAAAAATGTTGCCCATACGCCCCAGTGCACCAGTTGTGTAAACAATTCAGAATAAGAACCACTCTGAATAAAACCGGCTGTGTGAACGTCTGATTGTATTTTGGCTGAGTTAAGGTCGTTTGAGTGTTACCAGTTGTATCTTTTGTTAACACAGTGGCTCAAGATTTTTGCTGTGAGAAAGGTGCTTTTGATGATATGCTTTGGTCTTTCATAATATTGTAGATATTCATTCTTGAATAGCTGAGATAAGGTTAAAATATTATTGATTATAAAACAAAACAAAAATAATTGAGGCAAAGTTGGGCAGTATATTTGACAAGGGGGACATGATACAGGCTGATTTGGTTAAAAAAACATGGTAGAGAAGGTGGGTTTTATTTCTCTTCTTCAATATTTCAAAATATCAATATATTGCACTCCAAATTGGACACTCGCTCAAAACTACCTACTGAGCTAGAATAACTGTTATACGTCTTGATGACTCTATAATGGCGACTTTAAAACAAGGGGTCGAAGTATCTGGTTAAATCTAACGGTTGTTTAAGTCAGGTAAATGACATTTAGTAGTAGTACCTCGTGGCATGAAGGTTAGTGCGTAGGACTGTCATGCCGAAGGTGTGGGTTCGATTCCCAGCCGTGCCACCTAAACACAGAACTGTTTTATCCGAGGTACTGCCTCTTGCGAGGAACTGACAAATCCTCCAAGAGTATTACTTGTCATGAAAAAGTGCTTCTCATTTAGCCGTTCGGACTCGGCAAAAAACTGTAGGTCCCCTCCATTCCTGCCAACAACACTCACACAGGAATGGTTGTGAGTTGTAAGTCACTAGGCCCTGGTTCTCCACGAGCTGTTGCGCCACTGAATTATTATTAATTATTAAATGACATTTATGTCGTTAGGGTGGCTGGTTGTTAAAAAAAGGTCATCTTGGATAGGCCTAAATCGGTTCTAAATGAAAAAAAATCCCTAATTTTGTTCAGATTTTTATTTTCAACCCCTATAGTCGCTGAAGGGGTTAATTAAATTCCCTATTATTTCATAGTAGACAGAGATCTGAAATAACAGCCAATCTTTATTTGGAAAGATTTCGGTTTCGGTTTGAGATTTATTAAAACAAAAATAATACAAATGTATGTTATCGTTTGAGATTTATTTTTATTTGTATAAATATCTCTCAATGGTTTATTTTCTTACGAAAAAAAATTAATAAAAAAGGTCAACCTTTAATTTTTTTCGCTAAAAATAAATCAAAAATGGTTTACACTTTACCGCACAAAATCACTCAAAATCTACAAGCAGGTATTCAACGATGACTTAAACGGCTAATTAAGTGCATATTTCTTCATACAGGGCCTACAAAATATAAACATTCATATCAACCAGACTTGTAAACCTCCAAGTAGATGTACCCGACGTTTTTGGCATTCCCAATGTTTTGCTGTCATTTCCCTTTGATCTCGTTTGTACGGAGCATTGCCGAGTGAAACATGCCTAACGCGTGAGAAGTCCTCACTGATTTGGTGACGAGCATGCTTGAAACGATTTTAACCGTATGAACTAGAATTTATTTTAGCTTATTTAAAACATTTAATTAATAAAAAAAATCACTATCGAGACTAAACCGACACCAAAGTGAGCTGATGAAAAACTTTCTAAATGCCAAAAACTACCAGTTAATGTAATGACGAGATTTAACCAAGACCTAAGCGAGAAAGCCACAACACAGATGACCGTGTTAATAGGCACAACAAGACAAACACACTGAAAACTACGTTTGGACTTACTAAACCCATTTTTAGCTTATTTTTACATTTAAAAAAATGTTATTTTGAGAAAAAAAACTTTGGCGAGACTAAAGCGAGACCAAAGCAAGGTGACGAAAAAGTATACTAAATGCAAAATCCACGTGTTAATGTCTCGGTGAGGCCAAATCGAGAACATAGCGAGAAAACCTCTACCCAGATTCCCGTGAAACGGTCACGGTGAAACCATTGCGAGACGAGTACAATGCCCATGACAATTAAAATTACGTTTGGACGACTGGCGAGACTTCAGCGAGATGACACATATACAGCGAGTGCAGGCCAGCAGCCTATTTTTATTTAAAGTGCATATATGTATATGTAAATGTACTTTAGTAATTTGCAACTCTGAAATACTAACGACAACGAGCCATCTGATTGAAAAATTGTCGGATGAGATTTATTTTTTTCTCTCAGTGATAAATTTCACTGGATGACCAAAATATAAAAAAAATCAAAATTAAGGTTTCTCTCAGACCTTGACCGAAAAAATGTTTTTATTTTAGAATAAAGGTTATTAAGTGACTTTTACTGAAAACGACAACAAATAATAGTTATTGAAGAACCTTCAAAAGGTTGAGTTTTATTTCTGATCTCTGTTACTAGGTGATTTGCGTAAAATCTGCCAAAAAATTCAAAGCATCTAAGTTGGAAGTAGACAACAAAAAGTAGAAAGGGGGGTAATATTTCCCCCCGCTTGGACAGGAGGAGGAAAAATTACATAACATAGAAAAAAAATTTAAAAAACAACGGCAACACTTTTAGTATTGTTTTGTAGCTTTTTGGAAAGCCAGCAGTCCATTCATATAGTTTATTTTCAAAAAAATTCTTTCAGCTAAAAAATGTTTTCAAAGTTAAAATTTTGAAGAAAAAAAAAAATGCCCATTACATGCTAAGGAAGTCTAATAGAGTGGCTCCACTTAATTTGAATTGAACTGAAATACCGTAAGTCTGCCGACCACTGGCTCTTAGACTATTATGACATAGCAGTGAAAAAACGGGTTTTTTGATTTTCTTACGAGAATATCTCAAAAACGTGATAGTATTTCTGTTTTCAGGAACACCAAAAACTTGTAGAAAAGCATGTTTGGTTTCTATATAACAAAACCTTGTTGACCATCAGTGTAATTAAATAAAATTCAAATGTTCATTTAAAAGAAAGTGAAATCTCAACAAGTTTTATCGCAGCACTAAATATCTTCTAAACGGTAACTTCTATTTAATTTTTGGTTGAGATCTTTTTTTAGAAAATTAAATTATCTATTCAAATATGTTAAATAATTTCTTCCAGGTTCAACGGTTAGAAAGTTATAAAATTCAAAATTGCCTTCCAACTTTTTCCCATAAAATTTGTATGAAAAAAGTCCCAAGGTTAATTTCCATGTTATCAAGAAAATCAAAGCAACTTCGTTAAATTTAACCCTCTCTTATGCAGATTTTTTAGCCCAGATTCCAAAAGAGCTGCTTCAAAAATGAAAAAATGCTTCACTATCAAGTCGCTTTGATTGTTTACTTTTTTTGTCACACATGTATGTATTTTATACATACATTGTATGTATTTGTATATGCAATGTTCATATAAACACACATTCATTTTCATAAATGGTTACAGTAGCTTTTGGGAATATATAAAAAGTAGGTATACAAGGATACACAGATACGACCACCTATTATAGTTGTGCATAACATTATGCATAATGTGTCCATGGTCAATAATATTCATATAAAGAAAACGGGCAGTAAGGTATGTTATAAACAAATAAAGTGTGTCGTTTCATCCCATACACACGTGTGAGTACAGTACAGTGATCCAATTGAATTAATATTGTTGAAATAGACGTTCGGAACGGGCGTATATTTATTTTGGACGCACAAGGAAGAATGCCTTACCCAAGGTTAATATATTCATCTTTGGGTAGATTAAATAAAAATTTTCTTCGTGACTCTAGACGGGAGTTTGTGTAATCATAAAAAAGGTTTTGTTATATTTAATTTCAAGCAAATTTCATACAAGCAATGCTGCAGTTGTACGAGTTTTTCTAGAATTTAAGTTATTATTGATGGAAAATATTTATAGAAAATACGATTTGATTTCAATTATCATTATAATGTAAAATGTTCAATTTACTATTATTATACTAATAAATCTTAAACTTAAAAGATTTCCAATCATAAGTACTAAGTATTTTATTTTATTTAGATCCTTAATTATTATTGAGACCAAAGAACGAAAATCCACAAATTAGTTGAATTCCTTAATATTACTGAATATGTACTGTTCATACATATTTCGTATGTACATATATTACTAAGAATTTTTCTAAAAATGAAACCTACTTCTAGGCCTTAGGTGATAGTTATAGCTATCATTGAAACTCATCATTGAAAACTTTAATGATTGATTTTGAGACGTTTAAAAAGCAAAATCATTTATTATTTTGATGAACAAATAAAGCTTAAGACTTAATTAATATTTCTAGCAAAAAAAATATTTCAAATAGGCCCAACTTTCCACAAAAAAATACTTTTAATTTTTCAAAGATCATTGGTACGGTAGTTCAATCATTGAAATAAGAAAAGTCGTTTTATGTGGAAAGTTGGGTCTATTTGAATTATTTTTTTTTTTCTGTAAATATTTATTAAGTCTTGCGCTTTAACCGTCCATCAAAATAATAATTCATTTTACTTCCTAAACGTCTCAAAATCAATCATTAAAAAATTCAATAATGAGTTTCAATGATAGCTATAACTGGCACCTTAGGTACTTGCTTCTTCTATCATTATCCTGTAACCTCTATTGAGGCATAAGGCGCCCACAAATCGTTGCCATCCTCCACGGTCTGCAGGTTCATAGATACATTAACTGTGGTCACTTCTTTCTCTGGGAATCTGCTTCTGCTAGATCTGTTGATTTCCATGTTGTTCTTGGTCTCCTAACCCGCCATGCACCCTTATCTTCTTTGCAATTTCATCGTTTGGTTTCCTCAGTGTGTGACCAATCCGTTGCCATCCTACGCCACAATTCCTCATTTGATATAATTTGGATGTGGCGTAGGCAGCGATTGACAAAAGCCTCCAGTTTTTTCGAATTGGTAGTCGTGACTTTCCAGGTTTCACAAGCATATAACAGCACGGATTTGACATTGGATTAGAAAAATCTGAACTCAGTGCGTAAGGAGATTTGACTGGATTCCCAAATTGGGGACAGAATACCAAAGGCAGCACGATCCTTATTAATTCAACTCTTAACCTCCAGATCCATACCGCCATTTGCGGAAACAATACTTCCAAGGTAGTTAAATTGTTCAACTTCTTCAACTGGCGTCTTCTGTATAAAAATACGCTGTTTATTCTTAGACCACTCGACTCTCCCTTCACTTGCAATGTTTGGCACATCCCGTTCAGCTCACTGATGTTATTTTATTTGCCAAAAGACAATGAATGAGACGGTCTCCATAGAATGCCTTGTCGATCAGCTGTACCAACACTGGCTGTCTATATGTCGTCCATCACCAGGAGGAAGAGAATTGGCGATAGAACTTCCCCTTGTGTCACGCCCTGCCACCCTACGAAGGAGTCGTGTAACTGCATACTGTGTAAAACAAAACACCTTGCGTTGTTGTATGAATCCCTAATAGTATCAACAATTTTTGGTGGAATTCCTCTACCAAGCAACGATCTCCATATACCTTCTAAGTTAACTCGATCAAAGGCCTTCTCAAAATCCCCGAACATTAGGTAGAACCGGTGATTGAAATCCAATCGACTGTTTAAGGACGATACGCAGGGTGTTGATGTGGTGGACACACGATCGACCACTGCGGAAGCCAGCTTGATGCCTCTTGAGTGTAGACTCGATTCTATCCTTTTTTCGCTCGAGAATGATGGTTGCCATTAGCTTCGGGAAAACGGACAACATGGTGATACCACGCCAATTATTGCAATTCTAAAGGCCACCTTTCCTTGGCAGCATAACAATCACAGCATCCTTCTAGTCCTTGTGATAGCTTCAATTTTCGCAAATAATTTGTATCAACGGTTGTTGAGTTCAGCTGGTATTCCGTCAAGTCCAGCTGCCTTGTTTTTGAGGAGATTTATTGATGTTTTAATTTCCGATACAGAAGGAGGTTTGCTCTCAGTACCCCTGCGTATCACGTTAAGGTGGGGCACTTCAGCACTCTGCTCAACTGAATCCTCATTAAGTACCAAAAGTGTGCCATCCACATCTATTGCTTTTTTTCCCAATAACATCTTTGGATATTTGGTACAATTCCCGGATATTTGTTCTTCTTGCAGCGTTTTCCGCATTATCTGCGAGTCCATCCAAACTCGCCCTCCTGCCACCTGTCACAAAGCG
Organism: Dasysyrphus tricinctus; assembly: GCA_963921185.1. Classification (NCBI taxonomy): domain Eukaryota; kingdom Metazoa; phylum Arthropoda; class Insecta; order Diptera; family Syrphidae; genus Dasysyrphus; species Dasysyrphus tricinctus. The sequence continues at coordinate 137,239,400 of OY992530.1, read as the reverse complement.
TTGACCAATTTATGGGCAAAGCGATGCTCGCTTCGCCCTTTAGCCTTTCGTTGAGCATGTTCTTCGGTATTTATTTGCTCTTTCAAGAACGAGAAGTTCTATTTCATCCCAGGTATCCTCGGATATCCAAGAGTCTCTAACTCTAACTCTTGTCCACTTGGGTACAGTTTCGGATCCAGGATTGATAAAAACACCTTTTATTTCACCACAAATCTCATCAATAATTATTTAATGCTGAATTCCGTTTAATGACGAAGCTTTGTCACTAAGGGTGGTGACATAGTTCAACAAATGTTGGGGTCATTTAAAGCATTAGTATTGAATTTTGTATTTTTGCTGTTGAATCATGATATGGTCAATTTGGTTTTTAGTTTGACCGTTCACTCAAGTTTCAAGTATTATGCTTAAATACATTCCCACCTAGGACAAGACGATTCACGTAACAAAAGTTGACAAGCAAATCACCTTTTTTACTCCGTGACCCCAAGCCATTTTTTCCCATCACGCATTCCAGACCGTAATTGTCTGATCCAACTTGGACATTGAGATCTCCCATGACGACTATGATATCGGCTCTTGGAAACCGAGTCACTTCATTTGTGTATGTGTAGCACTGAATAATTGTTTTGTTACGAGTTTTTCAATAAAACTTTGCTGTTATTAATCTCGCAGAGAGATGGACACCCAGAAAATAAGTCTACGCCTCGCTTCTTCGTTAAACATAATTCCGACACCATGCAGTCTTTGGCCATCCTCTCTTTCATCCTCCCCGCTACAGCATTCTTGTTTGTGTGTTTTCAGCACTTCCTCTCCACTTAGTTTCTCTAGTGTCCAAGAAACTGATCCGTAGGCGAAGCATTTCATACACACCCTGCTCATATCTACAAGGATCGAACGTTCCATTCTCCGATTGTCGTACATATGTGGTTGCTCAATGTAACATTAGCGCTTCTTGAAAGACTTCTTCTACATATTTGTTGACGATTCATTTATTATTATGGCGTCTTGAAAGTTGCCGCACCCCCACATCCGATGTGCAGAAGGATTCGCCATTACCTCTTGGGGACTCATTTTCCAGTTGTTGTCATAGTTCATGTATTTGCAATTATCCTTCCACCATTGTGTTTTCCAAGACACGATTAATAACATACATAAGCTCAGATATGACAGGCACACCCACCCTTTGTAGGGTTGGCTACGAAATCTCGCAAATCAAAATCTCGCATCCGAAATCTCGCATAACGATATCTCGCAATTACAAAATCTCGCTTTTCATAATCCCGCAATTACAAAATCCCGCTTTTCATAATCTCGCAATAACGTAATCCCGCAAACTAAAATCACGCATATCAAAATCTCGCAAAATTGAATTGCATTGCAACAAATACATTTTTTTAATCAAAATCTCGAAAATTAAAATCTCGCGCGAGATTTTGATTTGCGAGATTTTGATTAAAAAAATGTATTTTTTGCAATGCAATTCAATTTTGCGAGATATCCTACCTACTGCAAAATATATAATCCAGTGTCTAGGTACTTTAAGACCACACTGTTATTTATTAATTTAAGCTTTTGATTTTTCAATTTTATTGTTATAACAAGAACAAGAAGGAGAGAGAACATAGAGATGGTATATCCAGTTGTAAAGTGTTATGTGCAAATCGCATTACTCGTATTTGGCCTTGAACTAGAAAATACTTTAAGTTCCATTGAACGCCTAAAAGACAACCAAAAAAAATAACAGTAATAAAGGATGTACAAATTTTGTATTGACGGGTATAGTTATTAGTTGGAAAGAAAAATTATCCAAAGTGCTCTTAGGTAGGTATATTCTCAACAAAAAAAAAGACAAATTTTTCTAAAAGCCGTGTGCGATTCGTTGCTGTGAAATTTGAAGTTGCGAGATTTTGATTTGCGAGATTTTAAATTGCGAGATTTTGGTTGAAATTTGCGAGATTTTTAGGTTCAAGATGTAAATGCGAGATTGTAAATAGCGAGATTTTGTAATTGCGAGATTATGAAAAACGAGATTTTTAATTTGCGAGATTTCGTTATTCGAGATTTTTAAAAAAATGCGGGATTTCGTTATTCGAGATTTTGGTTTGCGGGATATCGTAGCGCTCCCCCCTTTGTATGGTCAAAACATAACTGATCGATGCCGCCCACTATGGGAAAAACAGACATCTTTTGTAGCCGCCCAATATGGGATCACAGACGCTACTTGCTGCTGCCGTTGGCCTTTTAGGATAAGCTCCCACGCCACCAGACTTTTATGCCGTTGACCGCCACCTGCCAGTTCATCCGCTTCTGGGCGCTTTAAACCATCCCAAGGACAAGTTTGTGCCCTGACCAGCATTGCTAGTTTGTCTGCTTATCACGGCATCCATTCGATACAACTGCTAGCGTTAGCTACTCTCTACCAAGGGGAGGCGTGCATGCGGATTTTCCTTTCATTGAGCCTAGGGTCGAAGTGGCGCGTCCTAGAACCCTCCAGTATTTAAAAGAGCAATTATGTTTATTACTTAGAATTTTTCTAAAAATGAAGCCTATTTCTAAGTCCTAGTTACTTCTTCTATGATGGTTCAAAACCCCATGTAAAATTCTTTAAATATAACAGGCATGCTTTCTTGAACATTGTTAATGGGTCCAATTTAAAAAAAATTGTTTTTGTTTTGTCAACTCTTGTCTTAATAAAACTTTGACATCATCGATTCTCGAAAATTCCAATTATCAAAGACTTTCTTCCTCAATTATTAGTTTCCAAAAACATTTTTACTATTTTTTTCTCAGTAAAGGTTCATAGGTAACTCAATTCCCCAAAGGATACCTTAACTTTTTTTCCAGTGAAGCTTTTTTTTTTATTTATTGTTGTTGTTCTATTTTAATTAAAATAAAATTAGATATCCTCAGTGAAAGTCAATCCTTAACAGATTAAAATTGAATTTATTTAAAAAAAGTTTTTCAACACTCTTTTTGAGTACCATAACTTCAAACAATTTACCCAAGCCAACTCTAACAACAACAAAAAAATTAATCTAAAATTTAGTATCATTTTCACTAAAAAAAAAAATACCAAGCTCATATTGCTTTTTTGATATCCATCTTTCTATGCGATGTGTGAAGAGAAACTCAAACTTACCCCGGAGGGTAAAATTGTTTTGTATGACATTTTCTTTGCAAAAGGCTGAATACAGTTTAGTTGTTATACAATATAGTGTTTGTTCGAGTAGTTGGAGTATTCACCCCCAAAGGAATTGATACGAAAGTTCAAGTGATACAAGTTCCTCGTTGACATCGAGGCAAAGGCAAGGCAAGGCATGGCATCATTTCAATTTATGGCTACAACTTCTATTTATAATGTATATGCTCAGATGGGACTTATCATGGTTTGTTGCACATACCCAACACAAATATTTGGCATACACATGTATAACTGTGTATACATATAAGGAAAATAGGTGTCAAATTGTAGAAAACTTTTATCAGATATCAATTAACTTTTGCAAAAGTTTTCTATTCCTGATGTTTTCAGGAGGAAAAATGGGAAAAATTTCAAAAAATGTACTTCTTCGGTGATGCTCATTCAAAGGGTCTTTTCCAAAGAACCCCCAAGCCTTAGATGCTTGTTTGCGGTGTATGTGTATAAATAACTCAAATATGAATAAATATCTAATTCTGAGAATTTATTTTAAAACACAACAGGAGGACAAACTTATGTATTTTGAGTACCTCCATATATGTATCTATATGACATGTGATCAGAACATAATTATTAAACTTTGACTTGCTTTTTGTTATCTATGACGATTATTATTGTCCTTGAAGGCAAAAAAAAGAGGTTTGGATATGTAGATAGAACCATGGTAAATAAGAAAGACATTCGTGCTCATACTCATTGGACCTGCAAAACTTTTCAAGAATGGGAAAGAAGTTCATCTGAGATTTTTGATACTCAAAAAAAGTTCTTTTGAATACCTACCTACATCAAGCTAATTAAGTTCCCACACGTGTTCACTAAAGTCGCAAAAAAAGAAAACCATTGTAGCAGTAGCAGAATAGATATAATGCACGATTGCATTATACGAACTTTGTGATGCTTTTATTCGAGGCGGAGGTAGGATCATCTTAGTCCAGGGAGGTCATTCCGTATTTCGATTATCGCCAGACGATAGTCTTGCTCTACGTAACATTGAAAATGACTATCGTCTTGGCGATCTCGTTTTGGCGATGAATTATTTGCTTTACGTAAGTCAATAATCGTCAAAACGCTATCTTCAAAACGATAGAGCTTAGACGATAGCTACATAAATTGGTATCGTCTTGTAATTATTTGAATGTTTTAAGAGCGATAAATGGTTTTTCGTTGATCTTTAACCATTGTTTTTTGAATAATACTAATTGAAAATAAAATAATTATTGAATAATTAATTGAATAATAATCAAAAATTAAAAAGTATGTATCTGCCCAGTGGTCAAAATTCGACCATTTATACCAAAATAATCGTTCATCAATACAGGCACCTATGTCAACAGGGCTCTCATCGCGTAAGACGATGAACGTCTTCATGCATAGTTAATCGCGATAGCCATTATGCTAAGGGGTTCCTACTCTTTATGGTTTTGAGAAAAAAGCAATAAGTTAGGGAACGAAAAAGCATATCTTGGCCTAAAACTGATACAAATACTTTTAGTGCAGGCTTTTTACACATTTATAAAAAAAAAATTGTTAACAGCAGTTTAACGATTGAATATGGTGAAGGGGGTTATAAGGTATGTAAAAAAAATCTATTTCCCAGAAGCGGAGTTGGAGGGGGGATTTGGGGGGTGAAAAAGAGGGGGTAAATTGTATTATTGCGTTTTCCGAGTAAAGTTGACCCCAAAATGAAAAGTGTTCAATAAAAATGTTGTAGATCCGGCAAAAATCTACAACTTTTACATATATCACTTTTTAACGTAACCTCAAAATTTCCGAGATATTAGTGAAAAACCGTATTTTTTTTTTGGGTTTTGTTTTTATATATAATATATGAAACTCAAGATATAACCATTTTATGCGGACCTTATCACCCCTTTTTTCAAATATTTCAAACAAAACAAAAATCAACAAAATAAAGTCTCCAAAAAAAGCCGATAAGGTTTGCTTGAAAAGCTAATATCATGGGTCCTATTGATTGGATCATCAAGGTAAAAGTCTACAAGCTAAGGGAAAATGACAGAGCATCATTTCCTATTTCTTTAAAGTGCATTGAAGAGTTATTGACCACTGAATTTAAATAGGAAACCAAGCTGGCTTTGAACCTCCATCCCCACCAAAGGCTGAGAAAAAAACATGCCAAACTTTGGTATTTGATATCAGAATACATGTACCTTTAAAACTTCATACTCAGATTCTGGTTATACATCCACTCCCAACATTTGGTGTGGGCTCCTGTACTATTATTTTTGTTTTTCATTTAAAACTGTATGTATTGAAATGAATATTTCTAGCAATATCGTTGCGGCATCGGCAAAACTTTTGTCTCGGGTCAAATAATAAAACACTGTTTTATGTATTTTTTTCGTAGAATTCAATGGTGTGATTAGTTATTGCATTTTCCAAAAATTTTTAACAATATATTAACCATTATTAAAAAATTACTTGATGCAAAATGATTTTTTTGCTTTTTCGCATTTTTGTACGTGGTTATTATATGTTTTCATTATTTTGTATAAAAGTAAATTTAAAAACAAAACTAATGATTTCTAAATGAACTCGGTACGATGATTTTCTGAAGTACATTTTTCATTTGAAAAATTGTATTTTTTTGCAAACAAAATTCAATATCTCAAAAATTGATCAATGGTTATGCTTGAAAAAAATTGTCCTAATTAAAGACACACTAAGATATAATTTCACAAAGTTTCATTTAAATTCAACTATTTTTGGAAAAATTAAAAATAAAAAACAAAACCCAGAAAAAAATACGGTTTTTCTCCAATATCTCGGAAATTTTGAGGTTACGTTAAAAAGTGATATATGTAAAAGTTGTAGATTTTTGCCGGATCTACAACATTTCTATTGAACACTTTTCATTTTGGGGTCAACTTTACTCGGAAAACGCAATAATACAATTTCCCCCCTCTTTTTCACTCCCCAAAACTCCCCTCCAACTCCGCCTCTGGGAAATAGATTTGTTTTACATACCTTAAAGCCCCCTTCACCATATTCAATCGTTAAACTGCTGTTAACAATTTTTCTTTTTTTCGATTAAAAATATGTTAATAAGCCTGCACTATTTATTCAATATTAAATAATTTTGATGGACATCATACATCTTTTGACAACTTTGCACTTTTCACCTATCCAAAGAAGTGGAAATCGTAGAGGTTGAGAGGAGAGGCAATGGCAACCGTTAAAAACCAGCACCGTGATTAAAGGCATTGTCTTGCTGCAAAAGCATACCTCAAACTGTATATTCGATCGGACTGTCATGCCGAAGGTCTGGCTTCGATTCCCAGCCACTGCCACCTAAGTATAAACAGAGGAACTGACAAATCATGCAAGAGTATACTTGTCATGAATAAGTGCTTCTCATCTAGCCGTTCTGACTCGGCAAAAATTTGTAGGTCGCCTCCATTCCAGGAGGAATGGTTAAGAGTTGTTAATCACTAGGGCCTGGTTTCCACGAGCTGTTGCGCCACCAGATTTATTTGCTATTATTTTTTGTTCATATTGTTATTCAACACTGGGCCGCTTGTAGGCTAAAATCGTACTTTTAAGTGGACACTCAGATTGACCAGCTACTTTAAGAACTTATTGCTATATTGTTGCGTATACCGAAAAGAATCAATTTATCCACAAATACAACTTTTAACGGATGCTATTGCATTTAAATTTTTAAAATAACGTGACATTTCAAATAAAACGACAAGGATTTTTAATTTTGACAGCAAAATTTAATTTTCAAATTCATTTCGTTCATTCATATAAAAAACTATAGACGAGACGATAGTGATTGAGTTACGTGAAGCAAATTATAGACTAGACTGATTCAAAAAAATGAAAATGTTTTCGATTTTCGATGCCACTAGCTTTTTAGTTAAAGTTTAATGAAATACTAATCCTGGCAAAATTTCAGCCCTTTAGGTCAATATTTAGAGGTCGCTCATCGATACTTTCTGTTTTACATACAAATCGTATGGGAACTTTTTTTTGATTCCTTCTTTATTTTATAACTTTAGAAACGGTTATCATACAGAAATGATCAAGGTAGAATCTGAAAGAAGGTGTTCTTTAATAAAGGTCCTTACATCTTATCTAATTAATGTACTCCTTCCAAAGTTATTCAAGGTCAGAGTGGTATTCGTGGTAAATTAAAAAGTTTTTTGGATTCCGTGTTGAAAAAATCTGCTATAATACAAGATGTTTTGCAAAAAATGTAACAAAAGGCAAGTGCGTGTAAGTTGCACTCAGACAAGAAAAAAATCGTGTTAGAGTGGGGGTCTTTCTCCCCCCATTTAGGCGGGAGGGGCAATTTCCTAAAAACATTGGTTTAAAAAAGAAAACAAATATTAAGAACCAACGGCAATACTTATGGTGTCATGCTATTACTTTTTTAAAGACAACAATCCATTATTTAATTAACTTTTTAAAAAAAGTTGTTTTTGTAAATATTTTTTGAAAAAATTAATTTCAAACTTAGATTTAAAAAATGAAAAAGTGATTTTTGTTTTTAAATATCTTTTTGAAAAATTTTTCGTTATCAAGTACAATTTTTGTTTATGGATTTCAATACCTTAGTTAATTTTTAATCAGATGCTGAAAACCGCAGGCTAAAATGATTTGTAGTTTCTGAGAAAATTGAAAATAACAAAAACCAAGTTTCTTGTTATTTGACGCCCTGGAATTTAAATTGTTCCTTCCTACAAACACCCAATTTCCAGTAGTAGTAGTAGGTATTTTAATTTACAATTTTCTCAGAAACTACAAAACATTTTAGCCTGCGGTTTTCAGCATCTGATTAAAAATTAACTAAGGTATTGAAATCCATAAACAAAAATTGTACTTGATAACGAAAAATTTTTCAAAAAGATATTTAAAAACAAAAATCACTTTTTCATTTTTTAAATCTAAGTTTGAAATTAATTTTTTCAAAAAATATTTACAAAAACAACTTTTTTTAAAAAGTTAATTAAATAATGGATTGTTGTCTTTAAAAAAGTAATAGCATGACACCATAAGTATTGCCGTTGGTTCTTAATATTTTTTTTCTTTTTTAAACCAATGTTTTTAGGAAATTGCCCCTCCCGCCTAAATGGGGGGAGAAAGACCCCCACTCTAACACGATTTTTTTCTTGTCTGAGTGCAACTTACACGCACTTGCCTTTTGTTACATTTTTTGCAAAACATCTTGTATTATAGCAGATTTTTTCAACACGGAATCCAAAAAACTTTTTAATTTACCACGAATACCACTCTGACCTTTGGAAGGAGTACATTAATTAGATAAGAAGTAAGGACCTTTTTTAAAGAACATCAAATCTTCTTTCAGATTCTACCTTGGTCATTTCTGTATGATAACCGTTTCTAAAGTTATAAAATAAAGAAGGAATCAAAAAAAAGTTCCCATACGATTTGTATGGAAAACAGAAAGTATCGATGAGCGACCTCTAAATATTGACCTAAAGGGCTGAAATTTTGCCAGGATTAGTATTTCATTAAACTTTAACCAAAAAGCTAGTGGCATCGAAAATCGAAGACATTTTCATTTTTTTGAATCAGTCTATTATAGACGATATCGTTAAAGGTAATCGTTTTGACGATTATCGTTTTAAAAATTACGGAATGACCCCCTAAGGTATTCCCGATGAAAAGCAGATAAAACTCGGGTTAAGAAGGAAAGAACTCGGGAAAACATTAGCTGCGCAATATTTTCTCTTTATTTTTAATAAAAAGAACGGCGTATAATCTTACAATTTTAGTTTTTTTTGTCTTATGATTAGGTTAGGTTAGGTTCGACTAAGATGGGCGTGCACATCACAGAGGTTGTTGCGTACACGGGGGCCTATTGGTCCATTGTGATCTCCTTATAAAAGAAGGCGGAGATGCACCTAAGGTAATGGTTCACATAGACTGGTTCGTTTGCGAACCAGCCTATGCTTTCTATGAATTTCTTCATGTTTGCCATTGAGACCGCGCTAGATCGTCCAGTTCTTCAAAAAACCTGTTTCCAAAATAACGGAGTCGATTTGTTTGGAGGTTTGGACAATCACAGAGCAGGTGTTTAATGATTTCTATTTCTTCTACGTCCTGACAGCTCCTGCAGAAATCGGGTGCGAATACACCTAGTCTGGTGGCCATTGTGCCAATGGCGCAATTGCCCGTTAATACACCAATCAAGATTCTAATATTCTTTTTCCTAAGTGATAAAATATACCGAGATTCCTTTTCATTAATTCTAGGCCACAAACTTCTAGAGATAACGCAGTCGTTCCTAGTTCCCCAGGATTTATTGATTTGCTCTTTTGTTATATTGGGTCTATTTTCGTTCTAATCACGCCGATCGGGATGTTTAGTCTCACATCTAATTGGCTACTACTGTTTCTATTTGATACTGACCCTTTCCTTGCTAGTTCATCTGCTATATCATTCCCTTCTACATCGCTCTTCTATATGACTCGGTTAGTGTCACAAATATCATTCAGTTTGCCTCAGCATTTTGCTACAGTCTTGGATCTTATAGTCTCACTGGCTAAAGCTTTGATAGCAGCTTGGCTTTCCACGAAAAATGTGATCTCCGACGAGTTCAGTTTCTTCGTTTGTACCATTTCTGCCGCTTTTTCAATAGCGTAAATCTCAGCCTGAAAGACACTACACTCATCTGGGAGTTAATACGAATATCTAATATTAAGAGCTTCACAAAATACCCCAGCACCCGTTCCTTCTTCCATTTTAGACCCATCTGTGTAGAAGGAGATACCCTGTTCCCTGGTTAGTGAGTTGGGTTCCCAGACATGCCTTTGGGGTATTAAAATAGAGAAGTGTTTATTAAAATCTATAATAGGTGGTATGTAGTCAGTCGTCACGTCACATCAAGTGCGGCCACTATGTCATACCTCTGGAGGATAGACCCATGACCATAGGTGCTGTGCTTCCAAGAGCCCAGTTCTTTGAGTCGAAGTGCGCTTTTAGCTACTGTGCATCTTATGTACTCGTCAAGTGCCGGGAGATTTAAAATAATTTCCAACCCTGCTTGTGGCGTAGACCTCTGAGCCCCCGTTATTCCTATACAGGCTAGTCTCTGTACCTTGTTCAGGTTTTTGAGATAGCTTACTTTTTCAACAGCCTTCCACCATACGATATAACCATAGGTTAGTATGGGACGAACAATCGCAATGTACACCCACTGGATGACGTGCGGTCGCATACCCCACCATGTACCGAAGGTATCGTATCTCCAAGTTGCGAGCTTATGATTCTACCATTGAGCATGGTATAAATCCAGTCCACAATGGCAGACTCAACCCCAACCTCTTCCAGAGCAGATTTAATGGACTCCGTTTTTACGTTGTTAAACGCTCCTTCAATGTCCAAAAATGCTGCGAGGGTGCGTTCTTTTTTTCTCGAGACTTTTCTCAATTTGTGTAACGACTTCGTGCAACGCAGTCTCCACTGACTGGTAGCTGCACAAAATTTTTGGATTAAGAAGGTCCCTGACATGCAGATCAATAATTCTCTCCAGTGTCTTGACGAGGAACGAAGAGAGACTTATAGGTCTATAATCCTTTGCAGTCTAGTGTGTCGGTTTTCCAGCCTTTGGAATAAAGACAACTTTAACCTTTCTCCAGCTAGTAGGGACGTATCTAAGTTTAACACAACTTTTGAAGATTACCCTAAGCCCTGGGGTGATTATCTGTAGAGCGTTTTGAAGAAATGCCGGAATAATCTCGTCTGGTCCAGCTGATTTATAGGGTTTGAATGAGTTTATTGCCCACATAATCTTCTGCTCTGTGATAATCTGTTCCAATTCTGGTGTTGATAGTAAAATTTCTAAGGAGTCTGGTTGTGAATAACCTGAGACCTCAGGACTCTTACACCCAGGGAAATGTATTTCCAAAAAGAGTTCAAGTGTTTCTTGGCTCGAATTCGACCATATGATCCATCGGGATGCTTAATATATCCCGGAGTAGTGGGGTTAAAGGTAAGAACCTTTCGAAGTCTCGCCGCCTCACATGTGTTCTCAATGGATTCACAGTGCCTAGCCCATGAATCCTTCTTGGCCTTTCTTAACTCTTTGGTGTATAAGTTAAGTTCGGCTCCAGGCGCGGACCCAGGAATTCAGTTTGGGAGGGGTCATGAAATTTTAAGATCAATAAGAACTGCTTACCAAAAGTCAAGCTTAATCTTGGCTTCAAGCCAGTCGAAGTCATGATCAGGAAGAAGCTTAAGACTTAATCGGACTCCCGCTTATATGTACGTTGAGCTAGAAATTGTATTCATCAACAAGATTAAGCTTCATTTCATACTTTTCGGACAATGATGAGAATAAGATAAACATTTAAGATTGGGAGCGAAATTGACGAGAAAATCGTTCTTTTGAAAACTTTTGAACAATTTACAAAGAATAGTTGACAGTATAATGGATTACACATTACATTTGAGTACATAAATGTAAAACTAAAAAAAATCAAAATAGGTAATTCAAATATCAAGTGCCAATTTGAGATAAAACAGATAGAATTGCAAAAATATAGTGGATTCCATACCGAAAAGAAAAAAAACTGCTATCAAAGCAAAAAGGAGGGTATTTTCTTATTATATAATATTATTAAAAAACTTCCTTATAACCCAAACAAAATAATTATTTCAATTTAACAATATTTACACAAGAAAACTATATGATCATATAATTTCAATACTGTACTTGATTTCAAATAATTAAGATATTTTAGATATGCTGTGGATGAATTTAGCACCGCCATTTTCGATTTTCAAAAAAAAGTTGTGCTGATGTATTCTGCTCAACTTTGTGCTGCCTTGTGTCGTAATTATTTAAAAAAAATCCCGAATTTTTAAATTTTACGGATGAGAATTTTTTGAAATGTTTGTTGTTTTTTGGCAAAGTTGCAAATATGCGAACTTTTGTATCTCCATATGGCAGCACAAACTGAGCACGAAGTAGCACAGTAACTTTTTTGTATGTCATGATATTTTGACCAGCAGATTTTAATGCTATTTTCTAAGCAAAAACAAATCATTATAAGTTACTGTGACCTCATATAATATTGGGTTTTCAGACCACTTTTTCGAATTGAGGTCTTTTAACCTAAAAACGGCCGCGGGGTCTCAAAATTCAATTTTGCCAAATGTCCCAGAACAAAAATTGCTTCTTTCAAAACCCTTTACAAGATCCACAATACACATTTTGAATATAAACAAAATTCCGACACACCTAATATGTATTAGTTTTTGGCTTAAAAGTTGCAATCATTAGATTTTCTTAATCTTTTCGCTTTTAAGAAATTTCGAAAAAATCATTCATAAAATTAGAATGTTTAATTTACGGCCCAAGTTGATCACAATACAGCATAGCGAAAATGGCGGTGCCCTTCGCATTTTAATTTTTTCCATTAACGTTACTATTTTACGAATTTTATTTGTATTTCTTTGGCGCCTAGCAGCATTATCTGAGCACAAAATAACACAACTTCACAAAATGAGCGCAATACAGCACAATTTTACCCAAAAATGGGGGCGCTATCTTCACACACAAGCACAGAAAAGAAGATATCCAAGTAATATTTTTAGAAAATTTAAAATAAGCTACTTACATAGATCTTCTGCTATAAAATTTTCAAAAAAAGAATGCTTCCTATTGTGATCCCTTTTGATTGGTGCATCCGCAACAAAATGTCTGTGACACCCGAAACTATTTTCTTTTCGGTTGAAAATAAAACAGAGTTTATAGCCCAGGAAAAATGTACAAATAAATTGCCAATCTGCGGAAAAATTCCAAGTGAAGATTTTTGAATGCAATTATCTTTATTTGTGCCTAAGGAATACGCATGCGAAAGTCTACAAACGAAACTGGCTTGCGTTAAAAGTTATTCAGGGTTAAATGTCGAAAATACCGGTTTTCCACGTATAACTTTGAAACGGTACATGGTATTAAAAAGTAATGCATACAAAACTTGTAGATAATATGATTATCTACAAGAAATGTTAAAACACTTTTTTTTCTCTGACTGATGGTTAAGAAGATATCGGCGTTTCAAAAAACGTAAATTGACGAAAATATCCCTTCTTTGCGTATAACTCCGAAATGGTGAGTGTTATTGAAAACATTTATAGCCAAAGTTTGTATACTATGTTACCCTCTATTAAAAAAAAATTAAATTTTTTCTAAGAGTAATAATTTTAAAGATATAATTATTTGAAAAATTTCGTCAAAAACCTGAAATTCCAGACTTTTGCTTTTAAATCTTAAATAACGAAATTTTCATAAAATAATTTATGTTCAGTTTATAGACTATAATGTAATCTACAAAAAATACTCACACACTTTTTTCCACACGAGTGACCAGTAACAAGATATTGCTACTTCAAAAAGGTTAAGTATTGAAAATAAGTATTTTTCGCTTACCACTCTTAAACGGTATATGTTAGAAATTTTTTTTTTACACAGTTTGTAGGTTATTTACCCTTCTACAAGAAAATAAAAAAAAAAATTTTGTTTGCGGTTATTTAAAAGATATAATATTTTATATAAAATGCACAAAAGTCAAAAATAACGGTATTTTGCGGTTTTCTCTTAAATGGTGAAGTTTTTGAAAAATAATTTATACTTTTTGTATAAACAATAATATTCTCTATAAGAACTCTTATGAAGACTTTTTCGATATAAGGCCCCAATAAAAAGATATTGAGACTTCAAAAAGTATCGATTTTCGAAAATGCTGGTTTTTCCGGCCCAAAATGATTCGCCCAGCGACATAAAATAATAATAGGGTTTTTTAGAGAGACATAGTACAAACATTTTTTCATACTGAGGGGGGGGGGGTCTATCTCCCCCCAATTAACCGGGAGGAGCAATTTTCTGAAAATAGTACTAAAATTAAAAAAAAAAAATTTAAGCAAATGGCAACACTTAAAATAAAGTACCATATTTTTTTGAGATTTTCAAGTTTGTTCTTTAATTATTTTTTCAAAATAAGTTATTCCTGCCAATAGTTTTCGAAAAAAATACCTTCAAACCCAACATTTAAAAAAAAAACTGAAAAAAATTATATAGGTACTGTTCTTTTTTCAAAATATGAAATCAGGAATTATGTTAGTTTCTATTATACACTTTTCCTGTAATTTTTAAATGAACACTGAAAACCAGATGGTTTTATGCCATATAGTTTTCGAGAAAATTGTAAACTAAGAAAACTATTTTTTTATTATATGTTTTTTTGGTAGTATATCTAGGAAAAATGCATTACCACTTCGGGAAAATTCCAAGTTAAAATTTTTAAGTGCAATTATCTTTAAATTACCATAAAGAATACTCGTGCAAAAGTCTACACACGAATCTGGCTTGCGCTAAAAGTTATTCAAGGTCAAACGCCAGCAGAATTTCCACTTGAGGAAAATTCCAACTTAAATTTTTTAAACACAATTATCTTTAAATTGCCATAAAGAATACTCGTGCAGAAGTCTACACACGAATCTGGCTTGTGCTAAAAGTTATTCAAGGTCAAACGCCCTTTTAGAGCATAACCTTTTTTTCCAAAAAAAAGGTTATGCTCTAAAAGAAGATTCTGCTGGCGTTTGACCTTGAATAACTTTTAGCGCAAGCCAGATTCGTGTGTAGACTTTCGCACGAGTATTCTTTATGGTAATTTAAAGATAATTGCACTTAAAAATTTTAACTTGGAATTTTCCCGAAGTGGTAATGCATTTTTCCTAGATATACTACCAAAAAAACATATAATAAAAAAAATAGTTTTCTTAGTTTACAATTTTCTCGAAAACTATATGGCATAAAACCATCTGGTTTTCAGTGTTCATTTAAAAATTACAGGAAAAGTGTATAATAGAAACTAACATAATTCCTGATTTCATATTTTGAAAAAAGAACAGTACCTACTTATATAATTTTTTTCAGTTTTTTTTTTAAATGTTGGGTTTGAAGGTATTTTTTTCGAAAACTATTGGCAGGAATAACTTATTCTGAAAAAATAATTAAAGAACAAACTTGAAAATCTCAAAAAAATATGGTACTTTATTTTAAGTGTTGCCATTTGCTTAAATTTTTTTTTTTTAATTTTAGTACTATTTTCAGAAAATTGCTCCTCCCGGTTAATTGGGGGGAGATAGACCCCCCCCTCAGTATGAAAAAATGTTTGTACTATGTCTCTCTAAAAAACCCTATTATTATTTTATGTCGCTGGGCGAATCATTTTGGGCCGGAAAAACCAGCATTTTCGAAAATCGATACTTTTTGAAGTCTCAATATCTTTTTATTGGGGCCTTATATCGAAAAAGTCTTCATAAGAGTTCTTATAGAGAATATTATTGTTTATACAAAAAGTATAAATTATTTTTCAAAAACTTCACCATTTAAGAGAAAACCGCAAAATACCGTTATTTTTGACTTTTGTGCATTTTATATAAAATATTATATCTTTTAAATAACCGCAAAAAAAATTTTTTTTTTTTATTTTCTTGTAGAAGGGTAAATAACCTACAAACTGTGTAAAAAAAAAATTTCTAACATATACCGTTTAAGAGTGGTAAGCGAAAAATACTTATTTTCAATACTTAACCTTTTTGAAGTAGCAATATCTTGTTACTGGTCACTCGTGTGGAAAAAAGTGTGTGAATATTTTTTGTAGATTACATTATAGTCTATAAACTGAACATAAATTATTTTATGAAAATTTCGTTATTTAAGATTTAAAAGCAAAAGTCTGGAATTTCAGGTTTTTGACGAAATTTTTCAAATAATTATATCTTTAAAATTGTTACTCTTAGAAAAAATGTAATTTTTTTTTTAATAGAGGGTAACATAGTATACAAACTTTGGCTATAAATGTTTTCAATAACACTCACCATTTCTGAGTTATACGCAAAAAAGGGATATTTTCGTCAATTTACGTTTTTTGAAACGCCGATATCTTCTTAACCATCAGTCAGAGAAAAAAAAGTGTTTTAACATTTCTTGTAGATAATCATATTATCTACAAGTTTTGTATGCATTACTTTTTAATACCATGTACCGTTTCAAAGTTATACGTGGAAAACCGGTATTTTCGACATTTAACCCTGAATAACTTTTAACGCAAGCCAGTTTCGTTTGTAGACTTTCGCATGCGTATTCCTTAGGCACAAATAAAGATAATTGCATTCAAAAATCTTCACTTGGAATTTTTCCGCAGCGAAAGTACATTTTTCCTGGGCTAAAATAGAATGTTTTAAATGCTTTGATAACTTGCATCACACAGTTACCACCGCAGATGAAAACCATGGGTTCCTGAAAAACTTAAGAGGTATTTTTCTCATTTTCGATTTGCTTTGGAGTTATAACGGTTTTAATGATTTAGGGTCCCGTTTCCTTTAACTGGCTTAATCTTTGTCAGACTACGGCAGAGTCTTATTTTTTGAGATGATGGTGACTGCGGGAAACCGTTATTATTTAAGAGAGTCCGCAGAATTTTATGTCGGATGGATAAGACAATTTAGTGTATCCTCGAGGGCTAGTAGTGATTTTTGATCAATATTTCTTTCTAGTCCATTTCATTATAAAGCTTGGCTTTAAAAAAAAAAAAAATAGAAACTTACCATTAATAGGTCATGTTTTTCGTATAAAAATATGGAATAACCCAAAAAGTTTTTCTCTGTCCTCTAATTTTTTGAATAATCAGTAAAGATTGCTCGTGTTTGTTGTTTTCACTTGAGCTGTGGGGGGGGTCATGACCCCCCCCTGGATCCGCCACTGTTCGGCTCTGTATGAAATCCAGGCTACCTCTAATTTGCTCAGTTTGGCTACATTGAAAAGTTTTCTGACCCCGACGCCCTGTTCTTCGTTTCTTAAGTTCACTGTTTCACCATACTGGGTTAGTGATGGGTTTAATGTTACGAGATGTAGGGCAGTTTTTTTCAAAGGCCGTTCTCATTTTACTTGTTTGGTTTTGTTGTGTTATGATTAACTAATACGGTATTTCATATTAAACAAGGCTCGGTCTGTAGAGCTACAGGAGTAGACTCTGACCACAAAATCCACTTAGAAGAAGCGAACCGCGGATTGAACGGTAGGAATCTAGTCCAAGGGAGAACAACAGGTTAAGCCCTGAACCAACTCAAAAGAGCAGGCAGGGAGAACAACGGTAGGAATCTGATTCCAGCCCAAGGCTAGTCCAAGGGAGAACAACATGTGTGTGAAGTTGGCATAACATTTTTGAGCTAGACCAATGGAACCATGGCAGAAATTTGCAGTTTTTTTGCATTTTGTATGTATTTCTATTCCGGATTTTGCTGTTCACCAAAAAGTGGGTGCAACCGACTGTACTGCTTACTTCACTGTGAAGTTAGCAGTGCCTATGATTTTCTCAGCAACCGGGCTAGCTAGCAATCTAACTAACTTCACTGCGGAGTTAGCATAAAAGTCCTTTTCTCAGCAACGGTGATACCTAGAAATTTTCAAGTAGGCTCCAAATTTGCAGTTCAAGAAAAATTAATGTCCAAATTTTGAAGTCCGAATTTGAAAAAAAAATCGAATAAATTAATTTTTCACTGTTAACGTCACAGTGAAGCAACTGAGCCACCTAGAAAATTGCAGTTAGGGTCCAAATTTGCAGTTTTTTATGCACTCCAAGAAAAAACTAAGTTCAAATTTTGAAGTCCAAGTTTGACAAAAAAAATCGAAAAATTCATTTTGCACTGTGAACGGCAGTGTGAAGTACAAAGCCTTTTCTCAGGAACTGAGTCAGCTATAAAATTGCAGTTCGGGTCCAAATTTGGAGTTTTTTATGCACTTTAAGAAAAAACTAAGTTCTGCTATGTCTATTGTGTAATCTGAAATTTGATGTTGAAAATTGCTGAATAGGTAAAATCAAGTGCAAGTTCATTAAAAAGGTTTATTAGAGCCCTATTATTAGCCATTTTGTATTAATCTCAAAAACTGGTGCGGGCGCCAAAATTGAGTTTTTGGACCGGTTCGGCAAAATCGTAGTTCCGGGGCTGTTCAAAGGGCTTTAATTCCCTTCTTGGGTCCTTTGTACCGCTAAGCAAATTCCGTTGTTCAATGACGAGGCAGCCACTTTTGTCAACAATTTTCTTGGTCAGCTGTACTTTTGCACTGTCACACTCAAAACAGAGTAAGTACACTCCCGTTCAATTGAATAGACGTTCAAAATTTTCGAGTGCGATTTACCGTTATAACTCCGAACTATGTGTCATAAATGAATTTTTGAAGATGGCATGAGAGAAAGCATCCAATTGAGGAGAGAATAAGAAAACACACAATATCAAACTTACCATCATTACACGTTTTATTATCATTTCTTTAAATTCATATTGAAATCGTAGCACTTTTTTTTTCGTTTATTTGAATAGGTGCACCGCCTTTATAATCACTTTTGCTTTGAACTAGTTGAAGGTCAGACCTTTGAAAGCTATTTTTGGGCTTTATATCATGGTTTCTTTGATATGACACAAACAAATTGATAACAAACGTAGGATGGGTGGAGGAAAAGCTCTTTTCGCGGCTGAGTACGCGGAAATTGATTGATTTCATAACAAATGGCTAACGGGACATCAAGTTTCGGAAAAAAACTTACAGAATCTATTCTTTGATCTAAAATTATCTGAAAAATAAACAAAAAGATGGTGTCGATATGAAATGATGCAAATAACCTGCTATCTCCGAAAGTGATAGGTGAAAAAGTCTGAGGGTTTCGTCTAATTCGTCGGTTTAAATGGCTAAAATAAGAGTTGAAGCTTGGTTCAGTGCCAGTATTTCAGCAGTCGAGAGTATTATTAAAAGTTCTGCATACCGAAAAAGAAGAAAATTTAAATGAAACCACACCTAAACGAAGTTAGCAAAAACAAAAAAAAAAAAAACAAACCGAATGCAGTTTTGTAAGCTTCTTAAGACTTGAAAGAATAAGTGGCGTAAAGTCGTTTTTTCTAATGAAAAAGGGATTAAATTCAAATGAATTGATGGATTCAAATTCAATTTCCATGACTGAGCGTTTTTGTGTAACTAAACCATAGTCATACTAATAGTTTAAAAATGTGGGGTTAAATTTCTTTTCCTTGAATTCTCAAATTGTAAATTCTTTCAACATAGCGGTGGTTTATTTTAATTTTGTCTTCTTTTATGGTATGATGAACTTTATATTACACTCTCGACTGTAGAAATACTCGCACTAAACCTAGCTTCATCCCTTGTTTTAGCCATTTAAACCGACAAATATGATCCAACTCTCAGAATTGTTCGTCCTTAGCTTGCGGAGGCAGCAGTTTTTTTACATTCTTTTCATATCGTCACCGTCTTTTTGCTTACTTCTCTGATAAATATAGATCAAAGAATGGATTCTGTAAGTTTTTCCGAAATTTGATGTCCCGTTAGCCATTTATCAATAAAACAATAAATTTGCGCGTACTCAGCCGCGAAAAGAGCTTTTCCTCCACCTATCCTACGTTTGTTATCAATTTGTTTGTGTCATATCAAAGAAACCATGATATAAGGCCCAAAAATAGCTTTCAAAGGTCTGACCTTCAACTAGTTCAAAGCAAAAGTGATTATAAAGGCGGTGCACCTATTCAAATAAACGAAAAAAAAGCGCTACGATTTCAATATGAATTTAAAGAAATGATAATAAAACGTGTAATGATGGTAAGTTTGATATTGTGTGTTTTCTTATTCTCTCCTCAATTGGATGCTTTCTCTAATGCCATTTTCAAAAATTCATTTATTCCACATAGTTCGGAGTTATAACGGTAAATCGCACTCGAAAATTTTGAACCTATTCAAATGAACGGGAGTGTATATCCAAAAAAGTGCCTGTGTCAAACTTAAGGCCGTAAAAACTCGACACTGTGTGACACTGTCATACTGTTGGCATGTCTCCAGTCACTTCTTTTATCTAATGATTATAAATGGTGCAGTGCAATAAGACCCGCGGTAGTAAAGCTCGTGGGTCTTATATCCCAAAATAAAATTTAAAAAAAACAACCACATGAGAAACGAGAAAATAGTCCTTTTTGAAATGGCAAAAAAAAGAAGAAACAAAAACTGCGGGTGTAATTGCCTTTTGGATTTGGCATTGAAGCCCAAACTTAAAGTATGATTGAAACTTTCGGCCCCGTGAAATCAGGTACCAGGAAATAAGACACCAAAAGAAAAAAGAAAATAAAGTCGTGCGATATCAAATATCACGATACGATTGTAGGTAGGTCTGCAATTTTGATTTTCTGGCTGTTTTTAAATGCTTCCAGGCCTGCAGGCTGCAGAGCTTTTTCGATCAATATAGGATTTGGTAGAAGGGGCAAGGAATGTTTAAAATTGTACCAAAAACAGGTTTTTGGGCAAAAACTGCGAAAAATGATTAAAAATGACAGAGTTTGAATGGCAATATCTCTGTCAGATTTGTATTGAATTGTATTTTAAAGATTTGTACCTCTTCTTTATTTCATTTCACAATGTGTTGAGCCTATCTTTGTTCAAGAAAAAAATATGTGAAATTTAGTATCTATACAAGTTTTTATCTCTAATTTTTTGATTTTAATTTGGTTGGTTTTCGTTAACTTTTCTTGGCAAAATTTGCTTACAGCATTCTTTAAACGTTTATAAACCATCCATTTCAATAGAAAATTTAGTTTTGAGCTTGGTTTTTTACGTTGCTAGCTCTTGCTCTTGTAATATAAGATGCTCTCTATTTTCATTTAAATGTTTTTCTTCTAATCTAACAGTCAAAATAGACATACAAATGTGCAAACCTAGCCAAAATTCCGATAAGACTGAAAACACTAGTTTACAAAATTTTGGTCCTTAGAAAAAATATATTTTCTAGACTAATTTTGGGTCACTGAACACGAAAATCAAAATTATTTTTTTTTCCAAAGAAGCGTTTTCGTGATATGCACAAAAATCATTTTCTCAGCTGTTTTTTCAGATATTCCCATAAATCTCGCTACCATGATCCAAAATTTTGTAAACTAGTGAAATTGATACAGGCCTTCTTTTTGGAATAATGAGAATAACTTTTTAACGGTAAATACTATTGGAAAATGTTTCAAGTAATATTTGTAGATATTTTGACTTTTTTCACGAAAATATTAAAATTTTTGTCCTAACATTTACCGTTTAAAAGATATAATTATTTTAAGAATTTGGTCAAAAGCCAAAAATAACGGTTTTCTGGTTTTACTCCTAAATAACGAAGGTATTCAAAATAAATGTAGGCTCAGTTTGTAGATGGTAAAATGTTCTACTTAAAAGATGGTAACAGTTTTTCCTGTACAAGTGATCTGTTACAAGATATTGCGATTTCCAAATGGCCAAGTGTCAAAAATATTGAACTTTCACGTACAACTCTTCAAAAGTTAATGTTTTCGAAAAGTACTGTATTCAAAGTGTATTGATCTATTTTTGTAGAGAATTTCATTATCTACAAAGCATAGTCATATTATTTTTCGATATCAGTCACCGTTGAAAAGTTATAGACCAAAAACGAACTTTTTCGGCACTTGACCTTGAATAACTTTTTATGCTCAAGTGGGATTTACGGGGACTTTTTGCAGTTGATTTGTTATGCCAAATAGAAGGCCTGTACCAATTTTCAGTCTTATCGGAATTTTGGCTAGGTCAAATGTCTGTTTTGACATGTATATAAAGTTAGCAGGACACTTTTGGAAATTCAGGTTAAAAACTATTCTATCATTAGTTGCTACTTAATTGCGAATTAGTTACGCAAAAAAAAAATTAATTGCTTTTTTGGTTTTTGCAGGACACCCATTTTTTCGCAAACCAAAAATGCTATACATTTTTTTTGCGTAACTAATTCGCAATTAATTAGTTCTCAAAATCAATTTTTTTAATCGTTTATACACATTTTTGAGAAAGTTGTCCTGCTTAGTTCATATGAAGTTAGCAGGACACCCAATTTTTCTTAAACCAAAAAAGCAATTAATTTTTTTTTTTGCGTCACTAATTCGCAATTAAGTAGCAACTAATGATAGGATAGTTTTTAACATGAATTTCCAAAAGTGTCCTGCAACTTTATATACATTATTTTGACTGGATTAATCTGTTAATATGTTGAGTATATAGTGAAGGAACGAATATCTGCCTTATTTGTGGTCTTAATTGATTGATGAATGAATTTAATTTAGCTATAAAAGCCCGTGAAAATCCAATAAAGTGCTACGTTAAAGTAAAATGTTCTTCAAAATGTTTCCATCAATTCACTTTATGTACAAAACAAGAAATAAAAATTCGCTTCCTCACAAAAAAAAAAACTTTACGAGTTCTCAGCCATATGCTAACCAAAATTAAATCACCAAACACTAAAACTAGTTTTAATACCAAAATCTTTTCCGTTTTCGCACAAGATATAGCTTCAACAATATCCGCCATTTCATCCAAATAGATTTCATTTCTTTACCAATAAAAATGAATAATATTGAAGAAAAAAAAATGGAAAAGAATTTAATTCAAACTTTATCTTCAAACGATTCTGTTTATAGAATTTAAACAAATCGGTTTGAACTATAAGCGAGGAAAAGAAGAATAAAACTTTTTTCTTTTGCAAAAAAAAAAAAAAAATGATGATGATAGCGATGGCGACCCCCTACGAAATCTGGGGTAGATAGTGTTACAATTTGATTAATCGCCGGAACTGGAAACGGAAAGGAGTGGCAAAATCTGAGAGCCAGCATGAGCAACACCAAAAACTTCGTCTCATAAAATTTATAGGAAAACCGAAGCAAAATGAAAGAATTTTTCTAACTCGGTGATTGGCAAAATTGTAAGAGATTTTATACAGATAAACAGTCCCCGCTAAAAGAAAGCTTACAGTTACTTTGATATGAAGTTATTTTCTTATATTTTATCATTATAGCATTTCTCTGAGCGATAGAAATACATTATTATTTGAGAAGATGCGTTTGATACACTTGTTTTGACGAAGCTCCTAATCAGTTTTGATAATGCTATTTCAAAGTGGAGAGAAAATACATTAATTGTAAACGATTCCTATCTATGTGCATTAGGGTGGTCGTTAAAAAAGGTCATCCCGGATGGGCCCAAATCGGCTCTAAATGAAGAAAAAAAAGTTCCCTAATTTTTTCAGATTTTTATGTTCATCCTCTATAGTCGCTGTAGGGGTAAATTAAATTTCCCCTTTTTTTTGCATACTAAAAAATTCGCGTAAGATCTGCCAAAAAAATTCAGAGCATATAAGTGGGAACTACACACGAAAAAAATCCTGTGGGAGGGGGTAATATCTCCCCCCGCTTGGACGGAAGGGGCAATTTAATAAAATATTTGCATAAAATAGACAAAAATTAATTAAAGCACAACGGCAATACTTAATGTTTTGTAGCTTTTTGGAAAGCCAGAAGTCCATTCTTATGGCTTGTTTTTCAATTAAGTTTTATCGATGAATAGTTTTGGCAAAAAATTGTTTCAAAGTCAACAATTTGAAGAAAAATTATAATTTTTTTTTATTACAGGTTTGAAAACAGATATTGCTGAAATTATTTATTCAAAAAGTTTTATTTTATAATCAACTATTAAAATGGACTGCTGGCTTTCCACAAAGCTACAAAACATTACTGTAAGTGTTGCCGATGTTTTTTTAACTATTTTTTTCTATTTTATGCAATTATTTTATTAAATTGCCCCTCCCGTCCAAGCGGTGGGAGATATTATCCCCCTTCAGTGGGATTTTTTTCTTGTCTACTTCTCACCTACATGCTCCGAATTTGTCTGCAGATTTTACGTGAATTTTCAAAAAAAGGGGACATTTAATTAAAAATCTGAAAAAAATTAAGGAATTTTTTTTTCTTCATTTAGAGCTGATTTAGGCCCATCCAAATATTAAAACTCAAAAAAAAACCCATTATAACGACCACCCTAATGTGCATGTTGTAAGCTTGCAGGAATGGATGTGACCTTAAATTAAAACCCGAACTCGAGATTTTGAACAAAATTGTTTCTATACGATGATAGAGAAGGCGAAAAAAGTGGGTCCAACGATTCTGTCTGTCTGCCTGTTTGTCTATTGAGCTACGGCCTGACCAGCGCAATGGAATTTCTTCAAACTAGGTGCATAGAGTTTTTTGATCACACCTACCCACATTTTTTTTCTTAGAAATTTCACTTAGTTTTAAATTTTTTATAACGGCTGCACAACTTTTTTTTTAAATCAATAAATTATTTTCATTAAAGGCTACATTTGGGTGGAAAATTATTCTTCCAAAAATATTTATTAATGGTACCTCCCGCAGAACCATATTTTTGATTTTCCATTTTCTTGAAAAGTGTTAAACTGATTTTAATATTTTTTATGCTGAAACTTTGAAGAAAATTAAATAGTATTGTGTACCAAAATCTTCAAAAAAATTATATTTTTAGTTTTTAAAAAAATATTTTAAGTTTATTTTTTTCGAAAATTTAAAACTACAATTACAAATTTAAAGCTAAAAAAGTATGATCTACATACTATACGAAATATCGTTAAAATTTACACTTAGTAACTATTAAAAATTTATTACAGCTGTCATCAAACACTGCACATGCCTGGATGCGCATTCGTCGTGGGAAATCGACTCAGATCGATTTCAAGCCGACTACCAATCTCCTAGCTGTGATCCGCATCAAAGCTTCCTTTCGAAACATCAGCCTAATATGTGCACATGCCCCGATCGATGAACCTGAGGAGTCAAACAAGGAGGAGTTTTACAACCTCCTAGACGGAGCCTACGGAGCCTGCCCGGAATACGATGTCAAAGTCGTGCTCGGCGACTTCAATGCTAAAGTCGGGAAGGAAAATATCTTTGGCGAATTAGTGCGAAAGCACAGCCTCCACGAAACGACAACAGATAACAGCGACTTTGCTGCAGGTGTAATACGGTGATAAGTAGCACTAGGTTCCCCAGGTGAATGATACACACAGCAACCTGGCAGTCTCTAGATGGGCGAACCACCAACCAATTCGACCAGGTGCTAATTGGCGTAAGGCACATATCGAACATCTTGGGCGTGCAAACTTTCTGAGGTGCAAACGTGGACTTTGACCACTTTCTTGTTGTGAAAACGTTCGGAACCAGACTGTCCAACAAAAAGAAAGCGAAGACCGCCCATAGGATGAAATTAAACATTGAATTCCTTAGCACATCTGAGAAATCTAGAGATTATAGTGAGCCAAAAGCATCAACAGTCCCATGGAACTAGTATCGTAAGACCATTAAGGAGACCACCATAGAAAAAAGAACAAGTAGTATGATGGTGAATGCGCGGTATTGAAGAAGCAGATGGAAAATGCCCGAATGCAAATGCTGCAACGGAAAACTAGAGAGGAGTATCGTGAAAGGAGAAAAAACCCTGTGCAGAAAAAAAAAGAGCATCCGTAGACTCTCAGCCCAGGTATCTCGAGGAATCATCAACATCAGCAAAGTGAATCTAGTCACGGAAGCACAGGGAATTGTAGACGTATTTAAGCTGAATTTCCAGCCACCGCTTGGTGGGAATTATGGTGACAAAGTGACAGGGGAACAAAGAAGCATGCGACCAGTTATCAGAAGATCCAGTCCAAGCGCCCAGTAGTGAAGAGGTTAAGAAAACCATCCACAAAATTAAGAACAACAATTTCGCCAGCTCGGATGGCCAACGTGCGGAACTCTTTAAGTATGGAGGAGATGTCCTGGTAGGGTATAAATGCATCAGCTCATCAACCAAGTGCAGGAGGTGGAAAGTCTGCCCGACGATTGGTCAAATAGCTCCGATATGCCCAATGCACAAAAAAGGCGACTCATGCCCTGCTAAAGCTGAAGACGCATATCCCTGCTAATATTGTCTACAAGATCTTATCCAACGTACTATTTGGGCGTCTAAGACCTTTCTGCAACACTATGAACTGGCTTCAGGCCAGGCAGATCAACGATACACCAAATATTCACATTGAGGCAAATCCTGGAAAAGACAAACGAATTTCACCACCATCTTTTCATCGACTTCAAAGCGGTATATGATAAAAAAAAGTCACCAAGAGCTTCTATTGGCGATCTCAGAACTCGGGATCCCAAAAAAACTAATCCAGCTATGCCACATGACATTACAACTTGCAACGTGGGTTCATCCCAGCTATTCCAGACGTAAACGGGGTTCAGAAAAGGATATACAAAGCCCTGGAGCAAATAGTGTGCAAGAGTGGTGTTAACCTGATAGGCACTATCTTCAACAGGTCTTCTCAACTGCTTGGCTATGTGGACGACATCAACATTATCGGCCGCTTGAGGCCAGCTGAAGTAGCTATTGATGCACAGGCGAAACGCATTGGTCTTGAAGTGAATGAGGACAAAACAAAGAAAAAGCCCCCCCAGTCCATCACCTAAGACAAAGTGTCACTGTTGGTAGCAGTAATTTTGAGGTAGTCAAGGAGTTCACCAATCTCGGAATAAAAATCATTTCCACGAATGACACTCTAGTGGAAATCCGCCAAGGAACTACCTTAGCGAACCGCTGTCACTTCGGTTTGGCCAACAAATAGGTTCTAGGTGCCTTTCTGAAAGACAAAGTGCACGCTATACAAAACGCTAACGCTATACAATACCAGTTCAATTCTACGGTGGTGCCGAATGCTGGACGATAAGTAAAAAGGGGAATTGATACTGGGCACTTTCGAGATAAAAATTCTTCATCGGATATTTGGTCTTATAAGCGAAGAGGGCGAATGGAGCAGAAGATTCAATCGTGAATTGAGCGAGCTGCACCAAAGGTGTGGATGTAGTCCAAAGAACCAAAACACGACGGTCACACTGGCTCGGCGACATCGAGCAAATGGAATCTCCGAATCCCAGCCTCCAGGTTCGAGACGACCAGGAAGACCGAACCTCCGCTACAGGGACCAGGTGGTTACTGACGAAAGAGTGCTTGGTTTCGATGACTGGAGGGAGCGTCCGATGTTCCCAGTGACCGTAACCGATGGAAAACCGCAATATCGCAGGCAGAGACCCTCTTTGGATCGGAAGTCGGATAAGTAAGTATAATTAAGTAAGTAGTAGAAAAATGAAATCAATTTCAAACGCGTTCATTCTCATCTAAACTCGTGCGCGTTTTATTTACGATTGGATAGTAGTATGATTGAAATCGCAATTGTGCGGTTTTAGTTTTATAATTTCCATGTGTTTATATACAAACATAAGAGCAAGTACGTGCGATCCGGTCAAGCATTTTATTTTCATTAATATATTCTATTTACGACAAAATATATGGAAAATAAATTGAAATTATTGAAATAATATGATAATTCACAGTTTCACACCCCCGCAATGTTTTATTTTCTGTTAAATTTTCGAAAAGAAAATTTTGAATTAACAAAATGGTTGGTCTTTATCTCAGATAAATACGAACCTTTCACATGTCCGGATGAAACAGAAAATTAAACCGAAATGCCTGTTTTAATAAAAAAATAAAAAACACCACACACACATAAGATATCCTCCTCATCCTCATACATAATAACTGTGGTATGCTCATTTTTGATGGAAAACTTCGAGCTAGGCAAATACATATAAGTAATATGCTTCACGCCGAAATAACTATATGTACATACTGACCGCCAGTAAAACTAACAGTATCTACATAAAGCTGCTAACAAAATTCCTCTGGTTAAAAAATAATTTAAAAAAATATATCACTTTTGATTTTCCGGACGCGCAAAGTTTTTCTATTTGTTTGGATTTTCTTTTATTTTTTTGTTTTGTTCTCCTGAACGAACGGTGCGGCTGATGGAAGTATTTTTTATTTTTCATTTTGTTCGTTGTTTTGGTTTTGTTTTTGTTTTTGTTTTTGTTGAACTAGGATAAAGTTTTCTAATTCCATTTGAGTTAAAACGTAAATATCTCTAACCAGGCGAAACAATAAATTATATTTGGATTTTAAATAAATAATAAAATAAAACATACATACAGATGCATATCTACATAATATTGAAAATACAACCAAACAACGAACTTGTCGTTGTTCCGACAATTGCCAAAAACTTTGTGTGATGTTGTTGACACTTTCCGTCAAAGTTTTTTGTTCCGCTGGAAGTGTTGAAGGGTGGGTGGGTTAGGGTTTGTACAGGAGGAAAATTCATAGCAGTGTTCACTTTTTCCTCCTCCTTCAGGACAGTGGGTTTTATTTTTTGATATACAAAAAGAAACAAAACATAATATAGGTAGGTAGGTATACTATTTTATGTTCTATTTTATTATTGTGCGAACAACGACTCCCCAGGGATAACAAGTTGGAAGGATGCTTTGAAAATTGTATATTATCACCAAACCTATATAGTCATCATTTTGATCATCTCGTTTATCTTCCATGGATATGAGGGAATACACATTCATGGAATGAATATACATACATACAAACCTACCTACCAGGCGAATTTCATGGTGGATCATAAATTTTGTTCGTTTTAAACTGTTTTTACATTTTTTTTTTTAATACACTTACTTTTATTTTTTGGAGCTTTGTATTAAGTGGCCCGTGTTTTATGACATCGATCAGGTTTTTGGTGCAGTGTATACGTAAGCAATTTCAACTAATTTACAGGGACTCAATATTTTATGACCTTTTTTTAACATCTCAAAACTTCTGGGGATAATAACACTTTGTTTTAAATGCAGTCAACTTTGTCGTGGGAAATTGTATTAGATATTGCGAAATTAAGTGGCCTTAGTCATGAATAGGAAGGTACATTTATTTGAGTTTAAAACAAAATGCAAAGAAAATCTGTTTCAATAAAGTTGTTTTGTTAAGGGAATTCATATATAAATTAAATGTTTGAATGTAAATTTGTGATGTGATTCTTTTTGTATTCTTGTTCCATCAACATACAAATTATTACTGTTGCTAAAATATACTTGCACTAGCTTATTACATACTCTTTATCAGGCACGGATCCAGGATTTCGTTCAGGGGGGGGGGGGAGGTGGTACAATTTTGGTGAGTTTCCAAAATTTTGATGAGATCTACAGAAAATTTGAGTACACTTCATACCACTCTACACCCCTGGTCACACAAAGCAACGTGAGTTGATGAGTTTGAAATTTGAAGAGAGCAAATAACTCTTTCATAACTGCCACATTGTCTCGAACAGTGGGTACTTTGAACTTTGTCAAATGAAGTTTTGTTCCCATTCAGACGTTCGAGTTTGAGCCTCTTCTTTAGCTGGGACAACCTAATCTTGCCAGTAAGAGGCCGTTCTCGAGAACGTTATCAGCATCAAAAATGCATTTTAAAGAGTGTTCTCAAACGCAAACTGAAAAGTCTTCTGTTCAAAAAAGCAAATACAAGTTATTGCTGCATAAGCATTGTGTTCAATAGTACAATTCGCTAAAGTCACTTGTTAGAAAACGTCATCTGTGGTGCAATTCTGCAGTAAAAAAATCGAGTTGGCAACAAAAATATTGAGATGCCGGAGAACGTGTTCATAAACGTCAAATGCATTTGCAAGAAAATTGAAGGAAGTTGGTAAAAAAGATTTTGTGCATTAATTTGACAATAGCTGTATTTTAGCTACATATATATAGATAGATTAAAACCGGGATCTCAGATGCCTTCGCCCATCGATACAAAACCAAACTTTCTGACATTGAAATAAAACACAATGATTATAGTGGAAAATACCAAGAAAAAACAGCTATTTGTCTTTATTAAACCTTTTCGTCCGATCTTCTCGGACTTTCACTATACATTTCATTTACAATATACTCAGTCTTCGTTAAGTTTTAATAAAAACGTTTCATATGAGCTCAAACCATCGCATCGTTTGCAGAATTCCTAGACTCATGCAGTTCGATACAATAGCAATATTCGCGTCGAAAAATGACCATCATTTGACGATCGAATTGACTTTGAATTGACATTTTCAAAAACGGGCAAAATCAACTGTCCTTAGGTTTGAAAGTTCCATCCAACTTCTCTTCGGCAATGACTGCTGTAGTGGTTTCATGGTTTCTCTCAAATCTTCTTCGTTAGATTCGTACTCTTCGCCAATTTAATAATAATGGAACACGGACGTTCCTAAAATGCATCCATGAAAGTGAAAAAATCCTCGCGAAGACTTACATACATCAGAAACGTTATTCCTAAAACTAAAACAGTGTGCACGGTGCAGCACGTCTGCACGCATGACGCATCCATGCGTACAGCGCCTAACTCGAAACACATGTGCATATTCTTAAGGTGCTTATCCATTTCAGAGTAAAAAGACGGCGAGCAGCTCTGAAGAAGTTCTCGAGAGTAAAACTCGAAAGTGAACACAGACACAGTCATGAAATAAGGTCACCAGAGAGGAAGACAGATATCTGAGAGTCGCTCTCGAGAGTTTTCTAGTGAAAGTACTCCCTCAAAGGAAACGCACATTTAAATATTTATCATAAAAAGAACTCTGTCACCCTTTTAGTATGAAATTTGTTGGTATCTCTCAATTACTTTTATACACAAATGTAGTTTATTATTTTAACTTTAATAGGATGTCTTTATCCTGTAGATCCGAGCATTTGAAGCAAAGTTAGAAATTTTTGAAGCTTATTAAACCGACGTAATTTAAAGATTTTTTTTTTTGTAAATTAAAATCAACTTTAAAGGCTCTTCCCAAACCAATGCGAAACATTCGCCGACGACGCGAAATCATTCACAATAATACGAAATATGAAAGATACACATACAAACAGCTGATTTCAATTTCGCAGCTCTGATTTATTTCCCTGAGAAAAACCTGGGGTGCGTAAGAGCGAGTTCAGTGCTCGCCCCGAACACACATCGAACACAGTGCTAATAAACTGGGGTGAAAAAAGTGTCACATAAAACACATTAGAGCGAGTTCAGGGCGACCTAGTGCGCCCCAGTGCTTACATCGAACAAACCTAATGATAAACAAAAACCAAAAAACTGTCTTTGCGAATGATTCGCTATGGTTTCGTGTTGGTTTGGTAGAGCATTAAGGTTGAAAATTTAGATAAGTACCCCTGCCGCCTCTCCTGTTACATATGACAATAAAAACCACTAACAAAGGAGAATGGGCAAATTGGCCCATATGCTCAACACAATTGTGTCATACATTTTTGAAAAGGTTATTGTTAGGACATCATTTCATTATATAGCCGTTAAGCTCTAAACTATGGGGTTCGTGAGATAACCAGCTTCAAAGCACCGAAAAGAACAATAATGCAACTCCGCATTTGGACATTGTCCTCCTGCTCAACATCAATGTGTCGTACATCGTCGGAAAGATTATAGCATGTACTTTATTTTTGTATGTGACCGTTAAGCTGTAGCCCATGGGGTTCAAGAGATATTTGGCATCAAAAAAGGCGAATAAAACAATAATGCAATTCTGCATTGGGCGCCGCACAGTGGGGCCAAACCTACGATTTAGGGAAAAAGCTTGTAAGTGGTATCATTTCGTATGTATTTACATCCGCTAAATAGAATGGTGTCATCCGTTTTACGATCAGAGTTAAGGGGAAGTTTTTTAATTTTCAAAATAGTGAGGTATTTTGAATCAGGTGTAGTTAGGGTGAAACTTAAAAGTAAGTAACGATTTCTCAAAGAAGAAATAACGGATTGGAGTCATTCAAAGCTATTTTTGAAGAAGAAAAATAGAATTTTCGGAATCCGTTTAGAATTCTGTGGAAAAAAAATTACGTCTATATTGAACCGGTTATATATTCAATCAGAAATTATCTTATTTCTTTAATTGAATTTTTATTCACTGATCCCAAAACTGGTAGAATCTGGTGATGAAATTTTTACAGGATCTTCACTACCACCAAGACGACCAGAAAAAAGCTGAAACAGACCCTAGGAAGGTGGAGCTTTTTTTTTGTATGGCTACTCAAGTCTGGAAGTAGACCCGAAGTCCAAATTTTGGCTAGATTTATCTGTGTAATCGAAGAAATGGGGTAAATTATTTTCTCATCACAAACCTTGAGGTATATGTATATTCAAATAGTACATTAAAGGAAAAATTTTAAATAATAACCCATGAGATGGAGAAATTATAGAAAACATCAGCTTAAAGTGCTCAAAATTTCAATGGTCCCTTTTAACCCCTAATTTCGGCTGAAACCTTATTTTTACCATAAAATCATTATAACAGCCAGATTCCGCATGAAAAATACAGAAAGAAAAATATATCACATTACCATATTACACACTTTTAAATATGAGGTTTTTTCCACCTCGGCCCCACTGTGCGCCGGTCTGCCAACTTAACAAGTATATATTTATGTGCATATAAACAAAATTTGAAAAAAAAATTGTCAACCCGTTTTTGAGATATTGAATTTTCAAAACGTGTCGGCTTAAGCACCAAAAACCACTATGTACCAAATTTGAAGAAAATCGATTGAGCCGTTTAGGCTGTAGACGAACAGACGACAGGCAGACAGACAGAATTGTGCACCCAATTTTTTAGTTTTTCTATCATTATAATATCATGCTTGATTGTTATCTCAATTTTTTTATTTGCACAAATCCAAAACTTGACTTATAGAAGTACCTATATCGCAAGTAAAAAGATCTCACTTTCCCATTTATTTTCGGGCTCCATCTTGGCTTGTTTAACAATTCGATTCCGCCAAATAGTGAACGTCTTTTCCTGCTATTTTGTAAAGAACAATTTGAAGACCATGAGTGACTTGTACACTCCGATTCAACACACAGAAATTAGCCTGGATCGAAAATTAGCTGGATTATATAGAGAAACTTTTCGATGCCATGCCATGGGTAGAATTTTTGAAGTTTTTATTAAAAAAGTGGCACCTTTTTCTAGAATAGCCCAATAAAAAACCTTTTTCAAAAAAAAACTTCTTTTACTTCCTTCCATTAACTTTTAGAACCACTTTCAAAACGTGTGTCTATTCAGTTGAGGCAAAAAAAATGCATTTTTCGATGTGAAAAGCTTTGCAAGAGAGCCGCAGAAAAAATAACGGTTCTTTTTGTATTATTCGCTCTGATTTATGTCCCCAACATTATAAACAAACAATAAGCATTATCAAATGATACATTAATTCACAATGTTTGGAAAAAATGAACAAAGTTCCTTTGAAAATGTGTGTGTCTATTCAGTTGAAGCGGAGTGTACTTCACACTGAATTAAGATGGCTCTAGAAACTGTTTTAAGAAGATTTGTCGAACTTCTTGGTTCTTTTAAGCGACAAACAGGCCGTCAAAATCTTTATACGTGGGATGGAAAGGTATTAGTAAATTATTTAATCGATATTTTTGAAAAACAAAAACTTAAAATTTTATTGAGGTAAAAAACCAAGAAAATTGGTTGCAACCCTTATTGCTATGTCAGACATATATCAACACAAATTTTGACAGGTTTTGTTGGCTCCAATAAATGAAATGAAAATAGAAATTTTTTTCAAAATTAATAAGGCAAAGTAACATTGCTTAAAACATTTACCTTACACAACACTTACATACGATACGATTTTTTTTCTTGTCTCAGCCCAACCGGTACACTCAATTTTTTTGTTTCATCTCAAGTGATTCACCCTAAACATATAATGTCCCAACTGGAAGACAAACAGTTGCTCATTTTCAAATCAGCAAAAAGGAACATTGCAGGCCTAAGGTCTTTACCTTTGAAACATCAATTAGAGAACTGAAACCTCTTGAGCTTGACAAAGATAGTATAGCTTGATAGTTGATATGCAGACATCTTGTGACTCCCGCTAAGAGTAAGAGCTGAACAAATTTCAGGCTGCTGGAAACCGTAATTAACAACAAGATTTAGCTCCGTTTCATACTTTTCGGACAATTATGAGAAAACCGTTCTTTTGGAAATGTTTGAGCAATCTACATAAAAAGTTGACAGTAATAGATTATACAACTTAAAAAAAAAAAACAAAAGGGGTAGTTCAAGTGTGAATTTGAGACGAAATAGCTAGAAAAAAATTCAAAAATGTGGTGGATTCCATACTGAAAAGAAAAACAATTGTTAAGCTAAGAATGGTCAACGCATTGACTCCTTGATGTCATCAAAATCATCGTCAATATAGTGTCAGCATAGACTGCGTCAACGCATGAAACATTGACGATCACACAAATGACAGGAATGAATGAAAACAAAATGATATCTTCCAGTCAGTCAGGCTTTCGACCAAAGCATAGCTGTACAACAGCTTTAATCGAAGTTGTGGAGAATATATGAAAAGCTATAGATGATAACAGAGTAACTATTCTTACTTTATTGGATTTTTCGAAGGCTTTCGATACTGTCAATAGTAATATACTTTATAAAAAGCTCATAAATCAATTTAATTTCTCAATGCCATCAGCTCATTTAGTTTTGTCCTATTTAACCAATAGATCTCAAGCTGTATGTGCCAACAATTCAATATCTTCGTTTCTTCCGCAGCATAGAGGTGTTCCTCAGGGTTCTATCTTGGGTCCGTTGCTCTTCTCAATGTATATTAATGATTTACCTTCTTGTTCACTGAACTCTTCCCTGCACATGTATGCAGACGATGTTCAGCTACATAATAGTTTTCCACTTGGTATGGTTGAAAATGGTGTGCATGAAGTCAATGAGGATCTGAATGAAATTGTAGCCTGGTCCCGTAAAAATGATCTCTGTTTAAATCCTAAGAAAACAAAATGCTTAGTTATTTCGAGGACAACTATTGACACTTCCTATTTCCCTGAAGTATGCCTTAACAATAACATCATTGAGTTCGTGGATTCCGCAAAAAATCTTGGATTAACGTTTAATAAAACCCTCACTTGGAACAATCATATAAAAAATACCTTAGGCAAGGTGTATGGAGGTCTTCGCATGCTTTGGGCGGCTCATCATTTAACCCCTCTGAAAACTCGACTTATGCTGGCTAAGGCATTGATTGTTCCAGTTATGCTTTTCTGTGGCGAGGTTTTCAGTAACTGTGACTATGCGCACAAGCGGAGACTCAATGTTGCGTTCAATAGCATTGCACGTTATGTGTATGGAATTAGAAGATATGACCATATATCCATTTACTCCAAATCATTGTACGGAATGACCCTTGACAATCTTTCAAATTAAGAACATTAAAAATGCTTCATAACGTCCTACAATTCCACCAACCAGAATACTTGTTTAATAAAATTAATTTTCCGCGATCAAATAGATCTTGTGATCTCCTACCAATTCGCTGTTCATTTCTTGTATCTGAACGACAGTTTTATGTACATACATGCTATTCGATTATGGAACTCTCTCCCTTGCTGTTTAAGAATTATAGGCTGCACGACCCAGTTTGGAAAGTCACTCAGACGGTATCTTGAAACCCTTTGATTTTGTAGATGATGATGATATTGTATTTGTCTCTTTTTTAAAGGTTTATAAACTTATTAAATTATAAGCTTGTCTTTTATATTTTAAACTCTTCTTTATTTCTTTTAAACTGAAGTTCAATTCTTTTTTTTTAATCAGAAATGCATGTGTACTTAAATATTCATCAAATCATATGTATACTAGCTTTTCTTTTCTCATTAATAATATGTCATTCTAGCTACTAGCATAATTTAAATATCCTTATAGTATTGTAATACTGATAGAGTTACTCTAATTTATAAGATATTGTATCTTACTGAGTAATGTTAAAATAAAATAAATCTGAAATCTGAAATCAATGTTGCCCCAAAATGCGTTGACATGTTATCTGTGTCAACGCAATCGGTACCCTCTGGTGTCAACGAATTGACATATGGACACGTTGACGATTACACTACTTGACCACATCCAAGCATATGAACGTTGACGCGAAGATGATAAGAGTAAAATTGAATAATTTTGTGTTGACGATCACACGACATTGATGGAAATCAGGAATTCTTGAAGTTTTTTTACTGCTCAGGAAAAAGGGTATTTAAGGGCATCTGGGTGATATTTAAATCAAAAACTCTTCTTCCGTTAGAATATAGTTCATCCTCCATCTGTCAAGCCATGGATGGATGGATTAAGAAAACATATACAAAATCAGAAATTTTAGAAATATCTGAACTACTCCGGAAAAAAGTGATATTAGGGCAATTCGGTGACATTTGGATTGAAATATACTTTTGCCGTCAAAGTATAGTTCAACCCCCTCATTTTTCAAGTCATCAACTGTCGATGTATTAAGAATACTCAAAAAATGCAAAAATTTTGAGATGGAGATGATGGTCAACAAAAATTACGTTTACATGGCAGAAATAGCCGCTGTATCAACGTAAAGATGCAGTCAACGCGTTGTTGAGTAGTCGTCAGTTGACGTCAGTGGGTCAACGCGTTGATCATTTGCATGCACCGTCTAATCATAGCTTTATCAAAACAAAGAAGAGGGTTTTTTCTTAGTAATATTTTTGCAATTTTATTTACAAAACGTGAATTTATTAAGTTAAATCATTAATCATTTAACAAAACTTAAAAACCGCGATTTTGCATATTCGTATCCAACAATTATTCAATAAAAAAAACGAAAGTTATGAAAATGCACAAGGACTGGCGTCCCTCGCGATGAGTAAATTTCGGGAATGAAGAAAAAAGAGAAAATGAAATGTCGATCTGTCAGAAAATGGTCGCGTTCGATAAAAAAAATACAACTGGACAGCAATTAAGAGTGCTACCACCAGTTTTGCTCAGCGAAGGGTGGGTTCGTAAAAAATGATTTTCTTACTAACCGAGCACCTAATATGCGCTGGATTAATAAAATAAAGAGATATCGATTAAATGATATGGAAGTACAGGGACGTACTTCAATGGGTGCCCGGAAGTTTATTTATGGTGAAAACTGACCAAAACCTAAAACAAATAGGATTCTTCTTATACATAAATTAAATCACAAGACAAGATTAAATTTCCAAAAGGAATTTTAAATTATTTATTAGGAAAACCTTTATAGATATATATATGTAGGTAGAAATTTTTTAATAACAAGAATAAAACAAAAGTTAATATTTGTAAAAAACCAATGTTAAAAGAAGATTTGAACAAAAATTTGGAATTTAAAAATCAAAATTATATGAGTGTCAAGTTAGCAAAGCAAATTTACTTTAATGATTCGAAAAAAGGTTAAGTGGATAGTTTGCCGTTAATTAGTTGTGACAAATTCAATTTGATCGTGGAATGTTTTCTATGTTTTTTTGGGTGCTTTGCTTACTTGATATCAAGTAAGCAAGGCACCCTGTCGAAAGTCTGTAAAAACTTCTTATACCTGATGGTTTATAGCTTAATAATTTGCCGTTTATTAGTAACTAATTAGTTGTGACAAATTCAATTTCATTGTGCAATGTTTTCTATGTTTTTTTTTTGGTGCTTTGCTAACTTGAATTAGTCATAACTTAGTTGTGACAATTAATGTGTCATTCTATGTTTTATACTTTTTTTTTCAAGAAATGGTAATTACTTCTAAGACTTAACATTTTATTGCTCAATAATTCCCCATTATTTAATCGTAAATGAGTTGTTACAAATTTAATTTTTTCATGCGATGTTTTCTATGTTTCTGGTTTTATTTCCCTAAATTCATATGAAATCAGCAGAGAGCTCCGGAAAAGTTCTTAGAACCTATTATATTGAAATTTTAATTGATAACTAATATCTCTTCAAAAAGCCATTGATCTATGTTTTTTTGTTTGAATTCCTTAATTCCTAACGAAGTTACATTCAAAAAGAGTTAACAATTGATTATAATAAACTATTTATTGCCTTATTACGTTCTC
The DNA here is from genome assembly GCA_963921185.1 of Dasysyrphus tricinctus. Classification (NCBI taxonomy): domain Eukaryota; kingdom Metazoa; phylum Arthropoda; class Insecta; order Diptera; family Syrphidae; genus Dasysyrphus; species Dasysyrphus tricinctus. The sequence goes on along the minus strand of OY992530.1, from coordinate 137,201,460 downwards.
AGTGGGGCAAATGAGGTAATTTCGTAGAAAAATACATAGAAAACATCGAACGAAAAATTTAATTTGTCACAACTAACTAAGAGAAAGAAGGTTCTTCCAAACCAAATACTTAAATTACAATAAGTATCAAATTTTTATACGCCCGAGGCCCATACATCATAAAAAATAAGGTCATCTCTCTTACGAAAATCAGAAAATACCAAAAACAGACTTAATAGCCTATATAAAGCTTCCTAGTGACTCATACACAAATTTACATTTTTTAAATCAAAATCGATTCTAAATGCAACACACTCTCATGCTATTGACCCACCTTCCTCCTGCAACAACTGCCAGTATCAATTCTGCCCTAAATATTTTAACAGTCGTTATTTTGTTACATTTGAAAAAATGCCAAAATATCTTTGTATGTTCTTGTTTTGACATTAATGCGTGTTACCGTCAAAAATAGCACTGGTAGCCCATAAACCAAAAAAAAAAAAATACAAAATCTGTTTCTCCACTGAGGTCGTAGTCCTGATAGCATACCTAATACCTATATTATAGGACACCGACAAAAAATATAAACATAGATACATACATATAGAAAAAAAAAACTTTTATAATCCGTTATGACCATGAATTTAAAATGAACGACAAATCCGATTTGATTCTATGCCAAAAGGGAAAACCATGTTCTCTGCTCCTCTATACTTTCTATCTTCATACAATATGCATGTTTGTATTTGTATATTATAATAGGTACCTATACCCTCTGTTGAAAAATCCCATTTCCAGATCCGAAAAATATCTTGATGCAAAAATAAACCCCTATTCCCCATCATACAACACAAATGTACCAACATAAGAAGGAACCCATTGCTTTGCCATCACTTTCTTCATCGCATGCAATATAAAAATGCTAATTCCTTAAATGTGAATATAAATATAAAGACAAAGTAACAATATTGCGACCATAAGGCAGATCCTTTGAAAAAAAAAAAAAAATACAACGAAGAATATCAAGAACAAAGAACAAAAAAAAAAAAAAATTGGAATAAAAATTAAAATCAATAAATTACAACTTACCCATCGCTATCAGGATAGTAATAAAGAACTGGATAAAATTCATGGTAAATCCTTTCAATTTCACTCGGGGTAATCCTTAAGGCAATTCAGGACTACGACTTTACACCACACTGAAAGATTTCCCACCGAATTTCTCCATCAGTAACTTCATCGAATGCGTTGCGCTCGAAAGACCAAAATGTCACACGAGACCATACAAATGACGGTAAAATGGCAACTTCCAAAGAGACTCAACTCAACTCAGCACAAGCATCCAGTATCCAGATCCAGCCAGAGTCACAATCACAAGTCCCTTTTGCGATTCGCACACAGAGAGAACACGCAATGTGTAATAAAGTGAAATCCCTTGGAAGGCTTAAAGGCTTATTTTAATTTTGCATTTCACTCAAGACGTGGCGCGTAGGGCAGATTTTGTTATGCGGTACGGCAGCACTTAGTAGGCTCTTCCGGTTCCGGTTTATATTTTTTTGTTTGTATTTTGCTTCTGATTTTTGTTTCCTCTTCTATGTTTGATTTTTAAAAACTTTTTTTTTCCACTTAACTCAGTGTGTGCGCTTCACCGCCTCTTTATGTTGAATCATTTTCTCTCTAAGGATCTTTATTTCTTCCAATTGAATTACTCTACACGATGAGCTAATTTTACGAAAAATTGCATCCTAAGCTTGTTTATTTTCATAAAAAATTAAATTAAGGTTAAGTTGTCCAAGGAAGGACCAAAAAGGAATTATTCACACACCATATGACCAATCTTTGGATTTATTTTTAAATACAGATAACCGTTTGACAAATCATTGTAATCGTTTCACTCACTCACCAGTGGGTCATTAATTTATATTGAGGCAGGATTAAAGAGTGGATACACCCACTTATCACCCACTTTTTATCACTGTCACCCTCTCACTTCACTTCAAAAGATTGATTCTTAATCACAAAAGGATATCAAAGAATCACAACAAATTCACCTCACCATCATCACGCACTCATAGGCACGACTATATTCTTTTACAAGAAGTATAAGCTTACGTCAAAATTTAAGAAGAAATCAAAAGAAGGACGAAACGATGAAGGACGAAACCGATATCAGCCGGTTTTGATTTTCAAAACCATCTGTCTAGAGATGATAAAACTGACTGAAATCACGACAGTACCATTTTGATTTCCAAAGCACTCCCTTCATAAATAAAGATGCAGAACATCACTTTAAGCAGCAGCGGCAGCAGGAAGAAAAAAATGAGTAAAAAAAAATATGATAGAAGGACGAAAAAGGATTTGAACGTTTTTGGGAAAGAAATGCGGCTTGGATACGAGTAGAGGTGGTATAGTATAGTAGTTGTGCTTTTTTCCTTTTGACCAAAAAAGTACAGTGTAAGGGTCCTTGAAGCTGCTGATTAGGATACACAGTACGAACGTTGGTCTAGAGAATCTTCATGATGGTCTATCTCTCGCTACCTTCCTATACATCATCATTCTCATCTCAATTTTTGAGAGGATATTATTTTAGCATCAAAGCTTCTTCATTTTATGGATGGTATTTGATTTTTGAATGCGCTGCGCAGGTTTTCCGAAGATTCAGCTGATGTTGTAGTTGTTGTCGTTTTATACTCAAAGGAAGAATGCAGAGAAGAGATTATTTTGTGTAAACAGAGAGACAACTTTTTTTGCAGCACATCTCTATAGATTTTGAGTTTTGAGCATCAGCAAAAGGGAGGAATGTAATTTGACTTGGGTAAGGACGATGAAAACTGAGTACAACAACTGCATAGAATGTCAAATGTCAGCGGACAACACCCAAATGTATTATCGATAGTGAATTAAATTTTCATTAATAGAATCTAATTTGATACGGACGTGTCTGGATATTCCTGATGTACAATCTACTTTATACACATCATGTATGACAGAATAAACATGGATTAAGGCAGAATTAAATTAGTTACAAAGAGAGTTTTTTGGGTAAATGTCAAATTTAAAATTAATTAGTTGTCTCACAAGAATTCTACGCAGCATTTTCTACAAAAAGAAATTTTACGATTTATTGCCACTAAAAATGTGCTTTTGAAGATTAAGAATTTAAATAGAAACTGAACTGGGAACGTTTTGGAACTCAGAGATTTTTTTCTGAAAATTTGATTTAAATGCTTATGTATGCTTCATTGAAGTAGGTAATCTTTGTCGATCAAAAATTACCTTTATTTGGTTTATTACATAATTTTTCTCGAGTGAATGGCAATATTTTGAGCCCTTCTTTAAATTTCAATTAATCGATTGCAAAAATATGAGTCTGATCATAAGTCCAATAAATAAAAACGAATTTTAGAACCTTGATAATTTTTCAATAATAAATTATACTAAGTTGAAATATATTAATTTGGTTACTGAAGTGCTACCCTTGAAAAAAGTTAAAATTCAAAATGTTTAAAACTGTCAACACGGGAGTGAATTTTTTTTGAACTGAAATTAGGTTGTTCTTTTTTGTTATTTCAAAAGTTTTATTTTATATATAGGAAAATCAGATTTCTGATTCTTAGCACTTTATTTGTGGGATATTTGCAAAAAATATTACGCTTCCACTTTTTTAAGAAGTTTGTCAGCCATAGACTTTAAAAATTTTGAAAAAAAGATCCAATATAGGCGGCTTGAGAACATATTTACAAAATGTGATTCCTCTCAACGTTTTCTTGGCAGTTACATAGTAAGTATGTACGTTATTTTGCATGAAAAATTTAAAACAAACAAACAAAATCAGGGAATCTATATATATATATATATATACTATAAATAGCCTTAAAAAAAATTTGTGGTACCATTTTCTCAAAAAGTATTCAATCGATTTCGATAAATTTTATATGGTTGGAAAGCTATTAGAGGTGAAGGTGTGCGAATCACAAAATTAAACTGTTTGGGTCCATTTTAGCCAGTTACCATTTTACACTGCCGAGCACTTTGAATCTTCATAAAAAAAATAGTTTTTGCTTAAAATTTCAAATTTTAATTAAATTTAATTTTCATACATATTGAAAGGATGAACTAAAGATGTATGTAAGTGTGATATTATGTTGCTTTAACAGGATTACAGTTTTTTTGATTTAGTTAACAGTTCGAGTTGCAAACATTTTTCAATAAACATGCATAGCTCGGTTGTATGGAAGATGTCATACGTTAAACTGAAATTATTGAAAAGACAGTGGGTACGATTTGAAGTTTTTGTTTTTTTTTTTCAAAATTCATTCCAACATCTTCAGGTGGGAGAAAGAAGTTGGAGCAAATTAGAGGATCTCTAATATCATTAGGGTTCCATCAAAGTGGAAGAAAATAGAAAAGGTTAGTCTAAAAATTACCCTTACAATTCAATTGATGTTTGATGAAACTAAAAATTTAACGGTATTTCCGCTCTTCCCTATTATCAATATTTTAATGATAGTGGTTTTATTGAAAGTGAAGTGTTCTAAAGGGATAAAGAGCATCACAAGCATGAAGTTTTTATTTATGCTAAGTAACATCTTTTAAAATGAGCTGCAGTAGTTTTTTTGTTTTCAAAATACACTTTTTTTGGGTTTGCAAAGCTCAATGTCTGATTTTTCAATTAAATATAATTATGAGTGAAAAGATTGCTTAAATGGAGCCAAAAACTTTCAATCGCAATAAGCAATTGCACGAGCTGTTTGCTACTATTTCTCCCACTCTGGAATGTGTTCAATAATAAAATGACGTATAATCGCACTCTTTTGGAAATCGAAAATATTTTCATATGTCATAATCTCAATTGACAATCATTCGGTTTACCAGTTCCGGTTTCATCGCCGGATGGTTTCGATCAAATTGTGATGAAGAAATAAACTACAAAAGAAGTAATCACTTCACGTGTTCTACGTGAAGTGCAATATCTCGACACAGGTTCAAATTTGTGTTGATTAACACGCAGGGTGTGGTAAACCGTTTGTGCAAATGGCAATTACACAAAAAGTTAATGATTAAATCTTCGTTGCATTGTTACTACTTTTAGTGGTACTGCATCAAAACTTTTGATTGGTGGCAGAACTTTGCATAATACTTTCAAATAGCCAATACCAATTTTAGAAAATTCAGTTTCACACCTATAGTGTCTATGGTCGTATTTTAAATAGTGCATCGTTAATAATTATCGATAATTATCGATGAAATTTCCATGTGTCCGATTAAGGCATTTCAAGTTGTAGATCAATTTTATAGAGATTTAGCAATTGATGAAGTCAACAAAAATTTGCCATTTGATGGTAAAACTGTTCTTTTGAGTGGCGATTTCAGATAAATTCTACCTGTTGTTCCGCATGGAACACGTAGCTCCCGTATTGAGAATTGTTTTATTCGTTGGGGTCTGATAAATTCACTTCACCACAGTATCTTAATACAAAATGTGAGAGCCCAATTAAATGAAGTTGAATTTTTTGACTTTTTAAGAAAAGTTGGTAATGGAGAGTTAATTCAGTATCCACAATTTGGTGAAGATATATTCGAATTACCATAAGAATTGATAAGTAATTTAGATAATATAATTGATAATGGTAACATTTTCGAGGCTATATTATCGGACCAGATCATTCAATGTTAGCTCCAACAAATTATGTCTGCTCTTTGATCAATGATGATATTTTAAATTGCATTTCAGGCGATGAAGGAAAAATAGTTTTGATACAATAAGATCTGATGTTCGATTAATGTTAATGGTTATCCCGTTGAATTTTTAAATTCATTGATTGTAAGTGGAATACAAGAGAATAAACTGAAATTGAAAATTTCATTATTATGCTGATTCGTAATTTGAATACTTCAAAGGCTTAGGTCAATGGTACAAGAATGAGAGTGAAGTTTTTGCATCGTTAAAGTATTGACAGAGAAGTATTAACAGGAACCCCAAAAAATAAAAGAATTTTGATTCCAAGGATAAATATGACATTTTCTGGGACGATTATTCCATTCAAATTTCAGAGGACTCAATATTTTACAATACCGGCATTGAAATGACTAAACATAATGATAGTTGAAAGTTTAATGTATCTTATGAAAAAGGGCAAGGAAATTTACTTAATAACTACAGGGTGTTTGAAAAGAATATAGTTTATAGAGAAATTGTGAATCGAAATTGATTTAAATAAGTTAAATGTCAGAATTAATTATTAATTGTGATTTGTTTTGGTAAAAACATTTAAAATTTTGAATTTATAGTATACTGCAAGCACGTTTTGATAAGAAACAAATAAAGTTATCAGAAAAATCATTTCACTTTAAAAAATAATAATTTTATAAGAAGATGCAGAATCATTTTATCAAATTTTGTGTAAACGTCCAATTGATCTAATTAATTATGACCCAAAAAATTACAAAACATTGTTCCTAATTTATTAAATTGTAATCGATGAATATCAACTTTTTCATTTGAATGATTTAATTATTATACATATATCAATTTCATTTCAACTGAAAAATATTTAAAAAAAGTTATGTTATGCATTGGAAAATAAAATTTAAATTTACATAATACGCTCCGAAAAATCTTTCGGTACCGTTCTCTTCGTAAATACTCAGCGGAACTGTAAGAAGGATTGGGAAAAGTTTTGTCTCACATATGTGCATAATCTAAAAATCATATGTCTTTGTACCCGTTGAGGTAGGTAAGGATTTTTTTTTTTTTTTTTTTGAGATTATTGATTTTTATCTTCTTACCAGTTTAGTGTAGAAGATTGAAATTTTGAGAAATGATAACAACCATTGACACAAATTTTTGGTGAAGAATTGAAACACCTAATTTGCTGTTAACAATTTGTTAAAAAATATTTTTTTCTATACTAATCATTCACGAATGTTTACATATGAACCTAAAAAAAAGAGAGAAACCAACCAACGCCAATATTTCCATCAAGTTACTTCTTTATTATTATTTACTGATTTTTCTTTTCTTGAGTGTGTGTGTGTCAGTTTTTCCTGGCCGAAGTTCGGCCACTGGGCGATACTAGTATTATTTAATATCTTTATAAGAAAAGACGTTAAGCCCACGCATATTTTTAAATAGCATAGAAAAATAGGAAATAGCCGCTTGTGATCTGTAAATTATGTTTTGCCTATTTTGAAATTCATCAAAATGCATATTGTCGCCTTAGATTTAAGACCGGCTAACTCAACATTTTTTTTTGATTATTATAGACCACTTCAAAAATTGATAAGAAATACAAAAATCTATCAAATCTTTTCAGTTTCACGGAATTTGGTAATAAAAATGTAAACAAATATTAAATGTTATTTTAGTTTTATGCAAATAATGCGAACACATTATTTTATATATTTTTTTGTAACAATTACAAAATAGAAGTGCGATGGTTTTCACTCTAAGCCGTCGATATATACAACTTTTTTCTACATTGTTTCTTAAAGATGTACTTGCTCTTATGTTAAAGTTTCTTGGAACTTAAGAACTTTTAAAATATGCAAGTCATTATACAACAAATATATAAATATATAAAAATATAGACAAATATTTGAAAAGTATTTAACTCGTTCTTTAAATTGTATAAACAACTAGTTAAATATATAAGAAGGTATCATAATTCCAATTCCATATACTACTGAAATAAATCATCCAAGTAGAAGACTTAGGATTAAGGATTGGATTTGTTGAATTATTGATTCAAAATAGCTTTCTATGGCCTTTAGCCCTACAAACTGGTGCTTCGTCCGGCTTATTCACTTGGACTCATCAGTGACATAGTGAGTGCCTTGTCATACGCAATTTGTATTAAGTTCAGTTCAACTTACATAGATTTGTTTCAGCAAAAAACCACTGTACACTATATCCAACAAGATTAGAATTCCTAATTATTAAGCTGGAAATTTTTTTGCTGGGGTCAGGCATTTGTAAAGTAGTAGTAGTATTTTGTATTATAAAACCCTTCCAGCTTAATGACTATGAATTCTAAACTTGTAAGATATAGTTTACAGTGGTTTTTTGCTAAAAATAATCCATGTAAGTTGAACTGAACTTAATACAAATTGCGTATGACAAGGCACTCACTATGTCACTGATGAGTCCAAGTGAGTTAGCCAGACGAAACCCTAATTTGTAGGACTAAAGGCCATAAAAAGCTTTTTTGAACCAACTTGTAAAATAGCTTAGCGCTCAAAACCAAGTATGCATTTTACAACTTGAAAAAATAGGAATACATGAAAGAGAAAATCAAATATCGTTGGAGCGGTTTTCTTAAAAAAATAGTTTTTATATACCTATATAAAATATTGGGATGCTAGTTTTGAGTATTTATTAATAAATATTCACGAAATTATTTAAAAAAAAATTCATCAACTTCTTTTTGAAATATTGAATTTTCAAAAAAAAAAAATTAATACTTTTTAGAAAATACAAAATATCCTTTTTTCAAAATTTTGATATGCAATTTTATTGACATTTTATAGGAGCTTTTGTTTAAAAAAATTGATTGAAATATGTTGAGCAGTTAAAGAGAAAATCAAAATAAAAAAACCGTTATATGGCACGTACCGTTAATAAAAGTTTTAGGAATTTTTTTGTATACCAAAAAGTACACCAAATGTACATACAATAACGCCCTTATTTTTTTATTAAAATTGTTGGAGCTGTTTTCGAGATAAATAGGCTTTTTCTTATGGTTGTACAAAAATTTGAATCTCTCAATCTTTACAAAAAAAACTTTAAGTTCAAAATTTGAAGAAAATCGCTTCAGTGGTTTAAGCTGTAGGTTGAGATACAGACAGACAGAATTGTGCCACCCACTGTTTCGTATTCTTCATCATTGTAATGTCAGTTTGATTGTTATCTCAAAATTTTGTTTGCACGAGTCCAAAACTTGCCCTATAGTACCTAGCTATATTGCAAGTAAAAGGTAACATCTGAATTATGGTACCACAAGCGTTTCCTTAACAATAATATTTTTAACCGATATAAACCAATTTAACGACCACAAAAATTCATTAAAGTATGACATTTTTGTAATTAGAGTGAACAGTTTTAAAGATTAGAAAAAGTGCGTATACGCCCAAGTGTACCACTATTTCTATTGAATTAATTTTCTCTTCTTTATATTATTTTGTATTTAATTGAATATACATATTTATTGATTCAAAATAGCCTTTTATGACCTCTAGTCCTACAAATTGGCGTTTCATTCGGCTTACTCAATTGAACTCATCAGTGACATAGTGAGGACTTTGTCATACGCAATTTTATATTTATTGTTTTTTGATTTTAGCTGTATGAGGAAGTGTAACAAAGTGCCATATTTTGGAGATTTTATACAAAAAACGATACAAAAAAAATTCTTAAAAAAGCTAAATAACTTATACCTTATTGATTTTTATTTCTATTTATTTCTGTTGGGTGTGTGAAATTTTCGTGAAATAATAAAATTTTGGTGGGATGACATAACGTCCGCGGCCATAATGTCCATGGACCTTAAGTCCGTACAAACGGACATAAAGTCCATGGACATTATGTCAAAAAATAATGTCCAATATCAAACGGTCATTAGGTCCATGGACATTATGACCGGATCAAAGTGCAGATAGACTTTATGTCCGTTTGAAGAAGACATACCGTCCATTTGGACAATATGTCCGTTCAAAAAAGACATAGTGTTCATTTGGACATATTTTCTTTTTAAAAATGACATAATGTCCATTTGGACAATATTTCCGTTTAAAATAGACTTATAGTCCATTTGAAACAGACATAAAGTCCAGATGGACATAATGTCTGTTTTGGAAAAAACAAAGAGACATATTGTCCAAGCTGCAAAGCATGGACTTTATGTCCGTTTGGTTTTTCAAACTGACCGTTAAAACAGACATATTGTCCACCATTTTAAAGTGGGGAAAAGTTTTATGCGGGAACAATAATTGAAAAAAAGTTTTCATATACAGTATTCGTTTCACCCACCATATCAAAACTCATAACGACTTCTTCTCAAATGTCAGAAAGGAACTATGTGCTCGATGGTACCTTCTCCGTTGTGCCAGTGCCTGCTTGTGGATATAAGCAGCTTTTGATTATATACATCCAATATCAAGATCATAAGTATCTTATCATAAAAATTCAGTTTCATAGCTGCATTTGTTTCTCGCGATTTGAAGTAGATACATAGAAACAAAGTATAAATTTGATAGACAATTTAGTGATGCGTGATAGCCGCGGGGGGGGGGGGGTGCGGCGGCGGCGCAATGGCGAGCACGACAGCGAACGCGGCGCGGCGTGGCGCGGCGGCCTCGCGCCGCGTCGCGCCGGCCGCACCGCACTACGTTCGCGAACCCGCGACGCGAGGCCACCGCGCCGCGTTCGCTGTCGTGCTCGCCACCGTGCCACCACAGCGCCCCCCCCCCCCCCCCCGCGGCTATAACGCATCACTAAATTGTCTATCAAATTTATACTTTGTTTCTATGTATCTACTTCAAATCGCGAGAAACAAATGCAGCTATGAAACTGAATTTTTATGATAAGATACTTATGATCTTGATATTGGATGTATATAATCAAAAGCTGCTTATATCCACAAGCAGGCACTGGCACAACGGAGAAGGTACCATCGAGCACATAGTTCCTTTCTGACATTTGAGAAGAAGTCGTTATGAGTTTTGATATGGTGGGTGAAACGAATACTGTATATGAAAACTTTTTTTCAATTATTGTTCCCGCATAAAACTTTTCCCCACTTTAAAATGGTGGACATTATGTCTGTTTTAACGGATATAATGTCCATTTAGGATTTAACTCGCAAAATAAGACATAATGTCCATGGACATTTTGTCTGCACACAATGTACATATCGTCCATGGACATAATGTCTTCTTGAAACAGATATAATGTCCATGGACATTATGTCTGTAAGAAGCAGTCATTAAGTTCATGGACATAAAGTCCGAGGAGTTTTGCGTATTTTTTTTTTCTTTTTAGAAAGATATAAAGTCCATGGACTTTATGGAGAAGACATAATGTCCATGGACCTTAAGTCCGTTTGTGCAGACTTAAGGTCCATGGACATTATGGCCGCGGACGTTATGTCATCCCACCATAAAATCAGTTATATCCGAGCTTTTAACAGCGATTGACCTGTTACAGCTTCTATAAACAACTATTTGATTTCTCAAAATTGATAAACGCCAAAAGATCACCATTTGCCGAGGACAACCCCGTGTCCTCAGGAAAGAAGCACAGAACTTCAATGTTCCCAATGGCTAGTAATGCCAAATCCCCTGGATACTGGAATCTATTACAGTGTCTGCCAGATACTGGAAATGACAGTGAAGATGAAGACATGGACTATGTGCAATTTCCATCAAACAAATCCACTCCACAAATATAAGTGCCGCCAATTAAACTTATGCAAAAGTCATGTGACTACGTGCATTAAATGATGAAAACAATAAGTGTATCTGATTATTGCATTAAAATTATTTCCATCGTTATAAAAATCATCAGTGAATCTATAGATTATAACAAAAAAGTTTTAAATAATGTAATAATAATAAGTAATGTAAAAATAATAAAAAGTTTTAAAGCTTTCAAGGTTATTCTTTATGGATTGAGTGTATTTGATACCGATGAACCGATGTGTTACTGTTAAAAGCAGAACTTATCAAAATTGGTCTTAAATGCATAGACGTTAAAAGTGTAATGAAAAACTATGAACACTATTCGGAAACATTTTATATCTGCTTCTTTGAAAGTGGATCAATAAAAATGAGTGAATTAAAAAAAAATGTTCGGTCAGTGCATACACAAATTAATTGGAACTATCAACGCAATCATAAAAATAAAATAACCCAGTGCCAAAACTATAAAATGTTTGGCCACTGTGAATAGAATTGTCACGTGAAGACCTATTGTTTCATCTATTCTGGTTCTCACAAGAATGAAGAATTTGCCAATAAAATATGGCTAGATTTAAAAATTAAAATTTCAACTCCCGGTTTCTATTGGTATCGGGTCGATAGAATAGATCAAAGTGGTGGGGGAGTTGCAATTTTAGTACACAAATCAATTCAACATTCTGGTCTTACTACCTTCTCGCACCATTTGCATAGAAAACGTAGGAATATAGAAATAAAATTAAATAACAATACCACTATTGATATAATTTGTGCTTTTTTTCGGGGTGGTTCTTCAACCCCATTAAAGAGGCAGAATCTTAAAGCTGACTTAAGAAAGCTTTTAATAAAAAACAATTATTATATTGTAGGGGGTAATTTGAATTGCAAGCACAGAGATTATGGCTGTAGTAGAGAAAACTCGTTGGTTAACATACTCTCGGATTTGACAAACATTTTTCCTTTTAAGGCAATGGATTTTTGAGCAAACTATAGGTTGTCATTGAAAAATTAACTGATCCTCACTGGGGCCCGGTTATATGGAGAGTTTGTTCAAAATGCAAAATTGAGATTAACGGTTTCTTCCAAAAAGCTAGTTTTGCTGAAAAGTTGACATAATTCTCTATCAATCTGTACAAATTTGAAGGTCGTAGAGAGGGCTCTGGATCTTTGGCACCTCATATGAGGGAAATTTGATGAAAAAAGATGTCATCTTATTGGTCAGTAATTGTTCAGAAAAGGTCAAGTGGTCCCAGAAATTGGTCAGCCCTAGATAACTTTAAATCAAGGCTTAAGCTTTTTCAAGGTCACTCAAGGTCACGCGCGATTTTTGGCACCTCATTTACATGAAATTTGCCAAAAATGTATACCATCCAAAAGATTTCTAGTTCGTGATAAAAAGTCAATTTTTTTCTGTAATTGGTCAGCCATAGATTTTTTTCTATGAATTTTTGAAGTTCGTTTCAAGGTCACAAAAAAAACCAATTAGTTTTGGCCATAATAAATGCAATTATGCGAATTTTTGTTTTTTTCTTTTTGGTTCTTAGTATCATTTTTTGAGCACAATGCTTTTACTTTTTTACATTACTTTTTTATTTAAGACATTTTAAAACTTCGCAAAAATTTCATTCGTAAAATTTGCAAATTTTCGAATTTTTCAAAAATATTTACGGCACATGCCAGCACAAGTTGAGCACAGTACAGCACAACTTTTTTTTTGAAAATCAAAGATGGCGGTGCTAGGTTAGGTTAGGTTAGGTAGAAATGGCTGTCAATACTAAGTACTGACACACTTAGACCAAAATTGGTCCGTTGTGATACCACATGAATCTTAAAAATTCCTTCCTTACTCGCTAAAACCACTTTGAGCTCCTGACGAAGCGTGCGAGACTATTAATGTCTGTGTTTGCCAGATCACTAGGATCGTTAAAGAAGTAAACTCCTAAATGGAGCCCACGTCTGTGGGAAAGAGCAGGGCATGTGCAGAGAAGGTGAGGAATCGTTTCCTTTTCCTCCTCGTCCATGCAGCTTCTGCAGAAATCGTTTGAAGGTACGCCAAGCCGCGCTGCGTGCCTGCCAATTAAACAGTGTCCTGTTATGACACCTACAATAGAGCTAATGTGCATTCTACTTAGAGATATTAAACACTTGGAGCGTTTCAGGTCAAGGTTTGGCCATACTTGTTTTGTCGCCAAACAAGTAGTAATGTTTTCCCACCTTGTGTTTGTTCTCTTCAACGCATCTTGCTTCAGTAAAAGTTTACACGTAGCGATGGGTATACCAATGTTTACCTTTTCAGGTAAAATGGGTAGTAATGTTCCACTTCTAGCGAGTTCATCAGCTTTACAATTACCTGGAATGTCACTATGACCCGGCACCCAACAAAGGTGAATATTAAACTGTTGCGCCATTTCCAACACAGATGATTGACAGTTGAGGGCTGTTCTAGAGTTTGTACAGACAGAGTCCAGGGATTTAATAGCGGCTTGACTATCAGAGAAGATGCGGATATCCGAGCATGATATCACGTTTTCTTTGAGTCAAGACAGTACTTCTTTTATCGGTAGAAGTTCCACCTGGAATACGCTACAGTGATTAGGAAGACGGAATGAGAGACTTAAATTTAGTCTTTCAGAGTACACGCCCCCACCAACCCCATCTTTGGTCCTCGATCCGTCAGTGTAGAAGTGAATTGATTGATCTTCTAAGAATTCCACATCCTCCCAGGTGGATCTGGAAGGTATGGTCAATTCAAAATATTTATCGAAATTCAATAGTATAGGATTGTGTAGTCAGTGTTACTAGGAAGTGTTCCGAATGAATTCAGAATAGCGGAGTGACCAATCTCATTATTGATCCACTGTGAAGAAGCTTTGAGGCGAATGGCTGTGCTCGCAGCCGTTTGTTTGCTGAAAATATCGAGAGGTGTCAGATGGAGAAGAGTGTCTAATGCAGCGGAAGGAGTCAATCCGAAGTGCTCCAGTATACATAGACATGCTGTTCTTTGGATTTTGCTTAGTTTGTCGCGATGTGTCGCTTTATCCAAGGCAGTCCACCATTCTGCCACGCCGTAAGTTAGAATCGGTCTAATTACCGAAATGTATAGCCAGTGAGTAATACGAAGTTGGAGGCCCCTTTTACTACCAACGGCTTTTTTGCAAGAGAAAAGTGCCACTGTGGCTTTTTTCACTCTTTCTTGTATGTTAGGTTTCCAGCTTAACTTCTTATCTAAGATGAGACCCAAGTATATAGTATGGCGGTGCTAATTTATACGCCAAAAAAATGGGTAGGTACCCTCTAAAAACCAAACCCTTAGTACGATTTTTTTTTTAAATACGGCTCATAGCAGCACAAGTTGGGCACATTACAGCACAACCTTTTTTTTTTGAAAATCTAAAATAGCGGTGCTAACTTCACGCACAAGTATTTTTGTGGATATTTTACAGCACGCATTTTTTTGTGGTGTTCAAAAATTTAATTAAAGTTTTTAAAACCTTGCCATTTTTAAATTGAAAAGGTAGTTTTTCAAACAATATTTTTTGTAGGTACTTTTACTTAGATAAATAAAATGTATGCACCTGTTGTTTCTATGGACGAATTAGCAAACAAAAAACACCTGCTTTTACCCCATCTGCCTTTACCATCTTTTCCGGCAGTATCTATTTTAGTTAAATGCATTTCAAACGATTTGTCAACTTGTTATCGATTGTAAGCGATATAATTCAAGCTGTATACTTATAAACATATTCAATGAATTTAAATTATGAATCACCATAAGGAACTGCCCCAATTGGTGATGGCGTCATAAGCCCGGATTACACAAAACTTATTTCCTGACAAGTGCGAGCATAATATCATCTTTCACAACAAGGACGAGCCTATCCTATGTCCCCATCATATCATCTTACTATATTAAATAGGATCACAAATGTTGAAATGTCCATCGGGCGACAGTTCGTCCCCTCTGAACCATCAAAATATACGTTTCTAATATTCAATTTTGTTGCTTCATGATTCGCAGTTAAATTGTGAATTTGCAAAAATAATTCCAAATAATATGATAATGTGGAGGGAATCGTGCTGGCTGGGCTATATAGTCTGGTTTGGGCTTTTGCCACTGCTTCCATTGCCAAACTTGGCCGATTACCAGAACAAAACAAGACGATGGGCTGTTGATGACACCAAAAGATGAAATGATAGAGTATTTTTGGCAAAAGAATGTCTTTGCTTTTTCTTGGGAATGAAAAAGGACTCAATTCGTTCGTTTTCGTCCTTTTTTTGATGTCGTTGTTGTTGTTGTTGTTGTTTTGTTTCTTGTTTTAATAGACTCACTGAATAGCCGGATAATCGCTTTGTTATTTTCATTTTTGTTTGCTGATTTAGCAATTTACCTCCTTATTTGACTTCGGCATTGATTTGAGCCAGCTAGCAGAATGAATATTGTACGTAAGTTGTGTGTATGTTTGTGTGTGTGCGAGTGGGAAAAAAGAGGATAAACAAATAATATTCTTTTATTTCAAATAAAAATAAAGGTATGTAGGTAATAGGAATTCTGTTTACCTGCGGGCATCAGCATCTGGATACTCGGGATCTGGATATATGCATTGTGCGGAGGTTGCCATTGTTTGTTTATTTGGCTTTGTATAGGTGACGTGTAGTTATTTAATATATCTGTATTTTGTTTACTATTGTGAATGGGAGCTTTATTAATAACAATGCTTATTATGTATTTGCTTTTCTTTATGGGAATGTTGTTTGTTTAAAATGAACCTGAAGATTGGTAGGTCAAATAATAATTAGTTTAATAAAACTAACACTGATATACTCAGGAAAAAAACATACGTTAAAAATTCAACAAAAAAACTTTTTAAAATTACAGGGTGCAATTTTCTATACAAAGTTGTTAGAAACCTACAGGAGTTCATGGCATGACACAATTTTTTATTATAATTCTATTCTAAAAAACTCTTAAAACTAAAAAAAAAAACACATTTTAGAGAGTTGTTTGCATGAGTAGTCGTAGAATGCATGTATTGAACAAAAATTGAAAAATTATATTAGCTGCGTTTTATTATATCCGGGTCTGGGTCGAGGTCATCTTAAAACATGTATTACAAAAACAACAGGGGATCCAGGTTTCTATCGAGGCTAATTCCAATAACCCAGTTACGGGTTTTCACTCTGACCAGCAGAGGGTTATTTACTATAGGTGTGTTTTATTGGAAAAGCTATCCGCAGCACAGTGAAATTTTATATGAATTACAAAAACAGCATCGGAATTAAAATCGCTGCCGATTAAAGTTAAAGTAGAATCCCGCTGCCTATAAACTTTTGACGTTTGTTCGAGTATCGAACTTAATTGAATAGGATTTTTGTGTGTCGTCATTGGTACGACTGGTACTTTTATGTGTCTCGAATTCTCGATTCCTATGTTCGTAGAGTAGAATTATGTTGAATGAATGGCCCTGTTAAGACTGTAACTTTTCACTTCGTCAAGACCATGTTTTTGTAGAAGAAATCGGCGAAGAGAAAATTTCACCCATAAATTTACGTCATGGTGGCGTAGTGAGCAATTACAGTCTAAACAGGGTCGTTTGTAAGTGCATGGTTGTTTTGTTTTACCTTTTCGACAAAATGAATAAATGATCCTATCAAAAAACGCTGCCTTAAATTAGTTTAAAGTGCAAAATTTAGCATTTTTATTTATAAGTGACAAACAAGATATATTCTCCCGACTGTCAAACGATAATTCGCAAACCACAACATCAAGACGCATTTCACAAAGCATTTTTCTTCACATTTTCTTCTATAGGCAACCAAACAAATTACTCAAGGGAATGGAAGGTCAAAATTCACGATCATTCCCATTTCAAAATTCACTATTCGCAGCTCATATAAAAAGCTCTTTTTGCAAACCTTTGGTCTATAGCGACCAGTTTGCATAGACATGGTTCAAATTTTGATCCGATGCTCAGCAATTTCAAGTCACTGCTTTTTGTGGAAAGGCTACTTGTACAAACGTGGTTCAAGCTTTGATGTGTGGTTCAATTTTTTTAGCTCACTGATTTCGGCAGTTTAACTGAGGTTCAACAATGGTCAAGCTTGAAATTGTTTTTACAACATACTTGAACCTTGGAATCATCGTTGCACTTCAGTAGATCCGATAAAATCGATGAGTCACAAATGCTGAACCGTGGATCAAATTTTGAACCAGTTAGTACAGCTGAAACTAACTGTAGTTCAAGGAGAGTTCAGGCTTATTTGGCTACTAATGTACTCAGTTAATCCAGTAAAATTGGTGAGTTAAAAAATTTCCAGTGGAAAACTACGTAAATGCATTAAAATTAGCCATACAATCATGTCCTTATTGTAATTTATAAAATTATCGCTAATAAACTCATCTACTCCATGTGTATTGAGTCTGTTATTATACGACGACTTTTGAGTCTTGACTTTTTTCAAAATTAAATGAGTGCAAAGAAGAAAACAGAATTTGATTTCACTTTCACAATATTAAATTTCGAAAAATCTCAACTAAAAAGTCTTCGTGTAATAGCAGACTAAATCATGACTTTTTACTTTGACCATAGTCTACCAACACACCCCTACCCCTTTTCTTTTCTTTTATAGCTGCAAAATCAATTTTCGTATCTGAAAACGGCAAGTAAAGAAAAAAGGGACACAAACATTTGATTGAAAACATTAATTATATAAATATATAGTTATATTTCCCATTTAACTTGCAAATATGTTAGTTTTTGTTAATAATTTTGGTTTATTTCTACTTTTAACTTTCACAAAATTCACTTTTGTGTCGTGGCAGCTGTTCAGGCGTACCATATTGGAAATACAAAAATATAGGCCGCTGCGGATGCGTTTTTATGGAAATTTCACACTATACTATATATAATATCCCAAAAAAACACGCCTTATGCTGATTTGTGAATGATGTCAGTGATTTGTCAGCAGTGTAAGGAATAGAGAGGAAAAGAGAGGCCTTAAATATAAAACAAATAAACATAAGAAAACAAAAGACTGATGATATACAGCACTGCTTTTGCACTAGCCCGCATCGTTTCATTTTCACGAGATGAACCATATGAGCGATAGTAAAACTCGGCTATTTTTTCTGCCTAAACCAAACGAGACTGCCACACCGGGAATCTAGGTAAATTTTGGTCTGAAAAATACAGTATCGTCTCGGTCTCATTGTAGTTTCATCACAGATGCCTTGTAGCTATTATCGTCTTGGTCTCTGCTTGATCTCGAGAAAAAAACTTATTTTAACTCGAAGCTAGCCCTAATTATATCGCTTGAAATTGGCTAGATAAAAACAAATAAACTTCAAACTGTTCTTGAGTGGAGCAGGCCCCAATATCAATAAAGGTTCTTGATAAAAAGAAAATTCGATGAATGAGAAAATATAGGTTCATACATACTTCCAAAATTCTAAACACAGAATTTGATAAAAAATAACCTGCGATCTATAGGCACTAGGTACATACAGGGTGTCCCGTAATGAGTGGATAATACTGCAACTGGTGATAGCAGACCTTATGACTGCTCAGACAAAAAATATAAAAATATATTTTCTTGTGGTCTCCATGGTATAATTTATTTTCGAAAAATGTTAAAAAAATCAGGGTCTCCTAAAATACCTAATTACAACGGCCACCCATAAAGGATTCTTATTACTTTTGTATTTTTTTAATATTCTTGAATAACCGTTCTAAATGATGGGTAGTAAATTTTAACACCAGCTGATGCATTTTTTGTGTTATAATTTTTTAAAATTATTTTTTTATTCAAAAATAATTCAATATTTTTTAATTTTTTCACCAAAGTTTGAAAAATAATAAAGGAAACAAATGTATGAGAACATAAGTAGCAAATTTGATTAAAATTGGCCTGTTTAATGTACTTTCCACAATGGTATAACACATGTTTGTGTCTACAACCATAACCAATACAATTAGCATTTAATCTACTAAAGTAGTTTTTTAACATTTCGTCAAAATTAAGTTACAAAGTTAAGTAAACACTACGACGACGAATGAATAACTCATATTGTTTTTTTTAATTTGTATTGCATTTAAAAAATAAATTATTTTTTTAATAAAAAAATGATTAAATATTTATTTTCATCAAAGTTTGTAAGTTAATAAAAAAGACAAAAAACTGAAAACTTTCGTAGCAAATAATATTAAAAAAATCTCCTTTTAATGTACTTTCCCAAATGGTAAATCACAAGCTTCTATCTACAGCAATAACACATTAAATTGGCTTTTAATCTACTAGAGAAGATTTTTAACACTTTCTCAAATCAAAATTGACTTGTAATAAAATAGGCATTAAAATGCATAAAAAAGTATTATTTGCAAATATTGTCAATTCTCTGTCATACTGATTAAGAATGTCACAGTATACGCCGCTGGAGTATGCAAATATGCATTTAATATACGGGGAATGCAGAGGAAGCGCTAATGCAGCTGCAGGACTCTAAAGAGAGCGATATCCAAATGCGCGACATCCGGACTATCGAGTGTTCATCAGAGTCCACCAATGTTTTTCAGAAGGACTAATGCCTGGTAATGGACTGGGTAGCACTAGCGGAGCACGTTTTCCGCGAGAAGAAATTGATGGTATTGTGCTGAATGAAATTGAAGCAGATTCAACTACATTAACACGGATGATTGCAAGACGAACAGGGAACGCAAAATCATCAGTTCATAAGGACAGATCGCAGTACCAATTCAAAATCAATAACTGGGCAGGTGTCCTGAATGGACAAATTATTGGCCCTTTTGAATAACCAGGCAACTTAGATGGTGAAGCCTATCTTAATTTCTTGCAAACTAATTTGCCAACTCTATTGCAAGAATTGCCCGAGGAGCTAAGGAATTCAATGTGGCTTCAAAACGATGGATGTCCTGCTCATTATCCTGTAAATGTAAGGAGGTACTTGAATCGAACGTATTCTAATGGGTGGATAGACCGTCTGGACCCAATTTTGTGGCCACCACGTTCGCCAGACCTAAATCCTTTGGACTTTTTCTACTGGGGGTGCCTGAAAGAAATGGTTTATTCTAAACCAATTACATCCATTACGGAACTGCGTCGTCGTGTTCAAGACGCTGTGATGAAAATAAATGAGCGCCAATATGCTCGTTTTATTGAGAGGTCCTTCATTAGAAAATGCAGAGCCTGTATCACAGTGAATGGGGGACAGTTTGAACACTTGATATAAATTTATTTAAAAATACAAATAAATCATAATTTTTAATACTGTTGTTTTTATTTATCGCATTTCCCATACCTAAATCAAAACCTTTTTGAAAGTGCGGACTATTATTTTAGTAAGTGAATTTAGCAGACATAATAGTGGCACTGGTATATCTATTGACTTTTCCTTACAACTTTGTTGTCATCAAACTTTGATAAAAATAAATATTTAATCATTTTTGTATTAAAAAATTAATAAAAAAAATTATTAAAAAAAAATCCAGCAACTAATGTTAAATGTTACTGCCCTTATTTAAGAACGGTTATTTTTAAATGCAATAAAAATTAAATAAAATGCACGACTGGATCGCACGTACTTGCTCTTATGTTCAAGTTGTGTGGGGCTTAAGAACTTTAAAAAATATTCAAGTAATTATAGATAAAGTATAAAAAGCATTAAAATCGTTCTTTTAATTGTATAAATAGCCTGATAAATAACTTATAGCTCAAGAAAAAGTATGCCATTTGATTACTTGAAAAAATATGAATATATTCAAAAAAAAAAAATTAAAAATCGTTGGAGCCGTTTTCTTAAAAATTAATTTTTTATATATAAAATTTTTGTAACATTTTTCAAAAAAAATTTGGTATGCCAATTTTGAGTATATATTAATATGCATTAAAAACTGAAATTTCAAAATTTTTCATCAACCCGTTTTTGAAATATTGAATTTTGAAAAAAAAATTTTGAATCTTTTTTTAAAAATCCAAAATTTATTTTTTCAAAAATTTTGGTATGCAGTATTATTTATATTTCAACAAAGCTTTTTTGCAAAAAATTTCATTGAAATCGGATGAGCGGTTAATGAGGAAATCAAAAATCAAAAAAACCGTTATATGGCAGGTACCGTTAATAAATGTTTTTGGTGATTTTTTTTTCTAACTGAAATTTACACCATGTCTACAGTAATACACTGATTTTTTTTTATCAAAATCGTTGGAGCCGTTTTGGAGATAAATAAGCTTTTCCTTAACGGTTGTATGGCAAGTACCGTTATTTTTTGAGCTAAAAAAAAAATTTCAATTTCCCCTCTGGAGAGTTACAAAAAAACCTTAAGTTCAAAATTTGAAGAAAATCGCTTCAGTGGTTTAGGCTGTAGGTTGAGGTACATACAGACAGACAGACAGACAGCCAGACAGACAGACAGACAGACAGAATTTTGCCACCCACTTTTTTCGTGTTCTCTATCATCGTAATTACATGTTTGATTGTTATCTCGAATTTTTTTTTTGCACGAATCCAAATCTTGCCCTATAGTACCTATATCGCAAGTAAAAAACAATATGAGTTATTCATTCGTCGTCGTAGTGTTTACTTAACTTTGTAACTTAATTTCATCTAATAAAATGTTAAAAAACTACTTTAGTAGATTAAATGCCAATTTTATTGGTTATGGTTGTAGACACAAACATGTGTTATACCATTTTGGAAAGTACATTAAACAGGCCAATTTTTATTAAATTTGCCACTTAGGTTCTCATACATTTTTTTCCCTTTATTATTTTTCAAATAAAAAAATTATTTTTGAATAAAAAAATAAATTAAAAAAATTATTACACAAAAAATGCATCAGCTGGTGTTAAAATTTACTACCCATCATTTAGAATGGTTATTCAAGAATATTATAAAATACAAAAATAATAAGAATCCTTTATGGGTGGCCGAGGTATTTTAGGAGACCCTGAATTTTTTAACATTTTTCGAAAATAAATTATACCATGGAGACCACAAGAAAAATATTTGTTTTATATTTTTGTTCTGAGCAGTCATTAGGAGTGCTATCACCAGTTGCAGTATTATCCACTCATTACGGGACACCTTGTATATGGCAAGTTATGCCTCCTTAGAAAACTCGAGATTTTGAACAAACTTGTCTTTACGATGATAGGGAAGACGAAAAAAGTCGGTCTTACAGTTCCGTCTGTCTGTTCGGCTACATCCTAAGCGGCTGGATCGATTTTCTCAAAACTTGGTAGGTGGTATTTGATATTTTTTAGAAACAAACCTGCCATACAATTCTTTCTAGCAATTTTACAAAATTGCATTTTTCGCGAAAAGGGCTTCACAGATTTTCTTTAAAAAAATTCAATACATTTTAGTTATTAAAGGCTACATTTAGGTTGGAAACTATTTTCCAAAAAATGGTTATTAATGGTAGCTCCCATTTTTTCATTTATCTTCAAACCGGTACTAATGATTTCAATATTTTTTGTATATAGAAATATAAAAAGTTTTTACAGCCAGAATTTTCGAAAAATATTTTTTGATTCAAAATTTTTTTTTTTTTTGAAAAACAAATATTTTGAAAGCGACATGGTATGTTTTTTGAAACTCTAAATATCGAGTTTCTAATATATTCTAAAATATTTTAAGAAAAAAATTACTTTTATGCAAAACTAACGGTACCTTCCAAACAAAAGTTAACAAACCATCAAGGACAATTTTTTCTCAAAAACGGCTCCTACGATTTTGATAAAACTTTTTTCTTAGGCTAAAATTAGTGCGATCTACAGCAAGATTTAGATTTAGATAAAATTTTGTATATACAAATTTCAAATAAGTTCAAATAATATTGCATATCAAATTTGTTTGATATTTAAAAAAGTTTTTATTTATTTTTTTGAAAATTCGATATCTCAAAAATGAGTTGACAATTTTGTTTGAAATTTAATTTTTATATGCATATAAATAAATGCTTAAGGTTTGCATACCAAAATTTTTCCTTAAAATTGTCTTAAGAATTTTATATATAAAAAATATTTTTTTTCAAAAGCCGCTCAAATGGTTTCTAATTTTTTCCATACAATCATATTAAATCAAGAATTAAAATGGTGTTCTTTTTTTGCACCTTAAACTATCAAAAGAGTTGCTTTAGCTAAATTAAATATCGTAAAAAATATACTTTTCCAAAGGTTTTTGGGGTGCTGAACTATAATTGGAAGTCAGAAATATTCTACTTGGTAAAAAGTTTTTTTGCAGCGAAAAACTTCTATTTTTCAATTTTCAAACGGGAATATCTCTAAACGTGATACAATAGAATACTTTTGACTTCTGATTCGTGTTTAGCACACCAAATCCCTTTGGAGAAGTATATTTTAGTTTCTGTTTCAAAAAAATTTCTGCCGTGTTTAATTAGGGAATTTCTGTGTAATTTACCACTAAAAAATCCATTTAAAAGCCGCTTACTGTCTAACTAATTTTATAAACACATAATTGTTTCAGCACCACACACCACACGAATATAGGAAAAGAAATAAAACGTGACAAACAATTATGTACTTACAAACATATGACTGGATATAGCATGAAATCACTCTTGTGGTTCAAGACTCCAACGTGGCAATCCATTGAAGATATTTTGTATAATTTTTTTTAAAAAATTAACTTATGAACGGAAGAGTCCTAAAAAATTAAATTTTTCAGTCACATTTTATTCTTTTGGAATGTCAATTGCGATTGGCAATTTGTATTTTCTTTTGTATAGAACTGTCTAATTTCAATTTTTATTTATTTTTAAAAGTATCTACAAGTGCTTCAAAATAAGAACAAAATTGTTCGAGCAATGAAAGAAATAACTGCTCCAAGTTTCACCCAATTGCCTTTAAATCATCTTTTTCTGGCGCAGTAAAAATTCATCAAGAATTTCAGATTTTCTAGAGGCTTTTTAATCCACCGACATCGTAGCCATCCGTCAATGGATTTTGACAGTTGATTGCTTGAAAGATAGGGAATCAATTATATTTTGACAGAAAAGGTGTTTTTCGATCCAAATGTCACCCAATTGCCCTAAATTAATTTTTTTCCGGAGCAGTATAAATTATTCAAAAATCTCAGATTTTGTATAGGGTTTTTAATTCATCCACATCGCAGCCATCCGTCAATGGATTTTAACAGTTGATGGCTTGAAAGATAGGTATCAACTATATTTTGACAGAAAAGGTGTATTTTGATCCAAATGTTACCCAATTCCCCTAAAATCACCTTCTTCCGGACCAAATTTGAAACTTTTTAGTAGTTTTTTAATCCATCGAAATCGTAGACATCCGTCAATGGAACTTGGTATTTGATGGCTTGAAATATATGAGACAAACTATATTTTGACAGAAAAAGTATATTTTTATCCAACTTAATTGCCTTAAAATCACCTTATTCTGTAGCAGTAAGAATTCAACAAAAATTTCAATCCATTGACATTGTAGCCATCCGTCAATGGAATTTGACAGTTGATGTCTCAATGGATAAGGGCCAAACTATATTTTTACAAAAGTGTATTTTGATCTAAATGTCAGTGTCAGACTTAAAATCACCTTTTTTCGGAGCAGTATAAAACTGAAAATTTCATATTTTTGTTGAGCTTTTTTAATCAATCCAAATTTTATTGTTTTTAAATATTTATCAAATTGGATTCGGTACAGTATTGAATTGAAAACGTTGAGACCAGGAAAATCTAAATGAATAAAATTGAATCGGAAATAAATTCAGTGAAATGGAAATGATTGAAAAATTGAAATAATCGAATCATTTTGGAGATCGATTCTTGAACGATTTTCTAGAATTTTGCCACAACTAGACGAAAGTGTTATTAGCACTCGAGTTTTGAGGACTGGACGTAATAGTAGTAGTTAACCAAAAATAAAACAATTTTATCAAAAACCACCAAAAACCACCGAAAACTTTGATTTATTTAGAAATAGGACAAAATAGGTTCGAAATTTTAAACAAAATCCTCAAATATATCTTTGGATAAGAACATATTATGGCAGCTTCCCGTTCGAGATGATCTACAACATAGATTTGAATTTCTCCTCTAGGGAGCCACATAAAAATACTTTGCACAAAGTTGGAAGCAAATTGATCTATTGGGATCTAGCTCAATGATACGCAGACGTACAGTTAAGACGTCAAGATGGGTGGACTTCACGAAAAATGTCTTTGTTTATTCCTTCATTGTAATGTTAGAATCAGCGTTGCCGGAATATATTTTTTTAAAGTGCCATTGCCAACAACAGAAAGTGCCATTTTGGGCCCCTGGGTGCCACCAACGGAAAAGTAAAATATTTTTTTTGACTTTGTATGTCGTTTTTCACAGTTGAAAAGATTTGATTTTTTTGCGAAAAGATTAGCACTTGTCTAATCTTTTCATATTTTATCCAAGAAAGGGAGATCTCAAGACGAAAGGTGCTATCTTTCTATTTTGGGACATTTGATCTGTTTTCATCCCTACATGTATACATTCTTCTGTCAAACGTCAAATCAAAATTTGACAGTTTGTTTGTTTTGAAATATTTGTTCTGAAA
The DNA here is from genome assembly GCA_963921185.1 of Dasysyrphus tricinctus. Classification (NCBI taxonomy): domain Eukaryota; kingdom Metazoa; phylum Arthropoda; class Insecta; order Diptera; family Syrphidae; genus Dasysyrphus; species Dasysyrphus tricinctus. The sequence goes on along the minus strand of OY992530.1, from coordinate 137,175,450 downwards.
ACAAAGTGTTTATGTCCTACCTGTGTAAATTGTCTTTTCATAGATACCGATTCGGGATTTTAAGATCAAATCTTTCAGATTCTAATGAAATATGGTATTAATTGAAAAGAGTAAATATTTTGACAGATGACAATAAGTGTTGCTTTGTGGGTTGTGTTCCAAATTATACAAAATTATTGCTTTAGCATCTACAGTGACTGCCATTAATATTCGGTTTTCTATTTAATATTTTATGAAAATTCTTTGGGTGTCCTTAAACGCATATATTTACCAACTTTCTTAGCTGAAATTGTTCACTGTATTTTAGTATAGCATTAAATCTACACGTTATTCCAAAGAAAAATTTAGAAACCTTACCAAAAACCGTTATAACACAAAGAAAGTTAAGAAATAAGCAAATAGAAATAGAAATAAACCCTCCATTAATATTCGGTTTTTGTTTGTTGAGTTCTGATTTAAGTGGTTAAAAAGTGCATTTCTATTTAATTGCGCATCTTCTGCTCACAAGGACATCAGATGAACGCTCTGGCGTGCTTGCTGCATTTTTTTCATGTACCCTGGGTTTATTTTCTGTCATTCTTTGTGCAACTTTACTTAAAATGCATTTTTGGGCGAAGCATGACTCTCCCGCACTTGTCGGCCACACCATCCCACAGGTTTTTTATAGGATGAAGACAGGACAATCTGAAGAAGTTGCGATTATTTTTGGGCAGTTATACGAAAGCTATTCGGGGATAGTATAGGCTTACAGTTTGGGATCATTATGTTGATAAAACGTGAAGAGCCGCGAAATACCCAATGGACCAGCATTCTGTTTAAGATTTTCACTCAGGGGTCCTCAAACAATATTCTTGGTTCATTATCCTATCAAAAAACACCTGATTGCCAACATCTTTGGTCGATATGCAACCCAACATCATAATACGACCTCCTCCATGCCTAACTGGCAGCTTCAAACTATGGTTTTTTAACTCTTTAATTTTGTTTTGCGTCATAACACTACCCAGCCATCGAATCCAATAAGATTGAATATGCTTTTAATTTGAACCGATATGGAAGGGTCATCATATTGCGTAAGGAAAAATCGCTAAAAACCAAAAATTTGAAACCAACAGTTAAGCATGATGAAGGTCGCGTTATGATGTGGGGTTGCATATCGACCAAAGATGTTGGCAATCAGGTGTTTTTTGATAGGATAATGAACCAAGAATATTGTTTGAGGACCCCTGAGTGAAAATCTTAAACAGAATGCTGGTCCATTGGGTATTTCGCGGCTCTTCACGTTTTATCAACATAATGATCCCAAACTGTAAGCCTATACTATCCCCGAATAGCTTTCGTACAACTGCCCAAAAATAATCGCAACTTCTTCAGATTGTCCTGTCTTCATCCTATAAGAAACCTGTGGGATGGTGTGGCCGACAAGTGCGGGAGAGTCATGCTTCGCCCAAAAATGCATTTTAAGTAAAGTTGCACAAAGAATGACAGAAAATAAACCCAGGGTACATGAAAAAAATGCAGCAAGCACGCCAGAGCGTTCATCTGATGTCCTTGTGAGCAGAAGATGCGCAATTAAATAGAAATGCACTTTTTAACCACTTAAATCAGAACTCAACAAACAAAAACCGAATATTAATGGAGGGTTTATTTCTACTTCTATTTGCTTATTTCTTAACTTTCTTTGTGTTTTAACGGTTTTTGGTAAGGTTTCTAAATTTTTCTTGGGAATAACGTGTAGATTTAATGTTATACTAAAACACAGTGAACAATTTCAACTAAGAAAGTTGGTAAATATATGCGTTGAGGGACACCCAAAGAATTTTCATAAAATATTAAATAGAAAACCGAATATTAATGGCAGTCACTGTATATGGAACTAAATATTTTAAGTATGCGAGTGTTGCTTAAAAACATTCTAAGAAATATTGTTAGCTTAAACAACATCAAAGTGCCATATGAAGTCTTAGAGTGCCACAGTGCCATTTGAATGAAAAGGGGTCATAAGTGCACGATCGTGCCACATCGGCAGAATTGATTAAAACCTAGAGATTTTTGTTTGAAATGATATCAATTTATGAGTCATTTCCTTCAAATCCATTTTTGTTGGTTAATTGAAGAAAATAAAGAAAATTGTACCGATTTTTAAGCAAGTGCATTGGTATCTATTTTAAGGTAAGGCATTGTCCCAGAATGCCATACCGTAGCCACGTTCCTGCCCCTATGACGGCTACCCACCAGTTGTGAACCGCTGGGTGTAAAGGGCGCAATCATTTTTCGTCTTTACCAATAGATGTTAAAATTTTTATAAATTAATATTTCCTAGCTTATCCTCAAGATTTTTACTACTTTTCTCGGTCTAGTCCCAATATATATATATTTAGAACTGGCCACAATACGAGAAACGTTTCGCTATCGTTTGGTATCGATATCGGAAACCTAACCAATACCGAGACGATATCAGATCCAATTCAGCTGAAACAATACCGTATTTTTGAACCGAAATTTACCGATACTCTCGGTAGTATCGTTTGGTTTCACCAGAAAAAGTGCATTTCTGAATATTATTATTAATTTATAACAAGCACACAATTCTTTTAATTGGATATTGAAATGACTTAAATGAAATCCACCAGCTGCCACGTCTATTTTGTCTTATATCTTGGTTTTTCGGAAGTGGCTCCAACGATGTTTGAAATAATTTAAAAAAACTCATTCATATAATAGCCACTTACGCCGATAGATCCGTTTTTCCATTTGTTCCTTAATTGCTTAACAAATATGGATCAAACTTATTACACAGCTTACAGGATACAAAATCCGAGTAAAGTTTCTGATCACTAATAATTAACACATTAATCTTGAGACAGAGTCATAATCAACAACCAATAGATACCGACACCGAAACGAGACTTTGTTATACGAGACCTAGACGAGACTGAGTTAAGCAAAGTACGAAGATCGATACCGGGACGGTATCTAATGAAATTTCCCAATTTTGACGATAGCGTTTGGTTTGGTATCCTGACCAGCCCTAGATAAATATTTTCAAAATAACTAAAGTTTTCTGAGAAAGCTACATTTTTAACTTTTTCAGTGGTTTCCAGAATTTTTTCCCAAGGGCCACCCAAATCTGATGATTAGGATGTGTTCAAAAATTCGTTAAAAATGCTCACCCCTTATTGTGTCACTAATAAAAATTGTATGTAATATCGTAAGGACTTAGTTTCCATTTAACCTTTGTTTCCCAAAAATTATTCACAAATAAACAGTCACATCTGTCCAGCAGAAAAAATAAAAACAAAAATAAAAATAAAACAATCGATTAGTTAAGTACATACTTTAAATATTAAATTATTTCTTAAGCCCATCTTGCAATCCCACAAAAAACAATACAAGGGCGAACTTTTTGTTCATCTGACATCTGGGTAACTGACGGCGGAATGGTCAGAATGAAAAATCATCCCTCTTAACTGTTATTCGCTGCTCTTTGGCCATGGGGTTTTTGAAGTAGTCAACAAAAAAAAACAAAAACAAAAATTAAAAGAAAATTCCTTAGACAAAAACTTGCCTCATAGCTTTGTGTTGGCTCAATGACAAAATAAATTTCTAAAGACAACACGTTCACCATCCGGCCTGTGTCGTCGACAATGACGATGGACACAACAAACGTTTGAACCAATAAACCAAAAAAAGAAACTTTTTCTTGCTCTCCCTTCCTAGAGCTCTTGTCTAGTTGAATACATGATGGTAGAAGCTACCAAAAAAATGAAAGATATTTTCGTATGTGAAATAGAATTGGACAAAAAGTGTTGCCATTTATAAATTGCATAGTTAATTAATGTCTGAGATATTTAGCAGTCTTAAAGTTAATATAAAAGAAATGAAAGGCTATTAGTTTTGTTTCGTAATTCATAAGCTCATTGTCCATATTGGCCCTAAGAATAACCGATTTACGTCACGCCAAAAACTTAAGTCTGCCCTCATGTGGTATAAGGCAGACATTACCGTAATCCAGGAGATGCGATGTGATCAGCACCAAAGCCACTTTTTAAAATATAAGCCCTTTACAATAGAGCTCAAAGTCCTGTAAAAGATTAGTTTATGACCTCTTGGAAAAAATTAATGGTCGGAGTACGACATACATATTTTGCTCGGGAACCACTATCCTAGTTACTTATCCGGCTCCCTTACCATAGAGGTTCTCCGCCTGAGATACTGCAGTCTTTCATCGGTGAGGGACCACACGCTCCCTCCAGTCGTCGAGACTAAGCGTTCTTGCATCTGTGATCACCTGGTCCCTGTAGCGGAGGTTCGGTCTTCCTGGTAGTCTCGAACCTGCGGGATTTGAAGATTTTCTTGGCTGGAGCGTCGTTGTCCATTCGCTCGATGTGGCTGAGCCATTGTAGTTGACGTGTTTTCGCTCTTTGGATTACATCCACATCTTGGACTTGGTGCTGCTAATTCACGATTGAATCTTCCCCTCCAATCGCCCTCTTCGCATATAGGACCAAATATCCACCGAAGAATTTTTCTCTCGAAAGTGCCCAGAATCAATTCCCCTTTTTACTTATCGTCCAGCACTTGGCGCTGGGCCGTGGAATTGGTAAAATTAGCGTTTTGCATAGCGTGCACTCTGAATGCAATGGAATTTTGAACCCATTTAATTGCCCAAACCAAAGTAGCAGCGGTTCGCTAGGATGATTCTTCGTTGGATTTCCACTAAGGTGTCGTTGGTGGAATTGATGTTTGTTACGAGGATAATTCTTCGTTGGATTTCCACAAAGGTGTCGTTGGTGGAATTGATGTTTGTTACGAATTCATAGGTGAACTCTTTGACTACCTCGAAATTACTGCTACCAACAGTGATGTTTTGCCCTAGTCGAGGAACAGATGAGGCTTTGTTTATTGATAGCATAAACTTTGTTTTGTTCTCATTCACTTCAAGGCCAACGCGTTTTTCCTGTTCATCAATTGCTGTGAATGCTTCAAGTACAGTTCTCTTGGAGCGGCCGATGATGTCGATGTCGTCCGCATAGCCAAGCAGTTGAGAAGACCTATTGAAGATAGTGCCTTCCATGTTAACACCACTCTTGCGCACTCTTTGCTCCTGAACTAGGTTGAAGAAATCACATGATAGCGCATCTCCATGTCTGAAACCTGTACACATCTGGAATAACTCGGATGAGCTTTTACCTATTTGCATGTTGCACCGCGTATTCTGTAACGTCATGCGGCATATCTGGATCAGTTTTTTCGGGATCCCGAGTTCCGACATCGCCAATGGATGCTCTTGGTGATTTATGCTTTGATATACGGCCTTAAAGTTGATGAAAAGATGATGGGCCTCGACTTGAAATCCGTTGGTCTTTTCGAGGACTTGCCTCAATGTGAAGATATGGTATATCTGGCCTTAAGCCACGCTGGCTGGAACTTGCCGATTAAAGTGTTGCAGAAAGGTTTTTGGCACTCACATAGTACGTTAAGTAGGATCTTTTAGGCAACATTAACCAGAGATATATCATTGTATTTTTTGCAGTTTTGCAGATTCCGCATTTGGAGGTATTTGACCTGTCTTCAGCCATACTTTTCTCCTCCCACACTTGGTTGATGATTTGGCGTATGCACTCTACCTGAACATATCCGCCATACTTGAAGAGTTCCGCAGGTAGGCCATCCTAGCCGGCAGATTTGTTGTTCTTAAGCTTGTTGCTATGACTTTTTTAACCTCTTCAGTACTTAGCGCTGGGACTGGATCTTCATTGACTGGTCTCATGCTTCTTTGTTCCCTTGTCGCTTTCCTCTACAGAATACCCATTAAGAAGTTGCTAAATGGTGCCTAAGCACGTCTACAATTTCCTGTGCTTCGGTGACTAGGTTCCCTTATTCGCTGTTTCGAAGAGCTTGCGTGCCGGGTCCTGTGACCGTTTTTTTGAACCGGTGGGTTTTGGTGGTGTTCCTAGACTCCTCGAGATATCTGAACTGAGAGGCTGCAAATGCTCTTTTCTCTCTGCGCAAAGTTATTTTCCTTTTCTTTTTTTTCACGGTACTCATATCTTGCTGGTCTTGTTTTTCGTTGCAACATTTGCATTCTTGCATTTTCCGTCTCCTGCTTCAATACCGCGCATTCATTATCATACCACGGGTTCTTTTTTCTGGGTGGTTGATAGCCTATGGTGGTCTCGGCTGTCTCCTTAATGATGTCGCGATACTGGTTCCACTGGTTGTTGACGCTTGTGGCTGGGGGTACGGCATTGAGTTGAATTTCTTCCTTTGGGCGGTTTCGATTTCTTTTCGTTGGACAGTCGGGCTCTGAACTTTGTCGCAACAAAAAAGTTATCAGAGTCCACGTTTGCACATCAAAAAGTATGCTCGTCTAAGATGTTCGATGCGTTCCTTGCGCCAATTAGCACTTGGTCGATTTGGTTGGCCACAAATATTTTCCTTCCCAAGCGTTGAAGTCTCCGAGCCAGACTTTGACATCGTTCTCTGGAAAGGTTCCGTAGGCTCCGTCCAGGAGTTCGTTAAATTATTTCTTGTTAGACTCCTCAATTTCATCGGTAAGGGCTTGTGCACATATTAGACTATTGTTTTGGAAGGTAGCTTTAGTGCTGATTACATCTAAGCGATCGCTAATCGGCTTAAAATCGATGGCTTTCGATCTGAGTCGATTTCCCACGATAAATACGCATCCTAGCATGTGAAATCTGTGATGACGGCTGTAATAAATATCATAATCTTTTCTTTACGTTATTCTATCCATCGTATCTCATGGATCGCGATAATGTCTGCCTTGTATAGCGAAAGGACAGATTCAAGTTTTTGAGTAGCACCTTTCGTATAGAGTGTCTTTACATTCCAGGTGCATACTCGTATGTCGTAGTCCATTTTCGTTCCGGGTCTGGTTGCCATTTGAGGGGGGTCGTTATCCGAGGCTTCACGCGTCTCTGTCATAACCATATATATGGTGATGACTGAAATCCGTATCTCGGAAAAATTAATCCAGCTGTGTTCTGAGATAATGGATGCGATGTGCAATTAGGGAAAGCTCCTCCGAACTATTCCGAACATGACCAGGATTTTGACAAGGAGATGCGTTATCATTTCTGATTTCAATCCCGTTCTTGAGGAAATAGAGTCCAGAGCAGGCGTTAAAGCTGAAGGAACTTTTTTTAATAGATCTGTAAAACTTCTGGTTGGGAGCCGAATAAGTAAATAAATGTGTTAGTACTTGTTACTTGATTTCATATTAGAAGAGAGCAAGTTCTTGCATCCCAGGTGCAATATTATTTATTATTTTTACTTTCTGACTTTTTCTTTGAAAAAAGAAAGCTTAAAAAAAAATAAAGATGGAAACCCTGATTTAGGGAGACTTCGAAATAAGATGGGTTGGTTTTCGTTTCACGATCCCTGTATAAAACCAGGACAGGACATAAACAAGAACAAAATGGACTCACTAAAGAGCAACGACAGGGAGATACATGCCAACGGATTTTTTGAACTTGCTCTGACGCGGCGGACGTGATGAGGCGTTGGACGGGTGGTTTGATTGTTGCTGAGAAAAATAACGAGTAGGAAGAGGAAGCAGGACACCAATGTTTTTTTTTTTAAATACTTTTTCAGCTTTATTTATGGATTTAATATAACCTCTGTGGATATCACGCTGAAAATTATACATTGTGTTTGTGTTGTGTATGGTCCTGGTCCTGGGAACGATACAAACTTCATAATTTTTCCTTCTTTGATGTGAGCTGTGGTGCTGCTATATACGACGACAGGGAGTGTTATACTCTATGAGTTTGTTGTTTTCCTGACAGGGGGTATGGGTAGGGTATCCCTTCGTCTTTGCTCTATGTCCGTCTGTCTGAATCGACGATTGGCGTCTTTAAAAGAGAGTCATAACGAAACCCGTAGGAGTTTAAATGGGCGCGTGGCAGAGCAACATTTGTATACTGTGGTTAAATGTTTTTTATATATATAAGAAGTAAGAAGAGACGAAGTGGGAGAGGGAAAGTTGGTGTATACGCAAATTGACCCCATTAATTTGCTCGGTTCTGTCAGTTTTTATTTTATTTTTTTTTTGTCTCATCTTATGCCAGTGATGCTCGGTGCTTCATTTTGCAAATGGTTTGTTGATTTACAGTTACAGATAAGAAGCCATTTATTTTGTTTTATGCATATGACCGAAAAATGACCAAAGTATAAATGTTCCATTTTTCCAGATAGATGGTACATATGTACTATTTAGCGCTTGTGTGGGTATTTTTACTTTGCTATGTATATCGAAAACGAAGGATTAGTTTTCTTTTATTTCATATTTTTATTTTTTTTTTGCATAATTTGTCACTCTGTCACGCTACATTTTTTGACATTTAAAAATTTTGTATGAGATGAAAATATGACCCTTGAAAAATATATGCATTTCAAAAAATTAGCATTGGTAGCTCTGCTGACCTGTAGGGGAGTGGGGCATTTATTAATAAAAATAATGCTAGCCAAAAAAGATCAATACTTAAGGTGAGACATCATCATTCCGTTTCCGGTGTTAACCTTGACCGCATTCAACAATAAGCTACTCCAGGTTGATTTGTTGCCAGATAGCTGGGGCCTGTTTCATGGCACATATATATGTACATCACATAGGTACATTATATGTGATGCATGCTTTTGAAAATGGTCCCGGATATGATATGACTCGCGATAAATTTCAAATTTTGTTTAAAACTACATAAAGGTACAAATCAAATATTTGTCTGTGGCCTTTTTTAAGGTATCCAGTGCATAGGTCTGTCACGCCAAAAGGTCTGGGTTCGATTCCCAACCACTAACACCTGAGAAGAAAATGTTTTTATCTGAGGTAGGAACTGCCTCTTGCAGTACTCCTCCAAGAGTATTTGTTATAACGAAAAACAGAAGTTAATTAAGATTAAATGGCACTCAAAGTCCAGGCTCCAGGGTGAAATACGGCATCAACCAACAAACCCCTTTAGCACGCTCGGTCCCTAGCTTCCTCCAGTTACGCACTCCAAGATCCAAATTGGTTGATGTTGTTCTACACTATTGTGTGCGCCACCTAAGGTGGGGTCTTCCTCTGCTGCGTACGTAGATCATAAGGGGTAGATTCGAAGACTTGTCGGGCTGGTGAGTCGGTGTCCATACGCTCCACGTGCTCCAGCCATCTCCGCCGTTGTATTTTCAGTTTTTTGTCGCTGTAAAGCCCGTAAATCTTGTTGTTAAATCTTCTCCTCTGTACTCCATCGATACAGACTGGACCGGAGATTACCCGAAGAATTTTTCCTTTCAAAGCACCCAAGCAGATACTCATCCGTTTTTAACAGGGTCCATGCTTCTGCCCCATATAGTAAGAACTGGATGATTATGGTCTTATATGAGGTCTCCTTGGTTCTTTGAGAGAGGGCTTTACTACTCAAATTCCTTCTTAGCCTCAAGAAACAGCGGTTGACAAGAGTAATTCTTCGTTCAATACTTGCAATTGTGCCGGTAACAATCTTCTCTTCCCCAATGATTTCAATATCATCTGCAAAGCAAGTAGTTGAACGGACTTTCCTCTATTGTTGGCTGAAGATGTTGTACGCAAACCGCTTGTTAAAGAGGTTGCACGATAACGCATCGCCTTGCCCCAAACCTTTCTCGATATCAAAAAGTTCAGAGGTGTTTTTGACGACTTTGAAGGAGCAGTGAGATTTTTCCATCGTCATCGTGCATAAGCGGACGAGTATGGCAGGGTTGTCGATATGCGATATGGCTCTGTATAGCTCGTCTCTGTCTTAGCTATCATATGCGACTTTGAAATCGATAAAGTGATGGTGTGTATCGATTTGAAACTCCTGTGTTTTTTTTCTTAAATCTATCGGGGTGCAAACATTTGATCAACGGTTGATTTGCTGAGCCTAAAAAATGCACGTTTTTAGGAGCCGATCAGAGGTTCTGGACCTTTGGCACCTCATATGAGGGAAATTTGATAAAAAAAAATATCCCATCTAATTGGTCAGTAATTGGTCAGAAAAGGTCAACTGGTCCCAGAAATTGGTCAGCTTTAGATAACTTTTAATCAAGGCTTAAAATTTCTCAAGGTCGCTCAAGGTCACGCGAGATTTTTGGCACCTCATTTAAGGGAAATTTGCAAAAATTTAATACCATCAGAAAGGTCCTGAGAATTATATAAAAGGTCAGCTAGTTTTAGTAATTGGTCAGTTGTAAATACTTTTATCCGATTTTTTAAAGTATTTTTTTTTTCAAGGTCACAAACCATTCATGACCTAGAAAAAATCGTATAAAAGAATCTATAACTGACCAATTACTGAAACTAGCTGACCTTTTATACAGATATTAGGGCCTTTCAGGTGGTATTAAATTTTAGTAAATTTCCCTTAAATGAGGTGCCAAAAATCGCGCGTGACCTTGAGAAAGTTTAAGCCTTGATTAAAAGTTATCTAAAGCTGTTCAATTTCTGGGACCGGTTGACCTTTTCTGACCAATTAGATGGGATATTTTTTATCAAATTTCCCTCATATGAGGTGCCAAAGGTCCAGTGCCCCGATCAGATCGTTGACAAACGGTTTTAAGCAATCACACAGAACAGATGACAGGATTTTGTATGCGAAGTAGAAGAGGCTTATACCTCTGTAGTTGGCACAAGTCAAAGCATCACGTCTGTGAAGTTAGCAGGGCAACTTTCACCCACGCAATTGGGACCTTGACAGGAATTTGCAGTTTTTTTGCATTTTTTTTGCATTTCTATTCCCGATTTTGCAGTTCGCCAAATAACGGTGTAATTTAGTGACCTGCTAACTTCACAGTGAAGTTAGCAGGTCACATGGCGTATCTCAGGAACCAAACGTGCTAGGAACTTGTAGTAAGGCTCCAAATTTGCAGTTTTTTTGCATTTCAAGAATAGGCTAGGTCAGAATTTTGAAGTCCTTTTTTTGAAAAAAATTTCATACTGACCTGCTAACTTCACAGTGAAGTTAGCAGGTCACATGGTGTATCTCAGGAACCAAGCATGCTAGGAACTTGCAATAAGGCTCCAAATTTGCAGTTTTTTTGCATTTCAACGATAGGCTATGTTCAAAATTTGAAGTCTTCAATTTAAAAATTTCCCAAGTTTGACTTCAATATGAAGCAAGTAGGTCACATCGTGTATCTCACGAACCAAGCATGCTAGGAACTTGCAGTAAGGCTCCAAATTTGCAGTTTTTTTGCATTTCAAGAATAGGCTAGGTCAGAATTTTGAAGTCCTTTTTTTAAAAAAAAATCATACTGACCTGCTAACTTCACAGTGAAGTAAGCAGGTCACATGGTGTATCTCAGGAACCAAGCATGCTAGGAACTTGCAATAAGGCTCCAAATTTGCAGTTTTTTTGCATTTCAAGAATAGGCTAGGTCAGAATTTTGAAGTCCTTTTTTTAAAAAAAATTTCATACTGACCTGCTAACTTCACACGGAAGCAAGTAGGTCACATCGTGTATCTCACGAACCAAGCATGCTAGGAACTTGCAGTAAGGCTCCAAATTTGCAGTTTTTTTGCACTTCAAGAATAGGCTAGGTAAGAATTTTGAAGTCCATTTTTTGAAAAAAAATTTCATATTGACCTGCTAAATTCACTGTGAAGTTAGCATTTCAGTATGAAAATTGCAGTTTTTTGCATTTCAAGAATAGGCTAGGTCAGAATTTTGAAGTCCTTTTTTTGAAAAAAATTTCGTACTGACCAGCTAACTTCACTGTGAAGTCAGCAGGTCAGTATGAAATTTTTTTCAAAAAAAGGACTTCAAAATTTTGACTTAGCCTATTCTTCAAATGCAAAAAAACTGCAAATTTGGAGCCTTACTGCAAGTTCCTAGCATGCTTGGTTCGTGAGATACACGATGTGACCTACTTGCTTCCGTGTGAAGTTAGCAGGTCAGTATGAAATTTTTTTTAAAAAAAGGACTTCAAAATTCTGACCTAGCCTATTCTTGAAATGCAAAAAAACTGCAAATTTGGAGCCTTATTGCAAGTTCCTAGCATGCTTGGTTCCTGAGATACACCATGTGACCTGCTTACTTCACTGTGAAGTTAGCAGGTCAGTATGATTTTTTTTTTAAAAAAAGGACTTCAAAATTCTGACCTAGCCTATTCTTGAAATGCAAAAAAACTGCAAATTTGGAGCCTTACTGCAAGTTCCTAGCATGCTTGGTTCGTGAGATACACGATGTGACCTACTTGCTTCATATTGAAGTCAAACTTGGGAAATTTTTAAATTGAGGACTTCAAATTTTGAATATAGCCTATCGTTGAAATGCAAAAAAACTGCAAATTTGGAGCCTTATTGCAAGTTCTTAGCATGCTTGGTTCCTGAGGTACACCATGTGACCTGCTAACTTCACTGTGAAGTTAGCAGGTCAGTATGAAATTTTTTTCAGAAAAAGTACTTCAAAATTCTGACCTAGCCTATTCTTGAAATGCAAAAAAACTGCAAATTTGGAGCCTTACTACAAGTTCCTAGCACGCTTTGTTCCTGAGATACGCCATGTGACCTGCTAACTTCACTGTGAAGTTAGCAGGTCACTAAATTACACCGTTATTTGGCGAACTGCAAAATCGGGAATAGAAATGCAAAAAAAATGCAAAAAAACTGCAAATTCCTGTCAAGGTCCCAATTGCGTGGGTGAAAGTTGCCCTGCTAACTTCACAGACGTCAAAGCATCTCCTTTCTTGTGGATGGGGCACACTTTACCCAGGTTCCATTGATCGAACATACTTTCATCCGACCAAATTTTGGAGATAAGTTGGTGTATACTCACTACCAAGTCTCCTCCCCTTGCTTTGAATAGCTCGGCTGGCCATCTGCACCAGCAGCCTTGAACCCTTTGAGCTTGGATATAGCTAACTGCACTTCATTTAGGTCGGGTGGATGGAAATTTTGACCATCGTCGTCCAGGTTGAATGGATTGTTCTCTCTTACAGCGGAACTTTGGCCATCTTCACCGTTTAGCAGTCTAGAAAAGTGTTGTTTCCAGATCCTCAGCACCGACTATGTGTTTACTACCATATTCCCACTCTAGTCCCGGCAGGCTACCGTTCTGGCCTTGTAACCCTGGGTAGATTGCCTCACACTTCGGTAGAACGTTCGAACATCCCCCCTACCGCTGCAGTCCTCGATAGACTCGACCACCCGCTTCGTATGCTCTCGTTTTTCTCCTGAGAAGTCGCAGTCCTCCCTTCGTTTTTGCCTGTAGAACTCCCGGACTGTTCTCTCATCAGCTCTGGTCTTATTCGTTGCTGCATGCGCCAGCCGGAATTCTTCATCGAACCCAGGGGTTTCGCTGTGGTCGTCTAGTGAGTCCCAGCACATCAGTGGTGGCAATTATGATGGCTTGTTGGCAACGTTTAAAGCAGTTGCAGTTGGTGCTGGTGGCGGAAATTATGAAAAGTTAAGGGTGCCGTGAAATAACGCCGAGCAAAATAAAGCCGAATGTCGAAATTGAAGTGAAATAAAGCCGAATGTAAACTGAGAAATAAAGCCGAACCAAACAAATTCAAAATTCGATTTTATTTCTAAGTTTCATTAATCCAGATTCTATAAAAATACAAAAGAAACTTTGCATACACCCAACCTCGCACCCACCCCAAATCTTATAGCTAGCCCAAGCAGGGGGGTTGCAGGGGGGCAGCATGCCCCCCCATACATGCTTCACTGTTTATTCGCGAATTTTAAAATTTTACAAACCAAATAAAGGAGAGGATTTATTAGGTTTGTGAAATTTTAAAATTCGTGAATAAACAGTGAGGTATGTTTGGGGGGCATGATGCCCCCCTGCAACCCCCCTGCTTGGGCTCAGTATAGGATTTGGGGTGGGTGCGAGGTTGGTGTATGTAAAGTTTGTTTTGCATTTAAAGAATCTGGAACTTTTAAATTTTTTAACTCATTAAATATGTAAATCCTTTTGAAAAGTGAAATAACACCGAATCGGCCTTATTTCACTTTTCAAAGCGAAATAAGGCCGAACGATAAAATTCGGCGTTATTTCACTTTAGTAAAGCGAAATAAAGCCGAATTTTGACATTCGGCTTTATTTCGCTCGGCGTTATTTCACGGCACCAAGGTTAAGAGAGTCTTGGTCAGCAAAGGTCCTGGCGATCTCTTGTGATTTTAAACTCTCGACATCAAATCTTTTCACAGCACCTGCTCGGCGTTGTGGCGGTGACTTATAGATATCCACATACGTACTTGAGCAACAACTAAGCAATGGGCCGAGGAAGATGTAGGAAGATATACATAGATACCAAGAGCCATCATTTTAGAACTGATTTTAACGAACACTTAAAAGGTATTTTCAGGTAAATTTCCAAAAAAAATTTACAAACTTAGAGGTAGTTAAGCAGGGAAGGGAGTTAAGCTTAAGGTTCTTATAAAATGAGTTTTATAATATGAAAGATTTTTCAAAATGTTGGCTCTCAAGAAATAGAGGTAGGTACTTTATGCGAGAGGCTCTTATCCGAGTCTTACTGTATACTATTTTTTTGACCATACCTATAAAATGAGCTATGGTAAACTTATACCCCTTCATGTACACCATAGTTCATTGTGTCCAGGCACATATCCTATACAAGTTTTAAATTCAAATTACCAGCATGACACCAGCTAGTGCGAGTCCCTGTCAGTTTTATTTGATATTCGATAATTATCCGAACAATTTAACCTCTCGTGGGATTGTTTTATAATAATTTTCATGCGAATTAACGATGTTAATTCCGCATACTGTCCAACGTAGTCGTTGGAAATCTATGTATATTCCTTACAAAAACATATGTCCATTTCCACGAACTTACTTCAGCGTTATGCCTGCCTATACACGACAAAAGCCAACAGCGAATGATAACCCCAGCCCATAGCCTTGCCAAGTGATGCTCATTATCGAAAGGACATGGTTTGGTTAGTGGCTGATAATAACGGAATTTATAGCGTCTGGTTCAGGCGTTTGCTATGGTAATTTATGTCAGAGTTTGACCCACTGAATTATGGCGGTTTAACTCAGCCATACTCAACCTTTTTTTCAAAAGGGCCACAAAGACGTTTAAGCTATTTTGCCTCGGGCCACAACATAAATTATTTTTGCACTTAGGTGTTCAGTAATGTACATTGAATGGTTTATTCATTTTAATACAAAAACTAATTTGATTTCTGAAATTTAGAACATTTTTTCAAGATCTGTATTGTTCCTGCATGCTAAACTAATTCGTTTATTTCATTTTTTGTAGGATTGAAAACGCTGATTCCCAAACGTTTGAAGATCCAAGATGTTAATTTTTCAATCCAGCGTCGACTTTCTGATTTTTTTTTTCTGTCAGGAACATTATCTATTACCTGAAGTAGAACGAGGAAAATGTATGTTGTGGACACTCATTATTGCTTTTTTTAGTTTGTGTCTTCACTTTCGAGAGCAAAACCGGTCAAACTTCTCAAAATTACTTGCGATTTGAGTTTAATCAGCTGCAAAATCAGTTTCTTTCACACGTAGGCAACATTTTTGCTTTGTCATAGCGTTTTCTTTTGGTAATCCGGAAGAACCCTCCACATACACAGGATACCAAACGAACAAGTTGCAACCCTTTACTTGATTCTGAAGTTTGGGTTTGGTTGTATTTGTGCACTGGGTTGTTGCATTTGGGTGATCAAACGTTCACACGGCTGTTCTCTGAATATTGATATTCCTCCAGAAACGAATGTCTCCACCTTGGGTTTTTATTTTGAGTAAACTCCTTACCTAAGCAAAAATTCTACAGCAAGGTAGGCCTATCCATTTTTTCTTAATTGTTTCCTTTTAACTCCAAATCTTAGTACAATGAAAATGCACAATGGTAATTCCAAATTAATGGCCTTTTCGATTGGCAATCCGGAACAGCGATTCGATTCGTGTGAACGCTTCTCATTTCAATTCTGAAATCAAATTCAGAACAATTTTCTGTTCTTTTCAGAAGAAGAACTGTCATCTCGTGCCAAATGAACTTTTTCAGAAGCATTTGAAAGGCTGCCGGAAGCTACGGGAGGACCAAGCGAAAACGCTTTCAGTCATTCGTGAAAACGAAAAGACAAAGTGACATTGGATGTCGATGGAGCTTTTTTCACTTGTTTTTCAAATTTGATGTTTTTCACTGACAACACTCTTTGTTTGGAAATGTTTCCTATGTTGGGCTTTATTTCCCATTTGATTTATTATTTCGGGCATTGTTTCATTTTATAAAAGAAAGTGATGACGAAATCAGGAAGTATTAAGTTTTTCTATGAAATCGCATAATTATGTAAGCATGCCAGGTGGGCCACTTAAAAAGCTCGACGGGCCACATGCAGCCCGCGGGCCGCAGGTTGAGTATAGCTGGTTTAACTGATGCTCTTGCTCTCTATTGGGATTTTATGTTTGCCTCACTTTACACATTATGATTTTTCTGCAAATAACTATGATAATAGCGTCAAAAATAAAGCTTTGCTATGTTGTGTCAAGGGGAATGGGAAGCTACCTACCAATAAATTTATCATTTCACATGCAATTAAATAAAATAAATTAATTATCAGTGGCTGTTGATGGTTACATGCGTGGTCGAATGCGTGTTAAGGTAATAAATTGTTTTTTGCCAATTTTGTTAGTTCGTTTTTGTGTTTGCAGAGAATTTTATTAAAACATTGCCATCAAGTATGTATGTATAGCGACCTATCAAAAATTAATTTTATTTAATGTAAAATTAATTTAATTAATTACAAAATGGAAGTAAGTATTTTTCTTCTTAAGTGTGGTTATTTTGGTTTTGTTATAAGTTAATCCTTTGATATGGAAGGGTTTTGTAAAAAAAAAAAAATGGTTTGAAAATTCATTTTCACTGCGTAATCCTTTAATGTTTTTGTACAGCTGGGGTTTGAAGGGACAAAGGTTAACACATAAGGGTTGATGGAATTTTGACACTAGGAACCAGTTTTTTAGCAGTGGGTTTGATCGGTTGTATGATTTTCACAGCTTCTGATTTTTATAAAACTTAAATCCAAATTGTAGCACAGAAGACACTTCGTCCGCGAATGCAGCCATGCATGCCCATGCCCATGTCCAACCTATAACTTATAAACATGTAGATATTTTGACTATGAACAAGATGGAAGGTAAACTATTAGTCCCCATTCCCCCCAAATCTGACCAAAGCTCACATTAATTTAGTTTTATTTATATTCGTGAGAAGAAATGCACGCGAAAGGAAATAGCGTTTTTTTTGGTTTCTTAAGCATTCTTTTCAACATTAAATGGGGGTGAATAAGCTGAATGCACTCATTAAATTGCCTTCTACTACAGAAATCATGCCAGAGGCCGGCGAATTAAGTGGTGATGACTGCACACAAATGATAATAAATCTAAGGCTTAAGTGCGAGAAGGAAATGATTTTGGGATTCAAATGTATTTTTGATCTCTCACGTGAATATGATGAATGTTCCTGGGTAATGACGTGATCGAAACCTACGGTCACGGTCACCGATTGGACGGAAAGCTCTAGAGCGTTGAAAGAAGAAGAGGTCATTCATGCAAGGTGAAAGCTTGGAAGGACAAGAAGTCCCCAAAACTACTTACCTACTTACTTACTTAAGGTGGATCAGGGTCTCAACCAATATGTAAGGAAGGACAAGAAGTCCCCAAAACTACTTACCTACTTACTTACTTAAGGTGGATCAGGGTCTCAACCAATAAGCTTCTTCCAGCCAGCTTGGTCTCTAGCTTGCTGTTTCCAGTTTTGCACTCCAAGTTGGTTGAGATCCTCTCCCATTTGCTTACGCCCCCTGTTACGCTATCCTCTTCGACTGCGCCATCCCATGGGGCTAAATTCAAAGACTTTCCGGGACCCATCCATGTCAGTCGCTGGCTTTTCATTTTTGTAGTTAGGTTGGTGCCGCTGTACATGTCAACCCGTAGACATAGTAGCTTCTTCTCCACTTCCTATCTATTCAGATGGACCCAAAATACCCGCAGAATCTTTCTCTCCAAAGCAACCTCAGGCGTTCTCTGCAATACACATCAGGACCGGAATGAAAAGTGTCTTACATAGGGTCACTTAAGTTGCTCGGGAGAGAATTTTGCTCCTCATTTGCCTTAAGAAGCTA
The DNA here is from genome assembly GCA_963921185.1 of Dasysyrphus tricinctus. NCBI lineage: Eukaryota > Metazoa > Arthropoda > Insecta > Diptera > Syrphidae > Dasysyrphus > Dasysyrphus tricinctus. Next base: position 137,157,317 of record OY992530.1, on the reverse strand, counting down.
AAGAACAACCGATTGGCAAGAGTAATTCTTCGTTTGATCTCACCACTGGTATCGTTCGCTGAGTTGATAGCAAAGCCTTGGAAGACAAATTCTCCACAAAGCATAAAATTATAGCAGTCTATAATAGTGATGTTCTGTCTGAGATGTCGGTGTTGGGTGTGCTTTCCCGTTGGCAGCACATATTTGTTTTTGGCTTCATTCATCGTTATGCAATCTTCTTCTTGGCTTCTTACTCAAAACTCGCGACAGCACCACTGACATTACGCTTTGCTCGTCAGATTATGTCAACGTCATCAGCCAGCGTAAGCGGAGTGATTGGACGGACTTTTGAAAGATTTTGCCTCTAGAGTTGACGTGAGAGTTTTGCGCTACTCTTTCAAGAACGATGTTGAATGACGCTGCGTCTTCTTTCCTAAAACCTTTTTTGACATCAAAGGTATCGGTGAGGTCTTTGTGAACTTGATTTAGAAACGTGCATTCTCTAACGTCAACTTGCACCCAGAGAAAAGTCGGTGTAAGATTAGCCTATTTCGGGGGCTGATTTCACGTTAGGCCTAAGGCCGTTTTGAGCTAGCTTAGGAATAGGCTACGATAGCCTATTTTCCTAAGGTGATTTGAAAATCTTCAGATTTACCTTATCCTAACATAAACCTTACCTATTTTACCTATTCCCTAAGGTGATTTAATATTTCCCCTCCGAAGTTTGTTAAGGCAAATTACCTTATTCCTAAGGCAAATTTTACCTATTTCCTAAGGTAAATTTTAACCTATTTCCTAAGGCAAATTTTACCTATTTCCTAAGGCAAATTTTACCTATTTCCTAAGGCAAATTTTACCTATTTCCTAAGGCAAATTTTACCTATTTCCTAAGGCAAATTTTACCTATTTCCTAAGGTGAATTTTACCTATTTCCTAAGGTAAATTTTACCTATTTCCTAAGGCAAATTTTACCTTTTTCCTTAGGTGAATTTTACCTTTTTCCTTAGGTGAATTTTACCTATTTCCTAAGGCAAATTTTACCTTTTTCCTAAGGTGAATTTTACCTATTTCCTAAGGTAAATTTTACCTTTTCCTAAGGTAAATTTTAGCTATTTCCTAAGGTAAATTTTACCTATTTCCTAAGGTAAATTTTACCTATTTCCTAAGGCAAATTTTACCTATTTCCTAAGGTAAATTTTACCTATTTCCTAAGGTAAATTTTACCTATTTCCTAAGGCAAATTTTACCTATTTCCTAAGGTAAATTTTACCTATTTCCTAAGGTAATTTTACCTATTTCCTAAGGCAAATTTTACCTATTTCCTAAGGCAAATTTTACCTATTTCCTAAGGTAAATTTTACCTATTTCCTAAGGCAAATTTTACCTATTTCCTAAGGTAAATTTTACCTATTTCCTAAGGTAAATTTTACCTATTTTCTAAGGTAAATGTTACCTATTTCCCAAGGTAAATTTTACCTATTTTCTAAGGTAAATTTTACCTATTTTCTAGGTCAGCTGAAAAAAAAGTTATTTTTAAATAAAAATAAAATTTGTATTTAATTTTATAATAGTATATTATATTTATTTATTTTTAAATATTAATACATATATATACATATATTGATATAATCATTGTTGAAACAGAAGGAATTTTTTGGCCATTAAAAAAGTAATGAATTGATATCGTTAATCAATGTTGAAACAGAAGGAATTTTTTTGCCATTAAGAAAGTAATGAATTTATATCGTTAATCAATGTTGAAACAGAAGGAATTTTTTTGCCATCGTGAATACTAAAAAAAAAAGATTCAATAAAAACCCATACCAAAAAACATTGAGTAGGGTATTCAATATTTAAAACGTATGCAAGCTTTAAATAAAAAATAATACAATGCAAGTACGTATCCAATTTAAATTTAATGTTGTCCAAGGAAACGACAAAATGTTTGTATTTAAATTTCTCACCAATAACAAATATAACGGGTTGAAGTTTCGTGCCGGATTTAGCACATTCTTCTTGTTTTTGTTTAAGGACCTGATCAATGTGGCTTGCATTTTCAACTTCAGTAGTGAATGATTGCCTGGAGTCCTCGATTGTAAATTTCTTGAACTTGCCTTTGAACTGCTGCGATGATGGCGGCAGCAATCCATGTAACAAAGTTGCATAAGCAATGTTAAGATTATCTGAAAATAAATTAAAGCCTCATAAGAAAAATAGAATAAACATAGTATTAAAAACACAATTGAAAGAAAAGTATTTAATTAAACAAAGTGTTTAAATAGAGTCATTTTACCTATGTCAAGGTCAGCAATTTCTTTGACCTCATTGAGGTATGATTTAAGCCCGCTACACTTCACCCTCTCACTGAAGAATTTGATGGCAATTTTTGAAAATTGCTCCCACTTCGAAAAGTCAAACCCGTTGTTTGGCCTTAAGAAATCGAAATCCATGGCAATCTGTTTATAAAAAGAAGAAAACACATTGAATGTTAGGTTAAAATTTAATGTATTATTTGTTTTAAGAAAGGTGAAGAAATAAGTTAAAAAAAAAACGAATATTGTTACCAGTTCTGGCGCTCGTGAAAATTTGTAAAGCGGCCATTCCTGGAGGACTGTCTGAATGTCGTTGTCATTACTCTGGCTTATCATATCCCTCCTCATTGACATAGTTTGCTTCCATTGCTTAATAACGGTGTCCCAGTCGCGGTTTTGTTTTAGCTCATCGCAAATTTTTTGCATCTCGTTAGAATTTAGTGGTTCCACAATACGATCTTCATTGGAATGATCTTCCACTTCTACGACTTTTGCCTTCTTCGATGTTGTGGGACTGTTATAGAGCTTCTTGAGCGACCTGCGCTGTCCTCTATATCGATCGTACAGCTTACCCTTAGGGGGCATTTTGTTACAACCTCTAAAAAAGTATGAGCTCTGTAATGTAAACAATGTTTTTTAAAGCTTGTATTTAAATTCCATAAACCAACCATGTTTTCCCTAGGAAAATTTTTTACAATTTCCCCTGCCAAGAGTTCGCATTTTTGTACCGTCATTTTTTTTTTATTTTCTAGATAATATTGTACAATCTTGTGGACTAAAGTTGTTCGATTTTCTGGAGTCAAACAATTTTTGAGGCGATAGGATTCTAAAATTGATCTCCCTTGCTCTGTTTTATTCAAAATGTCTAGTACAGTTACCTAAAATTAAATAAACGATTTTTTCACTCATTGTGATAAGTACCTTAAGACTCTTATCGTATGAGAAAATATTTATTCTTTGCCTTTGCAGGATAGCCAGCCAAATGCAAGGGTCTTGGATTTTAAATGTGTAAAAACGTTACTACATTCTACTTAAAGCTTGCATACGTATTCAAATATCAAACGTATGCAAGCTTTAAATACAAAATAATAAAATTCATATACTTTAAGTAATTAATGCATTGATATCGGTAATTAATGTTGAAACAGAAGGAATTTTTTTGCCATCGCGAATATTAAAAAAACTGAAAGGCATTGAGTAGAGTATTCAATATTTAAAACGTATGCAAGCTTTAAATAAAAAATAATACAATGCAAATACGTATCCAAGTTAAATTTAATGTTGTCCAAGCAAACGACAAAATGTTTGTATTTAAATTTCTCACCAATAACAAATATAACGGGTTGAAGTTTCGTGCCGGATTTTGCACATTCTTATTGTTTTTGTTTAAGGACCTGTTCAATGTGGCTTGCATTTTCAACTTCAGTGGTGAATGATTGCCTGGAGTCCTCGATTGTAAATTTCTTGAACTTGCCTTTGAACTAATGCGATGATGGAGGCAGCAATCCATGTAACAAGTTACATAGCCAATATACAGTTTTTTTTACTTACGACACTATATATGTACGTACTATAGGTACGCTTACCATCCATCCCGTATTTTCCGGGACTGTTTCATATTTCAATAACCCATCCCGGTTATTTTTTTTTAAGAAACCCGGGACGAACAAGTGTCCCGGATTTTGTTGTTCGTTGCGTTTTTAAACATTACCTACTCGATTTTTTTTTGTTATTTTATTAAATTTATGTTCTGCTAAATTCATAGGAAGTTTTTTTATTTTAAAGTTAATTTTTTGTTTTGCTTACTTAATTTACCATTTCGGAAACTTTGTTAAATTTTTTTGGACAAGAAAAATCGAATTTTAAAATATGGACAAAAAAATAAAATTGGAAAAAAGTGGCCAAAATTGCAAATAAAGTTAGCAGAACAAAAATTAAATGAAAACAAAAATATTCAGAATTTCAATGCAATGAGCATTAAGTTTAAGTGACTAAGAATTGTCAGGCGCATTGAATATAGCATGAAAACATTGTTTTTTCTTGGCAGAACTTAAACTAATTCCAATCTGATCTGATCTGATGTTATCCCAAACAAAGTGATTCGTTCCTATTTTTCTGCCCATGACTATATGTTCACTCTTAAAATTTGCTGTCGGCTCTCAGTCTATTAATAAAATCCTTCAAACCCCAAAAATATATTTTTGTTAACTAACGGCTCTTTTAAACTTAAGATTTGAAAAAAGTTTAGTACCATAATTTGAATAGCCTATTTATTGAATACTTAAACTTAAATCTAAAGGTTATTAAATGTAGTTATTTATTATCGTTGATTATATATACAAGCACTTACATCAGACTCCGACGAAATGCTTGTTGGCGATGAGCTACTTAAGGTGTCAACCCACGATTCCACTGAAAGTTGCTTGGTCAGTTTATTCTCTGGCCTCGGAATTAAATTGAATATTCCCTGTTTGCAATAAAAAAAATTAGAAAACACAAATTAGAATGCATATTTGGAAAGTTAAATTTTGCTTACAAGTTCGTTTTGCCAGATTCCTAATTTATGCTCAAAGAGTATTTTTGTGTTAAAGTTTTGGAATTCGGAGAATAATTGGTCGATATGCCTTTCTTTCATACATTTTAACCCATCAACATTGATTTTTTTTTCTTTGAAATACAAAAATTATGAGCAAATGAAATGTATATTCGTAGATTTATGAAATAAAGATATATTACCTTTAAGAAACTCATAAAGCTGTTCATAAAGCTCCCATGAAATGAGGAGATTGGCTAATTGTACGTCATCATCGTTGTTTTCTGGACTTATACTTTCAACTATAAGACTATTTATTTGGTTTTCATCATTGAGAATTGTTAATTCGCCATTGTCATTCATAAAATATATTGATTCCGCTTCATCTTGATGATTCACATCACTTGAGTCATTATTTGAAAATGCTGCATTCATTTTGATTGTTATCTACGAAAAATAGCGCTTTTTACGAATGAATTCACCACCATAAAGAAACTTGTGGGAATGGACAGGTGGTCCATCAAATGTTGTAATAAGATTTAATATAAATTTCTCTTGTTTTGCTTTAATCATCTCAAATGACACATAATGATCGTTAAAAACTGTTGATATTTCCTGACAAAGCATATATATTTCTCTATTTTCATCAACAATGATAATTCGATTTAATTCGTAGAACGTCACATTTAAGTCATTGGTTATTGATAAGTAAGAACCCTTTTTATAGACTGTTCCAAAGTATTCAATTTTTTCGAAATGTTTAGAACTCAGATTTAATATGTCGGAATTCAAGTGGTTTATATTTTTAATATCAGAAGACATTTCATCATACTGTGAGACTTGAAGAAAATCATTCCTTGCACTAATTATTTGGTAAGCAAACTTGAATTGGAATTTCGTTGCAATTGAAAGTGAAATATTTTTGCGGCTGGTTGTAACTCTACTGTATGATTTCAGTTCTTGATGTTTTGATTCAAATAAAAACGACCAATAAAATCTTGGAAGTCCTGAAAACCGTATAATTCGTGGATAATGGATAAGATTGTGATGTTTAGGTTTT